>LR215993.1:2533710-3788710 GCA_000469805.3 Hymenolepis microstoma | reverse complement strand
TCCTATCCCCCACCCGTTGGCTGGCCTCCCTTGTCGAGGTCGTGTCAGCTGCCCGCGGTGCTCACAACTTTTGCCTAACCATACACATCCTCCACGCATCACCCCGACCTCTTACGCTAAAGTAGTGCACTCACCTCCTCAATCGCCTCCACCACCACTTCCGGCTGCCTCCTCTAGGTGCTCCCATGAGGTGGGAGGAGGAAGGGCACAGTGGCAAGGTGGAAAGAGCAAAAGTGAGCTCCCTGACCGGGAGTTGAACCCGGGCCGCCTGGGTGAGAGCCAGAAATCCTAACCGCTAGACCATCAGGGAGACGCCTCTCGGTCTCGCTCTTCGGCCACAACACCTCTCCTTGACACCCCACACACCGGCAATGTCGCGAATACCGCGGTTCATCTGTCCTCCATCCTCTTCTCTTTCAGCCGTCACCTGCAAATTCGACACCAACCTCCTTCCGCCTACTCCTCTTTGTGGGTGGCGTGGTTGTGGATAGGCGGTTGGCTAAAGAGCAGGCGCGTTGTGACTATTCTACACCACTCCACTAGGGTGAGCGCATAGATGTGAGTGTGTGCGTGTGTGCCTGTAAGGTGGATGGGAGGTGGGCTGGGGGAGGTGAGAAGAGAAGGAGGAGGAGGAGGAGGAGGAGGAGGAGGAGGAGGAGGAGGAGGAGGAGAGGAGGAGAGGAGGAGAAGGAAGAAGAAGAAGAAAGTCGCTTTCTCCTGCCGACCAGAGCCCGGATAGCTCAGTCGGTAGAGCATCAGACTTTTAATCTGAGGGTCCAGGGTTCGAGTCCCTGTTCGGGCGACTAGTGCGCGGAGTCGGTCACGTGGCCATCTCCGCACATCTTTACTGCTCCTCCCGCCCATGAGGCCGTCACTCAGCATCTCGCCACTCCACTCCACTCCACCTCACCTCTCCTGACCTGCTACAACCCGACAGTCACAGCGCTTTTGCACGCTGACGAGCAGAGACATCATTGCCTTGCATCACCTCGTGGTTATAGCAAAACGTCGCTCCCTGACCGGGAGTTGAACCCGGGCCGCCTGGGTGAAAACCAGGAATCCTAACCGCTAGACCATCAGGGACACGCTCCTCTCGCCATCATTCCACCTACACACATACTCACCTCAAACTACCTCAGTGACCTTACTCAAGCCCCTCTCATTCTCTCCCCTCCCCCCCCCCCCCCTCCTCTCCTCTCCTCTCCTCTCCTCTCATCCTCCCCGTCCTCGCCCCACTCATCGCCCATCTTCAACTCTCCCTACTTCAATCTCACCACTACCCTCGGTATTGCCCTCCCATCTCTAACTCCCTCCCTCCCTCCCTCCCTCCCTCCCTCCCTCCCTCCCTCCCTCCATTCGCATCCAGGGAGTCACCACCGACATGGCGTGTAGGAGTCGGAGGAGATAAGCACTGGGTCGTCTCAACCTCGGACCCCGACTCGG
Source organism: Hymenolepis microstoma (assembly GCA_000469805.3). Lineage (NCBI taxonomy): Eukaryota > Metazoa > Platyhelminthes > Cestoda > Cyclophyllidea > Hymenolepididae > Hymenolepis > Hymenolepis microstoma. Next base: position 3,787,267 of record LR215993.1, on the reverse strand, counting down.
CAGCAGAGTGGCGCAGTGGAAGCGTGCTGGGCCCATAACCCAGAGGTCCGTGGATCGAAACCACGCTCTGCTAGCTATCCTATCCCCCACCCGTTGGCTGGCCTCCCTTGTCGAGGTCGTGTCAGCTGCCCGCGGTGCTCACAACTTTTGCCTAACCATACACATCCTCCACGCATCACCCCGACCTCTTACGCTAAAGTAGTGCACTCACCTCCTCAATCGCCTCCACCACCACTTCCGGCTGCCTCCTCTAGGTGCTCCCATGAGGTGGGAGGAGGAAGGGCACAGTGGCAAGGCGGAAAGAGCAAAAGTGAGCTCCCTGACCGGGAGTTGAACCCGGGCCGCCTGGGTGAGAGCCAGGAATCCTAACCGCCATCACCCAATCAATTTAAGACAGTTTATTGTAGTTTTATTATACAAAAGCCGGGAAATGTATTTACACCACTTGTACGTCCAGTTTCAATTCTCTGCGTTTGTCCGCTCCTGCGGAAGCACTGGCAAATTCCACAAGAATTGGTGCCGCCTCTTGTTGTTCCTCTGAACCCACCAGATACTGGCGCCAATTATTTTCTAATTGTTGTAATTCCTCACACATTTCAATAGCCATCTCGTCACATTCACCATTCTCTCCAATAATTCCAAACTCACCAAAAGCCATATTACGCAATGATTGTAGTTGAGCGTCCAATACGGCCATTTTTGACTGCTGCATCTTATTTAACATATAGCTCTCGAGTTTCACCGTCTCCGATACTGCCTGAATACGTCGGATTTTCACTGGTTGAAGAATATTTTGAGGATCACATTCTGGGGGTTGGGGAACACCCTCTACAATGAAGTTTCAATCAATAATTGCCTAAATAAATATCTCACCAGAAACAGCAGGCGTATAAGTATATATATTCGTATTTGGAGCACGAAGTTGTGAATTTTGAAGGCGACGTGAACTACGCGAACTTTCAATCATATCATCAGATGTAATTTCATGATTGTGTTGCATATTGAGGTGGAAAATTTGTACATATCCCTTGTAAGTCTGGATAACCACATAGGCCTTGCAACCAATCCGCTTACTTTAAATAAAAATGGTAGCAGTGTTAAAGAGAACCGACATCATAGAAACCAGTGAACACTTATGTACGTACCTGTTAACTGGTCGGGATGTTGCATTACTTTCAGACCAGCCATAGCGAACACATTCAAAATGAGCTCGGGCGTAAACCAAATGCTGTTTATCAATTGCATCTGCAGGCCATCTCACGGTATGACGCTTGACATACGAAGAACCAGTATGCTGAATGTGATAAAGGATAATAAGAACGTTTCTTTGAACAACTTACACTCTGGAAAGCGACTAGAAGATTGTGAAATTCTTCAAAAGTTGAATATTGATCAACAGGAAAGTATTGGCGGAACACATTAGTGAGATCGCAAACGACATTATATTCTATAATTTTTAGAGGAATTTCTTAACCACGTACCTTCCTCGGGCATCGGTCCATGAATATGATGCATATTAAAGCGTGTTACGTAAACACCGCACTTTTTAGATCCAACAGCAAAAAAGGCATTGCAGTAAGAAACCGAACAAGTAAACTGTCCCTGCTTAAGGAGGAGATTTGGCAAGTTTGGCAGAGGTTCCTGACGACTTAGTACATGTCTACGAGCAAACCGAACACCAGTCGACTAGAAAAATTAATGTTTTCGACAGATACAAACCTTTCTAAAATCTTCACATGCTTTTTCAAATTCAGCGTCTGATGTAAAATGTTTCCCGGTGAATAGGTGCTCAAACGTTTCGGTCAAATCCATTAAATTGTACCTATTTACTATATAGCAAACAAGTATAGCAGTCGAAACAGACGCATGTACTTGAGTTGAGTAAAACTTTCCTAAGGGCTTGAATCTATAACTATTAAAATAACCAAACAATGAAGTTATATATTTTCAAATATTCTAAAATATTATGTATAATTATCATAAAACTTAGTGGATTTATTTTAGAGACAAATATTTTTAAATAAGCTTTCACATAAGTTTACATTATGGTTAATTGAACAACAAAACGTTCAAAATCATTTAGCGATTATTCAAACCCATTATAACGGTATAGAGGTGAAACTTTGTGCAGTTTAACTATAAGCTTGTTCATAGAATTTGAAATTTAGATAGGATGCAGCATTATATTTCGTATTCAAATCATTGGATTTCTAATATTTAAAATTGATGATTAAGCAGATTCCCCTCCAGCATATTATTCTTGGTATCCTCTATTTAATGATGTTTTCTTTGATAGCTGACGCTGTTTACATTAGCATCGAATTACATTTTGACTACACATCGTATAGATGCATTTAGTTAAACACATGAAATGAAGAAATAATCATAAAGTATTGCATGAATTTACATTTTTAATAGATATTCGGGTTAATTATGGAATAGTCGTTATATCAACACGAAATACCTAAGAGTAGAAGCTGAAAATTTTATAAATCAAGTCGATGCCCAATTGGCAACATTTTTCCAGTAGCTTTTAGCCTTAATAATTTCTGCTATATGAAATTTACGTCTTTATTAATCTTGGCTTTTGTTGGCACTTTGTTTCTCTGGAAATCACGTATTGTGTTTAATTATGTGATTAATATCATTAACATGGAAATATATTGATTAATCTTTGTGCTAATTTGAGCTCCTATTATATGATTGTTAAGGAACTGCCATATCTGCATTTTTCATGTAATCTAGTTGAAAATTTGTTTAATCTGCATTGATGCTTATCATTAAAGTATATTGAATGACATATTTTCTTATTCTCTAAATTTAACAAAATTACCAAAACGAATCACAAAATATACGTGTATTCTTAATTATAGAATAATATTTAAAATAAATCACTCTCATAGGCTCAAATATTCCGATAGTTCATTTCAGTCGACTTTCTTTCTCCAGGCTATAATCTGGCTTTACAGCGTTGATTGTTTTTGTCGCGCGTCGTCTGTTTAGTTATCTATCTGTTGTAACGCAGTTCGACTTCCGACGATGAGTCTTGTCCGTCAAAATTTTCATGAAGAATGTGAAGCAGGTATTAACCGACAAATAAATATGGAGCTTTATGCCAGTTACCTCTATTTGGCTATGTCCCAACACTTCGATAGGGAAGATGTAGCTCTCCCCGGCTTCAAGAAATTCTTCGCCAAACAATCCGAAGAAGAGCGCGAACATGCTATCAAGGTAAGGAGTGAATATTCGATTTCTATTTCTCAAGCTCATGAAATATCAATGCAAAAGAGGCGGACGGATTGTCTATCAAGACATTGCTAAACCTCAGAAATCGGAATGGGCCAGTGGCCTAGAAGCCATGGAAACAGCTTTGAAAATTGAACGTGAAGTTAATGACTCCCTTCTTGCTCTACATGAGGTTGCCACAAAACATAATGACAATCAGTTCTGCGATTTCCTTGAAGGTAATCTTTCCGCTTTGCTATGCTTAATTTGAATCCCAAATATTCCAAACAATTACTCCCCCATCTATTCCAGCTGAATACCTGGAAGAACAAGTGAATTCAATCAAGGAATTCGCCGACTTTGTCACCAACCTACGGCGCGTTGGGCCTGGCTTGGGAGAGTATATCTTCGACAAAGAGACCCTCCATGGCGAAGAGAACTAGATCAAACCGTGCTCTGTTTTTCCCATCCGTATTTCTACATCCAAATTTTTCAATATTAAACATCGGTGCATAATTCATTAAATAAAGTTTTTACGTAGTTAATTAAAATCCTCTTGCACTTCGTTCTCTTTCCAAGGCGGTATTATATGTATTTCGATGAATTTATTAATGTCAGACAATTTGTTGGAACTAATTTTATGAAACGTGCATTCTCATATTCAACCGCTTCCTAGTTCGTATTTCCAGCAATTCCTATGTTTGTATTCATAAATGAAAGTACCCTTAGTTTTTTTCTGGACGGAGTCATGATTTGCGGCGTATCTAGCCTAAACGAGGTATCCCGAATCAATTGCCTCGTCGCCTCGTGTTAACCATGTCTATACTCTTGAAAGCGCTATGGATTCCTATTCTATTTGTTACAATGATATCGAATCTAGGACTAAAGTATAAGGTAGCTGACGGCATGAACATGCATTTTTTGATATAGGGTTCAAATTTAGCTCCCCTAATCACCAAGTTAGGACTGTCATTATTTTAGAGTTTCTAGCCCAGATTTACTCATAAAACCAAGTTGGATAGGACTGAAGCTATTCCCATGATCACATTTTGTGGACTTTGTACAGGTTTGTCAGGTAGTGTAAAACTTGGAAATCTACTTTAGAGGGTTTTCCTTCCAAGCCAAAGAAGAAACGTATTAACAAGACGCGTTCATTATTACAAAAATAGGGAAAGTCCGCATATTCCTCGGTAATTATCATATGGTATCATACTTCGTCACAATTGCCTCCAGTTGTTTAATAAGTTCGGTACAATCTAAAACGCGAAAAAAAGGAAACGACAGTCTGAATGCACATCTTATATCACATAAGCGTCGGATTAAGCGTGCTTCTTACCGCTCTTTTCTGCTGCTAGCTCGGACTCCGAAAGATGCTCTTCTGGCTGTTTAAATTCACCAGTGACAATTTTCTCAATATCATCCACAATAGTCTTGCTAATCGGATCGTCGAGATTTAACGAGAAACATTCCAGTGTCTTCTCCGAGAGTGATGATGAAGTTGGTTGCTTTAAGATCTCAACCTCTCGATTCATTTCGAAGTTGGTCTCGTAGCCTTGAGCGCTGAGGGCCTCATAACGGGAGAGAATTTCATTAAGAAACTAATCAGAAAGCGCATTAATTCAATCCTAGCGGCAAAAAGTCTAGCAAAATAAAGTCTTATCTGAGGTCAGAGATCTATTTCTTCTGTGAAAAATTAGCTTTTTCTTCGATTCGACCGTAGATAAATGCTCCGCTTAAATTATTAAGGTATTTCTGTGACAATTGACTAATAACACAAACTTTTAAATGCGCACTTTTCGAAAGAATGGCTCTTCTACTGCTATAATCTTATGGCACCAGATACTGTTAACTTACGGTTGAAGCAGACTCCGAGGGGGGAAGAGGGAGGGGGGGGAGGGGGGGGGAGGAAAGAACGAATACAGTTGTGCCTAGGACACTTTTGACCAAACCAAATACGTGTGAACACTACCAAAGTTTGAAGATTGGAACAACAGTGTAACAATCACAGTTATTGTCTCGAATAATAGGTCAAGCTGTCAGCATAGTGATAAGGATGATCTGTGGAAATTGATTGTCTAGAAATAAGGCAACGGCCAGCTATCAAGAATGAAATGCTGGTTATTTTCCTCAGAGCGCTTGAGTCTTAAGTGGTTCAATCGATGGTTTGTAAAATTCCAGTTTATCATCAGGAATGCTTTATGAAGTAACTGCTTTAACCCCTAATACGATAAGCTCAACTTACATCAATGTCACAGAAGAATTCCAAATTCACTTCATCTTCCTGTTTTGTCGCCTTTGCACCGGGTAAAGCCGACTGTAAATTCTCCAAACTGAAGATATAGTCACCGAGATTTTGAAGATGACTCTCACCCTGCGAAGCCAAACGCAGGCCCCGTCGGGATGAAACTGCCGTTGAGAGTGCAGGTCTATTCAGCGGTTCAACAGATCTAGAAGAAAAGAATCAGTTAGCTAATAGTTAAAAACATGATCCTGAACACCGGGTAATGCCCCAAAAAATTTAACATACTCGCATATGAATTTCATAAAAAAACAATTATGGAATTCAAGTCTAAATTTTTATAAGAGGCGAGTCTTAGCATATTAGTTAAAAATGTACTTTCTCTAATACCAAATCCATGTGGTCAAAAAATGATAAGCTGAAATGAGTATCCAGGATAGAGCAGACGCATAAGGAGACAGGCAAAAGATGGTGGAGAAGTAAGATCTCAAGCATAGAATAAGACTTTCTCAACAGTTCGACTGGTGTTAAGCGTATAGAGGCATTAATTCCGTCAGTCAAGCTACTTCAGACAGAGTACCTTACAAAAATTTCATAACACTAGCAAAATGTAGCATCCGCTACCAAATTGGATAACGCGTGTGGACGAAAAGAGAGCAAAGGGTAGGATCGAAAGGAAGAAGGGCATTGTGGTTTCGATCGAGTGCTACAGAAATTTTCTAAACCTTCCGATAGCAAATTCCTTCCGAACCACTAAAATGTACCCACTAAAGCAAATCGCCTTTCTTCTAGATTCGCATCTTCAATTTGGAACTGAAAGAAAGAGATTTATAGAACGGCGATCAACAATACTGCACAACATTCAAATAAAAAAGCCACATCCCTTCAGATGAAGCCTGGCAAATTGCTACTAGTCTTACTGATATCCACTCACACAAAATAAATTAAAATTTCTTTGTTATAGTACATCGTGTTAAGTGATTATTTTCCACCCGCCAGCTGTCAGGAAGAACTCAATTATGAATTATGAACTAGCTGCCTCTATCCGACTATGGCTCAATACTTCGGTAATGAAAAGATCGTCCCACCAGGGTTCAAGAAGCTTTCGAAAAAGCCTCGAAAGAACGCGACTATGCAATTATGTTAAGTGGTGGTAGTCTAATTTCTTCTTTCTAGCTTTATAGAATACACCAACAAACAAAGTGGTATAGTCGACTACATGAACAGAATGGAAAAGTGAAAAAGAAGTGCTGAAATCCCTCCCTGATTCAAGCAAAACTGCACTGATAATTATCTGGGCAATTATCTGCAAAGTAAGTTTATGCCTTTCTGTTCAAAGTAAAAAATCATATTTTTTTCTTTTCTACCGGCATTCAACAATGAGGAAATTGAACCAATTGAAAGACTGGAAAGCTAAGTGACGCAACTAAATCGTCATAGAAAAGGAGTTGGCGAGTTCCTATTTGACAAGGACCCTCAAAATGGCTGCGACACTGTTAATTAATCTAATGTTATAAAATGTACGTAATAAATATTGGCTTGTCTGTTGTTGAGATTAATTTCTCGTTTGATTATGATACGAGCCTTGTTAGCAAGTCAAACATTGTTACAAATCGAACAAGTAGTTAGAGGATATAGTCAAAGTGTGGCGGAATTCAAACTGTAGGTTCCACACTCAATCCACAAATCACGAGAATGTGAAAGGACTTAGAGAAGCAAGTGAGTTTATTACTGTTGATAAGTTTTTTAATTAACAGAAAAAAGGCGACTGCCCAATACCAACAAACCAAACGGTAATGTAATGGTTGCTGCGCTCGTTCGCAGAACACAAATTTCTTACCAGTGAGACTCCATGGCGCAACTTTTCTTGCCTTTATAAATGGGTTTGGAAGTTAATTGAATTCCAGTACTTAACTTCCAGGCCCTTGGTCTCATGAAAAAAAAACAAGGGTGACTGAAGTGCCACATAGCAGAAAATCATTCACACATTAAATTCAATGTCAATCTCTTCAAAGTGACCTTAGAAATAACAACGGCTCAGAATTATCTGAAGTGGGTGCCAAGACAGTGACGCATCCTTACAGAAATGCATGGTCACAGGTTCTATGGTAGAGATTAAGCTGTTTAAGAAAATATGCTGGTGAATGTACACATTGAATTTCAAATAAGACCTCAATATGTTTTATGCCTACCCTTATCTTCCCTTCCATAAAAGGCTGATTTAAATTTTAAACTTCACGTTTTCTTGCTATTTGAATTTTAAATTTAAATTTGTATAATCAGGCAAACGATCTGTCAACCACTTTAAATTAAATTATCATCCCTCAAAGCTAGTCTCCAATTTGTGTCAATCAATTCAAAGTCACACACAGTAATAATACTCTTCACTCTCTCCCTCCCTCTCTTGAAGAAGTAGTATGACTAACTAAAGCTTTTCTTTTTCTAGTTAAATCCACGCTAGTTAGGAAAGGCTTTCAAGCAATACAACCATTATACAAGAGTTTATTTATCCAAATGGAGTTGCTAAGCCATCAAAAATTAATCATCGTGCTCCTGAACTATCTCAAGACCCCAAAAGTCGATTTGTGAATTTTACTTTTTGAAATTAAACCGAAGAACAGCATTCACTCCTCGATCGTGGTTTGATGCATTGCAGTGACTAAAAATAGTAAACCCTCATTTGGCAATATTTATTTATTGATCACCAGCCCTTTAGTTGACTTCGGTCTTCACAGAGGGGAGGAACATCAAAGTCACGAAAAGTCGAGAGGGAGGGGAGGGAACAGAAGAGTGATCTAGAGATGTAAGAGAGACAGACACAAAGGTAGGGTGAAGGGTAAGGCGAGTACTGTGGAAGTGGTCAAATATGACATACAGTCAGGTCATGATAGTTTGAAGTCAACTGCCGGTTTAAAGACTTTTGTCGCGTGAATATACGTTGCCCAGGATGCACCACGTGGAGGTAAGTCTATCGCGCATCTCTCATTTGGCAATATTATACCTTACATGATTGCCTAAACACTTTCCTTTCGACTAAGAGTAAAGAGCATAATCGCAAAACCGCATGCAATTTTATTTCACATTTCATCAAAGGTGCAGCAACTTCAAGTGATAACCGGGTCGGCGTGGCGACATTTGGCGACTTGTTTGAGCCATGACCCTTCTCCCTTTGATTTTATGAATCCTTCGCAAATAACAATTGAAAGTGAATTGAATTTGCTCGTTTTAGGCATACTTTTCAGAATTCGCTAACGTAGAAACCCAAAACCCCACATAGTGCATTGGAGTGAGACAAGAAAACCTTCTTGAAAAATGATTGATACGAAACCGACAATAACGACTCAAGGTCGCAGTGTAGAGGATTTGCTACTGAACTAAGCCTGACCGTACTCAGAAACCTCAGTGGCAGTTTCTCCTGGTTGTTGGTTCCCACTAAAGTAGCTACGCTACTGCAAAGTCATATCACACATCTCCTGCCAACTCAAAATGTCCAAGGACGCAGAACTGGGAATCCCTCCACAAACCCCAGCCTTCGATCCGGAGAACCCTGAATCCTGGTTTAAACAATTCGAAATGGTTCTCCGATTAAGAGCCGTAACCAAGAGAACACTCTGGTTCCAACACCTCATTCCCAACCTTCCAACTGCAATTGTCACACAATTCGCAGAGCTCACCGATTCGCCACCAGACAATGACTCTTACGACAGACTTAAACAGGCAATCATCAATCGTCTATCGCTGCCACGAGAGAAGCGCCTAGACCAGCTCTTTGCCCAATCTGAGCTAGGCGACCGTACTCCCTCCCAACTTCTGCAACACATGAGATCCTTGGCAATTGGCTCTCCTCTCAACGAAGAAATTCTAAAAAAACTATGGATGAAGTGTCTGCCGAAATCCTTGATACCCTTCTTGGTTACCAGCCCTTCGCGAGATAATCTAGATAAACTTGCAGAAGAGGCTGACCGAATTTACGATCCACAGGACGGTATGGTTATCAACGCAGTCAAAGCTACAGATCCGATTACACAAAGATTGAATGAACTCGCGGAGCAGTTAAAGGAATTGAAAGCATCGCGATCCAGTATCTCGCCACGTCTCCACAAACGGCGTCCCATCTCACCCAGGGAACGGAGGAACCCGGTGAGACATACTGATACACTATGTTACTACCATAGAACTTTCGGTGCTAATGCCAAGAAATGCCAACCCGGTTGCCAGTTCGCAAGGAACACCTCACACGACCATTCGGGAAAAGATCACGTCAGGGTCACCAATTTGTAGAGGATTTGCTACTGAACTAAGCCTGACCGTACTCAGAAACCTCAGTGGCAGTTTCTCCTGGTTGTTGGTTCCCACTAAAGTAGCTACGCTACTGCAAAGTCAAGGAAGAGACGAGATGGGAGAAGAGACGTTTATTCGCCGTGACAAGATGGCGGAGTGTGTGGTGTAGAGCGGAAGCTTAGTCATTCAATATGGCAGATTGACTAAAACAAATGGAAGCTCCTGATTGGCTATGCGCTAGTCGCGCTCAGCCAGTGCAGTGTCGTTGCACGCACGCACGTACGCGCGTACGGTGACGTGTCCCACAGCAGGGATAAGTAATTCACACCTAAGGTGCGCATCATTATCATTATTGTGTATGTGGTTTCTACATGTGTTCACAACATGAGTTGCAGGTACGTTTAGAGTTCAAGCAAAAATGACAGAAGACAGAATGACAGAATCCATACCACCTCCTATCATTTACTCGAACTTACTGATTCATATCTTAACTGGATATAATTTAAACTAAAACTTGCAAACATTTGTTGGGAACTAATCTGACTCAATTAGAGTAGGACTACAATGGAATGAAACAGAAGACTCACTTTGCGATTTCCTCGGGTGCATCTTTGAAAATCGTGAGCCTTTGATGCGGCTGTTCTGGAGGGTCAGTAGCAGATCCCCTGGACGTTGAATTCGAAGCAGATGTTGTAGCAGTCTTACGGTCCAACTGAACATGTGAAAAAAAATGAATACAGGGGGTTAAGATAAATATTAAGGACCAAAATCGCAACGCACCTATAATGATTAATTATTCACTTACAAGCCACAAGTCGAAATCCCAGACAGAGAAAAAGGAAAAAACACCAATTCTCGCTGCTATAGCGGAAGCTTATTACATTTCAACTCTAACCATGTACCGTATGACATAGTTCATATTAGTTCCCTTAAAAATATCAGAGATAGGCGTGATTTATAATAATAGTGGTTATATAGTATAAAATAAATATTAATATCTAATGACTTTGCATATATATCCTTTCCCCTTCAGAATTTATTTCTAATTGGTCAGAACAACTTTGATATATCGTTACCTACTCATATGCCCACTAATTCTCATCCTGACATTAGTATGCTCTGCATTTCTATTGACTAATCCCGGGGCAAACTGAATGAAAATCGTCTTAAATACTCACCTCGGGAAGAGAGCAGACATCCTAAAGCCCCTCTAATCGATAGGTTCGAATCCTCATACTCTTTATCTGACCCTTTTTAGCTAGCAAGGTTAGTCGTATTATTCACTGCATAAGAAGTTACTTAGTAGAATTAATCCAAGTTTTGCATCAGTTACAACATTTTAAGGCCTAAAATGAGAAATTTCCTCTTGTATAATATTCAGCTTGAAATGAACCGAATAAATGGGCACATTTAGATGTCCTTTAGGGACACCCAACAGCTTTCCTCATAATCAATTCAATAAGTTATCATTCAAAATATTAATCTAAATTCCCCAGCCATTAGCTAAACGCCCAAATCGCAGCCAAGTGTATTCATGATTCCAAAACAAAGTAGCGTTTACAAGAGCAAAGGAAAGTTAAAATAAAAGACTAGTTAAACTTCTACCCGACATTAATTAAAATCCTGTGTATTTCCTAAACTTTAATCTAGTTCACCTCTTAACTCTGGGGGCCTAACTACCTCGACCTCTGAGTGACGCTCGAAGGGTTTGGACCCGCTGTAACCTCAAGACCTTTAATAACCTCACAGTAGCACCTGAAATACTCAATCTTGTAGTGACCTCAAGTTGCCTGAAGAGAACCACCGTATGTCCTCAAGCACTTTTGTAATTAGCGCAAATAAGCCAGTTAGGTGACTCATGAGTGGTTCAATTTCCCCGATCAGCAATGTACGGAACCATAACATCTATTTATGCCACTCCTTTTCCATGAAACCAAACAGGCCATCTTTTGTAGAGACACAAACGCACATAAAGCTGTCGTTTATCTACTAGCACGGTTCTCTCTCACCTCCTTCTTTCTCCCTCGCATAATCTCCCTCTCACGGTACAATCTCTCTCAGTTCGTCACTACTCGAACGCATCTTCACCGCTGTTAATACGACAAATTGACGACCCTGTGAGGCTTTACCCTTCTGATCAACATTGACTTCTGCCACAACAACCTTCTTTCTACTAGCCAATACGTATGTCAAAATATGTAAAATACCAGCGTTTTTATCTACTTTGCGCGTATATATTAAAAGTGAATTTACAAAAAAAAGAGACAATCAAACGAGCCCACTAAAAATAACCAAATAGAACAATTTTCTGCATGCTGGTGAAGTTAAAGAGCCGATTTAATTAAATTTCAAATCAACGTATATGCAGTTTGCATGCCGGCAGGATGGATGTGCGTGTTAATAGTTCATTGTGACATAATTCTCGTTAAAGAAAGTATGCGCCTCGTCTCTCCAAAGAGCGATCTTATAATTGCTTCGTTTTTTAAAAAAAAGAACTTGAAAAAAACTAAAATCCGATCACATTGCTTAGTCAGTTGCCTTGACTTTAACGCGACAAATTTCGACAGACAGCATCTGCGCAAGCACTCCTGTGATGATCCGGTAGCATTTTTGCAGACGAGTAACTGGTTCCCAAGTTTCGTTATTTACTAATATCTTGGCGTTTTCTTAAACATCTTAAAATCTTTCATTTTAAATTGTTCATCACAACACGATACCCATAATCCAGAAAACTAGGTGTTACATTAAAAAAATAAATGGAGAATGCATTTATATAGGCCTCTTATAAAGTGGCCTAGCAAAACTATTAAAAACTTGAATTGACTGGCTGAGAGCTGATTTTTTTATTTAATTTGTGCAAGTACAAGAACAAGCGAGCTAAGCTAAGTATCACCATTTTAAGTAGGAATATTTCCAGGTGTATGGCATGAATGGATGTAGAAATAGGTTAAATATGCATGCTTGATTAAACACATCATTCTTTTTTGGACAGCAAGAATTCAAGAAAGATTTCTTTTGCACAATTCAGTCGTCACAGTTGTAATAGTTTCTCCCACCATGACTTGGATACTATTTGAACACATTTTCCTCATCTCCGGAGAGAAGACTGTTGCCTAGTCACACTACGATAGCTTATTAGCTTTCCAAATACTATTTATGTGATTACAAGACTTCTTCATTCGAAGATCAACCCACCACTGGATCGATGAAAGATGTTGTCTGGAGTGGCTTGTCCTCACGTGTTGGTAAAAACGGTTGGTACCTCGGGAACAACATATAGGAGTTTTTCACCTCTAGACGAATCACAGACTCCGTGGTCTGGAGATATGTTTATCGAGGGGCTAATTACATTAATGTGACTCGATAAATTGATCCATCCCAGAAGAAATTAAAAGAGAAGAGATATCAACAAGCATATAAGATGTGGGATGGAGCACGTGGTTCTCATAAAAGGAACTACAGAATGCTAGTCTTTTGCCCACGAGGCGTGTTGAGTCTGCGATTTGCCACCTGCTTTGGAGTTTGAACCCCCCGGGTAGCAGCGCAAATTTGAATTGTAGTTACAAATTCCTTCAACTAGTTCAAAATAAAAACCACGACCCTTTCGCTTTCCGACAAAAATCTTAAAAGTAAACAGATGGAAGGTACGAGAAGTGAGAAGCCACTTAGTGGAACGGCAGTAAATAACACCGTTAACCAGTTAACATAAGCAAATCACTGCTGAGACACACATGAGGCCAAATTAAAATTAAAAGTAATTTGAAAAAATTTACCCTGACGCTAGGTGCCTTGACATTCTCAACATTCCAAGAGGCTACTGGATCAGCAAGGCGTGAGAGTGTTTTCCCAAACGCTGCCGCGCTGGCATTGATTGGCTGAACGCTGGCTAGATTGGGCAGGTCACTTGGTGTGACAGGATCATGAAGAACTTGTAGACCCGGTAGAGGCTTTTGTTGGACGGGAGCGTCTTTAAGACATGGTCTTAGACCGCGCAGACCCTGCCGTTGCGCTAAAATTTGGATGAAATTCGAAGGCAGATTAGATTTTAGTACGGGTAATTTAAATAAGAAAAGCAGAAAGGACGAGTTTGGAATGTATAACTACAGAGGAGAGCTTTTATTTGCAACAAGGAACAGAGGAAAATTAAGAATTAGAGATAGTTCCTTTCAGAAGAAGACGAGCATTAGAGTACCGATAGAATCTGAAGAAAATCCCAAGAAATGGTCAATAATAAATAAATTTAGATTCAGATAACTATAAATGCACTTGAAAACATGAGTGATTTATTGCCTTGTGGGAATGTCCGGGAATAATCAATAAACAAGACGATACCCGTAATTCAACTGCCAATTTTAAAATGTTGGGCACTTGTTGGAAATGTGATTCAATAATTCTGTATTGCTCAACGCCAGAATGCACATTTATTTGGTAAATGAATTGGTAAATTAGATACTTACTGTTGATTGCAGTACCAGTTCGAACCTTCGGAACAATTGGACGCCCATCACTACTTTCAACGGTTCTCAATTCTCCGAGAGTTTGCCGTACTTCTTCTGATTTCTCTTTGTTTTGTTTATCTGAGATGAACTTCTCAAAGCCACGCTTCTCTTCTGCCAAACGTTCTGAACGTTTAACGGAGGCCACAAAACATCTTAAATGAATGAAAGAAACAAAATCTTAACTGTGCCATTTAAAATATCGTCCTAAATTTGTGAAATTAGTAAACACAACTATACTAAAAGTAATTTTAGGCGTTTATGGGCGTGATTTAATTACATATGCGCTTTTGAACTCGTATGCACCATAGAATAATTAGACCATTTGCTCGGGCAAATCGGTCATTTAAATGATATATAGATACATTGGGACAAACATCCTGTACCATTGAAAATGTATTTGCAATTCATGACATTCCTAGTACACACAGTTTTGTCTAAAGATAACCAATTATTGTCATTTGTGCCTTAGTAACCCATCCCCCTTATCGATACGTGTTGAAGACATCGCTACTAATATTTTGATAATTATTCAGTCTGGTGGTGTTTTGATCTCCCAATATCAAACGAATGGGAGTGCGCGATAGACTTACGACAAAAAAGTCTATAAACCGGCAGCTGACTTCAAACTATCATGACCTGACTGTATGCCATATTCGACCACTTACACAGTACTCACCTTACATTTTCACGCCACCTTTGTGTCCGTCTCTTTTACACCTGTGAATCACTCTTCTGTTCCCCCCTTCCCCTCGACTTTTTGTGACTTTGATGTTCCTCCCGTCTGTGAAGACCGAAATCAACTAAAGAGCTAATGATAACTATCATAAAGCCTGCCGTTTGATATAAATATCAAGAGAATGCATTATCACATAGACACACAATACACGACGGTAACTTGTACCCCTATACAACAACGCCATTGGTTGATCGGTAAAAATGTCATGGATTAAATCAATTCTCTCTCTAGCCTGAGTGTACTGTGATGCAGTGATTTATAGTGAGCAGATATAGCGTAGAAAACCACATAAAAAAGCCAGGCTTTACAAAAATCTCACTAAGGTAAGGATTAATTTCAAAAATAACCTAAATCTTAACTTTCTTGAACTCTGAAATGCATAAGTAAGATGGAAATCATTGCTTACAAGGCCTGCAACGCAAATTACAAATCGATAGTAACAACTACCATTCGAACAATGTGAGGTGAACAAATTTCAAATTAAAATCAACCCAATATTTGTAAGCCAAATTACTATATTGTTAAGCACTTTATGTAGGCTCCCCCAGCTCTGCTACGTTGAGGCGCGCGAGTTATGCTTTCCTAACCCCTGGCAGAAAACAAGATGAATCGTAGTTGCAAGACAGACGCTCACAAGTGGCTAATAGGCTACTAAGCTCTAAATATAGTGGATAAGAGTTAGCGCCGTAATTCTTTGCCCTGCAACGTTTATTTGACTTATCGTTAGCCCATTACAGTTGCCCTCCCAACGACATGAGAATGTTCGCCTTGGTGTAGGTGTAAAGATGGCCATATAATACCAACTCACCAATAAAATAAGTTAATTATCCCCTCCACTTCCCAAGATAAGGTAATTTCAGTCTGCCAAATAGATGGACTTTTATTTGAATAAGCAAACTGAGGACTTGAATGAATAAAAATAATAACAGATTCCCCTCCCCAATTCTTTATCTAAATAGCAGAATGTCCAACTAGGCCAGATAAAAAGCTTATTTTTCACAAGTACCGTAGCAATTTGTCGCATCTGTCATCACCTAGTTATTTTACGCACCTACGCCTGATCGATAAAGCCCAAACTAGATGTTGGACAAATGGAGTCCGACCTTCAGACAAATAAAGACAGTCTGCATCCCATTGGTTGGCAGAATACACGAGAGTGTTAGCATCCTATTTACCACCCTCAAAATCTTACTAAAAGGCATGCTAATGCCATGCGGACTGGTGTTATGTCTACTATTTTGAAATCTAGTGATAAACACTAAACTTTAGGAGGAATTTTGTAAAAAAAACAGTTGAAGAAGACACAATTAAAATGTTTGCCAATGTCCAGACTGATTGCAAGCATCAAATAAACGCATGTATTAAATCTAACCAATCGGCTTAGGGGAAATCGACACAAATATTTGGGAACTGTTATCCATCGAAGCATCTTTAGGGCCATAAAATTCATAGTTGCTGAAAAAAAGATCTCGTATTTTGATAGAACCCAGGAAAGTGTAGCCAAGGTTTTTTGCAGGCATGTAAGTTCCCTAACCTACAGTTGACTTACAGAAACAGATAAGATAATGAATGGAAAATAATGGCCATTATCACTAAGTTGTTTAACTGTGATTTACCTGCGCAAATATGTTCTGGGATTCATCCTCATTCCTGAATTCAGTATAAGAATCGTTAAAGTTGGCGGATTCATCACTCCCGGGCGCTTCTACGAGCAAACTGGGTGCCGGAAGAGAATGCAAAAAAGGTGGTCACGGGGACAGGGACCAGTTTGTATGCGGCATATTTATAGAATTAAGTCTACTGGCAACTTTTATTGCGAAGACCAAATATTTAAAACTCAAAAAAGATAATCAATCCCATGGTCACTCAGATGGACGTTTGAACACACACATTCACATAAATCAAACAAGAAGGAACATGTTTTGTCTCGGATTTAAAGGCATTCAATTGGGTAGCTTATCAGTATGTATATAAGCTGAATGAATAAAACCTTAAAATGACTAAAATTGGAAGTCTGCGAGGAAACTTAAGTGTAATTTGTTTGAAAGCTCAATCCAACTGGCAAACAAATAATCAACATATAATGCCATTTTCAAGATTTACGTCTTCCTGTGTAAGTCTCAAACGTGAAGTTAAAAAGTACCTGGCCCACCATGGGGGAAAATGAGTCCAATAAACGCGTTTCTACATGTCTGACAAATTCACACTAGTGATATGGCCGCGAATGTTTAAACATACCCTTAATTACCCTTAACTAAATACACAAAGTTTTAGGTTTATGACGCGTTTTGCCTCAGTTATTTCATTTTCTCAAAACAACCATTATACTGAAAATAGTCAGTCGACGTCAATAATAATTCACAAGTCAGACATGAACTTTTATACACTAAAAAGATCAGGAAAAATGATTATCTGGCGAATTTAATGGGCTAGTCGAAAACCTTAAACATAGCCAATGTAAATAACAAACGTAAGTGAATACTTTCGAAGGTCAATCACATTAATATCAAAGTAAATGAAAAAAAGGACCCTTCTTGATTTACTAAGACGGATGGAATAACCACATCGTTAATAAAACTTGCAGCTGATATGTTGAAACATTACCTGTCGTTTGAGGTTTTCAAACAAGCCCTCCAATCCAATCCAACTTCAAAACAGGATAATATAATTTCAGGACTATATTCTTTGAGTTAGTTGTCATAGGCTTTAAATGTTATGACATGACATTTCTAAGATTCTATAGTATAGGGCTATTTGAATAATTAACCAAAAAAAAACTTCATTAGCTCTATAAGGACTCGGGATGGGATTTAGAAAAAGGGTAAAAAAGGCTACTGTTTTGCAAAAACATGGGGATACCTAGAGTCAATTCAAATCACACTAAATACGTGACAATAAAAAATTGCACAACAACAGGAAAAAATTGCTATCAGTTTCTGCGTTCGATGGCTACAAGTTTAAATACAAGTGACCAGTGGTCAAAACAACAGATTGATCATTTCATTTATATGCGACAGCACATTTGGTATTACCATTATTTGTTATTTACTGAACAAAGAGAAAACACTTAAATGGAAGCTCAAAAGTTTGGAAGAAAATACTGACTTAAACCGTGCGAAAAACAGTTTGACTTAAAGTTAAATAAAATGTTTTGCAATTAACAGTGGGCCGAAAATGTCAAGTCATATGACTAGATAAAGAGAAATGACTACAAAATAACTACTTATTTAATTTAAGTAACATACCGAGTAAAATATCGAAAATCCTAATCTAAGCTAAGGTTTAAAAAGGCTTGATAAAACAAGTACAAATAGAATGAATTCTTAACCAAACGTTTTTCCCTTTATAAGCAAATATTACTCCTATGTGAAGTAAACAAATTCAACCACACTAACTAATTAAATAACTATCCAAACCGTAGTTTGGTGTAAAGAAGACTGATACTTACTAATGTTTATAAATATTAATTTATAATGAAACGCTCAGCATTGTACTGTATAAGATCCATTGTTGGAACGTTAATTTACTAAGGCAATATAAGAGGAATTAATCAAACTAATTTCTACTTGCTTCAAGTCTTGATATCTACCAACCACTCAGTTACGTAACTCCGAAAATAGAAGTTATGTTATCAACCGCTTTAATTGCAGGTGTACGATTTCTTTACAAATTGAACTTGAAATGATTTGTAAAATTTAGAAAACAAGAGAATGAACATTTCTGTTTTTGAAAGTCAACTTCCAATCAATAATCTCCAGCTGCATCGAATATTTCAAATCATCAAGGATTTCAAAACAAAGGGACATCACTCGCAACTGAAGCAATATCGGAATGAAACCTGTGAATTTCGCTTCCTTTTACGCTTTGTAAATGCTTAAATCCTCTCAATGCAAAATTTATCTATAATTTTACACTTTGATTAAATAGACTAAATAAAGAATACGAAGGTGATGTACAATAAGAGTCCTGTATAGGAGCCGATAGATGGACCCGAACGCTATATACACACGAACTCGTCAGACAATCAGAATAGTTATAAAATTTAACCACCCCCTACTTTTTAGTGAGTATCTCCTCTCTGCAAGGGAGGAGAAAAAATGAGCATCTGAGGACTTGATAGTGCTCCTCATATTCCGCCATTTAAGTTCAGACACTTATACCCTATTGCGATGTGTGCTATTTGCTACTAAACTCCACTTACAATAAAATACTCAAATAGAATAGGCAACACTCCCTTCTGTCAACTATTATAGGTACCACATCACTGCTTCTTTCTGTGTAAACAAATATGAGTGCAGTAAAAATGAGACTCAGGTAAAATGAATTAACACACTTCTTCTATTCCATTACTAAACTTAAACTATCGACCATTTTCCTGATAGTAAACCCACCTTGCTAGGAAGTTAAAAGGAAAAAAGTATTGACATTCAAGGCAATATTCAATAAAAGGATTAGAATCCAGTGGATCAAAAGGTAGTTAAGTAATAACCGAGCTCTGATTAGATTGCAAAACGATGTTATACCAATCGCATCACCGGACGACTAAGAAGTAAATTATAAACTCACTCAGCCTTGTCCTCCAACAGATAATGTGGTTTCGCACCAGCCCGCAAACCATGAGCAAAAATTGAGGCTATACGGGCCCATCGTTTCGCCTGAGTATCCGATGGCTTCTCAGGCAACTGTTTAAGGTGGTCGGTCCAGGCCAAGTAGAACTCGGTATTCAGAGTGCCCACCCCATTGTGAAAGAGTAGATTGAAGAGTTCGCTGGCAGAATCACAATAATTGATCTGAAAAGAAACAAGAGCGATACTATAAGAAGGTCAGGAAGTCGAACTGTGTATTTTCAGCTACACCGCCGGGTGCACTGACTAATCGATTATTGGATTTGTAGACTCGCGCCTAGAGTTGCAAACTCACAATTGGCATATATTAAAGAACCATCAAGCGGCCAAGTAATTTTCCATGTATGTTTACGTGATAAAGTGAAGAGAAGGCTCAATTTAACTGAGAGGACTTCTGAGCAAAAATTACATCATCGGACATCTAGCAATTTTGGTGTTACCATTGTAATGACAATAGACCTCGCAAAGCAGGTTATAATAGATTATGATACTATGGGAATGGGAATAAACTTCGTCATGAAACTTAAAGAAAATCTAAAGGCTAGAAATGCTCAAACAATAAGATCAGGAAATGAGTAAGTGATCAACATAACTTCTCTGCCGAAATCTGGAAGTGGATCTGCTATTTGCCTTCTTTCAACAGCATTATAGAGTTAGAGTCTGTGTAACTCATCAACCACTGTTATTTCCCCTTTTATTAGAAACAATAAACGCTCTATTAAGCATTCAGTGACGAATGCTTGAAGACAAAGTTGATACCCCCCCCCCCCCCCCCCCCAAAAAAAAGAAATAAAATAAAGTCTCCAAATATTTTGTCATTGAACTTGAAATAATGGAAACGTTATAAAAATAGACATAAACGGTTCAACAGAAGAACATTCGTTCACTAGTTTGGACTTATATTGTTAATTTATCTATAAAATAACACTTCAAATAATTATGGTTAAGAACACTTTGGCGCGAGCTCCTTCCCAGCCTTCCAGGCGGACGACCTGTAAGTCCAGACTATTCAAATAATGATACTCAAAATGCATAGAATGTAATGGAAGACTCCAGTTTGTTTGAAGATTTTTCAAGTAAATTTCTCAATGAATTAACCAAAATAGCTTTAAATAACCAATTGCTTGATCCTCGAAAAAACGCAAAAGACAAGACCGATTTTGACAGATAAAGCTGATAAATATCCCGAGAACAACGTAACCACATACGAGTATCCTTTACTGTGCAAAAATCCCAAAAATAATACTCCGAATCTCCCACTCCCTCACCAAAAATGAAACTTTAAACCTCCGATTCGTATGATGCATTTTGGCTCTATAAATAAACTTTCCCATGTTAAATATTGACTTCTCCGTTTTACATGAATATCCTCCTTTCTACCACTATACCCCATTTATCCACTAGATGTTACTAGGGTACAGCTGACTCAGAGAGAGGGATGAGACAAAGAGCAAGAGGATTATATGTAGGCTATCAAAACCCCTAGATTGAACTGAAGCACACGTCACACACAGAGTGGGCCAATGGAGAAGTCCAACTGGAAATTCAGTGTGGCCATTGGCTAGATCAGACCACATAATCACCGTGTGCTAGGGGAACTTGGACGTATGAGAGGAAGCTGTGGTCCGCTCACATCATCAACCATGGCCTTATTTCCATCTTCCTTACTTATTATGGACATCATGCCATTTCACACTTAGTTGTATTATCTATGTGATCTAGTTACAACACATTTCCTACACACTTTATTAACTTGGCGTACTATGCACGCAGATAAAAGTCGGCATTGTATAGTGATGGTGAGGATCCAATTATTATCAGGTTGACAATAGATTTTTTCCCGTTAACTCTCAATATAGCAGTAATGGTATGCACCCGCATATTGACAATAATACTAGTAATGGGCGACATCGAGACAACCCAACAGGAGATAGGAGAATTTGAATATTAAACTCAATGACAGCATTTTTTTTTACATTTCTAGAGGCAAATGAGCAAAAAAATACTGCCATCGCAAGGTGGGGATTGAGCCATATGAAAGAAAGTGTAAGAAAGTGAAAACCAAGACAACAAAGAAACCCAGAGGGGAATTTATTAGCCTACCCTTGAATTCAGCAACTGTATCTATTAGGCTTTCCTCCATACGATTTGCCCGCTATTCGTTTTATTATACGACTTAGTAAGTTGTCGTTAACTGACAGATGGAGTTAGGCCTCCAGAGATGAAGAATTTCACCAATCAAATATAGGATTAAATACCTGAGCAAACGATCAGATGACAATTATACATAGGCCAAGAGTTGCTATTGAAATTTCATCCACCGAAAATAGGTAACCTATTGTTGCACATACACAACAATTTCGTTAAGGCTACCGCAGCGAATGGCAAACAGGTGTGCAGTGTGACTTGTATATATACGGAGGACTCTTGCTTGTATTAGAGAAGAAGAAGAAAGAGAAAGTGTCAGCCTCGTTCCCCAAAAATGCAAGGGTAATATAATGGGAAAAGATAGATAGGTAGTTCAAGGAAATGATGTTGAGTTATAAGCAGAGCATTGTTAAAGCAAATATACGTGGTGCAGATAAATGATTGACTAGTACAAGTGATGAGGTCCGAATGAGTCAAATAGTAGGGAGAAAGAGTTCTACTAACTGTTCGCTTCAGCTCACAAAATATATGAAAAAATTGTATCGTACTATACTATACTATAAGCTGATCCTCAATGACAGGTTTATTCATGAACTGTTGAAATATCAAAAGGGGAAACAGAAACATCGCCATTTTCATATCAGTAAGTATTGAATCCTTGCGCATACAATTGGTTAAGCTTTAGTACAAATAGATTAACTATTAATCCGAAATTTATGACATACTTTGGAAAGAACTAACATTTAATTAACTACTATGTCCTGCAGAATACAATTTAAGGTGATTGGAATATCAAAAGATTTTTACTTCATTTTACTTTCGAATTTGTTATTGTGTTTAATTTTTACATATTGGAAGCCGATATAAGAAGCTCAAAGTCACAGAATTTTTTTTTCTGTTTTCTGGGATGAGCGATTCCTTGAAGTTGTCAATAGAGCACCCATCACCCTTACCAATATGCAGGGCGCACACTGTTCCTGACAGCCTGACAGTTACTCAGACCAAAACGATTATTAATCTTCAACACCTCAGTCACCTTGAATTAAGAACCCTTAGGAGTGCCTGAAATTTTTATCTAGTTAATCACTTATCCCTGAAACTCATTTATCACGACCACACAGTGGTGCTTAATCCAGCGGTGACCTAAAGTCAACCCCCCTCACCCCAGGGATCTACTGCGTCCTCAAGTGGTTTATTTTAAATAGCTAGTCCTGGAATGAGTCCTGTTGGGGTTCGGCTCCCTTCCTCCCCCCCCTTCCCCCCCCCTCCCCGACCAGCAATATCCAGAACCATATCACCCGTTTATGCTACTAGATATGCAACTCTAAAAAGCTCTTTGTAAAACGCACGCGTAGATACATGCCCATCATTTAGCGGCTCCTACGCTTACCTCTCATCCCCATCTTATTCGCTAGAACCCTTGTTGCTTATTCAGTACTCTTCAGCCTACACATCTCCCCGTGTTGTACTTTAAAAACTGTCGTTTGACGTTGTTAGCTGCTAGTCATTAGTTGGTACTCCAAAATCTTTAAAATCAATAATATGAAGATGAATACGTCTTTGTTGAATTGATAAAGGGTCATGTGCTTATACTTTATCCTTCGCTCTAGATCTCTCTGCTTCAAAATTTAAATTTAACAAGAAAAAAACGCTCCCAAATTCTCGAGCCATAGTTTCTAAGACAGACATCAATTACAACTCATATTGAATAAAAATTCTTAATGTTAAATCCGATCTCCTTTACATTAACCAAATTTGACACAAATACATTTTCTGGAACCTTTGTGATCAACTCGTACATTTGATCAAATAGGCTAAATAAAACCTCAATCCAAAGTTCCAAGCATCCTGCCAATTTAGTTTCGCTTCACCAAACCCATAGCTATAAAAAGTGTATCAATCGTGAGTTCGGGAATAAGATCTGGATGCTCTTTTCCCGAGAATCACCCCTTGATAATTTTGATAAAATATAAGCAAATGTACTAGCAAGCGCTTGACCATAGGGCAGTATCCTACCGTTAGAAAAGTGTTCAAAGCACTTGGCTTGGAGCCGCTCTCACGAGAAAATGGCACTCCAACGCCCATTCTGTTGACTAACAATAACGATTTGACGTACACCAACGGTGAATGATTTTGTGACTTCTGGCTTGGCGAACGTGTCCGTCAACCACTGTTACGCTGATGTACATTACATTGTTCAAGGTTTTAAAACTTTCGAAAGGTGAACCATTATGTTTTTTGCTTTGGTCATCACTAAATTCAGAAGCCTAATTATCCCAATCTTATAGTGAAGCTTAATCCTGTGGTGACCTCAACTAGTGGAAGAATAATTCTAACCAAAAGAACCTCATACGAGTTAGAACATTTTGGAAAGTGGGTGTGCGTACAGAGATATCCTAGCCAGTTATCAATCAATTTTGTGCAAATGTAGCGCAAGGTTGGCTGTATGATTAAGCATGTTGATAGTTTTAAAACACAAAAATCCTAGTTGGGACGCAGGAAAGTGATTATGTGAACACCTGGTGAGACAGTAAGTAATTAAGTGGGTAATAAATCACTACAGTATGGACATATCCGTTAGCCACTGAAACAATGTCCCACGTCAGGCGGATAATTGGGAGACACCAGGATCATGATGCATGAGATTGATAAAAATGGAGCATTTGGTAAATAAAATAATTGGTCTACGGTAAGTAAAGAATCCAAGCTTGATTTCAAACCTCAGATTTGATAGTGCATGAGACTGATAGAGCAAAGATCACTGGAAGAAATCGAATAAGCTCACCAATTTAAGCCATGCATCCACGTAGATGGGATGATTGTGTATATCCTGAATGTAGCAAGTATCCTTTACGGATCTGTAGAGAACGCTACGATACTTTGAGGCTGCACCCAAAGAAGGGTAAAAGTCCTCTATCCATCTAATATACCTACAAAGCAAAAGCGATAAAGGTGAGCATCCGTTTACTTTTAATTCGGAGATGAAAAAGCCCACTCTCAAAGGATGTATTCCCAAGTTTGTGCCTTGGGAGGATATTGAGGAAATTCTTGTCCTGTGATGAATATGAGACCTCCGTCTTATTAACGGTAGTAAATAATTTAAAAAAGCTCAGAAAAGGTATATGATTAAATTATGTACTACAATAGGCCAACAATATCGAGACTTCGCTAATCTCCAAATACAACAGATTTCAGTAACAGTAAACGTCCTCTCTCACTCTCATAACCTCACAACTAACGGATGGGAAAAATAGAAGACAAAACAAATACTGGTGGCTAAGACACCCATTTCAAAACAGACTGATATCACTGTGTGAAGATATTAATATTTCAATAGGCCTCCTCACCTATCTCCCCTTCTTAACCCCCAGCTCCAAGTTTGTTTTGTTCGCCACCTTAACACGACGAAGGGAGAATTCACAAGGGAGACGGAGTTTTGATAAAAATAAATTGATTAGAGGTTATTTTAAAACCTCAAATCGCTATACAGGAAGTGTGTGTTGATGACAATAAAGGTGGATGCAAACCTTCCTTTATAAAAAAACTGACATTCAGTACAATTGTTTCAGCATTAATCTGCGACGAAAACCAATGTCCTTGGAATTCTGAAGGTTTAAAGAATACTTATAGGCCTGAGAAATATTCACTTCCAGGAAACTGTATCCTCAACTTTTATTCACCTCTCCCTTTTCTAAATATAAAGCACTTAAAGCAATACACCCCGTCAGTAGAAATAATTTGTGTCTATTGAGTGGAGTAACAAAACATAGTTTTAAAAGAACACTTCTAGGTGGAAATTAAGAAAAATAAGCTCAATAACTAGACGCTATTGATCACGGTTTTTTGATCACAGTGGTTTTGCTGAGATGATAGGGAAATGGCATTGCTCAGTATGTTATCCCATCAGACTGATGCGGACTAGCAATTAGCAAGCCCAGATAATAACAATGACGGGTCTCTGAAAAGGAGGAATTGTATCAAGTATGGGTATTTTACGGGGATGATGTAAAATAAGCACAATCTTTTGCTACTTAAAAGTGTGGAAGAGGTCCGATATATTAGATAATACAATAATATTTTTAAGCCAGAAATCAGCTCAATGGAAATTTTTGAACTGAAAAAGCAAGAAAATTGTGTGTGGTTAATTACCTTACTAGAGAACAATTAATATCGATTCTAAAACAAGAAT
Organism: Hymenolepis microstoma; assembly: GCA_000469805.3. NCBI lineage: Eukaryota > Metazoa > Platyhelminthes > Cestoda > Cyclophyllidea > Hymenolepididae > Hymenolepis > Hymenolepis microstoma. The sequence continues at coordinate 3,761,325 of LR215993.1, read as the reverse complement.
ATCAACTATGCTAGATTCGAAGCTGAATAGCACGATCTCGATTAATTACATGTATGCCGTGAATATTAGAAAAAGTAGTTGTTTCTTAATGGTTCATTTCAAGGAGAATTGTGAAATTGTATAAAACGCCCGAGTGAGTGCCATTAGGATGTTCTTGGCTACCTTAAATTGCACATCTATAGCGATGATAAGACCACCCAATACACTTCCGAGCATCGCAAACATGAAAATATTCAAATTTCGGGGTTTGAATTCTGGAAAATTAGAGTTAGACACAGTGAACTACGCGCATAAAGAAAAGTGTGGGACAACTGGAAGAATACAGATATCGGTTGAAGCGAGACTACGGTTGCTAGATCTTTATTCTCTGCCTCTAGTCTTTTTCATCCCAAATGTGGCTCTTATTTTACTATTCCCAATGTTAAAATGTTTCCAACTAATTAAAAATGAGACATTTTCTGTTTTATTGAGCTTCATGGGCAATATGGAGCATCAATTCGTTCAATCATCAAAATCCTTCAGAATATTGGAAAACTTTCAACAAATCTAAGGCCTGAGCAATCATTTCTAGCAGAATACAAAAACTAAACACACCGACAAATTAAAAAATTCCGAATCAAAGATACGTTTGATAAAGAGACTGTTGAAAACTCTCCAAGGCAGGGAACTGGTTTACGGAATGAAGCATTGACCGTTAAATGCTTTTCTAAATAGTACTCGCGGCCAATAAAAACTTCACCTGATTTGATTAATTCCAAATGGAGAGAACAAACTTGTGAGTATAAAAGAAACTTCCACTATCCCCATTAAAGGAAGTGCTAAGAATAGTAAATTTTTGTAGATTAAAGGAATTCCTGTGGCAAATTTTGCTATCCTTCTTCATGATCATCCGCATCCTTTGATATGTCCAATTAGTGTAGATTTCGTTACCTCTGGCTTGATAAACGTAAAAGTTAAAAACCGATTCACAACCTAGTGTATAACAAGATTGCAAACTGGAGAACAGAGGCATTTTGCGTCGTTCTCTAGGAGGAAGAGACTAGCGAAGCAATAAATATTAATCCACTCTTGAACAAAAAAATAAGGAAACAGAGCTAACAAAGGGCGGAGCCATAGTAATATCATAATATGCGATGGTTAGTTTACATAGTAACTCCACTTTCCCAGCTAGAAAGAAGGACGATTAAATACACACGCATACATTAATTGACGAGTAAGAGTGAATAATGAGAAAATACCAGTATACGGATAACAGGTTTGTGGAGAGTATGAGAAACGCGACGAATGGGAATAAATCCTTTTGAGTTATTTTTTTTATAAATTAACACAAATCCTGTCCAATAGCAAAGAAATACTAATTAGCCGTCCACAAAAACCAACCATTCAATAGTAAGAGGTAATTGTCTAAATTACACGCTTTAATCCAAGATTATATGTAAGGCAATGGCACTGCAATTCAGCAGATTTTAGCAAATATGCAAATGTGGTGGTAGTTCTTCGCTCTAATGACCCTTTGGCTAAGAGAAGTGTAACACCAAATTAATCCGTTGAGAAAAATGTTGCTCATAGTAGGGCTCTAGGTAACCAATTCCACCCGTTGTTTAGATAATAGACCTCATTCACCAGGTATGGAAATTCCAATTAGAAGTGATGCTATACTAAACCAGAGCATGAAGAAAGAGTGTAGGATCAAAACAACAAATTCTCAAACAAATAAGATTTTTTGCCACAGTATAGAAATACGAATTCGATATTTTTCAGTCTGTTGAGATTTAAACTTGATAAAATGAAGAGAAAATAAAATGAATGCTTCATAACCATGACTTTAGCATCACTTAATCCAGGCTGAATGTTAAATTTGGATGACATACATCCACGCCTAATAGTCCATCGGATTAAGATTTGGATGAGGGAGGGAGGATTTCGGAGGCCAAACGTGGATTGAAACTGATGTAGGCAGCAAAAAAAGCGTTTGACAACCTTTTTAACTTTTCAATGGAGTGTAGCAGGGAGCAGAATCCTGTTGCTGCCATTTATATGACCTATTACTGGATGTCCTCATTCATCATACCGGGCTTAACTACAGCGGTGAGTAATTTCACGTAAGCATCTGAGTTTAACCCTCCTTTGAAATAATGCCGAGGTAGGAATCACACTGAGGAAACAGACACATCCGAAGAATATGGCATGACTTGAGGAGAGCCCTTTAGACTGTATACAAGCCAGGCCCCAACTCAAAATCCGCTTGCTGTATTTTCCATCTCGATAGAAGTTTTTCCAATTGGAAAGAAATGATTCCTTGGGTTTCAACGTGATATTTTCCTTTTCTCTGAATTTTCTTCGCCTTTGTCAGATCATTTCCGCAAGACCTGTATGCGCTTGTGATAGCAAAGGTCTACAGTGAGTGCGGACTTCATGGTAGAGGCTGAGATATTCAATTAAATGTGGCGACAAAGTCACGTGAATTCAGATGTCAGAATGCTCCAACATTTGCGCAATAGAATTTTGAATCAGGTCAGATCCAATTGTCGTCCTCCATTGCAATCCTCCAATACGTGTTGGAGTCTTTACATAGTGGTCAGGGAGCACACCAAGCAGCGACCGCAATCGCCTTATTCTGATGATCGACGTAAATCATTATGACAAAAGTCATTCTCTTCCATGATTTAGGAAGGTACCAGTCTTCAATTCTCACGCACAGGAATGAAATAAGGGTCAAATTTTTCTAGGGGAAGAGTAATGTGCTAATGAAACATTCTTCTGGATGGAATATCGGTTTTTTGATCATAAGAATAGTAATTAGTTAGACAAATATTCGAAAGGAGAGCACGAGTAAGTGGCTAGTAAAATTTGTACGCGCAGAGAAGGAAACCAACTGACATTTTTAAGCCGTACTTTATGGAAACCATTCAGTTTAAATGTACCTGGTTAGTCGGTATTATTTGAATAACTGTTTTTCGCTCAAAGTCTGGGGAACCCAATAGAACCAAACTCAAAAAAATTAAATGAAGAAAAGCTCTTTTAATACTCCACTTCTCATCTACCTCCCATTTTACTTTTTTTTCCTATTTCATTTTGCCTGGCATATATAGTAATTATACATTTTCATGGCTACTTTCTTACCCTGGCAAGTAGATGCAATTGAAATTGTTCAAGAGAAGGCAGAAGCATAATAATCGGGTAACTAAGAGTTCCTGTTGATAATTCACTGATTACAACAGTTTCAATAAAATGCCGGTGACAAGGGACTAATGTAATAAAATTTTAAATACTCTTTGAAGTGCCCGATTATGGTTAACTCTCTACGTAGCCCCTAACAATGGCCAAAGCAGCATTTTGGGATTACCAGTCTAAGCAAGAGTACAGATCATTTTTTATTTAAAATAAACTCATAAGCCACTTTAAACCATGTTTTGAAAAGCTTTCTCTTACATTGCAAAAATTTCTAACCACTTAATTTAAGGTGAGGGATTATTTACGCGGAATGAGTGGTTCAACATCTGATATAATGTGTATCTGGAGCAATCTGAACTAATGCATTGCTTGAATAATTTTGAAATTCTTTTTAACGTTTTGTCACTCGCTCAATGACTATTTTAGGTGTACATTTTAGCTTTCCTTTTCAGCTAGAGACGTGGCTAGCGCTACCAATCTCCGCTTTAGATCAATTTCATCTTAAAAATAAACTGTGCTCAACATAACTCACTTCCATCTTGTCGAGCAGTAAAGAACAATAAAAGCTGAAAGAGCGATGAATCAGCTACATTCCAGATTTCTTAGTCTTCTCATATTCCCAAAAAAACTTTTTTTTCAATACACTAAGGTGATATAAACACTTTGAAATATTGACACAATTTAATAAATGCATTTTATCTTTGACAGCCCCCTTAAATTCCAATCTGTTATACTCATTGTTGGAAAAAAGGGGAATCTATTGCCTCAACAATTATGGAAATATTTACCACTAAATTGAGTGATAGATGGAAAGCAAATGGATAATAAATAAAAAGTGAGCAAAGAAAGTGCTCTGATAAAGGCATTGGAGTTTATGCAAATTCTCGATCGATTTTTAATACTGCTCATTCGCCTGGGTGCATTCTCACTATTATAGGAACAATTTGTTTTCTTATCAATTTCCTGCGCCTATTAACTACTTAAATATATCCTAGTGGGTATTGCATTCCCAGCTGTTTAATCCCATTAGATTCGTTCTCTTGTGAGATTCCCTTTAAGCCATTTAAATCATTGCCGTCAAATTCATCCGGAATGAAATTTAAATACAAACAATTCTGCTTAAGTTAGTGCTGGGAGTAAATTAAGACAGAAAAGGGGACAAGTATTAAAGCTTTCTACCGTTCCCTCTTTTTTTCCCATTCTTAAAACGCATCCACAATCAATGAATGCCTTCACATGATCCCGTGGTTGGCCGACTGTATGTTCTCTCGTCCATTTTTAAAAAAACTGCCGAAATCTGAGAGACTGGAAAATCACCAAAAGAGCATTCGGAGTCAAGGTATCCAGTGCTTCAGAAATAGCGGGTCGCACTATTCAAGAATTTTACAGTTCTCAACATAATTCTTCAGCTCACTTACTGCCTAGCAAGTTACGGAAATTTATGCTGCTGAACTCTTGTGGCTTGAGAGGTTGATCAGCATATGTCCTCTACTATTAAAATCTCACCAACCTAACTCTTCTAATATATCTGCCTCTAAAAAAATAACGAAATGACTATCGATTCTAATTTCATGAAATTTCATTGTCAAAGTCAGGGACGACACGATTTTAAAAAGTAAAGACATCGAACCTCTCAGAGAGCTCCAAAATTCGAGTCTAGCAATCACAATAAAACATTAAGAAATAACGACGAAAAGAAAGTGTTTTATTTTAAAACAAAAGTTAGAAAATCAACTGCATATAAGAACATCTTTTCTAAAATAACAAAAAGCCGGTAAATAATAGTTCCAATTTTACAATATTTTGGGCGAATCAAAATTAGACAAGGGGTAATACCATGGAGACCTGCATAGTCATTGCAACCAGGTCAACCTAATGTGATTGACGTACCCTTGTTTAAATTGTGCAAGTAACCATGCACGTTGCTGCTGAAGCACTAATAGTGGGCTAAGCTCGTGCTCAAAACGGTTCTGTAACACTAAAAAACAGAAGAAGTACCACGACCTAACCTTTTGAATTAGGTAAAGTTAGATGCAAGTCTATCTGCGTAACAAAACGAATTTGAACTTGATTAAGAAAATGCAAATGAATGCGGGCCTTCATTAAGTAAAATACCGACATGCAAAAATTCCACTCCCTTGTTTAATCAAAGAAGTTCCACGATCTCCATATGTGCGAATAAGGAGGGATGGGCATTGGATAGACTTCCCGCAAAAGCACGATACAGCATTCAAGAAAAGGTACATCAAATGACCTCTACCAATACAATCCCATTATTGGTCCTTAACAAGAATTTCCCATATTGTGAGTTAAGAAGCTATGGAGTTGCTATCGGTTTACAGGTTCACATTACAGTCCTCATATTCAAATATATATAGAGGAGGATAGAGAAGAATAAAAATAAAACGTGAACTCACTTTCCGTAGAGTTGAATCTTGTATTCCGGAGGACAGACTAGGAGAGCGTTATCGAATCGTCTGGAAAACAAAAACGATAGAGGAAATTCAAACCATACAATATTTATGCAATGCTATTAAGGGGTAATTCATTACGACATAAACGGTCATTTAGCCAAACGCATTTAAGGCAACACATACAGTACATGAAACTGAATTGATGGTAATGCTAGTCCCTCCGATGAACAGGAATATATTTAGCCAAAAAAATGATAGGAGCCCGAGGATTCAGGAAGTTAAGTGCTTGGTGTAATTGGAATGAATTTACCCTTTAATGCACATTAGCCAAACGCTTGGTAAATTGTCCACTATCTTCATTAATAAACTCACGGTGGCATGTAATTCCTTAATACACATTGACATTTTGCATTCAGTGAAGCAGAATTGCAATTTATTACATTCGATGATGCAGAAAAATGCCCCCCCCCCCATGTTTTACTACAATAAGATTTTCATAATTACAGAAAAAAAGGATTTTTATTATTACCATTGGTAGAAGGGGAAAAAAGGCGAGCTACGCTAAATAACAAATCACTCTATTGAATACGAGAAGGAGAGGAGATAACAGTGATGTAGTGAGCAGTCATGTGGGGCAGTGAGGGTAACACACAAGGAATACGTCAATTATTAATTATTCTCTGCTCTCTAAACCAAGTAACTTCACAAACACCAAAAATACTTCCAAACGTAGAATAAAAAAGTTTTAACATTGCTGCTTTAAGGAAAACACCCTCCAATTCGGTGTCAAATATTTAAGAGACAGTAAATGAAAGAAAGTTCTTTCCATTAAATTCTGATCTTGATAGAGGAAAATAAATGAATCGAACAGAATCGGATTCCTCATTTTAGTAGTCTTTCTTTTTAATTCGATTATTCATCGAATATAATACGGTTTATTGTAAATAAACATAGTTAATTAATCGTAAATATTTGCGCCAGTAAGTGAAATAACTATAAGTTGAACAAAGATCAACCTTCTTCAATTCGCGACAAGTTTGAATTATTAAAAAGCCAAAGTAGTTGGAAGTTCTACCAATGTAACTTTCAGGTGGATTAGAAATTATCCGAAAGTTCTAAAAAAATTAAAACTGAGAGTGCTGACAACACCCATCAAATGCACTCTACCTTCTACTGTCGAGAAAAACTGGAACTGATATGCAAAACGAGTACAAACTTTCGCTTTTAATGACCGAAATCTGGTGTTGCTTTCACTTAATCGCATTCAAAGCTAAGGTCAAATCGAACGAAGCCTCCTCAAGTACAATGAAAGGAAGAGTCATCAATAGCTATTCGAGTAATATAGAACTCACGCAGTTTGCCTTAATGACCTAAATGTGGAGATTCCACCTCTTTCACTCAGTAAATGCAATATTGTTTAAATACTTCCAATTGATCAAATGGACTAAATAAAAGGTATTTTTTATATCTATTCTTGCATGTAAATGTACATATTCACGGTCACCACACCTTCAAAGGAGTCCATAAAAGAAGCACTTAAGGAAAGGAGAGTTTAATGTCAACACCAAAAAGGCCACACCTTTATTCTACTCCAGTTAAACAAGCAAGGCGACTCCAATACGCATAGAGATTCGCCGAAGAGCAAAAGCAAAGCAATTAATAACTCTGGAGAATAGAATTTAGGAGAAAAGGGAGAATATTAGATGGAGGACAGATAGGACGAGGGTATAAGAGGTGTGCTGGCACTTTTTCTTCACCAGTCTTCCTTGCAGAATACTAATATATTACATTTAGTATAAATAATCTCCTACTAGCATTCAAGTCTTGCCTAAGCAGCTTGTAGGACGGCATTCTCGCATTTAATTTACTTGAATTCTTACAATTTAAACTTTACAATTACTTGCCAGTATAAGGGGGAATTGCAGAATTTTCCCAAATATTTGAGGGGGATGCTTTATTTTCCTAATAAATGTTTAATGAAATTGCCTGAATGCTTTAAATCCCACGAATTCTAAACAGTACGATCCATTATTACTACTCGAGATAAAGTGAATAGCACTTCATTCAAGGGGAAACAGATAAACATTAGAAAGGAAGATAATTCAAAAAGAGGTGAAGTGGGGGGCGGGGGGGGGGAGGGGGTCGAGACGAAATAGAGCATAAAACCAGTCGAACTAAAAGTTTACCAGATAATCAATTTTTTACTTGGTGAGTTCATTGCTTCCTGTTCTAATTTTATATTTTTTCCGATTCGACATTGTGAGTTAATATCCGTGGCGTAGAAAGTCAATCGTAAAGGTGGTATAATTGAGTGACTAATTGTGTAATCTAGATTAGTTTGTCGTATAAAAGTCAAGAGCAACTACCTAGCTTATCTGCTTTTAAATTATATCACTATGGCCAAATAGTTAGAATGCTGATCACGTGATAAAGAAGCATTAATTGGGTTGAGCGATAATTCTAACTCGAAAATCGGGCAATATCCAAATGACACACAAGATTCCATTAAAGAGATTTCCCTGAAATTTGGGCTAGGGACCATATTAGTCCATTCAAAGTGATAATTCAAATGGATCATTCTGCATAAAAAGGACTTTACTTATGCAAATAAACTATATCCTGATAAAAAAAATCCACAGAATTAGATTTGCAATAGATTAGAAAAGCAAAAACTGATAAAAATTGAGAAAAAATTCCTAAATTTTGCCACACAAACATGAAGGTGTTTAAATCCATTGAGTTTAATAGAATGTCATCAAGTCAAAATGAGGGAGGAATAGCGCTTTTATGAGCCACAAAAATGAATACACAAATTTATTATGAAATGAGAGCCAGTCTAACTACCATTAGTCGTATACTGTCTAGGAGAAAGCGTAAACAACACTAGTTGGGAAGTAAATCCATCATCAGTTGGGAAACTTTACTGATGTCTAGAAATATGAGAAATCCGCAGGACTAATTGAGAGCGGTAGCTTCAAATATGCTCAAAATTGTACGCAGAAATCACTCGAAAGAACAAAGTAAGGAAGATGTATTTCAGCAACTGACCAAAAAATCTTCGGATAGGAAGTTTTCTAATTAAAAAAGGCAATCCAGAATGAGAGAAGCATAAATATCAATAGGAATACAGAAGGGAGCGAGATTGACGAAAAAGCAGGAGTATAATTAAGTTGAGTATATCTCAAGTTCTAGTCAATGACCCTTGTACTCCCTTGTTGGTATGTGTGCGATTGTGCGTGCTTTCCTACTGTGCTGACAGAATTGCTGTTCTACTTCTACCTCCTAAGTAGCAACGTTCTCGGTGGCTTACGATATATGGCCTATTAACCGTGAGTTCTGCTACCTTAAAATACACATTGGCATGGTACGACTAACTATACAAATTGAATTCACCAAAAATCCAGGTGATAAATCCTCATATTTGGAGAGATAGTCTATACGCACCAGCTTGAAATTAACATAAAATGAATTTTGTGCTTCTATAAACTTATTTTCATCTTCCTCTCGATTCTCTCCTCAACCATTTATTGAACTTTGTATGAACCAATAAAAGATCTGAGGCTCTAAATTGAGTACCCCTGCCCGAATTGGATATCAGAAAATGCCTTCCCGAATACGCTCGCACGCTATTAGATATCAATGCACCCAAATAGGTAGTGAAAAAAAGCACATGTCCCTACCAAGTTCGATGAGAATGAACAATAGGCAACGCAAATTTTGCAGTTGAAAGACAAAAAGACGAGAAATTGCAACGTAAGGGAAAAAATATAATTTCTTCAACACTAAATATGCAAGTGAAAGCACTTTGCATATCAACCTGTACAACACAAAAAAACTTCTTTTGATCTTAACGATAGCATATAAGAAATGCCCGCAGATTAATTAGCAGCCTTTTTACCTTCGAGAAATGAATACAAACTGCAAAGAAGTCCGCCTTGAGTGAAGTCTAGTGAAATCAAGGCGAATTAAACACTGCTCTTTTGGTAAACAACAAAGTCGGGCGACAGCACAACTACTCAATAGTAGCATTTCCGTCGCGATGACAATCACTTCCAATTGAGTGCACACGTGTTGTTGCTTTTATCTGAGCATTAAAAAAAGAACATAAAACTGCCAATAAAAAAGGCCATACACATGCGATAACAAAGTGAGTCAGAAAATGCATTGAAGTAGAACATCTTCGCTTCATTGCGAGGCAAATGAAACGCAAGTTGGCAATTGTTAGATCAAAGCGTTTTCCAATGCTCTTCTTGGCTAGAGAGCCTGAGTATACGAAAAGTGAGAGAGAAAGAAGTTATACACTTTTTATTACTGTGGCGGGATCAAATCTGGACAAGTCCTTACCGACAAGACCTTACAATGTTCAAAGCATTTTTAAGATTTCATCCTCGTCAAATGGAGAATCCAAAATCCACATACACAAAATAGTTGGCCAAGACAACCAGCAGAGCAGAGAGGTGAAATTTAGACATTGATTTGTATTATTAATCTTCATCCATAACTGAAAGGCGATTATCGGTGTGTAGGATCTAAATTAAACTCAAGTAAGTAAAGTAATTTGGGAAAGAGTAAGAAAAGATAGAGAATATTTGACGATGAACTGCGCTATCACGAAATGTGCATGTGAAGGCCACTTCCTACACCCGCTTATAATTTATTGGCCAAATTGCAGTTTCTTCCACATACTAGGCGAAAAAAAGCACATAAATCATGGCGAATAAATCAGCAATTCATGCCTCTCCTAAGTGAGGCACAAAGATTGTGAGAGTACATAATTTAAAGCGAACATACGGTTGGAAAATAGAAATGCTTGCATTAATATATCAGTTGTACTTTAAGGTAATACCACATCAGGAATATTATTATCATAGTTTAATATCAGTGAGTAAATTTGTGCTTAGCAATAGTTTGTACTGCGCCTCGATTATTTGTACAAATCTATGAAACCATTCACTAAAACGGTAGTCGTTAGCAATATTACTTTCGCTTCAATGACCCTAATGCAGCCATGTTTGGTTATAAAACAACAGCGAGCTATAACACACAAAGTTGAAACGATAACAAAATTTCAGAGATGTCTAGCGGGCCAGAAGACTCAATGGCTTTGAGAATTTGTCGCTAAATGAAGAAGCAAACAAGCTTGAATAGAAATTAGTCACGTAATCAAACAGAATAAACACCACAAAATTGAATTAAAGAACCTAGTTAAGAACTAAAAGCAGAAGTTCATATCATGGTGTAAATGAGAGTGACAAAATCAATAAGAGACAAAAGCACTGAAGAAAAGACAAAAACTTCACGCCCTCAACTTAACAAATATGCAAAAAATAAATAATTTAACACATTTCTGAATCCAAATTGCAACTTCGAATTATAAGCATGATTGTGAAGGAAACAAGGGGAGAGAGAAAAAGTATAGGTTTGGAAATAAGTAGCGTAGGATGGCGAAACTTTGCTATGCCGTCAAGTTATAATGAATTACACCGTCATGAACATTGCAATAATTGGAGAAAGCAAAATGAACGAAACAGTCTTGCAAGGTTAGATAACTGAGAGAAAAGTTGGTGAGCAGCTTAAGTGCCGATAATAGAGTAGACAGAGTGAACCTCAGTAATTAGGAGACAGAAAACTTGGAAAATCAGCATGCGCATTAAGATACCAGTCGACTGTGGGCAAATTTCAAGAATATAACTAATGTAAGAATTGAATGTTTGCCATCTTATGTAGATAATTAGTGATCTTGAATTTTTTAATCAACTGTCTGGCATGCGTGATTAAGAATCAGAATTTCAAAATCAGCAACAATAGAGAAGCAAACAGCCAAATATTGACAAGGGTTATTTATATTTAAGCACTACTTCTGGTATAGACAAAAAAAGAGACGCTTGGTGATGCAGAGGACGAAATGATGTGATAAATTGAGCGCATCATTGAGAGACAAATCTTCTTGAACTAAGAAACCATCAACAAGATATCAAAAAACAAAATTGAAAAGCAAAATCAAATTTTAAACAAACTATCTTAACGTCTAAATTGGAATGGCAAATGGAAATCACGAAGAGATTTCATTAAATTTGAGAAATATTTTTAATAAATAAAGTTGTCAGGTGTTGCTGATGTTTCTCTTAACGCGAGTTTGGAGAGCTTGAAAACATTCAAGTGTCTAGTTTCAGTGTAATGCCGTCTAGAAATAGCGGCAAAAGCAAATGCCTGCACAATTTATTTTCACCATATAAATGATCGTAATCGTATGAGTCTTTGGTTTTATGCAATTATGTAATAAAATGTGTTAAAATTAGTGCAAGTAGTCAACAGGACGCCTCACTTTATATCACAATTGTCTGCTTAGCTCTTTTCAAGAAACAAAAAATTTGTAGAAATATTTGCACCAAGTTGCAGAATTGTAGAAAGTTGGCAAGTCACCTCTTTCCATTTTCCGTAAATGAATAGTGGATTAATTTATTCAACACATTCCCTGCGTGTCTGCACTAATTTCATGCATCGAACAACTAAGAGATTAAATAGCCAGCGTGCTGGTGAATACAATTTCCAATTGAATGACCACTCTGACGACATACAAACAAAAGAGCCTTAAGTAAAAAAGTTTCATAATTTATTAGTTAAAATAGTGAAAGTTAATTTAGTAGATGGCAAATTGAGGCAGTGCTATAAGTCAGAAGGAATGGGGAAGTTGAAATCGTTCCGTCTGTTGGGAAGTAAATTTGAGTGAATGACAAGTCGCAAAACAGATTTCATGGAAAGTATGCTAGAGGGGGTAAAAGAGAAGCCGTTCAAAGGCCAATAAGCACTTAGAATCAGGTGATGTGCAAGTATGACGAGAAGGAAACGGTTTGAGAGAGGATTCAGTAGAAATTGAAATTTTTTATGCTTTGAAGGAAAAAGAAAGTATGCCCAGGAGTAAAAACCACAAATCTATAAAATTGGAAATTTAAACTCGTAAAATTTCTGCTGAAATGTGAAAAACTTGAAATTCAGTATTGAAAAAGTACAGACAAACACGCCGTTTAGCTCCCTAAAGATCTAGTTCAAATGCTATCCAATAACCTTGAAAGCTAGAGCCCTGATGGTCTAAAGGGCAACGATATACCAATCTAAATTAAAACCCATGAAAAAAAATGCGAAATTTTTGAAAATAAAAGTTTCCACAACTGTAAGATTGGGAGATATGCATTTCACTATTCCAGTCATTTTTCCGCACAGTCTTTAAATATAAGCAATGGCTGAAATTTATTCCATAATAATAATGAACACTTTCTTGAAGGTAGCGCTGGTTTGTTTTTTTTTGTAAAATGCTGGGAATGGAAAATATCTAAACGATGGACATTTAATTATAAAAGCAAAAAAGAATTATCGCGTTGGTGAATTTAGTATCCCGGCAGCACAATTGGCCTAACAGAGAACCGCCCCAGACAGCTGAGATCCACGAAAGCAAAAAACTGTACCAGCTACTCAAAGAAAAAATAAAATAATAATTCTTCAATAAATCCCTGGACACTGTGGCATTATAGGCAATGAGCGCGCTGACACACTTGCTAAGAGGAGGACCACAATTTTGCAAGCTACGGTCTGGCCAATATCTATCCACACAATGAAAGCCTTAATCAGGAGAGAATTCAAGACTTCAAGAAGTAACGAAGTTAAAGCCCAAAGGAGAAGTAGTGGACAGTGGCACTCTCCAACATAGCCGACTGGCCTAGACTCGAAGCTATTGCAGAATTTAGACTGTGTACCGCACACGATTTTCTGGCGAAACACCTTCACAGAATAGGATTATACGCCCAACCAACATGCCCCCTACGTGACATTCAGGAGGAAATGGAGAGGACCCATCTGATATGGTGTCCAGCTCTACAGACAAACGGCAGAAACTCGGAGATACTGGGAAGCCAGAAGTCAACTAATGGGCTAATAATGGCTATTATAAAGCTTGGCATTTGATATACTAATAAAAAAAGCAAAAAATGAAGCTGTAGGAAAAAGAGAAGAAAGCTGGCAGAAATTATGTAAAGGAAAATTGCACATTATTTGTATTCGTGAAGAAATTTGTAAGCACTTTGTTGCTAATTATTTCAAACAAAGGAGGAAATTGAAAGAAAAATCCGCCTGTTAATTTTGGTTTCGGCAATTCACGCCAAATTTACAAAGGAGAATCAGAATGGACACTAGAGCTTTGTCGTCTTTTATACCGAAGGGGAAAAATATGTTTATAAGAGCAATTAAAAGATTCTCTGATAAAGTGAATGGAAATGGCCACAAACAGAAAATAAACATTTCAAATAAGTGGAAAAAATGCGTAGACCAGGACGAATATGGGTAAAGAAGGGAATAAGAAATCAAGAGTTGAAACAATGAGGAGAGGGAGTAAAATTGTTGAAAAGCAGCTACATATATGTAGCTCATAGAAATAAATTAGAATTTAATGGTTCTTTTTTGTTAACATACCTTCATTTACCGCCTAATCGTCAAACAAACGGATGGCAACCATCAATTTTACCATCTTCATTGAAATAACGCTGAACATTTATGTTGAGCAAACCAAAAAAAGGACTATCAAAAATGGCCTTCATGCAAATTTTAAAAATTGAAATCATATAGCTCCATTTGCCATTAGAGGAAAATAGATTTGCAACATTCCATAAGGGCGAAAAAAACAAATGATCGTTGAGGGCCTAAAAGTAAAATACCAAATATAGAAAAAAAGCAGGATATTCATTTGGTATTTTGATCCTCTTTAAATAAAACACAATATTCAAACAGCAAAAGGTCATTCATGAATTCCAAGCGAAATTAAATCATCTTTCAGGAGAAGAAGTCTCTAAGATTACAAACTAATCCATAAATTCTCAGAGGTGGCTTACTTGGTGCATTCTGTTAGTCCCCATTGCTTACGAGTTCCAGTTCAAAGAAGTGTGATCCACGGTGTCCATTTCTTTTGTTGTAATGTTAAGCTACATAACTATTTCGTTTCAGACTAATATCAACTACATTAAATGTGCTTGCACAAAATTTCAATTTCACATAGGAATGGACAACATGGAGCAGGTGGACTTTAGTGCATGGCAAAAGTGAATGAAAATGGATTACTGAAACCTAATAAGAGATCTTTTTCCTGCATATTTTAACACCTAACACAAAAATTTTGAAATCAACTCTGAGGAGTCTTAGTCACATCAACACGACCCAAATAAGAGTGAGGTAAGAAAGCACTAGTGAATCTACCAAAATAAAATTGACGACCATCTATCAACTTAGAAATTTCATTATAAGGCGGAAGGCTGTTATGGAGCATGCATAAGAGAATTAAGTTTCATTATGCTTATCATAATTCATAATCATGTACAAAAGACAAATTTAAATGCTCCTTGATTCCATGACTTCTCTGGATCACTCACGTTTTACTGCCGTGCGTGTTTCGATCTATTAGGCGATTAAAAGCTGTAGAATGTTATGTCATGAAAGCATACAAGGTTAACAGGTAACAAATATGTTGAATTTTAGTGTACCATTTTTTTTTAATTTCAATCCTTGAGTTAAATTGCGACCGGAAAAGCATGTGCGGAAGTGTTGAAGCTCAAGAGTTTTTATTGATCTCATGGGAGTGCACTTTCCCAGCTTAAAAGCAGAAATGTCCATTTCCAAAGTACACTTTCTAGTAACTTCCCATAAATATGAAGTGAAATGCGTGGAAAGAATAACATGCATTTTCCCAACTTGGTCGCCTCAATTGGGCCTTTTGGATGACCCGTTCAAAAAGTACTTCATGTTCTCTGCCGTAAAGAAAGTCTCCAGCAATATCATGTTTAGTCTTGAGAAGTGGATTATGAAAATGTATAATGAATAAAAAAGTCGATCCTGATAAGTTAGTATTCAAAACCAACCTCTAGTCAACTTTATTATTCTCAAGTAGTAGGAGCTCCGAAGACAAAACTCACTCCCCTAGCAGTAGAAATTGAGAATTTCCATATCCAGCTCCTTTGATTTCTTATTCAAAGTGTCTCATTAAATAATGGCACTTTGACAAGTTCATTCGCAAATGTATGAAGTAGAATGTCAATATTTACAATTTTGAGAATTAGATGTTTTTTGTCAATGCCGCGTAGGATCAAACGCACGGGCTCATTATAACTAGAAGGTCTGTAATTTTAAAGATGGGTATGATGTCGAATTCCAGTCTTTAAGGCTGGCCAATTTCAGAGTTTAGAATTTCCTTGTGAAACACGGAATTAAGGAAATGCAAATGATTGCTAAACTTCCCTCTCGAACATATAATCACCTTCGCAGATAAGTTCAAATTAACTAGAACCCTCTGGAAGTATTTTTTGGCCAAAGAAGCACTGCAACTACTCGAAATATATACTGTGGCAGTTACACTTATTGTATCGCAGATAAGAACTTTAGATTGAATAAAATAAAAGATAAAGAATGTAGCATGAATGAATAACAAAATTTAAATTCCAAAATTCCATTTAATTATCACATTTTATGCATTAATAAATCTTAAAAAGAAGTCTTATTAGGCACTTCAAAGACAACTACTATCATGACCAAAAGCGTAGGCTGAACCATTGGGTACATTTTATCATATTTAATGAAACCGTTGTCATCGTTTATACAATCAAAGAGCAGAAAGTGAGGACCTAGGAGCTTATTGAAAAAGAGAGTTCTGATTGTGCCTCAGAGGCAAAACAACTAAAAAGGGGGTAAAATGGAACAAAGACAAGTGAAGGTTTATTTCAATGGCGTACTCAACAATAATTATTTTCTCTGTAAACTAACTGACCACTCCGCTGGGTGGGAGTGCATAGATCAGTATTGAACCCTTGATCGCCAGCTTTGCAAACGAGCTTGCTGGTCCTTGCAACATCAGTTCGTAGCAAATCTTAGAAGGAGCATCAAAGTATAAACTAGAAAATCTGTGGCTATGTAGTTCTTTCTGCAGCTGGATTATCAACATTGACGAGAGTCCAAGGGGCTCAGATTGTGCCCAAGATCACAATTGACCCCCTGAGGTTTGGTGTTAATAGGCTATGCAAATGACGTCTCATCACCTCACAGATATGGCAAAACCAATGCAAATCGGTGGTACAGGCAGGTGCAGAAAATCTTTTGGAACAGGCCCGCTGGTTATACGGTAATAAAAATGAAGGCTCAATAGAAATAAAACTCTTCCAGTGACTAGCATTTCGGAAAGCATAGGCCGAAACTAAACCCTGGGAGGCAATTTCGAAGCGTTGCTTTATAAATCATGAATAAATAATGGAGCCGCTGTCAGAGACAAACTACAAGTTTTCCAGAAAAAAAATCTCAAGAGAGAGAACTAATAATACAATAAGTAAAGGTATATATATTGATGGCTTTTTGCGTCGACTCAAAAAGCTTAAGATTTTATGCCAGAAAAAAAACGTATTGAAAACTAAGTACAAAGACTCAGAAGTCCCCAGTGAGAACATAGTTTTATAATTACAGTTGATTAGATCAGTTTATTCACTATAACTGATTTGATAGACAGACTAGACACATTTGAGGGCAGAGGGTGGTCAATCATAGTCGCCGTGTCTCCAAAGCAGATAGCCCGGACACCACAACTACCGAATTAAATAGAATAAAGTAATCCGAAGGATGCTAACCGATAAAGCAAACTAAGGTAGATAAAATTGGACAAAATGGGCAACTATGGCATGATTTTAAAGCTCTTTTGAAGTAGGATTCTCCTTATTCCTAAAGAGCATTTTCCATTTTGAAAGCACTTTGCCCTTGTATAAGTCTTATGATTCAAAAATCACGACGTGCCTTGACTTCATCACTAAGCGTTAGCAATCCAATTATACCTAATAGAAATCGATAAAGACTTTGCCATAGAAGTGAAAAACAAAGCTTGATATTGCCACAGTCTCGATAAGTGATAAGCAGGTTTGATTGAGAACAGTGCCAAAGAAAACAATACCAGCACCAAAGATTTGGAAGAGGAAAGAATAGTATTCGAGAGCTCAAAGATAGTAAAAGACCGCTACAAAAGTGAATAATCAGACCGATGCATGAAATGTAAGAGCCACGGAAACAGTTTCCATAGTGAAGTACAGAATGGCTGAAGAGATTGTGTGTAAGTGTCAAAATCTGAGTAGTGAATACAATCTTATTTCAAGCATTTTCTTCACGTCTTCCATTTTTTGTCATTGCATAGAAGACTGATTAATTATCAAATTATTATTGTCTTATAACGTATATTGTATTTTATTGCATGTTTTCTATAAACGCCATAATTCTTTTATAAATTCAAACCCCCCCCCCCCACCCCCTTTTTCCTGCCGAACTTCTCTATTACACTTGTGTCACTTTTCAGTTTAAAAACTACTGTACAGACGCCGTCGCCCCCCCCCCCCCTCCTCAACCCCGCCTCCCCTAAATTCAAATGAAAAACAACAGATTCATTGTCTTTTCTCATTAGCATATTGAGATGATGTTCACAGGAAATTATAATGGCTTGCAGTATTGAAGATTTATGATAGCCTGCAGGAGGCGATAAAAGAGAAGCAGGAAACAGGTCCAAATAAACAATGATAAAACTCTTTGCAAGTAAGCAACCTCCCTACAATTTATAGTATTATCGAACGAGGTAGACAACCAGTTTATACACATCCAATCCATACTATCAAATTGATTTTTCTTAATAATAAGAGGTCTGCCATTCGTGCGACAGGTCTTTTCTATTCTAGGCCTGAGCAATTGTAGCCTGAGCTATAAAAGTGGCAACAGTGGAAGAATGTGCTAACATTACAAGAGAAGGAAAATGAAATACTGAGTAGTTATTATACCTCCCTCTATTAATAATTCATTGCACTCCAACCAAAAGCTAATTACGTAGGACAAAATAAGTAAAATGCAACAGTAAAAGGAGGAAATAGAGAATAAATGGAAGATCCCTCATAATATAATGGATCTGAGAAGCCATGCCACCTGTAGACTAGTATATACATTTATTTGGATAAACTGCAGATAAAAATTTAAAATTTAATCAATACAAATTGTTATTTAAAATTAAGAGAAACAATCAAATTTCACTCCTCTAATCTTAATTAAATATATGAAGATAATTGTAAACACAAAGGAAAGCCTTGAACTCCGAACGATGAACAAATTTAAAATCTACAGGACGATTAAAAAAGCATCGCTCACAAAATAATCTCAGACGTTTAAATGCTCAAGAGTATGCCGCCACTCTGATAGCTCACAATTAATCACCAGTTGTCTAATGGCGATGTATTCTAACAAAAGTTTGTGCTCAGATTGACAAAAAGGTCGTCAATGTGCGTGTGTATGATTTGTTTGTTTTATTTCATATCTAAAAAAATTGATTAATTGTAAAAAATAATTTGGTGAGCAAATAAATAAAGCCTTAAATTATTGCCGATGTTCTTACGAGGTACCATCTTTGGCTCCCAAACAAGTAAAGAACATGAGGAACAAACATATTTTGAGTAAATAAGAAAGCCGAAAGCAACATTAAGTGCCGTCAGCATAAAAGCTTTCGGAAACTGATGAAATTAGACAAAGGAACCCCCTAACAACACCAACGATCCTCCAAAAGCCTAAAAGGACAAAAACGACCTTTCCTAAATCGGGCGATCAAAAGGAGATGCAGGATACCAGGGCTAAGAGGGTTGATGTAATCAAAATTAGCATGTAGTATAATGTATTATTCGCGTAAATAAGAGAATATAAAGAAAATCAATGACAATCTACCCCCTAGACTTTGGAGAAGCATATTCATTTATGAAGGAAGATAAGGCATAACCTTAACAAATCAAAATATAACAAGAAAATAATAGCAAATAATGACAATGTGAGCAATAATAGCGAACAAGGTAGGTAGATATCCAATTCATGCGTCTGTAAGTCCGATCAGCGTATTTTACAACGAGGCATACATAAACGGAGGAATACTATTAGAAATCTCCGTTCAGAAATAACGTTAAGCACCAGTTTTAACACCAAAGAAAAGATTGCGTTTGACTGCATTTGGCGTCACTTTTTGATCGATTCAAAGATAAGTGAAACTAAAAAGGTTGAAAATACCAAGTTTGGAACAAGCTCAAATATGTATTGGGTAGTGTAGAACAAACCACTCTAACTAAAAAATGTTAGTTAATACCAAACTATACATTAGCAAGTGCTTCAGTGACCGCGTTTTCCAATGACTCGCTTAGATAGAGGGACAGTAGCATGAACCACCCTTCCTAGTATAAAATTTAAATTCGTCCACCCATCCTCCCCTAATAAACAGGACTACTCAGATTTTGCACCGATGGGCACCAAATTCCTGACCTCTGGATTACCATGTTGGTTATTGCGCAGGGGGAGCAAAATGACCATTCAAAAAATTGCAGCGGTTTCTACAACGATTCTATGCGTAGGAATACTCCAAACAGTGCATACGTGCATGAGCATCATTTCTGTTTAAATTCATTAGATTAGTCATCTATCAGTATGATTATTTAAGCATTTAACCAGTTGGTATTAAACTTTTTCCCCAAAATCAATCCTGTACTGAATTAACCTAACTTGTCAAACGTCAATTTCAGTCCAATCAAATTTGACGATATCACCTGGAAAAACAGCAGAGGTAAAAATTATCTTATTTCTGAATTAGTCTTTAATATCCATTTGATGCTTTAGGTACTGACCGGAGGCAGAGTATAAAAAGAAACCAGGAGGTAAGAGTGTTAGACCTCTCGATAAATAACAAAAATGGAAGTACCGAAGTTCTTAGTTGCTCAAACTCAAATTGCATACGCGCATCAGAATTCAGTCTGGACAGCTGTTTTCAATGATAGTGTCAGAACGATTCTAATTGAGTGTTTGATATTTAACTTTTGGTTTATAGACTTTAATGGAGAAAGGTGGAAAAACGTCGCACTATATCAGCCGAGTTACTACGAAATCTACATAGAATAATCTACTAAGATACTGATTTTAATGGAAGACAGTAGCGAAGCATTTTCTTGCAAAGAAAACATATATATTTGCGGTTATTTAGTGCATCGACAAAAATTTGCTCAATAAATATCTCACGGCTGTGAAAAAAATTACAATTTCTACATCTTCAAAGATCTGTAATGAAACGCCCTTCAACTTTACGTTGAATACCCCTCTTCTCTTATATACCTGGGCAGTTAATATCAACATTATATATATATGTATATATATATACTATTTAATAGCCCTAAAGACCATAGTTAAGCCAAGAAGACACGATAATTAAAAAAAGATTAATGAGAATCACTCTACACTTTATCACCCCCTCCCCAATTTAGTACTCAGTTCTCACAAAGGAATTACGATAACAACTAGTTGTTAAGGCAGGCACAATGATTAAGGTGTCAAAAACAATAATTAAATGTCTAAATACTCCCTCCACGCATTTACAACAAAATTTATTGCTCTAATTATTAATTAGAGACAACACTAAACGACCGTATGAAACACTGAAGTTAAATATTTTCGTGACTTGATCAAAATTCATATGGTTCAGAAAAATGAACTCCATCTCTCTGATTATTTTGCTTCCGGGCTCAAACCCGGGATTGAAGACTTTCCCACGTTGTATTGTTGGCTAAAAGGTTAGCCAGTGAATTCCAAACATCAAAGTCCCTTCCAACCAACTATGACATCTTGGTAACAGAGTCGAAGAGAAACCTTCAGTGAGTTCTAAGTCCACTCTATTCCTTCTCCTGAACTAGAGATATTGTGTAACCTAGACTGTTAATCAATGAAGAATTTGCTTTGTAATGAATGCCGATGTCAAAATCAAAGTCAGTTAAGTCAATGTAAGAAAAAATTTAAACCTTGCCAACGAAAAAAATACCGTTTGATAGATTTAATCAAGAGCCTAGTGAAAGAGCTGGGGCCACCATAAGTGTGCTAAAATTCCCTACACTGGGGACCAATTTAGTTAACAGGAGGAGAGAGAATATCGAATATTGATAAATAAAAAATGATTCTCGAAAGATTAGAAGACATCAATCATAAATAAAGACATTTACATTTACATAAGAGCTCGAAGTAGCTACCACACGATAAAAGGTTTTAAATGTCATTTAGTTGAATGCTGTTATGCTCTCAAATTTAATTTAATTAATACTTTACCATAAATAATAAAATTAAAAATATATAACGTCCTCAAAGATAATTAAGTTACCAAGGACATAATCAAGGGAGTGTCTGCGTACATAGGCAGGTATTAAAAGCTAGGAGCGCGACAAGTGATTTGCAATAAATGGCCAAGTAAATGAAGTAATATAATTATATAAGACAGGAAACAACTTGACAAACGTGTTAGCTTTAATTTATGAAGTAAATTAGTCCATTAAACTGTAGATAAATATTAATATGAACTGCTTCGGTTTCGACATCAACCGAACTGACCGCAATTACTGAGTACAATACTCATCTTAAAAAAAACGTTTCCTTATTGTAATTTAAATGGACGCTTAAATTCGTGGCTATACACTCACGTAACTTGATTTAATTTGGTTCCAAAGAGAATTCCCGATCAAGTATTACTATCCTTCCGATGATTGCTTTAAATCGATAATAAATTGGACGAATTTTTGGTCCTGATTGTGAAAAGAAGTCCGAACTTGCCAAACATAACTACAACTATTTTACACGAAAAAAAAACAATACTTCAGTCTTGATTAAAACTTTCAAAAAGAAGCATTATTGCTGAGTACATTATTATTAGCATTAGTGCGTTTTCAGTTGTTTCAAATTACATTTAAAAAAGACCGTAAAATAAAAATTTGGCTTTTTTCCCCCAAAAAAAACCATTACTGATGGTGTGAACAATTGACAAAGATGTGTTAGACCTCATGATCCCGGTTTATTACTTCTACGAATATAGCAATTTGTTCTTTAACGCCTAAAACTGACAATTTTCTCCCTTACTTTTTTCGGCTTTCCTAAAAACTGCGTGAGAAGAAATAAACACAAAAGCACTCATCCACATTAAGTCCACGTCCTTTTTCCGCTTACCTGAATCTAAATGGTTTCATTAGCAGGCTCCGATGCCTCAATCGCCCTTTTCTTTTTTGATTGTATGATCGATAACAGCGGTGCCATTTTAAAAAGCCTTTATCCAGATGTTTGAGCCCACGCTTTCTGAGCCGTCAATTTCTATCACTGAAATAGTAAATTAAGTGGGCGAAAACTGAACGCTATCGCTACCTTACTAGCTATGTAGAGTTGTTATTGCTATTGAAGAAAATACAAATAGGCGTTTGGGAGTAACAAGTTTTCTCACCTCTTCGTACAGGTCGAAGCTATTGTAACTATAATACGCACCAGCAATCAAATACCATATGAGATAATGATTATTATGCGTAGCAAAATAAAAGACTTTGAATTATTACTAACGTTGAAGGATAATAATAGTTACAAAAAGGCGTATAACCGAGATATTTATTTGTTGCAAAGGAATAAATAATCTCATCAATAATTAATCAAGAACTTTGTTTTTCCGCGCCATAGCAATAACCCAACTTGAGTAAGTGATCAATAAGCGAAGTAGCATTTATACATACATATATATGTATAATTTTTGAATGTTAAGAGATAAAACACTGACCCAGTTAAGACGGTGTTTGACTGAACAAATTTGGATTAAAATATTAACATTTTGCATCGACAAATTGAAACAAACCTTATTTCTAATTAATAATTCAAAAAGGATCGTTGCATTGCAGTCCCCCGTGCAAATTATCTTTTTCAGGATGTTCTTGCATTTTGAGGAAGAATAACACACAATGGAATTGCAGCAACGTGTCAATAAGTTTAGATCACAGCAGAGATGAACAAACACCCAGTAACAGATGGAACAGATTTTTGCATTTGAAATTTCTAAAGTTAAGTCAGAATACAACGGATTGGTAAAAAAAGATTGGTCTTTTGTGATACCTTGTTTTTTTTACTTTCAACTTTTGCCGCCTTTCCATACTCTACTGTTTGATTAAGTTTAAAAATTTGTAATTAATGATAGAGTTTTTAATAAACAGCTCTAAAACTTGCTTAAGTGTCATTATTTTGCTATAACAGAATCAATTCATTAAGAACAATTGTAGATGGATTAAATATCAAATAAGAGGAATTGCAAATAAAACTAAAGCCCAGAGTATTATCAGATTAAAGTAAAAACACTAATTTAAAACTATGTATAGGGCTTAGATATTGATACACTTATTTGGAAAGAACTGATCTGAAAAAATGTAAGGGAAAGAAAAATTTTGCCAGTTTTCAGAAACTTTTTTTTTAATTGTATGGACAACTGGAACTTCTAATGCGAAAAAATTATAGTTTCCACTTTTCGAGTTAAAAATGAAAATAAAAACTTTGGACTGTGGATTCACATTAGAATCGCGAATCGAGAAGTAGTTGACTATGGTGAACTCTAATTAGCTCCATTTAGTTAAAGTCGATATATCTGCCTAAGATTACGTCAAATCTCGATCTGTTTGCTCACCCACTAGACGAAAAACAGATGAATTAAGGTAGCAAGACCAACCATCATATTTAGAAAATCAGTCGATAAGTACAAGACATTGAGGACCAGAATTTTGGTCAGTATTGGAGGAGACAAACCATGGAATGTGAATTTTGGAACACGGAGCAGTGAACCACCTCCTAAGTAAATATTACACAACCTGATTAGAAAAATTAAATGAAGTAAGGCTATTTTGTTACTCTGACTTTATTCTCAACCTCCTAGATCCTCCTCACCTTTATTACTTACTGAAATTGGTCGTTATCTGATATCCTTTACTTTTCTGTGGTGAAAAAATGGACTTTCGGTTGTCCTGATGTGAGTTGAAATGATGTGCATTTCAATAACAAAAATTCGTAAAGTATAGTTTGAAAAGCAGAAAATAATAAAATTGAATGGTGTCGTCCAACCCATTTTCAATGGACAGCATAAACTTAATTCCGTAATTCATAAAACCAGGTAAACATTTGTCTACTTAGAGTCATTAGTTTTCGAGCACTAAAGCATTTTTACTCCAAACCGCTTTAAAACCCCACTACAAAAATATGCTGAAATAGAAGACAAAGAAAACTATTTACTCCCTCAGGATTATTGTTATTACTTCAGTAAAAGCCCTTTTAATTTTCTGGGTACACTTAATGAAGTTTTAATCTTGAATGCGTTAGAAGTAAAGTAAACATAAACTTAACAGTATTAAAAATAGCATTGTTGTGGCTGCGGTCAAAAACGGCAATAAAATCATCAAGCTCTCCACAGGAAGCACTGTGGTTTAGTGAAATTTTGAAAGTAAAAAGCTAAAGTCTGTGTGTGTAGAAGCGTCCTCATGTGAAAATTGACTTCAAAACAATGGCTTAACCTAGCTTTCTTCCAGTCGCACTCACGTGAATATGTTATACTGAATGAGCTCATTTACTACCATTAACTACAGTACAGTTCTTGCATGTTCTAAAACGTCCAGTTGCAATATTCAAAGATAACATCACAATTCTCGAATCTGTTCTAAGTAAATCATCACTCTGCTAAGGTCACAAAGCAGTTTTGTTGTATGATATTGGGAAGAATAAGAATTAAGTATTTTGAACAGCATGCGTGTCAAATGAATAAACAATTCCATTAATTTAGACATCCCATTATTCCTCGTTCGTCTGTGTGTGAATATCGATTTTTCAACAATCGCTTAAATGACTGGGATTCTAGAAAACTCCGGTTGTTTTTGTGCTAATAAATACGTATTAGATTATTTACACTACGTCAGAAGAGCTGGAATATTTTACGCGTTATACTTCAATCAAATAAAGGGCGATTTGCCAAACTTCGTAAAAAACCCTTTTTTAAAGCAATCAAATACGACCATCAAAATTCGGCAAAAAATAACTTCAAGAATTTAGAAGAACGGGCATGACGATTAGGAAATCTTTCAAAATTGCGCATCGCTAACTCATAATACTATATGGAAATAATACTAGAGATTTTCTTGTCAAACTGGATTTATTATTTATTCGAATTCATAAAACATAACTAGCATCATTCTGGAATTATCTATTCTCCTTCAACAGCGCTATTCCTGTCTACCTTCTATCCCAAAACACCATGTTTAGCTATTTTAACCACTGAAGTGAAGCAGTATATTTTAATTTCAAGGAGAGTAAACAAATTGTCGAAAAATAACGAGAATAAATCAATATATGTACCTCAACCAGAGTAGTAAAAAAGAGAAAATCTCCAACCCCTTCGACCAGATTACACCTTCCTCTTCCCAGAATCAAGCGCTTTGACAGTACTTAGTTAACAAAGCAGGATTAAAACGGTAAAAAATTTCAAAGAGAAGTATCTCGACTCAAAATGGACTGAAACCCTTCTAAATACCCTATTAATTGGGTTAATTTATTCATTCGTGTTTCGATACTATTTCATTATTTTAATTAGTTTTTTTCTATTTAAGACAAAGTAATAATCTTTTTTTCTTAAGTTTCACAAACACCTAAGGGAAAAAAATTATAATGCATTTTAAAAATTGATGAAAATTCTAGACTAGAAATCTTTTCTCTATTCTGCCTTTATCGAGATCTTAAATTGTTGGGATTTTCAGATGTTTGAAATCAGAATCCCACACCGAATTAAAAAGCTTGATTTTTTCGCAAACAAAAGATTTTGAAAGATAATTAATGAAAGTGTTTGGGTTAATTAAAGTTTTGAAATACAAGTCATTGAGACATTTCTACAAAAAAATAATCTTAATCTGAATTCAAAAAAAATTATTATTTGTAAAATATATTCTTTTCTTTCCCCTCCACAAAAAAGAGTATAGCATAGATTAAATATGGATGAAAAAATTTAGTCAGTACTAAAGTCAACCAAAACACAAAAATAAATCACAAACTTCTTAGCGTTAAATAATTCATAAGCACATTTCAAGGCAAAGAACTCTACACTAATCACTTTGGACGAAGGAGAAGCGCAGTTTGGAACCGCTCTAATGAGAGAAAATTCACATTCTGCTAACTCTTGATATCTGGTGGGAATCGGACCTGAGATAAATGAGCGTTGACTACCACGACATCGGTAATAAGATCTATTGTAGTAAATTTCTGTCAGAATAATGACAAACAGCTTAAGGTAGCTTTGCCTTAAGATGAGAAATTACGTAAGCCACCGAGCACGTCCCAATATGGAAATGGAAGACTAGGCTGGTAACACTGCTAGCACGCAGACCAATTTGGAAGAATATTGCTACCTAGATCCTAGTGGAAGAAGTAAGATTTGGACATCCTTCCATTTTAAGTAAACAACCTATTCAACAAGAGAGCATTGAAGAGCAAGTTTGTTTATTTGCTTGGCCACCACATCCATAACCAGAAGCTTAATATTACTAAACAATGGAAGGCTTGAAATAATCTAACTGAAATGTTAACCAGGAAGAAAGTTAATTCATCAAAAGGCCAAACTGCGCAGTTGAAGGTCAACAAATGGAAAGCAGACAACTGCCACAAGAAGATTCATGAAATGAAATAAGGAAATAGTAGAGGGTTGGCACCAAATGCAAATTAGACTCAGCAAGGCCAATTTCCACTTCTTAAATTCCAAAACCATAAAAGCAATATCTTCATACTATCCAATAGGCATAAAAAGCACCATCTGCTCCAAATTCACAAAGGGCAAAAGTGACTAAAGTGTTGTCGGAATGTCATTCTCAACTTCTACATTAAGAGCATTACTAATCTATTTGCATTAATAATAGGGTTCAGAAATAAGAGCAAAATTAGCAATAGAACGTCAATGACTGTCAAGTAAGACCCACAAGAAGTTTAAAATCGTTATATCAATTTTTCTCAATGAAAATTCAGTGTTATTTGAGTTCAACCACACTGGTTAATTCTGATAAATAAGAGGAGATGTGCAGTGAGGTAAGAGTGGCTACAGCTATGTATTCATTTTAATGAGTAAAAAAGGCAGATTAATAATTATTGCATCTGATTTTACTATTAAAGATCTACTTTTACGCCACTCTGTACCAAAACTGCACCTTTCCTAAAATCGACGGTTTCTAGTTTCGACATTGGTCGCTTTCTATGCGAGAATGCAGTGAGAACGCACTTTTAACCGGAAATCTTGCAAAACCAGAAAACTCCAAAATCATAGCAGGTAAGCAAGAGGCGGAGGGGTGGTTTCTTAATCAAACAACTCTTCTGTGATCACATTTTCTCACCACCAGAAGTCAACCCCCTTTACGCTATATGGTTGAAGTAACCTCCAAATGATTTACGAAACTCTTGAATCATCATAATGACAAGCTAATATTTTGTAATGCACTAAATTAACTATCCCAGCTCCGCTGTGCTAAGACCAAAAGTAGGATCATTCTGCTCTCAACCTTTGCAGGAAACAAAGTGAACTGAAACGGTAAGACTAATCGTCATAACTAAACAGACGATCAGTAAGCACTGAACATTACAGGTCAGCATTCGCTTCAATCCCGTAAACGATTCATTATATTTGAATTTTGGGACGCTAATCAGTCATATGGCAGATATTACGGCAACCCGATTCCAAAAAAAGAAATGAAGCAAGAACCCTTGATACCTCGACGTTACTCTCGATGATTTTAGATCTCCTATTCACTAGGTTAACCGAATAAAATGTTAACCGATCTCAACTGCTGTTAAAATTTTTTTCTTCATTACTGTGGGCAACACTAATGCTCAAATTAATATTAATAAAGAAAGATTGGATTTATTCAGTAGTTGAGAGAAGTAACAAAGCTGGTCAAAACAGATACTTAAGATGCGGCCTTATAATTTCACTATTGATATTGACAAGTAAGATATAGTTTCCTGTGACAGCTCATAAATCCTAATTGAAGCATTCCGAAATAGTTATAGACGTCCCTGGACAGAAGATTGAGGAACAATACCACATCTTTGAAGCGAAGGTAGGTGGATATCCAGGTTCCAGTTATAGAAATTCTTTAAACAGTAAAGTAACTTTGGATAAGTAATTGACCGCGTGCGTTTATAAACAGGAAGATCTCTCTATAAGAAGCTTGAGACTTGACGAATGCACTATTTGTACTACTACAGCTAAATATACTATGCATATAAATCCTTAAAAAGAAAAAATCGTGTTTTAATAAGACACATTTTGAGCATTCAAAATTTACTGACCCTTAACAAAATATACGCTGAAATTACTTTAAAGCCAAAGGGAAAACAAGTTTAAATTAAGTAACTCTTGAAAGACAATTTGTCAATGAAAAAACGTTTGCATACAAAGCATTTTTCTTCACTGATACAAGAGAAAAAAATTGCCAAAAAACTGCGTGAATTATCAAGCGACACCGACTAATTAGCGTTTCTCCAAAGAAACTCCCTTGATAGAAATTAGAGGAAATCCTGCTAAAAGTTGGGTATAAGCTTGTTTCAACCATTGGGAAAAACATATAGAAAATAAAAAAATCAAAGTTTTACTAAATGTCCGAGAATAAATGTTGAAAAACAAGGAGAGCAAAATGAGGTGTCGAAAAAAATGAAAAACTAGGGGTCGATTAAAAGGTCATTTTCAAAAACGAAATTTTAAGAAATTGCCAAATAATCTGCATACCACGAAATATTTAAATAAATTACAGCACACGAACAGAGAAAGACGATTTCGAAAGTGCATGCTCAGATTGGTACTAAAACCAGTAGAACTCGGTGACACAGATTTTACAACATTATATGTACGTTTTTTAGGTAAATGTGACTAATAATGGATTTAGTTAACACCTCTTACTTGAATTTATGATTATCATTTCTTCCTTTCGATGGGAAGAATGGAACTTGTCAGTCAACAGAAAACGAAAGTGACAATGGACAGTGTAGAAATAGTATATTTAATTTAGTATGATTCGTTTTTCATTTAAAATTATGGCACTTTAGTTAGAAATTCCTTATTTTCTAGGAAATGCCGAGTAAGATATAAAAAAAAATAAATAATAACTTTAATGCAATGACTTGGGATCCAATTTAAATTCAGATGAAATTATTATTATTTCATTATTATTAGATAAAATTGTCATTTAAAAAAAATATATATAAATTAAGCTATTCAAAATTTAATAAAACCACAACCCCAATTTTATATTTTGTTATTCAGTTCGCGATATTTGTGATAGCAGAGAGCAAAGAAACAATAAATTAAGGCGTTAAATGAAGTAACCATGCGATATTTTTTTACGACGAACCAATTAAAGCGATTAATAAATTGTAAATACGTAACACTATTGGTTAGATTTAATAATAAATCATCGTAAAAAGAGTACTGATAAGCAGTCTATTAATAAAAAAGTGGTGTATATAGAACTCCAGTCGTAAATAATAAAATAGTCAAGTAAATTGTCAAAAAGTCGAAAAAAAAAGATAAAACTAATTTCCCCTTTTTCCTACACTTCAGCTCTATTTATTGCCTGCCAACGATAAAATGGATTTAGACTGAGAGAGAAAGAAAATTGTTAATGTTTTCCTTTATGCTTCCATGGAAAAACATCGTGAGAGAGAAAAGAACGAAGCGAAGCTCTTAATGCAACCCCTCAAAAGAAAGACAAAATGAGGGAGCACAAATGATGGACATATGTAAAATAAACCGATCATCATCACTATTAACAAAGATGCAATATTTCATTATACACATAAGTTTTTTTGCAGAGCGTCAAATACAACGAAATAGAGAGCGTGTGCGCAGGAAAGAATGGGAGGAGGGAAACCTCAGTTCATACAAAGTTTTGGTTATTAGGGTTCCGAGTAGAATTCACTGTGGAAACAGTGACTTCCCGAGTTAATAAGGGGCGTGGGTGACCCTGCTTAAAATTCTCTGCCCCGCGAAAGAGATTCAACAAGTCGATAGGAAGAGGAAAGATGATGGTGGAGTTCTTTTCGGCAGAAATACCCGCAAGAGTTTGAAGATATCTCAACTGTAGTGCAATAGGACAAGCGGAAATCTCTAAGGCCGCGGCTTTGAGAGATTTTGAGGCGTCTTCCTCCCCTTTAGCCGCAATAACCTTAGCTCGAGCCTCTCTTGTAGCCTCAGCCTCAGCAGCCATTGCACGTTGAAGCTGCAGAGGTAATCTAACATCCTTAATTTCAACTCTCTCCACTTTAACCCCCCATGTGTCTGTTGCAGTATCTAGTGTCTCTTGCATCATTGCAGCTATCTCCTCTCTATCAGTGAGTAGAGCATAGAGATCCACAGTACCAAGCACATTTCTCAATGTGGTTTGAGCCAGTAGGCGAGTTGATCGATTAGCATTTACAACATTGACCACTGACATGACAGGATCAAAGATTCGATAGTAGACAACAGCCTCTACGGCAACTGTCACTGAGTCTTTTGTAAGTACCTCCTGGGTTGGGACATCGAATGTGAAAGTGCGAAGATCCACTCTACGCATTCGATCAAGAAAAGGGAGCTTAAAAATAAGACCGGGTCCAAGTGCAGAACTAGATATTAGTCGACCAAGACGAAAAATCACTGCACGTTCATATTGGGGTATAACTCTAAGGCAGGCGAGAAGGGAAAAGGGAAATCCAACAATAACCAAAGCGATAGTGAGAATTTTTAAGAAACGTTCACAAATCAAGGCGCCAAAAACAGAGAGACTTTCTCGAGCAGCTCGACGATTTCGCAAGGCGGCTAATTGGGTATCTGTGAGACGCTCGGGTACGAGGGAAAAACCCCGTTTGAGAGGTTTACGAGATGGAGGATGGACGTCGGTTTCAGGATGTGGTAGCATTCCATTAGGTGTTAAACATTCCAGATTTAAAAGGAATAGATAGGAAAACAGGACCTAGGAAATGCCTAAACTGGAAGTAAAATCAGATGAATATTGCTTTAATAGGGGTAATGGTATTGGCTGTTGGAGTTTTGGCCAATCAAAAACACCCAACAAGGTATTAAATATGACTACTGAAACATCATAAATAGAAAGAGCGCATAACGTGAAAGATTCCGAAAATCACCAAGATTAAAGGAAAACTCGAATCACGAAAGCAGTACTAAATTTTTGCGTAAGTTCGCGATACGGAAAAATGAAAACGAAGCTACAGAATAAGAACAAAATCATAGCAAGAGACATTATGGGAAAATACGGCAAATGCTTTAAGCTAGGAAATCAAAAAAATTATGAGTGATAGAAGCTCCATGGCTCATTGAAAATGAGTGAAAAGATGCAAATACTGATAAAAGTATGTGAAAAAGCGTAATGCCAAAACAAAATGCTTTCACTGAACAAAAAAGATGCCAATCTAATACACCAGTAATTCCATTTATATTAAAATTAGTTCAGAAATCGAACAATAATATTGCAGATAAAAACTGCAAATACAGCAGCTTGAACTCACTTGCGAATTTTGTTACACCAGCGAGTGAATATCGAAGACTTTTGAAAAGCAAGCACCATATTTAGCTGAGGCACAGATCGACCAGTGGATAGAGGTCTAACGTTCTCCTTCGACAGATCCCATTCGAAATCTATGTTTACATTAGACTTCATTCTATTAAATGAATTATCGCGGTAGCTAATGCTAAATGTAGTCCTTTCAAGGACACTCCTCAAATTCGAAGCTTATGATTGGCTGCTACTTTAATTTTAAAAGTAACTCTACTAAATATGATCTACTAAACAACCTTAATTTCTAATTTTGAAGCTATTACTTTTTTAACTTTTAGCTTGATTTTTTAAATTTAGGGTACATTAACATATTTGCATTTTTATTATCTTATTTTGATAGTCAATGAGCATAATTTGTACTTATATTTAATTTAAATGCCTACCTAAATTAAATGGTTTCTAATAATAGTTTAATATTTGATCTAGTATTAGACTTATTGTCCATGTTATTGCCGTTTATTTTTCCATTTTCCTATCATACTAAGTATTTCTCTTTCGGATACAATTTTAAACACGTAAACTCACATTTTTATGGATGCCAGTTTGTGTAGCAATCAAATTTACTTTTCCAATATTTTTTCATTTTCAGACCAAATTTTTTAGATGTTCAAAATCTTTTTTAAATGTATTTCTTGCTTTTAATTCTATTTCACATAAAGATTCGTACAATGGAATTTGTTCTTGATAATTCAGTAATGTAGACCGAAATCGATAGTGACATTACATGGTGATGGTTAAATCGAATCAAATGGAAAATGGACTTGTGCAATATATTTCTTTATAATATTTTTTGATGGAAAGTTAAAATTTAGTATTCCATCTCATTTGAATTTTGCTATCATCCCAAGTCTTCAAATTGAATTTCCCCAAGATTGCATTTCACTTATTCTTATTTAATTAAATCTTTCTAGAGCTAGTATCCATATGGCTCGGTAAAGATGGATACCCGTTTTTCATATTAACGTAGATTAAAAGGAACCATCTGGATTACGACTCCAATATCTTTATATATCAGTTACACTTACTACTTAGTCGTAAGTTGATGGTAATTGTTACAGTCTGTTTGACAATATTCATTCAAATGGTGAAGTGATGAATCCACATGAGCTTTCTTCATTTTTTCCAGCGGATAACTCATTTTAAAATCCATTTCCTCGATCTTACGGTGATAATTAATCCTGCTACAACCCCAAGTTAACCCAAGAGAACTATCCTATGTCCTCAAGTGATTTATTTTAAATAGCCAGTCCTTGAATGAGCCCTGTTGGGGTTCAGCTCTCTCGATCAGCAATATCCAGAACCATCTAATGTTACCCCTTCTCTATAAAGAACCTTACAAATCATACACATTGGTCACTTGGCGACTCCTACACTTCCTTCTCATTTCCTGTGTTTCCCCCCTTCCCCTTTCTTTCTCGAATCCACGTCGTTGTTTATTCTATACATTTTCGTTTTCACAAATCTCCGTATTCTACTTCAAGAACTGCTGCTTGTTGATGTTAGATGTTAGCTTATTGCTGTTACTCCTACCTCAATTGATATTTTACCGTGCTTATGCTTATACAATTCGAATATGTAACCTCAAATCTGATCTACGATTTCACAGTCAAACTGCTATATACGAAATAGTAATTTTGTTTGAATTTCTTTCTTACCGGTTGAGTACTCAATTTTGATCTAACCTTCTTCCTTTGATGATGGTATTTCATGCTATTAGTCAGTGCTAAAATACGTAATTTTTGGCATTTACTCGAATGCCTGAGTAGGTATCATGTAAAGTTGAATATAAGGTAATAAATTGAAACATAAACAAAAATATTTGTATAACGCAACTATAAATTAAAGCAAATACCAAGTATCACATGAAACTAACAGTATTGAGTGTGGCAGATAAAAATCACATCAATGATAGAGGTATTTAGTTCACTTGGCTAATTAATAAGTAAACATATATCAAATAGATAACATAAGTATAGGTGAAATGCTCAAGAATTTTTATCTGGTGAATTATTTGTTCCACTAAACTAATTAACATAGGTTTTGTTGATTAAGAAATCAGAGGAGATCCCCTGAAAAGCGGGATAATTTGAGCCGCTGAATGAGTTTAACTAATTCAAAAGTGAAGAAGTCTCAATTCGATCAAGCAAAATGTACTTTACTGTAGAATGCATCGATTGTTAAGCAAGAAACTAATCGAACTCCAATGAAATTTAACAAATTTTTGGTTGTGGCGATAGAATTACGCGTTTTAATGTTCATTCACTCATTTAAATCTGCCATTGAAGAGGGACAATTTGCGCTATGAGCCAATTTTAAAAATAAGTTGTTCTCTAACTGTGTGGGGCATCCAGAGTGCGATAGTACTGTTAAAACTTCCGAACTAGTTACAAGATCCAAAACTCAATGAGGGAAAAAATAAATGTTTTATAGGTTGGCACTATTCCAAAATTATGTACATTAACGATCCTGCTATTTAACGCATTTACGCGGATCTAATAATTTTGTGAATAATTGGCCATAAATTGTTAATTTAATACTCCGTTTAAGCGTGGAAAAAACCTTGAGTCTTTTTCGAAGTCCTCTGAAGCGTCCGGAGTAACGGTTGGTTAGATTATTGTTGATTTTCCAAACTTCAAGAGGGAGGAGGGGAGAAGGGGGGGGGCCACTCGAGTTCAAATAGATCTCCCTTGGATTCATAGTCGGTTTCGAAGGATCGATTGTGTACCAATATTTGCGAAGGCCCACGGAGATTTTGACAAAAGCATAAGGCGTTTTTCGGTACCAAATGTGAGAAAAATTATGAGACTTTTCCAGTTTTTCCTCCCCTTATAACGCAAGAAATTGCCTCTTCACATAATCAAAGTGTTGCGCATCCTGACCATTATGATTTGACGTAGATTGTGAAGAGGAGATATTTTGACAATGAAAGGTCCTCAATTAGAGCAGAGACGAACTTTTGTCTTTCATGGCAGCAAATTTGATTTGTCTGTTAATTAAGCAGAAAGGATGTCGGGAGTGATTGCTGCCTGGGCACAGAAGATTTGGTGTCATGTCATGGTGGATAAGTTCATGTCATAATTGGATATCTAATGTAAAGTTTTCAGTATGAATAACCTTATGAAAAAAAGGGTCCAAAGAAGAGAGATGAAAATCTTTAGTAGAAGTATGAGAACCAGCCGTTTTAGATGTGTTAGAATAACTACAAATCGCAGAACTCTACACAAATATGGAAATGCCTTAGTGATGGGCTTTACCACAAAAATTACACTAAGTAAATACCCCGAAATTCGGAAAATTTAAACAAATATGCAAATTTTATAAGCCGTCAACAATGAATTGTCAACTTAATTGTTGTGTGATAAAAATTATCATTTTATACAACAATAACGATTAGGTTAAATTTATTTTATTAATTAAACAACGGTATGTTCATAAAATATTACAGCTCTTTTCGTTTAAAAGAAACATTTTCGACAGGGGTGTAGCAAGCAGCAACTTTAGGATAGCACTTTATATTTTATTAATGCCTTCTAACATCCATCACGATTGGGGATGAGCACCAATTAATGTTTGATATTTCTGTTGGTCGAATCATTTATATTGTTGAGATTTCATTTCCGTTATTCCAATTTTCTTAAACTTTAGTCAACTCTGATCACTTTATGATAACTAAGTATCTGAGTTCAGTTTGTGTCCAGACGTAGTAAAGGAAACGACTTCAAAAGATTTATTTCTTTGTAGAAAATTTTCAACATTATTTATTATGCAATAAACTACACTTTATTGCAAGGATAAAAATGCCAAAGTCCTAAGCAGAAAGAGAACACACCAGACAGACATTGCATAATACTTTTCTTTCGACGGGGCTTAAACTTAGCAAAATTACTAACTCTATTACTGAAATTTATGGTCCTGTGAGTACATCAATTTTGGCTTGAAAGATTTAAATAAGGCGATAAGAGTTAAAACTATGCACCAAAATGCGGATCACCAACGGCTTGTGATGATAACGTACTAAAATCCCAGGTTAAATCAGAAATTCGGTTGAACTGGTATGTCCTTGGTCGTCTGTACAATTTCACTTAAAACGCGTCGGTAAAGTGATTAGGATTGGAGTTTGGGTGCCACTAAATCAACTCTTCAAGAATAGCAAGGATGAGAAGGGAAAGACTTGTATTCCTTTGTTGTCTTGACACCCTTCCAGTCCCCCCCCCCCCCCCCCACCTCCCAAAGCCAAGTCAGGAAGGACCCTTCGGAAACTTCCTTTGTGTATTTAGTGCGATGTACGTGGAATGTTCTATTACTAGTTGCAAAAACCGAGTGAAACAGCTACAGTCGAAGTTTATTGTTGCCTACACTTAGGTAACTAAGACCAGAAATTTTGGTAACAGAGAAGAGATAATTCCACCAGTTGAGAATGTCCCACCCCACTCCACAAGGTCAGAAGCACCATTGAGTTTTCTTGATAAGGAGCTTGAACTCTAATGACTCAATTTTATTAACCAGACTTAACCAATCCGGTTGGCCATTTTGCTAACTGACTGCTCAGTGAAACCGTGATTTTCTTTAATTCAGCTAACATTGGTGACGACTTTTAGAAACTTTTAGTAAATCCCACTTTCCCTTAGTGAACAAGAAAAAGAGTCATTTTTTCAGTACAAATGTCCTTATTAATATTATAGTCAATTTTTAAAGGCATGTTCAAAAGGATCTTAATATCCTCAATTATTTTACGCCAAAGTCTATCATTTGGAAAATGATAGAATAGGTATAAAATCTCCCTGTGTTTCTCTCGATGCACTTTTTCGTGATAATTTATCCCTCTTCCTCATTCAACATTCTGAAATTAGTTTAAAAAAAAAGAAATTTACTATCAGCGCCAATAACATTTTTACAGACTCCTTAGAAGTAGATACTACTGACTCCCTTTCCTCAGTTCAAAGGTCGATACAAGTATATACAATGCTTCCATTGAGTTCCGCAATAGCACTTAGCAACGACGTTCTTTGACATCATAATATTCCTTCGGTGGCAGTATCAACTTGACCTGCCACCAAAATTAGAGAAACTTTTGCATTTCCAAATGACATAATTGAGTACTATTTGCTTAATATAGCGATTTTACTGCCAACTTATAGCAAATTCGAAATGTGCTCTTCATTTAGATTTGGCATTCCCCTAATTTTAAATTGAACTCAAAACTGGTTTGATGTTCTTTAACAAATTTGTAGTTATATTCTGAGTTGTACTTTAGCTAAAGTAATTACCTTAACTCATTTGATTTCCCATTAGAGACTTTGACTGACTGGGATTTGAACTTTAGAGCATTTAAACAAATCAATATCGATCAGACTGCATCATACGTCAGCGTTTTATGCTTTTATTTTGGCTAAAGTACCGAAGGTACTTAAATAAATTGGGATTGTGATTGGTTTATCGATATGTGCGCACGTATCACTAGCACGCTCTGATTGGTCAACCTGTTGTTGAATGGCTGCGTTTGACCCTAAAGAGGTGAACGACATGCAGAATTTGGAATTAACACATTATTTTTTCGTAATTTCTTGTCTCTGGACTTCTTTTGGACTCTTTTTATCCTAAATTTTTATTTTTTTAAATTAGTTATAGCCTTGCCTTTTATTTGGTTGTAATATGCTTGAATCCATGGTATAAGAAATGTGCTTTCTCGATATTTTTATTCTTTTGTCTTCATTTTATTGTTTAGGCACATTGAAAAGGATATTTACTTATGTCTCAAGCTGTCGTATCAGTTAATTACACTTAGACTATTAGTTTAGCCTACGGCTATTATTATAATGATATCTACTCAGAATGAATCAGGAATCTGAAGACCATAAATGGACAGTAAGACTTCGGTTTCTTTTCGTTTTTTGGCTCTTCGAATGAATTTCGCTGTTCATGAGTTCATTTGACGGGTTCACGCGCCATGTGCGTGGGTATAACCTCACGTGTACCAACGCACTTAACGCACACATACGTCAGCACTTGGACGCACGCTAAGTAGCTTAGAGATATTAGTTAGCACAAAACGCGGGAAAGATCTGTATAGACAAACGCCAGGGTCGCGCGTACTTTGGTTAACGGTCATTATTTGTGAGATTCGAAGCTAATCTTCCGTAATTGGGTAATATATGTGGATTTTTTTTTATTCAGATAAAGGATTCTTCTCCGTGAAACTGGAATTTTGAACTTCATTTGCCTATACCATTGCGTCAAGACAGCATCCCAAAGTTTTCCTTAATTGATTTCGTCCACTGTGGAAGATGTCTTCCAACAACAAATATCGAGTTGGAGGTAGTTTTCGCTATCCAAAATTACTTGTATTGTCTTTCTTGTTTCGATGTTGCAAATTAGTGACTAATTAAGCATTTAGTATCCTCCGCCCTTGCGTTGCAGAACCCTTTACCATTAAGAGCCTCATTTTTTTCTACGCTTGTTTATGATTTAAAATTGCCTAGAATATTAGTTATGAATTTATGATATTTCAGTGCTATTTGATCGGATTTCTTTCATTTGTTTTTCAAATAACACGTTTTCATGGCATTCATAAATAAATATAAGAGGCTCCAAAAGGTAACAATAAATGGGGGGCACTATTCAACACTTACACATGAGGTGAATTTGAGTTGTTTTTTATGTACTTTTTATAAAGTTTAATTTTATAATGAAAAATAAACCACCTAGCAGTTGCACGAGTATTTCTTTAAGTGATTTTTTAATTATATTTGGAATGCTTATTGAAGAACGATTGTTCCTTCTTTGACTAGAGAATTATTGTACTAAAAACGCTAATTTCCTTTTAGACTTCGTTTACTTTGAAACAAATGCAACCGCCCCCTATCAAATACGACGGCTTGATGAACTCATCATGGTAAATCAGTGATTATTTGATTTATTTTTTCATAGCTGGGTCCGTAAACAGGCTATTTATTTCTAATTTTAGACTCCAAACGGTGTGGAAGCCAAAGTGACGTGCTACTATCGCCGTCGCGACATATCAAACCACTTAATCCAACAAGCCGAGAAATATTGTGAGTACACTCTGTTCTCTAGAACTTAATTTCTTGTGCTCAATCTGTTTTTCTCACTTTTTCAGCCCATTTCATCGTAGACTTCCACGAGGCTGACGGAGAAAACGGCGAACCTCTTTCCGAGCTCGAACGGCATCAAGTCAAACACAGAGAACTCTTTTATTCTCGCCATTCTGAAACCTTGCCTGCGACACACATTCGCGGTGAGTAATCATCATGGGTATCTTCTACAATCAGGGGAACTGTATTTTATAATAACATCTTTGATTTTAGGAAAGTGTGCTGTTACGCTCTACAGTGATGTGGAACCGTTTACTTCCTATGTAAATAAAGAGGACTTATTCTATTATCGTCTCATCTATGACCCGGCAACTAAAAAGCTCTCTGAGGACCGCGGCTCTATGCGCATTGGGTCAGATTTCCAGTGTGACATTCAGCCTTTGTTAACTAATAGTCAGGAAGATCCTCGTTTCAAGGAAACCTGGGAGGAGCTTCAATGGGACCCCAGAAATGCTCCTTCCAACTCAGAAGTCGATTCCTTTTCTACCGCGGCCAAAGGAGTCGGTCTTTATGGACGGGCTTGTGATCCGTCGACCTCTCTACAGAACCCCTACCTCATGAATGCTGCTGCGGCGGCTAGTCGAGATATCACCCTTCAATTTGCTCACGATTGTCTCTTTAAAGCTGGTTTTGATGTTAAGAATGCCATGTCTCTGCTCCTACCCGGTAAACTTTCAATTCCCTCAAGAAAGTCTATTTGTAGACGGGATTGTATTTTACGTCTGATATTTACGAAGCAGTAATTACTTCATAATTTTTCTTTTAATCCAGAGTAAATTTTTACTTCCAGTTGGTAGTGGTGGATTTTAACTTCTACTTATTACTGCATCGGATAGTTATGCTTTTCAGTTTTCTGTGACAAAAACATCTGGTCTCAAAGATGATTTCTTCTCTTTTTAATACTTGAAGTGTACTTTTTCTATTAAAGAAAGAAATTCATAGCTTAAGAAAATGAAGTAACGGTTCACTTTCTTTTCTTGCTTTGGAGATGACTTTGTATGTGGCTTATTACTTTCAGTGTTTCATAGCTAAAAAAATACCCTTTCGTTGTTGAAATTTACCCCGTGTATTTCCCAAGGGAACATTTTACACGTCATGCCTCTGCTATGGTTTGTCCTAGGATTAACCTTACTTTATTCATGTCAGCTGTTATCTGAGGCCATTAGTACTACGATATATTCGCAATAATTGATTTGCTCTGAAAAATTATTCGATATTAATTAATCGGATATTCACCCCAAATCTCAAATGTGGTTGTTTTAGCATCTGTCGATTCGGGCTACTGTTTCCTTCTGAAAGCTTTTGCCAATAGAATTTCTATTTCATCTAATGTTTATGTTGTACTTCGTTGTCTGTCTTATTTGTTTTTTTTTCTCATCTCTCTAGATGGTCATCCCGTTGTGTGCAGAGATGAGTTAGAAGTTTGGTCTTTCCACGAATGTGCTCTTTTCGAAGGTGCGCTGGAGAAGTACTCCAAAATCTTCCCTGACATTATAACTGATGTCCTACCTTGGAAGACTTCCAAGTCGATTGTGGAATTTTATTATTTCTGGAAGACTACGGAGCGCTATACACGTCGCAGGAAGGAAAAGATGGTAGCTAAGGACTCGAGGCTGAAGCAGGTCTATATTCCGGATTATAGTAAACCTAATTCCTCGGTTCTCTACAGCCGCACAGATGGCACTGAACGAGGTTGTGAATGCTGCCTTGGTGAGTTTTGAACTTTTTAATCGATATTAATTAGGCGTTCCTTTGAATGCCCCATTCTTGGGTGCAGAACGCTCTAGAAAGAATATATTTGGTTATTAGTTTATGAAAATCCTGCTGAGGCTCTTTATCTTGGTGTATTTAGAATACGGTGTGCTGATAGATCAGTTTTCTATCAAAATGTAAGGTTACTTGTTTTTCATTTAGTGTTCATTTCAGCCGTTTTATACTCTAGTCTTATGATGTGTGGAACATTCCAGAAAATGTATATCTGCTGGACTGAAGATTTTGAACCTTGTTTAATCGAGTCGATTTTTTTTCTAATTATATATGCGTAGTTAGTTTTGAGCTATAACACATTCGATTTTGAGGGTATTTGGAAAAGATCGTTGCTATATTAAATGGTTGAACCCATGAACAACTTGTTTTACACTATTTTTTTCTCAAATATCCGTAAGCATCCTTTCTCCCTTATATGCTATCTAAATCTCATCGATTTCTTAATTACCTATATTGCTAATATCCACTGTACCTCAAAGTACAGAACTTTAAATGAAAGGTTTTTCACAGGACTCATCTGATAATCTTATGACTACCTCGATAATAGGTGACATCTACAATCCAAAACTACCCATAGACTTTTTTTAATCAAAATCAGTGTTATCTCTGATAGTGAAGGCTTCGGCATTTATCCGTCTAGGTTTATCTTAGTGAGATGGGTAATTATTGTTTGGACTCCGCGAATTATTTCTCTCTAACGGAAAGGCAACTACCGAATTGCTAGATTTAAAAGAATTTTTTGGGTCAGTTGACTTCAAGTGACAATTTTGCATTATTAGAAATGTTATATCGTTTATTTGTTCTTTTTATACAGATTAAATAAATCAATGTAGACTTCACTACTGTATCAGTTAACTTCGGGGGTTTCATTCTTGAAAAGTGCAGATTCTCAATAGATTTTTGATTTCAAATTCGTTTAAATTAGTTTTAGGGGCAATTGAGTAGAATAGCATATTATTTGGATATTTATTTAAAGAAAATAGCGAGTTACCTTAAAGTTGGCTTTCTTAATCGTGTTTCTCACAACCAGCCGTGATTCGTTGAAATTTTGCAACTGGATGTGTATAACCTTATTGTCTTATGTAATAATGGATATCACGGGTTAGCGTATTTGTGAATCACGATTGATAAACCGACTGCGCTGTCTTGTGTTCTCTTGATTATTTTTAGAAGCAACCGTGAACTTATAACTGCACAGGTTTCTAGGAGTTTATGGAAGCGCTCTGGGTACGGAGCGCCGTTGTTGGTATTAACTAAGAGTTGTATGAGTAGTGATTGCTAAACTATATATGAATTGTTTACTCGTTCTCATTTACAGTTGGTACATCTGTCCAGTGGTACGCCTGGGGTCCACCCACGTTGATGTGTCGTCTTTGTTCCGGTTGTTGGATGTATTGGAAGAAGTATGGAGGTCTCAAGAATCCTGATAAGCGAGGTATGTTTCCTCACTTCCCTCAGTTGTGATTTCTTGTGTGTGTGTGTGTGTGTGTTTGTTTTTACTCTCCCCTCTCCTCACTTTGCATTTTGTTCTCATTTGTGTATTCCTCTCTCATTCCTCTCTAATCCCCTAAAGGTGGTCTTTCCGTAAACTCACGTCCATCCCCTGAACAGCGCGTCCAAGGTGATTTGTCGTTTTGTGTATTAATCTTGCTGGTGCTCGAATTTTGTGTCTGCTCTTATTATTCACTGCCTATTCTCACAATGTGTCTTGCATGCGTGTGTTCGAAGCTACGTATTCTTTAGTTACTTAGTAGGCGTAAAGCTGTGTAGTCTCCCTGTGTTCCTCTCTCTAACTCTCTTTTAGATCGGCTTGAAGCTAGGAAATCTGCGGCGGCAGCAAATTCTGTGGCGTCTTCTAACGCTTCAACACCGGTTCCAGCTGACTCCTGTGGAGTAAGTCATCAAAAGGCCCCCTCACATCACCCCCATTCGGAAACCAGTTTGGGATCGACTGTCTTTCGGTGTACACAACCAAACTGTACTAAGGAGTTCCGAAGCAAAGACAATCTTGCCACCCATCTTGCTCAGGTATATGAGCTGAATAAATGTAGTTTTTGTACCAGTATCTTCTCTTAGAATGTGCGGTGAACTTTCGTAATTGGGAAGTTGTTTTCGTGGTCGACGTACGACACTGCATCGTGCTTCAATCTAAGTGTATTAGTCTAAGGT
This sequence comes from Hymenolepis microstoma, assembly GCA_000469805.3. Classification (NCBI taxonomy): domain Eukaryota; kingdom Metazoa; phylum Platyhelminthes; class Cestoda; order Cyclophyllidea; family Hymenolepididae; genus Hymenolepis; species Hymenolepis microstoma. The sequence continues at coordinate 3,718,212 of LR215993.1, read as the reverse complement.
CAGAGATCCAAGTGGACGGATTGGCTTAGCCAATCACAATTGTTTAGTCAGGCTAAGAGTCCAGTACAATTCGAATTTTTCACCAAGAGAAGTTCCATGATGCTGCTTCTCTCTCCGAGATGGATGCTTTAAAACACTTCCTTAAGTAGGCACAGGTTTAAAAGGTATTCTGAGCCCTCGTAAATTAGAGTTAACCTGGCTATTCGATCCTTGTGCCACATTTTGTTCTGGAAATAATTCAAACGCCGTGTTCTTAATATGTTTCACATAATATGAATTTGTATATTACAGTGTCTTATATAAACATAGCCATATCATTAACCTATTTTGAAATCCATCTCATTATGCTTTTCCGTAGATTCATAACTTATCGGCTTCAGAAGTTCAAACTAGTTTGCCGGTTACGCTCTCCGCTGCCACAGGGCTTTACCAACATGGTGCAGGCACTCAGGGTATTCACACTTCTCAAGCAATTCGCATCATCCGTACCCTCTGTCCTCTCCTACTTCGTCCGTCTGTTCTCGCACGTCGGCCTTCAGATTTAGCTAATTTAACTGCTCAGCAAAGATCACCCAAGGATCCAGTCATTTCTTATGATGATCTTCTTGTTCGTCTCAAAACTCTCGGTTAGTTTATCTTCTTTCAAGTTTTTTTGTTGAAACTACACTCTAATTTCTGGTGTCGTTTTTTTTCTAGCCAAGTCCAGAATTCCAGCTCTACGAGATCCCCAAGCAGTGCTAAATCGAAAACTCCCAAATCGTCCCATCTCATCGGCGATTAAGAAACTCCAACAACGACTGGGTCAAAATGAAGATTCGTTTCTCCCTAGCAAGCGTCAAAAGGAATCAAAAAATGGAGACAGTTTAAACGGACTTGAGTCACCAATGGAAAAGCGAGCTCGCCTGGAAGCATCCGAAAACAACGGTACCAGCAATGGACATATATCGGCGGCGAACTAACTTGTTCAATCGCCCACTGGATCATTCTTCCTCTAACTCCCTCTGTATATGGTCTATTCCTCCCTCCCTTCCCCTTGTTGTTTTCCTTCTCTTTTTAAAACCATATCTCTTTTTGTGTAATGCCTGTGTGAATGTATCAGCTTTAGCTTTCCACGACTTACTGCTACTTCTATCTCTATTCCCTTTCGTCACACGATAAAATAAACGTGTGTTTTTGCAAGATATCAGCATTTTTCACCATTCTAGCTCTAATAACTACGCTCTTATTTAATTACTGTATTGATTATGTTGGTAAAGCTGAAAATTGGGCTTGATTTCGTCGCTGTTTGTATTCTTTAGCACCAATTTAAGAAATTCCCTAAGTTTTATATGACTGCTGATATTGATTAGCAAGACTCGATGGACGGCTGGGTCTAATTTCAAGGGTTTCAGTGATATTTCAGAGTATGGTTTTTCCACCGCCAGTTGTAGCTCTCTACGTTTCTCTCGTCTTTACTGCGTTGCAGCGGGGTTATCGATTTTTGTGTTTGCTTATTCACGTGCTGCATTATGATTGGTTGGTTAACCCCCACGCACATACACATGCGCATGCGCATAATCAGACTTTGGCTAAGTCGTGACGTTTAAGAGAATCACCGAAAATGGAATTATGGGGGGGGGGGGGGAGGCTTAAATCGCAACTAACTGATGGTCGGTCTGTGGCAGTTGGCCTTCCGAAATTAAAGTTGGTTCCCACTTTCAAGGACTGATTAGTCATCAATAGTTGGAGTATAGATTTTTATCCAAGTATGCTTGGAACTTGTATTGTCACAAACCCGACTACAACTGTCGCCTAAATGTTCGATGGGCCCTCTGTCTAAAGAGGTAACGTGGTCATTTCAATGAGGAAACTGGAATGAAGTAATTAGGACGTAAACAAAATATCCGAGAAGATGGCGGAAACTCGATTACTACTTCCTAGAGGTCCAGTGACCAAAAGTTAAGGTCATCAAGATCGATTGCATATTTATTTGGCCCTTATCCCCTTTCTTGATCATTAACTTAACTTTCTCAGTCGAAAAGCTCAGGAGAAGTATTCGAAATTTGATGAGTATCACATTTGTGAAGTCAGTTAAGGATAGGGCGATTTTTGCTCTTCGCTGCTTTTGGTTTCCAAACATGTGCAGTTTTTACAAGGCTACTAAAGGTGAATTTCAAATTCCGTGTTAGCAACCATAAGCTTAGTGAAACTTAGTATGGACTTTTAACGCGAATTAACGCAAATGAAATAAATATTTTAGTTAATATGTTAATTCAGTTACTATTTATAGTTAACTACAAAAAGTGTAGTTAGGATTGAAGTATGCCACAATATTATCCACTTCGGTAGGAATAATTCATAGTAAGGGATAATAGCATTCTGAGCTTTAGAAAAGAATAAGATTGTTTTCTTTCAATATTCATATTTTGGCTAAAAGGGCTCATAAAGGTGAAGATAATAACGTAAAAGTTTATCATTCTACCCAAGTACCTGAAAATTTTCATGTGTGTACGCGTTAAAATTGACATCCTAAAATCAATAAACTCAAGTGATAAACTTATACTAATTTATATGATCATGGAATTAGAACAGTAGTATCGTTAGGATTGGCTAGAGAACAAATTGATAACTAGTTTAATTAACACTGAGTAATGGTTGCTTTTTACTTCTTCTGGAACGTTCGATTAGGACCTGGAAACAGCGTCCAATTTACATTGCATTAGCTGACCCTAAATATTTTCTTGTCATAGTAACCATGCAAACATTCTTTACTGTGCATTTAACGTTAGACTATAACATTTTATCACATTTTAACCCAACAGTACCTATGAGAAATGTGAACCGAGATTTCCAATGTTCTAATTAGAACTCTTAGATTTCCCATAGAATTATGGTGTTGAAGGCCTTTCAAGAGTAATAACCAGCACATCAAATAAGAGGAATGCTTAAAAATCGTTTTCATTATCATATTTCTCAGTCGCTCATTATTTAAAAATTCAATCAATCAATCCTTTTCAATAAGAATCGAAATCATGTTTGAAATCCAGTTCCCCATTATTTTAATCTCAAGACATAAATTCGACTGAGTTAATATAATTGCTTAGTCATCAATGAGGCTCTAAAAGGTAACGTACATTTCTGTATGGCGCGCGTGATTGTACTTGGCATCCGATGCCAATAGCAACGCTACCATTATGTGCATCTATAATCCATCCAAAACTTTACTCGTTAAAACGTAGTAACAGTTATTGCGCTAAATTTATATCGATTTTACAGTGGTGACAGGTGCTTGCACGGATTCCTACAATTGGGTCATTTTGTAGCTTTCTCTAACTAGTCATCTACTTATTTTGCTCAGTCTGTATCAGTACAAAGTGATGGTTTGATTCATATAGTATAGTTAATTTAATTAAGCTCTTTGCTTCACTTACAGTGTGTGGAGTAATTGTTTAAGGAACAAAAGTGAAAAGTGAATCTTGTGATAAGGAAATAGTTTGGTTCGGAAGTTTCTTTAACTCAAAATTGAAGTCTGCACTCATTAATAAAGAAGGCTATACGATGGAAGGTTGTAGGATATTTATTTATATCAAATGTTGACTTTGGGGTTCACAGAGGGGAGGAACATCAAAGTCACAAAATGTCGGGAGGGAGGACAGAAGAGTGATTTACAGATTTACAGACACAAAGGTAGAAAAAAGGTAAGGTGAGTACTGTGGAAGTGATGGAATATGACATACAGTGAGGTTATAGTAGTTTGAAGTCAACTGCCAGTTTATAGACTTTTTTGCCGTATGAGTATATGTTGCCCAGGGTGCATCACGTGAAGGTAAGTCTATCGCGCACTCCGAACTATAGAATATCAGTCGAGATATTAGATACGGACACTGATGAAATATACAGCCGAGCCTGTATGAAATTCACAAACCATAAAGGAAAACAGAAGTATTCCTGTTCGCTATACGAGATTAATACAGTGCAAAGAATTGCCAATCTACTGGATCTAGAATCAATGGCACTTAGTGCGGCATCACTTTTGGAATATCACAATCTTTATTTATATTTGAATAAGACAAGAAAAAGTAAATGAAATCAAAGTATCAAATGGATTGAATGCGAGCATGCGTCTCACCTAGCAGGTCGGAGTTCAACAGTCTGTCTATCCACAGCAATCATGTTTAAAGTTTCAAAATGGGTTAGATATGGGTGCTCAGAACGCCTTTTGATTTTATTCAAAATTATAAGTTCTATTTAACCCCGTGATTGTCGGACTCCTTAGCTCAATCAACCATCACATATCGTCTTACCTTTCTGAGTTTGGACGGTTATCTAAAATCGTGGACCGCACTGAGGAGAACAATCGCAGGTTGCATGGGCCAGCCCCGTATATGCGGCACTACTTATGCAAACAGGAAAGCAGAACGCGGTGCAAATTTTAAAAAATACATTTTATGAAGGGTGATAAAAAATTGTTCTTGAAATTGGTCTTGGTACTTTGAATGTATTTGGTTATGCAAAAGTTGGAGAATGTAGCTGTGGTGCTTCTGAAGGACCCACGTGCTGCTCATTTCAAACTTTCTTTTGATCATTGATCACAATGTTGTGCAATCGAATTACCCTTCATGTGCACTACGAAATATCCCTGCGAATTACTATTGCTTTTTGTCAACAGCAACAATAAGTGTGGATCATGTTGAGCAAGAAACTGACTTCAAAACCCCTCTTTGTTCTGGACCTTTAAGCTCTTCGTCCACTATAAACAGGTAGCTAATAAAACTGGTCGGTAAGAGAGGAAAATTTGTAGAGCACTAAACATTATTTCATTTCGACTTGGCATGGTTATATTGACAAGCACTTCATGAAATTCCTCGAAGAAACACTGAACCATCACCTATGCCGCGAATGAAGTGGTAGGTGCAACAGAACGCTCACGACTGTTGATAGCATTTACCGTCAGATTCATAGGACCAAGTTGAGAGTCTGCTGCATAACGTTTTGTTGAGATACTGTTTCTGTGGGTTACATTACTGCTTTATCTATCTTTCAGTTTGGCAGATGCTGATTGCAGATAGGGAGACTAATTCTATTTTTCACAATCAATGATTAAAGTTATGTTTAAAGCGACTTCTACTTGTAAACGAGCCCGATCCCCAACGGCCAGTAGGTTCACTTTTCGGTTTTGTCCGTTGTCTATTGGGAATTTAGCCAAGATACCATTACAGTTGAGATGTTTTGGTCTAGATATATTACAACAATAGTTTTTATGGTGAACCGGTTGTTTTTCTTCTTTGTCGTGGTACTAGTAGACTATTTGGGAATGCCAATAAGTCCAGGACAAATATTTTTGCGAACCCGGATGGAATCCACAGACTCATATTTCGTGCGCTCCTTTATCGACTATTGACTTTCCAAAACCATATGTGGAAAGCACTCTCAACATAATTGCAAATATTGTACACAATTGGTCACTTTTGGTCTGATTCCGTATAAAACTGTAGTTATTCAATGGAAATCTGCCATTTGTTTTGTAGATTAGCCCCATTCGGCTCCATCCGAAGTGGAACTTCAGGACGCATCGAACAAAATTGTCAAAATAGCTTAATAATAAGCTTATGTTTAAAATGAAATAGAGAAAGAACAAAATGGATTTGTTAAAAAAACTAAAATAACTTCATTAAAATTTATATGAAATTATAATGCCAGGTTATGAAAAATATTAACGGTTTTTTATCCCAATAACGAAGGCATCAAATGTCCTAGTAAACTGAAACCTCGTACACGTAGCCCGAACTTAATGATTGAGAACATATGGCGACTCCAAACGATCGTTATAAATATTCGTTTTAACTGGATCGGAAGGAAGTACTCAGCAGCCCTCATTGATGAATAAATCGTTTCGTTAACTGAATAATTAAATAAATTTTCATACATGAACGTTTTCTCCTTTCCAAACCTTTGAATTTTTTATTTTCTTTCTCGTGTGAATGCCAAAGACTAATTCAAGGGAGCTTAACAAAACAAACAGATACTTTACTGTCTAAAACATTATTGTCTGGTACCTTGATACTCATCTTGTTGCAACACGACAACATGCAGAATTGTAGTGGCCTTGCCAATTCACCAGCTTAACTAATATTTTAATTTCCTCTACATTTCCCTTCGTTTCCTCCCTTCTGCATTTACCGAGCTTACTTCTTCTCCGCATATTACTCAGCTCTCTTCCATCAAGCAGCTTAACAACTCACTCTCAATAGCTTTATCCAGGTATTTTGAGACTTATTCTACTTAGCCCCCTTACTTACCTACTTACGGGGTTGAAACTCCCTGCCCATATCCATGTCTCCATCCTGTCGTGTTTTGGCGTAGTTTGAGAACAACTGGAAGGGGAACAACTTCAGATCTTCCTTTTGAATAAGCTTCACAATGCTGAAATAGCATCAGATTCTAGATTTTACTGACTACAGATATAGACGCCATGGACTAAATTATCTGTCGGAAAGAAACCCTGTTAGAATTATGGATAAACAATAAGGAACATTCGACTGTAAACATCAATGGGACTCCGTAGTTTTAGTGAAAGTACATTTTTCTAATTCATTCCCATTGATCATGATTTTATAACCACTGCTTTTAAACGCAAGTAGATTTGATAAAAGAGTTTCTCAAGTTAGGTCAGTTAACTATATTGGGATAAAGTCCACTTTGAGATGCTTATTTAAATAATTTCATATGGGACCTTGGACCAAACTATAACTGGGAAAGATAATCGTTCAGCAAGTTTTCCACTAACCTGAAACTGAGCTTTGACTTCGCGTCCTTCGAATAACTCCTAAAACTCATAATTGTAGATAAAGATGTCGCTATTGGTTTTGCTTCAATCCGCTCTATCCTACTCTCTATGCAAGCTTACAGATAATTATAAACAATTTGATAAAAAATTCAGTGGAAATCCTCTATTCAACTTGCAATATAATATCAAGAAAGGCTTTAGGGTAACCAAGCCACTGTTTTAAGAATACAGTTTTAATCTGACCAGTAAAGTTTAGAGGCTCATTAAGGTAAGTGTCCTGCCAAATAATATCATGTTCTAGCAAATATTGCAGACTTTTTGGGAAAAAATAGGCTCTAAAGGCCATATATTCTAACATTTCAATATTCATTAATTTATTTAAACATTCATTCATAAGGAAAAAGTTTAGAAATCCCTAATGATTGTTTCGAAAAAATTCGAGCAAAAACAAAGAGGCTACAAATGGTAAGAAATTTGGCAGACTAATCAACAAGTTGCAACTGCGTACAAATAACAACGACAGACTTCCAATGCTGACCGCACTTATTTAAATTAATTTAATTTCATAGGTGTATTTTTTTTTTATTGGTATGCAATAAAAATTAAAATTTGCAACATCAGTGCAACATCCAGGCCATTAAAGATACAACCGAAAAAATCAATAGTGCCGTATTGGCCACAAGTTTGTCGCTTTGCGCAGACAGAAAATCGAGGCTATTAAAGGTAAACCACAAGTGCCGCAGAAATGTATTTTGAAGTGCGCACCAGTGTATTGAAACCCAGGCATCCGCATGCTCGATGAATCATTCAGGGATGATTCATCAGTTAGTTTGTGTAACCCCACAAGAAGCATCGTAAACCTCTAACCTGTGCTCAGCATATGAGACAGGGTGAACAGGCGAGTTTGTCTTCAACTATGCCATTTCGATTGAGGACAGCAATGGTCGAGGAGTCTCGAACAGTATTAATAAATATTAACTCAAGTTCAGCAAAAGGCACTTTCCTGCTTAAATTGCTTCCACAGCAAATAATGAATTTGAAAAATAAATCAATGAACTTCAATATTTAATGTGTTTTGCATCGACATTTGAGAATTTGCAGCAACACTGTGCTTAAATTCTTAAAAGAAGGTGTATGTACTCGAAAGTGGGTCTATACAACGAAATTAGTGCTAGTTTTGCAATCGCTTAACTTATCCAAATTTTATAAGATGCTTCAACAAGGAAGTTTTCTATCATCTTTATTTTTAATTCAAATGGGCGAACAGGGCAAGTTTACCAAGTGAAAACAGAGAAATTAGGTCATGTTCACGGAAGTTTTCAAAATTCTCATATAATAATTGTTATAATTTCTTGGATTTGAAAAATCAAAAGCTTTGGAATCCTTTCTGAGAACAAATGAGTCGAAAGTACAATGCTCTCATCAATTAATTGATAAGTGTTGATAACACATTTGGACTAACCTACTGACGGTTAGCTTTTACTGGAAGTCGGCCAATGCACCGGTTAAGTTCTTCAATATTTTGAAAAATTATCATCTTATAAGAATGGCACTAAGACATAGCAGGAAAAAACTAGTTGAACTATTGAATTTTCTGGCCTTACGAAGTTTTTCATCATTAGACGAAAATGAGACAAAGCAGAAGGCACAAGCTGGGGTGAAGGTGAACAAACACCCACACAAACTCAAATCGATGTCTAACTTAAATAGAAAATGTTACAAAAACTGATTGAAGACATCAGCCGCAATAAGCCACAACGAATCATAAACACTTATTTTTGTTATTAAATAGGAGTTATGAGCTATTCTGTATCTTTGCTCAGCCATGGCCACCTTTATCGTTAATCATCTAATTTTTGAATGCCTTAGAGCGTTGATTGGTGCATATCGTTTTGCTTTAGGGGGGAGACGTTATACCACCATGCAAATCACCCCCTCACGATTAACAAAAAGTTAGGACTCTTTCTCAAGTAAAGCGTTTCAAAGTATGGGTATTTCGCTTCTGCACTTAATTTCCCCATCACCGGCCACGACATGTCTGTCAATACTTTCCCAGTGATTTAACTAAAGCTCGATTGGAAAGCGACAAACATTTCACTCATTATTAGAACATCGTTAAACGGCGTCTGACTGAGCTAACACTGCACTGGACTGAGTTATTGTGAAAAGACACTTCTATTTTCAAGAACCAGATCAATCTGGCTGATTTGTTGCTATTTTTTTCGTTGAGAGAGGTAATTTGGAGTCAGTGAGGTCATCAGAGAATACCCACCCCCCAAACCAAGCTTAAAACTCCTTGCAAGCTGAGGTTAAAAGCAGGACACAAATACAATAAAGGCCTATATCAAAGCCCGAACATAATCTGTGAACGGAACTGGTTGGTAAAGCCTACTTCAAGCAGATTCTAGGTAAGTAATCGGTGAGAAGGAAGGCAAAAGTTAGACGATGAATCCTAAGAACTCTATTCCTCACATTAGTGACTATCGACCGATATTGAGAGGTGTGAGTAAAGGAGAAATTATGTTTGTGGATTGCCAGTGTCATCGACTCTGAGCAAATGAAAGGGTTTTTTCTAGGCTACTGGGAAATCAATGAACACAGACCAAAGGATGATCTGAATAATAGGAGACTCCTTTACCAAGTAGATGGTTGTTGAAAGATTTATGTGGAAAGAGGAAAACTTGTCACCCAGATCTTCCCTATTTGCAATATGATGATGGAAAGGATAAGTCTGAAGAAGTTTCAGATTGAAATTTGAGGTTAACTTGATAATTCTGGATCCCAAATAAATTGAAATTCTCCTAGTTCTTTGATTCTCAATTATACTGCCAAAGTACTCTTCAATTCTCTCTTAACATGCAAACACGCTCACTCGTTACGAACTTTCGCTTCGAATGTGTTCGGATGTTACACCATGATAAAATTCTGCAGTTTTATTAGCATGCAATATGAAATAAATTAGCATGGCTACTACCCACAGCAAAACGAAATATTAGCCATTTCAACCGTGGGAAGGGTCAATGAATAACAAAGCCTTTAACATAGGAATGGAGAGAGGAACTCAAAAGGATGGATAAAGGAAGGATAAAGGTGTCAGCGTCCAATTTCAGGGTGTACAAAATGAGTAAATGGGAGTTTGCTTTCAAAAAATTCAAATTTCAATGTACGCTCCAAGTTTGAAGTAAATGCCTGCATATGTAATTATATAAATATAAATGTAAACTGAAAAATATAAGAAGTTGGACGAGCAGGGTCCTTTTCCAAAGCAGCTTGATTGTCAATCAGATCTAAACAATAGGGATGTAGGAACTCACGCGAAAATGAGATAACTCTGAATTCAAGTGCCCCGGCCCAGATACGAAATGAAAATTTCTAATGTGCGGACTCCTGAACGTCAGTTATTACGAATCGGGGTTAAGGTCACACAATTTATGCGTCAACTGTCTGCTCGATAAGCTCGTCCAACAGTTCTAGCAGAAATCAAAAGTGCTAAAATATCAAAAATGAGGTAATCCCAGAATTTACAATTTATAATCTGGTGGTATCGAATTTCCCATCGATGACCAGCGAATCGATTTCAAGAATTCAAACCTATTTCAAACGGGTTAGTTGCAATTATAATTGAAGTTACTACTATATCTCTAGAAGTTATCAGCTTACCTAAGTCAATTGATTGATCTTCCTACTTTTATCGAAAGAAGCCTTTTGTAAGTAACTGAATGCCACATTGAGATACACGAAGTGTAAATTGGAAAATAGCGCCATTAGGTGGGATTTTAACCGTCGGCTTGACCAAGACGTTCAAGTAAATGATATAAATGTTTTTGGGGGATTCATAGACTCAGTAAAGATAACGGAAAATGGAATGTCTCTGGTGAGCGTTTGTGCAAAAACCTTTTTTATGCCCTCTATAATTTTTTTCTTAAAAACCTTTTAGGAGAAAATACGAGTGGTATCATTCAAGAACATGCCTAAGTGTCGTCCTTAATGCTTTCATTATTTTGTGGAAAGTAGTCACATTTCTTGAGATGCGGAATCCGGAGAAGCTGACGCAAACTCTAATCATTATTTGGTTTCATAAATCCCAAGAATTGAGGCTTCATCGAGAAAGTTGAATAGTCGTATATATCAAGTAAGAATTAGTGAACAATAACCAATACCAAGAAAAGGAGGTGATGGAATATAAGTAGACGATGAACGTTGTTACTGAGTCTGTTGCCAAAGTATACCAGAAATACTGTTCTAGAAATGGAAGAATGAAGTTATGGTTTGAAGTGGCAAACGCAAATTTGAGTGATAAATTACGGGAAGAGGAGAGGTTACGAAGTCGGTGATTAACTGACCAATTGAATTTCAGTCATATGGCGCCTGTAAAATGTTATTGAAATAAAGTGCGTTTGCCAACACCGATCATTAAAGGAATAGGCTTAGAAGAAAAGTTGGCCAAATTTTCTAAAATTGCTGATTGTTAATAGACCCAGAAATGTCTACAATTACCCGGAAAAGTTCTCTTGACAATCCCCTGTGTATAAATTTATCATTGATCCTAGCTCTCTGGTAAAAAACATTATGTCGAATAGTTTATTCATCGGCCAGTTCAATCCGATGTAATCTTAAACAGCAAAAAACTGCATAAAGATAAAAATATGGATACAAAATGGACAAAAATTAGAAAAATGTAGAACATTCTGGACCTTACGATCTGAACTTATAACGGGGATCAGACCATTGTCGAATTCTTATTTAATGAAACTCTTTAACGATTATTGATAAGGTAGATCTAAGTAGAACATGTAGTAAGCGATACTTGTGGAGTAAGGACTGGCCCAATTAACTGACACAGTGGTAGAATACTTTGCATTCACAATTAGTGGAAGGCTTAACTTACATATAAATGAACGAATATCAAATATTCAAGGTGGATTTCATGGTGAAATATTTGCGGAGCAAACACTCCTTTCTCTACGAACACTAATTTAGGGCTAACACTGTAGAAGGCCCTTGATTTACTATCTATCCCTACAGTTTTGATAAGTCTATGGAAAATAAAGCTGCCCTGGAGCATAAGCAGCTATTTTCTTCAACACCAAAATGTCCCCAAAAGATCACGCAAGAAACTCAATTGAAGCATTTTCTATGGATAGACAAGAATCTAAGAGGAGGCCAATCTTTATTAGAGGGAGTAAATGCAACCTGCATGGGTTTGAAAGTCAGGTTCTTGAGCAGCTGACTTCTACCTTATTACTAATTCGATTGAGAATGGTAAAAAAACTGCATCGGGGTTGCTAATTGTTACTAAATCACTATTCCATGGAAAATGTGCATGAAAGGGAGGCTTGAATGTGAGTGCTTTCAGATTTGGAATGCACTTCTCGTCTCTCCTATGAATGATAAAGGCCCAGTCGATGATGCTATAAGGCTTCGTATCATGAAGGCCAAAAGGCAGTAAGTGCTGTTCAGGCCAATTTCAAGGGGTGTTCAGAGAGCGGCTCGGGGAATGGTTCTGGGACTGTGCAAGGGAAATCATTGTTGGCGGAAAATATCCCCAGAGAAACCATGATACACAATCGCAGTAGCGTAAGCTTACCATTTGGACAAGCCAACACATTAAGGGTTTCATAGTAAAATTTTATTCTATTCAAAATTACCCAAATTTGGAAAATCCAAGCTTTTCCATACAAAGAACTAGCCAAGACAACTCAAGCTGGAGAGGAAACAAGTGTTCGTTGAAATGGTGGTGTATTTTGGATACAAAATGTAAAGTAAAAAAATGCCCCGCTCTAACTAGAATATATATTAGAAGTAGAAGGGATCACTCTGCGTGGACGCTAGGTGTAATTGCCTCTTTGCAAGCACGTGTGGGCTGAAGAGACACTGACAAACAGACCATTGCGGAAATGTAGATATTCCATAAATTGAAAGTTTCTTGTTCAATGAACGGTTAAAACAATAGGGTCAAAACACGCCCCCGGAATTTTAATATATCAATGATAGGAGATAAAATGCAGACAAACTGACGATTTTAAAGTCCATATGTAATTTGCCATTGATTCTCAACTTGCTTAAAAGTTTTCAGACATTGGTTAAATCACTTCCACCATCCATTGCGCCTAGATTTTCCAGATAATCAAATATTGCCTCGAGTAACAACAGCAACCGAAATGACAATTTAGATTGATATTCGATAATATGTGTACTACGAAGCATTAAATTAAAGACTAACATTTTACATAAACAAGTTTTGAATTATACAAACTATTAAGCCTCTTCCCACGTTTCATACAATTGACACAAACTTTCAACAAGAAAATTTATTGCTTATTAGGTGTGTTCTAGAATGCTCTCTGAATTAAGATCATAAGTAAGGTTTGGCAATTCTTCAGCTTTATCGCCAAATAACGGTACTTTCTAAAATTACTAGTGATGCCTAATAACTTTTAATTGAAGAAGAGCCTCAAGTTAAGTGAAGTAGCAAGCTACTATGGCACTGAGCGATATCAAAAAGGTCCACAGTTCAATTTATTATGACTTGATCCATGGGTGAGTTCTTGTCCACAGTTAAGTAGGTAGTCATGCCAGGTTGAATCAACTACATTTCAAACGTACCTGAGCTCTTCCTAAATTTATAAATGAATCACCCGTTCTTTAATATGTTTCCTAATTTTTGTAAAAAAGGTCACTGTGTAAACCTAGATTTCAGCACAATAGGCTCTATGCGAATAATCAAACCTGGAACGATAATAGGTAGGCAATTTATAAACGCATGCGGGTGTTTTAATATAACTCTTGAAGGACAAAAGAAAATGAAGTATTAGCTAATAGTCAGTTCCAGAACTTATAAAAGATTTCAAATAGCATAGACTTCTTTTGAAACTACGCCATGACTTCAAATGACAGTGGAATTTGTAGAATGTATTGAAATAAAGCGATGAAAGTGCTCGCATGCAATAATACTTCGTATCCAAACTGTCTTTCACACTGACAATTGATTTGTACTCCCTATCGTATCCACTTTAGTGAAAGCTCCCGTTACTCTGTAAAGTAATTCTAATTTTTTTTTCACTTGTGAAGGTTGAATAAAACTGTCAGTAATCACATTAACTGGCAGTAAGTGTAAATGCATCTGATTGGTAATATTTTAGACCTTCTTCTAGGGGAACGCAGGTTTTTGTGCATAATAGAATTCATTAGATTATGAACAACATTAATTACTGACGTGATTACAGTGGTAGCAGAGTACGGTGCGGAGTGTACCAGAATACTTGTAGGTAAATAGTATTAGGGCCAACGTCAAGGTCAACTGGTAAACCCAACAATGATAATCAATTGACGAATTAGAAAAAAATTTTTCCAGATAGGCTTCCTTACTCTTACGCCTTGACAGTACATTGGCTTTAATTAAAAGCCACCAAGGCCTATCTTATCTCACTTCTAAATAAAAGCAGCGAATAGACAGAAGCATATTAATGAAAATTGTGTCGTATGGGAAAATCTAAAGTGGTTTTTACCAGAACCCTAGAGCACTTTGAGGAAAGCGTACGTTTGGTACTAAAGCACTAAATACCACGTGACTATTGATTCTTTCTTGCCACCTTTCAAAAAGCAGCTGGGTTAAATGTGTAAGAACGCCTAGCTAATTTATGGGTATTCAGTGTCCTCCAAGGCTGCTCATTGACTCATCAGGTCCCGTGAATGCATGACAAATTTAAATACTACCATGATTAGTAATCACATTGTTTGGCTACCCTAACAAATGGTATTGAAGGCACTCCCAAGTATTCCTAACTGCTCATTAATTCCCCATACGAATATACCTTGATCTTATCAGTGCAACGGTGCTAACTGGATTATTCTATTGATTTCTTCAACGGCCTATTCCATCCCATTAATTCACATGCTATATTCGCCCTACAATGAAATTAAACTAAATACGTTACAATTTCGTTTTATCCCACCGCTCATTGGAACTTTCTATAAAACAAATGAATTCATTAGTTCTTCCTATAAATATTAGGGGAATTATTCAGAATACTACAATATCTTTTAATAAAATGACGGGAATCCCTTATCAAAATCAATACCGAACAAAAAATACTTATCCTGAATGTCACTGCCAGCATGATTGTAACTGGGCTATACATGCTACTAAGACGCCTGTCCCTTACCGACCGGGATGCCATGGCCCGTGACTAACATGTGTTAGGTAGAGTTGTATTTGCTACTTTAATATCCAAAAGTTTTCACGATCGTTTGTTGACTAATATACCTCATTAGCAATAAGTGTCAAATAATATGTACAAAGTCTACTCGTTAGTATCCAATTCCCTAAGTTCTGGTTTGGAAATGGAGTTTGTCTTAGTTTGTCCAACTTAGGTAATGTATTTATCAGTCCCATCTTCCCCAAAGCCTTGGTATTCACTGAATATGGGGCTGAAAATGCACAGCTGACAAATAAAGGGGTGGGGGGTGGGGGAGGGGGAAAGTGAGGTGGGGGTTGGGGTTGACAAACAGAACAGTCTTGTAACTAGGCTGTTTTCAATGATGCAGAGCGTGTCCTAAAACAGGGTTCGGTTTATTCCATTTGATTTAACTTCAAATTACCTAACTAAAAGTGCCTGTCATTGCATATCCTACTTGTAAGGCGAATTGTTGGGGACTATTACTCCAACCACTAAATGCAACAGAGTTACTCAGCAAGCAACTGTCCTAGTAATTTTTAGGAACCAGAGGAGCCTAACATGAATGCTGGGAGCAGATAATCAAATCCGGTTTTCCTTAAAACATTGTAACCATTCATGTTGGTGAAAACTGGCAGGGATAGTGTTAATCGATATGGTGATTGAAATACAGTAACCCATATTTCGTTAGCCCTCCTTTGATCCTTATTAGCCTGTTTAATCTGACATGCCTCGATGTCATGTTCATCAACGAGTTTACATATGGAGATTTAGACTTGTGGCAATAAGTATGGCCTAGCTAATCTGTGGGAATTTACTATTTCTCAATTTGTAGCATAATCTTTAATATCGTTGATAGGTTTTATATAAGGCTAGGTCGCCAACAATATGAAATCTACTGACACTGGACACAGTTGGGAGCTCAATATAATTAATTAAATAAGTCAAATAGCGGCTTTTTCCTTTTTAAAGCGTTAAATACAAAGTACACCATAAGGTACGTAAATGGATCAATAGGAGGGGAGGGTGGGGAGAAAGACGCGATGTGTAGTCATTAGGGATCAGTGACTGATAGCCTAGTGCATTGAAATTCATCAATTCTCCTTTAGAGTGTCTAAAGTTTAAACCCTAATTTCATTTAAACCAGCTCACTATTTGGTTTAACGGTGAAAAGTTCATATTCATTATCACAAATGCCATTAAGTTCTAAAATTCAGCCTGAAAGAAAGAAGTTTGAATGTTCATTCAGTATCAGCATGGATATTGTGCGTTTTCATTTATTTTTCGTAAGAGCCAATAAGCTGTTGGGTGGAATTTACTTTAGTTATACTGAAGAAGCTTAGGCAAAAACTCCACAATCTGATGCATGCTTAATATAGAAGCCTGTTCCATGCTTAGCTGTCGAATTGAGTCCATGTGATGTCATGATTGCCAATAAATAAGCTTGCATACCTAATGACTTTCTTAGGGCTAGCGGGGTACAACAACCCTTCTAGAACAGCTTATATTGAATAAATATAGTAGGCCGAGAGGGATTTACTAGTTTTGGACTTCTTTGAGCGTCTCCATATGACTACCACAACGGGCGGACCTATGAATCCCCGCCTATGTATTAAAATAACGTACACATTTCAATTATTATACTTCTCGTTTCTGCCTATGTAATATTAATAAGTAAATGCTACTTTCCTTGAGAATAATGTGGTACCTAATTCCTAAGACGGCTTCAAATAGTACGAAATAAAGACGAGACACATTTGGATGAGACAAACATTATGACTACTCTATAAAATTTAGAAGAACTTCAGAGTGTCAAAAATTCCCCGGAGATATTATATTAATTGAACCCGAAAATCGTTTTTAAAACTTCTGGACATTGAGTCCCCTGATAAGTTACCTACTTGACAGATTTCTTTTCTGTTAGTATATATTTGTTTCCTCAGCCATCACGGAAAATCGAATTTCTCAAGGGAATAGTGGAAGGGACTGCTAGAACTCCAACAGTACATCAATTGAACTGGTTCATAATAAATTAATTCAGTGTGATAAAAGTCTGCTATAGATTAACCTTGAATTAAACTATTCTGAAGTCAGGAAAGTGATGATTCAACTCGTATTAAATTTATCCTATTCGGTGTGTACTAAAAGCATTATGAACTGCCTATTATGCTCCCATTTTAGTTTTTAATAGATGGCACGATTGAAGAGTGATGCACCTTTTAATTATTTTGAACTATTCAGAACTGAATTTCCTTCAATAATTATTGCATGCAATCATAAAGTGCCAATTTCTGACTAACAGACTAAATGACTGCAACACGGGCTAACATAAGAAAAGAAGTGGAATTAAATAAAAGTGGGTTTAGCACACAAGGCCAAGAGGAAACAACACTCCTTAACAGCGAGACAACGAGTTAGGTTGGACAAAATTGGGCGACTGCGAGAGAGAGGAAATGAGGAGGGATTAGGGTTAGGGATGGAGGGATGGAGGCCTCGGTACTGAGGCAGGACAATTCGAATTACGAGCAACCGGCGAAATTAAGGACGATAAGAGATTAACCGATTTCACGATCTTTGTCCATCGGCAACTATGGGCGATATTAGGCGAGTTGTCGTCCTTTGCTAATAACATTTACATCAGGTAAAATATTATAGGCAAATTGGACAAATATAAATCATTACAATATGCGATAGCCTGGCAGATTGCTTATAATACGCACATTTTCTCCTTTTGTTTAAAATTATTAAAGAGCGCTGATGGTAAACAAGAAGTCTGACAGGCCAAACGTTTGCAATTTTATTGATATGGGATGAAGTTTCAGACTTCCAGGTAAGCATTTGCCTAATTTATATTTCCGACAGATTATCATATCTCCGACAATTACACTATTTTTGGAGTGGAAGTAGATTAAGGAAGCAACCACCTCTGTAGATAGTAGTACTAATTCTTTTAAAGTGATCAATATTTTGAATTAATAAAGCATAAGAAAGGTAATGATACCACGAATTGCGAAAAGCTGGCATGAATGCGTCATTGTTTTGATTGTAAGCATAGAGAATTTGGAATTAAACAAAGCCCCAAATATTTTTGACTTTCAAGCATTTATTCAGTTTGTCGTTTATAATTCTTAGAATAGAGTATTAAAAAAATCAGCAATGAGCACTGTGCTGTAAGTGTTTTATATACAATAATAGGTCTTCATTAAGTGCTCAATATGATTGGATTCAGATGATATATCTACCCGAGTGTATCTTAATCTCGAAACCTTCGATAGATGGTTGCACAAAATTAATAAAGAAATGTCTTAAGATAAATTTATATAATCGTAGTAAATTGTGAGAATTTCCACTTTCTTGACTTGTAATTGATTTATTGTTGAAGCTTTTTGAATTTATTCGCATAACACCATGGTACACGAGCCCGATCATTCTTAATACAAATCGTATGAAATCAAAATTAAAGTCCTTAGCACACCGGTTTATACTAATATTTTGAAGTTTGCGTGTTATAATGAAAGCCACCGCCGTCCTTCAAAAAAATACGATTAAGATACGAATGCTACTTATATAAAAAGGTAGATAGTATTATAGGACAGCTCACCAGTAGTAAGGACATCCATCTTACCCTGCAGTATTTGATATGCTCTGCAATGTCTAGATATGAACTTAACTAATATGTATTTTTCCATTTAGTTTGAACGTCCCAAATTGTTTGCCTGTTAAATAAACTTATTCGGACACTTCTCCTTAGGACTTCATTTTCCACTTTATAAATACCAAGTTAGACTGAGAGTCGAATTCATTACAACTCACCTGCATGAAAGTGAAATTTAAAAGGAATCGAAACATTAAATCGCCTCCTTTTAGCGTCATCAGCATCGGGAAAAAAAGGAAGCTAAAAAAAGTGAAGTTAAATTCCCGAAGAAACTATCTACAGAGTAGAACTGAGCAATCTGCCTTTAACTGATCTGTTTAGATACGAAATTGATTGATATTCACGTGAAAGTATTGATTTTTATAACATTGCCTGTTATTGTTTTAAAAATACCAATCACGGCGTTGAAGCCTAATATTGGCCTCTTGATCTGAAGGTCAAATGTTTTATGCAGTTTATTTGAGAAATTGGAGCAATTTGCAAGGCTTTGTAGATAATTTCCCTCCTCCTCGTCATGGAATTTGATAGCACTTTAGATCAATATTAAATCGGTAGAGACTTATTTATTTATATCAAATGGCAGGTTCTTGATAGTTATCATTAGGCCTTTAGTTGACTTCGGGTTCCACAGAGGGGTGAAACGTCGGAGCTACAAAAATTCGAGAGGGAGAACAGAAGAGTGATTCACAGATGTAAAAGAGACGGACACAAAGGTGGAGAAAAAGGGAAGACTTCGATTGTACTAAAACCTTCCCCAAAAATGAAATAAATCCCTATGAACGAGCAAAAAACAATTTGACATGCTATTCTCTGAAAGCGTTAATAATCTCCAAATCACTGAGAATCATAACAAATAATAGCAATTTCACACAACATTATCAAGTACTGCTTTCAAGTGCACTTTTTTCCAATAAAACTACTTAATTTACATAAAATCGAGCTTGTTAAGTGCGCAACGCTGTCATAGGCGAACAAAGAAATCTCATACGCACTCAGACAGTCTTGAAGGTGCGGCCGTGGTACTCGTCGCATAGGGAGCAGCCACCAATCAATAGTCCCTTCATGGTTTAAAAAATCCTTCATTTTATTTTAGTGACTAAGCTCTGTGGCAAACTAAACAGCCCAAAAAACGCGTTCCCCACCGTACGTCTGTTACCTCTTTAGCTTCGTGGTAGGTTAGCTAAACTAAACTGATAGAACTTGTCACAGAGATTACTGAGCGTAAGTCAAGGCTTATAAATGTAGCAATCCGCTACAGACTAGAGAAGAGATCAAATTAAATTTTCTGAGTTAATTTTAACCTTTAACGAATTTCATAAATTCGAATTTCTTATAGATTGATATTAATTAGCAATATTAATGACGGCTGAATATACTTTGCTTACCAATTTATTCATTTTCTTTATAAATGGTTTATTGAATTTAAACTTCCTCAGTTTTGTTTCAGTGTCGCAAATCGAAATTTGAATTTTATTCTCGTTATTCTTGAGAAAATTATCGACAGGATGAAAAACCTATCTCTCCTTTGGGTTGGTGAAGACATCCATGCAACAGAACCGGAGATCAATATTGGAAGCCTCCGTCGACCATATTACATTTCAATGGGGACTGAGGAAAGTCTTATCCTTGGAGGACTCAGAGATCCACAGAGTAACTACATTCGCATTTGGAGTCGCTTAAACAAATCTCTAATCTCTCCTAATCACGCATCAATTGAAAGGTATTTAGACGGCTTCGTCATCTCTGATCACAGTGTAACTGGTACTTATGTTAACAATGTCCGAATCCTCAAGAGCACTCCCTTAAGTGATGGAGATGTTATCTGCTTTGGAAATGAGAGCGACGCATCAATAAAGCCCGGAGCGGCCGTTGAAACAGTTCAATCCGACTTGAAATACAGGGTAAATTATAATATCTCCATCAGACATCACGACCTTTACTACAAGAGAATTTCAATATCTTCATCATTTATAGGTACTTATTGAGCCTGATTTCCAAGTACCACAATCCAATAACGAAAGACTTTCCACTTCCTGTCAAAGCAATTTCGCAAAAGCGCCAGGAAACGAAATAGTACCGATATCTGACATTATGGATTTAACTGAAAATGAGAACTCAAATGTTGTGAACAGTGAAGTATTTACTCAGGCCACAAACATCGGTTATATGCAACATAGCCCAACTAATGATGATGATAATGACGAGGAAACTTCTCCAATTAACATAAGAGAAACTTTTGAGGTTTTTAAAATTCCAACTTATCAAAATAATCCAGATAATCCTGTGAATGAAGAAGCCACTATGAGTGAATTGTCTAAAAACTCGAAGGAGTCTGAATCAACAACTAAACCCACGAATAATGAACAAAGAGAATCCATATCGAACACAAAGAGGGTGCTTAAACCTGTTTTTAATAGACCAATTTTAGATAAGAAGAATGATGATTTATCCGTAATAAACAATGCGCAGCAGCCAGCGAAAATACATACAAAAGAAAACAAACAAAATAATTTGAAAAAAATTGAGAAAAATGGATTAACTGCATTAAAATTCGGACGAAGATCAGAAAACACCAGAAAGGAGCGTTCATTATCGAAAGTTCGCCCAGTAAGGCTCCGTTCATCAAAAAAGGGGCGGCCATCATTAAGGGAAGAGAGTCAAAACAGTGTGGAGACTTACGAATATCCCTACTGCTCTTCAGGGTCCTGTTTGATGCCAATGGGGAACCAAATCCATTGGATATTGTGCGACTTCTGCGAAAAGTGGTATCATCAAGCATGCGTGAGACTAAAAGTTGTCCCCAAAGGTGAATATAGCTGCCCGTCATGCTCACGAAAATAAATCTTGCGCAAATTTTACTGTGGAATTATGAAAAAATATAGTTTTACCAGACAACTCTTAAACAAGGGGAAGGTTTCATGGATATATTATCTTCAGACAGATCTGTCGTCGCTGTTTTCCCTTCTACCATGAATACTTTGTACTTCTCTTCTTCCCTTCCCTACCCCCCTATTTTCATTAAACCCTTTGTGTCTATTACGTCTTCTGGATGTCCTGAGTGAAAGGCAGTAAATCAGGGAAAAGACATCGGCTAGTAAATAGCTGATTTTAATAATGAAACAGGAACAAGGAATATGTGTTTCAGGACACAATCCACTGGGTCAGGATGCCGCAGTGCCCACTAAGAAGGCATTTGTACTATAGTAGAAGATGTCTGTGCTAGAGCCAATAAATTTTGTTTCTAACTGCGTAGTTCGTTTAAAGAAGGGCAACAAGCTATTCACAGAAGTGAGACTGCAGTTAGTAGAGGATATTCAATGATCACATGGTGATGCCTTCTGAAGGCCATCACCAATGTAGTTGGTCTTCCAAGTAGTTGCACGCATCTGGAGCGTTAAAAATGCATTTGATTAGCCAAACTTTAGCTAGCAAAAGTCGAATGAAGACTGCCCTCTTCCAACTATGCAGTGTAGCTTAAAAATTTCGGGTAAATAATTATAGACATTTCCTCTCTTAAGTACCCATTCTTATCATATTTTTTTGTCTCGCAGCTTTTGTTTGACAATTTATAGTGGGTAAATGTCTCAGAGCATCACGTGGGACATCACATCGGCGTCACAGAGTAATACTTACAAATGTTTTAATATGCTAACTCCACATCACTACTATGGTTCCTATATCGCCATCTAATACTATAGACGTAAAGGAATACAGCTAGGACCAAGTTGTGCACCAGTTTTCAACTTACTTAAAAGAAAGCTATTTCAATTTTGTGGAAGACCAAGTATTCATTTCTGAAGAGCCTGATTCATAAGCTAATAAAATACGTGAAGATGATGATTGGAAACCCGAACACGCATTCTACAGTCTGATCTGGGTAATGCGCAGAAGAAAATATGTGATATTTTAGACCGCCAATCTCCTTTATTATCATGAGATTAGTCGAGCTAGACCGCTAGATATTGCTCGACTTATCAGATTCGAGGAGAGGGAAGCGAGAAGGAAGTGTAGCTATACCATGGCAACGTATTAATACTGCAGAGACTTAATGTAAACATCAGTCAGTGTTCGAAGCATCATCGATTTTATCTGCATGACTACCCGAAACTGAGTGGGAAGCGCCTTGATAACTGCATATTGATGGGGTTGGGGGGACGTTGAGACAATCATGGTGGTGGGAGGAGGGAGAGATGAGGAATCGCTCACCCTTAAAAAAATAATGAATCTACGGTATTGAGCTGTGTTCGTGACGTTTGATTTAAAATGAAGTAAACTGCGTGATATCCAGACTTTATTTTCTACCTTTTTTACAACTTGACATACCTCCTCATTTATATGGCTATCTGAGACAAAAATATTTTTTTCACGAAAACAGCCAATGGTAATAACTATAGCGGGAGAAGATATGAGATGTTAAACAAAAAAAGTAAATTATTGCAGAAAAATCCCATGTACGATGTTTGCCCAGCTCCACTTAGAACAGTTAAATGTCTGAAGCATGATCCAGGGTATCCGACCGATGCAAACCAAATCGATCAGTCCCCTGAAGTGGCTCAAATGGGCATACTGTCATAATTCTAGGAAGTCTAGCCTCTACCGCTATGATCTCTATGACCACTTGATATTGGTACGGTTCAGGTGACTCAGACCCAGCTAGAAAAAGAAGTTACTTCCAAAGCGGTGTATTAACTAATCCTGTTGGACTGCACTGAGGCACATGCCTACACTCTGGGAGCATCAATTGAAAGCCTAAGTGGGAGCACAGTGTATCAAATGACTAAACCAAGCCTCATTGCGATCGCTCTCGATGGAGAATTAGTGGTCATCTGAATTTGTATTATATACCTCTGTAAAGGTCTATTTAGACACACGCGTCATGCAGTATGATTTAAATGACTCCAAGTCGTTTTACATTTCTTGGCGCTCAAATATCAAGGCACATTCAGAGTAGCGAGAGATTATACTCTAAATAACTGTCAAGCTCTCAAGAGCGGTGTGTGTTTGTATTACAATAGGGGGGTAAACGCTGTGGCTCCAAGATATAATTCATAGGTTTTTCTCCTTAGTCTTCAAAGAATGCAATTAATCTAAGCTTGAAAATAGCTGAGAAAATTGTAAATTTGTTAAAAAGCCTTAATTAATTAGATTTTTGGAATAGGGTTTGATAGTAAGGTGAAACAATATTTTGGTGTGCAATAGAAATGCCCTATCGATTTTACTACATAGAGGTGTCATTTCACGTCATAACAATGCTGAAAAAGGCTGTTCATTGTCTGGTTTGTTGTCTGACCAACAATATTCTACCTAATATGAGCACCAAAGTTTTAACTGGCTAATCACGTTCCTGCCAAAACTAATGCTTGTGTTTAAATGAAATCCTAAGTGTATTGATAAATTTGGGTTGGAATTTTATGGTTTGGTTTAATCTCAGTCTGTTTTTTGTCCCTGTGGTATGAATAGTTTTAGCATACTTACAACAGGAGGGTTAGAAAGAATATTATAACAGGGCTGTACAATATTTACTTAAATGCCGAGAATTACTGCATCACGTTCAAATGACATATTTTATTCCTGTTTGTCGACTGTTTGGCCACTTGCCCAATTTTGATGGTTAGTCTTATAAATCTAATTGAATCCTTATTTCATAAGAGTGAAGGCAGGAAAAGAAACTTTCAAGATGAATTAAGAGGGAAATTTTTATAATAAAAAATATTCTGCTACATATTGAATTGATCATGACTGTTCAGGCTTCATCTAATTACGAAAATGAAGACCATGTAAGTCTTTATTTTTGCATGAATTCATGCACACTTGAAGTAATTTGGACACGTTTGCAGATAGTTAACAAATGGTAACAGCCACACCTTACTTTTACCACGGTTTGCAAGATTTGAAACGAGAAGATCAAGCGAATCGGTATAATTTTGGCTTGTAATAGTTAATTCGGATTAGATCTTTATTCCTCAAAAGTGAATCGGGCAGTAAATTAGCATGGTTATAGCCTATTGGAGATCACACTAAAACCCAGAAGGCATCTTTACTAGATCACACCTTTGTATATTGTTCAAATTACAAGTGATTTAATTATTAGGTATCCGGAAAAGATTGGCTAAATTTTAGGGGCCAATGAAATAGAACGAGATGGTAGATAGATAGAAGCTAACCGCTATAAAGGACAATTTCCAAAAAGAAAAACACAGAGAGTTACATACGCCAAAGTGTATTGGAAAAAAGTACGATGTAAATCGAGACGGTAAGAGGGAGATGAGGCAAAGAGGGGTGAGAGGGAGACGTTGATGCGTATACGCCTGTGTCTGTGAGGAAATGAATTAAAGAGGACATTTATAGGTGCACTGGGATTATGGGTATCATTTCCTACTGTATTACATCCTAATGTTTAAAGAATTACGCATCTAAATTTATAGAACTTTGGGTGAGTTAAAAGTAGTGTTAAAACGGATGAATCCACTTTTATAATTTAATTAATGTAGGCTTAGAGTTATCCCCTTTGAAATCGAATGATCTTAAAGAAAAATGAAATAAAATAAACCTTCTGAAATCAGAAGAATGAGGGTTGAGATCGATCAGCGATATACTGGACGATCGTAGAGGAATTAGAGAGTAAATAGAGAAGATTGTTGAAAGGAGATCCGGGTTACACGACTAAGGTGCGTGCGCGAAGACGGTTTTGTTTATGATGGCTAGACAAAGTACACTTAAAGTGTTTGCTTGGTTTGACTTTCTGCGTAGGCCAATCTGAGACGATTGTGGCTTAGTTGACATATGATCTGCCATGGAGCAATTTCATACTCACGATTCGAACCTATTGAACAGTTAATTAATTTGCGTGATTGATCATAACATTTCCATCGACTTATGCATTCCCATTAATCAAAAGCCTTAGCATCCATGAAGAAAGGTATGAGTAACTTAAATGGAGCTAGCACCATTTCAGAAACGAGAGTTGCTACTCGGGAAAAGGAAGTGAAACCGAATGGAAATGGTGACCACACCCAACAATAGTTTGTAAAAATATCTCCAATGTGCGCCGTTAATTTTTTTCCCATTGGCTGATCTCAATATAAGCAGGGAATCGGTTGATATTCTTTCTTCATCGAACTCCGAAAACAGTGTTATCCTTCAGCTTACGGAACAGAAAACTACGATATCATGAATTTAGTAAAGTGTTAAAAAAGGGAGGCATAATTAATTTTATGACTTCACAAAATTTAATTAAATAGACGATGAAACCTGTCCGCGTACGAAATTAATCGCGTCTTCGGTGAGACACGAGGATTAGCGTATTAAATCATTTGTAAATATGAAAGTTGCGCAAAAAAAGAAAATAAATTATTACATCTAAGGACTTTTATTTTTTCAAATTGTTCACTTATGCGCGTTGAAATTACTTCTTCTATTTTTATCTTATGGTAGTCAAACTGGACATTACATTTTGACAGAATTATTCATAAATTCGTGAAGATCTATGGCGACCGCTTGCGAAGGATTTCGAACAAAATTCAGTGACACTTTTCGAACGCAAACTTTCAGGATTTCATAAATGGAGACTTCTGCCTAAAAACGCAATTTAAAAACTTAATAATTATTAACGAATTATGGAAGACAGGTGGAGAGATCAGGGAACGGAAGGGTGACCAAAGTGAGTGAATAACAGGGGGCCAGGCATTGGCACCACAATCCTTTCTGTTCAGAAGGCGATTATGTTTGCCACTGAAGGAGCACCCTATCAGAAAAATCTTATCTAGCTCAGAGTCAAAGTAGGTATCAGTTTGCTGATAATTCTCTAAAAGTCCTATTTAGCTGTATTTAATTGAGATGAAGGTGGAAACGAATGACAGCTCCGGACAATGAATTGGCTCTGAACTTAGAATAAAAAGAGAGTACGCTATTGAGTTTATTTAAATTGATTTACGTAATGGAAGGCGCTTGACTGAAGACTGTGATAAAGCCCGGAAATACTAGGAGTTACATGAGGAGTGAATTTGAAATGAAGATGATACAACAACTGTGAAATCTCATCTCACCTTATCTTCAGATTGGAGTTTTGTTTAAATGATATAGAAAATGCAAGTTTGTCAATAATAATAACAATATTATTAATATTACCCAATTATTGTGGATTGGACAATTGGAGTTATCTACCATTAAGAGTTCTAAAGTACCAAATTACAGAGTTAAAGGAATTTATTTATGCCAAGTGGTAAGGTATGAAAAAAAGTGGTTATAAGTTATGTGCTGACGAAAACGCCCAAGTCAGGCGATGAAGCCCATTTCGAAAAAAATCTAAACGCTGTAAACTGATCAAAATAGTTTATATAATCAAGACGTGATTGGTGTAAACAAAATTGCCTTGTCTGGTCAATGTAAATTAAATGAAATATTACCTATGGGAAGCATGAAAAAAAAATCGACTTTAACCGGACTTACGTACGCATTGGAAAGGCGAAAAAAAGCGCTCATAATTATCATGAATTAGCCATATGACAAGAAAAAATGACAAAGTGCATTAAAAAACAAAAGCGCATTGATTAAAATGCGAATTCCTTAGCTTAAAAGATGAAAATACATGGTTCTTGGATGGAGAAGTCCAGGCTTAGTCTGAGTTCCCATAGCTCAAGCAAGCCACAATTTTCACCTGGTGGTTATAGCGGATGATTAAAAATTCAAATATACTTGAAATTATAAAGTGGCGTAGCTCTAGAGGACAAATGACGGCCACAGAGAACAGAAATTCTAAGCTCAGAGTGCAAGATCTATTTTTGCACCAGATGAGCAATTCTTCCAGTTGGTCTTTAAGTCACCTACCATCTTTATTAACATCTGGAAGTTGAGTTTTAACCTGACAGAAACATCAAAATTTCCTTAGGTGATTTGAAATTCAAGCGCCAGAAGTACGACTTATATTGGTACAGAGTCTATGTTGAGTTACTAAAGCTTCCGTCTCACCTCTCTCACAATGGATCCCTTTCAACTGGCAGTGTCAGGCGAGCATTATTTAACTTGAACTCAAATTTTGGCTTAATAAAGATAAAACATGAGCCGTATGGGATCTTTGTTACATAGTTTACGAATCAAGGAATTCTAACAGACAAATAAGAATCAAGCGCATAGGATATAGCAGAGTTGAAAAATGTGCTTGTAATTTCCATAAACTAAGAATGAACAGACGGAGATTAAGCAAGTTCCAAGTGGAAGTTAAACGAATAAAATTTGTGAACAGCAGGGACAGTTCTAATCCACCAATTCATATTCACTTAGTATTTGGTATTTACAACAAGGTCTAAATGATGTTTTACAGTGTGAAGATCATTTTCACTTATATTCCCCAGTAAGCTCGTCTTTCTTCGAAGTTCTGAGTGAGATAAGAATTAGAAAAAGCTCTTGTTTAGTCCTTCAATGCAAATAAAATTAGCTTATATACTCCGCCATAGAGATTTCTGAGCATAGTTGAGGCTTGTTAGTGTAGCAAATCCGCTACAATTTATATGCTCATGTCTACCTAGAATTTCTTACAAGACGGCCTTATATTATTTGTGAATCAAAATCTATTTAAAAATTATTTCCTTAACGAAGAGAAACAATTCCACCGTATGAATTGTAGGTCATCTTCTTCCTCGTCATATCATAAATTCAGGGGGAAAACGAAGTGGAATCAGTGGTGACAATAAGAGGACCTAATGAAACACTTAAATGCTCTTCCATGTACTTTAATACTTTGATGTATATTGAATGTGAAGATCATTTTGGCTGGAGGAAATCAATGTCTACTTTCTCACGTTGAAGGAATAAAAACTCAACTCAACTCATTTTAGATTGCACAAATTAGTGAAGTTAAGGTATGGTTGGAGAACGGCATTCCCCAATGTTAGTGCTCAGTTCTTTCTCAAAGACTTTCTGAATGTCTTTATTTTTAGCATTTCTGGCCATTTCCAATGCTGTCCGACCGGTGTTCCCACATCTTGCATGAATATCGGCGCCTACAACAAGAAAATGTCAAGGTTGTCTAAGCTTCATACAATGAGAGCTAATAAGTTATTCCAAGTCAAATTCTTACCTGCTTCAATTAAAGATCTGACAATATCTACGCGTTCCATTTGAATAGCACACATTAAAGGAGTAAGGCCGAATATATGGTCTGGATTTGAAATCCGACGGTCGGCAAAATCTAAGTTGCTACGCAAGATTGCCAAATTGATAGACGACTTGGTGTCTTCATCTATGCTGTTTAAATCTGCACCGAATTTTATTAAGACCTTCGACGTTTTGAGTCTGCCTAGCGAAATTGCTATTGATAAAGCACGATTAAGCTCTGCCGTTCGGTCTAAATTGGGATTTGCAATCTTTAAGAGGAGTTGAATAACCCGCGAACAACCCTGAATTGTAGAAAGAAAAGCGAAGAAAGCTGCTTACATTAGTTAGGTTTGATTATACGACTAGCAGCGGTAAAGAAAATTTTCTTTTATTTATGAAATCAAAGTTCGAGTTACAACCAGAACGATGATAGTTTTGGCTATGAGGCCACCGTGTCCAGGTTTATTCCATTTGCTAGCATTTAAAATTCTTTTTTTTTCATCAGCATCACAATAACACTGATTATCTCCTCAGTGGTACCTTGGATACTTAAGCCTTGTCTCACCTTCAAGCTTCTCTGCAGAAGCACACCAAGTAAACTCAAGTGATTTTTCCCAATTTGCATTGCCCGGAATTATTCCACCTCCTCGTGTTACCCCTTCTAAACTAATAGGTTTGTGATGACCTGTAAGACTTGAAAGAATTTGAAGCCACAAAATATAAACGAATAAACATTTTGAAAGATGCAGGAAGACTTTGCTTTTTACGGCCGACCTATTGACGTAAAGACAGTGCATAAATCACCGGCGCGATTTAGACCCTCTCTATAAACCGTCTGTCTACATCGTAAAATCGACATTCTGATTTCGTAGTTAGCTACTGCCCTACACACCCAGAATTTCAATATTTCAATGATGCAGGTTTTAGCTTACTTAGAGTTAGAGGTGATTTAGTTGGTATCATAGACAAATATATCCTCTCCTATCAAAATAGACCCATTAAGTCTTGGCATAGAAGGGATGACAAAACAATAAACTCGACTTGACTTCCGAAACACAAATCACTTTGAGTCTCTCTCTCGGTATCTGAGATTATAGAAACAATGCAACGAAAGAAATTAGATTATGCAAAATTTTGCGCTGTTAAAAACTTACTTTTCGAACTGCAAGTGTAAGTTCTGATTCCATGAACTTGTTCAGTTGGTAGGATGTACTAACTCCTCTCTTCAGAAGGTATTTGACAATGCGAACATGACCATGCTTAGCTGCCAACATAAGGGGATTTAGAAAATTCGAATTTCCCACGTTTGCGAGACTCCTCTTATTCATTAGGAGTTGGATACATTCTAAATGCCCGTGTATGGTGGCCAAGTGAATTGCGAAGTTGCCATTTCCGTCTGTTGCGTGAACTGCGGCTCCGCGCGAAAGAAGAACTTCAAGAACACCTGTATAGCCTTTCGTAGCAGCGATCATTAGAGCAGTTCTATTACCTTTATCTACCCTAGCATCCACTTGAGCCTTTAAAATGCCGAAATAATAATAACGGACAGTGTTCAGGAGAAAATTAGCCGCTTAAATACCTGGATTTTGTCGTCTAGTTTGAAAGAGAAATGGGACATCTTAAATTCTCTTCCCATTTTCATATCCACCTTGGCAAAGATTAACGGTTCAGATATTCTAACAATTTCAAACACCACTTTTCTACCTGACGAGAGAGAGTGAGAGATCCCGAGGCCTTGTTTCCATGAATATCCGATTAAAACACCCAGTTAGTTGCGTATTTCTCGAATAAGCATTCAATGTCTGTCTGAGGATTTTTAGGCATCTTGGCGACTATAAGACCGTCATTAATTCGGCCAAGCCTGCAGTGGCCCATCTTTCCAATGATCAGCCGACACCCCTACCCAACCACTTACAACCCATGAATTGCTTTCTTTACCCATCCCCTTTTCAATCGGATTCTCGTATTTGCATTTAAATTTTCATGAATATTCAGGCATGTTCTCTACCCCAATTGGACTCTAGCGTTCCTGTTCAATGTTTCCAACAGGCCCCTTCTTCGATCGCTCCTCTCTGACTCCTGCTGGCTAATTCATATGGTCTGGTTATTCGACCGAATGTGCGCGCGCTCCCTCTCTGTCGCTTCCCCCTATCTTTAAATTTGAAGCCTTACCTCGACTGCTTTTCTCTACTAATTCTTATGAAAAAGGACTTTCACTTATCCAGCTCTTTGTTCTTCCTCTTTGCGGTAATTATTCCATGGTTGTCTTTTTTCTAGATGTCCTAAAGGTGTTCACACACATTACGCTGCACTTAAAAATTGATATCCCTCTGCACTCAAATCATTGAGAACATGAAGAATTTATGCCTGAACCCCACCTGACAAATGGAAAGCAATAACTTGTATCAATATGATTTATGGAGGCCACTGGAATAGGGAAATTGTGCTAGATGCTCAACGTTCCCCGACCAGCGCGAGCACAATCCGAGATAAGTTAGGGAATTACAGTCGGAACTATTAGACTGCTGTGGCTAGAAGAAAGCAACATCACAGACGATCTAATGTGATCTGGAGCACCCTGGAATCGAAATTGTGTAGCCACCAATTACTTTGTCGTTTTTTCTCCTGAGACTGTCAAAGTTATCTCGAAACCCTCTATATGACAACAAATAAAATCTCTCTACCTACGCTTATCATAATTAATTGAATAATTTAGTTTAAAAAAATGACTTACGCCGATATTCAAATAATTCACCACTTTTGTGACGTCGTTTTTTATCACAGCTTTTAAAAAGTTACGATTGAGTTGTAATTTATCTTCACTCAGTGGATTTACCTGCGTTTTAGGGGTTTTAAACAGTGGCCGGTTGTAAGATAATAGATGTAAAATAAGATAAAAATTACCAGAAACGTACGCGATATCGAAGATGTTCATTCATAGGTGCTGAGTTACATTAAAGATAATTTATAAGCACTAATTTGAAATTGAGTAGTCTTCATAAAGAAGGAAAAGGAATTTAGTTATTTAAATACAAAATAAAATCGGAATGTAGGAAAGTTTAATGGAGGGAGAGAGAGAGAGATGGAGTCAAGGTGGCCACAGATACTTACTTCACTTGATTGATTCGAGTTTCATGCAATAATGTCCCCAAGCCTCGATTTCTAAATCAATTTGTTAATCTTGAATGATTTTTTGTGCCTTTTTATAAATGTATTAGTATTTACTGAAGGCAGCCTACATAAAAGATAACTTGTAACTCAAGGGCATCTGGAAAATGAACGATATAAGGTATAGCAGTACTGGGACTGGTAGGGAAAGAGCTTGATCACTTTGTATCAGTGGCAATCTTCGCCTCCCAAGAAACTGTTGTTGAGACGGTTTCTCGGTGAATCACTCAGTGCCCCTTTTGTTCCGAGTATAGGTAAGTGCTTCCGTTCCAGAGAGCTTAGACTACGTCCAATTCCTCTGTCTATAGCATGTCTAGAGACTTACATGCCACTTTTATTCCTAATTATTAAGGAATTACAGACCACATATGAACGATTGATAATTTTCAAAAATTGAAAACCATCTATCTGATCTGAAACACACATCATATTAATAAAACCACTTTTTTATTTTCAGTTTAGTAAAGTGATGTGCGGAAAAACAATAGAAATCAATTCAGTATCCCTCGACGTACAGGGTCTTCATGCAGGGGAAGTTGTAAGTTAAAAGTTGTTGAGCGATTAAAATTCACAAACTCCTTTAAAAAATAGCAGAGAAGGGGAACAGAGACGGTGTCAAAATGGAAGAAAAAAGAAATGAAGGCATTTTTCTTGAAGCAGATTTTAAAAATGTCGATGTTAAATTGCGTCTGAAGCGCAAATAAGAAAATGCGTTGGAAGTGAGGGCAAATAGATATCGCATGTTGGACTGGAAAAATCAACTAAGGTTCGAAAAATGTCGCTGATAAAATTATATTTTATAATTTTTAAAATTTCACTTCTTAAAAATTTTCAAGAAAACTCAAATAAAAAAATATTAGACAAAGAAGCCAAATTTGACTTATGCTTTTTTTCTCAAGTCGCTTTGTAGTGAGCGAAATACTCTAGCTAAACGAAGGCATCTAGAAGAAACGTTACCTAAAATCTTTAGGTATTGTCTCAATGAAAATTAACTGAAAATACACTTACAAGCATTATCAAAAAATATCCAACAAATTCCGGCCCAATTAAAATTATACAAAAAGCAATGGCAGGTTCATCTGGAGTGAGATCAACTGAACTCTAATACATCTAAAATACTATCGGTCTCTCAACTACATGCTTATGGATGTGAAAATAGGCACATGAGTGAAATTGACTTTATCAGACTTATAATTAAGTCAACCGGTCAAAAATTCTGAAGATCTAGACCGATAACTTACTTAGCAACCCACGAATCGAACTAGGGAAATTGAATTTTGGAATATTAGGACATTAAAGTGTGAATTATACCTTGTCGCCTTCTGAATTCAAATAAAGCAAGACCCTCTTCAGCCTATATTGGAATCTTTTGCTACTTCACTTGAGCAGATGTTATTTTGCGATTAAAACTACTCAGCTAATCAGCTAATAATGTTCATTCAAGTTACGCAAAATGTATTCGACTACGAATAGCATTTATTGTGGGCAAAATTTCAACAGAGGATATACTCGCGATTCGTCTGCACCTTCTACATCATTGAGATAGCTTAACTCATTTCGGGCGCCTATTCATACTAGGATATTTTGCCATGGGAGTAACTTCATTTTGCTCTTAATAACCTTTTAAATTTACTTAAATTTGCTTTTATTCGAGCTTTGATATATTCCATAATCAATTTTGTAGTTTAACGGCACTTTGTGTCTGTTTACCCCAATGTAAATATTCGACCCAGTTGCAGTCTCTTCCCCGTCCTACGTCCGTTAATACGAATAAACAAACCAAAAAGGTCATAGCTGGAGCCAAAATTCAATTTCCCCAAAGAGGCAGCACTCTAACTTTAGGTTGAAATTAATTTTAATGTACTGAAGTGTTTGAAGTGGTAGCCCTTAAAGAAGAAGAAGAAGTAGACACGCCTTGTACGTCTGCTTCTTAACCGTCAGATCCATTTTCTCTTGACTATCTATAATCCCTTATTAAGTTCGTTTACTTGTAAGATGTGTCTGAGCAGAAACTTCCTCGGAGAACGCTGCGAAAAGTTGGATGCCTCAAACGGTAACATATTTGTAATATCTAAAGAGCAAAATGTTAGGGAATTTCACTGAGTAAATTAAATTTTTATGCAACTTACCTACCAGCTTTCAAACGCACAGCACGCTTAGACTCTGTCCATTTCATTCAGTTCAACTTACACTCTCCCTCGAATTAAATCACAAATCAATAGATACATTTACCCTCCTATGATGTGGCTACCATTTTTGCTAGGTTAAGTTACATCTAGGGCTAATTTAAACTTAATTTAAATAAATAAAGGCAAAAAGTCACTTAAAATTTCACCTTTGGTGCTTCTGAAATGCGCATTTTAACGCACTAAACAAATAGCTCTGCACTCTTAAAATCTTCACATGACGTATTGTTTAAATTATGATAAACATATATTGGTCAGACTAAACCTAACAGGAAGCCGTTGAATCCACGTCTATATAAGCTCGCCATTTGTAGTGAAATTCAGTTATTGAAGTGTTCTAGAGAAGTATGAGGGTCTACCTACCTATCATTCTTGCCGTTTTGGCTCTTGTGGCTGTCGCCCATGCGTAAGTCAAGAAGTTTGATGGGATTATTGTTCTTCTCTGCTTTAGTGAAGAGAACTACGAAGGTAGCATGGCAGCAAAGAAGGTGATGAAAGGCGTGGCCAGCATTCAGAAGTTCTTCAACGAAGATCCAACTGGCCAAACATTGAAAGAAATTCTCATGAAGATAAAAGAGCTTGGCTCTCAAGTGAGAACAAAAATACGGGCTGGATTGAAAAGCTACGTGAAAAAGCTGCTAGAAGAGTGAAAACTCACCAAATTACTGTAAGAAATTTGAGCTTCGTCAGATGTTCAGTAGTGTTAAATATATTATATAGATTTAATAATCAATGTCGCCTTTTCCCTCCTGTGATGAGTGGGTTGAAGGTTCAACTTTATTGGAGTGATTGTAGAGAAGGGATTTAGGCGTTGGCATGTGGAATTAGGAACATCGACTTCTTAACAACTCAGATCAGAAGAACATATGAGCATTTTCTTATCCAAACTCTCTTCTAAAATTATTGACAGCATAGCGAGCAAAATTTGAATCTGCTACCTTTCAGTCACTTCTATATGCCACAAGTGAATTTACAGGGGTTGGAAAGTTAGAGTTTAAGTTATGGTAATCACCATTTTTGGGTGTTCAATAGCTTCTTTGAAGATTGTTTAGCCTTTAAATTAGTTTACTTCGGTATCTGGTGAATAAATCAGGATTATTTCAAGCAGTCCATAATAAGTAGTTCACGTTAACAAGAAGAGTTAGCTGAAATCTGTAAAGAAACCCACAAAACCACACAAAATTAATATTTCTATCACATTTTTTCACAAACCACTGAGAAATGGAAAAAATGTCTTTCAATGTGGAATCAAAGTGGTTAGATTTATAAAGTCACCCAATTGGTTAAAACTATCTTAAGGAAAGTGAAAAACTCAGTTCTCCTAAGATGCGTAAGGACTAACACTGATCAGAATGCCCGATATTGTTAAAATAACCCATATAAGCTGCAATTGAGACTAATATTCAGAGATGGCCATCTTTGCACCAAAGCAGATAAAAGGTAACAGATGAATCCCGTTATGGCCACTAAAAGGAAAATACCAACCGCTGGACTTTCAATAGTTTATTAACCGGGGCTAGAAGAAATGAAGATGATAGGAGGTGAGTGTAAAGACCTCTTGGCCAATTTAACATCAATTTTCGCTGCATGGTCAGTGTACTTAAAAGTTTTATTATAATGTTTAAGCACAGTGGCAGCATCACACAACCAGAATAAAAGCAGTTCAAATCGTGCTGTTTGTGTTGTCGATATCGTTGAGGTAGCTTAACTAATTTCTGGAATAACTTAATGGAAGCGAATCGGAAGAAATGATTGCTGATGTTTTATCAAGACCTAGTTGGGAAGGCAAACATAAGATTCCATGGTTCAGAAGGCTTTGCGAAGACATCTTCTTCCTGTAACGGAGATGAATATATGTCCATGAAAGGAAAACGGGTAATAATTGTAAACAGAGACAATAGTGAGACGTAATTTGATAGACTGAGAGTGGGAGTGAAAAAGGCCCACGCACACTCATTTGCGGTGTTGGAGTTATTCGCCTCACAGGCTGGCATCAATGTAGAAACACTCAAGTGCCATAACACCCCTTTTAAGCCTATCATTCATTTCATTCAAGTGATTCGTTAGCAGGCGCGATTATGACCTCGAATTTAAATTTCATCCTATTTGACAGCAAATGTTTGCACTAAAATAGTTGGGCCTCTAAATTGTTCAATTGATTTCCTCTGCTAATGTCCACCCAATGATTTAGAGAACCAACCCTCCCAAATTCCATTGTTGTGAAGTATCCACTTCTGTAATCTCATCTCCAATGCAGTGAAAGACATTGACGGCTCAATTATTAGAGATGGTCAAGAATGAGTGTCTTTCTTCCAATCGGCCGGATGGAATGAAAGAAGTACAGATTCATTTTCATTAGACTTTCAGACGAAACAACTCATTCTATTGAAAGGTTGTGCTTGCTCCTCAACGTGAAAAGGTGATGAATGGGGATTTCTGCAATTTCACAAAGGGACGCATAAAATGTTGTGTCGCTCTAACGACTTTATCATTTGTGGCCACTCAATTCGATTGCCAATTTTTGCTCAACTGCATTGACAACAAGCTTCTCGAAGGAGATAGGCCTTTATCAAAATGAAAATGGATGAGGCTGCAGTAGATGCTTCTGTGGCTGCCGTG
Organism: Hymenolepis microstoma; assembly: GCA_000469805.3. NCBI lineage: Eukaryota > Metazoa > Platyhelminthes > Cestoda > Cyclophyllidea > Hymenolepididae > Hymenolepis > Hymenolepis microstoma. Next base: position 3,681,549 of record LR215993.1, on the reverse strand, counting down.
ACTGTCTGATTTGCTTTTCAAGTATATAGAGTGAGAATTCTGTCCGTCAAAATATGGGACTGATGCCCCCACCAAGATGTCTTATTATTGAATAGTCAAATCAATTACTTTTGTCTTTTCACCGACGCATTTGAAACTCTTGCTAATCTGACACACATCTATTGCGATACCAGTGCACACTGTTACATTTCACTGCATTCTTCACGTCCACGCTCACTTACATTCCCTCCTTCTCATTTCATTCCACCTAAGTGAACGAAGTGGACGATGCTACTACTAATACCCTGCTACGTCAGTAGCGCGGTTCGCACATTCTTCTTCTTCCTCGATCCTCTGCGTGCCGATCGCATTCGAATCTGCAATATGCCTGCCTCTGGTATCACTGAGACACTCTTCCAACTGGCAGATGCTCCACGACTCAGGCACAGTTAGAGGAGAATCGCCTCTCTATTCAACAGACTCGGCGCGTCTCCGCTAGTTTTCTACGACTGGATGCTGATCGAAGTGACATGCTCTTGAGAACAGAGTTAACTGTGTACAGTCTGCCTCTTTTCTGTTTAGGTAGCGAGTGATAATACTTCATTTCCATGGGATTTATACTATCATTTTCTCCTCACTCAATTGACCAAAAGTGGGCACTTCAACTTTTTCATACTTCGAGTTCTACAAATGCCTCCGTCCGAATAACCCCAAGGAACATTTCATTCAGAAAAGGCGTAGTATAGTATAGCTACTGCTAATACTAATACAAGTTGTGAATTCGTCGCGAATCAATTTGAAGATGTGACAGTAGCATTATTTATTAGCTAGCTAAACCGGAAGTTTTGACACTTGCAATAAACAGAAATAGGAAAAGCGCTATGAATGTAAGTTTCGATAATGAAATGGAGGCATTTATTGTTTGATCCAAATTCGTCGAGATATCTGAGATGAAAATACAAAGCATTTATTAATTTACTTGTTTAGTGACTTAGTAATTACGATGAAGGTGTTCAGTCCTGTTGTGTGATAAAGTGAGTGTGGAGAATGCTAGAGAATGCAATATACAAGCGGGAAGAATGAGGTGAAGAGAAGTGTACTGAAGTCCAATTAGTCGCCATTTTCACTAATCGTTAGTGAGAAGAGGCAAAAATAACTGTTTGCCCATCCATCCTGCCTTATCTTGTATCGGATAAAGCATAGGAGTGGAATAAAATCCAGCATTGTCAATATCATATTGAAGCATTAATCCAACTCTTACCTGGGCAGAACACTTTAGCCCACCATCATGGATCAATTAATCAATTGATATCCGCAGTCACAATTTTCATATGATTTGTTTAATGAACAAAATATCTTAAAATGACACTTCAGCACATAAACCATTTTTGTTCAAGCACGAACCCAGGAGGGAAGGGAAGTAGCTCTGAGTTAATGAAGATAGGAAACACGTTAAATGGAACAATAATTGAGATGAAGATCTCAAAATTGCTGATTTTGTAACCGCTTGAGGCGATCGGAAAATCAAATTGATCGCCTACCCGAAAATAAAATACTTACTTTGAAAGCGTATTCGCATTCATTTCCTCTGAAGCTGCCGATTCACTGTATCGTTTCTATTTCACTCTGAAGTAAGTCCAAGATTACTCTGAAATTATAAATAAGGGTTTAAATGAAGGTTTTTTCCACTTCTCTTCTTAAAATGTAGTGATTTGCCAAACGACCTTTCATGCAGCAGAATGGACTACTTACAATTCAGTAGTAACTTAGTGTGTGGGCAGTTCAGAAATTGACCGAATACTGGAATGAATATTACGATTGGCCGCGTAAGTCCTAGTGTCATTTCTAGAGTGGTCAAGCGCACATTAATTTAACTCATGTAAGCTAAAATCACTGGTTCAATAACGATGTGGGCACCAAGCAGAATGAGAACGAACATGCTTTGATGGTTTGGTGTTACTGAAGAGAAATGAAGAGTAGTGCACCACAGTTGAGGATATTGAATTCACTTCCAAATTGGGCAATATTATTGAAGTAAGTTGAAGTGCACTACAGATAGGATATATTAGTGATTGCTCCATGGGCGGAAGAGTTGAGATCGGATGTCGAGAGGGGTGGCGAGTTTGGTTGAAGTGGTTGAAGCACACAATTTATTCCCTCAAGTTTTGGCAGGTCATTCATTGCTCTTCGTATGTGAAAGGATATTGCCATTTCCGCTTCTTGCCTACCCAAATTTTGTCCGCATATGTATTGCGCAAAGACCTCCATGCGTTTATTTAGATTTGCAATGAACAAGAGAAGAACTGTACACAGTTAACTCTGTTCTCAAGAGCATGTCACTTCGATCAGCATCCAGTCGTAGAAAACTAGCGGAGACGCGCCGAGTCTGTTGAATAGAGAGGCGATTCTCCTCTAACTGTGCCTGAGTCGTGGAGCATCTGCCAGTTGGAAGAGTGTCTCAGTGATACCAGAGGCAGGCATATTGCAGATTCGAATGCGATCGGCACGCAGAGGATCGAGGAAGAAGAAGAATGTGCGAACCGCGCTACTGACGTAGCAGGGTATTAGTAGTAGCATCGTCCACTTCGTTCACTTAGGTGGAATGAAATGAGAAGGAGGGAATGTAAGTGAGCGTGGACGTGAAGAATGCAGTGAAATGTAACAGTGTGCACTGGTATCGCAATAGATGTGTGTCAGATTAGCAAGAGTTTCAAATGCGTCGGTGAAAAGACAAAAGTAATTGATTTGACTATTCAATAATAAGACATCTTGGTGGGGGCATCAGTCCCATATTTTGACGGACAGAATTCTCACTCTATATACTTGAAAAGCAAATCAGACAGTCACGGCAGCCACAGAAGCATCTACTGCAGCCTCATCCATTTTCATTTTGATAAAGGCCTATCTCCTTCGAGAAGCTTGTTGTCAATGCAGTTGAGCAAAAATTGGCAATCGAATTGAGTGGCCACAAATGATAAAGTCGTTAGAGCGACACAACATTTTATGCGTCCCTTTGTGAAATTGCAGAAATCCCCATTCATCACCTTTTCACGTTGAGGAGCAAGCACAACCTTTCAATAGAATGAGTTGTTTCGTCTGAAAGTCTAATGAAAATGAATCTGTACTTCTTTCATTCCATCCGGCCGATTGGAAGAAAGACACTCATTCTTGACCATCTCTAATAATTGAGCCGTCAATGTCTTTCACTGCATTGGAGATGAGATTACAGAAGTGGATATTTCACAGCAATGGAAGTTGACAGGTCTTATAGCAGTGTGAGGCAATTATGCGAGAAGGTTCAAACCACAGAACGATGATGGTGATAATTATAGATTAAAATAAACTTGCAGTATTTCAAATTTCAGAAACTTCCTTCATTTGAGCATTTCTTTAAGTGGCGAAGTAAATTCATTCATTTTTAATCTTTACAATTTAAGTACGATTTCGCTGTCACTATAGAATTAATGGGAAAAGATTCTCTAATCGGCAAATTTAAAGAAAAATTATCCATTTCATAATTGCCTAATGTGTTATTATTGGAAGGTGCAATGGGAAATTGGTTTCGGGTTGAAGATCGACTTTTCTGTCGCTTCAATTGATTTCAATATGTAGCAATTCTAAGTGCTTTACTCTCAGTTTCGTCCTATTTCACACTATTTGCTATGGGCTAAGAATATCACATTGTTTTCAAAATCGCCTTCTTCTCGCCTTATTTGTCCTCGACTATCTATCTGTCGACTGAAGAACAGCTCGCTTACCATTCACTTCAAGCGTGTTTCACTGGAACAATTTAATAAGTGGTAGAACTAGTATAATGCAATGTGGACTGCAATAAACAAAACGCAAGATGTACGCTCTCACGTCAATGAATAATAGGTCTCATATGCATAATGGTATTATTCACCGCAGTATTCACTAAATTGCTCAACAATCCTCAAACCTAGTAACTACTGAAAGGCGAGCACCTCATTCTGGAAGCGATCAGAGTGGATTGTGAGTGACTTCAGCTATGTATATGCTCTGATTGGCGACGGTGTGCTTCTGCCTTAACTGGTAGTGTGCAGGCATCAGTGGCTATTTCTGAAGTGTTTAGCCATAAAGCCCTAAAAATTGAGAAGTGGCTCATTTTTATAAATTGCCAAGAAACTTAATTACAAGGAAGCTCTGCCAAGATAGTCACAACAAGAGCACTCACAACGTTAGGGCTTTTTTCAGAACTCGAAGTATGCATTTATATTTGTACAGAGAAATAAAGAAAGGTCTGCTACTCATTAGAGAAATCGTGACACCAATTTTTACACGACAGACCTTGATCGTATACTGATCGGATCCTCCACAGTTGATATAGTTCATAGGCACTTTTACACTCAAACTGCATTTTTCAAATTGCACAGAATATATGCCTGAAGATGTTAACGTCCATTGTCTATTAATATATTTTACCTGATAAATACTAATTTCAAAGTTATTAATTTACCTATAATTAGTCGAATTCTTACTCTAAGCCTCAAATGCTCAGTGACTTTATTCAAACTTTAAAATCCATTCTTTATACCACGAACGATTTTATTAAATAAAACCCTAAAAATAGGTTTTCCTTTCATCGTCTATTTCGAAGGATTCCAGCGTACACACTTGTAGGATGCCTAGAGGAAAGAAGTACACATTATTTTAAAATGTACTAATCTAATTTATTATGCCTTTTAATTGCAAGGTAAATTAACCTATCTCGTCGCTCTAATTCAGACGATGATGCTGTTGTGGTGGACAATTCAGAGTGGGAGAGGCAAGGAGCGAATTCGTAAATTGTATCCCCATACCTGCTCTCGACAGTTTCTCTGAAAAAATTAATTTAAATTCAATTTTTATCAATAATATGGCTACCTATCCTCTCTTCGTTCTAGTGCAGTTGCTGATGCTAATATGGTGGCTCGTTTTTGGCTGGGATAAGGTGGAGGGGGGTCTGCATACGGTGGCGGTGGCGTAAATAGTTCAATTCTATCATCAGACATGGGGGGTGTGTCTTCTCTGTTTGATATATTGTTCGTCTGTGGTGTATCGGAGCCGTAATTTGGCGGCCAACCAGGATTCGGTCGATGATAGCTTGAGGGTCTAGATCGCCACCGCAACCACCATCTTCTCCTGTTCCTTCCATTGTTACTATTATCGCTATCCCTCCTCCGCCTTCTTGTCCTCATTCTTCTTCTAATTCTACTAATTTGACGGAATAAGCTCTCTAATAGACTTATAAAACACATTGATCCAAACAAATCTTGAACTGCTTGTTAAAAAAAGTAATTTCAATATACCGCAAAAGACATTCTAACATGTACAAAGCGACTCTGTTGAATGAAATGGAAGTCTTTATTGGTACATTACTAAAATTATATACAACTCATAAGTGTATGGAAACTAGCACCTATATATGTATAGACAATCACTTGATCTGCACGTTTTATCTCTGATGCTTAAAAATGAATAAAATGACGTGTACATGTGTTGCTAAAAAACGTGTTTATGTGAGGCAAATCACAAACTTCATAATATAGTGCATCCGGAAGAGAGAAGAGGCTGGAATTAGGTCTTTGTTCATCAAGCAGTTCGTGGACTAGGTAGAACCCTGGTTATCAGATGGAGGGGCGGAAGCTAAATTAGATCAATTAATGGTTGCTCATAATTTGTTTAAATGAAGAGAACACACCATGGCAATAAGTCTTACACGAAAGATGGGGGATCCGGTGGCATTATATTAGGCGAATATATGAAAACCTGATGAACGTTACAGAGAAGTAGACATTCCTTGTTCAAGTCCCATACAAGTTCAAGTGGAATGTTTGGCACTTGCAATAAACAGAAATAGAAAAAGCACTGTGAATAAAAATTTCGAAAGTGAAATAAAAAGAACAAAATTTCAGGCATTTATTTCTTCTGTATTCGTCGAATAATAATGCGAGCCGTGATATTTCATATGAAATGGTAGACTAGAAAATTGACTATTCATTCATTTCATTAATTACTACTTTTCGTCAACGAATCACTGGCATTAAAGCCTCCATTCTATACTTCTAACAACCGGACACTTTAGAAACGATGGCGATTAATTTTCTGCATCCTATTCAAACAATATTTCTTTGCTTTTCATTTCACTGTGAGATTTGTAAATAAGTGCTTTATTAAAATTATGGAAATTAATTTTCTTGTCATTAAAGATAAAGATAAAAAAGGCAAACACAAACCATTTATTAATTTACTTGTTTATTGACTTATTAGTTACGATGAGCGTGTTAAGAGTATCTTGTTTTGTGATAAAAGTGAGTGTGAAGAATGTTGGAGAATGGTGAAAAAGGTAACGTGCATGTGGAAAGATTGAGGCGAAGAGAAGTGTACTGAAGTCCAAGGAGTCGCCGTTTTCATTAATTGCTAGTTGAGTCATCGACCTTCATTTATCTGGTATGGGATAAGGCATAGCAATGGAACAAAAGCCAGCATTCTCAACATCCTAGAAGGGTTCATATTTATAACACATTTATTGTCCCATCTCAAAAGCATACTTCAATTCTCATTAAATTATTTAAAATCCAATCGAATACTTTCCCAAATAACTTTCATTATTCTTCAATTGACTTCCCACTACGCCAATTCACGCGCTCGCATTTTACGTCTTACTTTGATATTGGCTTCCGCTTCAAAAGAACACCTCAATATTTGTAGTGATTGAACGTTATGCTCGTGTTCACCTAAATTAATTCTTCACAGAGAGTAGTCCTATTTCACTATCTGCAGCCTTCAATGCAATGCCCTTGAAGATCAATTCCAATAACAACACAGGCTCAAGACAGTTTCCTGCACGTTCGATTTAAAGCCTTCACCAAGTTGGATCCTAGATGCGTAGTTAGCTTTAATCGTATTTTTGTATTGCTAGTAACTGTTAACTGAAGAGGAAAAATTAATGAATTCACCACTTTCCTAAGGGAAAGAAGACTATTTGAAAATAAGCCAAAGAAATGCAAAACCATAAAGTAAAATTTAATTAAATACCAAGGGTCTGTATTTGATGAGTGAATACAAAACAATTAAGCAAAATATACATCCAGATAAATTGAAATTTAAAGTACATATGATGACATGTTCATTCATAATATGGCACCAGGCGGCATGGCAAACGTAACGTTGATCCATTCAGTTTGACAAGAATTGAGTGAAGGCAAATAAAACCACTTTCATTACAACCAAAGTGGAAGTACTCATATTACTTAAGTTTCCGGAACAGACAACGAAGATTGAGGTATTAGTGTTTTCAAAATTGGTTAGATCATGTTTACAAATTATGCATGTGTGAGCGCGTGAATTGCATAGCGCATCTTGTTTTACTAAAAATTGAAGTCACAAGAATATGGCCATGATGAAAAGAGAAGCTGAGCTCATTTCCAATGATGAAACCTTGCTAATCTACCGAGGTTTTATTGAACGCTGGTCTCAGGGTGCTTAGTAAATGTGTGTTTTCCCCGCTTTTACCTGATGTGATTAGAACTACACAGATTTCTTGAAAAACAGCCATTTAATTTACTATTTTGGCAAAATATTGACATCCGTTTACAACAGTTGACCATTCGCTTGCGCCTTGAATACTATTGATTGCACTCGAGAAGTACTAAGGTGCAGTGGAATCAACGAGAGTTACAGATTCGCATATATTGAAATAATATTGAAGGCTGCAATAACTTTGCACATGGAATGCGTTTATTTAGGTTTGCAATGTGCGTACACATTTTCACAAAAGCCACATTTTGGTCATCAGTACTCACAATCCTCACAAAGACATCATTTCCATCTTCTAGTTAATTAATGAATTTAATGAAATTAATGAAGAAGAGCTTCAAATTAAGACCATTAGTTAATTAATTTATTTACCTAGACACACTAATGAAGGTGAAGATTCAAAAAGGCGGTATGAATGGAGAAACTTGTTGTGTGATAAAAATGAGCGTAAAGAATACTGAAGAGGGGCGGGGAAGATGGTGAATGAAATATCCACGTGGGTAGTTTGAGCGGAGAGGGAGTTTGAGGGTGTCCAGATGTTCGATGCTGTCATCAATTGTCAATAAGAAGAGAGTACCCGATGCGAAAGTAAACGTCGATCGTAGGTGTCAAAGTTGAGAGAATTGAAGTAGATTTCTTGTGAAATGAGAATTGAGGTAAGTGAAAAGGATCTCTTGCAGATGTGTGCTGATGCAATCTGTGAACCCAATTGGATGCAACGAATGGGCAGTGAATCGATGAATGTATTCACTGGAGTAATGAGCAAAAAGTGATTGGGCATTTTTAGTTGCAACTGAGAGATTTGGACTTGTATAGAAGAAGGGCGTGACTTGTAGAATGCGTGTAGAACGCGAGGCGCCTAGCAGGAAGACTGGCTTCAGTTGAGAGATGTTATGAAGGCAGTGAAGCTGCAACTCTTAAAATTGAATCTAGGACATAAATGTGGACATCATGTGTGTTCACAGTGCTGTAGGACGTTGAATCGGTGGTGGTGTGAGAGGAGAGGAGGCGGATTAGAAATGGCAGTAGGGCGAAGAAGTGTGAGAGTGGAGCGTTGTGACTACGAAGTTCTGAGAGTCGCAAGTGGTTGGTGCGGAAGGTGATTGGAGAGAGGAGAGTGGAGAGAGAAGAGTAAATATGGAGTTGGGAGAGAGTGCGGGGGTTAGTGAAAACATCTCACTAGACGACAAGGTAAATGTGAGTCAAGTGCTGATTGACCGTGGGACAAATGGAGATAGGAATTGCACAGATTTGATTGAGAGTTTGTCGTGACGATATCACGGAGTTAGAGCAAAGTTTAGAGAAGTGGAATAGATCGAGTAAAACGTTGGAGATTGGCTATGTGTTGATGCTGATAACAGTGGAATAGTGTCTCAATGCTCACGATTCTCATATGGAATGAATCAATTAGCGTCAGTTAGAATGGTCAAAACTGTGTGTCCATGTCCTCCGAAAGAAAACAGTGCAATTGAAGGTGTAGTAGGAGGGGTGGGGTAGAAAGTAAGGAATGAATAAGAGTCTAGTTTCTTCAACTTACGATTTTGATGAGTCATCCAGTATAATGTAGCCTGTATGCTGAGGTTGGACCATGGCGAGGATTTCATCGTCTACACCATGGGGTGTCGGTGGGCCGGGTTGGTCTGGAAGGAGCAGCAAGAGTGAGTTGATCAAATACTCCACGCTCTTAACCCACAGTCGGCTTTGTCCTTTCAAGTCAACTATTCGGAAATGTACGCGATCGATTGGGGTTCATCGCGATTCTCCACCGCTAGCACCAAGTCGAAGTAGACTTTGAAGTCCATTTCATCCTCATACCTGAGACATGCTTGGAATACGCCATCCAAGAAGGCATCAGTCAGCGAATCGCTGTTGAAGTTGTTGAGGAAATAAAGCACTCAGTGACTCCACTGCTTCCAGTAGGCGAGGATGCTTGCCTAGGCAACCATTTCCCAACTAATGAGTCTGCTGTGATGTGGATTGGGATTCACTACTTAACCAATTTATCAGTCGACTTGTCAACCGAGTGAGGAGTGTATTTGAGCTTAAAATGATGTGAAGTTGAGAGGCAAGAGGCAAGAGGCAAACTGTATTTAGCTAATCCTGCTCTCGAGAGCATGCCACTTTGATCAGCATCCAGTTGAAGAAAACTATCGTAGACACGTCGACTCCGTTGAAGAGAGAAACGATTCTCCCCTAACTGTGCCTTAGTCGTGGAGCATCTGCCAGTTGAAGGAGTGTCTCAATGGAGACAGAAGCAGGCATATTGCAGATTCGAATGCGATCGGCACGCAGAGGATCGAGGAAGAAGAAGAATGTGCAAACTATGCTACTGACGTAGTAGAGTTTGAATGCATCGTCCACTTCGTTTACCTAGATGGGATGAAATGAGAAGGAGGGATTGAAAGTAAATGTGGACGTGAAGACTTCAGTGGAATGTGACAGTGTGCACTGGTGTCGCAATAGACGTGTGACAGATTTGCCATAAACGATAAAGCTGTTAAGGCGACACAACTGTTTGTGAGTCCGCATTTCTGATTGGCTACAGTTAAATCATTGTAAGCCAACTGTTGAGGTTCACGTGACTTTTACTAATTCTTTCAGGTCAAATGACTAATTTTATTAGCAGGTGGTGCGTAAACGCATAAATAAACATTATTGACCTTTCATACAACCCGTCATACAACCGATTATGAAGATGAAGCATGAAATATATTGGTTACCTCGTTGAAGCCAGTTGAGGCGATCGAAACACCAATCGTCAACCCCACAGTAAATAATGTTCATGGCACCTTCATGCACTCTGGATGAAAGCGCATTCGTCCAAATTGTATTTATCGGCTCAAAACGCTGGCCATTCCATTTAGCCTCTATTTAAAATCATCATTGCTCCCCAATTGTCCATACGAACTGTTGACGCCGCTGCTCTTAAAATAGGAGGATTCAACAAAATGGGCTGCTCACCTTTCAGTAGTTACTTGGTGGAATTAGTGATGTTTATTCAAGGCCTTTGTACGGCCTAATGATCAATTATTGTACATTGTTGTCAATGTTTTGAAATCTAGTAAATTAAATAGCTATTTTTCGAGAACTCTGTGTGGATATAATTACGTCAAGTGAAAGGGAGAACTGTAAAGGGATGATGTGCTGAAGTCACATTTTAAATTATTTAGTTCATTGCCAATAAATGACAAGATTGGCGTCAAAACAAAATAACAAATAACTTCAGTTTAGTTATTACTTACAATTTAAGAATAATTAGGGTCTTACATTAGGTTTAATTAGCAATGACTTGCCTATTTTCATTGGGAACTTCAATACCAATTGGTGTGAGAATGGACATTGAAGATTCGTGATGTTGAATTGCATGATAGTGCACATATTTCACTCAAGTATCTCTTAAATGAAACATTAGAGTTATGCACCAATTAGGTGCTCTTAGTCTTAAGTTTGCATAGATATCACGATGGAATCGGTTTCAACTCAGTTACGTACCAATTTAAAGCTATTGCCGTGCCTTATTTCATGTCAACCGATCATTTCAACTGATTTGCTCAGCAGACTCTATCCATTATCATGTCTTCTTTCTTCATTCTATCCATTTCCTCGTGCTCTCTAAGTGGCTTTTGGACACTATAAAACCTCTTCTGAGAAGTGTTGACTTTATAACCATCAGAAGCAAATTGGTTGGCATCTGCAAGTGGTTTTATGCAAACGGATGTGTTTTATTTCAGAATGAACTGGGCTTACACACTGTGTGCACAATGAGAGTGCGATTTCATTGGCGTGCAGATGTGGGTGTGAAAGCATCGTTCACAAAGCACATTGTGGTGCCTATGGATTTACGACCGTAAGAAGATGAATGAGGGTATACCTCAAGAATTGAAGACATCAATGAAGAGAAAGTATGTACGGCACCCTTCTGGTGCTGGAATGCAGTAGAATCTGCCGCTTTTTAAACTTGACTCTCCTGCATGCTACAGTGCACACTGATATTATCTTTGGCTTGTTGGCAGATAGGCAATAAATATGAAACTTTAGGAATTGCTACACCTTGGAAACCAATTGAGACGATGATGGAATGAATCAAGAAAGAACGAAATTAAATACCATAACTGACAACCTATGTCGTCAACGTATTGGCGGTTTACGAATTGAATTATGTTCCCCTAAATGTAAAAATTAGGAGTGTCGTTTCTGACTCTTCTTGCATTAAAACTACTGATTACCACGAAATTGTAAGTGCCAATTGAAATGGAGGGGTTTTTCGTTTTTCTTATAATTATTAAAAAGATTTGCCAATTGAGTAATGTAAGTGTTTTATGAGACTTGATGCCACTACATCTAAATCCCCATTCTATTCAATTTACCCACGCGCTTCATATATTAATGCACAGATGACCATGGACAGACAATATTCTGTCATTATTCCTCCAAATCTAGCCCGATGTATGACTCACGAAAAATCCCAGTGAAGGTTGGGTTAAGAGCGTTTGCGAAATTGCTTAAGTTATATTTAAGAATAATGCAAGACTGAGTTCAAGTGCTGCGTAGCATATCGTTTGTTATTGCTAGGAGTAGGCAGAAGAACACGTCTGTAATTAGAACAGAAATCGAGATCATTTTCTAAGACCTCCATAACGCCACGATGCATTTTAGTTTAAATGAACATCTCAACCTGTGGTTCTTGGGGTATTCATCTCAGTTTTTGCTCCAACTTGCAGGTTTCCTGACTACGTCAATTCGGAAAAGCTCCCGTTTTCCTATGTCTGCACTTGAACTGCATCGGATGACTTGTTTAATTCACAATTGGAGATATTTTGTTCATTGAGTAAAATACCGTGAGGCAATCGTGGTTGTGCAAATCAATTGATTAATTGGTCCATGATAGTGCGCTAAAGTGTTCAACTAAAATAAGCGTTCAATAAATGCCTTAATAAGGTATTGAGAATGCCGGCTTTTGTTCCACTGCTATTCTTTATCCCATACCAGATGTATGAAGGTGGATGACTCAACATTTAATTTCGTCAAGGATACTCTCATCTTACTAACACTTAATGAAAAAGACGACAACTTGGACTTCAGTGCACTTCTCTTCGCCCCAATCTTTCCACCTGCATATTACATTCACCACCATTCTCCAGCATTCTCCCACATTCTTCACACTAACTTCGCCACAACACGACATACTTAGAACCTTCAAAATAAAAACTAACTAACCCACTAAATAAATTAATTAATAAATAGTCTAACGTTGAAATGTGCTTTGTGAACAATGATTTCATACCAACGTCTGCACGCCAATGAAATCGCACTCTCACTGTGCACACAGTGTGTAAGCCCAGTTCACTCCGAAACAAAAAACGTCCGTTTGCATAAAGCCACTTGCGGAAACCAACCAATTTGCTTCTGATGGCAATCAAGTGAACACTACTCAGAAGAGATTTGACAATTTGTAAAAGCCACTTAGAGAGCACGAAGAAATAAATAGAATTAGGAAAGCAGGCACGATTATGGATACAGTTCGCTGAGCAACTTAGTTGTTACGATCGGTTGATGTGAAAAAAGGCACGGTAATAGATTTCAAACGGTACATAAATGAGTTGGAACTGATTACATCTTGCTATCTGGGCAAAGTTAAAACTATGATCATCAAATTGGTGGATAACTCAAAGGCTTCAATTGGGAGATACTTGAGTGAAATGTGCACAATATCGTGCAATTTAACATCACAAATCTTCACTATCCATTATCGCGCTAATTGGGATTGAATTTTACAAAGAAGGTAGGTGAACCGTTGTTATTTAAACTTAATAGAACAATCAAATTTACTCTTAAATTATGAGTAATAACTAAAGTGATGCTGTTCCGTCATATGTCAACACAATATTTAAGGATGTGGTGGACTCCAATCTCATGCCAATGAGCAAAATACGTCCATTTCAGAGGATATTTAGTGGGAGGATTGCTAGGTGAATGAAAGAATACTTACTGTGCATAGAGCTCTAATCTGTATGAGTTCTAAGAGCATTCGAAGTGAGAAGGTCCATTTTGCCTCTTCTTCATAGTTGCCCTCATGTGCCCTATACAAGCTTAAATTTCTGATTTAGTAATTATGCACGCACCAAGTTGAATAAAATCAAATGTGCTCTGTTGGTTCGGAGTCACTTAAGAGAAAATGAATAGTAGTGAATCACAGTTGAAGACATTAAATTCACTATCAAAATGGACAATTTTCTTGAACAAATTCAAGTTGACCTGCAGGTTAGATATATTAGTGTATGTTCCAAGAACAGGAGAAGTGTGATCGGATGGTGAGAGGGGTGGCGAGTTTGGATGAGGTGGTTGAACCTCTCAGTTTAATTCAACAAACGTTTTGGGAGATAGATCTTGGTTTGTGGAGGACCGCGTCGACTTCTGGTCTAGTCATACCAACTGTTACTCTCAATAAAATTCGGCACAGTTTAGAAATGATGAATCAATGATGGCATTTCTTGAAGGAACTCGATTTATTTAGCATCACATAGCAGACTGCGAAGACGGGAGTGATAACCTTTGCAAAAATTCACATTTCATGTCTATGAGCGAAGAATGTGTGGGCACGTGTATTGGCATTAAGAAGTACAGTCGCAAGAATATGACTATAATTGAGACAGAAGTTGAGCTCATTTCCAAAAGATCTCCACACCGCGACTACGCTAATCTACCGAGATTGTATTTAATGATGGTCTCAGTGCGATTAGTAAATGTGTGTTTTCCCCGCTTTTACTTGATGTGATTAGAACTACACAGAGTTCTCGAAAAATAGCCATTTAATTTACTAGATGGCAAAATAGTGACAATAGTGGAATGCGTTTTTTAGATTTGTAATGTGCCGACATAATTTCGAAATAGCCACAAGTTGGTCATTATTCCTCAAAATCCTCACATAGTCGACGCTGCCATCGACTGTCAGTAAGAAAAGAGTGTCCAAGGCAAAAATAAAATTCGATCGTAGATGCCAAAGTTCTCAATTGAAGTGAGAATTGAATATGGTGAAAATGATTCCTTGCAGACGAGTGCCGATGCCATCTGTAAACTAAATTGGGTGAGCGGCAATCAGCGAATTGATGAATCTATCCATTGGAGTAATTTGCAACAAACTGATTGGGCATTATTAGTTGCAACTGAGTGATTTGGAGTTGTATAAAAGAAGGGCGTGAATTGTAGAATGCGTGTGGAACGCAAGGAGCCTAGCAGTGAAATTGTGTCCCAATGCTTGCGATTCTCATATTGCAGGATGCAATTAATATCAGTCAGAATTGCCAACACTGTGTGTCCGTGTCCTCGCAAAGGAAACGGTGTGTTTGAGGGTGAAATGGCAGAGGTGGGTGGGGTGTGGGTGAGGGTGGATGGGGGTGGATGGGGCGTCAGTGGTGATTTAATGAGAGTCCAACTTCTTGAATGTACGATTTGAGTAATTCATCTATCGAATTATCACATGAAGAACCTTCTAATTGATAGTCTGACTGTTATTGCTTTGCGTCCATTTGTCAGCGTAATTGACACCGATTGAGAAAATCAATCCATCCATTTAAGTGCACATTTATAAATCACTCTGCAATACACAAATAATTAACAACAAAGGTGAAAAGGTCGAAATGTGCAGGCTTATAGTATTAATAACAACAGTCTTCATTCAGAATTTGACAATAGAGTGCTAAGAAATAACCAAAGTCCATTGGTCAAATCGAGATCAGACATGGAAGCAAAAGTTAACAAAACAACTTATGGCTAAAAAAGAGTGGTAAGAGAGCAACAGGATCATGACATAACCAATGCCTTCAGCCTGTTTTCAAAATTGAGAATCGTGTTTTTACCAATGGTACACATTTTACAGGGCTTACTGACAGTAGATGACCGTTGAAATGTGTTTAATATTGTCCGCTAAAGCACGCCTGCTTTAATCCAATTAGAGAGCTTTCCAATTAAATGTTCAAGCTGCAAAACGTAGTCTCAAACACAAAACTTAGTGATAGTATACGAGTATCAATTGTAGTAGTGTAGTATTGGAAATTGGACTTTAGTTTTTCAATTTCCGTTTCTCATATTTCGATTTCTCACCTCTTCAGGCTATATGTATTATGGACAAATTCAGCTTGCCACGCTTCGCTTCGAGCTCATTATTATCAGGACAACTATGTGCTTTTTAATAATTGCAAATTACACATAATTGGCACCTTGCCTTCCATGCTTGATTGTGTGTTTGGCCCTTAAATATGCCCATGAGAGCCGTTTGGAATTACTGCTGCTAGAATTACTCAATTTGACAAATATTGGATTTACCATCAAGGTTAGCACAAGTTTAAGTGGCAGGGAAGCAAACGGTCCAACATGGCTGTAGTTCTGTAAACACGAAGGAAGTAAATTAGGTAAAAAGGAGAGAATAGTTGAAAGAAAGTTATTAGATGTGCCTGTTGCGCAGCAATTTCTGATGCTAATGACGAGACTGTTATCACCACCACCAATCCTGATGTGCGAGTCATTTGATTAACAAGGCGGAAGTATATTGATAGAATCTGAAAGAATTGACTTTGGAAGTGCTTGTACTACAGTCCTTGCGGATTTCGTCATTTCGAACAAGAAGGAGCCAAAGACGTGGCTGTTGCAGTGTTCCTAGTTCTCTGCGCGGTAAACTCAAAATACATGACATAGATACGAGGAGATTCAGATTTAAAATAAATGCCACAAACTGTTCCCTCGTGCATGAGATTCGTTCGATCAGTCTTAACAGCGTTGTAGGCTCCGCACATCCATCTGGTATTTCCGTTAATTCATGCCATTTGAGTTGCAATTTTCCGAAACATAGTCGAACCTAAGTTGATCCATTTCACAAGTGATTAGACATCATCAGCTTGAACAATAAATCTGGTTAAAAGATGTTGTTTGAATGTAATTGAAGACGCAAACTTCTCTTAGAGTCTACTCCTTCGTGTGTGAGATGAGATCAAATTTGATTGAAGATTGGCAAACTGTTTATTGAGACGAATTAATATTTCTGAAATCTCTTCATTCGATTCCATCTTCTATGATGGTGAATATTTTCTGTCCTTCTACAAAGTCCATCAATACGTATCACTCCATTTGGGTCCCTCAAAATAGTGGCCGTTAACCTCTCAGCACACCTTTCAGCTTTTCGCTTGACAGGTCCAGATATTGTCTTTGTGTGTCACGCTTTTGATTGAATTCTCTTTTCTCCATCAAATTGATCGATCCACGACGATTCATCTCTGGTAACACAGCACTCGGAAAAAATTATCCCCATTTGCTTCTAAATTCGCCAAAAATGGTTAAGAAAGTTAAGCTCTTTGGACCAGTTGCTGTTCCCCCAATGCTTTTAGAACCCACCTTACCCACTGAGAGCTTGCTCAAACCAAGATTTTTAGTGAGAATTGAAAATACTGACACGTGTGCGATTTCTACTTCATTGCCAATTTCCCTAACGCTAACACATCCATATTGTTCCTGCATTGGGTTCTGCTCAAGATACATGTCTCCTTCATTTTGGTTGTGGTGCATCTCTCTTCTCCCTACACCCTCCTTCCACCTCGTGGCTCATCATCAAGGTGCAATCTTCCCCCCTTAAAGAGGTCAGTCCAGTTATAAATGACTGCTCCGCATGGTTAATTATGCAAATGGATGTTTGAGTTCAGCCTATGCCCAGACACAGTGAAGGAATAAACTCTATGAGAATTTGCCCACGTGTACCTCTGTTACCAATTTCAAGTCCAATTTGGAACATTCTACTACTTGTCTTTCCTATTTGTCTCCACATTATTAAAATTGCATCATTGTTCTGTCATGGGTAATAATAATGTCAAACCCTTAAACACACATTCAAGTGGCTCACCTCTCATCACGATCAATTCGTCGCACGTGGTGCACCAGTCAACATGACTTTCTCCGAATTCAGAGATCGCCGGTTTGATGCCCATCGGGGCTGCATACCCAGTAAGCCAAATAACCAACCGTACCAATTAAGTCCACCTAATGAACGAAATGATGGGAAGGTGGTTTCTCACCAGAGGAGTTCTACGACGTGACACCTCTGCTCTAGGTCAGTGTCGGAAAACTTCCACCTTCATCATAGTGCTTGGGAGCTATAACGGCTACTTATATCAGTGTGCATAGACATAAACAGATATGCATGAACTACCACCATTTAGATTCATGAAAGCAAGCTGATTACTAGATGAAAACGCATAGCACATGAGCATTTGACGAGAACATGAGAGAAATGAAGTTGAAAACGTTGAGTCATTAAAGAACAGTTGCTCCCGAAGTCGAACTACCGAATACTGCATTACCACTAAGAAACATGAACCGCGCGGATGGTGAGTGGAATGCAGGAAACAGAGTGAGACAGTGACGCTGAAGTGAGTTGGAGGCCTCAAGTAAAGATCGGACTCAGCATTCAGACATTTCGTGGGGCAGAACACTACTGTTCACTTTGAATCTAATGGGGCAAAAATAATGAATAAAGAATCCATGAGATTAAATATTGAACAGCTATCTTGTCAAGATGGTTACATTCGATAGTCCAACTGATTACCTATTGCTTTCAGCTAATTTCTTCCCAGGACTGAGGAAGTGAGGTGACGGGATCTCCTAGTACTCAAATTGGTCAGAGCTCACTGTATATGAACTAAGGTGGAACTAGAGATCTAGTGAAACCCAATCCGATATAAACCATCAAGTACCTGATTGACACTATCTGCAATTCCTCTGGTGGAAATCTGACTTTCTGTCAGCCAATCATGCAGTCATTAGCATTGAACTGGTCACTCCATGCGCTGAATGTGCAATGATGAGTCACGATCTATGGACTTGTGATAGGCCAATAGAGGAACTAACTAAATTTTCCGAAATAGGCAAGCGAAATACTATTTTCGAGATGATTTATTGGACGTGACAGCACCTCGCCGAATGTAGAATTTACTTTCCTTAAGACAAGTAAGCGGAAATATAAAGTACCTGAACTATGGCCACTTGATTGAATCTACTGATAGAAGTCAGCAAATCTGCAGTTGGATTGAAACACTAGACGCCTTTTCGCTGACACCATGGCGGTGGTGGAGAAATGTAAAATCACATCGAAATGAATGACGTACGGTGAATGGTTCCTGGTGTGTCGAGTATGTTCAAACTGGACGCGATGATGTCGACACTTATGTTGGCGTGTCCAATCGACTTATATAATAAGGACATTGGTCAAGGCGAATTTATGGTCTTTATTCTGGTTGGCTTGGAGATTCTCCATTTAAATCCTGCTAGATTAATGACTAGAATTCAGTGTTGGTGCATTAAAATCCACTGACCCATTAGTCATAGCTAAGAGCACGCAGAGGCATGATGAACTTGGTAATAGGACTCACTCTACCGAACGCATTCAAGACGCATAGAATTAGGCTTCTCACTACCAGTTTAGCTAATGCAACTAGCCTCACCCAATGTTAGTGGCACACGAGGAGTGAATTTGGTGAAGTAATGCTAAGTTGAACCATTACATTAGCCAGTTTCAACCAGCTGTTCTTCCACCTCTGCTGGTAAATCCGCTCATCGGCGTGGCTATTCACTATCACTTCGAGACTATGCCAGTACATCATGAATTAAGAACTTAGAAAGCGACTTAACAAACATCGATGTCTTGACGGCTATGCGTCAGGTACTGTTGGGCATTGTACAGAAATACACTCGCATAGTCCTGCAGAAGATATATCTTGAACAGTGAATAAAAGTAATACCGAGAAAATATATTTCTAGCCTCATACAGTAATGAAGTAGCGGTGATGGTGGTGCAATAGACTTGAATTCAATTCCTCTAAATTTGCCCATAAGTAAGTATTGCTCTATGAAGTTGCCGCATGGAAATAATGCATACACGTGTTATTGAGGCCTGTTGCCCCACGTGTAGGCGTATTTGTGCATATGAATTTTGGTGGTCATTTTTTATTCGCGCAATCATTATCATTCATGGAGTAATAGTTGGTGCTAAAAGTGGTTGAGCGATTGAATGAATGAAGCAACCAACAACAACTATTTTCCCTCCACCCCTATGCCGGCACCACTTCGACAGCAAAATCACCACTCACCACTCTAAATGTTGGAACCATCCCCACCGACACGTTCTGTCACTAATAGCCGTACTAATAGGCCATAAGTATCTGAGATACTCCGGTGAGCCTCAGCCAGTTCGCAGATTTTTTTCATACTGAAATGAAAAAGCAATTCTTCCCACAAATCACGAGAATTCGGTTTCAATTCGGACGTATTTAATTACAAATTTTATTATTATGCAAGCACAAATTGAGTTATATCAAAGTAGGGTTATATTTACAAATTTCAAAACAAAGTGTTCGACATCTGTGATTAATATATTTTAACTACTACCGACTACTGCCGCCATCTTTTGGAAGACGGAGTTAGCAAAGTTGTAGACCTAATAAATTTAGTAATGAAGGCAATTAATTTCAATTGAATATGTACTGTTCTGGTCATTATTGATAGGCATACAGATCCCTAAACGGTTATAAAGCCCCCATCTTCCAACCAATAATTGCTTAACACTTTTATAGGTGCTTTTTCAACACCGTCATTTTCGTGTTCCTACGCCACGTCTATTGGCTAACCGTCATGCAAGATATCACTTGACTCAAACTACCTAAATCTAAATGGAAGAACAGATAGATACACGAAACTCTATCAATCCCTTAAAGGCTAACGTCGTTCATTGGGCTCTTAGTTGGCTGAAATATAAAACTCAAACTCGAACTCAAAAATCGAAGTGCAGTTTTCATTTTCGCAAATAAACTGTATAAAAAAGATTTAATTAAATTTGGCTAACAAAATCGGTGAACTGTCGTTATGAGTAAACATCATGAAATATTTTAACTCTATGTACTTAGCACTGTTCTCTTGAGCTGATATAAATATTCTTAAAATTTGAGAAGTCTCTTAAAATAAGAGTTTGTAAGTGAACTGTAGTGCCAAATGTTAGCACCGTTGCAATAATTTGTTTCTGCATGTATCCCCTTTTCTATTTATAGTTACTTTGCTAAGTGCACTAAATGACCAGAAAGGACCGGCTCAGCGACCGTTGCAGCTAAATCAACTTTGATCAGCGGAACTGCATATGTGTCAAATTTTACAAACCCAGAGCATCAAAAAGAACAGAAAAGGAGTCAGGTGATGAAAAAGCAGATAAAGAAGAGGATTTTGTTGTAGCTGAGGATACGGCTTAATCTCACTGTGTACAGGAGGTTACTGGATAGAAAGAAGTGGAAGAAAAACCAGTGGTAAAAACGGGAAATTCGCCAAGAATTTGGAAATTGTCTAACGAACGTGCGCCTCTGGGTTACAGTTTGCCTGGTCGAATCGAAAAATGCAGTCTGCTGCTGCTACTGACGCTCATCCAGTAGCGCTCATGCATGTGGTCCACTCGCAATACTTGAATTGTTCCCCCAAGTAAACAATTCGGAAACATACGGGATCGATTGGAATTCATCGCGATTCTCCACCGCTAGCACCAAGTCGAAGTAGACTTTGAAGTCCATTTCATCCTCATACCTGAGACATGCTTGGAATACGCCATCCAAGAAGGCATCAGTCAGCGAATCGCTGTTGAAGTTGTTGAGGAAATAAAGCACTCAGTGACTCCACTGCTTCCAGTAGGCGAGGATGCTTGCCTAGGCAACCATTTCCCAACTAATGAGTCTGCTGTGATGTGGATCGGGATTCACTACTTAACCAATTTATCAGTCGACTTGTCAACCGAGTGAGGAGTGTATTTGAGCTTAAAATGATGTGAAGTTGAGAGGCAAGAGGCAAGAGGCAAACTGTATTTAGCTAATCCTGCTCTCGAGAGCATGCCACTTTGATCAGCATCCAGTTGAAGAAAACTATCGTAGACACGTCGACTCCGTTGAAGAGAGAAACGATTCTCCCCTAACTGTGCCTTAGTCGTGGAGCATCTGCCAGTTGAAGGAGTGTCTCAATGGAGACAGAAGCAGGCATATTGCAGATTCGAATGCGATCGGCACGCAGAGGATCGAGGAAGAAGAAGAATGTGCAAACTATGCTACTGACGTAGTAGAGTTTGAATGCATCGTCCACTTCGTTTACCTAGATGGGATGAAATGAGAAGGAGGGATTGAAAGTAAATGTGGACGTGAAGACTTCAGTGGAATGTGACAGTGTGCACTGGTGTCGCAATAGTGGAGCGGTATGTTAGTAGGAGTTCCAGTCATTCTTTTAAGACGAACCGAACTGAAATGCAATTCAGACAGCCATGGCAGCCACAGAAGCATCTACTGCAGCCTCATCCATTTTCATTTTGATAAAGGCCTATCTCCTTCGAGAAGCTTGTTGCCAATGCAGTTGAGCAAAAATTGGCAATCGAATTGAGTGGCCACAAACGATAAAGTCGTTAGAGCGGCACAACATTTTATGCGTCCCTTTGTGAAATTGTAGAAATCCCCATTCATCACCTTTTCACGTTGAGGAGCAAGCACAACCTTTCAATAGAATGAGTTGTTTCGTCTGAAAGTCTAATGAAAATGAATCTGTACTTCTTTCATTCCATCCGGCCGATTGGAAGAAAGACACTCATTCTTGACCATCTCTAATAATTGAGCCGTCAATGTCTTTCGCTGCATTGGAGATGAGATTACAGAAGTGGATACTTCACAACAATGGAATTTGGGAGGGTTGGTTCTCTAAATCATTGGGTGGACATTAGCAGAGGGAATCAATTGAACAATTTAGAGGCCCAACTATTTTAGTGCAAACATTTGCTGTCAAATAGGATGAAATTTAAATTCGAGGTCATAATCGCGCCTGCTAACGAATCAATTGAATGAAATGAATGATAGGCTTAAAAGGGGTGTTATGCCACCTGAACGATGAAATCTTATGTTTGCCTTCAGAACTAGGCCTTGAATAAATATCACCAATACCACTTACTAACTACTCATTCTGTGGAATTAGAACGACATTTAACAAATCCTCAGATTTTAACAGCAACGGCGTACAGTTGCGGAGTAATGATGGTTTCAATTGGATTCCATGTTGGAATGAATTTCCTTATGGCCAGTTTTTTGGGAAATGAATACAATTCGCAAACGACGAATGCGCTTTACTTTACTGAGTGTATCATCTTCGTTATCTGCTAACAAAGTAAAGAATACTATCCAAATGGCGTGTTATATGAAAGGTCGATAACGTATATTTATTCGTTTGAGGTCAAATTGTTAATAAGAATAATAAGCACGCACCACCTGCTAAAGAAGTTAGTTATTTTGTTCTGAAAGGGTTAATAACAGTATCATGCACTCCAATCATGCTTACAATCCTATTACTGTAGTCAATCGGAACTGCGGTCTCACACCCCGCAGTCTTAACCAATGGGGTGCATCGTGGCCTTGAGTAATTGCGTATATAATCCACTGGTCGTAGTTGCAAATCAGCAACACAATTCGCCGCTATCCGACTTGCTACCCAACTCCCGTACAATGCTTAGGCCAATAGTCATTGATCCCACTCCTTTCAATCAACAATTCACCAAGGTGCGCATACCATTGTCACTCAATTAATTAATTTATTTATTTACTTAGTTATTTATTTATTTATGCAATTTGCAGAATGCCAACAAAACTTTGCTGACATCAAGGGAGAGACGTGAGGCCAAAGATTTATTGCTAGGGAGCAAGAGTGCGCAACTTCCGGATGACAAAGACTTGGACGTAAGTGCTCATGTTGGCTTGTGTGGAATGCTTTGGAAAAGAACAAGGAAGCTTTAGTGGACGGAACGAAGCTAAGCAAGAAGTTTGCCTCAAAGTCAGGTAGGTTTCATCCATTTCCCATTTTCGCCTTCCTTTATATCCACCTCCTCCCCTTACTCCCCTTCCCCGCCCCCTTCCATCACTTCCTCCACTTCCTACTCCTTCTCCTTCACCTCTTCCCCTCCCAAGACCCTTTTTCTCATTCTCCACTCTTTTTCTTCTTCTTCCAGCCACTTCTTCTAGGCAACCATTTTCGCTAAACTCTCTCACGGCGAACGCTTTTCTCGAGTCAAAATTCACGATTTCTTCGCATTCGTCAAGAAAACAGTGTGGCTTCAGCAAACTCGTATTTCAATTTCCAACTATAATCTTCGTGGCGATGGTTATCTTCAAGAAGAAGATCTCGAAACCTAATAACCGATCTCATTCCTTCTTTTTACCACGTATGTCTATTGATGATCTAACCTCTTATTCTCTCTCATAGGCTCTCAGTTAATCTGCCAAAGCGGTGTGTGCCTTTGTTATTGCTAATTAATCCAACTACCTATCGTATTTTCTCTTCATTCCTACTTGGCCTTGCCATCCGACTTAAAGCCCACTATTGCGGTTTGTTAATTGCTGCCTTCATTGCATTATACTAGTTCCACCACTTATTAAATTGTTCCAGTGAAACACGCTTGAAGTGAATGGTAAGCGAGCTGTTCTTCAGTCGACAGATAGATAGTCGAGGACAAATAAGGCGAGAAGAAGGCGATTTTGAAAACAATGCAATAATCTTATCCCATTGACAAATAGTGTGAAATAGGACGAAACTGAGAGTAAAGCACTTAGAATTGCTACATGTTGAAACCAATTGAAGCGAGAGAAAAGTCGATCATCAACTCGAAACTAATTTGGCATTGCGCCATCCAATTATAACGCGCTGACCGATTAGGGTATGAATTATTTTTCTTCAAGTTTTTCGATTAGGCGATCTGTTCCAATTAAACTAAAATTATTTTTTCACTTTTCAAAAGTGAGACTTGATAGTCCCACCGTGGTGTCTTATTCTAGGGTTGTTAAATAAATCACTTCATATTTTCACGGAGACATATGGAACTCGTGCTAATACACCACACTTCTCTTGCGACACCAGTGCACACTGCCACATTCCACCGCAGTCTTCATGCCCACGCTCACTAATAATCCCTCCTTCTCACTCTATCCCCTCTAGGTGAACGAAGCGGACGATTCCTTCAAACCCTCCTACGTCGGTAGCGTGGTTCGCACATTCTTGATCTTCCTCGATCCTCCGCGGGCCGAACACATTCGAATGTGCGATGTGCATGATTCTGGCTTTATGGAGACATTCCTTCAACTGGCGAATGCTTCAGAAGGACAAGGCCAACTGTGCATCAAGAGCGTGGAGTATTTGGTCAACTCATTCTTGTAGCTTCTTGCACACCAATTTGATCCACCGACAACTCGTGATGTCGTGGATGAAATCTTCGACATGGTCCAACCTCAGCATCTAAACCACATGACTCTGGATGACTTACTCAAATCGCAAGTTTAAGAAACTGGACTATCGTTAATTTACGAATTTCGTTCCCTCCCCTATTCCCCATCTTCTTCCCTAACCTTAATACTACACCTTCAAACACACTGTTTCCTTTCAGAGGACACTTACGCAGAGCTTTGGGCATTCTAACTGACACTAATTGCTTCATGCAATATGAGAATCTTGAGCTTTGAGACACCATTCCACTGTCATCATCATCACCACACAGCCAATCTTCAACATTCCACTTTTCTTAACTTTGCTCCAACTCTGTGACAGCGTTACGACAAACCTTCAATTGAATCTTCGCAATTTCTACCTCCATTTGTCTCATGGCCTATCGGCAATTGACTCGCATTTACCTCATTGTGTAATGAGATGTTGTCACCACCCCCACACTCTCTCCCTCTCGCTTCCAAATCTTTGTCATACAACAAGTCTCTCCATTCGCACTGCCTTTTTTAAACCCTCAAATTCATAAATGTGTATCTAAACAAATAAATGAGTACATAAATAAATAAATAGTCCTTATTTTACATTCTTGACCAAATAAAAGTATAATAGGGAATTAATTTTTACTATGCTATTCCATGTCTGAACGCATTCTCTGTATGAGTTGCGTCCAGTTTGGACATACTCGACACGTACTTCATGTATGCTCAATAGTATTACTACTTCATCTCGGTGAGATTTTACATTTCTCCACCACCGCCATGGTGTCAGCGAAAAGGCGTCTAGTGTTTCAATCCAACTGCAGATTTGCTGACTTCTATCAGTAGATTCAATCAAGTGGCCATAGTTCAGGTACTTTATATTTCCGCTTACTTGTCTTAAGGAAAGTAAATTCTACATTCGGCGAGGTGCTGTCACGTCCAATAAATCATCTCGAAAATAGTATTTCGCTTGCCTATTTCGGAAAATTTAGTTAGTTCCTCTATTGGCCTATCACAAGTCCATAGATCGTGACTCATCATTGCACATTCAGCGCATGGAGTGACCAGTTCAATGCTAATGACTGCATGATTGGCTGACAGAAAGTCAGATTTCCACCAGAGGAATTGCAGATAGTGTCAATCAGGTACTTGATGGTTTATATCGGATTGGGTTTCACTAGATCTCTAGTTCCACCTTAGTTCATATACAGTGAGCTCTGACCAATTTGAGTACTAGGAGATCCCGTCACCTCACTTCCTCAGTCCTGGGAAGAAATTAGCTGAAAGCAATAGGTAATCAGTTGGACTATCGAATGTAACCATCTTGACAAGATAGCTGTTCAATATTTAATCTCATGGATTCTTTATTCATTATTTTTGCCCCATTAGATTCAAAGTGAACAGTAGTGTTCTGCCCCACGAAATGTCTGAATGCTGAGTCCGATCTTTACTTGAGGCCTCCAACTCACTTCAGCGTCACTGTCTCACTCTGTTTCCTGCATTCCACTCACCATCCGCGCGGTTCATGTTTCTTAGTGGTAATGCAGTATTCGGTAGTTCGACTTCGGGAGCAACTGTTCTTTAATGACTCAACGTTTTCAACTTCATTTCTCTCATGTTCTCGTCAAATGCTCATGTGCTATGCGTTTTCATCTAGTAATCAGCTTGCTTTCATGAATCTAAATGGTGGTAGTTCATGCATATCTGTTTATGTCTATGCACACTGATATAAGTAGCCGTTATAGCTCCCAAGCACTATGATGAAGGTGGAAGTTTTCCGACACTGACCTAGAGCAGAGGTGTCACGTCGTAGAACTCCTCTGGTGAGAAACCACCTTCCCATCATTTCGTTCATTAGGTGGACTTAATTGGTACGGTTGGTTATTTGGCTTACTGGGTATGCAGCCCCGATGGGCATCAAACCGGCGATCTCTGAATTCGGAGAAAGTCATGTTGACTGGTGCACCACGTGCGACGAATTGATCGTGATGAGAGGTGAGCCACTTGAATGTGTGTTTAAGGGTTTGACATTATTATTACCCATGACAGAACAATGATGCAATTTTAATAATGTGGAGACAAATAGGAAAGACAAGTAGTAGAATGTTCCAAATTGGACTTGAAATTGGTAACAGAGGTACACGTGGGCAAATTCTCATAGAGTTTATTCCTTCACTGTGTCTGGGCATAGGCTGAACTCAAACATCCATTTGCATAATTAACCATGCGGAGCAGTCATTTATAACTGGACTGACCTCTTTAAGGGGGGAAGATTGCACCTTGATGATGAGCCACGAGGTGGAAGGAGGGTGTAGGGAGAAGAGAGATGCACCACAACCAAAATGAAGGAGACATGTATCTTGAGCAGAACCCAATGCAGGAACAATATGGATGTGTTAGCGTTAGGGAAATTGGCAATGAAGTAGAAATCGCACACGTGTCAGTATTTTCAATTCTCACTAAAAATCTTGGTTTGAGCAAGCTCTCAGTGGGTAAGGTGGGTTCTAAAAGCATTGGGGGAACAGCAACTGGTCCAAAGAGCTTAACTTTCTTAACCATTTTTGGCGAATTTAGAAGCAAATGGGGATAATTTTTTCCGAGTGCTGTGTTACCAGAGATGAATCGTCGTGGATCGATCAATTTGATGGAGAAAAGAGAATTCAATCAAAAGCGTGACACACAAAGACAATATCTGGACCTGTCAAGCGAAAAGCTGAAAGGTGTGCTGAGAGGTTAACGGCCACTATTTTGAGGGACCCAAATGGAGTGATACGTATTGATGGACTTTGTAGAAGGACAGAAAATATTCACCATCATAGAAGATGGAATCGAATGAAGAGATTTCAGAAATATTAATTCGTCTCAATAAACAGTTTGCCAATCTTCAATCAAATTTGATCTCATCTCACACACGAAGGAGTAGACTCTAAGAGAAGTTTGCGTCTTCAATTACATTCAAACAACATCTTTTAACCAGATTTATTGTTCAAGCTGATGATGTCTAATCACTTGTGAAATGGATCAACTTAGGTTCGACTATGTTTCGGAAAATTGCAACTCAAATGGCATGAATTAACGGAAATACCAGATGGATGTGCGGAGCCTACAACGCTGTTAAGACTGATCGAACGAATCTCATGCACGAGGGAACAGTTTGTGGCATTTATTTTAAATCTGAATCTCCTCGTATCTATGTCATGTATTTTGAGTTTACCGCGCAGAGAACTAGGAACACTGCAACAGCCACGTCTTTGGCTCCTTCTTGTTCGAAATGACGAAATCCGCAAGGACTGTAGTACAAGCACTTCCAAAGTCAATTCTTTCAGATTCTATCAATATACTTCCGCCTTGTTAATCAAATGACTCGCACATCAGGATTGGTGGTGGTGATAACAGTCTCGTCATTAGCATCAGAAATTGCTGCGCAACAGGCACATCTAATAACTTTCTTTCAACTATTCTCTCCTTTTTACCTAATTTACTTCCTTCGTGTTTACAGAACTACAGCCATGTTGGACCGTTTGCTTCCCTGCCACTTAAACTTGTGCTAACCTTGATGGTAAATCCAATATTTGTCAAATTGAGTAATTCTAGCAGCAGTAATTCCAAACGGCTCTCATGGGCATATTTAAGGGCCAAACACACAATCAAGCATGGAAGGCAAGGTGCCAATTATGTGTAATTTGCAATTATTAAAAAGCACATAGTTGTCCTGATAATAATGAGCTCGAAGCGAAGCGTGGCAAGCTGAATTTGTCCATAATACATATAGCCTGAAGAGGTGAGAAATCGAAATATGAGAAACGGAAATTGAAAAACTAAAGTCCAATTTCCAATACTACACTACTACAATTGATACTCGTATACTATCACTAAGTTTTGTGTTTGAGACTACGTTTTGCAGCTTGAACATTTAATTGGAAAGCTCTCTAATTGGATTAAAGCAGGCGTGCTTTAGCGGACAATATTAAACACATTTCAACGGTCATCTACTGTCAGTAAGCCCTGTAAAATGTGTACCATTGGTAAAAACACGATTCTCAATTTTGAAAACAGGCTGAAGGCATTGGTTATGTCATGATCCTGTTGCTCTCTTACCACTCTTTTTTAGCCATAAGTTGTTTTGTTAACTTTTGCTTCCATGTCTGATCTCGATTTGACCAATGGACTTTGGTTATTTCTTAGCACTCTATTGTCAAATTCTGAATGAAGACTGTTGTTATTAATACTATAAGCCTGCACATTTCGACCTTTTCACCTTTGTTGTTAATTATTTGTGTATTGCAGAGTGATTTATAAATGTGCACTTAAATGGATGGATTGATTTTCTCAATCGGTGTCAATTACGCTGACAAATGGACGCAAAGCAATAACAGTCAGACTATCAATTAGAAGGTTCTTCATGTGATAATTCGATAGATGAATTACTCAAATCGTACATTCAAGAAGTTGGACTCTCATTAAATCACCACTGACGCCCCATCCACCCCCATCCACCCTCACCCACACCCCACCCACCTCTGCCATTTCACCCTCAAACACACCGTTTCCTTTGCGAGGACACGGACACACAGTGTTGGCAATTCTGACTGATATTAATTGCATCCTGCAATATGAGAATCGCAAGCATTGGGACACAATTTCACTGCTAGGCTCCTTGCGTTCCACACGCATTCTACAATTCACGCCCTTCTTTTATACAACTCCAAATCACTCAGTTGCAACTAATAATGCCCAATCAGTTTGTTGCAAATTACTCCAATGGATAGATTCATCAATTCGCTGATTGCCGCTCACCCAATTTAGTTTACAGATGGCATCGGCACTCGTCTGCAAGGAATCATTTTCACCATATTCAATTCTCACTTCAATTGAGAACTTTGGCATCTACGATCGAATTTTATTTTTGCCTTGGACACTCTTTTCTTACTGACAGTCGATGGCAGCGTCGACTATGTGAGGATTTTGAGGAATAATGACCAACTTGTGGCTATTTCGAAATTATGTCGGCACATTACAAATCTAAAAAACGCATTCCACTATTGTCACTATTTTGCCATCTAGTAAATTAAATGGCTATTTTTCGAGAACTCTGTGTAGTTCTAATCACATCAAGTAAAAGCGGGGAAAACACACATTTACTAATCGCACTGAGACCATCATTAAATACAATCTCGGTAGATTAGCGTAGTCGCGGTGTGGAGATCTTTTGGAAATGAGCTCAACTTCTGTCTCAATTATAGTCATATTCTTGCGACTGTACTTCTTAATGCCAATACACGTGCCCACACATTCTTCGCTCATAGACATGAAATGTGAATTTTTGCAAAGGTTATCACTCCCGTCTTCGCAGTCTGCTATGTGATGCTAAATAAATCGAGTTCCTTCAAGAAATGCCATCATTGATTCATCATTTCTAAACTGTGCCGAATTTTATTGAGAGTAACAGTTGGTATGACTAGACCAGAAGTCGACGCGGTCCTCCACAAACCAAGATCTATCTCCCAAAACGTTTGTTGAATTAAACTGAGAGGTTCAACCACCTCATCCAAACTCGCCACCCCTCTCACCATCCGATCACACTTCTCCTGTTCTTGGAACATACACTAATATATCTAACCTGCAGGTCAACTTGAATTTGTTCAAGAAAATTGTCCATTTTGATAGTGAATTTAATGTCTTCAACTGTGATTCACTACTATTCATTTTCTCTTAAGTGACTCCGAACCAACAGAGCACATTTGATTTTATTCAACTTGGTGCGTGCATAATTACTAAATCAGAAATTTAAGCTTGTATAGGGCACATGAGGGCAACTATGAAGAAGAGGCAAAATGGACCTTCTCACTTCGAATGCTCTTAGAACTCATACAGATTAGAGCTCTATGCACAGTAAGTATTCTTTCATTCACCTAGCAATCCTCCCACTAAATATCCTCTGAAATGGACGTATTTTGCTCATTGGCATGAGATTGGAGTCCACCACATCCTTAAATATTGTGTTGACATATGACGGAACAGCATCACTTTAGTTATTACTCATAATTTAAGAGTAAATTTGATTGTTCTATTAAGTTTAAATAACAACGGTTCACCTACCTTCTTTGTAAAATTCAATCCCAATTAGCGCGATAATGGATAGTGAAGATTTGTGATGTTAAATTGCACGATATTGTGCACATTTCACTCAAGTATCTCCCAATTGAAGCCTTTGAGTTATCCACCAATTTGATGATCATAGTTTTAACTTTGCCCAGATAGCAAGATGTAATCAGTTCCAACTCATTTATGTACCGTTTGAAATCTATTACCGTGCCTTTTTTCACATCAACCGATCGTAACAACTAAGTTGCTCAGCGAACTGTATCCATAATCGTGCCTGCTTTCCTAATTCTATTTATTTCTTCGTGCTCTCTAAGTGGCTTTTACAAATTGTCAAATCTCTTCTGAGTAGTGTTCACTTGATTGCCATCAGAAGCAAATTGGTTGGTTTCCGCAAGTGGCTTTATGCAAACGGACGTTTTTTGTTTCGGAGTGAACTGGGCTTACACACTGTGTGCACAGTGAGAGTGCGATTTCATTGGCGTGCAGACGTTGGTATGAAATCATTGTTCACAAAGCACATTTCAACGTTAGACTATTTATTAATTAATTTATTTAGTGGGTTAGTTAGTTTTTATTTTGAAGGTTCTAAGTATGTCGTGTTGTGGCGAAGTTAGTGTGAAGAATGTGGGAGAATGCTGGAGAATGGTGGTGAATGTAATATGCAGGTGGAAAGATTGGGGCGAAGAGAAGTGCACTGAAGTCCAAGTTGTCGTCTTTTTCATTAAGTGTTAGTAAGATGAGAGTATCCTTGACGAAATTAAATGTTGAGTCATCCACCTTCATACATCTGGTATGGGATAAAGAATAGCAGTGGAACAAAAGCCGGCATTCTCAATACCTTATTAAGGCATTTATTGAACGCTTATTTTAGTTGAACACTTTAGCGCACTATCATGGACCAATTAATCAATTGATTTGCACAACCACGATTGCCTCACGGTATTTTACTCAATGAACAAAATATCTCCAATTGTGAATTAAACAAGTCATCCGATGCAGTTCAAGTGCAGACATAGGAAAACGGGAGCTTTTCCGAATTGACGTAGTCAGGAAACATGCAAGTTGGAGCAAAAACTGAGATGAATACCCCAAGAACCACAAATTTCTAAAAAAGTGAGGCGACCGAAATTCCAAATCCATCGCCTCCCAAAAATTAGCGAAACGGTAACCTACTATTGGAAGTCATGCTCGTCATTTATCAATTTTACCTATTTCCTCTAAACTTTCATTGGCGTGCAGATGTGAGTGTGAAAGCATCATTCACAAAGCACATTGTGGTGCCTTTGGATTTCCGACCGTAAGAAGATGAGTGAGGGTATACCTCAAAAATTGAAGACATCAATGAAGAGACAGTACGTGCGACGCCCTTCTGGTGCTTGAATGCATTAGAATCAGCCGCTTTTTAAACTTGACTTATCTACATACAACGGTGCACACTGATATTATCTTTGGCTTGTTGGCAGATAGGCAATAAATGGGAAACTTTAGGCAATGGCAATATTCTCTCACGTACGAGGAGTAATGTATGACCTGCCAGAACTTGAGGTTAAAAACTTTGTGCTTCAACCATTTCAACCAAACTCGCCACCCCTCTCGACATCCGATCTCAACTCTTCCGTCCATGGAGCAAACACTAATATATCCTATCTGTAGTGCACTTCAACTTCCTTCAATAATATTGCCCAATTTGGAAGTGAATTCAATATCCTCAACTGTGGTGCACTACTCTTCATTTCTCTTCAGTAACACCAAACCATCAAAGCATGTTCGTTCTCATTCTGCTTGGTGCCCACATCGTTATTGACCAGTGATTTTAGCTTACATGAGTTAAATTAATGTATGCTTAACCACCTCGGATAATTGCACTTTCACTCTAGAAATGATGTTAGGACTTACACGACCAACGTAATATTTACTCCAGTATTCGATCAATTTCTGAACTGTCCTCGCACTAAGTTACTACTGAATTGTAAGTAGTTCATTCTGATGCATTAGAACGTCACTTAGCAAATCGTTTAATTTAAGGAGCAGTGGTGGCAAAATACCATCATTTCAGCTCTTATTTACAATTTAAGAGTAATCATGGATTTAATTTGAAGTGAAGTAGAAACGATGCTCTTTATCGGAAAATTTAGAGGAAATTTATGCAATTAATAAATGAAGAATACAATTTCAAAATCTGGGTTTACATTTCGCTAGTTTTTGGAGAGGCGATCGATTCAAAATTTCGGTCGTCTAAATTTTTAAAAATCAGTATATGTGAAGTTTTACTCACAATTTTTGTTCCATTTCATATTTTCCACTCTGCGAAGATATATTCTTCGTCAACTCAAACAAACTTTGCTACTCCTGCGCTTGCACTTGAACTGCATCGGATGATGTTTTGAAGTCACAATTGAAGATATTTTGTTCATTGGGCAAATCGTGTGCCAATTGGGGCTGTGCCAATCAACTTATCACCTAATCCATGATGGCGATTTAAACTTTCCAGCTCAAATAAGAGTTCGATAAATGCTTTAGTATGATATTGAGAATGCTGGATTTTGTTCCACTGCTACCCTTTGTCCGATACAAGATAAGGCAGGATGGATGGGCGAACGGTTATTTTTGCCTCTTCTTACTAACGAATATTGCATATTGCATTCTCCAGCATTCTCCACATTCAATTTTATCACACAAAAAGACTCCCTGAAAACCACCGTAATTACTAAGTCACTGAACTAATAAATTAATAAATAGTTTATATTTGCCTTTTTTGATCTTTCTCTTTAATGACTAGTAAATATACAAATAAATAGATCAAGAAAATAAATTTCCATAATTTTAACAGAGTACTTGTTTAAACATCTCGGCCTTGTAGCGGAATTAGCTAGTTAACTAAGCCTGACTACTCAGAAACCTCAGTGCCAGATTCGCCTAGTTCGTACGTCCCACTGAAGTAGCTAAACTACTGCAAAGCTATGAAAGAAACAGACGTATCCAGGAGACGCGTTTATTCTGGACATGCATGACGTGGAGTGTGAACAAGGAGGTAGCTTAGTCATTCAACATGGCGAATTAAGTACAACAAACGAGGGCTTTTGATTGGCTGTTGGCTGTATCCACTCTGCACTTTATCCGTATGCAAAGTTGGACGGCCGCACCTTTAAGCCACTCTGTGTTCCCATACGTTGACTTGTCCCACATCCCAAAAAGTAAAGTAATTTAGGATAATGTCCTTTACGTTTCAACCCAATGTAAAGTGAAACCACATGTGTTGCCATTTGGCACATTCTAAAGCTCAATACAATTGCAATGCATGTGTTCGGAGGCCATTGGGAAGACAGGAGTGAACTTTGGTGAAGCCAATTACAATTCATTCTAGTCATGAAGTTAGCCATCGTTTCTAAGGTGTCTGATTGTTAGGGTTACAGAATGGAATGGACAGAAAAAAAGAGGAAATTAATGATAGGTCACATATAAATGAAATATTGAAAAGTTAAGAACCGAGAACTTTGGAATAACACTTGCCAAATCTATCATTTCGCCTTATAGAAACCGTGTATTTAATCATGGATGTGTAATCCAGACAGACTTTAACAGAATGAGCCAAATATTTTGCAAATCATTTGATCATTGTTTATTTAAAAAAAAAACAAGAATTGATAGCAAGTTATAGAAAATTGTGTTTAAATCATAACTTAAATTTAATTTAAAACAGGGATATATTCAGTCACTAAAATATTATTGAATGTACCGGTGCACCTTTTAACTAATCTCTGATCTCAAAATATTGAATACTAAACATTTTAAGTTGGTTCGTGAGGATGAAGATTTGAGTAAAAGTTTTCCTATTGTAGCAATTGTGAAATATTTCGTCGGTATCCAGTTTCAATGAATGATCAAAGCGAAATCAAAGTCGGTTCAGCTTCAGATAAAAAGCCGATCTATACCCCCATTTCTAATCAATCAGACAAAGGCAGCATCTCTACTTACCACACTCAGGTTCAAAAATCAGCTGATGAATTCTTCATAAGTAAAATCAGTCAAAGGGAAGCTTGTGTTAATAGCGAAAGCCCTATAACCAAAAGTATATTGAAACATGGAGATGTTGTGTGTTTCAGAGACCTTCAAGGAGCTATCGTTCAAGCGGGTACTTCAGTGAACACTTTGAAATCAGACTTAAAATATATGGTAAATTAAAATTTACCCAAAATTTACACCATGGCAATATAGCTCCGATTGAAAACTTCTTCTTATAGGTGAATAATGATTGCAGAGATAACACGAAGGATCATATATTAATCAACCTTAAATATGACCCAAAGCAGCTAAATGTGTGCCTGGATTCAGATGGCTCTAAGGAAAATTCACATAGAATTTTAAATTTAAAGAAGCCGCGAAATGAAGAATTGAATTTGATTCAACGTAGGAAAAAAAGACTGTCTAACAGTATTGAGGCAAATGGACTCTTACCACTATCAAAAAGAAGAAAAACATTGAATGAGCTAACCAATGTTTTCTTTTTTGATTCGTCATTTATAAACCCCCCTGATTACAGAGAAGAAGCAGTTAAAACGACCTCGATGTCCCGAATTACAAAAAGAACATATTTCAAATGTCCTCAAATTACAAAAATGGCAGGGTGGTTTGACTATGAAGAGGACGTCGCGGGAAATGAAAATAATCTTGCTCCAAAGGAGAGGTTCTTCTCACCATTCCCATTGCCAATGATAAAGTCTCGCAAAGCGATTATAGAAGAAATCGATAATTGTTTGACCAACAATATGAATTCGGAAATTTCTTATTCGGAAGACTTCTATACACCAGATACCAAATATTATCGAAGAAGTTCTGCATCACACAACACCGATCCGCATATGGATGTCCCTATTTCAACCATTCCGAAGGCGAGTAAAAGCGCCAATGAAATTACCACTCCCGCTTGTAGTGACATAGAGAACAATTACCCAGACTCAAAGGAAAATCAACATCAAAAGAACTCATCATTTAGAAAAATTTTTTATTCTCTCTTGCCTGCTAATACTAAAAAACATTCTCTAACCCAAGAATTCAAAAGAGTTCCACGCAAAAGCATAGCACCATCGTCAGATCGATGCTCTTCTTTTGCAAGCAAATTAAAATCTTCCATAAAAGGAAAGACAAAAAGAATTCAAGAGTACGATTACCCATACTGTGCCGCCAAGTCATGTTTAACGCCAGCAGGTGCGTCGATCGATTGGATCTGTTGTGATACTTGCGAAAAGTGGTATCATCAAATTTGCCTTCGATTAAAGATTGCACCAGAAGGCGACTATGAATGTCCTCCTTGTTCAAAAGCCAAAAACATAAATTAACGTTGATATATTTTATTTAATTTTTTAATTGATATGCCTATTAATCTAGCGTAACAAAAAGATATATTGGCGCAAATTTGATCATAAATGTGGAAAATTTTGATCCATGAGATTTTAGGTTTGTATATTTTCTCCTCTGTGTTCTAATAAAAATGAAACATTGCTTTTTCAATATAGTCTTTACACTCCAAATTTGACTTCTTACCAGACGCTTGTTTTATTAAACCTAAAATTAGCTTAAATTGAGCATCAGAATTCATTGTTGACCTTCGTGACCAGAAAAAAAATTGATCTTGTGGGAAGTGTAATGATGTCGGGTTTTAAATTTAAACGTTTGTATGCGGTTCGTAGTAATGGTATGAAAGCTTTTAGAGTCGAAAATATTCTTGTCCGGCCGTCGTAGTCAGGACATCTTGGTCAAGCTAAAGGCTCCTTTGATGTCTTGATTTGAATGCTTTCACCTCGCCTTTAGGTATGGTTCCTTTCTGGTTCAAAAGACCAAAAAAGGGTTTCAGGAGAGAAGTGTTTGAGAGTCTATTCATGGCAGCCCAAGGGCGAAATTAGACTGTGAGATTTCGTGAATAAATCAGCTCGAATCTATGTTCAAAATTGTAATCTGAAAATTAATCTTCCCGCAGTGTTTTCGATAAAACTTGTCTTGATTTTGACAGATGATAGTCGATACTTTAAATCAAGTAAGATTCTTATGTTTTACATCCTCCCCTGCTTTGATTTGTGATAGTAGAAGGTTTGCCTGAGGAAGACGTCAAATAAGCATTCTAGCAAACCTACACTTGATGCTACGTCAAAAACCGTGTGTGTCCTTTGTTAGTAAATTGTATTGGGATATTTAATCATTCAGTCAACACATTTGCAGTGACCCGAGACAATACAAATAATGGCTAATTTGGTGTTTCTTCCTGCATTGAACCATTAGCCGTTGTTGTATTTAGATTACCATCGGGGCGGTCTAAAGCATCCCGAATTTCACCTTCTATGGAAGCACATAAAAACAGCAGAATAGGACAGAATACGGAGGAAGTGAATGCAAGAAGAACACGTTCAAATATAGGACATCACACGGAAATGATTGTTTAGCATTTCCAATAGAAATTAGCATAAGCTAAGTTCGTGGGCACATTTGAACTATGAGCAAGAATTTTGCTTAGTGTTCAAGATAATTTGATAGTATCAAAAGCATAAAAGAGGAGAAGCAATATAAAGTTTAATAGTCAAGGAAATTACAATTTTTTCAAAGAGCTTTACTCGAGAAGGCTGAAATTAGTGTCCATTACAGCTTCAATCTAGTCAAGACCCAGGAACCTGGAGAATGTTGAAACCGCACTGGCTAATAATCTTGATTTAAGGAGTAGTGACTAAATCCTTCAGTCGGCATACATATGCTCCATTATTGGCTACCTTCGTTGGTTATCCAGGACTTAGCTACAGTGATCAGAAATTCCATATATAATCATCTGAATTTAATCCAATTTCTTCGTTAAATTAGTGCAGGGAATGCATTGGTGATACCCATTTTTCATGACTCAAGATGTGTCCTTTGGACTGCACGCAGGGCAAGGCCTCTCCTTTTCTGCCTTGACAACATTTTTCCCGTCAGATAAGAACCACATTATTTGGGCTTCAGTAAGATATGTTTCGCATTTTTCAGAAGTGTCTTAGCATTTTTCAGACCATTTCCGTGGCATTTTATTGTGAGTAATTGACCTTTGAGACGTTTCTATGAGCCAACTTACAATCACAGCACTCCGCCGTCTTTATTGTAAAACCCACTTCATTCCGGATTATTTTCAGAGTGTCGAGGAGGTATTCAGCATCAACCATCGTCTCCTTAATTCGATAGCCTGTGTGGTTTATCATAATACAAGTTAGTTTCGTTTGTGGTTCAGGTTGTTTCTAGTCATCGTTATCGGAGCTTTTCAAGGAGGCATTTTATCCGTGAACCCCCCCCCTCCCCTTAATACACCTTCAACCACAACGTTCTGTGCGTTTCTAATATTTAAATTGAAGATAGCCAGATGCTTTACAAGGTAATTTGAAGCATTAAAAAGATTCTGGAAGTCAAAGTCTACAAAACCCTGAGACCTAACCTATTTCCCTTTAAATCTGGGTTAGTTCGCAAAATCTAATGACTTTGTGGGTGATGTGCACCCTCACCCCACCCCCATATTTTCTCTTTTTTTAACCGTTCTGACGCTAACT
Organism: Hymenolepis microstoma; assembly: GCA_000469805.3. Taxonomy (NCBI): domain Eukaryota; kingdom Metazoa; phylum Platyhelminthes; class Cestoda; order Cyclophyllidea; family Hymenolepididae; genus Hymenolepis; species Hymenolepis microstoma. The sequence continues at coordinate 3,643,082 of LR215993.1, read as the reverse complement.
AGGTCTCTCTTCTATCTCACAATTACTCAACAGACTCCTCCCACCTTTCTAAATCAATACCTCCACGTCAAGGAGATATTTCATGCTAGGCAAATGTGTTTTTGTTTTAATATGCAGGCAGTTTTATTGAGCAAGAAGAGGCAAACGACAGATAATGATGGGCCAAAATGAACGAATAGAGTTTGGGAGGGGGTGGGAGGGGTGGGGGCGATTCAGTGATTAATGTAGCATTTAATCGTCTCAGTCGTCATCCTTGTCGTCATCATTTACTAGTTTCTTCGCGTACTCTTTGATCGCCGACTTGGTCTTCTTTCTGACGATTTTTAAGAAATCCATGATCTCGTGGAAGACTTTAGTTATTTTCTGTCCAGCCGGATCATTTTTGAAGAACTCTTTCAGTTCACGAAACCGCTTCAACAGCTGATTTTTGTATTCTTCTTGAATATCATCATCACTGAAAACAAAGAAACACAACCGATTATGTGCAATAAACTCCACAAATTCCATCAATTGTATCGAAAATATTCTATTTGACATCATATTAGCAGCAGGAGTAAGCGATATTTCATATCATGCGTTTTCAGAATTGGGAAAACACTGCTATAACTTTGTCGTCCGCCTTTTGGAAAATATTTTAAAGCTGGTTTTAAAGCTAATTAGACGCGCCACCAAAATGCAGATAGGAGCATCACGGCCATTCATTCTTTCTAATGACGCAGTTTAATATCTGCACTTTCTTTCAACTTGAGGACGCAAAAGAAATAAAACTTCAATTCGTGCAAATTAGGGCATTTGCCTCCCAAATGACTCGAAAACTATTCTCAAATGGAAATGAAATCTCAAGCAACCAGAAAATGTTAGGGCCAAAGGCGCGTATACTGGGAGTCAAACGCCAGATGAAGCCTAACTTCTCCATAACCATTTATTTTGCCATTCACCTTATTTGGCAACTGAAATATTGCAAGCCTTGCACCTTGAGATATCCTAATCGTATTTGCAATACGGGTGTGACAGATAAACAACAACGAAAATTCTCCAAATAAATTGCCTGGAGGAAAAAAGCGCGCAAAAAAAGGAGTTTTGAAACTCACGCTTTGGTGACAGCAAGGAAGGCTAAGAGAGTTATAGCAATAAGTACGAGGGTTCTCATTTGTAAACTCGTGGAAGGAATTGATGCAGATAGTAGCGGGTAGCGTTGTCTTTATATACCACTCGACTCCGTTTGAGGCCGTTGAAACATAAACTTCCCCTGTCAACGTGACCTTTAAAAGAACTTGCATTTTCTTCATAACATTGTGTTCGCCAAATTTTACAATCAAATTGATCTACATATCTCAACGAGCGAAAATGACAAAAGTTGCTTGTCGTATTTCGTTATGAGCAGATAAAGAATCCTTCCTTTAGCAAAAAGAAGTATACGAAGTCTATGTAGTGTAATTTTGTATTTTGTCAAATGTCATGACCAACTTCTGTTGCAATAAAGAGAGTCCTGGCAGTAAATCTTTCACGCACCACTAATGTATCAGCAAATTGATCAAGCGACAGGTAGAAGATAAAAGTGCAATTGAATAATAATGATGATGAGGTGAGGTGAGGTGAAGAAAAGTGAACTGCATTAATAGATTCAAAATAGGAGTAGCTCACAACCCCACCATCTAATATTTCATTTTGTGAAAAAGCGATGAAAGAACTTTCAAAAGAGGCGACAAAAATTCCTACTCATTTTCATTCCGAGGGCCTTCGAGTTATTAATTCCCTGTAAGTTACAATTATCTGCATTATTTCCAGCGTTTTTGGCACAATTTTTGCTCAGCAAATTACACTTTTCGTTGTTGAGGGAAGTTAAGTGATAGTGAAGGTAAGTAGAAAAATGGATTACTTACTCTGTTTTTTCACCTTGATAAGTTGGAAATCCTTCATTTAATTTAAAAAATGAAATCAAGAAATGGTGCTCTTTCACTCACCATTTACCTGTTCAGATGGTGAAATATCTGATTTTGTCATTGGAAATATGTAAATTTATGACTAAAAGTAAAACCAAGGACTAATTCTATTTACTTGAATCGTAAATGGAAACAGTGTGACTTATTTAAGGGAGAAAAGCTTTGCCCAAATCCTCTTTTCTTCAAGCTTTGTGAATTAGATGACCACAAGATAGGAATGACGTGATGTTAATGGCAGAGAATGCATAATTAAAAGAGAACAGCTAACAAACACTGGGCTCATAACTTAACTGAAGACAACAGAAACACCATTGCTGGAGAGCGGTAACAAGAAAGGCTATTGTCTTCGAAATTTATGTATCTTGGTCACCCGTCGAAATGACTAGAACAGAAGTGTTAGATAATGGTGGTAATCAATATGCTTTCGAAAAAAAATTGAGAAATTGGAAAGGGAAGAATATAAAATGCATGGACTTGTAGATAACCAGGACGCAGTAATATATGAATGTAGAATAAATTTACTATAAGCCACTTCGGGTGAGTAAAGAGGGTTGAATTTCGAGTTTAAACAATCCACCATGATATTTGAGCTCTAGGATCTACAAAAGTAAGCTTCGCATTGATGTAGATGATCAAAGTGACAATTATAAATTGCAATTTACTTCAAGTTTTGTTTATGATCCAATATTTTTCATGGACAATGAGTAAAATCAAAGATACTTATTAGGACTACAACCATACTCCTGCCGTTTTTTGTCTTAATTTAAGGCTTTATAATAGCAAAACGAATACATGCATTAAGTTGCAAAGTACTGTCTATCGGTAGCTGCCACTGCCCCATCTCTCGAGCAACAGGCGAATCCAGCGACGGAAAAACGTTTTCATCTTTCGATAAGATCCATGAGTCGATGAGTCCAATTTTCACTTCTTCATGCGAGCTGAAGTGCTGGTGAGCCGGGCCGTGTGCCATTGAGCGAGGTGAGTGAGGTGAAAATGAGACGGAGCAACATCTGGAGAGTACGGCAGAACGCGTGAGGTAAAATTTGCTATTCCAACGTTTCCAGATATATTTTCTCCTCCAACATAGCAACGTGAGGTGGTCTAGCATTATCATGCTGTAAAATAACGTCTCCCTCTCTCGTGTCTTTCGTTGTACTGTGGCCGTTTTTCTTTTTCTTAATCACGGCTCAGGTGCATCAGTTGCGTTCTATAACTCAACGCTCACCTGTAATGGTTTTAGACGGAAGCTTTCAGAAGCTCATAGTAAATTACGCCAAGCTGGTCCCTCACCACATGCAAAGCATGACTTGCATGACATTAGAGCCATGGATATTCAGCCGAGGTGTTGACGTAGCTGTATGACCACCGGGCAATCCCCATGATTAGGGTTAGGGTTTCTGTAATGTACCCATATTTCCGTCCCCAGTAACAATACGATGGCGAAATCCCTTTCGCGTTTGCCTTTCCACCAGCTGTTCACAGGCAAACAAACGCCACTCAATATCTCTTCTGGGTTTCAACTCGTGAGGTACCCAATATCCCAATATCCTTCTTTCCCAATCATTCTCAACTGTTTCAGGCGTTTTCACCACTTTGCTTGCTCACTAATACCCACCCAAGGATTCTGATGATAATTCTTCTTGAGCTTCACACGAGTCTTCACTAAGAATCGCTCACCTCCAATTCTGCATCTTCAACAACTTTTCCCCTCCACCACTATGCCGGCACCACTTCGACAGCAAAATCACCACTCACCACTCTAAATGTTGGAACCATCCCCACCGACACGTTCTACCACTAATAGCCGTACTAATAGGCCATAAGTATCTGAGATACTCCGGTGAGCCTCAGCCAGTCCGCAGATTTTTTCATACTGAAATGAAAAAGCAATACTTCTCACAAATCACGTGAATTCGGTTTCGATTCAGACATATTTAATTACAAATTTTATTATTATGCAAGCACAAATTGAGTTATATCAAAGTAGGGTCATATTTACAAATGTCAAAACAAAGCGTTCAACTACCATCGAATACTACCACAATCTTTTGGAAAATGGCGGAAACAAAGTTGTAGACCTAGTAGCTAGCCATTTTGCGCCCGTTTGTTAGGAGACGCAGAGACTACCTTATTCTAGCTAAATTTAGCATTAAACGTTTTTGTTGTATAAAACTAATGTAAGTAACAATCACTCGGCTATCTTAGCTGTCGGAAGTAAAAACGGTTATATTTTGGTGGATTTTACACAAACAAGCATTGACTTATCCTCATTAATCTCTATGGCAAGACACCTCCAATAACATAGAGGAAACAGACATACGGTGTGAAACACGTTTGTCTGGACTGTGTGATTTGTCATAGAGCTTAGTCATTAAAGTACAATGAAGGGTTTGTTAAACCATGAAGGGAATATTGATTGGCGGTTGGCTGGGAGATCCCTGCACTCACGACTGCATTTGCTCACTATGCGACGAGTACCACGGCCGCACCTTCGAGTCTGTCTGAGTGCGTATGAGATTTCTTTCTTCGCCCATGACAGCGTTGTGCACTCAATGTGTACAATTATTTGAAGGTTTTTTTCAGCTGAATAAATAAAGCTGAACTTTTTATTCTGAAATCAGATGACATTTCAAGCATCTGACACTACGGTCAAACCTTTGACCTCACAAACTAAGTCCTAATATAAGCCTTTCTACTTACTCTCTGACACAATGAATTCTCGAAAACTCTCCGAAATTGAGGTTCTAGAGACAACAAAGTTACTCAAACGCCTTGGAAAGTCATGCAAAGTAATGGCTTTAAAATGTTACTCAATATATACCCTGGACATTTATTTGGGATATTATGACACTAACAACTCGTCTTCTAAATCAGATGAAAGTAATTGACGAACTTTCCTAATTTTTCAACCAAAATATGCTCATTTTATTGTTAGGAGAACACTTAAATGAACAGTAGCTTATATCTGCAAGGAGAGAATATTTGAGATCATTCAGGCAGTTTTCAGTGCAAAGTTGGGTAGAACCTAAAATTGGTACAGTTATAATTATGAAAGCACAAAATTCGGCCACTAGGTACTGGTTATAATGAGCTTTACCACAACTATGGATTGCATATCGAATGGTTCAAATGAACACTAAGGAGAATGTCTGTACAATGGTTGGGGATTAAAATGTGTCCATGAGGACAGTGTTCAACCCACATCTTTGGTTCGTACCTACTGCGTTTGTTATCCTATTTACGTCTTATTCAGAATATATTTTGAATAAATTTATCTGAAGAAGTGCAAAGGAACCTCAACTTTTTATTTGTAAATATTCACATTATGTCAATCAAAACATCATTAAATCAAAACATCAAGCCCAATTCAAAACCTCCAAGATTGAGTGAATTATGAATTTACCATCAACTGAACTTATCAAAAAAAACAAGTATTAATGTCTATTAATTAATTACAAAAGCTAGTAAATGTAATTACGCGATAAGGCAGATTCACTCACGCGAATCAGGCAAGCGATGTTTCAATATGCCCTTTTTGCCGTCCCAACTAATGTCGCTAAACAAGTCTCTGATGTTGTAAATAGGGTACCAGAAAACACCTGTTTTGACCTACTCACAAAAGCCCTTATCAACCATCTACCCATTTCTCAAGAGAAACGTCTTCAACAAATTTGCCCACTAGTTGATTTAGGAGACCAAACTCTTTTTCAACACCTCTCAAATGGAATTGGCGATGGAAACTCCAATTTTCAACTCTTCAACCACATAGCAATCTGACGTCTTTTCATAACTTTCGCAGAAAATAAAATCTACCGTGTCAAACCTCTCCGATTCTTGTGATGGCATTTCCTCAAAACGCCAAAACCAAATCTGTTACTGTCACTGAGCGTACAGAGACGTCGCCAAGAAATACAACCAGGCTGCAAACACCCTAGGTTTGACAGTGCCTACCTCAAAACTCTTAAGTCAGCGTTCTCCTTCGTTCTGCAGAAAGGTTCTTTTTTCGACCTGTCGATATCATTCCACATGCAACAAACTACCATTTTGGAGACTTTCATGCAGTTCCCTCTTCTGTTTGCACTACCAAACGAAAATTTTTGAGCATGAATGAGTCTCTTGAGCCTAATTATCATCAATCCCCGATAATAGCCAACTCAGTGAAGGAATTCCAAGCAGATATACGAGAAATCTCCAAAGAGCTTCAATATCCCGCTAATAATCCCAACCTCTCTGCTAAAAAATTCTACTATCGCAATCAAGAGACGTAAGGAGCGCAAGAGGAAAACGGTAGTACCTATTCCAGTGAACCAATAAAATTTGTTCAAATTATTTAACCCAACACAGAAGCTCTAAACACAAGTTTCTACTATGGAGAATCACAAGACCTTGGAACTTCACCAAAGAAGAACAGACTGCGAGTCCCAATACTAATGAGACGGTCCACATCAACTTGTGAATGTTTTCATAAAGGCCATCTCCGTCTACCATACTGCAAACAATCAAGCATACAGACCAACCATCAATCTAACCAAAAGCAACACTCAAGAGGAAATCCAACACTTTCAAGGCACTTGTGGTCAGAGTCCGGTTTGGAGCCGACGCCGAAAGAAGAGATTACGGATAAATGAAAATCTCAATCCGGAAATCATGCAGAGGAGTTGTCAGCAGGTAACGTCAACTATTTATTGTGAAGCCCAATTTTATGCAATCCTCTTTGGCTCCCTCGGTGTAAACCCCCTAGATAGCCTCCATTCTACTCACTCTAACCCTACCCGCTGTTAGAAAAATTTCATCTTATATTCCTGCTCCGTCCTCGAAAGACGGTCTAAATCCTCCCACGCTATACTCTTAATACCGTTGAGATACCTTAAATAATTCCTGGAGCCCTTTCAAACTGAGATATTTGCCAGAGAGATTACTGAGGTTAAGTCAAGGATTATTTGTGTAGCATTCCGCTATATATTCTACGAAGATTGGAAGGCCCTTTAATGCAGAATTGTATCACATTAAATGCCATATAAATTTAAATAATTTTCGTTTCAGATCCTGGTCTTTGTTCAACTTTTAATATTGGTTGGAAGAAATTAAAGTACGCTTTCATTCCAGTAAACTAGTATCAATCTAATACCTTTCAAAAGACCGCGATCAGATTCTTCTTCAGTTTATTCCTAACAAACAGTTTTGATTGAAATAATCGTTTAAAAATTCACTACAGATGTAATGAAATGAGAAAGCTTGAATTATTTGGCTGATTTACGGTAGACCCTGTTGTAATAAGATACAGTTGAACGTCTGTTTACCTAATGATCACCCAGCATAAGCCTTTTTCTCAGACTTTGAACCGGTTCAATGCTTGTTTAAACACAGGAATTCTTAAATTTGTGCTAATGGACAAAAACCCCCCATCTTTAAGACCTTACCAAATTGAACTTTCCACTTGATACATATTTACATTCAAATTAATTGTTTATACGATATAATCATAACAGGAATCCCAAATTGTATAAATAGGTGTCACTTTTACAGAATCAGTATTCATCAAAATCACACCCACACGCATACACACAATGAGAACATTCTGTCTTATCGCATTGACTGTCCTCGCATTCGTTGCTGTTACCCAGGCGTAAGATTTTCGAATTCATATAATTTTGTGATACCTGTTTAATTAAACTCAAAGTAAAAGTTAAAATATTGATTTAATTTCACTTTTATCTTCAAACCTTTTAGACAAGAGGACAATGCTGACTTTAAAAGGCGTGTGCTGATGAAATTCGCTGAAATGAAGCAATTCTTCACCGAAGATCCTGCAGGAAAGAAACTTCGAGAGATCGCCATGGATGTAGGCGTTTTCACCAAAATGCTAAGACTAAAAATCCGTGGAGCTTTGAAAGCATACGTTCAAAATCTACTGAAGGACGGTCAATAAAAAATTGTGTATTTACATAATTCTTTTAATAAAATTAAAAAAATCTCCATTAAATTCTTATGAAAATGATGTGTCAAGTTGTTTTAAAATGGCTGATTTAATCTAGATACTCATTGAGAAGCGAAGAACTTTGAATTATTGGATTTGTACGTAATCACTTCACCCATTTTAATTGCGAGTTGGATGGTGAGTTAGGCTATGTTTATCAAGACATATAGACAAGAATGGTACGCAGTTGATTTGCGTGAGTGAATCCGCTTTATCTAGTAATTATATTTAGTAGCCTCTGCGAAAGTTATGAAAGGATGTCAAATTGGGGTTTCCATCGCCAATTCCATTTGAGAGGTGTTGAAAAAGAGTTTGGTCTCCTAAATCAACTAGTGGGCAAATTTGTTGAAGACGTTTCTCTTGAGAAATGGGTAGATGGTTGATAAGGGCTTTTGTGAGTAGGTCAAAACAGGTGTTTTCTGGTACCCTATTTACAACATCAGAGACTTGTTTAGCGACATTAGTTGGGACGGCAAAAAGGGCATATTGAAACATCGCTTGCCTGATTCGCGTGAGTGAATCTGCCTTATCGCGTAATTACATTTACTAGCTTTTGTAATTAATTAATAGACATTAATACTTGTTTTTTTTGATAAGTTCAGTTGATGGTAAATTCATAATTCACTCAATCTTGGAGGTTTTGAATTGGGCTTGATGTTTTGATTTAATGATGTTTTGATTGACATAATGTGAATATTTACAAATAAAAAGTTGAGGTTCCTTTGCACTTCTTCAGATAAATTTATTCAAAATATATTCTGAATAAGACGTAAATAGGATAACAAACGCAGTAGGTACGAACCAAAGATGTGGGTTGAACACTGTCCTCATGGACACATTTTAATCCCCAACCATTGTACAGACATTCTCCTTAGTGTTCATTTGAACCATTCGATATGCAATCCATAGTTGTGGTAAAGCTCATTATAACCAGTACCTAGTGGCCGAATTTTGTGCTTTCATAATTATAACTGTACCAATTTTAGGTTCTACCCAACTTTGCACTGAAAACTGCCTGAATGATCTCAAATATTCTCTCCTTGCAGATATAAGCTACTGTTCATTTAAGTGTTCTCCTAACAATAAAATGAGCATATTTTGGTTGAAAAATTAGGAAAGTTCGTCAATTACTTTCATCTGATTTAGAAGACGAGTTGTTAGTGTCATAATATCCCAAATAAATGTCCAGGGTATATATTGAGTAACATTTTAAAGCCATTACTTTGCATGACTTTCCAAGGCGTTTGAGTAACTTTGTTGTCTCTAGAACCTCAATTTCGGAGAGTTTTCGAGAATTCATTGTGTCAGAGAGTAAGTAGAAAGGCTTATATTAGGACTTAGTTTGTGAGGTCAAAGGTTTGACCGTAGTGTCAGATGCTTGAAATGTCATCTGATTTCAGAATAAAAAGTTCAGCTTTATTTATTCAGCTGAAAAAAACCTTCAAATAATTGTACACATTGAGTGCACAACGCTGTCATGGGCGAAGAAAGAAATCTCATACGCACTCAGACAGACTCGAAGGTGCGGCCGTGGTACTCGTCGCATAGTGAGCAAATGCAGTCGTGAGTGCAGGGATCTCCCAGCCAACCGCCAATCAATATTCCCTTCATGGTTTAACAAACCCTTCATTGTACTTTAATGACTAAGCTCTATGACAAATCACACAGTCCAGACAAACGTGTTTCACACCGTATGTCTGTTTCCTCTATGTTATTGGAGGTGTCTTGCCATAGAGATTAATGAGGATAAGTCAATGCTTGTTTGTGTAAAATCCACCAAAATATAACCGTTTTTACTTCCGACAGCTAAGATAGCCGAGTGATTGTTACTTACATTAGTTTTATACAACAAAAACGTTTAATGCTAAATTTAGCTAGAATAAGGTAGTCTCTGCGTCTCCTAACAAACGGGCGCAAAATGGCTAGCTACTAGGTCTACAACTTTGTTTCCGCCATTTTCCAAAAGATTGTGGTAGTATTCGATGGTAGTTGAACGCTTTGTTTTGACATTTGTAAATATGACCCTACTTTGATATAACTCAATTTGTGCTTGCATAATAATAAAATTTGTAATTAAATATGTCTGAATCGAAACCGAATTCACGTGATTTGTGAGAAGTATTGCTTTTTCATTTCAGTATGAAAAAATCTGCGGACTGGCTGAGGCTCACCGGAGTATCTCAGATACTTATGGCCTATTAGTACGGCTATTAGTGGTAGAACGTGTCGGTGGGGATGGTTCCAACATTTAGAGTGGTGAGTGGTGATTTTGCTGTCGAAGTGGTGCCGGCATAGTGGTGGAGGGGAAAAGTTGTTGAAGATGCAGAATTGGAGGTGAGCGATTCTTAGTGAAGACTCGTGTGAAGCTCAAGAAGAATTATCATCAGAATCCTTGGGTGGGTATTAGTGAGCAAGCAAAGTGGTGAAAACGCCTGAAACAGTTGAGAATGATTGGGAAAGAAGGATATTGGGATATTGGGTACCTCACGAGTTGAAACCCAGAAGAGATATTGAGTGGCGTTTGTTTGCCTGTGAACAGCTGGTGGAAAGGCAAACGCGAAAGGGATTTCGCCATCGTATTGTTACTGGGGACGGAAATATGGGTACATTACAGAAACCCTAACCCTAATCATGGGGATTGCCCGGTGGTCATACAGCTACGTCAACACCTCGGCTGAATATCCATGGCTCTAATGTCATGCAAGTCATGCTTTGCATGTGGTGAGGGACCAGCTTGGCGTAATTTACTATGAGCTTCTGAAAGCTTCCGTCTAAAACCATTACAGGTGAGCGTTGAGTTATAGAACGCAACTGATGCACCTGAGCCGTGATTAAGAAAAAGAAAAACGGCCACAGTACAACGAAAGACACGAGAGAGGGAGACGTTATTTTACAGCATGATAATGCTAGACCACCTCACGTTGCTATGTTGGAGGAGAAAATATATCTGGAAACGTTGGAATAGCAAATTTTACCTCACGCGTTCTGCCGTACTCTCCAGATGTTGCTCCGTCTCATTTTCACCTCACTCACCTCGCTCAATGGCACACGGCCCGGCTCACCAGCACTTCAGCTCGCATGAAGAAGTGAAAATTGGACTCATCGACTCATGGATCTTATCGAAAGATGAAAACGTTTTTCCGTCGCTGGATTCGCCTGTTGCTCGAGAGATGGGGCAGTGGCAGCTACCGATAGACAGTACTTTGCAACTTAATGTATGTTATTGTTTTCTTGTAATAAAGTCTCGAATTAAACAAAATACGACAAGAGCTATGTTGTGGACTTGATAAAATAGGATATATATTTATGTCTTATATTAAAGCTAAGCGTTTATTTAAATGGATAATCACTATAGGATTCATCACTTATGCACAAAGAATACAATTTTAAAATCAATAGGTTTTATTAATTTTAAAATACTATTGGCCATTTTGTCGAATTCTTTTCTCAATCTCAATACGCTGGTGGTATTGATTTATGTCGGATAAATAAATTCGCCCAACAACACAATCATTAAAGATGGAACTCTGAGGTTAAGCTTTCAAGCAAACTAATGAATTCTAATCAAAAACGCATAGTTATTAATCTACTAAATCTCAATTTGCCATCAATACCATGTATCCACAATAATTGTATCGCATTAATTATTGTTAAATCCCTGGGAATGACTTCATTAAATAAGAACAAATTCCATTTTATTTATTTAAAAGGGAAATGTATTAGCAAAGACGGTTAACACATTAGCTGTTTCGTTAATTTTCATTCAGTAGATTCTTGAGGTACTGACGTAATGCAGCGCGAACCTTCATTCTAACCTGTTGAGCAAACGCACATGTCTCCTGGGCAATATCCTTTATTTTAATTCCTGCCGGATCTTCAGCGAAGAATTTTTTTATATCAGCGAAGGTTTGCATCACACGGGCTTGGTTGTCATCAGTTTCGCTGAATGAAATGAAAAAAAAGAACATCCAATTAAATAAAATTTATGCCTCATCAAATCAGTGTTAACCCAATTAATAAATTAGGGAGTGTGAAACGAAGAACAATCTAGTAAGTTACTGAAAGCATTACGTCCTAAGTAAGAATAGCAAGTAAATTAGTACCACTCTTTGTATACCAACATCTATTCCAATCTAGTTATCGTATAACTTACGGAGAGGAATCAGTATTCTAACTTTTAAATTGAGTTTGTTAAACAATGATCACACAATTAAGGGAATCTAGAAATCTTACGCCTGAGCGACAGCAAGGAAGGCGAAGACGGTCAAAGCGAAAAGAATGAAAGTTCTCATTGTGTAGTATTGATGGATGCATGATTTGAATATTCACCTCCTATATATACCCTTTCAATTCCACGTTTAATCCACTTTGCATAAACATCAGTTCGTGAGAATTGAAATAAGCATTCACTGAATGATCACTTCCTGTAAATTGCGTCTTTATTTTGTGTCTAATTGTCCATAATTGCCAACAATAAGAGGTACCAGCTCCATATTCGTTTGATAATCAAGTTGTTTACAAGATTTCAAACAAAATGCAAAGACGTTCTATTTATTGACGTTGATAGAGCATCAAAAGTGAATCAATTTTTATCCTAAAGTTACTATTAAATTCATCACAAAACTATGGTTTTGTAATTATGCCATATCCAGACGAACCGATTAGAAGCTGTGTGATTGCAGCCCATTAAACTTACCAAGTAAAACATTGCTGATCTCACTGATTAAAAATGGCGGCATTTTGTGCTTTACGTTGTGCAGTATATTAAGAGGTGCCAATGAAAAAATACACATTTTACCAAAAGAAGTCCGTACTCAGTTTCTTTCTAGATACAGTGGAATAAGTAACTGTCATTTCATTTCTTAGAAGATAAATAGTTCAACATTACTTATGGCCAACAAATTAAATTTAATTATTAATGGTAAAGATACCTAACTCTAAAACATAGAGAGAATGCGTCAGAGAGGGAATGCTACTTTCCTCTCATTAGGGCTTAAGCGCCTACAGACCCACTAAAGCCATTACTGACATTCATGATCAAGTGCCTACAGTTAGCCGATGTCATTTTTGGTTTAAGAGACTTATATCATTACGACATGCTAATTTTGATGAAGTATTAGAAAAACTTTATTTAAACCATGACCATGAAAGAAATATGGCAGAAACTCATATGTCCATACTCAACTGTGCAATTACACACAAAGCGTATTGATAGATTAAATAGGATTGGATTTTGTGTTCCACCAGATCAACCCCTCAAGTACAACAAAGATGAGCGGAGAAAAACTTGGATTTCTCTATTGTCATCAGAACAAAGAATTCAACTTACAATTGGCTTTGGGGGGGGGGGGGGGTAGGGGGGGGCAGAGGGAGAGAATTAGAATTTTAAGACCGTTTGTTTCCAAACCAAACACATACACCATCCCTCTAAGCTAAATCAAGGTTGATGCATTGAGGAATTCTTCTATGCATTTGCCGGGAAGTACATGGAATATCGGATTTAGAATTGGTAAAAGTAAACGAAACAGTTACTGCAAAGTTTTATTTTTGACAACGAATGGGAAAGCTAAATCATAAATTAAAGGATGGATGACCAAAAGTGTTGAACAGAAAAGGGATCATTATCCAACATGATGTTTCCCATCTCAGCCCCACGAAACGAAAATGACCTCCAAAGATTGAGGAGGTGAATTTGGAGCCTTTAGTACATTCGCCATATTTGCCAGACCTCATCCCACTCTATTAGATGCTTTTCTGCTGCGTGGAGTATACATTTGGAAATACGACTGAAGTGGAAAGTCGCCTGGACGAGTATTTTGATTTAAAAAACGCGAGTTTCTTTTTCCAGAAAGTGGTCGAAAAGAGTTGAAATCCAAAGGTGAATAACACTTTAATGTTAGTTTAAAATGTCCAATTGCTTATTGGTATTTCCAAAGTAAAGCTCATTCGTTGACCTCAACTGCGATTGTTTGTCATTAGTTAGAGATTATCAAGCCCTCAAAGTATAATCCCTCTTCTATCCTGACCAATGAAGCTTATTTTTGGCCCAACACTGTGGCCCATTACAATGTCTACGTGTAAACCATGACAAAAGACAGGAATAAAGTTTGCTTTGTGAATAATACTTTAAATGAATTTTTCCTTGGAATCGCCTTGGTATTTCATTGACTGGAGTTAAAGCCACCATATAAGGTGTAGTTAAAAGCATTCTATATCTGTTCTTTCAATTCATAGAATTTAATACATCTTGATGATGATATTTGAAGGTACTTGGTTAATCATATTTGTAAAGCAGTAATACCTTTCAGATGTGGAGAAATTCCTAAGTGTTTTATTCGGTGTCTTTAATATTTATGTCAAATGGCAGGTTTTATGATAATTACAATTAGCTCTTTAACTGACTTCAGGCTTCACAGTGGAGAGGAATATCAAAGTCACAAAAAGTGGAGAGGGGGAAGAGAAGAGTGATTCACAGATGTAAGGCAGAGACAGACACAAAGGTAGAGAAGAAGGTAAGGTGAGTGCTATGGAAGTGGTCGAATACGACATACAGTCGGGTCAGGGTAGTTTGAGATCAGCTACCGGTTTATAGACTTTGTTTGCCGTATGAGTATATGTGCACCACGTGGAGGTAAGCCTATCGTACACCCCCGCTTTTGATATAAATTCATCTAAAATCGAAAACTGTATGGGCATTTTTAATTCTCAGAACAAATTTCATGCAAGGGGCTTTTTTTCGTCAATGTTATGCTGCCATAGTCAAGAGAGCTTTAAATCTCCTGCATTCAAAGCAAAATTTCAGAAAGTTTATAGTAAAAGATACTCTAATTCAAGATTTTTCACTTTTAGGTTCTAATGCCTTTGAGAAATACACAAACCATAAATGCGATAAGTCAGTGGCAGAACATTGACAGTCATAAAAAACAGCGAAGGTACGGCAAACTATTAGGCCAGGAGGTTCAAAGGGGGATTCTACCGGAACAAGGCTCTCAGCTCTCAGTACAATGCGGACAATCACATCATTTTGGTGCACAGAATTTGGTCGGACAATTTTACCAATGGTGTTCTCAGCACAATGTGGGAAATCAGAACACATCAACTTGGTTGTTATCTGGTAGACCAATTTTTTCTTGAAAATTACTTTCTGAGAACATAATTAATTCGATCAACACTAATCTAATCAACCAGAGGGAACAATAGTAAGTTCTTGTAAATTAAAACCACATTCAGCTTGTAAATTTGCTATTAGAAGAAAAATATATCTGACGTGGTTGATTTGCCGTCTTACCTAACTTATTGCTCAATAAGCACTCTTGTCAGTATTCTAAAATTTGAATTTTGAAAAAATATATATTTTTAATGAATTAAGTAGTAGAGTTCGTGCAAACCACTTTCATTTGGCACTTGTCTGGCAATTCCGGAGATCCGTTAGAACCATCCCCGTAAAATATGGGCTTTAAGACAAACCATTTACATTTTAAGATCGGACGCAGATCAAACATTCCGAAAAATAGGACAAAAACTAAACACACTTGTGAACCTATTTACGCTCTTCAGGGCTCATGACCTCTGTGTTTATACGCTGATTCGGTCAATACCAAACGCGTCAGAGAGTTCAAACAAATCGGCAAATCTTTAGAATTGGCATTGTGCTATGAATAAACTGTAGCATATCGTCTTATAGTGTGTTCTGAATCTTCATCAAATCTGGCAATAAGCAACTGCTATGACATGATTTCAACCGTCAAAGATTTTGCTTTGTCCCGGATGAGTAATTCGTTCTCAAAATGGTCTCAGTCGTGCACTCTAATCAGTACATAGGTACGCTTTGTCCCTGAACCTTCAAAATAAATTTAGACCAACTAAGCACTGCTTAATCGTTGTGACTACCAGAGACGTGTTAATAAACCCTGTTAAATAGTGAATTTTAGCATTTTAACGATAAAATTATCTCCGGGATGCAATTATAGGGAGTGGTAATGTGTGGACACAACTCTGGCATGACTGATGCAGAATCAATGACCAATACCAATACGATCAATCAATGGTCAATCCCGGTACACGATTTTCCGACCAATCGATGATTCAAGTTATATGAGGTCATCGTATCATAAAGTTTATATAATGACTAAGTTCCACGTCATACATACACGGCACACAGCACGCCATACTAAATAAACATATCTGCGGTATACGTCCTTTTCTTCTATTCTGGGAGACTTGCCAACTAGGAGAAGTTGTCACTGAGGTTTCTGAGACCAGTCAAGGCTTATCAAGGTAGCTAATCCGCTACAGTAATTATCTTTAATAAGAAACTGTTTTAAGCTCTTTTTCGCCTACTTATTTTATAAAGATAAACAAAGTTAAACCTTATAAAAGCTATGCGTTTTTTTAAACCAGTGCGTTCTTGAATGAATATGCCAAAAAATTGGGTGGTCTGTTTTGTTACGCATGACAGTTTCAAATAATAAGCAAAATCACTACTCTCTTACTACTGACTATAAGATAGTAACTCTCGTGTTATAGATAACGTTGTCTGTAAGTGGACATCTAATTGGACCGATATTAGCCAAACCTTCCCAATTCTTTAATTATGATATTCGTAAATAAATAAAACGTTTAATCAATAGAAGTAGATCCGTCCAAACACTGAATTATGGGAAAAAATAACAGAATAGGGAATTGATGACGGCTACGCCTTCTTTATTTAAGAGAGAACGAGTTTATGGTGAATTAGGAAAAAGGGATAAATTTTTAAAGAAACCCAATTTCAGTCTGCCACTTTCGTCCCTCTATTATTCACGTCAATTGTTGTCATCACTGAGGAAAAAAAGCACCTTACCAATGACATCTCACAGAAGGATAGCGCATTCAATACTTATTTTGGGACAAGTAAATGGTATCATTGAGTCTCTTAGGTGAAATCTACACCACTCTCTTCCATCTTAGAGGTCATTAACTACTTCAATTATCTCTTCTATCACCGAAACGTGTGCAAATGGCCAGTGTACTCTGACTCAGCTATGATTAAAAGCTTCGTGTTATTAGGGAGAGTGTAATGAAGGAGGATGTATGATGGTAAATAGCAATCCACTGACGTCCAGAAACAAACTAGTAAATAGCTTCTTAGTAGAGACAAATGAAATGAATTTCATTAAAAGGAGCCTCTTTCCGCTGAATTACAGAATTTCAAGCTCATGTCAGCTTTGAAAATGGTACATTAGAAGATTATATGCTTATTTTTGGGCATTTTATCTTTTGAATTCATATCGCCTTAACTTTCCTATTTTTCGATCTGAAGTGCTTATTGGCATTTTGTCGATGTTTTCTTCACTTCGTATTTCTTTTTGTCAACAATGAACTAAATTCTCTAAAATATTTCCTTTTATCTAAAAGGAGTAAGTAGATTGTGCTATTCATATAATTTATGCATTTGTTAATAATGTGGAGAGAGAATAAGGTGATTTCCGCTTCGCTGATCGGCTCTGAAGAATTTGTGCAGTTACACCGATTTCGTCCTTAAAAGTTCCTTTGGAAATACTCACACTGAGCTTAACGTCAACTTAGCGATTACAATTCGATATAGAGAGTTCCAATCTCCACAAAGAGCATCCATAAATGGGAACTTGAAAGACCGTATTAATCAGTACATACATAAACCATTGAAATAATCACGAAACATCGGGTGCACAAAATTTATCCAACAATGAGTGTGCCCATGATCCACGAAATTTGAATATTGGAACGCGAAATACCACACGTATTGAGCATCCCGACTGCAAAAATGAAATAAAACCATATTCACTGATACACTAACTTTGCCCTGAATAGTTTCTCAAGCCCTTTGCCATAACCACCTTATGAACATACTGCGAGTTATAATAGCTTTCCTTAAACACAGAATATAATGACTCAGCTTCTTGGGACAATTTACAATATTGTTAATTTATTTTTTTTTCAAATACAACTTTGGTAACTGCACAAGATCCCATATGTATATGTAATTATATGAATTTCAACTAATCACATCTTCTAATATGCGTGGATCTGTCCACAAGAAGATGGATTAAATACTGCACATCTCTATTTTCTCTCTAAACAATGAAATGGAAGAAGATAAATGGCAGAAAGAAAAAGACAAGTTGAGATAAGAATGAGTAGATGGAAAGGCGAAGGACCCAAAATAACACAGTGTAGTGGAGGAAGTAAAAGTAATTCGATTTATTCTCTCGGTTGTGTTTCGCTTCTTTCACTGGATGGTACAAGCACGAGTAGCGTCAGACATTGCTCCACCAACACTACCACCGCCGCCGCCTCCAGAAATAGATCTGAAGGATTGCTGAGTAATCGCGTCTGTTCGAAGACCAAGTTCGACCTCATTCACCAAGCTGCAAATACAATGGCAGAAATTAACAAACTTTCCAAATAATGCCATCAGAATATAACTCTACTATTGCAATAATTAAAGAACATTGCGTTGGAGGGCTTTTTGATTTTGTCAACTGTATCCAATTTCCTTATTGCTTCTCCATATCTAGCTTAACACGAATAAAGCCACATTCTATTGAGGGGTGAGCTAATGAATTTTCTGAAATTATTACTTATTCACAATGATTCATTGTCTTTATGTTCTTACCACGAAAAATCTAATCTGTCGTATCAGGCTAAGTTTAATGACCACTTTTCATATAACAGTCGCACTTAATTTGAAATTACACTGCCCCCACACTTCCACACGTGTTCTTTTCCAATTGATTCGTATTCTCTGTATTTCCACTCACACACACTCATAGGCAGACACACACGCTTATCTTTTATCTGCTTGAACCCTTCCATCTCATCTCCTCTCTCGCCCACTCCCTCGATTCATAACCGTACTTTATTCAGTGCACACTGGCCTCCATGACTCTTTGTGTTCCAATTTTTTAAATTGCTGTTAGCTGTTAGTTGCTTAACTGCAACTGTCTCTAATAACCAATCAAAATGCAAAAAAAGACCGCCGAGGGCCAATAGCGGAATATTAAAAACTCACACTACTGGTCAGTATATAAGAATAGTTGCAAAATTTGTAGGTAGAAAGCCAGCTGCCTTAAATCCCAATTTAAATAGGGCGAGAAATGAGAAACATACGCTTGTTCTTGATAATCCAACTCCTGAACGATTTCGTTGCGTTCATTGACCACTTCCACAACCTCACGCAATAACAGTTCTTCCCGAGCCCGGTCCTCGGCTGTCTTTTGGCTGTCTGTAATTAGATGAAAAAGAGAATAAAATTAAAGCCCCCTTGAACGGAAAGATTTTGAAAAACGTCTACTCCGAATTATACCTGATTTACATTTACTATCGAATGTCTGTATTACGACTCCTTACTAAATACCATCAACTTGTATTCCTTCACAATTTCATTGCGATACAGCACACCTGATCGAAGTTGTTATGTGGCATAATAGCCCTTGGCTGTCTGGCAAGTGTTTACTAGTTTGACTTCTAGAAGGTCGCTATGTTTGAGTAAGAGCCACATGAAGCCATTTACTAACTTCCTCCATCTCAACTGCGTAGTTATCGATTAATGCAGTCAATATATAGTCTACCTCAGTTCTCTTCGAGTTTTTGAACCGATTTCTCTCCAAATATTCTCCATACTAAAGAACTGTCTATGCACTGGTATAAAAGTTTGACCTTTTAATCACAATAGACTAAATTAATAAGTGAGTAAATTTTGTCAAATATTTTTTTCCTCAATTAACTCCAACAGAATAAGCTCGATAAGATGCGCTAACAATATGTCATTTTACTTATAAACATCGTGGATTCGATACTATCCAGATAAGGAGGGGGAGAAAGGGGAGGTGGAGTGGGGCGTAGAGCAAAGTTTTGTGAATATGACTAGGATACAAGACAGGGAAATTCAAAATTTGTACGTCTACACTACTCAGCTTAGAAGAATAAATCCTTTGAAGAGATTCGCATTCATTTTGGAGTAAAAGAAGAAAATAAGAAGTTTCATAGAAGTTGAAGGAAATATCTTCTCTGAGGTTGTATGTGGGAATTCTCAGAGGAAACCCCATGCACGGTATTGAGTAGAATCTGTTGCAATCAGATACCTCTAGTGTTATTTTGAGAAGGCTATGAGATATCTCAAACACTTTATCGCCTACCTAATCCCTTTATCCCATTCAGTGCCATTGTTGAACCAAAGCAAAAGTCACTTAAGATGGTAGACTAGCGAGCACTATTGTCTTCTTCAATCGGATTGATCGAATACATAGCCAAAACACATCGATGGAGCAATAAGGATATTTTACAGGATCTCATTATTTTGTTGGCCTTAAGACCTATTTTATACTAAATGCTCCAAATGACTTACCGTCTTTCGCCATAAGTTCATTCAGCTCGGCATTTAAGAGAGCTGTAGTTCGCTCCAGATCGGATTCCTTCTCCCTGGGAAAAAAATAAAAAATGATCAGCAGAAACACACAAAAAATTCATGTCAACAAACTTCCTATATTCATTCCAGCTTCCATCTATTTTACTTAATAATGTATAAGCTGCATTCTACCTAATGGCTTGCAAACAAATGGAATATCCTAAGGCGATGAAGAACGGCTGTTGTCACGATTTGCTTATCGATATTTTGACAATCGCCAATCTTTCTCATGCTGTCTTTCTGCTTTTATTCGGTTTAACGGTGAGCCACCACCATCTAACACCTGCGTTTGACCTTTACTCCCTTATTCAGTCATATTTTCAATTTAAATTTTGCCGTAAACTTCTAATAGACTGTTCCATTCCAGTCACTTCCTTCTGGAAGCGGAGTTCTAAACGCCAGAGCTTAACAAGCCGTTTACCATCCGCTATTAATATCTAATAAAAACCAGAGTCTATCCTGTTCCACACCTTAAAATATTAAAGACGTGCTCTAAGTGAAACAGAGACGTACATAATGGAGAGTTGGTAGGCACGATGAACAAGGGCATTGCGCCGAGAGACCAATTGAAACCATCGTCGCATGAGTACTTCCTCTTCAGGTGAACCAGTGCCCATCGTCGCGCGTAAACGATGTTCAAGAGTTGGTGCTTCTCTGTCAAGCGCTTCCTGCTCAGCAGCTACAGCTGCTGCCTCGGAGCTAACTGCAATGGGAAAAAATATGTCGAATTTGCGGATGCAGTAAGATGCTTAAGCAAATTCTCATCAACGTTTCTCCACCACCTTGTTGAAAAGCTATCTCTTAACGACAAACGCTTTGCCTCATCTTTGCCAGTATAAACACGTATCTTTTTTCCATTTTGCTAATGAGTTGCCTAATAGAAACCGACCCCAAAAATGCAGTTACTTTGTTTATTAAACCAAAATGAGACTACAATTATACTGAAATCTTTTCTAGAATTTTGAAAAGATAGGGACTTGCAAAGAGTGGTATGTTTTAAACCGTCAATAGTTAAACACTGTGTACAGTTAGCAGGAGGAAGAATTTAGCAAGTCTTTTGAAAAGGTTAGTAACTTAATTCCGTTCTATTAACTTTAATGTCAAAGTACCTTTGAGAGTCTGATGGAGTGTATTATCCAATACTACAGCATTTCGAATGATAAATTTGCTTTCTTCTATACTTCAGTTGACTAGTATTAATCAGGCCAATCGATCAGTACCTAACCAAGGATTATTGAGCAGAGGAGACTGAACTGTGATACCAGAAGTAACTTTTAAGCTACCCACACCCAAAATCCACAGCACCTACGTTGTGAAGACAGTGTAAATGAACTTCATCACTCATGCACTTGATTTTATCAATACGAGAACCGCCAATTGGGTTTGAGGCGATTGTAAAAGAGATAATATTAGAGGCAGTGAAGTTTTAAGACTGGCATGAACTCACTTCTCAGTGCCAAATTAACTAAAGTTGTTCATAATAATAATCAATTAAAATTAACTCTGAGACAGTACTTTAACTAATGTATATCCAAGCGGCAATAATTTTCTTACTAAATGCAAATAAAAGAGAAATTTTGATGTCAATTAAAATGGCATAAACACATGAAGACTCTTTTAAGCTAATTTTTTAAGAAGAGACTTACTCAAGGAGCGCTAAAAAGAAAAAAAAATAAATCTTTACTGAAATGGTCGTTAAGAAAAGGCGAATAATGAGACGGAGGAGTTAGCTTACAGGTGAATGCATTGAAGAAGCGGAAGTTGAGGATGACTTTCGAGGGGAATTTTCGGGGGTTAAATGCGTTTCCATGCCATCAGAAAAGAGTTTGAGGTTAGATATCTTCAACCTCCGTGTCTTCAAGTTCCCAGTGGTAGAGTGATCACTTTCTGCCTCTGGAAATAATGTATAAAATACTACCTACTCATGCTTTATAAGTAATATAACCAAAAACAGGGAATTCTAACCTTTTTTCTCGGTAGGTTTTGCGCTTGATTCCCCATTTGCATCAGCATTTGCACTAGTCATGGAAGAATCTGTCTTGTCCGAAGTTTTTGTTGACTCAAGGAGATTTCGTGCCTTATTAAGCAGTTGTTCGTAACGTTCTGAAGCACTTCCACTGCCCGAATTGAACTGGAGGAGGACGACGGTTAAAACAACAACAATTAGCACACAAAAAAGCAATGAAGCTGAAGATAATCAATAAATTTTTATTTCTACTCTCTGTTTCGTTTTTTTTCCCTTGGATTTCTTTGTGGAGTCCTTAGACCCTTCCCCATCTTTCTCGTGACCTCTGAAAAAAAGAAAAATATGAGTAAATTGAGTACTTCAAAATGAGCGTATAAATTTTACTGACAATCTGGAAGTTAACAGTAGATTAGAAATTAATCAACTAGACAAATTGATTCCAGATAAACACAAAGTCGATGGAAGTGATATACGATTTGGATATAAAATTGTGCAAGTAAGATAAGTGTAGGAAATCCTGATCAATTTTCCCTTCATGAGCTTATGAATGTTGTGATAATTTACGGTAAGACAAATTAATAGCTGTTCCAATTCTCCTCACTATACTTCGAATAGACTGGGGGAACGATATCAATAAAGCCTGTGTGTTAAACTAGATCAATCAAATTAATGGCATTGAAGTTGTGCTGCTTGAAGAGGCAAGTTTTTAAAAGAAATACCGTTGTTCAGAAATTTTATGCACAATAGGAAAGTTTGGGGTATTAAAAATACTGACTGGTTGACACACATATTCCATGGCAAATCTTAACCTGTAATGAGCATTCCAGCTCTATTACAGGGGGTTTTAACAATACTTTACCTATGACAGATAGAAGATATGCTGAAGTCGCACTAATGGAAAATTAACCCTTTACCAACCAATGAGATTGGCCAACCACTGCACTATACTGCTACGTACCGATGAAGAGAAACGATTTCTTGCAAACTAGCTAACTGATTTGGCATTTAAAGCATTTGAGCAATTCGTTTCCGTTTACTACCATTTTATTGGTAACTTGATTTACAGAGATCAGTGAATTTTTTTAAATTGCTTCTCGAAATGTGGAACACATTCTATTTACCCTCCTTCTCTCTACCCCCTCCCCCCCTCCCCCCTCCTGAAAAATATCACAAATCAATGGGGGTCAAAGTAATAATCTCTTCATCTCGTTAAGTGGTAGGCAGAGTATAAAGAAACATTTAAGCGATTAAAACCTAAGCTAGACCTTTTTATTCACTAAGGTAGCATGCTACCAATTACTCCACCTACAGGCGTATTTAGGAAATATGCCACTTTACCAATAAGCGAGGTGTACAAGACACCAATCAGACAGGCGGATGCATAACGAAAACAACGAAGAACTAATTTTGGGAAAGGTTAAGGGAATTGGTTCCATAGGAAGTGGAGCAATTAAGATTTCCCAACTAAGCCCGTAGAAAAGAAATAGCGCTGCTTTTTCAGTGATATTTTGAAGAAGCCCGCGGTGAATCCTATATCACATTCTGAGATGTGTAGTTTCCACCATACGTGTCGGTCATAATACTTAAGACAACTGAAAATTGGACATTGGAGTTCCTAGTTATTCACTGCGCCCATAAAACAGTAAGCCTGTCGATAGTAGAAGAGAATGGTTTTTTCTGCAAATATTCGCAGCTTAGTAGTTGAAAATTTCACTCGGATTTCCTTAAGATGGAAATCTAAGGAGTTGTTAGCCGAATTAGCCACGAATTTGTGTAAACTTTCCTCTTAATTCATCATGAAATTGGAAGAACATTTTCCAACACTCATCGTGAATCAAGAAAAAGCATCATGGAGCCTCTGGATAGAAACTTGTATTCTACCTCCTCCTCCTCTATTAGACAAACTAAACTGGTGCTGTTAGCTATTCCACTCACTGGATTTTTACCCAAACCTTGACCACCTCTGGATCTTGCAGGCTAGTACGCTCATAGCTGCATTAACGGACACTCCGACATTCAGCCAAAAATTATACATACAAAATAACTTACTCATTATTGACATCCAATGATCTGTTATTGACTTCTCCGCCAGCATTGGCTCTTTCTGATATCTCAGCAGACTCCTTGGCAAAAGCAGCAGCTGTCAAGACGGTACGTAATTGGTGGAGATAAGTCATCATTGAAAGACGATCAGGTGCACCCCCACGGCCACGAGTGACCTCACAGGGGTCTACAAAGACTCTTGCTACACCCAGACGGCCTGCAGCATCGAAGGCTAGTCGGACTCGTTCGGTTGGGCTCAGAGCGCGAACTGCTTCAAAGTCCCCGCTAAAATGAAATAGAATAAACTAGCTTAAATTCATTCAATATTAGATTGAAGGTAGGTAGGAAAGTATAAAAAAGAAAGCAAAAATTTGAAAAGGTGCTTTTAACGTATTGGAAATTATATTGAAATACCAGAAGACCTCGCAATATAAGGTAGCCATTACAGCAGTTAATGTAGACAAGTGAGATAGGCCTGATGGCAGAAGAAGTCAATTATGCTCAATTCACTAAGAGAGTTTGCCACGTGACTTAGCAATAAGGACCTGGGCGCCATTGGTTTCACAACTTGGTGCCCTAGCAAATCTGAAGGTACACATTATTTCCTTATTTTACTGACCCACATGGTAAACGCGGATCTTGTTTAAGATCTGATTGAATGAACTAGATGTCGGCTGAATAAATTAGCCTTGTATCACGATCATTTATTTCTAATCACCATAAAGCATAAAAGATACGCCATACCTCAGGCATTCCCATCAGCACTGTAAGACGTGGAGAGAAATACGTTTAAAAGCATTATTCACAATTGCCATACAGACGACTTTAGAGTTGAGCTCTAACTGAACGAAGTACTAGTGAATTATAAAAGCCTTATGAACAAAGCGGTGGCATACTCAACCTCTTCAAAATTTATAATCCACTTTTCCCAATGGAGCTGCAAATTGTAAATACCTTGTCCAAATACCATTTAGAAAATAGCTGTTTAAGTGATTACCGATCGTTAAGAGTACTAAGAGCATTTACTTCCGGATTGGATTACTTGAAAGGACACAAAAGGTTAGAGGCTAGTTCTCCTCTGGAGTGGATTGAATCAACCATTTTTGAGTGGATCTTATACGAGAATTGTACATTTCCAAGGCTTCCTTTCTCCTTATTAACAATCACTATCGAAATTCAAAAGGACAGCTGAAGTTTTGAAGTTAAAATCGAATGAATGTGATCCGAAATAAGAATTTTTCAATTGACTGCTCCTTTACCAATGCATATTTTACTTGTTGAATGCTTATTAATGCAATTATTCAAGTTATATTGGCGAAACATCAACATGCAGTAGGTCCAAAAAAAGTATACTTTAATTAAAACAACTTACATAGCTTCCGGTTGAAAATGATGAATTATTGCACAGAGGGAAAGACCTGATCGGAAACAGATTGTGAGATCCTTTATCTTAACGCCAGGGTAACCCGCAGTGACCTCTTGACACCAAGTTAACAAATCCTGTCCTGTCTGGGAGGTGACTTTGGTTTGGTTTTCAGTTTGGCTAAAATGGAAATTCGTCAGCATGAAATAGTCATTTATAATTAGAAATTATAAAATTATCCTTCTATTTAACAAATTTGTAAAATTACCTAAGAACTCCAAATCGCACTCAAGATTTTAAATACCAGATGCTAACTCCAATTGAATTAGATTGGATTTAGTTTACTCGAAATTAATTTCAATCTAAAACCGCGTGAATAGCAAAGAGATCCTCTAGTGGAATCTTGATCCATATAGGAAAATGTAGTTGGCATTCTTGAACAAAATCTCGTATTTAGTATATTCTCATCATCCATTATGGCATACTTAAATGGTTTAGACGTTCGATTAAACCCCCGTCGCAACGTCTATTTACATGGAACGAATTTTCAATCTACTGAAATTCTCAGCATCATGTCAAGTCTTACATCTTTACAAAAGACTTCGATGTAATTTAGCCTAATTCATTCATACCTAATTAACAACTTATGCATACGTTTCTGTTCCGGTTATTAGTCGATTTCAACAAACTTGAAAGGAGAATATAATTTCATAACTTACTAGGCCACGAATATCACCTATGGGCTGATATCTTCGAAGTTAAAATTAAAAAATATGCTAGCAACGAATCGCAGCCCATGTCAACTAGCAGTTCTGTAAAGGCAAATATAAGCTTCGCGCTACCATCCTATCTTTAGGACTCGATCAATCTCTGATGTGTACGTTCCTCCACTATCAGAGGGAACGCGGATTTACTTTCGCACTTGAGAACCAATATCGGCAATTCCAAGCACAGCATCTTTGTAGCTGAGATTTAACAGAACAGAGTCAAGTAAATGCTCGATTCAAGACGGCCCCAAGGACAAATCGGCGCTAAGAGCAAATTTGCTCGTGCAGAAACCGTTACTTCCAGAATCCTCGTCTGCTCCCCCCCCCCCCCTCCACCTTTTATCAAATCCCATCTATATACGAAATTTTATGTTCTATGTACTTTACTACGCGTCTAACACATTGGTCCCAGCTAACAGTAAAATGAAGTCATTTGTATGAATCGGAGCTAGTTAGCGTGATAGTCATTGGCATACAAGTGGGAAAAAATCTGAATGTAATTTTTTTGTGTTTACATGACATGATAAGTTTGAGCACAGTCCCAAAAGATTACTCTAACTAGTACAATTTTCAAGCCTGTAATAATGGCCTGATGCAAAGCTTATCCTTTCTAGCATTAGTGTATTGTTATTCATTTTGATAGTGGGGTAGTAAATTTCTCAAGCCCACTAAGGTCGGTATTAGAAGCGCTAAAATTAGTGAGAGGAATGATACTCATCAATCTACATACTACCACCACCTTCCATGTAGACCCAAAGTAGTCTGTGCGTTTCACCATTCACATTATGCTGCGAGATAGACTTATCTCCACGTGGTGCATCCTGGGTAACGTATACTCATACAGCAAAAAAGACTATAAACTGAGAGTTAACTTCAAACTACCACGACCTGACTGCATGTCTTATTCCACCACTTCCATAGCACTCACCCTACCTTACCTTTTTCTCTTCCTTTGTGTCTGCCTCTTTTACATCTGTGAATTACTCTTCTGTTTCCCTTCTCGACGACTTTTTGTGACTTTGATGTTCATCCCCTCTGTGAAGCCCGAAGTCAACTAAAGGGCTAATGATAACTATCATAAAACCTGCCATTTGGTATAAATAAATTATGCTGCTCAGATTGTGATGAGAGAATCGGCCATTTAATCAATATTTCAAATTTTACTACTGAGCTATCGTGACCATAATTTTGAGTGTATGGATTTGAACTTCAGAATGAAACGAAAGGCGACCGCAGGCTGCTGAAATTAATGTATAAGAATTTGAAGGTTATACGTTATTTGCCTAATGTCCTCAAAAATGCTCTTCCTATAAATGGATTTATCATTATAATTTATACCAATCAGGCCTGATGAATGTTCATGCATTCTAAAGCATCAACCACCATAGGCCGCGTTTGACATGAATAAACACAGATAAGATATCAATCAGAGAGTAATTTTCAATCCAAAGGAATAAATTTACAGCGATAATTTTATCCGACAGTTGGCAGCTCTGGCAAAAGAAATTTAGATTACAGAAATTTGTCCTGCAAAATTGGGAAAGCGACTCATCTCCAATTCTATTTGAATTCAATGTGTCGAGTTATAATACCAAATTCAGCAGTGGCTTTTATCTCGGTTGGATTACTTCACTAATCCAATCTACACAGCAACCGAAACATATCTAGAGATTCTCCTAAAATAGCACCAAGGGGTCAAAGTCTCAACACATGAAGCCCACTGTCAAATTGAAATGTCTATGTGTAGAACAAATTGTGTAATCGGTATCGGCAATAGCCCTTTGGAAAGCTGATTGCGTTGAAATTCAATCATTAACATAGCAACTAAGAGCTATTTAGAGATTGAAGTCCAAGACTGTATGAAAAAACGCTTTTCCCGGTTCCGATGTCATACATAAAGACAATAGGGCGCTACATACCAAGTAGGATATTATTGACCTTCTCAGCTACTGGAAGGTTAAATAATGTGAAGTGGCAGGACCGACCCTCACTTGCCTCCCATAATTAAAAAGAGTATAAATTTTGTATTAATATTGGCAATAATAATAATAATATTATGTGAAACAAGGTCTCTTAGAAACATAATTTAGGAAAACGCCGCATTAATTAGAGAAGTATTGGAAAAGCTCATGTGCTAGGCAGAGAAGGGGTCATTGAAAATGCAAAAACAATGGAGAGAAGAGATATGAAAAATCACTCACCTGTTTTGTAAGGCAGAGGAATTCTGAAGGTCATCAGTGCTCTTTGCTTGTGAATTTTGTACATCTGAAGAAAATAAATATGAGATAAGGTGGGGAAATCTTTTACACCAATTGTACGCAAAAAAAAGCCAGCAATATTGAGAGAAAATTTGCGGTTATGAACTTCAAGTTGAGTTAACTGGGAACCAGACTAGATTGCCAGAGATAGTCTAATACTCCCACTTTCTTGAAGTTCTTCTGAATACCCATCAACTGCCATAGTGAAGGGGCATTCGAGAAACTAAAAGAGGGTATAAATGAAGTTAAAATGATGATGTGGCCTAAACGGAAACGACTGGCGTTAGGGTCTACCAAGCTTCGCATGCATTTCCAGTAGGAGGGTGAAATGAGAGGTTAGGGATCAAAGTGTTAATACGAGTCTAAAATCCCAGCCATAGAAGGCATAGTTCAAGCTGAGATAGTGATAGTTATTACGTTCTGAGTATACTAATCCTAACAGAAGCAGAAAGAACATAACTGGAGTGAACTAAGTGAATCTTTATTGTAGTAAACTAATTAACGGTAAACTCGATGAGTCTGAGTCATGTGTACAGAAGTAGGAGGTTATAGTTAAGTGAGGCAGGAAAAAGACATGGAGAATAGATGGAAGCATGGAGATAACCGGAGAGTCTAGCATTAACTCATAGAAATAAGGGCACATCAAAATAAATGGCAGCAACCACTCAATGGTTATCGCTCCGTACAGCCTCATAGTATCATAGTATTGGAAACGCTTCTGTCTGGGAATAACTTTTCTTTTGATGCAACATAACACTGAACAATGTAACTAAGTTTTGGGTATGCAATTCTCTGAATATCCGATTGTGCACCAGTCAACACGACCGCTAAGTCAAAGGTCACATGATCAACTCAAATCGATGGTTGAGATAATCAGTTGTAAAGGCGATTAGCTCTGGTCAATAAAGGGATTGGTAAAATATAAATTTCTCAAAAGAGTAGCTTCATAATGCCTTCCCTCAAGTCAAATCAAGTATTATAGACACTTGCCCAAGTGAGTCTGCAATTTCAGAGGTAACTAACTGGTCAATAACGAAGAGCAGATAGTGCACAAAACCAATCACAAATACACGCAAATAGAAATGAAGGTTTACCTAGGAGTCGCCAGTTATTGGCCTAAATTTACAGTATGCTCATAAATCCTGCTTTTCTTAAAGACAAGGAAGCCAGATTAATCATCAGTGGTATTTAACACCAGTTAAGGTGGCGAAACAACTCCGACTACAGGTGACATTATACATTATAATTTGAATTTTGCTTTTGCCTTTAATCTAAATACTAAGTGGATTTACGAAAAATGCCTTATCGAATGGTGTTGGTGCATTTGAGCATGAACATTAAGAGCGCACTCGTAAGTTCAAATTTTATGCACCGAAAGACCACCAGCGAGGAATGCCCAATTAGGCAGCCAATCACCTATTACCTACCTATGCTCATACAAGCAAATATATTTTTCCCAATACAGACCGATTGATTGGATTACGAGACTTCTCGAATCTGGTAGTAGGTCTACTGAGGAACAACTGAGTAATCAATAAAGGAATGTTAAATAAAGTTTGAAATTTCAGTGTTATAAGTACAGGAAAAAAATCTAGTTCACGAAAGCTGCCCTTAATATTAACTCCAGAAGTCTGTACACATTACAAAAAGATTTTAAATTGAAGGTGTCAATATCTTGGACAGCATAATCTAGTCTCCGTCAATAAAACCGCCAAATTGGAAATTAAGAGGCTTTTAAAGCAAAGAAACTTTGTACGCTCATGCACATAAAGTCAGTAGCAAATAGGCAAAATGGCATTCAATATAAATTATATATATATCCAGCAATCTTTGACGGCAACATTCTACTAAGATGATATTACGTTTAGACGAAACAATACCAAAGTAGTATTTGAAGTTTACTTCCAAAAATAGCGTACCATGTGTCAAAAAAGATTGAGATTAAATTGACAATCGAAGAGTGAGCAGATGAATTAATTTAGATGGGCAAGAATGAGCTTCATTAGGTCAATAATTAAACAGCTTTTAACACACTGATAGGGGGTGGAGTGAAATATTTTTCGCGTATTAAGCAGAATTAAGAAGAGTTCATCAGCCGATCAGTGAATTATCATCACAACAACAAATTTTGGTAGAGAAAAAGAAATATCTTTAGCGTTTTCTTATAGGAAAATCACATTCTATCATTCCTTAGAGATCAGAATTAGCCAGGGTGATTGTTTACCAACATCATAGGCTATAGACCGAGGAGTGTTGAATTTTTAACCTTTGACATGTCAAATATGCATGGTGATTATTGCGTTACTGGGGTAAATTGGATCATAAGAATTTACAGTTACTACTCCTTTTACCTGGAAAGCAGTATTGTGAAAGCTAGGCCATAGGTAAAAGAGGAAAACCACATCTACCAAGAGTTGAGTACTGACCAAATTCTACTGCACGAGAGCAATAAAAATAGGGAATGGGAGAGAGAAGAGAGAGGGCAGAAAACAACCGTATCAGTAGACAAGTGACATTAGTGTGTGCAAATATAAGGAAAATGTATATAAAGCACTTGGAAACACGGAGTAAGCGAAAAGTTTGTACTATTAACCATGGAAGTACAAAGAATGTCTGAAGGATATCAGATTGACGTTATTTGAGATAAAAAGGCTTCAGCATACGCGTCATTGGACTATGTTGTTGGTCAGCCAGTAATAGTGTTCTGAGCGTACTTTTAAGGCAAAGGGAGTTCGAAAATGTAATCTGTTGAGGCAAATAAATTGTAACCCTTCAATATCAGCATAGCTAAATTGCTGGCTGATTGGGCGATTGATCAATGTCATTCCTAATAAAAGGCGTTGAGAAACCCCCTAGATCACGAATCACATCTCACATCTTCCTCCAAGTCCGAATATACACATATGCATGTGGCTCCGCATCGATATATCAATGGCGACAGAGCCTCATATTACGCACATAATAAGCAAACACATGAACGAATAGAGAAACATAAGTGGCATAGTGTCAAAGGCTTACCAAAAATTCTGCCAAAGATTTTCGGACGCATTTTATACTCGTCAGTAGCTGGGACAACACGAACTTGGTTACAATCAGCCGTAGCTCCAAACAGTTACAGTTTGATAATACAAAACTGGGCAAATGAGGAATATAAACAGACCGGAAGGAGAGCTTGGATAATTATCAAATGAAAATTGCGCATATTTATGGTATTGTACTATTATGAAGGCAATTTATTCTCTCCAGGGCAGAGAAGTGCAGAGCTGAGACAAAGCATAACATAGTCTAGCTAATCTGCGCCTGACTTATTGCATTTGTGAGAGACGTAGGGCAACATCAATGATTCCTAGGTAGGTATCTGTGTGTGAGTTAGTCTGTGTTCTCAATTATTATCAAAAACATCCTAATCCTCCATAAAGAAATTGCAAATAGATCAAAGTCGGCGATCTCGGTCACTCTCCATCATCAAGCTCGTCGTCACCCCCTCATCATAACCACAAAGGCGTGATGTTTAGGCCAATTTTTTTACAAGAGATTTGTCTAGATGGTGACTAATCTGTACACGGTGCATCCAAATGAACACTTTGCCCCAAAAAACAAATAGACTGACATAGTTCATGCTTATAACAAAGACGCCTTTTAGTACTGCGTAGTCCAAAACAAGAAAACGTTCTTGGAGAGAATTAAATGTCTTCTGGTATGTTTATACTTGCTTAGGATAAGCAAAGTGGGATCAAGATATAAAAATCACATTTGGAAAGGCATCGTAACGCTCGACACTCAAAAAATGGCCTTTCTCCAGCCTCCACTGTCATCAGTATTTCCACAATTTCATCTGTCAAAAATCATTATTGGAGAAACGATTTGGCTCACTTGAATCTCATAATTCCTTTCATGCCTAGAATGACGAGGCAACGTATTTTAGGGCAGTATCAACCCCATTCCTTGTGAGATCTTTTCGTTGCATAGTCGTAGCGCCCAAAAAGAAGTAAAATTACAATTCGTGGTTACGCATATGAATATTGGAGGTGGCATTGGATTCGTCCTTAAAACGAGTATGGATATTTCTAATAAATACAAGCAGGATGAGAAGTTACTGATGTATAGGCCACAATTAAAGCGTAGAAAATCCTTGTCCTATGGAAGGTAATTTTATGAAATAATACGAACCGGAATTTTACCTTAACGAAGTTGAGAAGTAACACTATAAACATTATAAAATAAAGCAGTGAATCTGCAGACAACATGGCTATTTAAGTAGCTGTGGGAAGCAAGTGACGTTGAAAAGCAGAAAGTCCAATAAGTGATAGACTAGAAACCAACAAGGTCAAAGGGCCTTACTTCTTGTGGCTTTTGAATTCACGTTGAAACATTTTTTAGCAAATTAGTAGCACATGTTTGAGAATTCAACTTCCATGACTGGATTTCAACAAGTAGCTGTCTACGATGTGCAGAGCCTATTTACCGGTTCTGTAATCATGAGGTTCGGTCCTGTCACTTCAAATCATTTTTTAACCTTCCAGTGGTTGAGAAGGCAGCTTACGGCCTTAGTATACCAAAATTTAAATAACAGATAATTTTAAAATAACAGTATTTACTCAAGGCGAACGAATGTCATAGAAGATAAACAGAAGAGCACAAAGTAACTACAGGACTACTTACCTTTAGTCTCATTCTCAATGGGGTGTTCATCTTCTTCGTTCTTGTCATTCACCTCCTGAAGATCTGGACATCTTTCAAGGGCTTGAAGTTGGTGGGTAATGCTAGTGAAGTCATCGGTTGGGCTGTTTGCAGCTTCTGGAATGGGTGAATCACTGCCAAATCGACTACTGCCCATCATGCCGTAAGCTGAAGAGGGAGCGTAGGTAAGGGACATTGAGGAAGCCAGGGATATCATGTCTTCATCGCTGAAGGAGAGGAAACAAAAAACAGAAAATAGAAATTAAAACCTTAACGAAAGTAACCAGATACGTACAGCATACCATCCTAGATACTGCCAACTATTCGCTCCTCCCAATTAAAATTGCAACCTTACAGAGAGAGATTTATAGTGCGAACACCTTGAATCAGCTCCGCGAGCCCTGCTTACAAGTTGGTGGCCCTTATATCAGCTAATATTCAACGAAAAAAAACACGAAATCCCTCAACACAACTACGTCTTCTCAATCAATACCCGAGTTCCCTTTGCTAATTACTGACGCCTTTTCCTTTTCTCTAGTTACCAATACCTCTTCCAATTTCTTTCTTCCTTTCTATTTCATTATCTCACATTTATACAATGTACATTCGTCCAAATCAACTCTTGGGAAAATTCATTACATCCGATTAGTCTTTCGAAAGATTCTTCTTTTTATAAGGAAATTTTCAAAACCCCAATCAATCGGATTCTTAAAAAAGAGCTTTACTAACGGATACTAAGGTCACTTCATTTACTGACCACACAATCTCCTGGACGCAAAATAGCCAGAAATCCAAAAACTCAATTCCAAGCCTTAAGTAGGCTTAACATCAAAATTAGACACCACAGCAGCTCACAATATTAATGCAAGTTTACAATTTTTTTTATTTTTAAATAGTTGATGACATAAACGTGAAAATTCGAATGGAAAAAGAGACTCCCAGTGCCTTCAATTTATTCTCAACTCACAACATCATCCGTTACTTGACAACTTTACTACTGCCGTAATTAAGTGACATATTTTTTATTCCTCATTCTCGCTACTACTGGGTAAACTAGACGCGTATTAAAATAATTTTAAAAGCAAACCAACAATTTTTACTTTTTCGGTTATGGGTATTTTTAAGTTTTTCCCACTTTCCAATAGCATCCATTTGATATGTTATCGGCTGAAATACCAAACACCCACTACAAGTCAGATGACCCATTCTAAAGTGACAATAGGTTATCGGGAATCCATCTACTTTTGACTAATTCAGTTTAATTGGAATTTAAACACAGCAAAAATCTAACAGATCAAGGTGCTGTATATAGGAAAGAAGGGATTACAAATTGTGTTTCTAATATGTGTTATTGATCGTAGACAGCAATCGCACCGATAATGCGTACCATTTATTTTTTAAAACGATAGCCAAGATACCATCTTATTAGATTAATCGCGTTTTCAATTTTAGTGACATATTCTAGGAATAGACGTTATAGAACGCATTCGAAACTATTCAAAGTCAAAAGCATCTTCAATAATATAAGCAATCATGTATCTCATCCTCTAAAGTCCATAATTATCCATTGGCAATGAGAGAGAGATTATAATGTTTGCCAATTCATAATTCAGCAATATTATGTACTAATGAGCATGTGGGCTAGAATAGATTTCTGTTTACTGATTTCTTCACCTCCCTCTCACATTGAAAATGTATGACTCAGCCTCCCTAATATATGTGAATAGAATGAGCAAATTTGGTCGTTACTTATCTATGCCGACTTTCAGGAGAAACTAACATCCAACCCCAAAGTTTTCAGGGCATTCGATCGGGTGCACTAAGAGTGCTCTCGTAATCTCACCTCGTGTGTACCAACTACCGATTATTGAAATTTACGCTCAGACTCGGCTGTATAAAACCACCAGTGAACGTCGCAAGTAATGGTCTACCAGTTAGCCAATCATTTATTAAATATCCAATCCTATATAAGTAAATTTATTTTCTCAATAGTTGACCCCTCGGTTGACCTAAAGGGCTTCTCCCTTCTTTCCTCGGTCCGAGTAGTTGTATCTCCACTAAGCAAACTCCCTGGACAAGTTATAAAAGTGCTAGAGCAATCGAAGTCACTTAAGAGTGAAAGCTAATAGGGTATAAAGGAGTGGAGATCAAAGCACTGTTGAAAGTAGAGTTGGAGTATCAAAAGAACCATATTTAATTTATTTTTTTTTGAGATGAAACACTTACTTAATAGATAGTTCACCATCAAGAGTTTCAATTTCATGAGAGTTTTCATAATTTTCTTCCAAAAGCAGAATAAAAATAGGAAGATCTTACGAGATCTTAAGCAGCTTATTTAATTCTAACAGATGAAAAATTATAGTAAGCAAGATAATTGAATGAACACATTTGATCGTTCTCCTGCCTTAGTATTAAATCCTGGTTACGAGTTTAGGTCATGGAGAGTTATATAGGGAAGCCTATTATTTCATTAATTTGAGATCCGAATATTGATTTTTGATTTATCGATTTTTATTTTGGTATATTTCTATCCTAGTCAATTATTACATACAAGTAAACATATGAGCAATTCGGTTATTTTCCCAATAAATACCTTGGAGTAATTAAAATTGATTCTTTGGTTCAATTCAAGTGTTAGAGATACTAATTCATTTATAATTAGAATAAGAGAAATTTAATTCACACTCACGTAGCTTCTCCAGATCGAAGCATAAGTCCATGAAGAGTGAAGAATAGAGTAGCAGAGGAGACCTTTTTGGAGGCCGCACGCAGGTTGACCTTGAGATTGTTCTGTGTGGGAAGGGCGGAGGCGAATTCGGCCAGATTAAGGTTACGAGTGGCCAGGACTCGACGACGAATTGTAGTATTGGGATGTACCTCTTTAAAGTCCTCCGCGGATACACCAACCTATAGAGAAACGATGATATACTATTGATATCAGTTTGAATATATGTAAATTAGTTACTTGCCTTATATAAAGCTACTTTGGTGTATTGATTTTAATTTTTCTGTGAATACCCAAAATTCGAAGCCCACAATCCTGAGCTAAAAAGGATTTTATAAATAACAAGGAAAAAATATTTCTCCCAAAAATCCTAGTAAACATGTTTTGAATGATTACTAACGCTTTTCATTTGAACCTCGTGAAGACGCAATTTGGATCCAAAATTCCAGCTAAGCAAGATACGACTTTTATCTAAAACCTGTATTAGGAAACGGCTCTTTCAAATTTTATCTACAAGGATATTGCGTAGGATCGTATAAGTTGCATCTTCACTATCCCTACCATCCACGAATATTGATCAAAACAAAATATTTATTTTCTTGACTCAACAATCAAATAAAATGTGTGAAATTCAAGGCTGGCTATGAAGATAGGGGTTACGAGTTTGATGTCCATCGAGGTCTATCCTGAGAGCAGAAGGACTAGCCTTGCTAAAATGGTGGTAGAATTTGATTTTCTCGTCAAGGATGAGCCATAATGTCACATATCCGATAAAACAAGAGTAGGGAAAGTCTTTTCATAAGGGGCTCGAATGATCATCCTACAAATTGGTTTCGATACCCCTCATGAAAATTGAGATATTAAGTAAAATTTGAAGTACAGGAAAAATTAAGGGCAAAAACCCGAAACAAAAAGAATGCACCTTTAAAAATCGTTTTAGCTCATCATTGATAACGACAAGGTGGACTGAAACTCCTCAATTTGAAATAAAAAATTCACGATATAAGTTATTTTATCTTCCTAGTTAACCAAAACAATTAGCATACTTTAACCCGCAGCAAGGCAAAAAAGCAAACCTTCGTTGTGAGAAAGCAAAATGAGAAATGGGCAACCTGTACAATATTTGCCCAGTGGGCAATTTATTGCTTTATGCTCCAAAACTCAAATTTTATAATGCTACCCTTCTTATCTACAGTAACCCATTTGTCATTAATCGATTCATCTATTGAGAATAATCAATCGCACCACTTTATGTTATTATTTTTTCTCATCAAAAGCCAAGAAATCAAAACGGAATTAGGTTGCATAAATGTGACACACCAGAGCTCACTAGAGAATACATGGCAACTGATTAGGCCAACGTATGAACTAAAGTTGGTATCTTTTAGGCATTCGGATTTCCGTTAAATAATACAACTAAAAAAATATGATAAATTGAAGGCCAGTTGCTAGTATTACAGAACAAAAGCTGAATGAATTTGTTACAGAAGAGACAGTACTATTATATTAGAAAGAAGATAGCATAGCTTAGCGAATAATGACGTTTTTTGTTGATCATTTCTTTATTAAGACTTTGCTTGAAGTTAGTTATTGTACATTATGCCTGCATTGACATAATAGGAGGAGTTAAAAATAATGAATATGCGAATTCGATGTTTCATAACATCCAACAAGGTCAACATGTCTAAATTCATTGACAATGTCCCTCATTATGCACACATTTTGAAGTTAAAGTTATCGTATTAAGCAATCAAATATTGTGAAAATAAGTACCTCGTGTAAGGCTGGCTAAAGAAAACACACAAAAAAGAAACACAAAAGTTGGCAGTATAAGCTTACATCTTCTACTTGGAATGTCCATTCCTTGTCGTCAAAGGCGATGCTATTCTCATTACGATAAAGAGTTGTTATAACCTCCAAGTTGTCCGGTAAAGTCCAAGTATAAGAGAGAGAGGACTCATTTGTTTCTGATTTATGTAAATCCACCGCCTAAAAAATTGACAATTAAATAAAGCTCTGAAGAATATGCTACTTAAATTTGCTTATAAACCCATCAATACTAATTACTTTTGATGTACAACGTCTGCCTCTGCGAGTAAAAACAATAACAACCCCCATAGGACGATAACCCTTTTCAAAATTTACTGTTAATTCTTCCAATGAAACGGTGAACTGGAATTTGGCAGCTTTCATGCCAATCCGCTGGATCCGTTTCCACAAGCTCATTTTTTACAAAATCACCAAACCAATTTGAATTAAGCGACAAACGCGTTAGAAACTCAAACGACCTTGCATTTTAATGACAAACGAAAGAGATATATCAAAATTAGATTTTGAGGTAAAATAGTAAAATATATCAAATTTTAGATTTTTTAAAATATATGAACACTTTTAATAAATGATATTTTTTATCACGGATCATCAATTCGACCTTAAAAGTATATGCTAACTGTCTGTTCGCCGAGGACATTATCTTCTAGTCGCTGTAATGGTTAGCAAGTGATGTCACGTTTCCTTACACTTTACATTTTAGAGTGGTCCAATTTTGGTAGGTCTTGGATTAGCTGCTATTGGATTAATAGGCCGTCAGCTAACCAAAAAAATGAGCTTAAATAAGATGCAAGACTTTGCCAAAATTGCTGGTTTTGTGAGTTTTCAGTTCTTCACTTATTAATTTTTTTGCACTTCTAGACAACGTCAAAATATTATAAGGGTGGGTTCGAACCGAAAATGTCCCGTCGTGAAGCTGCGCTTATCCTCGGAATTCCGTATGTTTGGTGATTGCTTATAATTTCTTTATTTCTTGCGCATTATTTTCTATCTTTTTCTTTAACTTAGTCAATCTTCAAATAAAGCCAAGATCAGGGAGTCACATAAACGAATTATGCTGATTAACCATCCTGATCGGGGTATGTTTGTGTTTTTTTCCTTAATCCCTATTGATTTCTATAATGTGTAAATATGGGTAAAGGAAATAATTTTTTGATTGAATATTTTAGGTGGCTCTCCCTATCTCGCAGCTAAAATCAATGAGGCAAAAGATTACCTCGAGAATGATAAATAAACTCTTCCCCAATCCTCATGTATAGTATTACTATTTCCCCAATTTAATTAATAGACAAATCAAGGTGTACGTACTTTGTTTTATTCATTTTTTTTTATTATTGTTAATATAAATTGTTCTTCACAAAAATAGATTAGGTGTGTATAATTTAATTTCCGACGAATTGTCCATCTTCAATTCGATATTGCTGCTGTTCAATATATCCGGGTAAATTTCGATTATAAGTTGCCATCCCATAATTGGGCCCATTCGGTAGATAACCTCCTCCTGTTATGTTAGTCGTTCCTGAATTCGTTGTTGTTGTTGTTGTTGTTGCTCCCGTTTCTCCTCGTCTAATTCTTGCTTGAACTTCAAGTTGTAGTTGAAATCTTCCCGATACTACTACATCTTCAGCTCGCATGTTAGCGTTCTGTGAGTCCCATTGATGGTTATTGCCACTTCCCATTGGTTGGAGCCCATAAGTTGTTGTCGAATCAGAATAGAGTTCGGTTTGGTAAGGTCCTGGGTTATACTGGCAGGTGTCTTCATACCTTATCCAATCTGTTTGTCCTTGGATCTGATAACTGGGATTGGGTTGAGGTAATTGCTGAGGGTGCTGGTTGTAATGATAGGGATGTCGAAGTGTTGGGCGAAAGAACATGTCCACTACAGGAGGTTGTGCTGTAGTTGGGGGCCAGTAGCCGGTTGCAAGCAATTTAGAGGGTTGCCACGGTGATGGGGATTGGGTGCTCACCGAGGAGGGTGTGTGTTGGTAGTAGGATGAATGAGTAATTTCTTCTGTTCCAACTGGCGGAGGTGGCTCCTTTAAACATTCCTTTATGTCTTCTATTGGTTCACGATCTTGAGTGGGGTGGACAGCCGAAGGACTGAAAATGGAAGCAATGTATTCTTTGTTATTATTGATTCAGATGGTATGTTGCGTTTTCTACTTATATATTTCAGTAGGGTTGAATGCTTCATTTCATTATATCGAGATATGCTTGTCATAAGGCTTTAAGCCTTCTAAAAGTTAAGTTCGATGTTTAGACCAAGTGGTTTGATTGACACTATTTTTAGTGCAAAACTGGTTTTTCAGATTTTTGCCGAATCTCACCACTTTTGAAATTTGTTTGTAATGGAGTGACATCCGGAAATGCCTTCAATTAACTATCTATATTGCTCAAAAAACGACTGTCACTTGAATTCATCCGTAAAATTTCTGTGAAAATTGAAACGCTTTTTAGCCTAAAGTAATGTGACCTTTATTACAACTATCTTCTGAGCTAAAATAATACAATTTCAGAGCTCACTCTTTAACGCCCTACGGACTGTACGGTCTTCTCTCAAAATAGGCCCATTTCTACTAGACTCATAACTATTGCCGTTTGAAACGTGTTCAATACGTCTGTAGCCTTCGCCTGATACCACCAAAACTCATCACGTCGGCGGCATCAGTCTACTGTGAGACATGTGTGAATGTTGTTGAATGCATTTTTCAAAAAAATTATTCGGCCGTTAAAGGGCTAAGAAAGTGGCGAGTCGTGGTCTCTGTTGTTTTATTTACCAATTTATTTTACCAAAACCTTATCACTTAACAATGCCGCTCATTATATGTTTAAAACTATCGGCCTTCCTTGGCATGGAGATCGATATAGGAGGTTCAAAAAGGAAAGACATTAGCTGGAATGTACTGTGGATGCTGATAATTCAATTCACGACGACTAACAGGAGTTTGACATTATTTAATTTGGATGAGAGCTCTGTCTTATAACGTTGTGCTTCCAAAATTGTGCTTAGGAAATAAAGAATTTGCACTTATGAAATTGATAACGGTTTTCCATCGCATAAAAAAGCATGTTAATTCATATACACTTGTAAAAAAATTAATTTAATTCATTGCCCTTTGAAAAGAACTATTCCCAGTGAAATTTCAACACTTTTTTTCATTTAAAAATCCTTCAACTTTGTTACTTTCATTTTTACTGCCATTACAACAAACGACCAAGGAAATCATTCTAAAAGCTTCAGTGATTAGACGGCATAAAAATAACATTTTTTCCAAAAATATAAGTCCATTGGAGAATGAAGGTGGAGATGGAAAAAAGGAAGGACTTCTTCATCCAAATTCTATGTTTTTTGGGATTCTTGACAGTTAGCATAGTTCAATGCTTCATGTCCAAAACCGTTTACTAACCTAGTTGGCAATGCTGGAGAGCTTGGTTGTGCTGTTTAAGTCATTAACGATCTGCTCATGTCTGTAATAAGGTACAAACGATTGCTAGTTGCTGGACCAATCAACGTGTCGAAAAGGAAATTACCAAAATCTCAGAGATCAAGTCAACCAAGTTGAACTTTGGAGAAATTAGACATTACAGAGTGCATTATATCTCCTATAATAAAGCTGCCAACTTACTGTTTCCATTATTTAATCGAAGTGGGCTTCCTGACTTCAATATATCTTCCTCTAACCGATTTTTCCTCATATTTCGCATATTTAAATGCTATCCCATAGTTAAAGTTTTTCACAAGGCTATTTTAGTTATGAGTAGTAATAGTGACCCAGGAGCACTCTGTTTCCTAAAACTGGACGTAAGTGGTTGATCGAAAAATAGTCACTTAATATTCCTATTGCAAGTACTGTTTGGACTGAAATATCTAAAGCTTCGAGTACACAATATATCTTTCCTAAGAAGTGAAGATATCTCTTGAACTTTTATTTCAATTTGATCATCCTCTTTCTTACTATCTTTAGGGCACTCGAGAAGTTCACCTTTTATCGAACAATTGTTTCCGAACAAAGTAAAGACAACTTCACTGATTTTCGTAACCGGAACTTTGAGTTCTCTTGTAGCTTCATGTTCACATATTTCATAATCCAGCTCAGAATTGTCTGGTGTCAAAAGAAAGTTAGCCAAGAAAGTGAGCAAGTTTAATAAAGTGTGAGCTTTTAGCTGGTAAAAGGTACTATTTGTAGCATTCACACGAGTCAAGTTTTTGCCCAGTTTGTTGTCCCGAGAGGTATGGAATTCCTGTGGTTAACCTCGAGGAGATATTTCTTGATTGATAGTTGGTAGGAAAAATCGATTTACCAATCTGTTATTAAAGATAAGTGCTACTTCCTATGACGCAGTACATCGAGGATAGCAGAATGGTTTTAGACTACTAATATTTTACAAAAAAAATCGATTTTAATAATAATTTCATCTCAAATATTTGCAGCATCTGACTAGATAGATTTTCTATTAGAATAAAACAACTTAAACCGATCCCAAGGAATTAAAATACTGGTTATTTCTAGAAGATGCATTGAAAATTGTCTTAAAAAATGGTCTGGTCCGAATGATGATAAAATTACTCTAGAAGCAAAAACAGTATATTTTCTCACTTCAATAATAAGATTTAATTATAAATAATGTAAAGTCCTTAGTCAAGCTTTCACACAACATTCTGCAAGTTGACTTTAATGACAAGGCTCACTAATAGATAAGGGTAAAATGCTTCTTTTAAAAATTCGAATCCAGTATTCTCGCATTCAAGAAAGTAATTAATGAAAACTATTCTCTTCCCGTCGAATAAGACTCAAATTTCCTCCACCTTTGGCAGTCCTTGTTTTGTGTGCTGCGTGTGCGATTGTGAAAATCCATAAATGTATTGTTCGTCTTAAATCCGCTTAAACTGTAATTAAAGTATTCGACTCACTGGAATCAGGTA
The DNA here is from genome assembly GCA_000469805.3 of Hymenolepis microstoma. Classification (NCBI taxonomy): domain Eukaryota; kingdom Metazoa; phylum Platyhelminthes; class Cestoda; order Cyclophyllidea; family Hymenolepididae; genus Hymenolepis; species Hymenolepis microstoma. Next base: position 3,600,179 of record LR215993.1, on the reverse strand, counting down.
GAAACCCCTGACAAAAATGTCACTCAATTTATTAAATAACATGCTCAGTGATTAAAAAATTCTAAATGCAAAGCACCTTAAGAATTTTTGCCTTGTTTAATTTTTTTTGAAACTAATCATACTCAAATCAGAAATGTGCCCATACAGTACCGTCTGTTTCACATTGAAATAAATGACTAAATGAATATTGCTGTTCACTTTTCCTCTGATTAATTCAACCATTCACCTCTAAATCATGTTAAGTTTACGAGGAATCGTACTTGAATTACTAATTCTTCTCTGTTGGATTCAGTTACCGATTTCCTCTCAAACGTTCTTGTAACGAGTAAACTTAGTCCGTTTGACATAAGGTCATGGCGAAAAAGCGATACGTAGTTATCGAAATAAAGTTCATTGGAAGGAGGAGAAACCTAGTCGGTAGATTCCATTCTTAATTACTAAATTTTACCTAACACCATTTGTGGCAAGGGCAACCTAGTCATTAAAACTTTCGTATTTTGATATTTTTGACGGAATTCGGATGGAACTCTTGAAATATTACGTATCCTGCCACTCTCTATGCTAGACAGACTTAACCACTGTGGTTGGCTATTCAGCTCACTGGTTGTGCGCCAATGGGAATCGGGTCTGTGACCTCCAATATGACGGATGTGCGCGGTGAATTATAACTTACGTACTTTAAGCACTTCATAGTTCACTAAGGTGTAATTGTCTGCTTAACTTCCGGCTGATCTCTATTCAAAAGTAACGCTGAGTGAATAAAATGGGCTTTAAAATTCTAAATATACTTTTCATTATATAATTTCCACCATCATTTATTAACAAAATCTGTCATTGATTGTTGGTTCACTCTCCTATATTTATTTACGAAAGTTAAGGGAATATTTTTTCTAAATTAAATTAATAACAAATTTCACAATCGCAATTTCAATTTCCATTGTTTTAATTTTGCCCATCATTGGACTCTAACGGCTTTGAAGGACGTTATTTGCTAAAAGTTTTTTCCCTAATATTCTTTCTACACAATTCTTAACTGAACAAAATCAAACTGAGGAAATTTTCAAGTTTTATAACATGCAAAAATGAAAAGTTTTAATTTGTTAAAATTACTTTCCTTGCAAAATTAGGTTGATTTCTAAGGCAATTGAACAATTTGTGTATGAGAGGGGGAAATTATCCTCCAAAATTTTTCTACCGATATTTGTAATTCCTTATCTTATACTTAATGACTATAAAGGTCAACTTTCATATTACCTTTGCTTTAGGATATTTGATAACACGATAGTAGGAAATTTATTTCATAATCGCATTTTTTAGGAAGTTATCTTAATCTAAAAATTTGGGTGCATTTCGTAAACTGCCTCTGCATATATTGCTGCATAGAATGAACAAATGGTTCGGAATGAAATGACCAGCTCTGAATTTTACAGATGTGAGCTCTTTTGTGAAAGCTGAGCATGTGGGGAAGGGGAGAGAGAAGAGGTATTTGGATGGTTCAAAGCAGTTTATACCCTTTCTAGCAAAATTAAACAAATTCACTTGTGAAATAGTGAACTGCGAATGCAAAGATAGCCTAAATTTCCTATATTTTGCTGTTTAAACATTTGATGCCATTGTTCTACCTTCCTCTAATATTAAATTATCCGTTGATTCTGGAACTCAATTAAACTAATAATCGATATTCAGCTAAAACGTAATGAAGGTGTTTCTTAATGAAATAATGTGATAATTAGTAAATTTTGTAAGAGAGAAAGCATAAATGTTCATATGACTAACCGGAGTCAAAAATTCAAAAGTGGACTTTATAATAATGGCAATATCAATAATTATACATATGATATAGATTTTTAGAACATTTTAAAAAATTTCTTCAAGACTGCATTATTAACCTTACTGCATTCAGAATTATTCTTTAAATTGTATTGTTTGGTTCTGACAGTTATATTCCTGGAAAAAATTCTCCCTTAATTTTGTTGAACAGTTTTCAATTTAGTATATGAAAATTTGAAGAGTGATTACATGGCCAATTTCGTAATTGCATACTATCATCTGCGTACTTTCCAAGTACTCACGTTTTAAATCTACATAACAAATTACTTATTCATTGTCATATACTCTCCATAGGAAGTTGTAATTTTAGTGACAATGGAAACTGCACTATCATTAGTCCATATTGTAAAAATGTAATGAGGAGTGGCTTACAAAGAAACCACTCGATTTCAAGAAAATGTGCAGATAGGCCAAGATTAAAGAGATTCGATATGAATACCGTAAGGTAAACTTAGATTGCATTTTAGCTTAAAAGTAGTAAATACAGAACAATAGCGCTCAGTATCACTTTCAATGTGATATAACACTCAGGACGGAATACGAGGAAATATATCATGTGGCCAAGATGAATGAAGGTCCGTTTCCAATATCATACTGAAAGTGGTTTTGAGCGCTGGCGTAATATTCTCTATTTGCAACTTCTAAATAGAAATATAATATTAATTTACCACGTGATCTCTTGTACCATCACCATCCTGTATTTTTGGATTTATAAATTTCGACAAACTGGACGGCAATTCCACCATCTTATTCAAGGATGCGGAACCGTAAATTCGTGGACGTTGCCATTTTTTAATTTCCCTCGTATGTGACTTATAATAACAGACTGTTATGAGATAACATGATTTCGGCACAGCAGAGCTCACCTAACTTCACTGAATAAGAAATTTGATAGTGTAATACTCAAACGCCATGTGAATGAAAACGATATGTTTTATTTAAGCCTTGATATTTACTTTTGACCACCCACAAAATTACTGAATGAGAATTAAGTACTTTGATGCATAAATAAATAGATAAACAACTAAATTCACAAAACACAGAGTTAATTTGCTCTTCGAGTTGGCAACATGATTGAAAGGAAGGGAGAAAGCATTTTGCGCATTATTTGATGAAATGTCTTGACCAAATGATCTTGGAGATTGCTTCAGCGAATTTCCTGAAGAGCTAAATTCAATCACTTTTCTTATATCCAGACGTTACCAGTGAGGTTGGTGATTCCACTCACTGGATGAATAATGAAACTGTGACTTCTGACTGCGTGAGCATGTATGCTAAGCGCTACGTCACTGACGCGTCAAGACAGTCCACACTTTTCAAGCGCTCTTGAGCTTACTGTTTATTGCTGGAATCGAAAATGACTACTCCGCCATTTTCCAATGGATTTTGCACCTTTAAACTGATGCTTTATTTGAAGAGTCCTCAAAATATATATCCATATAATATTTATTGTTTAATAATTAAAATGAAAAGTACAGAAACCCGAGCTGTTAATTTTTTATTACGTTTGTTGACTAAACTCAATGGAAATAAAACACAACTTTGTCATGGATACGGAGAAAAAGCCTACTTAATTCCCTATTTTTCATAATTCTAGGAAAACTGTCAGGCGTGCAGCGGAACCTTAAATTGCTAAAATCTTATCAACACAACCAAACGACGTATCTTAATTACATATACATAGAACCTAAAAAACTCATTTTTTAAAACAGTCAGCACAAAGAAACCTCATAAAAAAATTGTACTTACTATTGGGAAACGATACTGCAATTTATAAGGCTTGAGAATACTGATTTATGAGTACTAAACCATCGTTTGACTAGCTTGGATGCAAAGGACAAATTTACCAAAGGTATTTCGCAAGACCGGTACAAAGAGGTTCTCATTAAAAAAGAATTATCCAGATAATGAATACTTTTCTATTTAATAAACCTTTACCGACACAATGTTGAGAATTGCCTAAAATCAGCTTTCTTTAGATTATGAAGTCCATAATGGCAAAAATGGAACTTAAAAATCTTCTCGAGGATAATTTTCAATTCTCTTGTTTTCATTACTACTCTCTCCTCCCCATCCAAGATCATTTCTCCCACTTCAAAATGTGTCCACCAAATAAATGCCTGATCCCACTTAGTTAGGACACTATACTGACGGTGTGCTCAACGAATGAATAAACATTTTTGTCTGAATTCGAATTTTTCTCAAATTGTAAAATTGAAATAATACTTAATAATAAAAAAACTCATCTTACCTAAACGAGTTTCCAGAGGTTCGGGTCTCTGAGGCCCTGTCTCTCTGCCGACGGTTTTTGAACCAATTCGATACCTGTGTTGTTGTCAATCCCGTGAGTTCTGAGAGCTCGCGCTTCTCCCTCGGAGATGGGTAAGCATTGCGGTGGTTGTACCAGTCACGTAGAATAGCCCTTGACTTCTCTTTGAAACAGTAGCTCGTCTCCTCTCCATCCCAGATTGTCCTAGGCAGAGGAAACTTCCTACGTACTCTGTACTTAGCTACAGCACCTAGGGGTCGCCCTTTCACTCTTTCTTCTTCCATGTAATGAGCTTGCATCCACAGGTTTTGAAGTCGCTGATGCAGAGATTGGGAGAAAACATGACTCTCTAGAATGGCGTACATCTCCGTGAAACGACCTTCATTGAATGCTAGAGTCGCTTTAGCGGAAAGGAGGCTCTCATTATTATTGCCTGTCTCTCCGATGTTTTCTATAAATCGTTTCAGTCTTGAGTAGTCCCCTGATTGTTGTAGGACATCGCAAATACATGAAATTTGCTCATTTGTGTAAGAGAGGGTAGATTGTTGATCGTAAATACTAGTATCAGTCCAGGATGATGAAGTTGAGTGATACGTTGGTGGTGGAGGTGGGTAATAGGAATTGGAAACCCCAGTTGGGGTAATTGAGTACGGGTTGCCGGTTGTGGTAGACAGAGTGGCAATGGAATCTGATCGCTCTCCTTTTACTGACGCCGATGATGGCTGTGAGGAGGTGGCAGTGGCAATAAACATGACTCTCACTTCTTCTCCTTACCTCTCTCACTCTCGCAATGCTCAAGTTACTCAAGAATGATCTCTTATTTCACAAGGCTTGTGCACATTAAATGTGATACCATGTGCACATATGCACATGTGAAGCGTGGATGCGCGCATGCCGCGTCAGACTCCTATTGGCGGCTCGGCCGCTCTCGCATTACGCCTTTAGCCAATGGCGTCGTACGATTTACCCTTGTCTCGTGCTGTTTGCAGGTAAATAGCTAATGAAAGGGAAATATACCCCAAGGGTAGCTTATTATTCTGTAACAATAATTAAACGTTCTGTTTCACTCGTGAGAGAGAGGTAATTAATTCAGAATTTGGGAGGAAATGGTCACTTCTGTTTACTTGAGCTGCTGAGTGGCTATAGCAACTGATAAGTTTGTTGTAGACTGTTGCGAAATGTGGAGTGAGAGAGAGCTGGGATAGAACAGTAAATGGACTGGGGTGGGGCTGAATGACCGAACGTATGAATGAAATATGACACTCGTTGCAGGAGAGTTTACAATTACGCTCACTCATTCACCCATTCGCCTTTATCGCTTTCGCAATGCGCGATAGCCCAAACGGTAGTGATGGTGGTGACTTTGACCTGAATTGTGGATAAGACACTTTGTGGAAGATTGTCGGAATTGTAGGCGACAATTAGAGAATCTCTATGTAACTGAACGGTTATCGGCTAAGTTTAACTTATTTCAATTTAAAATTTTATAACTCTTACAAGTGTCAAGGGTGATTATCCAGTTGCTTATCTGAATGGCATCCTCGATCATAGTCAGTAGAACTTTTGAAAGTAAATAAATTTAGCTTTTCAATATCAACACAAATCCCATCATCTGGGCTGCACATTGAATAGGGTTAAAGCAACAAATTATCTCTCACTAAATGCAAATAAAGGTCCTCCAACTAAGCAGTTCTGCGGCTCACGTAAATAACTTATAAAGTACTGGACAGCATTTACCTTCAATTCATGCAACACGAATGATATATATACCAAATGGCAGGCTTTATGATAGCTATCATTAGCCCATTAGTTGAATTCTGGCCCCCCAGTATCTCTGGGTTTCTGTCGCTGTCTGTAGGGCTGGACACCGCATCAGGTGTGTCTTCTCCATTTCCTCCTGCAGGTCACATAGGGGGCATATTGGTTGGGCGTATACTCCTATTCTGTGAAGGTGTTTAGCCAGGCAATCGTGCCTGGTACGCAGTCTAAATTTTGCACCAGCTTCGATTCTTAAAGAGTCGACTATGTTGGAAAGCGCCACTGTCCACTGCTTCTCCTTTGTTTGGGCTTTAAGTTCGTTGTTTCTTGGAGTCTTGAATTCTCTCCTGATTAAGGTCTTCACTGGCAACACAAATTATAAATTAGCCCAAAAAGGTGGAGGATTGTGTGTCTGAGCAGTGGGACAAAACTTTCTCCATCCTCTGGCGACGAAATTATGAGGAGACGAAGAGTCTATCACCAGTGATAAGATCTGCTAGTTTACAAGTTGAAATTATCGAGTAAGGTCAATTTAATTTTTCGGGCTTAGAAGAAAATATGAATTAAGGTATCAAAGCCGACAATAGGAACTTAATAGCTAATCAATAGGCACTGAATATCGTGGACAAGCATTATGTTCAATGCTCCGAGTGACGGATCACAGAATTTGAATGTCAGGGTGGAAAGTAACCATTTGGTAAAATCGTGCACCTGAAATCCAAAAAGTGGTGTACAAGAATTCTTGGCACTTTCGTCCCAACGTCCATTATTTAAAAATTTTCGGCATAATTACGAAGTCTTGGAGACCGGAGATTCTCCCCCCCCCCTCCCCACCTCCCACCATTCGTTTATCTTTTGCAGTCATCCGCATTTTGAAAACGTAAACTATTCGTCCTGTTAACTATTCTCTATAACATCTCTCTCTTATCAGTTGAAAGTACTATCAAAGTTTTCATATTCCTTGTACATAAGTATGTCTTGAAGTCTATTACAGTTGTCAAGTGTGATTGTAGCCCGATTTGCAGCCAAAACCCACCTTTCCGACTCTGTTGTTCCCGAACGCAGAAGGTGACTGATGACGTAGAATAATTATCGTCGTAGCAACTAACTTTGCTGACTGACCTTATCAGATTACATAACAGAAGAGAGGATTTTGTATTTGCATCTAGCTAAGAAATATTATCGAAATAACGCACGCAACTTAGTGTTTTATTTTTTTGTCAGAGTAAGCCAATCAAATTTTTTTGTTTCTTCAATTATTTTTGGATTGAATATTTAGTTAGCCCGAATTATAGCGAACTCTGCCATGTAAAAATTCAGTTGCTAGTCTCGTTGACCATTGGAAATGACCAATAAGCTCTGAACAAGGTGAACAAAATCTCCCGCCTGAGCCTGGAGCAAAAGGATTAGGCAGTTTGTGAAGTTAATTAGTGAACTACAATTCTTATGAGAATACGGACGACTCAATGCCCTCAGAATTTAAGTAACGAAAGGGTCTTGGTGACCTGATTTCGTCATCTTCAAATCGACCTCCTCTCTACTTACGCCTTTTTCCTTGACTAAAACTTGGAAAGTTGCTTTTTGCATTGCCATGAACATTAATGGCTTTATAAGTAATATACTGATGGCAATAGAAGCCACAGCGAGCTTATGATCGAACAAAAATAAAAGTATTTTCTTTTTCATACAAGTTTTAAGGTTATTTTAGGCTATTTTTCTGCCGAACTTGACGTTACTTCGGATTAAAAATTGCTGTTCTTGGTGGCAAGTTCCCTGTGCAGACTAGCCAAAACGACTTTAGGTATTGAATAGAATGCCGAAGTATAACATCATTAAGTTCTTGCTGGCATTATAAGCAGAACCACCAAAGTAAATATATCACTACTCATATTATGTTAAAATTACATTAAATTCATTCAGATCGTAATAATTTGAACACTTTGGCAAATCTGTTAACTAAAAGCGAAATTGAGGACGGTGGCGTCTCTTTCATCTATTGGAGCTATTATTTTAGAAAAGCAGACGCGCATAGAGCGACAAAGAAGACGACCGAGGAGAACACAATGGTGTAGGAGTAAGTTGGGTAGGGTGGGGTTAAATATCTAGGTTGGGTAAGCTGCTCTTGGACTAGACACGATGCAGTAGAGGAAATATGATCCCTCCTGTCTCCAGTCCCCCTCCAGCCCAGATATCCGACGCCTGACTGGCCAATTCACGCCTCGTTTTGAAGACAACTCTCTCCACTGTTCTATCATACACTCTCACCCTCTCGAAATTTCGTCCGATATTCCGATTCTTTATTTCAATTGTTTGAGGAAACGTGTTTTTCAGGTGTTTACACCTCTTCCATGAAACTTTAACTTATTTGTTATGAAACTAAATGCAACATTTTAGAGGCACTTGAGCGTGGCTAGCTTCCTTCAACTCTCGAGCAATGATTATCGATTATTGGTTTTCTATACTCCAAAATCGAGAAAGAAATTTTGTTTTACCTGCAATTATTGATTATAGAAGCCGTCAATAATTGCCCACTTATCCAGCTCTTTATAAGCATTATACAATGTCCACCCTTTGTCATATAGATCGTTTTATTTTTTACCCCTCGAAGTATGATTAAATGCTCTGGCTGGCGCGTAGACCATCAAGAACTTCCATGCAAAAGTTAAAGTTGCCGGTTCTATTAGAAGAGCGACGATTGATCTCAGAAAAGTGTGGACATTTTATTTCCAAACTATGCACAACATTTCCCTTTTTGAGTAAAAAGTAATCAGCTACCAATTAACTCCCTTCACTTTCAACAGAGAAGATCGCTAGATTACAGCAAAAGTTTTTTTAGATTAAGATTTCATACAAGATCTGTGAAGAAGCACACTGCTTCATTGATTTCTTTTAAAAAATGTTCTTTATTAGGACTTTAAAGCAAACTTTAGCGCAAAATTGTGTAATCAATATAGATGAATTCCATAAGCTCCCAATCATTGAGCCAACTTTCAAAACAAGTATTTGCATTATCCTAAAAAGTCAAATGGGTTAGTAAAAGTCATTCACGATTACGTCGCTATCTCTTTTTCAAGAAAAAATAATATCTGATTCTCTGAGAGTTTCAACTAGATTCGATAGTTAATCGATATTAATAGCATAAGCATGGCCAAGGAAAAAATATAACTTTCTTTCAATAAAATTATTTGTCTTCATTAATACTAGAAGCATTCAAGCGAAAAAACCTATATGTTTATCATCCTCTGTTTGAGATATAAAATGTTGCCTAAGGATATCTAAAGTTTCGTTGTCATATAGTTGGCAACCAGATTCTCACCATCTCAATTCATCCAAAATAAAAATCAAATCAAATTCCTCCGCTTCCGTTTTTGTCGTTAGTCAAAACAGTTCCCGATACGAAGTAAATTTTTTTGTAAAAAGACATTGAAATAGATGCACACGCATTGAGTGCTGATTGGTTAACTTTGAGGGATTGAGACGGACCTGATTGGCTCCTTGGATAAAGGTGTGAAATGAGACTCTAGTTGGAAATTAACTCAACCCTAGGGGATTGTAATAATTTTATGAACTTAATTCTTTTTATCATATATTAAAAGTTCGCAGCCTCAAAACGGTAACAACCAAACCAATTTAAATAATTAGATTATTAAAGTTATTAATGTTTTTCGATAGCAACAAGCATTCAAGACACTTGGTTTAATCCGCACCACCGGTAAAGGATAGACAATATTACTTGCAGTGAAAGAAACTGAATGATGACCGTGAAAATAAAGGGTGGTTTTCGAAATAGCAATTTTGAAGCCAACTCATCGGTTTAATCCAACTCATCGGTTCATTTTACATCCTGCATGAGGTTGGAATTAATTTCCACGTTATATAAGTGACACTGTTTTCGTGCCTGTCTGTTTACATCATGTATAGAGGTTGGTGTCCCCTCTTCGCAAAATCTATTTTGCTGTACTTTTTTCTTGTCTCTATTCAAAAAATTGAATTATCGACGAAGGCATAATCCGACAACAGTAAAATCCAATTTTCATCTATAAATGACGAACTTTTTTAGGTCTCAAATTATCACAAGAAACACCTTGCAAGCGGTCAAGCAATACTTCCACAACTGAATTTGGCAGAGAAATACTGACAACTTCATTAATGGAGCTATTGGACATGTTTTCAAGAACATACGCCGGGCGACTCTTAAGAGGAATACGTTCCCTGTAGTATCTGCCATCTAATGGCAGTTATAACAAGGAACACGTTGAATTACAAACTTAATTTTCGAGAAAAAACTCTTTCCTCATTCATATTTCGTGAAGTTTTGGACAACCTTGCTTTAAAATTGAAATTCCCCTTCCTATCTCTTTAATACACACTTTGCGGTTCTTCACCTCAAACTGATTAATTTCGTACTATGCCCCAACAGGTCTATAATGATGGCTCATTAATCTCATTGGCACATTCATTGTAAAGCATTATGATTCATTACACTATTACCTGATTACATAATTACTATTGTTAAATTGCAAGTTCATTTATGCATTTTTGTCCATGGCCATTTTTTTAGAAATATATGTGCAGTGACTTTTTCATTCTCACTATCGTCTAATTTAATGACCATTCACTCTATCGGCCACAGTGACTTCTTTGCACTTGTCGCAGGAAAAATCTGTTGAGTTCCTTGAATAGAAAATCTATCATTATTATTATTTCGTCTGAGAGGTGCGCGATAGACTTGCCCCCACGTTGTGCACCCTGGACAACGGATACTCATATGGCAAACAAAGTCTATAAACCGGCAGTTGACTTCAAACTACCATGACCCGACTACTGTATGTCATATCCGACCGCCTCCACAGTACTCACCTTTCCTTTTTCTCTACCTTTATGCCTGTCTCTTTTACATCTGTGAATCACTCTTCTATTCCTCCCCTCTGTGAAGCCCGAAGTCAACTAAAGGGCAAATGATAGCTATCATAAAGCCTGCCATCTGATATAAATAAATAAATAATTTCGTCTGGTATCAGGAGTTGTATATTTTAAATTGTCCAATTTTGTTGACTGAGCTGTATATTTTTCACTCGATATAACCTAAGATTCCGACGATTTCTTAAATATCGTAGTAGAGAATTTCTTAATGAAAATGGTACTATTCACATTTAATCACTTCCACTGTACTTAAAACATACCGGAAAATTGACCTAAGCAATCACACACACACACACAGAGCATCTAATTACCGATTTGGCTCATTCACCAACTGCAGCATAATTTCGTGAGAACATCTCAAGTGCGCGATGAAACCTAAACTCGGTATTTAATTGATACAAAATCACGTTCTCTCACGAAACTCTTCATTAAAACACCTTTCTATGATCACAATCATTACTCCACTAAAAAAGCTTCCCACAAAAATCATAAAACAACTTGCAGTTTTGAGACACCCATGCATTCTTTCTTTCCTCGAACAACTACTGATAAACCGCGAGTGGAGAGCGGATACGAGTAGCCTTTGCATAGATAAAAGCAATCTCCGTATGTACAAGTGGAAGAGGGGGTAGAGTTGGTGATAGAGAGTAAACAGAGAAATATTTTATGTTAAAACTACTAATTTTGAAATCAGTAGGTAGGGTAGATATACTGTTGTTGGTCATAAAAGGCTAGAAATAGTACAATAAAATTCAAGGAGATAGGGAGTATAAAAAGGGGAGAGCAAATTGCAGGAAATAAATGCAATCTTAAAGAGAGTGGAAGGAAGGAGACCGAGAGTGAGTGAGATTTAATCGTGGAAGAGATCCTCACTAAGAGTATTGAGATCAAGCCAATGGTGGAGCTGAGTCTTCTTCATTCCTGTTCGGTACTGGGATGGTCGCGCTGAAATACAAAACAAAGTCAATTAGTACTGTCCAAAGAACCTTTGGATAAAAATCGAAGATCAAGTTTTGAGGACCGTAGATGCAGTAACAGTACAGACAAAAAATTTGATTTGAATAGGAAGAAGATTTTTTAGAAACCCTCATTCTACCATTTCCCTTGATGGCCAAAATAAACCAGGGTAGCTTTATTTAAAAATGCACTTCAACCAATTAAATACACTTGCTTTAGAACTAAACAAACTATAGATCGAACACTCAAGTAACTAATCAATAAGCTCTGATGATCGTGAATTTCCACCCATATTTGAAATTAAGAACCAAATAAAGTACTACTTCAAAACATTGAACAATTCCAAAGTGAATTATACCCCATTTAAAACAGAAAACAACTCATATAATGCATAATTCAAAAAAGGAAAACTCCTAACGACCTAAATCAATTTTCAATACTCGACAGATGTTTCTCTATTATCAAAACTTGCAAGTCTTTACAATTGCAATAATAATGACAATGATAAAGGTTCACAAAATCCAATTGATGACCTTTTGCACTCACCCTCACCCCAACTGCATTATGCGCCTCTTCACCCCCCTGTCTCATCCCACCTTTTTGGGCCAATTTGCTCTAATCCACCACATGCCTCCCGTAATTGAAAATTGTAGGTTTTTACGTTACCAAGGTTTATTAAAAAAAGAAAGCAATATCCAAGACATTAAATAACAATGAATAAAATTCTCAACACTTGTGGTTATTCCCAAACGAATGCGCACATATCCAAAATGCTTCATATTTGCATACAATTCCTTAAGCCCTTGAATAAACTATCTCGCTTGTCTCGTCTTTGCCCTCTCCTTAGTGATTTGAGGTAGCCATTAGACACATAATTCTATTAATGTGAAGTTTAGTATTATGAGCGACTTAGTCAGAGCTGAGCTATTACCACAACACAATATAACTACAAAAAATTAAACTATAAGTTCAAGCAATCATTCTCTTACCAATTTCAGGGGATCCAAATGAGTTGGAAGGCAAACTGGGGGCAGTAGGATTAGTAACAGGCATTGCATTGTTCACATTGGTGACAACAGTGCCAGTCACAGAGGGAGAAGCCGAACGAACGGATTTCGCTGAAAGTACTTTCTCCCTTGCTCGTTGATTTTGGAACCACACTTGAACAACTCGCACTGGAAGGCCTAATTCCACTGCCAAAGCTTCTCGCACCTTGGTGTTAGGCCTTGGATTAGTTTCGAATATCTGTTCAAGTCGGGCACGTTGTATCGCACTGAGAGTGGTTCGACCACGTTTGCCTGAGTTGTAGTTTTGATGGGGGAGGGGTGCCGCTGAGGGGGTCGCAGACTCACTTGTGGTGCCTCCTCCGTTTCCAGCAGTGGAGGAAGAGGAAGAAGAGCGAGGAACACAATTTTTCCTGCAGATAGGAGCATTGGTGGAAGGATCACGGGCATACTCAGCACCCACAGGGAGTTGTTCACCACACATAGAACACCGAAAACAATTGACGTGGTAGACTTCGTTTGAACCTGTTCGCATACACAGCTCATGCATCAACATTGGCATTTTGCAGGCCACGCATTTGACAGCGTAGAGTCTACGAGATGAGAGAACAAGAGTAATAATTGTTTGAATAGATTCTGGAAAGGAGCATCGTATTATTAAGCCGCTAACAAATGACAAAAGTATTACATAGAGAGACAACTGTCTTGCAGATGCATAAATCAAAAGTCAGTAAACCGTCTTCCATCGGAATATCTATCTAGGCAGAGGCATTAAGAGCGATGTAAATTCATATTCAAGACTTTTGAGAAATATACACAATTCTAAAGTTAGGAAGATGGACCAGCCAAAATTAAAGCATTTTTACCAACTTGAGCCCCGCTGACACAGTGGTCAAAGTGCAAGTCAGATTTTACGAAGTAATTGACCGGTGTGGTGTGGCCAACCCCATTGGTAATTTTAACCAACAGGACGAATGGTAAAAATTTCAATTTGTGGTAAGATTGATTCTAGGCTACCTTTTTCTACCCTAGGAAAGTGTTTTGGCACTCCTCAAAATGGATTTGAGAAATTCACCAATAAAAGGTTGACAAATCCTAAACTCGATGAACCAAACTACCTTCCCTTTCTTAGAATAAAACCCATTTATCTAGGCTGTGGAATGTTTGACTTTTACCTATTCTATTCAGTCAATGTAAAGTCAATGTTGTATCTCTGATACAGTTTGAACTTGAAGTACACATTTTAAGAAACACAACTGTGGGGAACTAAGAAGCAAATTGGAGGGGGTGGAAAGGGAAGCAGGACTTGAACACAGATTCAGTTGCGCGTCTAGAGCCTCTTAATCATTGAAGAAGAAGGCTAGAGATTAGCTTTTAGAGGAAGTAAGGAAAAATTTCGATTCATCTGACGACAGAAGAGAGCGCCGGCTCCCACTAAACCTAAGAGACTCAACGATGGCAATACCTCCATTATGGGAGTTGCAAAGTCATTATTTCTTCTAATAAACAAAGAGACTTTACTAGCTTACAGAACTTCAATTTGATGTATCTTGACTCTATAATAAAAGTAAGGTAAATAAAATGATATACTGATAATGATTAGTGGGGAGAGAAATCTTTTTCTCTGAAAGACCGAGAACGCATCGAAGGACAAATTTTAAACGACAGAGTTCCTCAAATTTTAAAGCAGATTCTACTGACAGGATGAATTTGAATTGAACTTAAAACGCATAGTTAGCATAAAATACAATAAAAAAAGTACAATAGCATTGAGCTCTGTGAGTGCTTCCAAAATCTGAGTTAAAATAAATAAGTAACTAAATTATAGGACTGGCGTGTTCAAGATGACCGAAGGAGAATCCCAAGGAGAGCGGAGATTCATAACCATAACTCGACCCCACATCAACCGGGAGGGATCAACAGAGGAATAGGTTGGAAAAGGAAGGCCGATAGTTATGCATTTGAAGACATAAAATCGCAAAGTAATGCACGAACCAGATTAGAAATTGATTATTCAATTTGGTGGTGTATTGAAAGTTACCGCGCATTCTATTTATAACATTAAAAGAGCCAATGCAACCAAAATTTTGTGAAACTTTTTTCCCCAATTTTGTAGAAACCAACAGAAATAGACTAGCAGATTTTCCAAAGAATAATGGAGGGGGAAGAAGGGGAGGAGACCACAGAGATGTTGAGAGCAACATGAAGTTATCAAAGGGATAGCTACGAGTTTCAAATTAACCAAGCTTCATAAACGGTGCCTATGTAAGCACATTCTGTAAACGCATTTTATTATAGCGTGCTAGTGAATATGGGAGTTAGTTAGGCATGCTATCTGATCATTCACTTTCCAAATGCAATTCCGTACTCAGATGCATTCAATTCATTTAAATAAGCTCGAAAAGACAAATGCAAGTATCTATTTTCCCTCAGCGTTTAACTCTAAAGCTACTTTTGAATCATCAGATTCTAGAAAGAAATAGAAAGCTAAAACAATTAGATCAAGACGCCATACAAATTTTTGGTTTGAATAGACTATCATGACTGAAATAACAAATGTCCTTTCTGTGATAGTATAGAATCCCACCTCAAGAAAATAGAAGGGAGAACGGTGACATGCAAAGCTGCCAACTGTATAGGAATGCTCACGGAAAGGGAAACAATGCTCTCGCACCATCAACAAGATCACTTTTCCTCAGATGAAACGAATAAAAATGACTTTCAGTGCCCAATTTGCGGTTATTTTAAATCTTATAAGTCAGAAACACCACATCTCACTGACATCAGAAGTAGTGAAATATCCTCTTCAAACAAGCTTCTGAAAAAATAGCATCAAGATTCTACGAACTAAGAAAAATAATCATCCTGAATCTCATAGACCAAATTCCCCTATTATTTGCCCAAATTATTTCTTCTCTGCAGGAGCTGTGAATCCGCTTGTCGAACTAACGCAATGCGTCATCTTATTGGAAAGTGGATATAACCAATCTCTTAATCTTATACTACTGCATAGCCTACTGATTTATGCATACTTACCGGATGTAGTCTTGTCGACAAATGAGGCGTCCTTCCATAATGAAGCAGAATTCATTGAGGCTGCAGTTGCAGATAGAGCAGATAGCGCAATTAGCGTGCAAAGAGCGACCTCGGACCCGCACCATGTACTTGTCCTCCACGGGAAGGTGACATTGGGTACAGAGGGGAAGGCCATTCCCCACTCCATGGCTATTGCCAACAGCAGCCTCGGCGGAGGTGGGGATCGATGCATTTGTTGAATGGTAGGCTGTCACTTTGTCTGCAAATAAAACCAGCAGGCTAAATACTTGCATATATATTATTGATTTTTGCTCGCCACTGGCTTGGCAGATTAAGGATGCAGTGTAAGTGGATAGGTCTTAGATATCTTGTTCGATCTCGATTTTAGAAGTGCATTCCCAACTATTATCTCGGAAAAAAAGAAATGCTGGAATTTCCTTGTTGAAAAACTTCAAAAAGGACTTGTTAATTCTCCTCAATAGAGAGTCATTAATTGCCTCAAATATGAAGTGCATGTAGGCGAAATCAAGATTTTGATAATAACGTTCTTTTCATTGTCCTAACATAAACAAAAAGATATTTGACTCCAGACTCTAGACGCTACCTGCCCTTGTAAACTAAGGACACTCAAATAAACACCACTATCATTATATATTTCTAATCGAAGAAGAAAACTATGACCTTAGGCTGAACTTAACCTTAAATAGTAAATCGTAAAATCAGGTCAAATTATAATTAAATGTTGCAAAAACAGCAACAGGCGATAAGTAGGTTGTGGAAAGCAATTTCAACAGAAAATTCGACGGAAAATTTGATCCAGATCAAACGCGAAATGGGCTAAATTTTATTAATCGGAAAATAGAATGATTATATAGGCTTTTTTACTCCAAGTATTAAAACCAAGCATGAAGACTTCAAACAATTTCCGCTTCAGGTAGCAAAGATTAATTATAATCCATCAATTTCCATTGGCTTACGGCTCTGTGGCTCGACAATGAAAGTAGTGGTAACATCCAATCTTTTAAAAATGGTCTTGATCAATTCTTATTCAGGCAATCAGACAAATTTTAAGATTCAGAAGGTTCAAATGAAGCAGACCTTCCCTCAATAAAGGCAAATATCAAATAAACCTGTTAACCATTTATCTTGAAAGACTGATATCGCCCACGTTATCCATCCTTTGTAAATGTTATATTGAGAACTAATAAACAGTGAAACTGATAAGACCACTCGTTAAAATATAAATATAAATATAATAGTGCACATCGAGCGACGTGGGTGGTCAACAACAGAGTAATTCTGGTCAATAATAAAGAGAATTGGTAGAAAGCGACTCCACCCTCCTCCCCAATTCAAGGGCTTTCAGTATCACCTTAAATGGGTTTGAAAGGTTTGATAGCCATTCTTCGACAAGGAATCTTCATTTGGATGAACGATTAAGAGAGACTTTCAATAATTTTAGCTGCCTACCCAGTCACTAACGAGTTATTTTATCTATGCAGGGATTTAAAGACACTTTCAAGCGGGAAAATCAGTATGTATAAAATTTAGAGTAATATTTTCTCGGTCAGTAATTGGCGAGTACGCTTAAAAAGGCCCCATGAGATTAGTGTCCAGGTACCAAATATGGCGTAGTGAGACGACACCTTTCCGACTTTTTTTTACTAGTGATTTGAGAAAAAAAGCATAAAACGAAGTGAGAGAGAGAATATTACCAAAAATGCCTCGCCAATAGAGTAGATAAAAGAGCAAGCCAATAACATAAATTCTCAAATTGATGTCATACGAGATGAAAGTTCCAAAGCCCATTAAAGGACAACCTTAATAAATTAATTGTAAGAATAGCTATTGGAGCTAAACATTGGTACCACCTTTAATGACCAGAATTAAGCACTCGTTATACACCGATGCGATACACCGATACAACCATTACACAATAATGGATAATAAAGTCAAGGCCCTTTTGAAAAAAAGACAAAATAGCTTTACACGAAAGAGTATTTAGAAAGAGAGAACTCACAGTAAATCATAGAAAGATGGTAGTGCATTTTCTTGCCAAAAGTACAAGAAAAAAAGTGAAGAAATAAGCTAAATAAATTCTCTGCAAAATTGAAACGACTGACGTGAAATAACTAGATGTATGAGAGGTTAACTATAATCAACACTCCATTAATGAATTATGACTAATTACACGCCCTCATCTCAGTAGCAATTGCCGCTAAGTGGATGAATACGGAGGAGGGTAAAGTGAAGCTTCTAATTGGAACCTGAAGGAGTAACCACCACAAAATTAGTATTCACTCCAAAGAAGATTCATACAATTCCGGTATCAATCAAGTGGGTTCTCAACTATCTTTAACATTTTGGATTGCAGGAAGTCACAATAGAGGAAAAAATGACCACCAAAATCCCAACATATAACGTGGCGTTAAAACCAAAGAACGGACAATCCAGAGCTTTTTTGTCCTTTAATAGGCAATTTAAACCAGTTTCAGCATTCTGGGCCACATCAAAGCTAAGGCGCAAGTACTATTTTTATAGGAAATTAGGGCCCAAATAAAAATTGTCATAAAGTTCAAATAACACCAATACTTTCATTGACAAAGAAGATGACCCAAGAAGACCCCCAATGAACCTAATATAAACGCACGAAGTATATCCGACGTGGTTGTAGAGAGGCAGGTAAGGCTAAATGACTGTGAAAGTCGTAAACCGAAATGAAGCACCCAGATAAGCGCAGGTGAGAATGATAGGATGAGAGCGATAACAAATATACTATGAAAACGCATTTGTCACAAAACACCAATACATAGATGGTAAAGGTACCGAAATGAGTAGAGGGAAACTCAATAGTGTAAACAAACGGAGCAGGCATCAACTAAGATGAAAGTAAATAAAAAAGTGGACCATAATATTCTATTTAGACGCTACAAATTCTGAAAGAATGTACATGAAAAAAGACTAATAATCCTAAGATAAAAGCCAATAAAAATACGAGGAAAATTCCTATAAGATAAGAACACAATATGACGATAATAATTTTGCACAAGGTCTTTTAGACATTAAAGCCTGCGACTTATCTATGAGTTCTTCTATTAAATATACAGGGCATTTAAATAAAGAATTAGAAAGAATCGATAACGACAGGACATAACGAAGTTAATAAAACCAGAAAATGGAAATTGTAGTAAATAAATGAATATTTTGAGTAAATTCATACATCAAAAATATAAATAATCGAGGACAAGCAATAAAATATATACGAAATTCTACCTGCTAAATTGCGAGAATAACGACCAACACCTACGGACATTGACAAGCTAACGAATGCCCATCATGACCTAGAGAATAACTCATATAACAACTTGAACAAAATTAAATATATTATAATTAAAATAACATACGATAACTTTGAACCAGAATATTGCTTTTAAAATACATTAGGAAAACTAGAGACAAATCTTGAAAAACAGCCGCCATTAATATCTACCAATGTTCATAAAACTTCCGAGTAAGCTATTTCTAGCATTGACGTTGAATTGGTTAGTTCATTAGCAATTGTAGAAGGTAAAATTGCGGCAGTAATAGCTGATTATCAACAAAAAAAACCGTTTATTATTGCCTTTTAAATCTTTTAAAGAATAAAAATAGGGTGGAAATAGTAAGGAATATTGTATGCTACCTAGAACAATCCCTAAACTACTATCTGCCTGTTTATTATGTACACCTAATTATTAATTAAGTATTGAATTTAAACTCATGATATTTCATTTTAATGTTGAGAAATACGTTACTGCATGACAGGATATGGAATTACAAACGGTTTATTTTCTTTTTATTTACCTCGTAGTTTAATGTATTTACTTTTCGCAATGTATAACTCAATAATTTGTACGTGAATAATACTTTAATTGAATGCAAATTAAATTTGCTTAGCCAACAAGTGTATAATTGCTTAAAAAGCGGAAATATCAGAAAACCAGTGCCTAAATTAAAGGAGTATCGTTTAGTAAACAAAGGGAAAAGCCTTGTCATATCGACCAAGCCCAGAAACAACAATAGGCATCTTTTAGCTTCAATTTGCTTTATTTGACTTACCTTATTATTGGTTTTATATTTCAAAATATTATAAAGTACCATAAATGGTGAGATCTAATATTTGGTATATAATAATATTATTTACAATGCTAGGAATACTTAAATATGTTAACATCAATCTACTATG
Source organism: Hymenolepis microstoma (assembly GCA_000469805.3). NCBI lineage: Eukaryota > Metazoa > Platyhelminthes > Cestoda > Cyclophyllidea > Hymenolepididae > Hymenolepis > Hymenolepis microstoma. Next base: position 3,580,177 of record LR215993.1, on the reverse strand, counting down.
ATTGGATTCCGATTCATTCACTTTAAGCTCGAACCAAATGTTGATTAATTCAAGTAAGTATTACTTTCATTGATATTGATCATTTTGAAAATATCCCTCGAATGCAAAGAGTTTGGTTCCTGTTCTGTATTTATGACATGAAACCCATCATGTAAACTACTTTTTGACTTTGAACTGTATAAAATGTCTCCAGTGTGTACTCAAGATACGTTTTTCGTCTCTTGACTCTGGGGTATGTAGCTCAGTAATCACTATGGCAGATTCCCCTATGTTTGGGAAGGCTCCTAAAATTAGATAAGCTACCGCAAATCTATAGAGGAAACAGACTTATGACGTTGAACACAGTTATTTGGGATTATCCGATTACAAACGAAAAACTTAGTCGTAATATACACTTTCTGACATGATAACCACGTAATGACTTTGAACGTTGATAGGTCGTCTTGGCTTTCGTCATTCACTGGTCGGAATGTCTCTACTTTCATCATGATAAAGTTGTGTTCCGCACAGGTACAATAGCTCAAACGAATCATTGATTTGGATTTTAGAGTTAATGGCTTAATACAGAGATCTTTAATTTGCCGGGATAAATAATAAATACAAATTTCTAACAAATATTCATTTTTCAGTTTAATTGTGTTTTTGTAATATGATTAAGAATTTTCTTCTAACAGTAAGCAGCCGAGGTTTTTAGCGATCCAGAAAATAGAACTGAGAGAACAAGAATATTCATTCAATTGCCAAGATTCAAAACTGAGAATCCTAAATAAGGTGACTTTATGGAAATCAAGGCCGAATAGGATTAATATTTCAAGTCACTAATGACTTTGATAAGTTTGAAGGTGACCAATAAAATACCCAAATTTATTGATAAATAAACCAGTATTATACAAAAATATTTCTGCTTTAAACGTCAGTGATGAATGCCATCAGTTTAAATATCTATTGTCAAACGCAAACACGTCATACTCAGTCATTTCTAGTCACCGGGTGTTGATAGATATCTGCTGTCTATGACACTGGGCTAAAACAAGATGCTTAAAAACTGAGAGAGAAGGAAAAGTAATAGTGAGAGAAATAGTGGAAGTAGGCATCTGCACCACTAGTCTTGTAACTGAAATATTAATTAACATAAATTAATTCTCTATTTTGTGGAATAAAATCGAAGAATTTAGTTTTAATATTGATTTCTGGCTTTTGGGAACTAAGTAGGTTTGAATGGGTGAAAACCATTATTACTGACAATCTTTAACAATTCAACTACGTCCAAAACAAAACAGTGGATTGCTCAAATCAATGCAAAATTTTGCGAAATTATCAGCAGTAATGAATATTCGTGCGGCAATAAATGAACAATAGTCTAATTTCTCCAAAGGCATCTAAATTTGTACTCAATCTTTTAAGGTACCTCTTAGCATGGCTTCTGTTGAGGCACCAGTGATAAAGTGAATTTCAATCGATCTGCCAGAGATAGAGTAAAAGCAAAGAATCTTGTCATGTCTAAAGCATATCCAACACGACTTGGCTCTAAGGCTACCGTGCCCAAACAACAATCAATCCCTATAACCTAACAAGACCGTTCGAGCGAACAAGCCGCATGCATAAATTTAATTAAATGGTTTTGAAGAGACCATTCTCCATTAACTTAATTCCATTGTTACTTTTTGAATAATTCACAATAGATGTTTACCAAAAATTTAGGATTATTATATCTGGGCCAAAGTTTATTATTTTTGAAAGTTTGAATGTGGGCTGCATTTTTGAATCGATATAGGAATACGTGAAGATTAACAATGAAATTTACGCATGAAGTTTAGCTAAGCATATATATTTAACTAACACTTTCCAAGTTTATTTTACATGCTGTCTGTATTCATGACCTTTATCCAATGTTTTAACTAACCAGATGACATTTACGTGGTTCGATTTCCCCTTCGGCCATCTAACTGAAAAATGTCGCTAAAGCATAGTGTTGCAAAAAGTTGGCATTTAGTATATTAGTTATTTTATTTCTAGAAATTATGAATGAGGTAATTTTGCCTCTGAAGAAACCAAAGGAATGGAAGGTCTTAGTATTGGATAAATTATCTACTCGAATGGTGTCCTCCTGCTGCAAAATGCATGAAATCATGAATGAGGGGATTACCCGTAAGTTTTGTTTTTTTATTTCTGATTTTTTAGTTGTTGAAGATGCAAGCAAACGAAGGGAAATTCTTCCGCTGGAGGCTATTTATCTCATAACACCAACTGAGAGGGTAGTTTCTTTTTCATTACCTGATTTGCTGTAGTCTATTCAAGCTCTCATGAATGACTTTCAAGGTCCACGTTATCAGTATAAAGGAGCTCACGTCTTTTTGACTGAAGGTGCTCGAATTTTGTCTTTCTTTTAATCTTGTAGCCTGTCCCGATGAACTTTTCAATCGTCTATGCCAATCTAACTGTGCAACCTTCATCAAAACTTTGAAGGAAATAAACATTGCATTTCTACCTGTCGAAAGTCGAGTCTTTTCGTTAGATTCACCTGAGAGCACTCAATTCTACTATAACCAGAGTTACCCACCTCATCCTGGTCAAATGTACCATTTAGAACATATCGCGGAACAGATTGCCACCCTTTGTGCTACAATTGGCGAATATCCCCCTATTCGTTATAGAAGGTAAGTTTATTAGTATTTAAAGTTATTGTCTGTAATGATATTTGCAGTTTTGGAAGATGCTTGATCTTTGACTCTAGAGGTATATCTTTTCGTTTTCTAATGTTAAATTTAAAGAGTTGTCTGTATTAGTGATCCAGTATGCTTTCTATCAATAGCCTCCATGGGATTGTTTTGCATCTAATTTAATTTCATCATGGACTGAACTTCCACTCTTTCTGTAGTTAAAATTCGTTGCATTCGCCTTATACTAATAAGTTCATTTCTGGAATAGTTTAGAGGGTCGGACTACTGCTTAATAATCGCTTTATGGAAGGACCTGGGATTTCAATATAAACCGTTCCCTTATTATTTCAGAACTTCTTTCTCTTCTCTAGTCAACACGACAAGAACTGTGAATTCGCTCAGTTAGTTCAACAGAAACTTGATGCTTACAAAGCCGACGACCCTCAGATGGGCGAAGGACCTTACAAGGATCGCAGTCAATTAATCATTCTTGATCGTGGATTTGATCCCATTTCACCGATTCTTCATGAATTAACATTCCAAGCTATGGCATATGATCTCCTCGCTATTGAAAACGATGTCTATCGGTGAGTTTTCATTCAAATTTTGCGACAAAATCTATACCAAAATAAATGTTTGCCTAACTATTTGTGTAATTTCATGTTTTTCTAAAATCAGTTACCGTTATGTACAAACTGCGAGGTACGCTATTTTTCCCACTTTGGATGAGGTTTTCATCTTAGGTTGATTTAATTAATAGATTTGTAAATGCCCCGATGGTTGATGCAAGTCGACCATTTCGGTTGCAATTTTCTAGTGTCATTTAATCGAATTTTGGTACAAATTTACCTTTTTGTCGTCAAATTCTTAAGCTGCATGTGGTGAATTGAGAATAAATTTTGTCTGGAAAGTATGGTCTTCAAAATAACGTGCTGAGAGTCCTGTCCAGAGATGTGAATCTAAACCATACGTTTTCTATTATAGATCGAGTTGCGATTGATGTCTACTTATTTTGAAGTCTTTCTTTGCCTGAGATAAGGGTGCATGGATTTGAAAATGGTAGAGTAGAGAGTTCATTTTAAGAGGAAAGATTTTTATCAGCCCAGCCCAAAATCATCTTATCGTTGAAGAAAGCGTATGTCAATTCTTTGTGATTGCATTATTGTAGTTGACTATTTTGCCTTAATCAGCGGCGTTGGTAATTTAAAGTGCTGTGTGCTTAGATAAGTTTCTTCTTGTTTTATAACTATTTTTCCCAAATGGCAAACTTACAATTACTTTTGGGTTTGGGTAACCTTTTCTTGTCACTGCTGTCCTTGGTTAGATTCTTTTCAATGAGTTGACACTGTAAAATTAGCATACTTTGCAATAGGTAATTATTGTTATCGGTGGGGTAATAGTGGCAAACATGCACGTTCATTAAATCAGTTGTCACAAAATCGACACCTAGCGTACGTATCCATTGATGTGGATGGTTAACAGCAATTGTTAATGTTGGACAGCAAGAGGAGTGATAGAATGCCAGTTTCATAGGATCAACTTTACAATAGCCGAAAGCAAGGGAGTATTGGTATTCAATTCACTGGATATTCGTAGCCACGACGCAATTTACTTTCTACAATTACGTTCTACATTAAATCGTCACCGACCTGATGTGCTTACATATTTTGACTCAATTCATTTCTTCATAGACATCTCACGAGCTTCATCTCTGAATTACCCTCTCGTTCCAGTGAATGCTCAATCAAAATTTCAGTTACTTTTACAAATGGTCCCGTACTGGCTTCTCAAGATCATTAAATGAGTTGGTTGACTTGTCTCGTGGAAGTTATCACTTATCATAAACCAATGTACATCTAAATCGATGAATTTGTGCCAATCTCTATCTACCCCTTACTTGGTAGATATCGTACTTCGATTACGTACATGTCAAAGGCGTACAAGTCGGTGGTTTTATAATACTTCTAAAAAAGGCCAACTTCTTTTTTCATACACTCAATTAGCTTCATTATGAAATTTCTGGTTTTCGGATTAATTATATGCTCTTTTGGAAATATATACTAGTTATGCACCCTAGTTAGTGCATGACAAGGCCAATTTTTTGCGAAATGCCAAAGGATCGATGACCTAAGGGGGCAGTTCAAATTAAATTTTTCTCACATTCTGACAGTTGAACGCACTTTTTTTCTAGATGCTATTCTTAGTTTCATCTACCTGCTCGTGGCGTGATTAACCACGGATTTAAATCTACTGGTTGATAGGAAATAACCTTTATCCAAGAATGGGGGAGTTCGATATTCAAACTTAAGTACTAGGTAGAATCGAAGGGAGAGAAAACTCTTGATACCCAAGCGCGCCAATACCTACTTTTTAATGACTTTCTCGCTCCACTCTTTATTAACCTCACTCCTTTTGCCCCTTTTCCGATGGCTTCCTGTGATCAAAACTTACAAAATGTTTTCTTTGCATTGGCATGGTCAATAAAAATAACAAAAACCCGTTTGATTGGAAGGCAACAATCAGTCAACATCCAATTTCAAGACACGAGTTTCAGTAAAGGTGTTATTGGAATGCAAAGTCTTTGTCTTAAAATCGTGGAGTTTCAATTTTTTAAATCAGATGGTTGGCAGTTAAGTCGAATTTTTGTTACCATAGCCGAGGATTCATGTTTTAATTTTAGTGCGGAAGGCCAATTGCTCATTTATTCTTTAGGATATTTTAGATTGGTTGGATAGGCAGTATTCGGTGCATTGATGCAAATTCATTCGATGACATCAGAAGTGAGGAACTCTAGTCACTCAACGAATTCTGCTCAGTTTGCAGAAGGTCCATTGCAAATAATTATGGATGTACATGGTTCATAAGCCAACTCAAGGTTATTTACTAATAATAATTGTAATATATCCGTTCATTTATAACTATGGTATGCATTATACAATTCGGATAATTGGATGTGTGGCTATAGCTGTGAGGAAAGGAATTTACTGTAAAGTTGAGGGTGCTGGAGGGGTTCTAGCTTACGATTTTCTGGAGTTTGCTGTTTATCAGCTGTGAAGAAGAGAGTCACATTGGTTTTGTTGTAAACTTTGGAAATGCTAATACCCACTTCCCTCTTTTATGAGAATTCAGGCAACCAGGAATTGGCCACTGAACGTCTCTGTTCTCCTTGATACTACGAAAGTGTTACTTTATTTTTCATGAACCTTCGTATGTCATTGTTTCCTCTTGAATCCGCTTGAGCTGAGACAGGACTCAACATTGCTGACTGTTTTATAAATTGTCAATTTACCTTGACAATAGCTTTGTGTAAGCGGTTTTTCTTGTTCGCCTTGACACCTAATAAGTTAAAAGAATTTTTAGGTTGTATAACTATCATAATGTGCCTAAAGGCGAAGTTTTCGTTGCGAGGTGATCGTGTGATTTTTCAGAGCGATTCGCTGACCTAGCTCTTAATTTGCTCTAGCTTCTAATCCTATTCACTATTCACGACTTACATTTCTTGTTTCTGTTTTTTATCAGTTATATCAACACCTCGGGACCCGAGGAGAGGGAGAAGGAAGTAATCTTGGACGAATCAGATGATTTATGGAGAGAGCTTCGCCACCAGCACATTGCGGTTGTCTCTCAACAGGTATGTTTCGTATCAACGTTAACCGCACTCGTTATCTATTTTACTGACATTCAATGATGTACAAGTCAGTGCTTAACTTGCTCGTATGCAAAGTCTCATGATATGGATGTGTTTCCCATCTGTACACTTTCTGTGAGCATTCATTTATTCTAGCTAATTAAGGGCGTGACAAAATTTGAGTTCCTCACCATGCAGATTTTTCTAACTCTCTACTAAGTACGAGTTAGAATATACTTTTCAAATGGCATTAGAGGAAATGTGAGGAGATAACCGGATTAACCCTTTAATGCTCTGCAGGACTGTACGGTCCTCTTTCAAAATAAGCTCCATTGGTACTAGACTCGTAATAGAAGGCGCTATTGCCGTTTGAAGCATGTTCAATACGTCTATAGCCTTCGCCTGATACCATCAAAATTCATCACGTCGGTGGCATCAGTCTGCTGTGAAACACGCGTGAGTGCGATCGGGTGCATGTTTCACGTGCTCATAAAATAGCTAGTTTTCCATGTTTCTGCTGTGTGTTGAACAGGAATGTTGATTTTGCACTCAAATAATCTCATTTACATTCAATAAGTTAATAATGATAGTTTATCTAGATAATGTTAACAGAAGAAAAGTCATTCATTTATGTCATATGCCCAAGTGGACCATTTGGCCGTATTTCAATTTTTGTGCTGTATGACTGATGGAATAGGATAGTCCTCTTTCGTTGTTTTCTGTATTAATAAAGTGTATATAAAAATGCATTCAGGATGTTCGCTTGAACCTTCTTAGCTAAGGAAAACAGTGGGATAATTTTTTTTAGAACACAGAAAATAATTCGGGTGTTAAAGGTTAAGTGAAAGACATTTGACTTCAAAGTTGATACCCTATCGACAATCACTCTTCTTTGGACAAGGTCTAAGGCATGGGAACATGTAGGTCCTTTTTTCAAGGTGCTCAACTTATGATCGATTCCACCATTTTGAATGAGTGAAATCAGAGTGACTTGATCAAGCAAAAAGAAACGAATGTGTGATCAAAGAAGGGATAGAGAATGAACATGAACAGACGGTTAAGTGGGAATATTGAAAAATAAAATCTATAAAAAAGGCGAAGTAGGATCGCAAGTTGTGGATCTCCCTATCAGTCCTGATTACAACTGTTAATTTGCGTTCTTATTGGCTGTTGCTAAATGGTTAAAATTCTCCAACGTCCATCAGCTTATGTTGTGAAGCACTTGATTTTTCCGAATCCTTAAGTGTTATCGTTAAAAAATCGAAATTAGAGAGTAAAAAATTCTATTATCTACCTTAAAAGCTCCAGTTCATTTAAGTGATCACAAGATCGAATCTCTTCGCTGTGTGTCAAGTATATGGAATGACTAACGTCGAATATAACGTCAAATGATCACTGATAAAGCCTAAAATTATTGGAAACTACCTACACGTGCTCCCTACAGCTTCAGTGAGAACATATCTTAATCACATCTTCATCTACTGTACCGATTTCAACTGTTTAAGGTTACCGTGTTTCCAAATAAGTTTATCATCTGACCAGAGACTGGAAGTCAGGATGATACCACAAATGGTGCTACGGACACAAATGCTCGGATGCAGTAGATTGAATATGAATAGGATTATTACTTGCATGTGGGGATTTGTTTACAAGGATGTAATCGCTTATTTCATTTGGAATACGTAGAATATATTGGCTGCCTGCATTTCTAAAAATTATACACCGCTCGAAAAACTGGTGTGCGAAAGATGAGGACAGTTAATTTTGCTGAAGTGCATTTACAACATGGATTTCGACTTTTGAGTTATAAATAGCTTCTTAAACAGACCTTTTACAGATATTTTGGGATTTAATTTGCCTTCTTTCATCTGCTTCCTCCCTACCTGTCAGCAAACTACTTGGACTCAGTTGTCTCATGCTGGTTTTCTCATTCTCTCCCCTCTTCTATAGATTGCAAAAAAAATTGAAGAGTTTCAAAGAGGAAAAGCAAGTGGTAATCGTCCGTGTTGTATTTCTTCTTTCTGTGTGCTTAGCGTCAAGTTTACAACTGCTTCGAGGGGATTGATTTGACGCTCGTGGCACCGTTGATTGCATTAGCATTGGCTTTTTAAATTCGTCTCATTGCAGTAGAGCAAATCTCCAATACCCTTCTCTTTTGCCGTTATTGTTAACTACCACGGTTCAAAGTATTCACTGCCCAGATTATACCCCTCTCCTTCTGGGGAACTTGTAGTTTTGTCGCTTCAAAACATTCTGTAACAGATTTAAAATGTTGAACTGTCCTGTCTACACACACTCTCTCTCCCTCTGCAGGTAACGAACAAGTTGAAGAAATTTGCCGAGGATAAGCGAATGGCAAGCGGTAGTGACAAGACGACCATGCGGGACTTGTCGCAAATGTTGAAGAAGATGCCCCAATACCAGAAGGAGCTCTCCATGTACTCTACTCACTTCCATCTCGCCGAGGACTGCATGCACAACTACCAAACGTACACCAATAAGCTCTGCAAAGTCGAACAAGTAAGCTCTCATTTGTCATTTGGCCAATATTGAATTCTCTGCTTGTCCACTTGCTTACTCAAATAAATCGGCAAGTAAGTGGAGATGTATTTCAGTATGAGGAGAACTATCATTTTTAAAATGAAAGCTTCAGTTCGAATGTATTTTTGAGCGTTGGTCTCTGCGACCCGTAATTAGGTCTTTCTAGAGCTAATTGAGATATTCACATTACCAAGTTTCTGATCATGAACCGCTCAGCTGTATCAGTCCCAAATTCTCCTAAATTTAGAAACCAGAATATGTTCGTTGAATCATTATGGAAGTATGGCAAAATCACTGATCCTGTGATGATCATCCTTTTGTTTTTATCTTAAGTTTAATTCATTTGCTTACGATGAGTGCGCATAATTGTTGCCTGATTTTAGGGCAAGTGCGAAGTTGTTTTCGAATTTTGACAGTGGTCGCTGTAATTAGTGCACTCTATCATTCTGGTTATACTTGTTTCGGAAATCAGTACTTTTTTATTATGCGGAGTTTTAGCCACCATTTTTCTTCAACAAATAGGATCTTGCAATGGGCACGGATGCTGAGGGTGAACGCATTAAGGACCACATGCGAAATACTGTTCCTCTATTGATTGACTCAAATGTTTCGACCTATGATAAGCTTCGTCTCATTCTCCTCTATGTGGTTCAACGTGGAGGCATTAGTGAAGAAAATTTGGCCAAACTTATTCAACACGCCCAAATTCCTGAACCCCAAGCTGCTGTAGTACGCAATCTTGCTGCACTCGGAGTACCTGTACTACAGGATGCTGGAAGTGGACCTGTATGTTTTTCTGATTGTGTAAAAGAACTTTTTTTCATAAATTTAGTAAATGTCATGTCCACGGTACTGAAATTTTCCATAGAGAACCAACGTGTGTCCTCGATTGGCTTAGCTTAATTAGTGGGATAATCCAATTAGGTGGCCACTGAGTGCGCGCTGCTAAGGTTCAGTTTCCTCGGTCAACGATGTCCAGATCCAGTACATCTATTTATACTACTCCTTTTCTATGGAACTATAGAAGGCTCCTTTTGTGTATAACTATATGCATATTAGGGTGCCAATAAGAAAGTACACACTTTACAAACGGATGTTTACGTTCATTTCCTGTCCAGACACGATCAAGGAAACGACTCCGAGATTCCTTTCTTAGTATACAAAATTTTCAACAGTATTTATGATTATGTTAAGGGTAACAAGTTCCTACCCCCAAAACAGGCAGATAGCACGCTTGACATTGCATATCGCTTTTCTTTTTAATCTCAGTTTGAAGGCCACAAACCCACCAAAGCCATTGCTAGAACTTATGGTCAAGTCCTTATATTCTGCTGAGATGTCAATTTAACTTTAAAATGTTTATATTAAGTAGTGGAAATTTCAATTATGCACCGAAATCAGGACGACCTATCAATCTTAAAGGTGACGTATTAAAAAACTTGGTTGAATCAAATCCTCGGTCACTTACCGAAGAATTATGGCAGAAACTCGCGTGTTCATGGCTAACTGTGCTACTACACTTGAAGCGCATAGGTAACTTGAATATGATGAGTATTTGAGTGCCGGCGCATCAACTCTCCGAGTATAACAAAGGCGAGGGGAGAACCACGTATATTTCTTTGTTATCAATGCAATGATTCCCTCCAGATCAAACTATTGTTGTTCTTTCTGAAACCTCTTTCATGCTTTCGATGGGATGTACGTGGAGTAACTCATTATGAATAGCTAAACCCGTGCGAAATGTTTACAGCCAAATGTTGCTGTTTTCAACAGGTTGGAAAACTAAATCAGAAATTAAAGAATAAACGTGCACGTTTACTTAATAGGATAATTCTTCAACATGGCAATGCCTGATCCACCCTACAAACCAAGAATGACCTTTCACAATGTTGGATCTAAATGGAGTGGTTCTACCACGTAGTGGTGGAAAATAGAAAGAGATCGAAAGTCTACGCGGGCAATGGAAAAGGGTTGCAAATGGTTGAGGAAATTATATTGCGTAGCAAGATTTCTTATTTCTACCCCCAATATTTAAGGTTCATTCGCTCTTGTCATTTATCTGCAACTACGGTTCTCTCACATCCAAAATGTCCCTATTTTGAAGATATACCTAGGGGGTTGTACCCATGTTTACAGTGAATGCCATCAGTCGATCTATGTCGAGGCCACAACCATTGAGCTCAATTCGTTTGGCGTAGTGGCTGCCAACATCTTTGTTAGACTATTTCATTATTCAAATAATTCTAATATTCTTACTCATGAGACATTGAGATGGAGAGAAACGGGGCAAGTTAAGTTAAATGCTTGTAGTGTATTTTTGATGCTTAAACTTCAACCCTTAGATCTACAGATTGATCAACTGAACAGTACAGCATCCAATCTCATTCGAGGCGACGTTTTAGACACTTGTCTTGGTCAGAAGAGTAGTGTTACTAAAACTCAGTGTGATAAGCTCGAAATCTACCAACGGAAATAATCCGTGTGTTTGCCTACTTCTCTCTCCGGCCACGAACGCATAGTTTTCACTTCACAGTCAAAATACCGTAATGCAATTGGATGCATAGGGTTAGCTGGAGTTAAAATTTTCGTTTGTTTGATTTAGCATACCTTTTCTTAATTTGGATCCGTCCGTAGTAAAGGGAGGAAGGAAAGATAAAAACCGCTTCAAAGTATTATGTACTCCATGCTTTCTCTTTCAGACTATCGGTCGCAGAAAAGCACCACAGCCCTACCTTCCAGCGAATCGTCGAACTCGTGCCGACGAGCCTAAGTACCAGATGTCTCGTTGGGCTCCCTACCTAAAAGACCTCATTGAAGACGCTTGCGAAGACCGTTTGGATGTTCGTCAATATCCCTTCTTTGGTGGTGGGCCTGTGAAATCGTCAGGCCTTGTCGCTGGTGGAAATGCTGGTTTTGGGGGTGGCCTAAGTCGTGGTGGTGGTGCAGGTGGTGGTGGCTCGATGTCAGCCCGTTATGGCCAGTGGCATCGTGAAAAGGGCGCTCAAACACGCTCCGGTCCCCGTCTTATTTTCTTTATTCTGGGTGGTATCTCATACTCGGAAATGAGATGTGCCTATGAGGTTATGGCAGCCTACTCACAAGTTGTGAGTAGTGGAGGAGGTGCTGGTAAGCAGTGGGATATTCTCGTGGGAGCAACACATCTCCTTACCCCTGAGACCTTCATATCTGACCTTGAAAGACTCTCCTACCCTCCCGGTTCATCGGGAAATAACCCTGGAGGTCAGGGAAATGCTGTACCTCAGGGTCAAATGGCTGGTGGACCCGTGAATGTTTGAGAATCCGATGCGAACAAAACATTTACGCTGTCGTCCTCTCTAGAATGCAAAAGAATATGTTGTGATTAGATTTTCTCTTCTGCTCCCAATTATTAGTTCGTCTCTCCTTCTCTGGTTCTTTATCTCTTGCTGTTGTAAACTACTTCCCATTCTCCTCCCCCCTCTACATCTTAGCTTATATCTTCGTGAAATTGCAGGGGAGATGTTGATCTATCTATGTGTACTCGAATCAAATCTCAATTATCCAAGACGCTCTATATTATTCCTGCAACTACTGCTACTATATTGTTATTAAAGTGGCTAATTATCATTCCATTCATTCAGTGTGTTTTTTCTCAATTATATTAAAAGCACTGGTTTTAGTATAGGGAGGTAAGCGTAACTGTTATTTTTGATGTGTGTGTGTGTGTGCGAATGCAGGGCTATAAAGTCTGTCTCAGTAGATGGCATGCGTTCGAAACCTGTCTTTTAGTTTATCAGGAAATATAAACTTTTGGAGGAAATCTAGTAACTTATTTCTTTCACATCTTTTTAAGAATTCCACAAATTAGGAAGCAGAACGAGTATATGTTGAAGGACTAATCAGTTGAGAAGAGTCAGCTTGGAAGGTAGTCCTTGAAGAATGAATCATCCGAAGAACAAATTTGTGAAGCTAGAATGAGAGTTGAATCGTTATGCTAATTAATATATAACATCAGATAAGAGTCTAAAGTGGAAAAAACCTTAAAAAGTTCAAATAGCAGGTGAAGTGTAGAAGTTGAGAACAAGTCCAGATATCCGACGGACTGTCATTAATTGTGATTATGAATTCATTCGTCAATGTAAGTGCTATTCCAAAGATAAATTTTTGCAGCGTTAACAAATATTTTCGAATTATATTTCTCGTTCGCATTGTTCAGTAGCTATAGCCAAGGAGATGGAATTCAGTTTTGACCTTACCTTCCCGATAAATATTTTTAGCCAGAAAGCCAGTTTTAATGCATTAGAGTTCTCCACAGTTCACTCAAGAGCATCTTTAACAAATTCAGATCTCCCGATAAAGTACATATACCTTTCAAATTCTCATATCGATCACAAGCCGTGGTAATTCCACCAATTTAAAATGAAAACCGTCTTTGCAGTTTCTTGAAATCATTAAAATGAAAGACCTTGAGACTCTAAAATAGGAGTGGGACCGCCATTCAACCACTCAAAGCTACACATACCGTGTGTACGCTTACTCCTGTAATCAGGCAAGTCTTCAAAAGCGAAATGTCCCCAAAACGCATCTGCAGTAGTTAAAAAATCTTGAGTTCAAAACTGAAAACACTCAAGGTGCTCCCTAATACCGCCAAATATTTATATCAAAGCTTTGCTCCTTCTGTTTTTGATTTAAATGTACTGAATAAGTGGCCCCCCTTGGAGCAGAACATCATTGGCAAGTTTACGAAGAATTAACCAGATATCCTGTAACGTCTTTTATCAAGTTAATCAAATTTCAACCACGGATTTCATTTGCTTAATGATCATAATTGCAAAATTTAATTTACTGAAGAGAATAAACACAATCGAAATTGAACCACTTTCAAACTTTTATTAGTGTGGCTTGATTGGCAGATAAACAAACAAACTAACGCAGAATATACAGAGTTAATATTTCGCTACGAGAAGCGCTCTTTCCTATTCTGCTCCCTCGTGCAGACGCCCGCCTTTAAGGCAAGTTAGGTCTATTGATCTCTGCTCACGTAAAGCTAGCCAATGAACGTGCAGCAATTTTTGCTATTCGCATTAACGCAAGTAGAATACTTTGGCCGCTTTCCTATTGGTTAATTGCTACGCTTGAGTCAGATGCAATCATTTAGTAGGCGTGATAATGGCTAAAGAAGTACAAACTTTTAAGCAGCTATTTTTGGATCTAGTCTATAATTATTTACTTGAAAGTATTTAAGTGTTTTGGGGGGCAGTTTAAAAGAATATTTGTGCTTCTTAATTATAACCTCCTAGAAACTATGAAAGCTCGAAGATTATCTACATATATCTTGAAACTCTACTTCATAAATTATTGCTATAGATCAACCAGCTATTAGTAGCAGTCTCTTTAATTTGCTTGATTAAATAAATGTGTTATATGAGAAAGCGAACAGATCGTTGGTTGGTAACTCAGTCACTGGTTAAATCTTAACGTTGACCATGGGGAAAGATCACCCCTAATCAGTCCTGATTCCCACTTTACTTACACAACTGACTCATTCCTCGCACATCGAACATCGAATTGCATCCATAAATGATCATATTGATCTCCCACTTATTGATCCACCGGCAACGAGATATTCCCGTTCAACTATCTTTTAGCTTTAAAATCCTTTCCATTGCCATGCTAATTCCATTATGCGTCATGTAAAGTTTGAGGAGAACATAATAGAAGATTTTCAAAGTTTGTTTGGCTTGCGTAAATTGTTTAACAGTATTATCACAAGATTTATAAGTTTTAATCGAGTGAAAGTATCTAAAATTGGAGGACTCCTAACCAGTTCACTAAGTAGGGAAAAATTCAAATAGGAGTAAGTAATGAAATCGTAGCATCAAAACTCCTGTTGTGCACAAGAGCTATCCATATAGGCGTAAGAGGTAGAGTTCAATTTTTATATCCTAATGTGAAAGATTTCATGAATTCATTAATTTGACTTAGTCTTCACCATTACAATATACTTTTAGTCCATTAGTTCTTCCTATTTGGTAGCTCCTAAACTAGGGACTTTCGATTATGTTGTCCCAGCAGCACTCTGGATAAGTGTGGGAAAGAAATTGAATTTATCTGAAGCATGATGCAGCTAGGAGATTACAAAATCCAGTCTCTACGAGTAGTTTATATGCAGACGAATAAATTCTGTTATTTTTCAACAGTGCATGTGAACTTTCCTCTATCATTATTGGAGCATTAAATCAATTTTAATTCCCAATTTATTGTAAATACCAACCTCTTTAAAGAGATGTTTAATTTCTGTATTCCGCATTTTGACAAAAATTAATTAAATGAAATGAAAAATGATTAGTAAAAAACAAGCTAGCCATTCTAATTGTTTCTACGGGCATTTTTGCAGCTAATATGATACTTCAAAGGGGTTTCACTGCCGACTACGCTGTTAAAAAATGGATGTTTGGCACAATTAGCGTAGAACATATTTTAGGCTGCATCACTGTGCCCACGATCTATCACTAGATAGCAGCTAGCTATAATTAGTTATAAAACATTGCTACTTGAGCAATGTCAGTAGCAATATAATTTGGGAGATTTGCGATTAATCAATGTTACGAATGTTCCAAGAGTCATTTGCAAATATTACCCGTATGCTATCCTGAATTAGTATGTTAAATTTTATGATTGTAAAAAAGCCTTGTAATAATGATGTATATATTATGATAAACGGTGTGAACATTGTCCCATCCAGGTTCTGATTAGATCATACCTTCAAAATTCCTCACACTTCACTCCTCTTTGTATACTGAAATGCATAAAGCGTAAAGCATGCGAATGGCAAAAATAATATAACAAATCCATCTCTTTTAAATCTTAACTGCGAGTAATGCATGAGCAATAATTAGAACTTTTTACTGATAAGATCAACTCTTTTTAGAGTAGGAGCCTTACCAAAAGTAATTAATTGAATCAGAGGAAACCAAAAGACTACCACATAGTGAACTAGGACCTTTATAACATTGAAGTTAAAATTCTATCGTATATCTACTTTCATTCCGAACACAAATCGTGATGTGTGGGGTGCACAAGCCTACTAAGACTGCACAAAGAAATCTCGTGTGAGTTCGACCAGTAAAGAATATGAGGTCGTGCTACTGATCACGTAACTAGCACTTGTGTGTGAGAGCAGAGAACTCTCAGCCAACCAAAAGTCAATAATCACGACAACGTAAAGTAATGCTAACTATTTTCAATGACTAATCCCTGTAACAGCGGCTCACAGGTAGTAATAAACGCTATCCTCTCCTTACGTTGCATTTCCTCTATACTGTTTAGGCAAATGAGCTAGTTTCGCGAGCAATTTTGTCAGAAAAGATTTTTAGGGTTTGGTCGAGATTTATTAGTGTAGTACCCCACTCAAAAGTTACCTAATGAATTCGTGATAAGAAAAAATTTATTTGGAAAGGAATTAGGAAACCGAGTAATTGATGGATTATGACTAGGGGATATTTTCTAGAAAGTCCCAATTACTAAATCTTGAAAACTTTGAGTAATGGTATATCAATCGAAATTGGAAAAGGAAGCCAATTAACACCATAAATGGGAGAGGATTACTCCTTCACCCTTCACTTACTCTTCACTTTAGATAAATAAACAAGTCGATTTATCCAAATCGCACGAGGAAGTTATTAATTTGGTAGAGGTTAAATCACCCATTCT
Organism: Hymenolepis microstoma; assembly: GCA_000469805.3. Taxonomy (NCBI): domain Eukaryota; kingdom Metazoa; phylum Platyhelminthes; class Cestoda; order Cyclophyllidea; family Hymenolepididae; genus Hymenolepis; species Hymenolepis microstoma. The sequence goes on along the minus strand of LR215993.1, from coordinate 3,563,656 downwards.
TTTAAACTCAAATTTTTGAACGTGAGCTATCTTCTAATATCAAAAAAGAAAACTAGGAATATATCCATTCAGCATTCGGTCTGCGGTACCTTTAGTGATGAAATACATATCCATCGGAAAAGAAAATTGTAGGCCGTGAATTTAAGCAGGTCTGGAGATTACATATTCCGTGTTTTTCACCATGTAGACACAATATGGATTTAAAGAGGCTTGGTCATTATAATTCTTAATACATTGAAGGCATTGTATGTCAAGAGATAAATCATGTAATAAAAAATTATTATTCCTCAGTAGAGGACTCGCAATGCCGGCATTTTTTATTCAAATTAACTTTAGTTCGAATTTTGCTTGAGTTCTTCAATAGCCAAACATTTCACTTTTATCTCTTATCATTTAACTGCAGATCTTTGCGTTATACTGCATATAGTGTCACAAATCGATAGCTTAGTTTTACTAGCATTAACGCTTTCATAATTTTCACGTCAACTATGCATATTCTGTTGTTGCGTCTGTCGAATATCTCATCAGGGAGCCCCTATGTCAAAAATGAGCGCTGGAAAATGGTTGTCTAAGTGGGCTTGGAAATTATGAGCTTAAACTTGGGTTTCAAGCTACTTATTTGACCTTCAGGACGATCCCATTGGTTAAAGAGAGTAACGAAATTTTGCTATTGGCTTAGATGAGTAAACAGATCAGTCAAGGATCAGAGACAAAGTCGTCCTTTGGACTAGAACATGGCATGTAGGTGCCCAAACTTTAGTTAATTAATTTTATTTTTTTAAATTAAATTAGTTCTATTGAATTACTGTTGAAAATAATTGTATTATATCCTCCTAAAACCCGAGATTCACCTCAAAATTTCAATTATTTCACGTCAAAGTGTTTGGAAAAGATTTAGAATTTTCCAAACCTATTATCTAGAGAGACTTCTGTTATCTAATTCCAGGTCTTATTGAATTCGAATGCGGGGAGGGTGGAAAATCTTTCAATTCAGATGATGATCTGCAACCTCACATCGACTGCGAACACTGCAGTACCATTACTTGCATGATATGAAAGGTTATTATGGCACTCCGAGTTCGAACAAGATTTATTCATTTTGTCTATTAAAGCTTTCCCATTTTTGGTGATCTACAGGTTTTGTAATTTTTTTCCCGCCAAACTGTGATAGCTTTAAAATTGTCAGATTAGAAAGGATATTGTGAGGTCAAATCAGAGGTTTTCGCCATGCCTGATCAATGTTCATAAACTACAGGACTTAATTATTGATCACTGGGTTTCTTAGATAAGGAATGGAAATTGATAAATTGCTTAATACAGAGAGGTGAGCAGTATCCTGAAAGTTGGAAATAGCTAAAAAGCAATAAGTAACTCACGATAACAGATAATTACATTAAAATGGGTTATATTTTGAAGTATAAAATCCTTGCAGATTCATTTTGTATAAAGTTTGCATTCAGGATGTAAGGTCAATACACGATCGAGACTGTTGAAAGGCCGTTTAAATTATCTAGTCCATCCAATGAGATATGATGATTTTAAGTGCTCATATCTAGAAGAATGGGAGCAGCTTATTTTTGACAAAATACATTGACTGATATACATTAAAACGTGATCGGTTGTCATTTTTATCAACAGTTGCAGCGATAATTGCTTCGGTGATGGCGAGTGTAGAAGTCAAATAACCATTGATTCAGTATGAAATTTGATCGGATACACCGAAACTGCCACCGATTAATTTTGCCATTTTCCCATTTTAGATAACAAACCCTTCGGGGATAAATTCTGTAGCAAGGCCAACAGAAATCCACCTCCTGTGCATATGCACATTGATACAGTTCACAATGGTGTGACGTTTCCGATAAAAAAAACGAGGTGGTAGAAAAAGAAAAAACGGGGTGTGAATTGCGATCTTCTGCACGGTCATTTGTAAAAGCTGAATAATTTATTTCACGGTATTTTGCCTCCGTTTTGATTTGTTTCGAAAGATCATATTTTGTAATTTCAGCGCTGTATTTTTCGCTTATTGACTTTTTGTCTGTTTGAATAAACTCGATTTAATTTATTCCTATATTTTTTCCAATATCGGGGTCATTGTTACCCAAAATTGGGAATTCGAAGACTTACAATTTTTAACTATTTAGTTTTGAAATTACATCATTGTGATTTCATTTCAGCGACATTTTTAGTTAGGTAACTATTTTTAATTGATCTAGCAACCAAGTAATTTAATTTAATTATTGAAATTCTTTCACTTTATGTAGAATTATTTAAATTCAATGTAAGTACAATTAAGGTTATATATTTCTTAGAAATTTTGATTTCTCCCTTGTTAGAGTTTCTATTATTTCAAACATTTCCAGATATTTCTGAGTTATGTTTGTTCATGTAGCTCTGATATTTTGCGAAATTAGCATGTTTTATCACGACTGTCTCCATTTGAACTATTTTACTAATGTACAGCAAGTGAAGGCGGAAGAAAGAAGACATACGAATAATCCCTAATTTCAAGAGCTGTTGTTTTGTTTCGGGATAATTAATTCCCCTAAGTTGTCACATGATCGTCCACCACCCTAAGCGATATGTGTAGCGGTAGCGACCAATGGCAGACTAAGCAAGTGCTAAAACTGAGTCCCATTTCAGCATTCTCATTTGTCTGCCCCACTGACAAGCATGTGCTCCAGTTCGATCAAGCCAACCTCTGACACGTTAGAGGCTTGTACTTTGTTGAGTTGACAAAGTGTCGCCGAGGTAGTTGTACTTAAGTCTTATCTTTTTCCATCCTCTGGCCCGAGTAATATTTAGTCTAGCAAAAGAAACTATAATTTGTAGCGGACTTAGCTACCTAACTAATCCTGACTGTACTCAGAAACCTCACTGGCGGATATCTCCTAGTTAGTACGTCCCACTGAAGTAGCTAAGCTACTGCAAAGCTATAAAAGAAACAGACGTATCCAGGGGACGCGTTTATTCTAGGCATGCATGGCGTGGAGTGTAACAAGGGAGGAAGCTTAGTCATTCAACATGGCGGATCAAGTAAAACGAGCGGAGGCTTTTGATTGGCCATTGGCTGTGTGTCCTCACACTCAATCCGTACGCGAAGTTGAACGGCCGCACCTTCAAATCACGCTGTGCGCTCATGTGATGACGTGTCCCACAAATTACATCTGTTGGCACAAATTTACATACTATTCGCTTCTTTTTCCAATATTTATTCCACGATATTTTGACCAGTGTGGAGGTGGAAAAACATGTCAATTTCTTCCATAATTGTTTGTTCGCTATTCAGTTGCTTTATGTCAAGGTAATTCAAATTGAATTAATTCCTATTAAGCATTTTATTCGTAATTTAATGGTGAATACTGCTTATGTGAACCAATATGAAGTAAATTATACCCTCCATGGTTTGAATTGAATTATAATAATTTGATGCGTTCCAACGCGAATCAAGTTAATAGGGTGAAAGTTTACAGCCCACTGAGTACACTAGAGTTAAAATTAGTGGAAATTAAATGGAGAAAGTACTATTGATGATTTAGAATCTTTCAAACCGAAATTAGGTGAAGTTGAAACGGATACTAAGGCATCAAATGAGGAAATGAAGTGGAATACACAATCTGAAGGTGAAATTTTCGAGAAGTCAGCTATAGACAGTAAAAATGAGGATATAAGGCCTCAAAACACAAGCGGTGAACAAAGGTCAACTGAGCAGCCATGGTAACAAGAAATAAAAACAGTTAAAATAAATCCAGTTTAAACATCTGAGTACCACGTACCTATTAAAGAATCTGCAACTGAAAAAGGAAATCCAAATTAACAAACTAAAAAACCCGTTGAATAAACGAAAGGATTGCTCAAGGAAGTTACGAAGAACAGTCTGAAAAATCCAATGATGTAAATGCAGCTGGAATTCCTAAAGGAGGCAATGCAGAAGTCGCAAGGGATGGGCTAACAAAGCCAGTCACTTATTCCCATAGAAGAAGTATTTTGAATCTGGCTGTGGAACTCTACATCGAACTATAGAAAGCAAAGAAGTGCAGTGAATTAATACTGTCCCCCCTCCCTCTCCCCTAACTCGCTGCCAAAATTACAGAGACATGGGTTGAAAAAACCCTAGAGAAAGCAGGTAATGAGGTAGCTAGTAAAGCAGCCGCTCAGCCACCTCTTCACCCAATTGGGGAGGTGACGGGTTCAATGAAACCTGAATAAGCAGCAGGTGGAACAGTGTCGAAGTCAGAAGAAATTGCAAACCTTCCTAAGCCAGTCAAACAACCTACTGCTGAGCAAATAGTAGTAAAGTCAAATTAGCCTGAAAAGCCAGTTGATGAGACAACTACCACTACAACAGAAGGAAAGGCTGAAAAGCTTGTAGGTGGGACGATTGATAAACTAATTGAAATCGAACCTGCAAAGAACAGCCGGAAAAGCAGCTGATGAAGTTGCTACTAAACCAGTTGAATGCGAGAATTTCCATGTAGAAGCGCTTTCAATGAGGTCTGTTGACCAAAACTGAAGATATTTACCCAGATTTGGCTGAATATATATAAGGTTACGATAAGTTGCAGCATTGCGAAAGGGAAATAGTGAAACTTAGGTGGATTGAAACGGCCAATTCAAAAAGCTTGGGGGCTCTGGTATCTTGAGTCTAGCATCGTGAACTGAAATTTCCATGACAGTTTTTTAACAAAAAAAGAGAACTGATGAAATATCCTTTAATTTAATATTTTATTTCTGTATACAAGAAAAAGTTATATTAATCAATGGGGTAGAATTTCTCATTAACGTTTTCTGACTTATTTTCAACAAATTAACTACAATGATAATTAATTTTGACAATGTGACCTTGAGAATTATCGACTTTTATGGACGAACGTTTTAGAGAATCATTTAACAGGCGACTTGAAGTTGTATTGCAAAAAAAATATATAGATGTGAAAGTGCAATAATAGTGCTATATTTAATTGCCGACTTGACCAGAATGCTCACACACACAGCGAATGAATGCAATGGGACGCTTAACAAACTCAGTTGAGGAGAAGGAATGTGGAATGACCTTATTGTGGAAAAAATAAACGACGACACACGTGGTATCAGCGAAGAACGGACTGGCGTGTGGTCCTTAAATTCTATCCAGTTTCATCGAAAATTAGTCACTAATATCGTTAAAGACCATCCAAGAATCAGGTATAAACCCTGGTAACTGTTTATTTGTATCCGAACTTTTTGACTGCAGCAATATCGACAAAAGTACATGTACATTATAAATAAAACAAGGATTTGGCGTCAGAATAAAAGAACTTACCTCATATCTAATCATAGATTAAAACGCCAAGAAACAATTGAGAAGGGAAATCTGGAATAGAATGATATGATAAATATGGTTACAAAGACTGCAGACGAAGTATGTTAGAAAATCGTTATGGCGTTAAGAAAAACTGAAGTCTTGATATGAAGTGGAAGAAGGAAATCATTCTACCAAATTATTGGAGAGAAGTAACTATGGCAGTTTGCCCTTCCCCAGAATCTTATTCTGCTCATGAATGGCGTTGAAATGAAGTGAATTTGCTTAGAAGAAAAGTTGGCCAAATTTTCACAATGGCTAACTATTAGTAGGCCCAGAAATGCCTACAGCCTATAACCTGACGATCTCTCGAAAATAGACGAATTCAAAATGAAATAAATTTATCTTTGATTCTAGTTCTTTGGCAAAAAAATTGCTGATGTAACCTTAGGTCCTATAAAACTGCCTAAAGATACAAAGCTGACACCAGAGAAATTACCTATCGAAATTTTTAATTTTAGTTGGCATGCCAGGATTTCTACACTCCTATCTTGAGTGAATGCTGACCTAGTCAGTATTTGCAAAGACAAGGAAATAAGAACTGACTTGCCTAACTGTCGAAATACGTCGCATCGATAGTCACTGTAATACTTAGTTCACTTATAATTGAACAATCATCACATGCACAAGATGAACCTTGTGCTGGAATATTCACAGAACGAAACGTCTCTGCTGTAATAGAATCGATTCACAAAGGTATCAACCGGTATTGCGGAGTAGTGCATTCGCTATTCGTCTCTACGATTTTGACAGGACTGTGTAAACAGCCTCTACCTTGGAACAGAATCAACTACTTTAGACAAATTACAGATGTTTGAAAAATCAGGAGAGGTATTTATATGAAGAGAGCTTTTAAAGTAGGATTTTAACTTGTTTTTGAAATTGCAGGCTCTGGAAAGACTCGATGGTTCTATTTACCCAAGAGGAATTTCAGATCTTACTTCTAAATAACTACCTTGTTTCTGCGAAAATTGCTTGGAGAAAAGTTTTTCGAGCTTCAAAAGGCTGCATTGTAAGTACCTTTTTAATCTCTACTATAACGCTTTTGAGAATGGGGTTGAACTTTTGATTTGCCTAATAGCTTTTAAATAAAGACTGTATCCTTCAGGTTCGAATACGATAGACAACCTCAGATTGCCTGAAGAGTCTTTTAGAAGTTCATAGAAGACTGTGCCGTAGCTATTGCAACTTCTTAGATTCCCATCATTATAAAACCATTACTATAAGTACAAGTAACCGATTATAATATCAGCATGTCTGCAGAACTGCATTTTAAATAAATCGGAGACTTATTTTTATTTTGAGATTTCAAAATGAAAGACTTTCTATGCGCCCACCAAATATTTCAGGATTACAATAGAAACAGTTCCGGAGATAGAGTAAAGAACATAGTAAGTCAACGTAGACTATAGATATATGAATATAAGGCGTCATCATCTTTGTGATACTGAACGCTACAACACCGTCAGCTAGATTCCTGCTCTTGTACAACTGCTTGAAGCGGCGTGTGCCCACATATTAGTGAGGAGGCTTGATAACACCGCGACAGGCTGTGGAAATTGCTCATCCGATGATAAGCTTACATTCAGTGTCTTCCAGTTTTGTTTATTGACATCTCACCGAAATGCATATAGAATGAAGAATAGATAGAAAAGCCAAAAATGGAGTCCAATCTATGAATTCCGTATTCATCATGTTTTTCAGTACATTGAAATCAGATAGCATCCAAGCTGCAAATCTAGGCCCAAGTAACCATGAAGATGCTATCTACACAACTTCAAAACCTATGCACTTCCAGATGTACACTTTCCACTGATTACATAGAAACCGGAATTTCAGAAATGAAAGAACCAAGATGGCACCACAAGCGCACTGCCTATGACTCCCAGGCTCATGATAAATCCACATTTACCAAGATATGAATCGACATTTTTTGATTCCTCTCGATGTACTTCATGCATATGCATACCTTTGAGGAAACAAATTAAAGACATCAGAAGACTTATACTTTATATGAATTCAAGACAGTTTGCTTTTTATTTAGTTACATTTAATCTCTGCTTAGTGGCTTAATGTTTCAATTTTCAAATTTCTGGATAGTACTCGTCGGTTTTCAGGTTCACCTGCTAAACGGTTAGTTAAGTCAAGTGGCTACTCCTACTACAGGTGACGCTGGTCAATTCTGAAATACTAGGTGCAGAAAACTGCTAATGGCTAATTGTTTAGAAGAGTACAACCAAGGTGAAATCAGATGAAATATGAAAGAGAACTTGATTATTTTTTTATTAAATCGATGACATAATTATATTGTTTGTGAACGAGACTTCGTGTCAGAATTCCTGCCTAAAATGAACCATTGTAAACCACTTAGAGCTGAATACTAGAAAGAGGTCGAAGCTAAAAAATATCCGCCTGGTAGGCAGACCAGTCAACGTTAAATTAAGGCCTGAGATACCCTCTGTTTCAGTTCTTTGTTGCTTGGTGAACACTGAACATATTGGTAATTTCGGTCTATTAAAATTAGGAAACATTTAGTAAAATATTCACCCTCCTCTCGTATACTATCTCTTGTCATTTCAGAACTTTGTGAAAATGTGACAGACAGATTGCGTGGAAGTAAATCGGGATGATAATTTTTAAAGTGCGTTTTTGCCCAAAAATATGTTCAAATCAGAATTATTTTAACACATTGTTTTAATGTTTACCTGAATGCGTCAGATAAATTATTAATTTTTGCACTCATCAAACTAAGCAGAGTTATAGAGATAAAACCGATTATTGTACCGCCGACGATTCTTATGAGTGAGAGAATTAAGCTGTAAAAAAATATTTTTGCCAATAATGAAATTTACAAGGCCTACTCTCCTATCACTAACTCCTGTCCATCACAATACTCCTTTAAGACTGCCGCCAAATCTGGACGATATTCCTCAACAAGAAACGTATAGCAGTTAACTAAACTTGCTTCATGAACTGCAGGTGAGATCTCGTTATCTCCTTGATCTGAATCCTCTTTCACCTTTTTTCCATGACGTAACATCCCTTCCTCCAGTCCAGTGACTGGCTCGGCATAAAACTTCTCCATCAAAAATTTGAAGCAGTTAGCTACGCTAGCAACATGATATGATTTAGACTTGTCACTCTCGATTTTTTCATCAGTCTCTTGGACTGGCGGTTCAGGCTGTTTTTGTATCTCTGCTTCATCAGATAGAGGTGTATTGGATACTGTTTCCTTGGTTGTGTCCGCATCAATTTCTTTAGCTATAATAAATTCCGACTCGCCTTTGCCTCCAGAGTTGCTCGACATAAGAGTGTTAATCTGCTGTGATGGCGTTAATGCCTTCTCATTCCTATCAACATCAATAATCTCCAGATTTCCGTTTCTTTGAATTTTTAAAAGTATCCACTTTTCAACAAAAGGTGGGTCACACAATTTATATGACTGTTGTTTCCCAACATCCTCACTTTGGCATGCCTCAGTGTCCGACTTAAGATGCGGGACCGATTCTGGTTGGACTGCGCATGATGTGGAGACCTTGAGAGCAACTGGTTCTGGGTTATCCGTAAGCTGTTGAAAGGTTTTGTATTTCTCCGTAGTCTCCTTGTTATCAACAGTTGCTGGGACACAGCTTTCACTTGAAGTGACTGAACTTTTATTTTTGCGATAAGTAGAGCAATTTTCCTTTGCTTTTGCATAAATACATTTGAATGCAAATTTGAGGAATTTCCACATCCAATTGGAATACATTAGTGTTTGGGAAACCAATATATCGAATAAATCGAAGTCCAATTGATCACTTGAAACATCCTCAATATTCACTTCCGGTACTACCATAATCGGTACCATCTCTGGCTCTCTCACAGGAATGGAACATCCATTTGAATTTTCCTGAAGTTTAGTGGAATCAAAATGCGTGCGCGATAATGAGTCACCTTTATTATCTTCTTCAGTAATAGGAACAACTATAACAGAAGAGAAATAGCCATCATTAAGTAAAAAATGTCTATCTTTCTAGAACTTATGACACTATAGCTTAAGCGATATACAAGAGACAATGGTATATTAAAATCAAGAATAAAGTATAATTCACCATGTAACGTCTCAACCTCCACTTGTCCGACATTTCCCCCATCTTCCTCAAACGAGCAATAGGAAGAATTTTGGTGCTCAGTTATGGAATTTTCTGGCACTTCTTGGTCCATTTCAATCTCTGAATTTTGATCTTTAGTTGAACTTGACGACGTTCTTCTGGCCTCGAGCAACTTGTCCTCGGATTCTGCTAAATCTGGGTGAGAGTTTTCAACAAACGACAAATCACCCTTTTCACAATCGCATTCCGTATCCGACGTAACTTCCTCGTTGTCATTTTTCAGATCAGCAGTTGAAGCATCCACGATCTCATCCTTATTCGATTTTACCTTGTTTGGTGTTACATCTGGTTCTGTCACAGATGTTTGCTCTTCATTGTGTACACCTTTCCCTACTGTGCATTGAGCAGAATTTTGGTGTTCAGGTGAGGGATTTTCTGACACTTCTTGGTCCACTCCAATCTCTGAATTTTGATCTTTAGTTGAACTTGACGACGTTCTTCTGGCCTCGAGCAACTTGTCCTCGGATTCTGCTAAATCTGGGTGAGAGTTTTCAACAAACGACAAATCACCCTTTTCACAATCGCATTCCGTATCTGACGTAACTTCCTCGTTGTCATTTTTCAGATCAGCAGTTGAAGCATCCACGATCTCATCCTTATTCGATTTTACCTTGTTTGGTGTTACATCTGGTTCTGTCACAGATGTTTGCTCTTCATTGTGTACACCTTTCCCTACTGTGCATTGAGCAGAATTTTGGTGTTCAGGTGAGGGATTTTCTGACACTTCTTGGTCCACTCCAATCTCTGAATTTTGATCTTTAGTTGAACTTGACGACGTTCTTCTGGCCTCGAGCAACTTGTCCTCGGATTCTGCTAAATCTGGGTGAGAGTTTTCAACAAACGACATATCACACTTTCCACAATCATTCTTAAAGTCACAAATGCTTCCTGTGAACGGCCTTGTTTCCTCTTTGTTTGCTTCAGTGGGCTTGCGCCTTTTAGCTTCCTTTCTTCGACGTTGTTCATGTTTCTGTTGACTCCTCTGAAAACAGTGATCACAGCTATTCTCCTCATCAGGGAGGTCATTCATGTATTTTTCTATGATTGTTTTTTTGATAACGTATTTAGTTTTTATAACCTGATCTTTATCAGTCATTGTTTTAACATACTGTCAACTAAACGAAAACTTTGTCTTAGTGCCTTTTTACTCTTACTTCTGCCAATCATGAACTGATCTCTTGATATCAACTCAGCCGAATTGCATGTCTTCCATACATCATAATAGTGTCATGACTTTGTCCAGCAGTGCAAACACAGATCATCTGAATGAATACTTCCGCTTATCATATGTGCATATGTATATCACGTTTATTAATTATCAGAAAGTTTAACAGTAAAATGTTTAAAATGTAATGAATGTAGTCAACTATACAAATAGCAATATAGTACAGTGTTAAATAAAACAAAAATTTCCACCGTGAAAGGAAACGGAGCTGACGACAAATAGGAATGGTCGGTGTAATCCAGGCTTCACTTATTTGAATTCTGGACAAGGCAGAAGTCACATTTTTTTATTCACATTTAGACGTCATGAATTTTAAGGTTTAGGTCTCTTGATTTGCTTTCTTTATTTCTGGATGAGGTTATGTAGGGGTTTTGCTGATCATGAACCACCTATCCACCCAACCCCACGCCGACCTACCTCTTTCTTTTACGGTGTTTGTTCACTTTAATTATGAAGACATACGACTTGGTCCTCAAGGTCCGCTTTAACGGACCTCATAAGTTCTTTTTAAATTTGAGGAACTTTTCACTTTTTATCCGGTAAATCAAAAAAAGGAATTAATAAAATATGTAGAACGGATCTTCGCATATTTAAATAATCTTTAATGCATCTTAAATGGACTCTAGGTATCTCTGTTATATTAAGGCATAGTTATTGGTGCATACTGTGGGAAGTGAATAATCAGATTTGATAAATTTTCCAACATGACACGACTGACCACTCATTTAAGTCAATTAATTAATAGATTCTGAATATCGGATCTGAATTTACTTTGGAGCGTTGGTGTCAAATCGTGACATAAAAATAAAACAGCAGGACAAGACGGAATGAGGAAAATCAGGTGAAATCGGAATTCAAGTCAGTTTTGAGGCTTTAGAATCATCACTTATCTCACTTTGAACCCTTCTCTTCATCCTCAATTTGACTTAATTTAGAACCTTTTCATTATCAGTAAATGTAGCGCTTTTCCATCGCTAAGTGAAATGATAATAGACCAGTTGAAAAATGGCAAAACTATTGGCTAGCCAAGAAAAACCAATCATTTACCACATATCATATGCTACAAAACTAGCCATATTTGCGAATAGCGAAAAAAATATTTTAAGTCACTGACAACTTTCTTTTGCTTCCTCCTAGGATCTGAGGAACATTTGGTTTGGAAAATGCAAGATAGAGCGCGTTAGAACCCAACTTATGCATGGTAAGCGCTCTCTGTCAAATAAAAAGCGTCAACGGTGATACTTCGCGTTCCGTAGTCATGGGGAATCTAAGAGATAGTCTACTGCCGATTAGACAGTTATAGCTCCTCTGTTATTTGTGTGATGAATAAAATACGTAGGAAACTGACTTTTCTTCCACAGGTTACCTTAGGTGTGTACAAATGATTTAAGAATAAGGCAATTAGTAAAGAATAGCCTTGAATAGATCTCATCTAACTTTCAAACCGTAGGCATTTTCAAAGAGTATATTGATCTCAACAAATCATTAGGAAGTGGACATTCCAATTAGTTAATGCAACTAATTAGAAGGGTGATATCGTTTCGAAAAATGTGTCTGTTCAACAGTCATGAACATCAAGATGTTTACAGGTGATAAATGACTAGCTTTCCGGTTAGCCAATGGTGGCAACCATAGCTTCTCTACAGGTGATCTTACATATGCAAGTGTAAGAGTAGTTGCTATTAGTTTCTTTACCAGCTACTTTCTTCCACTTTTTGATTTCTTTAAATTTATTTTGTGACACTTTATTATGACCTTTGTATCAGTTATGATGTTTGAATCCCCAACGTTGTCTGAAGAATGAATTACACATTTCTGTGTACCATCTCTAGTAGCGCATGCCTTTTTGGTGCAAAATAACGGTGACTCTACCTGTCGTATAGAAGTTTCCGGCTTGAAAAGTATTAGCGTAGGACACAAATCTTACTTAATCTAATTTTGCAAATTGCAAAGATAGAAAAATCAATAAACGAATTGAGAATGTGGATTCACTGCATGTCACTTCATATTATCGAGAGCAATTGATTGAGTTCGTTGCAAAACAGAAGCTTTAGATAAGAATGCACATCGTCAAGTGATCCAACGAATCTTTATTTATGTCGAACTGAATTAGCCGATTCATTTGTATATTTCTCAAAATATTCTATACTTTATCTATATATACATATACATATGATAAGCAGAAGTATTCATTCAGATGATCTGTGTTTACACTGCTGGACAAAGTCATGACACTATTATGATGTATGGAAGACATGCAATTCGGCTGAGTTGATATCAAGAGATCAGTTCATGATTGGCAGAAGTAAGAGTAAAAAGGCACTAAGACAAAGTTTTCGTTTAGTTGACAGTATGTTAAAACAATGACTGATAAAGATCAGGTTCTAAAACCTGTGACAGAACCAGAGGTAACACCAACCAAGGTAAAATCGGAAAAGGATGAGACCGGGGATACTTCAACTGATGATTTTGAAGAAGACAACGAGAAAGTTACGTGTGATATGGAATGCGATTGTGAAAATTTTGATATGTCGTTGTGTGAAAACTGCCACCTAGGTATAGCAGAATCCGAGAACAAGTTGCTCGAAGCCAGAAAATCGTCGTCGGTTTCAACTAAAAATCAAAATTCAGAAATTGGAAAGGACCAAGAAGTGCCAGAAAATCAAATACCTGCACACCAAAATTCTGCTCAGTACGCAGTAGAGAAAGGTGTACACAATGAAGAGCAAACATCTGTGGCAGAACCAGAAGTAAAACCAACCAAGGTAAAATCGGAAAAGGATGAGACCGGGGATACTTCAACTGATGATTTTGAAGAAGACAACGAGAAAGTTACGTGTGATATGGAATGCGATTGTGAAAATTTTGATATGTCGTTGTGTGAAAACTGCCACCTAGGTATAGCAGAATCCGAGAACAAGTTGCTCGAAGCCAGAAAATCGTCGTCGGTTTCAACTAAAAATCAAAATTCAGAAATTGGAAAGGACCAAGAAGTGCCAGAAAATCAAATACCTGAACTCCAAAATTCTGCTCAATACGCAGTAGAAAAAGGTGAACACAATGAAGAGCAAACATCTGTGACAGAACCAGAAGTAACACCAACCAAGGTAAAACCGTATAAGTTTGAGATCGTGGGTGCTTCAACTGATTATTGGGCAAAAGACAACGATGAAGGCCAGAAAATCTCATAGCTGACCACCAAAATTCTTCCCAATACTCGTTTGCGGAAGATGGTGGACATTTTAGACAAATGGGGGGTTGAAACGTTATATCGTAAAAATAGTGACTTTATTCTTTCTTTTAATATACCACTGTCTCTTTATCGCTGAAGCTATAGAGGTATAAGTCCTAGAAAGATTGCCACTTTTTACTAAATGATGTCTGGTAGATAGATTATTTATAAAATGTCATTTTCTTGCTTACAAGTGTTATTTAACTTAGAATTTTCCGATTTATTGTTGTTTGAATACTTATTCAGCGATTTTCGAAAGCTCTCCAATAAAATTGCACAGGCCCTGTGAACTTGAAACATGCTGCATTAGCACGTTCGCATTTTTAGTGGAAATGTGTACCTTTAACAGTCAGCCTTCTGCCACTGTATAGGCCCATGTAATTATTCATTATCGAATTCAGGAAATTCCCAGAAAATTAACCTGAATAATACTCCCAAATTGCAAAATATTATGCAATCGATCTGTATTTTACCGACCTCAAATCGGCCAGTAAGTGGTTTCAAATGAATGAACCCTGAAATCACTTAACTTGTAACGTTCATACGCTGGTTTTCGTTCCATTTTTTTATTTTATTACTTTTAAGGTGGGTGGTTATATGAGCAGGGGAATAAAGCATCCTTTCACTCCCTTAGGTCCAATAAATACATATGGTTTTATTAATTTTTTTTATTATGACGCGAATGAATGCACTATTTAAACACTGGAAAAGAAAAAAACGAAAACGATTCTCAATTAATTTATCTTTTAAGTCGTTTTGAAAAACACTGAATATAAAATTCGTGTTTATCGCGTGTATGATTGACTATTTTCAGAACGACTGGGTGTTAACAGCCGGCCCATGAAGGCAAAAGGAAGACTTAGGCATAGGAACAAACTCATGTTGATTATGTCATGATTTAGGAATTTAACGCACGTATATGTAACTCTCCTGATATTATTTAAGGTAAGATATCGCAAGGGTAAAATAAATGAGGGGTTGAGGTCACTCTCCAGGTAACCATAGCCTGGGGTAAGATGGTTAAATAAACCACAGTAATGAACTGATGTAGTGTCGGTGTTTGCATTGGTGTGGTGTACTAACTTTTGTGAATTTATTCCAACCTCAGCACTTTATTATCCTCCCACTCCATTAATGCACTCCCTACACCTACAAGGGAAGTGGAAAGCACTTGGCATATATAGAGGGAGAGTACTTTGGAGCTTCTCATTTGAGAATCGAGCATTTTCTGGAACTTCGTGTCGAACAAAACTAATCAGTGTGGAGAAAATCCCTAGTACCAATCGCTGTTTACCGATGAATAACGATCTTGTATCTTCCTCCTACTAACTAGTGAGTGCTCATGTAAACTCTCTTACTTATAGTTACTGTTCTAACACTATTGAGGCCAGTTGTCTCGTGAGAACATGCGTTTAAATGAACTCTAGTTTAATTGTCGCCAGAAGTCATAGTGGTGGATAATTGAGGATAGCTGACGGGCTCCCTTATCAAGATTGAGTATGACAGCCTATTAATTTACTAGTCCACTCCTATATGATGTTTTCCGAACCCAGAGTTTGGACAGTGAAAATTCTCCATCCAGTTTTCTTCCTCACGTTGAGTAAATTGTAACGTCTATCAGATGTCATAAAAACTAGAAGCCATCATAATACATCAAAGACATGTCGAATGTGTAGATGCTTCCAAAGGCAGTGAAGAAGAGTTTGACTTTACCGCCGTTATTCGTTATCAATCAAGAGAGCAGTTGTAATCAATGCCGAACTCTTGCGTTGAATGGGGTTTTTGCTCATCTGATCAGCTTGTAGCTTACACAACACTGAATTTTACAATTTCATTAATTGAAATTTCAGTTCTGGTTTAGAGCTTCCTTACCTGTGGTCGATTTTATTAAGTTAGCTTTTCTTCTATGATTTCTGCCCTACTTGTCGCACTTGAATGGCTGTTTATCCATAACCTCGATATGACAACTTCAATTATCGTAATTGGTTGGGAATATGGTAATCAAATTATGCAACACTCCTAATCCCTTCCTTAAGTGAGTAATATGATATTGGTGTGCTCATACTTCCTTTCTTACTATTTAAGATAAGTATTGGAGCTCCACTCCTGCAGCTGTGCTTGAAAAAGGAAAATGATACGATTATCAAAATTTAAATGGGAGCCAGTGCTTATTAATGCATCAAATAATTTTGTCTGCATTTAAAGACGAAAAAATCTATATTCCTCTTGAAATAAAGCTTCTTTCAAAGAACCTTCTTGCGGGAATACAGATTGGTGAACCTCGCTTCTGTTGAAAATTTTGGGAAGTGTGACGCATTGCCACACTAATTAGCCTTAACTTAGCCTCAACAACCCTATGACAAAATCTCTTGACTTGGAATGGCTCCCGACATTAGTTAAGCTGCCTCGAAGATATAGAGGAAACAGACTTATGATGTGGAACACTTTTATTTGGGCTGTGTGCCACTGGCACGGAACTTGGTCACTAAATACAATTTCGACAATGTCGACAATGTCGACCACGCTGTGACTATTGATTGTTGATTGACTAAGAGGTCTCTGTACTCGTGACCTCATTCGTAGCCTAGTGCTGTTCTCCTCACGGCCGCACGTTCCAGAATGTTCTTTCGCGCAAGGGATTCTTTGTTCAGCTATGTTAGCATTGTGTTCCCCATAGAAGTCGTTTTCACAGTCGATAATACTTCTACAGACCATTTACATATAATAAGAGATTGAAAACAGCATAAAATCAGGAGAACTATTTATCAATCCTCATCTATAACAACTAGCAGTTCCGTGAAAAGAAAGATAGCATTGATTCTACCATCCAGTCTTTCAAATATGCTTCGTCTGTTTGAAATTGGCGCTGACGTGAGATAAGTACAAACGATTGGAAGCCTTTGCTCTCACAACTAAGCCATGGACAAAAATCAGGAAAGGAACCATAGTTTAGAGAAAGTGTAATTAAAAATCTATTCCATCTGTTTAAATTGAAATACATTTCAGCTAAGTAAATTAAGAATATTTTTGAATATTCCTAAATGGTTTTGCTTAGTTTTTTTATAAAATATCCCCAGGATTCATTAAATATTGCCTTAAACGAAACTTGAATCCGTGGGTATCATATTAAAACAAATTGAAGATCGTATTTTACTATTTATTTTACGGGTAAGAAATGGGTCATCATATTCAAATTCAGGAAATGCGGCAAAATATTCTGCGTTTGAAAGATATTTGAAAAACCGGACTAAATTTTTCTTGATCACTTTGTTGAGAATCCAAGTGGACCTCGAGAAGAAATATGCTAATTTCACCACTTACGCATGACTAACTGGGAATACCGCAATTTAAGCGGAAGACCATTATCAAGCTATATTATTATTATTATTCACTCATTCAGGTCTCACCAAAACGAATTTTCCAGGGATTTGTTTAATTCTGCATAGAGTTTGCTCAAAAATCGAATTATTTTCACCATTCGTACATTCCATCTTCCCTTAATATTAGACTTATTCTATTCAATTTTAAATATAGAAATAATAAATCGTACTAATTATCGATGCTAATTAGCGCTGGATGGTAGAAAATTAATTTATTATTTTGCGAAGTTTTACACTTCCCCACTATAAGTCAAGATGGAAGACTGAACATGTAAAATATGTAAAAGGCTGTATATAGAAAACGCAATGAAAGCGTCTTGTTGAAAGATAGGAATATGAAGTTAGGAGGAAAAGAACAATTTACGCTTCCAGTAGTAACTGGAACCATTGCTTACCATTATTAACATTTAGGAGGATGTTCGAAGGATCCGGAGGAAAGTGACCATTAACACAATGCTTTTGTAAAAACCATTAAAGTGGTGTAGATTAATGTAGAACTCTCAGTGCGCAATCTTAAATTCACTCAAAAATTTACTTCTCAAAGCGATTTGCAATACTCATTTAGGTAAAACGGTTAGCATAATGGAGCCTACCCAGAAGGAAACTGGAATTCTGTCTCACTCTCCCAGTTTTCCGTCCCCATCATTGGCTGTGCATCGATGGGCATCGGACCCATAATCACTAACATCGTCAACCGCTGCGCCACTGATATTTTGAGGCATTCGATTAATTATCTGTTTTCATGCTAAATCATCTTTAGCGTAAGTGCCAATTGAATTCTAAACTCATGGAAAACAAATTAGCAAATTTCACTCCAGGATATATACCTCTTTGTACAAGTTTGGCGAACTAAATTAGTTCTAATATTTAATAATTTAGATTTTCGGACATGATATTCCTTAATTTGACATCTGGAGAAGCAGAGACACCTCGTTGCATCGTCAATATTGTTTTCGCTGTTTTCGCCAAAAATACAAAATCAATTTTTGAACTATTCCAAAATCGAACCTGAAATATTCATCTTTTTGGCTAAATTAAATTATCTCATAATTATCATATGTATAAACTTTTTATTAACTGTATTTATCAATAAACTTTGATAAAAATGCACTTAAATTTCAGTTTTTCTTTTTAATTCCTGCTGCATGAACCTTTCAACGGCCTGTACCATGATTGGCTGAACAAAATTTTATTAAATGGAGAGATAATTATTCGGTATTCCATGAATTAATGTGTAAATTCTATTATCCAGATAAAAGCTATTAACGATAACTTACCATTAGCTTTCCTGATAGGGTAATGGTAATAACTGCGAGGCGAGTGATGTTGATGCCATGAAGGTTTTCTGCAAAGAACGCACACACGTGTATGGAAATTTGCTTGAATAATTCAGTATCATAATCTCCCCGGACAAATCTCTTCAGACTCTACGGAAAAACCTTGTTCTAACTTGAAATAATAATAGCAGTGGTAGATTAGGAGATATTTGTAGGCGAAGACGCAGCCTGATGCAAATTAGATAAAAAGAAGTTTCACTTTTGGGAAGTAAATCCACATGAATTTTTAAAGGATAATTGTGTCTCCCTCTTTTTGTTCTTCATGGTGGGCATTTGAAGAAACAAATTAAAGAGAAGTGCCTTTGTTCATTGTTATTTACCAAGTTTATTAAAAACCTATAACATTAAGTCCTTTCAAAGGCAAGTTGATTTTTGAATAAATACGTATAAAATTTCGTCAAAATAACAAAATTGTATTGAAAATTTTTTGAGTATTCATGTTTTTCAAATATAGCTGTTAAGGTTCAAAGGTTAATTATTATAGTTAATTATAATATTTCATGAATTTTAGGTATTTTTTGATGGAATTTGGAAGTTAAAATACAATGAACGAGAACGGTAGGTGATTGTGTTCAATGATATTGTGTTGTCAATCATGGATAATCTTCATCGACTACCATTTTCTGCTAAATACGATTTTTCGCCAAGAAGTTCACCAGTCACTCAAAAAATTGTAAACCAGTTGTAAAATGCATCATTTCTATCCCTAGTTAGAAAACTGGTTCCTCGTGACCAAATTCTTTATTTCAATTACTGGTGCTTCAATTTACTCACGATCAATTAACTATTAATATTTATCAGATAACAAATACTTTTAGATTATGCCTGATTCTCCTTTTTCGGGAAGAACAGTTATCATTAGTTGACTGTAAATTTTAAAATACATGTTAAGTTAATAAATAAACAAATGCAATCAAAATATGTTAACTGTGGTAATACGATATAATACACCGAAATTGTGCTCTTACAAAATAGCAAATTTTAAATTGTTACCATTAATTGTTTAATATCCTATCTTATTGATGATTTGTTGGATTCAGGATACCTATGGAGAGCACTTTTTGCATTAATGGAAAAATGCAGCAAAATCACATATGCGAATTATCACGCATGGGCGAACCAATCAACAAGCAATACGCTCCATCCCACATAACTCACTGGCCAATGAAAATCACTTGCGGTATCCTTCTAAGTAGTCCACTAACTCAGCTGAGCATACCCTACAGATGGTCAACTTTCATTTACTGGTTGCCATGGAGAGTGCTCAATTTTTAGGAGTTGAATTGGGGCCCATGCAACTACATGCTCCATTCATAGGTCCACCTCAACCCCTTCCCCAACCTCCACCAGCCTTTCTAGCAATGGTCAATTATCCCAATCCGCCGAAATCTCCGAAATTACTTTCTCCACAATCCCTTCCACCAATTCCTAAACCGAATCCTCCACCTGGTAAGTCCAAATGAGTTTTAGTAACTTTTTGCTTCTGTTGATTTTAATTTGATTTATATGGATGCTTTTGATTTGGGTAGGCATTAAGGTGAAGGATACTTTTCCAAAGGAAAATGTCTGCATTCATGTGCACTTTCTTGAACACATTCAGTTTAAATTCATCTGATTGAAGAACAAATCATACAGCCGAATCAGCGAAGTTAAATATTGGGTGTTGATGACCTTCACATCTTTAAGATCTCGAAGTCGTCTATTTGTAATGTCCTAAAAATTTTTAATTAATTTGAAGGCTCCATTTGATCTTTCCTAAATGACGCATCTTCCTTTAATTTACAAATTTACTTTATATGTTAAAAGTGATGCCATCAATTTTGAGTATAAGCATACTGGTTGTCAACTATGAATCGACGCTATTAGCGCATTGTGCATTTTGAATCCTCACTCAATGAACTAAAACTTTAAAACCAAGTGAGTGGAATGTCTTACCGTACCGTATTGAGTGTTGTTAATAGGGGGGAGGGGGAGGGGAGAAGGGGGGCGGAAGGATTTGAGCTTCCCCTATGGGAAGCTCCCTGGTGCTCTCTCTACGCAATATGAGAGAAGGAAACACTGTCTAAATGGCCTTGGCGTTAGATATTCTTAATACCAGTTGTCCACTGGTAGCAGTTGGCATAATTTGTGTATAATGCATCCTAAGTTAAAAAAGATCCTTCCCATTTTTTAGATTACTTTAACAATACATACTTCGTTTATCGTTATATGAGCTCCCATTTGCCTAAATGTACAATATCGAAAGGATATTGTAATGACCTCAAACAGCTGTTAATAGAATCCCTAATCCACTTGCCAAGGCGACAAATGGACATATATCTATCCTTTTACCATCAAAATTTGGTAATGGTCGTCACAGATGTCAGTCTTCGTATAGCGATATATTGATTAACGATAACTTAGTAGCTTTTCTGACCACTGAAAACTTACCTCGTTTTGTGCCTGATGTCGGTAAATATGCCACTTCATTTTTTCATACGCCGTCAGTAACATGTCAAGTGTGATTTAGTGTCTTTCTTAAAAGTCTAGATCTCTCTTGGTAGATAGTGTCGGCTTTTGGAACCGCGTCGAACACTGTCTTGAGTATTATCGCTCTCTTCAATCTTCCGTCGATCATAGCTTAACCCTGTGACATATTAACCAATACAGTTTTCCATTTGGATTTCTTTTATCGAATGCAGTAGTTGAATAAAGTTATTTTTGACACACACACTCTCTCTGCCTATAGCATTTTAGTTAATTAAATCACTGGAATTTAACCTGAGTAAGTAAAGTCATCTTTTGACGGGTATATACCAAACTTTAAGCTCCCCTTATCCCTTCCTGTTCACCGAAATACCCAGACCTCCACCCCGTCCCCTCATTATGGCCCTCCATATCTCACCTTTACAGTAAGAAAACCTGTTGGGAAGCTTGGATTAATCGAACTAAGTGGCTTGCGAATAGAGAAGGGGATGGGAGTGGGGGGTGGGAGGGGAGAGAGACAAGCGAGGGAAGCCATTTAGTAAATTAAGTTTTAGTTAACGTAGCGGTTGAGTTGAGGACAACAATTAAACTAATTGCTCTTATCTCTATCGATTTTCGGCATCTACGCCGCCACTTAGAACCTAGATGTTCAATTTTGTCCTGTGAGAGAGTTTTAGATCGGTAAGTTATTTATTACTGACCCTCACTTACGAAACCAAGTAGAATTAGCTAACAGATCCACTAGACTATGAACCACAGGAAGTTGCCCATTTACAGAATGTTTTTCCTTAACACAAGTAAAGGCAACTCCAAAATGCTCTGTTTTTAGTAAAGCTCCCCGTGTTTCAGTTTATCTTGATAAGTGCTTTTGAACCGGAATAACTGGAAATTCTTCTCTTCATATTAATGATATTTTCGATTTTTCACTTTCAAGCCCCAGTTTGTAGCCGATGTTCAGAAGAAGTGCACGAGAAGACGCTCCTTCTCGTGTTGGATCAATATTGGCACGCAAAGTGTCTCTACTGTCCAGACTGCGGCGTCTCCCTGGTGAATAAATGTTTCTATCGCGAAGGGGAAGTTTACTGTCGAGAGGACTTTTTCAAGTGAGTGCATGCACAGCCACAACATTGCCACGAGTCAGTAATTAGAGACTATTAGTTTGACGCTTAGTTTGGTCTCGGGGGCGACCACTTTATTTACTGTCAGCTACGCTAATTTAGAGGTTCAGGTTTTGGGGCTGTAGGGGGAGGGTGGATGGAAGGGGAAAATGGCATGTGGGACCACAAAAGTGTTTAGTTACTGTGGCTGGGACCCCTCGAATTTTAACCACAATTAATGCTTATATTAGTCACTTTGACCAATCCCATATCATGGCCTCTACAAGATACTAACGCATTTATTAACCTCATCGTTCTTTATACCGCTTAAATTTAATCAATCAAAAGAGAGGCTCAGATAGTAGAGAATTAAGGCGTTATAAAGTTGCCAACATTATATTATATATTATATTATTCATTATCATAATGGTATAGCATACACTGCAATGATGAAGGCATTTCAGGCTGATGTTACCATTAACTGTGACATAGTAAAATGGCTAATTTCTTGCCAATGTGAAGATATAAACCCGCCGATCGGCAGGGATTATAGCGGGGCCAAAATTAAACGAGTAAACCGGGAGCATTAAAATATCTTACTTGACTTGTAATTTGAATTCACTCGTTTGCGTATCTGGTTGTTTATTGAATTCCGGGCCGTATTCAGAGCTTTAAGACCAATTGAGGTAATTATAAACCATCCCAAATCATTTGTACTATCTTATAGACAAGAGTAGGTAATTAGGTTTTTATTTACTCCTCCGCAAAATAGATTATAAGGAAGAAAAACTTTCTTTGGAATATGAATTTAATACGAATGAAGGAAGATGGGAATGTTAGTGCATCTGGTTGGATTATTGTAACTTCTTTCATTCCCGTTCGGCCCTCCCCCCCCCCCCCCTGTGATCTTAGTCGACCTCATTCATTTCCTTTTAGACAAAACAGCCGTTTCAAATCTACTGATGGTTTTTAATTTCCGATTGAATAAACAGACATCTTCATCATTTTCGATTTTACTCGCTGACTTATTCAAAGCCAGTGGCATTTCGATCGTGTTACACGAGTTTGAAAGAACGAGCTATGCTTCATTTAGAGGTAGAATTCCTTCAAATATCCTGTGTCAGTGAAATGGCTTCAGTTCGCTGATACCTGTCATAAGATCTCAATGTTAAAATTACAGGATTGATCCTTGACTTCATTACCCAGTTGATTAAACTGAGTAGTATATCATTCCTTAAATAACTGTTTCCAGTGTACTGAACATTTATTGTGCGCTATAGTGTGGGGAGTAATAAAGATGATCAGAACCCATGGGCTAATTTAACTACGATTAACAATAGGTGCTGATATCTTCTCTGGAACCTCAAAAATATATCAGTCATACAGACTCCATTGTGGAAAGATTATCGTTAACTACTACCAATGTTAAAATCATGACTTGAGCATCCATCTTGAAACCCTCGTGGAGGATCTTAATACCTTCTTCATGAGTCCAAGATATTTACAACGAACAAGCCCCCTAGACAGAAAGAAAATACTTTGACCCTCGAGTCAAGTTAAATTCGCTGACTAGAATAACTTAATATCTACGCGCCGATACCAAGACTACTCAAAACACCCTTCTGTTACTCTAGTTACCTCCCCTCGTTCTCTAATTGTAAATACTCTGTTGTATTTGCAATTTTTTTCTCGTCTCAAAAGAGTGCGAGAACGAAACCAGATTTGAGCACGTACAGTAGAAGGGGCCTCTTACGAGTCACTACGCTAATTTGCCACGTCACTCGTACACGACGATAATGGCGAGAGTCCATAAAGTGACGGGGTGTAGACACCTTAGCAACTGGCGTGGTGAGAGGACATCATGCTCAGGCTCCTCTAATGACAGATGTAGACGATTGGGGAAGGCGAAATGAAGAGGAGGGAGGGGGAGGGGCCTTATGTGGACCTCATAGCATATTCACCTTTTAACTATCAATACCTCTTCCCTCGTTTTACACTGAATTACTTATTCGGGCCACTTATGGGCTCGTATTCAGTCCTCTCTCTCTCTCGCTGGTTCTATGCACGAATAGGGTTAATGAACTTTGGGGATTAGAAGTGTTAAGTGTTGAGTGAGGAGCCTTTGAGCATTTGGCCATTAAGGAGTAGTGGAGAACCTGTAGCTGGGGCTTAGAGGAGTGGGGGTGGGGGGGAGGGGGGGAGGAGGATATACCTTCTTAAATCTCGTTCATACCTTTGAGTAGATTTTCGTTTTTTTCATTATGATATTTTGTGGATTATTTATGAGGTACAAGGATTCATCTTTTCTTTACAGGCCGTTCCTAAAATAGTTGTCCAAACGGTCAATTTCAGATTTAGGAGATTGCCAAAGACAATCAAAGAAATCAAAACCAAAAATTCTTTAAATCCCTATACCATTTTGACTGCCATGTAATTAATGTTGCATTTCTTCGGCTCTGTAATAATTAACGCACTCCGTTAACAGATCAAGGAAAATGGACCTCAATGAAATTGCTTCCTGCTTCTAAGTAAATACCTTCATTTAATATTTAACACTAGACGAAACGAATTATTGTCTTCTAGATCAAGTAAAGTGAATCAATTTTAAGGGAGTTTGTGGATCTGAATAAAACATAAAGCATTTATCCATGCCTTTAAAACCAAAACACGATGTCTTTCTTGAAATTGGATCGTATAAATAAAAATTGGATTGTAATTTCACAAATCAATTTGGACTCTATTGCAGAAAATGTGGCATCGAGTTTTAATTAACGATCTTCCCACCTATCTGAACGTGTACTACTGTGCTGACTCTTCACAGACAGTCTAAAAATGACGCCAATCCAACACCCCCTTGAAGATTAAAATGTTGCCATATCTTCATAGATAGCTTTACTCACCTGCAAGCAAATTGAGAACTTGATTATCAAACACCAGTAGTAACAAATTTTTCTTAATTATCTGGTGTTTTTCGATTTTCAAGCAAACTCTCCCTTGTAGACGATTTGGAACAAAGTGTGCTAGTTGTGAAGAGGGTATTCCACCAAATGAGATGGTTCGAAAAGCCCACAACAATGTCTATCATCTGGAATGCTTCGTCTGCCATGTCTGTGCTCGATCCCTAAATACCGGTGATGAATTTTACCTACTAGCTGATCGGCGACTGATGTGCAAAGCTGATTTTACCATGATCAAAGCTCAGGGTGAGAATTTATAACTAAAGATGCACTCAAACCTCATCACACCACATAAGCACACATTAGTTATTCGTTTGCCTCAGAAGTTGAAATGGAAAATGTGAACAAGCGTCCGAGGACAACAATCAACGCCAAGCAACTGGAAGCTCTCAAGAAGGCTTATGCTGAGGGTGCCAAACCTTCAAGACATGTTCGAGAACAACTCAGTGCCGAAACGGGCCTCGATATGCGCGTGGTTCAAGTGTGGTTCCAAAATCGAAGGTTAGTTAAAACTTAGCTACTTCACTTATATCAGTTTCTTGATTTCTGTTTAGCAGTTAGGAGCCAGGGTTGACAGGCACCCAGCTTGATAAAAAAAAGGGGTAGATTTCATTGAGTCCTTCCATTTGTTATCCTAATTACTATTTACTATGACGGTGAAAATAAAACGTCTTAAAGGTTTAATAGTGGAAAAATCTCTGTGTACAAAGTAAGGAAATTGAGCTGGGTAAGATATGAAACTGGATGGTAGGTCAAGAGACTCATTTTTGCTTGGATTACGCAAACCCTGAGCTGTTAATATTTACACATTTATTTGCTTTGCAACAGCCCAATGTTGAAATATTATGAATTGACAGTCAGATTTACGTTCTCTTTATCCAAGGTCACAATTAGTCATGCCATCTTCATTTGTCTTCTTGATTATTTATTTTATTCCTAAATCTGACCATCGAACTGACTCACCATCAGCTTAGAGGAATGAAACATAAAACAGACAAACAGGATTTCAACGAACCTCATTTGTCTTTGATCGACTATCACAAAGGTAAAAGTAAAATGGTCAAATCTTTAAACTAAGCTAACTCTTACTTTACTTGAAGCAAGGTATGTTAAGTCTAGCACGTTTAGTGCTCAGCATTGTGTAACGGTGGTGCTTAGACAGATTAAAATTGAGTCAGTCAAGGGGAGCACTTTGATTTGGGTCAGATAAATAGTGGAATATCTCGAACATTAAAAATAAATAGGCAAATGTTGAGATCAGGTCACATCACCTCACCAAAGATAACCGCTAAAATGAAAGTGGGCTGGGATGGATTCTCTTTAACTCTTTAGCGACCTTAGGACTGTACGGTCCTCTTTCAAAATAAGCTCCATTGTTATTAGACTCCTAACAGAGACACTATTGCCGTTTGAAACATGTTCAATACGTGTCAATAGCCGTTGCCTGATACCACCAAGACTGATCACGTCGGTGCCATCAGTCTGCTGTGGGACACGCGTGAATGCGGTTGGGTGCATTTATCAAAAAATAATCGGACGTTAAAGGGTTAATTGGATTCTGCTTTACGCATACTTACTGAAGGGACACTGTATACAACTATGGGCTAATTGAACCAACTACCAAATTTTGCTTTCACTTCTTACATAATTGCCATATTCCTGTTTTAATAAGGAATCCGAGTCTTTGAGAAAATCCAATTATCTAAGTGGAGAGGACATGCATAGTAGTATCGAATTGAAATCAGCCCGAAGCAAAAGGGAAGTATACTGGCCAAAAGCCAGGCAATTGGCCATGAAATATTCACGAGATGTGCCATCATTAGCGTTGGGGGGAGGGGAGGTGGAGAGGTGGAGATGTGGACTAGATGACTGCTAAATATCGTAAGTATTAACGATTCTCACGACAATTAATCCCATTATTCCATAACAGGAGCCGACTGAGCGGTTTCAAGGAAAAAAAGATAATAAATAGAATTACTCTTTTTGCTCAAAATTTGTTCCCAAATATGAACACGACGAAAATGTTACATGGAATTATTTGATGAGTGTGCATATTATTTAAGCGTAAAATAATTGTTGTCAGCATTATCCAGGACAAAGGCAAAATCTTTCCATAGTTTGAGCATGTCAAACACCTTAAGATAAAAACAGCAAGATGATCCGACAAGAGGTGGACCAAGGCGGTCAAGTCGTGGTAGATTATTCCGTCAGTGTACCAATGATCTCACTTTGTTTCACTTCTGAATGCGCTGCAGTTTCATACTCGTAAAAGCTTATTTTTCTTTGTTTTAATGCATCAAATTGTAAACATCATAATCGAATTTTTGCCTGTTAAACTGTTGAAGTGGTCGCACTCGTCACCTTGATTACTTTTAATTCTCCTACAGCCGAAATAGCAAGGAGATCTATTGCATTTACTGCAATAATTATAATTTATTTAAAGTTAAAGAAAAAACGTACAAGTATAGTGGTGGTAAAAAGTGGCTTTCAAGGTGGATTGTTTTAATGAAAAGCCACGCAGCCGAATCGCTTTGTATTTCAATTAAAAGTGGCTGAATGAAATGTATTTTTAAAAAGTAAACATCAAAAAAGCGTATTCTTTTCTAATTCATTGTAAATCTAAGCACTTAGTACCATATTTTAATTTAACGACTTAAAATTATTTTCAGGTAACAAATACTTTACAGATTTATGCTGATTTTGACTGTCTTAGAGCGGTTAGTCCTCTCGCCTCACTATTTTACAATTTGGTAGTTTTTTTCTATTCAATTTTCTCTAACTAAAAATAGGAGAACATTCGTGTACACAATCCCCTAGTGTGTCATAGGTAGATTTAATTAACCTCCTACCCGAGCTCTGAGCTAGCCACCAGCCACCACTAACCCAAACCCCGTGTCTCCCTACATTTCACTTCACCTGCCATGAATATTTTATTAAGCTCATCTAATTAAAATAAAATAGTCTCTGCCTCCTTCTTTCTTCCATTTTTTCTGCTTTTTCGTTTCCTTTCCTGTATTTTTTCCCCTCTGAAAGATATGGAAGAAAATAGGATAACTGAAATGAGGTCAAGAATTACCTTAGCCGTATTTATCATCGAAAGGCGAACATTTCTCAACCTCTCTGCGAATCTTGAAAAATCTTGATCCATTGATTATAGTTATACGCTCTTTTGTTCATAAGTAGCTAGTTCATGAGGTTAAATAATAGTTTTGCTAAATTAGTGGTATTGCCAATTGAAAGAAAGAATGAATATTTTCACAAAACCAGATATCTGTGTTCATTTCACGGTTTGAGGAAGCAGAATTTTAATACTAATTTTCCGTTCTTATAATTTTGCCGTTGACTTGGGTGGACATTTTTTGATGAAATAACCTATTCCCGGAAGATGGGGTAAATATTAGGGTCAATATGAGGTTATTGAGAAAGGGTTGAGGCTGCATAAGGTGGAGAAAAGAAAAGCAATAAAAGTGGACAAGCGAAAACCTCTCTCATTTTTTTCGAAATAATAAACCATGGATTAAGACCTATTGAAACTTTAATATATGTATACTTGAAGAGCCATACGCCCAAATTAAAAGGAAATCGAAGAATACGACAAAAGACATGCCATGCTGATTTCGTTATAATTCGAGTTTGTCATAAAAATTTTTTTCTGTCCTGGGTGACAAATATGATACCTTCTGCTTTCAATTTTGCACGAATGATTACTTAATTAATTTCAGGGCTCACAGCTACTTGAAAATGAACTTCCCCTATCTTTCCCCTCCCCCCCCCCCCCCAATCTCATTATGGGGAGGCATTTTGACTCGCCCTTGATCCTTATAAAAAGTTATTTTCTAACAAAAATCTGCAGATGGTCTTTTTTAATTGGAGTGTTCTTTGAAAAAAATTAATAGAGCCAAAGAAAAGCGCCTGCGGAGGGACGCCTCGCGTCAAAGTAACTGGCAGAATGATGGAGATGCCAAAATGCTCCAAGGCGATGATATTGATGATGATGAGCTTGATGAAGACAACGAAGTAGAACTTTCATCTGTAACATCAAAGGCCAAAACCACAACGATGTATGTCCATTCGCAGCTCCACGATATCTCCTTTCTAACAAACAGCAGTAGTGTCGACAGTGGTGCGGAGAGTGAAGGTGAAATGTCAAGCCCCTCTCTACCACATGGTAATTTTAATTTCTTAAATTTGCCTTCGTTTAAAGTTGCTTTATTTACATCGAGTCTTCAAACCAATTAGTTTCTGTGAATGAATGTACAACTTCTGCTATATGACCTACTGAAGCCTTTCTATTTTACTGATTTATAACCAACCTACTTACTAACTCATTAATTTACTGAAATACTGACAGTCCGACAGTGTTAAATATGTAAATGATCCAAATGTTTCAAAATTTCAGAATTTTTTAGTTCTGAGCGTAGGTTTTATCATACTATCGGCGGATTTAAATCAATCAATGCACAAGGGCGTTTAAGAAAAATGATTCAAGCCTTTACCTTGAAATATAGCATTTACCCACCCTGTCTGAAAGAGTTTTGAAAAAATATCTCGATTTTGAAGGTCTTTGAGGTATTGGCTCTAAGACTGAATTTCGACATTTCTACTTTCTTCACATTATTACAAGAATAACATTGTTCATTCCCCCACAAAATTCATCTCTTTTGACAAGGTGCTTCAAATCAAGTCTGATTGTTAAAACTAAACCCGTTTCTGTCCCCATCAGTACTTGAGTAAGCGACTGCAGCAGATTTTCAAAACTGAGTAAAGGTAGCATTTCGTAATGTTAACCTAAGTCTAATTGAGCCAAAAAAATCACTTTAAGACAGATAAATTCGATTTATTTTGAAATTCGATGAACATGCATCAAAAAATTATGAAATTTAGCATGTCAAGAAACGCTAGAAAAACGTAAGTTATTAAATAAAATGGCCATTTTTATTTGATTGCTCCACTGTTGGGTTAACATGAAGGTAAATTTTGTTGCTCCTTAAGTTCTGTTCCGTGGATCTTTATTCAAATATAATTATTTCGCATTTTATCCTCCTTAGGTCAACAAGCGCCAGAGATAACTGACCTAGCAACAATGCAGGTATTTCGAAATCCCACGATGAATTGGTTGCCGCCTTCCGTGGATCTCGGTTATCAAGAGGTCCCATTCTGCCATTTTCCACACCAGTCTGATATCAAGAATCAGGCATTCCAATAAGGATTGACTAGTCATTAACTTACTATCATTTACCTTGTGTTATCTGATACAAAAATTATTTCATTATTATCAAAGTCTTTTGCTTGGCTATTTTTGAAAGGCTTAAACACCGTTACAAACACTTTTATTTGAAGCTAAAATTCTGAAGACGCTTTAATTACAATTTGTATCTATTTGAAGTATCTCAATTAAGTCAGTAACCAATATTCAAGATTTCAGTTATGCAAAGAGTAGGATGTTTCACGCCCAATAGAGATCGTCGTCAATTTATTTTGTGAGCTGCTTAAGCCAAGTTATTGAGGTGATAATACGGGTTAAGCAGTTTTTAAAAAAAAATTGCCTATAGTTTCTATGGTTAACGTGCGCATTTACACACGACCAATGCTTATCAATGACTACGCAGGCCATATTCCTGATGGGAAATAGGGGAAAGCAAAATTTTCATAGGAAAGTTCATATTTTCCTTATCAAACTGGACTTGGAAAGTTGTCTAGAGAAACATCTTTTGCTTTCTCTAATTTGTGGCAAAGACATGCATTCAAATGTACATTTACTATAATTTGAATTCAAAATTAGCACCAAAATTTTTGATGGCAATAGAAATGGCATACATACAGTCGTAGATATTATATAGTATAATTATAACCCATTTCTCAATTTAGTGCTTCATCAAATCCAAACCAATAAGTTGATGATTCAAAGATATGTTATTTTTATTTAAATCTGCAATTCAAGCAAGATTATTATTTGATAGTGGCTTAGCATATTTCACAAGAGCTTACATTTTCTTTAATTAAGTAAAATAGCCTTGCATCATTAAAACTTCAAAACGAATAATATGAATATTGCATAATGGAAGAAAAACCATCGTTCTGAGAAATGGGGATTAATTAATACTTGTGTGAAAATAATGAAAACCATCCAAAGCGTAAATTTTAATGTAATTACAAATTTCTAGTGAAGTTCGACTTGAAAAGTACTTATTAACAAGAAAATAAAAAAAATTGAAGGTGGACATTTATATTCCTTTAAAAAGCGTTGAGAAGACTTTCGATTTAATTATACTCAGGATATATACAAATACGTATATTTGTTTCATCCCATTTAATCATATGATGCTTGGCAGCGTTATTTGAATTATGGCCTTGTAAGAGTGATTTTCTTAATTTTCAGTCTGATCTTTTCAATGTATACTAAATAGCTTCGTTATTATAATATACTTGCTATTTACGTATTTGCAGCCTCATTTGGCGAAATTTAATTCAAAATTTCACTTTTAAACCGCCTAGATTCCTTCGTTTATTGATTTTGCTTTCATTGGGCCAAATATGGTTTTCAAATCAGGCCTCAATCATAGCCATCGATATATTTCTTCGATATAAGGCTCTACCATTTTTTTCGTACTGGGACAGTACGAATACTACGTGGGACTATCTAGTCCTCTCACAATCCTGGCCTCCTGGTTATTGTCAATTTATGAAGGCTCGTCCACGATTTTTATCTATAATTACCATTTTTATTCCGTTTTTTAATTATTGTGCATCTTTTTATCTCAGTGTGCATATCCTCGGCCTACTATTGGATTTAACATACACGGACTTTGGTGATTTTATATCTATCAGTAATCTGATAATTTCTGCAGAGTATTTTTTATATTCTTTTTACTTTAAGGGCACAAATTTGGCCCAATCAGCCGATGAACCAGTGTTCGGATGGTCCGAAATTCAATAACAGCTTCATTCAAGTATCTTATATTAGATTTCCACCTCATTCATTGCCATCTTTTTAATGTAACATATTGGTAATCTCTTCTAGGATATCTATGAGCAACTTAAAAAGGAATGGGCTGATGAAAAGCATTATGATAATCCCTGGAAATTTTGGTATTTATACATTTTATTTACTCATTTGTCACACAGGCGAAACTTTGTGATACTAATTAATTATGGGTTTGAGCTTCCTTAAGAACATTTGGCATGCAACTTTGTTATATCTGTAGCAAAAGTTTTGCATCTATGATTTATCTACCCTACTATGACATGCTTTCTTTATTAATATCATAGTCTAATAAAATCAAGCTCATTATATATGCTTCTTTATATACCTTATATATCTGATAAACTGTACTATTATTTTAAATATTTTACGTTTGACTTTTCTAGGCATCATGAGTGGTCAAAACACGGAGTATGTGCCATAAAAAACAGTGAAGTTATCAAAAACCAGCATGACTACTTTGCAATAAGCCTTATGCTGAAGAGGATGTACAATTTCACAGAGTAAGTTTGTGAGCCCCATAATTTGGAATTTTAGTCGTCATAAAATGACTTCTTTGTTGTCTAAGTAACAGGTTAAAAGTAGCTTTTATATGACTAGCTTCGTATTTGTTATATTTATTTCAGAATATTTGCAAGAAACAATATCGTACCCTCCAATGAAACCTACTACGATGTCAGTCTCCTTAGTCTTCATTTATGCATTGTTTGGTTGTATTGCATGTTACTGAAGCCTTGTGTTCAATTTGTTTAGACTGCCTCAGTTTTGGTAAAGATTAGGAACGACATTGGTGCTAACGTATTGCTACATTGTTCGTGGCAGGTTAGTTAGATTGAAATTTTATTCACTTTTAATTTACCTGTTTTTTTTTCTAATAGAACGTGGACTAATGCCTATATTTTAACTTTTTTCCTCTTAGTTACTTGGGCCCTATAATTTTTTTCCTTATTGATATTTTAGTTGATTTAAACTCCATCAACCGAAAACAGTGAATACCTACCAACATTTTTTAAAATACGCTCGGTTTATTTAGACAATAGTCTTATTTACAAGTCGTCACAGGGACTGTGATTTTTCCATATTATTTTTCGGAAGTCCATTTAAATCTTTGTTTCTTTTTTGTTTATTTTAATATGCAGTAATGAGACTAGTGAATGTGTTAGATGAAGCGTAATGTCGTCATTCCTCTGTAAATTTACGCATTGAATGAAGATCATGAAGTAGGCGGACAAATGGACAGATTTTAAATATTTCGGAGAGAAAGGAACTTGGAGTTTTCTGCTCTTCATTTGATTCGTTTCAGCCCTAGCCAATTGTATCAAAATTTAAGGCCATAATTCTCAATCAAATTACATACAGTTCATTTTGTATTTCCTGGATTACTTTTAAATTCGTATGGATTAAAAGAACCAAATCACTTCCGGCTCGCCTTTCTCATCTGTTTAAGTTTTTGAAATTTCGTCTACGGTTTTAACTCAAACTAATTGTTGAGAGTCCATCAAGCCATCAAGTAATTCTACATTTTACTAAACGTTATTTGGTTGCTTTGGGCTTGTGAGCCACTTTTAAATGATGTTGGATGCTGTTTCCTGCATTTAAAGAAAATGGGGCTTTCTTAGCGATTTCTTGAACTCAATTTAAGTCAGTATTTCCATTCGTTGAAGAAATGGCAATCCCGGAGCTTTCCACTAAACACGTTCTTCGTTTGAATGACTTCTTGAAGGGGTTAATTTTGATTCATATAATTATATGTAGATGCTCGCTTTTAATTATTATTAAATCAACTAAAGGTAATAGGGTGAGAATTGGGGTTTTATTTGATTCTATTTGAAACCTATATAATGTAAAATCTCAGAGTTTTATTCATTAGAAAATGCTGATTATAATTATCATTCTCAAGGAGTTTCTCCTTTTAATAATGGTTAATTGAAAGGAAGTGATTTTCAGCACTAGTGTTGGGAAGAGAAAAAAGCTGCATTTGGGAACCTCTATGAAGAAAAAAACTTGCCTTCTACTAACTCACTTTTAACCAGTTTTTCTAGCCAGTACGCCTGGTCCATTCCGTTCTTCAGATTTGCATCGATTAGCTTCGAAACCGTGACCTTAGATTTTGCAGTCGTTCATTCTAATCTCACCTCTATCGGTGACCTTATTTGCTTAGCTCTGTATTTATTTTCACCATTTTGATTGTGGGGGAGGGGGGGGGAGTCACAGGCACATAAACAAACAGTCAAGAAAGTGAAAGAATGTAAACAAACATTTTCGCTAATAGTTTAAAACCTAGTTGTGATGGGTTCCATGCGTTTTAGCGTTTAATCCACCTTGGGTCATTTTCTAGGTCATAGTTGTCCAATTGAATCTTCGTAAGATTATTATTTTTCAGTTTAGAAGTTGAAATCTATCTAAGACTATTGAGATTAGGCGAAGGGCTTAAAAGGAATGCGTTTCGATCACAATAAGAATCCTCAATTCTAGAAAAAGAGAACTGGGCGAATTTTCTGGGCGCATAATTTCTTAATTAGTCCTTATTGTCTAATATCTGATGTAGGCTCTTGATAACCTCTGGCCATTTTGGATATGAATCCACTGGGATTAGGTCAGAGATTCCTCGTGTACGTCCAACAAGGCTGAGATCAATGTGAGACAAAAGAGCGGTAATTTGATAGCACATAGGACCCTGTTGATAAGGAAGTGCAGCCTCGATTACATTTTGTGCAACCACTTTTGATACTTTTCCCTGGGAATGAAGATAAGTTTAGCAAGACCGATTTCCTCAGCTTGCATAAATTTATCATCCATTGATCTGTCCTTTTAACCGGTATATTTGATTTATCTAGTAATTACTCAAGCAGGACTTCGGGACTGACTGTTGCTTGGCAAAGTAGGCCCCGAAAACAAGTGCTGGGACGACTTTACCCATGGAAGGTTGCTAGATTTCGTGAGACTCGTTAACTTTTCACTATTCCCAACTGATGGTTCTCGTTTCCTGCCATCATTGGCTACCTGAACTTGTGTTGCAGTAGGAAGCACCTTTAAAGGGACAGATCCAACAGATAATTTAACGGAATATTTAGAATAGCTTGGAGAAATGATAGTAGAGGTATTAGGGGACATGTGGCGCGTATTTTTGTTCAGAATTTTTTTCTCTCAATAGGTTCTCTAACATTTTGTAACGAGTTGAGAAATCAAATTTTTTCTTACGGCTTTCTAAACTCGCCAGATGTGGTAATTAATACTTATATATCTACATTTTAGCAAATATCTGTTAGTAATTAACAATTATATTCCTTAATTGTTGTTTCTTGGGTAAAATTTCTATTTTATCCAACATTGACTCTTACTCTATCTCAGAGGTCGATGCGCGAAATTTGAATTTTGCAAATCGAATTATTCATATATTGAATATCGTACGACTCAATTCCACAAGTCAGACGAAGTAGAAACCCTCGATATCTCAACTTTGCCGTCACCATCCTTCCAATTCCCTCCCCTATATCATCTGTTGGACCTTCCTTTGATTCATTTCATTTGTGGTTAAAAATTAAAATTTATTATTTTTGCGTAAGTTTTTTTTCAGTCTTCATTTGGTCGTTAAAGTAGGAACAGTGTTGTTTGATACTTAATCGCCGAATTTGGCATTTCCATTTTTGAGAAGGCACTTTGAATGGAAAAAATCCACATTTTCAATTTTGTATGATTTGAGCGTTATCTTATCTTTACCTCTTTTTTAGAGTGGTGAAGAGGCTAGACTGGTGGAGGCTCGAGTATGCGTAGACAAGTCTTTCAAGCTGATTGATTGCCCGAAAGAGTCTTTTCAAATTCAACTCCTCTCTCCCATTCGGCCCTTAGCATGGACCGCTCCATGTCAAAATGACTTTGTCTTCTCTAATTGAATCAACAGAATATTGGAGTTCTCTCAGGGTCTCGTGAGCACCATTCTTGAGTGCAATGTTTCCGACTTCTGATTTAAATCTATTTGTATTCTATATTGGTGCTTTTTTCGGTGCGCTTTAGGCTCGATTCTGCTTTCTCATTAAGATACCTCTTGTATATGTATAGGTACGTGGGGAAAATACTGATTAATCAAATTCTGTTCAATTGAGGTCGTTTTACGGCTGGGAAGTTCAAAAATAGTTTTGTAATTTAAATTACTCTTCGGTCGTTGTCTATTAAAGCTACAATTATACAGACTCCAAGAAGCTGAAAAGAGAAGAACTCTTCTATCATAGCACTTTTCAGGAGGTTTGAGCCTTCTCTATATAAACAAATTCCAAACAGACAATATGTGATTACTAGGGATTCAAGAATAATGGCAGTCATTTGATATACAAAACATCTTAATCAACCATTGGCCTTACTAATATACGTTCAAATTTTAAAATTCTTAAATATTCTTTGCAGCCAAGCGTGCTTGTGCAAAATGCAACTATTTTTGCATTACAATTTTATCTAGAAATTAGCCAATTATGATTAAGTTTGTTCGTGATTTATATGCTTTATCAATCTAGCATAAATGTAAGAGGTTTTCGGACCGGAGTACTTCGATAGGCAATTTTGCTAAAATTGATCGATTAGTGAAGAATTGAATTCATGGCTAGCAAGTCTATTTACTATTTTAAACATATTGGGAAACGGAAACGATGTGCCTTGTGAAGTAATTCTCGCCTCACTTATTGATTAGCCAAGTAGCCAGATGTTTACCAAATGTTCATTTCTGTATAAGCAAATATTTTTTTCCTTAATTTATAGTTCTTTTCATTCTTCCTGGGGCCTGAGTATATATGGTGTTACAAAAAGTTTGGTTCTCTATCTTTTTAAGCAGCCATAATAGTATCAAAACACTTTTCCTATTTACTTCCCATGTGTTGAGTTATGAATTTCCTTCCACTTGGTCTAAATCATTCAACTCTATATAACACTTACTAGTCTACTTTAAATGAATGGTGAAATTAGGGGACTTTCCAGTTTTGTAATTCCCAAGTTCTTGTAGGTCGCCTAATTAAGTTATGAGGTCAAGTATCAGTTGTGAAACTGCGAATAAACTGATACTCAAACCCAATGTGACCTATCATGACTGTAGGTGTGGGGAGGGGGGCACCACAGGCTCAAAAGACAAGCACAGGAACAGTAGTGACAGTAAGCGAAGCTGTAGATAAAGAGGAGATGACCGAAGGATCAGACTGTAGAAGTTGAGAAGCAGGATGTGAGATGGAAACTAAAAGCATTGGCGAAGTGCAAAATTACATCTGGTTTTATATAGGCAGCGATGGTTGGTAAAACTATAAGAGTTGGTTCCCAGTTGAAATGAGTGGTGTTTAGTGATGTCTGATAATCATTTGGGTATCTACAGCACATTCATGGCAACAAAATCCAGCTGTTGAAGGCGTTCAACCAATCGCCAACCTGTCTAAAAACATTAACTCAGACCCTGGAAAAGTTTAATCGGAAAGTAAGTCTTTAATTACACCCAACAAAGTCGATTCCTACACATTAGACGCTGAGACCCTACCGTTCCACAAGCCTATTGGATTAAGCTTACAGAATTCTTAGAAGCAGTGCCAAGTTACGCTACATATTCCTCATTTTGGTAAGTGAACAAACAAAATTTGTAAACACCATGAACAATTCGCCCATTCACTCTCTCTCTCTATCGGATAGAAACTGTGCAAATAAACAGTGAAAAATGCTTTAGGTTGGAAATGTATTTTTTGTAACCCACTCAGTGTCCTTTAATCTTTCAAGATAACAGCCATTTTTTAATGGAAAGGAAAACACAAGGCTATTTTTAAAAATGCATTTTAATTGTTGGTATTTCAATGAACTGGTGACAAGTGTTTCAAAAGAGTGAGTTTCTTGCTGAATTTTTTTAGGAAAATGATGTGGTGATCGGCTGTTCGAATGAATAATCGATACCGATTTCCTAATTGATTGTACTGGTTACAAATGGAAAACCGACCAAACCCACAATTGCAAAATAAGATACACTTTTCGTCTTAAATGTCGTTCGATTTGTTCGACCTCTAACATGCAAGCGAAGGAAGTTCGTTTGGATAAAAGTGAATTGAAGAGTTATTGAAGAAAAGAAGTAAATGATAGATGATTTGAAGAAATAGGTGAAAATGTTCTTTCCTGTCTTTGAGGAAAAAACAATGGCCAAGAGCTCATTTTTTATATGCCAATATCAAAATACATCTCAATAGCGAAAAATTAAATGCAGAAAGAGATAAAGCATAGCCTGGCCGCACTTTAGTTATAGAAGATGAATAACCAATATTTATATTTGTTTGCTTTTCATAAACTAGAAGAAATATCTTCTGTGTAATAGTTGGACTGGAAAACTAACAACTACTGTAATTCCTGCCAACAATCCAAAGATAGTCACAAGGACGGAAAGCCAAGTTGTGACTTTAGATCACTATAACGAAATTAGATTACTCACGCCACTTGCGTATTGTACACCATTATTCTTCAGGTTGGATAAACACTTTACTAATAAAACGCTATTTTTAATATAAAGCGACTAAAATATGAAATAAATGTTAGAGACATCTTTGAAAAATTATAACTTGCATGTTAGGCTGTAAGCCAATAAATTCATACTTAGAACGAGCGCTACTGAAAACTATTCAGTAGCATGGTGGCATCCGTGGGGCATCGGTTAAAGTATTAGTTTGCTAGGTGTGAAGTTTAGAGAACAGTGCACACCCGAGGAGAGAAATCTACTCTATTTTTTGAGTCATTATTGATGGGGTGGTCAACAGACATGTCTGATAATTCAGAGCTTTTGAGATCAGTGGTGCACCAATGACGAATTTTGATCAAGGGGAAGAATGAATACGAGTTTCCATTATGGATATTTCCCTCTATCCAGGTAAAGCTTTGTAAACGCATTCGATAATAAGGATGACCATTTTATTGACAAAATTATAGCTTTTCGATAAGCGAAGTTAAGTAGAATAGGATTATGATCATTCCGATATAAATTTTGAATGCTAATATCAATTTTTGCTCAATGTAAAGTCCAAATTGTTCATTAATATCTGAGATGCTATTTTACATATCGAATGTAATTTTATTATTCACAAGCTAATAACTTAATAAAGTGAATAACATTTAAATC
Source organism: Hymenolepis microstoma (assembly GCA_000469805.3). NCBI lineage: Eukaryota > Metazoa > Platyhelminthes > Cestoda > Cyclophyllidea > Hymenolepididae > Hymenolepis > Hymenolepis microstoma. The sequence continues at coordinate 3,524,368 of LR215993.1, read as the reverse complement.
ACCAAGAATAAAAATTGTTAACCTAAATTACTTTTCATTGTGATTACAATAACTAAAGTAGTGAAAATAAATTACCATATGGGTTTATAAATCACGGGTATTATCTCTCATCAAAAGTCAATACATTGTATTGAGCGCTTCTAGCCCAGTTGACGAACGAGGATTTAAAATCTTGTTAATATTTTTTGTATAAATGTCATACAGCCTGGCATAGTTGTTTCTTATGTCTTGCAGGGTCATTCTCATCCTCACGTAGGTCATTTCATCCAATTCAATTAGTGCGTCTGTGTATGACCTAACTCCTGGCCATTTAATAATCTTACTGCTGACTTTCCCTCGAGTCAGTAGATAATCAGAGTAAAAATCCAAGGTGGTTACTACATCTGATTCCGTTTTGGAAGCATCAAGTATGACCTCTTCTTGAACGGAGACTCCAAAGTTATTTCCATCTTCGATTTTTGGAATGTTCAGTGTGACCCACATTCGTAGAAGTTGAGCATCTTCACTTAATTGAAGGAGGAACGGTTTGATTGCGTTGTAAGCTCCAGTAACCGTGGGATTCGACGTTACCTCTTTCGCTGAACGCAGAATTTCGGAATCATTTACAGCCGAGTTGGTTGAAATCGAATCAAGTGACAATTGTTTCACTTTTTCCAAATTTGTGCCAATATCGAAAATAGGTGATTTGAGAACTTCAATTACGGATTGAAGACGCTGTGGTAAAACCTGACTTAAGTGGATCTCTGCATCTTTGCAAAGTTGGATGCGAAACCTATCCACATAATTGTTTGTATTTGCCGCCATAATAGCTCTTAAACCGCTTGACTCCCGAAACCAGGGGGGATCGTTTCCAACGGATCATTAGCACGTGTTTAAATCGATCGCAAATCTCGCTTTAATGAAAAATTTATTGCAACTTGAAGTTAGTAGAAATCTTAGAAAGCTAATATTTATTCGAGTCCTGTTGAGTATCATAAAAGTGTCCTTCCTTTAGAAAAGAAATAACTTCAACACTTTAACTGAATGGAAAATAAAAAATAAAAACACTTTCTCTCATTTTTTATGTTCCCTGAAATACGATCATTATCTTAGAGTAGCATTCCATGGGAAGGTCAATCATACTTGCCAAGTTTCTCATATGTAGGAAATAGTTAAATTTGAATTTCTCACCTGGGAGGTTTCATGGTGATAATGCCAAGGCGTGGCTTCGAAAATTGGATTTTGGATTGCAATTTTATCCCAACGTCAACTAATTAATAATAATTCTCAAGCCTACTTAGAAATTCGATTAGGGGCGGAGTCATTGAAGCCCATTAGTGAGAAATTCAAATTTCAACAGCAAATTTATTCGTCAATCTTTTTCGGTTCCATGACAATTCGGTTCGGTGAGTTTTCAACCCGTGACCACTGCATCACCAGCAAACAAATGTAACCTGGGCACCGCGAACTTTCCTTCTTTGACTTTTTGTGTTTCCTGACCTGATTCCAGTAAGGACCTAAATATTCGTATAAATATCTTTTGCCCTATTACCTACTGCCAATCTCAATTACTTTTCCGAAATATCTCCTTTTTTTTCATTTCTCCGCTTTAAAAATTACTTCAAATTAATAAAGTGGTAGCGAGAACGCAAATTCTCCTTTAACAACAGAACCAGAAATAGTGAACCAAAGCCCTCTTTTAAAAATAATAGTAGGTAGACAAGAGATTTCTTTTTATTTCGTTCAGCTCACTTGGGAAATCGTCAGTTAAGACAGGGTAGGCAAGATTGAAAATTCAATAAGCAGAATAGGACAGTGAAATCAGTAGGTTGCGTAAGCAGGCTAGTAGTAGGATTATGGCTAGTCAATCACAAGAGATATAGGCAGGAAAGGGGAGGATCACAAGAAGTTCTTAGGATCCACAGAGGAAACTGTAGGAGGCACATTTTCACAGGGATTCTCCTTGGCAGCAGGCGTCGCGGTTAATGTCGTGTTAATTCCAATCGGTGGAGCACCGGTTGCGGTGCTGATTGAATTGTAGGTGATGGGTTTGATAGCGGCAATGGCGTTTTGGAGGAGAGTTATGTTTGACTAAAAAAGTAGAGGCATTTAAATTTCCATATCCACATTTTTTGTAGCGTTACCAATGCAAGATTCTAATTGTTCAAGTTTAATAAATACTAACTAGGTTGACCAGATTCGAAATGACCATTGTAACCTGTAATCTATCTCACTTAAATTTGATATTAGCTAGGCAGCTTATGCAACCTGAGAAATCTGTACCCTGTCTATTCTAGAAATACGAATGCAGAAATGTAAATGCAGTACTACGAAGACAGAGAGGAATATGAACAACTGATCGTGAAAGCCAGTATCTATCGTGACTGAGTTCTAAGTCAATAGCTCCAAATGCTTAAACCACGACGGCCTTATGGCCAAATCACGATACCACAATTAGAACCGTAAACTTCATTAAGACTTAAAGACCTTATTGAGCGTTGAGACAGATAAATAGACACTCCGATAATGCAAAACATTACCTTCTTCCTGCCAAAATTTGCCCTTCATTATGGATTGAGCTCACTTGAGGAGAAGATTTTCTCCCTTAGCAATGAGAGCTAAAATTGGCGGCTGTTTTAAAATTTCAAATGTCGGCAGCACTAATAAGTAGTTTTTATACGCATTTTATGGCGAGTGACTCATTGGCCTGATGTAAACATAAAATTATTTACTAGTATATATCTAATGAATGAGCATTGAAATCGTAAACAATGACCGTTGTTATGGCAACACGTTCGCCAAAATTAACCCCCTTAGTGTCAGTGTATGAGTGGATGCATCAGATTGATCTGTCACCCCCAATGCGTCTACACATTGGGTAAAATATCAAATGTGGACAGGTTGGGTTGAGTGACAAAGCAAGACGGCTGTATGTAGATAATAGGGTGTGCACGGTCCGAGTGGACTAAGATTATAAAAGATTATAAGATTATATATATAACTTTGGCAACACCAAGCCTATCAGCACCTCCCTCAGGGGAAATTTATCAATGTCAAGATCCTAACTTCATCACGATTGTCATATACTGCCTGATATTTTCAATAGACCTACTTTTACTATTGTATTGTATAATGTGGCTAAGATAAAAGAAATCTAGCGGCCTGGAACATACCGAAAACGATATTAAACGGTTGCATGGGGCCACGTGAAATTCAGCGGCCATTTTGTTTTAACTATATCGCCCAGCGTTGCGTTGTCACTTGTTACTGACGTGAAAGATTCGTCAAAATACATCCAGAGATAGTCGCCACAGCTAAAAGTGTTGCCCAATTTAGCTCTACAGGTTCAGTCGCTAACGGCAAACGTGTTCACATGCGTTTTTTCATCGAAAAATATTCAAAGTGTTTACGAGACTCTGTTATAAAGTGAAATGAAATGAAAAGACGTCTATCCTCCCAAATAAACATCAAACGAACACCAAGCTAGAATATGTTGAAGTAGTGTTACATATGCGAGAGTACAAAGTAAGGGTGAGGTAAGCATTACAACCAACAGACCATGTAAAACGACAACGAAGAACTGAATACAATTGCAGAAATAACACCAAGTGAATAAGGAAGCTTCAAGATACATTTTGGGACGTAATGAGTTCATTGTGAACACTTGCTGTGAACTATTGAATGCTCAGTGAGTTGTCATCCGTAATATTCTGCATTTAGTAATTAAAAAAATATAAAATAATAATTTCCCTTTCTATATCCACTCAGGACCTCTTCTATCTTGGTCACCCGATATCCGTCTTTTAAACAGTCCCTCAAACTGCGCAACACATGTTCCGGCCATCAACGATGACGTGAGTTTGTATCAGTCAGTTAGTTAGTCAGAGAAGTTGTAAAAACGGCAAATTCTATGCACAACCTACTCTGGGGTGATTTCAAAACAACACGTCTAAATAGCACACATAAACAAAAAACCTTAAAATAAATACATTTGGTCTATTCGCCTAACCTTATCACCACCACTGCATTATTTCTGATGAAGATGGCATTTTAGTAAAAATTGTACGTTTAAAGAAATTGAAAGATAAATTAAATTGTTACAATTTGAAAATCTTCTGGTAAGTTAACAGAAGTCATATCGAAGTGAAGTGGTTGTGACAAAATAAGTGTTCTTCATTCATTTTTATCAAAAACAGCCTCTGAAGCACATTTCCAAAAGTTAGCATTTAATATGTGCATATAATATGATTCGAGGGGCAAAGATCAAAGACAAGTACTACACGCAGTAAATACAGAAAAGGAAAGCAAATACCTTGGCATGTTTAATCTGCAATTCAGCTAGGGCGATCAGATTCTTCTGGAAGTACTTTATCCTTCGCAATTTGAATTCATCTAATTCTATAAGGAAAAAATACAGACATAGCATAATACTCCCAGTGGGTATATATTTTAAAGATTGACTACAAAGTTAGCGAAATTCAGATATTTAAAACAGTAAATTTAGCGAATGGCGGATTATTCGAACTCATAAAATCATCATCTCTGTGTCGCGGCTAGCAACTAATTCAACAGCAAGGACACTGTCAGCACAGAATATCTGCCTAGAACTCAACTTAATCTTGGCTGATTCGATGAAAGGATTTCAATACGACCCTTCTTGTCATCATTTCATATTAACTTCCTTCCTCCTTGTCTCCATGTTAGTTATATTTGCCCTCTTTTTTTAAAAAAGCTCACACCACCCCTTATTCACCGAAAACCCACTTACTTACACCAACCTTGCAATCACTGGGACTAGGTGTCTACTATTTAAACAACACTACACTAGGCTCCCACATCTGAGACTCCTTTCAATCCCCAACGACCTTGCCTATCATTTTGTAAATTAGATTTAATGGAATTACAATCGTCCTCTATTCAATTGAAGATGAAAAGATCGGTAAAAAAATTAGCCAGTAAGATCGGTAAAAAAATTAGCCGTAATAACACTCCTAAGATGAAAGACTAGGAATATACTTTCTTAGCTAATGCTTGAAGATAATTTTTTGAATCAAGTTATCAAATCAAATAAAATACGAAAGACTTACCTCTTCGAGCCATCTGCGAGATATCCGTGAAACGCTTATGCATGGCCATCTGATTAGCTTCTGCGGCAGCGATATCGCGCTGTTTAGCCCGAGCTTTATCCAGCGCCTTATTAGCCGAAGTGTAATCAGCCAGAGCCCGGCTTCTTCGATAGAGTAGGTCCTTGGCTGCTGAAGATTCAGCTCTGTAATATCCCAGGGAGTCCGCCAGCTTCAAGTCCTCGTCTGCTGTCACACGCATCTGCAGGGGCTATAGACAATTATACTCGAAAGTTGGTTCACAATGCCGTATAACCCAATGAGAGAGTTTATACCGCTGGAGGCCACATGCTAACAAGTCAAATAAGTAGAGACTATACATTTAAGCCTAGTCTGTCAAACACCAGTTAGTTGCAAATATTCTAAAAGATATTAAGCAGATATCAACTATACCGGTCTATACAGCAGCAAATTAAGTCGACATCAACAAATGGAACAAAAATATAAGCAATGAGTCGAAAAGAGTTTTCACCAGAAAGTGAAATACCATAAACAAATAAGTGAGTAAAGATTTCAGCAGAAAGTAAAATTACAACTTTAGAAGTGGATGGGAGGATTTAAAGAACTCACTTATCCCATACCTGACAAATATTAAAAGGACTCTCAGGTTTCTTGACAAAGAAAACGTGTACTTTCATTCAACGAAAAGTGTGTGCAAAATGAGAATGGATTTGACAAAGAATAGAATCCAATTAAGATTTGACAAGGTGACTAGATCACTGAGTTATGATATTCAATAGGGCATGTTAATTAAAGGGAATGACCATCAGAACTGGCTAATTCTTGCAAAAGGAGTAGTGGGAAGTCTGCACCCCTGCCAAGTCGAAGATCACCAGACGGATGAAGTTATTGGTACATCTCTAGTGATATAGATAACCAGTCGCACTCACAAATTCTAATAAACGAAGGGGCAATAGAGTGTGAAACTCATTATGTGAGCGAATCCACGATTCCCAACTCAAATCTAGTGTTATATATGCTTCTTCTTACGAACCTTTAGATTTTCTATGTGTGTAGTTAATACTCTGATTACAACTCTCACAATTGTCTCGGCTTCGATAGAGTTAATCATAAAAAGAAGATTAAAACTAATCCCCGTCAGCAGAAAAAGTACAACTTTACTCACTCAGTGTTCAATCTACTTACATAAGTGCGTAAGCAGAACTTTCGAAATAGGAAAAAAAACGATCGCCAAGGCGCATTATTTGTGACAAAAAAAGGTTGGAATCACTAGACCTTGCTTTACGGAAAAGCTGATAAAAAGGAACGAAGCAAATAAGAAAAAGCCATGAATGAAGGTAAAAAACAGGCGATTTTTGATCGACCAAGAAATCTCAGAACTGCTATCAAAGAATTTCCACCAAAACAGTGGTTTTCAAGAACATGAATATGAAGATGGAATACTTGAAATAATAAAACACGTATTAATATTTTAATATTGAATAAGCATTTGACCGATATATCCATGGCAAAATAAACTGAAGGGTATCTATTAAAATGATTAATCTCACTTTTAATTAAATTGTGACAAATTTCATTCCCATTTGCTCTTTTACCCATTCACCTTTGTCACTCTTTCTTTAACCCTAATTAACTCATCATCTCAATCAATTAATGCTGATATTGCCACCAGTTTCCGGCTGATCAGCTTACGCAATGACGTCATGGCATACCCAATTCATGATCTATCCGGATATGATTGCTTAATGAAATCAGCGGGTAACTTGAATGACTTCCCAAAAAGCATAGTCAAATTTCTCAGGCTAACCAAGGCAGCACAGTAGGCAAAGCATAGCGGATAACCAATCACTTACTATTTCCTCATAATCCCCGCTGTAACTAAACGGAAAGTCAATGAACAACAGCCACGTCTTCCCTCTCACAATTCCGAGTTAGTGAATTGATGAAGTAATTAGGAAATATTATTAGCAAAGAAAAACTGCAATTCTTTAGTCCCAGGAAAGCTTCCCAAAAATGGAATAGTCAAGCGAGAGGTTGATTGGGGGAAGACCAGTAGAGAATAAACAATAACACCAACAGAGTTCTACTTCATTTAAATTGTTAATTTATCGGTTTTTCCACTGGTTGATTAGCAGACATAGTTTACTATGTTACGAAATGCAGATTTATACAATCCTGATCACAGAAAATGGAAAGAGAACACACCATTCAGCATAATTTTATTTACCCAGATATTTAGCAGATAAGTGTTCTGCACTGGGAGATTTGGCAGAAGGAAACCGGCAAAATTGAGGAATAAAAACCACATTCATATGAAAACCCATTTAACAAATGTTTAGACTGTAGAAGATTGCATTATGCATGAACTTATCAAAATGCATGTTTTAGGATTTACCTCACGGTGTTGAAATTAGTTTATATCAATGATAATAACTAACAGCTAGACGTTAACAATAATAATAAATAAATAACAAGTCCTATGTAGGACAGGGTGTCCTAACGTCCTCCTTGGGTAGAGTGACATAGTGAAGCCCCTACTATGAAAGACTCGAATTTTGACACCCTCTATAATAGCCGGTGGCGTGTGCCGACATATGTAGAAACACAAACATCAGAAGTCATTCAACAACCGCGTAAAAATACTCCACACGAAGTTGCACATATTTACACACATAATTTGACTTCAGCGACAGTGAAATAAATGAATGGTCGACTCGCATCCATTTCGAAAGACACTTCAACTTCCTTACTTATTCTCATCATAAAAATCGGCATTTCAATGTCTGCATGAGTTTACAGCACTCCAGATTGTTTAAAAGGGAGAGAGAGAAATAGCAGACTTACGTAGAGAGCACCGAAAAAACTGGAGAACCTTGAGGCAACTCTACAAAAGCAAAAAAGAGGCCATAGAGCAGACTTGAGATTGCAGTGTAATTTTATTCTTTATCTGCATCAGCTGGTATACCTGGAGGTCCATTTGCTCTCATTTTAAATGGCAACACATAAAGAGGTTTTCATTTTCAAACGCCATTCAGACATTTATATCGAGTTCTCATATTTCCGGTACCTATTTACCACCATTTCTTCGCACATTCCTCGAAGATTGCCAATAGACAATTGGTGCACCTCAACCCTAGGTCTTCTGATTTTAGGAGAGACTATTGTATCCACTAAATCCTTGAAAAGATCACTAGATTTATGAGGGACCACCTTTAACTCTAAAGTCGTAAAGTATCTCTATTGGAGGGAAATAATGCTATTTTAATCGAAAGAGCAAATAGTTTCCTTTACCGAACATTAGCTGCTATAAAATGAATACTTCAAAAAAGGTAAAGAAGGAAGTGCTTACAGAGATTCCGAAGCTTTCGAATTGATAGGAGGAGTGGTAGCAAGATCTTGGAGGAGCAATTCTAGTCGCAAGACGCTCTCACCAACTAGACGACGGTTACGACAGACTGCATCAGCAGTTTGATGGGCATCTTGGATGGCGTTGTAGTAACGTGTAAGGTAAGACTTCTCATCTCGAAAGTAGGGGTCATCTTCACGTTGATTTGAGAGGATAATACTCTCGTCTGCCGACTTTGTCACAGATTTAAAGAAACCCGCGGCCTTGAAAATAACAAAGATGAGTGATTTCGAAATGATTTCGTTTATAGCAGCTTTCTTGAATTAAAATTTTCATCTATGTTCCTAAAATAGTTTCTCCAAGCTTATTTTCAAACCAATAGCTCCAATTATGAATCACTCCAGCCCAAACATTCGGTGTGACAGGTGACCCGACTGCATGTCACAGTCGACCACTTCCTTCTTTACCTTTATGTCTGTCTCTTTTACATTTGTGAATAACTCCTCTGTTCCCCCTCTCCACTTTTTGTGACGTTGATGTTCCTCCCCTTTGTGAAGCCCGAAGTCTATTAAAGAGCTAATAAAAACTATCATAAAGCCTGTTATTTGACATAAATAAATCAATTCAATGAGTCAGTATGACTTGACTGGTCGACCATCGGCTGCCGTCTGACCCAAGCAGGTTACCTTCGATCCTAAAGCATATAAACCAATTCTCTAATCCCAAATATCCTGATACCTTCGTTCAAGCACACACACGATATCTCTCGATCTCAATACCTCGAACTCCCATTGCACTTACAGCAGTGACTTCTCGTGTTGTGGTGAGGATAGTAAGAAGAATTTGCTTAGTAAAAGCACTTAAAGGCATGAAGTGCGCTTATGGAGTTTTTACCCAACCTAAGATTCCACGATTTCCAAACCTCTTAATTGAAGAGAGGAAGTGCTCTGATTAAAATAATTCTCGTAAGTATTAGTCTTTCTCACATTGTTGAGTGGACACATAAGGGCATCGATCAGATCCGGCAAGCATGCATAAGAGACAACAATCAGTTTGGCCAAAATGCTAGCATACTGGAGGCTCTATAAAAGGGAACTCAAACTCTGAAACTCTATTAAGATGGACTCATCAAGTGCGGTCAGCCAGAATGTTCACTGGGAGCGCATGGATTGACATTGAACATGTAGCCTCCAACACAAAATGTATAGTAATGGAGTTAAGTCACTGATACACCATATTACGCCATTATTCACAACTATACATAGGTAGATTTCCACTCTTGTAAATATAGAAGAATAGTCGTTTGAGGTGGATAAATCCACACTTTTCCTACTAGACCTATAGTATTAAACAGCGGTTAAATACCGTTATATCATAGATTCAAATATGGATTGATTAATAAAACAGACCACAACCATTGAAGCTACAATTTTGGAAAAAAAAATTAGCACAAATACTCTGGATCAAAGTCCGTAATAAATATAGACGTAAGGACGTTTAAAAACAGTCGCCAAATAGATCTATTAAGAACCTAGTAAACGACTTGAAATGAATGATGATAAATATAAATCGGAGCTCCGGTATAAGAACTGTCCACTTTGCATTCACAGTACTATATTTAAAATGCATGCGTAATTGTTTAGCCATTGACAGCGTGAAAAAGCAGCAGTAAATAAACAAACTATAATTTAAAAATAGGAATAGACTTAGCATAACAGAAGACTTAATAAGTTCGTCCCAAACTTACCTTTTCTTTGGCATTCTTTGTCCGTACACTAAGGTCTTGGTCGTATTCTAAAAAAACGCGGAATCCATAGTCCTTTCGAAGAACGGGATGACAGGCGACTCGTTGCAGAAAAACCTGATGCATAGCGACGGTTTTCTTAAAATTCGCAAGGTATTCACTGTATGAAAAAGATAAGAGTGGAAAATTAGGTCAAAATAAAAACAATGACAAAACAATTTCTAAATGAAATTATTAAAATAAAACAATGTACGCTTCAAGTTCAGCCTTCAACTTCTGCATATCTTGCTTAGTCATAGTCCCTTCACTCTTTCCCAAACGCATAAGCTTCGCCTTAGATGCATCAAAATCAGGACGAGAGGGGCAAGGAGGTATAATGAAGCCTGCAAAAGCCGGGTTATCTTCAAACTGATCATGAAGCCAAATGAAGTCATCGTGAGTGCGGTTGACTTGCATATTCTGATTTTTGAACTCAGGCAAGTTGGTCTAAAGGGAATGTGAAAGATATAAGTAAGAACTAACCATCGTTCGAACAGTGAAGGAAACCAGATCCTTATTGCTGAGGGCATCAGAGATCTCAACATGGAGGTAAAGATCGGGACAACTGTCTACAAAGTCCCCCTCGTTAGCGGTCTGGGAGTTGAAACCCTGAGGAACAATCGACGCACCACCAATTGGAACAGTGTCATCAAAAAAGGTGGAAGGATCGGCAAAATCTGACGCCATTATAAAAAGTTAGAGCTAAAATTATACACAAGTAATATAGAATTTGTATAACAAGCTAGTCAAATGACATGAAAAATTACTAAAGTGAATGATCTTTCCGATTGATAAAATAAAAGGATTTTATTGAATTCCATGAATTTCCTAATAGAATAGAAGTTAAGGATGTGGATCTTAAAATATGTTATTAAATGATCATATCTTATATTTAAATCACGAAAAAAAATAATTTAACGAGAAGGCATGATTCCCACTTGATTTAGAAAAAAAGCATCAAATACAGAAAGCGCAAACTTACTGCAAACCTATTGGACAAATCGAAAATGTGAAGACTCACAATGACTTCAACAAAATGATAAAACATCTGCCAAAAGTTCGAGAATTTTGGGAAGGCCTAAAGAAACGGAATTATTGAACTCTGCATTCGATTGAATATCCTATTTTTTAAAACCGTATAAATTCCACATTTTGATTACAATTTCAATAAATCAACAATAGTTCTTGAACAAAGTTTAATTTTTTAGTCTATTAAAGATAAATAAAGAAAACTGTGCATTGTTCAGAGTATCAACAGATGTTTAGTTCTTCTTAATTACAACAAACGCGCTGAGTATGATTTGTTATCTTTAAAGATCAGCTTACCATAATTTTGTAAGATTATGTGTTAAATACGAGCATGCAGCTTGCCTATTCCTTATAAATTTACCCTTTACTGACACTAAAATCTAAATTTAATTATGCTTTGTCGATTTAGGCCACAGATGGATGTTTATCATACATATAAAGGTGGTCCTGTAGGATATGGAGATCCTGATGATCGTACAATTGCAGACACGGAAAGAGGAACACTTTTTTCAAAATTTGTTCATGAAAAATTGATGTTCGATTTGTGTGCTCGTGAATGGAATCATTGGCGATATTGCATTCGAGCTCATAGTGATAGTTGGGTTCCTTCTCGCAAATGCAAAGCAGAATTTTCTCTCGTTAATCAGTGCCAAAATTCGTAAGCCGTTAAATTGGAACGATAATTTAATTGATCACATTAAGCAGCACTTTGACAACCCTTCTTGTCAAAAATCTCTTATGTTTATTGTTCTCAGTATTTGTTTTGTTAATATTGTAATTCTACCCCGTTTTTGGGTTACATATTTACGTAGTAAAAATTGCCATTTGATAGTCTCTTTACTGTATTCTAGTTTTATCATTTGACTGGTTTCTTTTTAATTTAGATTGAATTTATTGAAGTGAATTCACGAGATAATGCTACTTGTTTTTAGGCTTTGTTATGTATCCTCTTTATGGTTTCATGGTTACCACATTTTGCTTTCCTATTTATAACTTGAGAATTAGATAAAATCGTATTTCATGTTTATCTTCTTCATTCTATTAAGACCTAATATAGATTACTTTAAGCCACCCTTTGTAGCTCTGCAGCCCTCTTATGTTGCTGTATTTGTTCTCATATTTGCGCTGTGCGAGTTTTGATACTATTCCTTATGTTGAGTTCATAATGTGATTGCAAGCTTTCTTAACTGCTTTTGAAATGGAACGAATAATATACCTATCATTTTAATTTAATCAGCTGGTCAGTATGTTCTTAACGTTGCAGATATGTGTTCATTAAGGATAAATTCTTTAACTTACTGTATAGCATTAAGGTACAACCCCATAACTAATCAATCAACGCCCATTATTAAAATTCTATGTATGAAAGTGCATTTTTCTTTTCCTGTAAATGACTAGAAAAACGCAATATTCAGTCTTGTAATTAAAACGAAATTTTATAGGAATAATGCGCACAAGGATGTTAAGTGCTTCAAAGATAAGTTGGTGTGCATTGATTAGGAGTTACAAATATCTTTAATGACTGAGTCCTTATGTCCATGCTAATTTTGTCGATCACTTGCATTGATGTTATACTCTAGGCATCAATTTATCGTCTTAACCAAATCCCACCTTGATTTTTACTTCAAATAGTTATCATAATTTTTATGCTAGTTACACTTTTATATTGAACCTATACGCATTGTCCTCTTTATAAATTCGTCTTCTAGGTTAGTTCAAGATCCGGAGAAGTTGAAGGAGTTAGAGGATGAGTATCTTGAACGGAGAGCCCAATTCCGACGAACTGGTGTTGGTGTACGATATTTGACGAAGGAAATGCTCAGAAAAGCTCAGATCAACGACGATTATGAAGCGAAATGACCCCTCCCCCCCCCCCCATTTCTTGTTGAATTCCACCGCCTATTTGCATTCACTTTGCAAAACCCTATACTTCACTTGAGTAACATTTGTCCCTTTTCTTGCCTGGCGAATTTGGATCATGTTTTGTTACTACCTTTGAACTAGGCAGAATAAGTAAAATGTCTCGGAAGTGGTAACCCAGTTTAAATTAACTTTTGGTATGTATCTTAACGTAATTGGATTAAATAAATATAGACCTTATTGACAACATAGTAAAATATACTTTTATATCTTAGACACCGGCTTTATATGACTACAACTACTAGGATTCCAGAAAAAATAAGGTCCCTAAGTAGGATGAATGCTATTGGTGACGTGCTTAGCAAGAAATATCAACTAGAATTACTCCAGTGGTGGTCGTACTTGTCTGATGCGAGCGCGAGAATCCGATCATGGGTGGGGGGAATTTTGTGCTTTCCTAGAGTGCATTGAAAAAGTACAATCAGTTTTGTTACTGATAGGCAACGCTAATCAAGTTTGTGGGGGGAGGGGGATGTAGCGTACACGTATTGTCAAGGCCTATTAATTATGACTCACACATGGGTGGAATTGGTTACATTTGCCTCCTATAAAGAAATCTAAGGAAAGAAAAAAATTTAATGGACACCTTAACATGTAAAAAACGTAAGGAATTATTCGAGACTTTTTTTAACAAATTCAAAAAAAACTAAGGTAGTTGTGAGGACATTAAAACATTTTTTATTTAGCCTTTTTATGCTTCTCCTCCTCTTGTCGTGCTTTAGTAATCCGTCCAAGCCAAGGCAAACTTGCACCAATAACAACAGAAGCAATTGTAACAACTTCCACGAGAATCAGAGTATTAAACAGCCAGTAATCAATCCTAAGGCTTTTCCAATAACCCCAATTAATGTCCTTGCAAAGAAGAGTGAGACCCCAACCTACACAGGCGAGTTCATCAGCCAAGGACACCAGCTTAGCAAAGAACGGAGACTGACCTTGACCTATAAAGGAAGCATTTCACAGCTAGATGAATTATCAAAGGAAATGGTATAAGTAGGTAGAGTTTTACCTGAGGGAAGAAAAACTAACACCGGAAATGAATATGCCAAGAAGGCGAGACAAAAGGCAAATCCAATGACCCAGTGGATAAAACCGCCAAAAGCAATATAGGAAAATGCACTATTAATCTCGTGTTTTCGTACGCTGTCACTGATATATACAGCAGTGACAGTGGGTAGTGACAGGAGTCCCATAATAGCACATACGCAACCTGATAAACCAGCACCGATTTTATCAGATGTTCGAGATAGATCGAAATCCCCAACAGCAAGCATTCTGATGCTTCCTGCAGCCAGTGCTACTAAGCGGAGTGCACATCGCATTCTAAGCCATGAAGGATAACCAAAATCAGGTTCGAAGACAAAGAGATAAGCAAGATGTACGTAGAAAGCAGAGGCAAGTAGAACTGAGAAACTGGGTAGGATACGGGCTGACATTCCCGTTGAGGTAATCATATAAATTGCGGCCTGCAGATAACATTACGCTAAGTATAATAATCTTAGTAGGCAAGTTATATTGAAGATGATTGTCAAACTTACATGCGTATAGATAATCCAGGGATGAATCGGGGGTTGATTTTCTCTACTAGCCCGTTCACTTAGAAGGCATAGCAGAAAGATGGCCAAGATGATTCCACTCCGAGCTAGAAGGTAATGACCGATCCGAAGACTAAACACACCCCATCGTTGCAATGGCGGTAATTCTGTAAGCTTCACAGCCTTGGGCTTTGTTACCTCTGATGATGACGTCTAATTAGGAATTATATTAGTTATACATCCCAGTAGGTCTGCTTACATGGGAATTTAAGTATACCAGTATTAACAAACATGGTTATTCGCATTACAGATTTATATTAAGCGAGAATGAAGTGAAACGTGAATATAAAAGACATTTATTATAAGCAAATTAATACGCATATTTAAAAAAAAGATGACTGAAGAAAAAGTAGCTCTAAAATGCTTAATAAACGGTCGCCATTCATTGATAGAGGATTTGATCAAGTCTAGTTATCATGTCTTCAATTGGAACTGGATCACCGGAAAATTCTGACTGACGGTTATGACAGGGCCAACGATTTGAATTCTCGGTATTTGATTTGAACAAGTAAGCCCGACCAAAACCCGCACTTCTTGCGCCCCAATAATCTTGACTTTCTGAATCACCAACATGTCCACAAAACTTCATACGACTTTCTAAATCTGATTTGTCACTCGCGATTATTCCAAATCGATTGCAGACTAGCTCGAAAATACCGCGATTGGGTTTCATGTAGTCGCAATCGCGAGAATATACTACAAACTAAAATCGTAGAAAATGTAATGAGCGACGCGATCAAACAAAATCATCGCATAGAGTAACAAAGTACATCAAAGAATCTATCCAAGCCAAGATGTTTCAAAATAATAATAGTTCTTTCATCCGAATTTGAGCAGATTGCCAATTTGATGCCAGCCGCTTTTATCTTTTCTAAACTTTCAACGGTATCAGGCAATAAAAACCAAGCATCCGCAGTCGAATACCAATCGTAAAATCCATTGACAATGTCCTCAGATAATGCACTTCTGACATGCTCCTCGTCGAATGGAGAGCTTCTGGTAAATGTTTGAATCATCTTTACAGTCATTTTAGTTCATTATTTTTAACCTACGACTTCTCTCCACCACATACGAGGGTTGATTTTATCTTTACGACCGAAATTCGGCCATTTCTTACCAATCATCGAACAGGCGCCGATCAGTTGATCAGATACTACATTCTTTGTGAATTTAAAATGTAGATGTTTGTGGCCAAACTTTGAGTAAGTTAAAGCAATATCCTCCTTAGGAAGCACCAACGTCTTATACAGATCAACAGACAAATAGCGCAAGGTACAAGCCCTCATGTTGATTGAAAGAAGATACCAATGTGTTATTTGATGAAAGTCGACAAAGTGCGCACTTTGCAGTAACGATATTGCTTATTAAGTTCAGAGTGAAAATCATTGTTAATTAATTACTTTAATGGAAAAAGTACGTTTATTATTTTATTATAAAGGTGAAGAAAGAATACAAATGTTTTTAATTAACCACAAAACACTTGTATTTCAATCTTAGTATAAAAAAAAACAGAAGCATATCTATATTCTTATAATAATTACCTAACTATAATGAGAATTTTTTATTTGATTTTGTGTCAGGTCATGTTATTTAGTTCTTCTCGGAGCTTGGAAGCTCTATACTAGGGCTCCCTTTTGCTGTCGACATCACTTGCGATCGAAGTCAGACTTTATTCCGCACGTACCCTAATAAATAATAATTAGATAACCTCTGCAATGACTGTCTTGTAATTAGACTCTTTCGAATTTTATAAGCAAACTTAGGACTTTACCTTTATCTGATATAGAAAACAGTTTCTCTATGCGTAAACCACCTCATTATTTACGTATGAGAAAATCTAGAATAGGATATAGTTGGAACATTTCATGCAGCATGATCCTGAGAGGTTTATAAACTTTCAAGTAAAAACAGCTTGCGGTAAAACAATCTTCATTTCCTCATCATATTGGCAAAAGTTAGAATAAGACAAATGTATTGCGCACCAAGGACGGATCGTTGAGAGAGAGAGAGAGAGAGAAATAACCACGGACTTTAAAGCAAAGATGTAGCAAGGAAAAATTGCCTCCCCGATAAAGGAGCGTGCATAACAAGTAAATTGACTGATTTAACTCATTATTCACAAAATCGAAAGTTAGTTGGTCGTAAAAAGATTTTCTAAGAGAAAATGTGTAAAACATGATCTGCTCTGAGTTTTCACGATTACAGTATCAGAATTTATTGAAAATAATGTTTCGGAAAGAATACGGATATATCTCAAACACTGAATCTAAGAGAACATCTGAACAACAAACTTTGCAGATTTTCTTAAAAATAGTTCAATTCCCTTGAGTCTACGGTATTTGGTCAGAATAATTTGTAAAATAAAAAAATCAAAACCAATTAAAAGTAAATTAGTTACTATGCATTTGTATTTTATGTTGTAGTAGGTGAGGCTATCCAACATTTTTAAACACTATTAAATAACCTATTTCATCCACAAGCCAGCGCGCACTTTGTCTTACACTTCTAGTAATATCGAGGTATGGGTTGGGGCTTCTACACTTGTGGACCCAACGAAGCACTTGTGGTTTCCGGTAAGGCTAATTTTGTTCTCTAACTTCCATAGGCTGCTGTTACAGCAAACCGTACTATGTTCCGGGTGGTCGGGTCTTCGTTCTTCCATTTGTTCAGAGAATTGATCGGTGAGTTATATGGTAGTCAGGCGGCTTCCTGATTTCACGATATTCTGTATAAGCATATTCTGATTTGGTTGATATAATTGCGTTTTTTGTTAATGTTATATTATTTCGTTGTAGAATTTCTCTAAACATAATGACTCTAATTATTGAAAGTCCTCGCATTTACACTCATAACGGTGTACCAATTACAGTTACTGGTGTCGCTCAAGTAAGCGTGTTTTTTTTACTTTAGAATAACAATCTTCATGTTTATTTGCATTTAATACTTTCTCGTAAAGGTGAAAATTCAGGGTGCTAACTCCGAGATGTTGAGTGCCGCATGTGAACAATTTCTTGGCAAATCTGAGCGCGAAATTCAGGAAATTGCTAAACTAACCTTGGAGGGACATCAGCGTGCCATAATGGGTAATATGACTGTCGAAGAGATCTATAAAGACCGCAAACTTTTTTCTCGCAGTGTTTTCGAGGTTGCATCGTCAGATTTGGTGAATATGGGTATCAGCGTTGTCAGCTATACTTTAAAAGATGTCAAAGACGACGAGGTATGCATCAATTTTCTTCCAATTATATTGAATGATTTTTGAGTGGTTTCTTTTGTTTGTTCAAAACTCAATCATGAAATTTGGTTTTAAGTTGCTGAAATAATTCACTGCACCGGAGTCCTTAAAAGTCTACTTTCCATTAAATTTTGTTAATTATAATCTTATTTTAAGATTCTTTCTTCATTTTATAACTTTTTCTGCTTTAGTGAAGTATGATGTGATTGAGTGAGCTACTACTTTCTCGTTTTTTCTTTTCATTTTAATGTTAGGCTGTTCAATATTTACCCATTTCATGTTTGATTTCGTTTTGTTATCACGATTTTCATTCTCTGTTTATACCTATTCCTTTTACTTTACTTTAAACTGTTGGATTATTTCAATCAGTGTTTGCCTAATTTCCATATTATTTAATAATACATTCCGAACTTTATAGTTTGTTGTTGAATGGTTTGAAACGATTCGATTTATCATTCATTCTTTCCTCTAAATGTATAATATTCATATAGAATCGCACAGTCGTGTACCTATCTCTGCTCTTTTGGTATAATTTGCATTTTAAAAAACATTGTTCTGTCGTGGGAGATCGTATGGCACTTGACCTCGGTGATAAGTTAACTTTTTGTATGTCTGTTCTATCTGGTCATCTTCGTTTTAAACAGCTTAAATGATTTTCTTTGCTATAATAAACCCAAGTACTTGTGTGTGTTCACAAGTTATAAGAATATTACAATCCACCGTTATATTTTGTTGTGAATTCTATCAGTCAAATAATCCAAGAAACACATTGAAAGCGAGCCATGGAGGTATACGAATTGAGTTCTTTTTACTTACCTTCATTTTTAACTTGGTGTGGACAGTCAATCACTCCTACCCAACGTGCTCTCAAATTCAATAAATTCAACTTTCTAGAAACGTATTACAAGCACTTTATATTTTAAGACACAAAGTAACCATGTTCCTCTCTTTGTACATGTTCTCATAGTTGAGAATATACAACCAAACCGCTATATCAAGTCAAGATAGTTGCTGCTCTTAACATTAATACAGTACAATGCATCTGACCTTTTGATTGTCAACTCTCTCTTTTAGCATACTTTGTTGTGAAAATTTGTTTTTCTCAAATTTTAATGGTTCTCCACTTTGAGGTTTCTTAAGGGCGTCTCTTCAGCAAAACTCATCTAAAGTTTCCATATGAAATGGACTTATGTGATTGTTTTAATGGTATATTCAGCCTGTCTATCTCTGTATACATGAAGGTTGCTACGATCACTCATGTAGTCTTGGATACTGGTCCATTGTTCAACTATACTCCATTTCATAATTTTGGCTAACACATCTTTGTATTCCTTTCGTCTAAGTCCTCACTTTCCTACGTACACGTGTGACTAACATTCATTGGTCTAACCGAGATGGGGGTGGGGGGAGGGCTTGTTTGTAAACCACAGCAGCCGTGTATACTTTTAGATAACCATTCTCCTCCCTATTATTAGAACATATGAGAAGAGAAAATGTGTCCTCTGAGACCGTTATATTTCCTTATGATAGTCAATTTCTTACGCAATTGTGGGCTTTTGTCCAATAGCATGCAAGCTTCATGTAAACACTATTTTGCAAGTGGGTGGTTAACATGTGCTGCCACGTTTACGTGGTGTCAAACAATAATGAATGAAGGCACTGATGCCAATATTTTTACTTAATCAAGTCGATTAATAACACTGTGGTCACTTTGTCCAGCAGCCAACTCTTATTTCTTAAAAGGTGAGTTTTGTGTGCATTTCTATTTGAATAGGGCTACTTGGAAGCGTTGGGAATGGCTCGTACAGCTCAAGTGAAACGTGACGCCCGAATTGGTGAGGCTGAGGCTCGAAAAGATGCTGGAATTCGTTCAGCTCAAGCAGAAGAGGCAAAGACCAAGGAGACGTTAAAAAATGAGGCCCTAGTTGCTAAGGCTCAACGTGATCTGGCCCTCAAGCGCGCTGCCTGTGACAAGGAAGTTAGGGCCCTGCAGGCCAAAGCTAACCTCGCTTATCAACTTCAGGTGCTTGTATACTGCATTTCTCTTTTTTTCTAGATCCTTTTATCTGTGTTTTAGTGGGACTGACCTTTTTATATGACTAATGGTGGTTTTATTAATCTTCGGGGCAAGTGTAGACATTTGCAGAGGCCATGTGTTTTTGTTGAAGCAATCCATGAATGTTTGTTTGTCCTTGGTTGGGGAGTTAATATATACCCACTTTGATTTTTAAATAGGGAGACTTGTCATCTAACTCCTATTCTCTCGGGTGACATAAGTTGTGATGTTCATTTATTGGTTAAACGTCTGTAATGATCAATACTCCATTGTGGTTCTTATACTATTTTTTAAGAGGCTTTGATATTTTATTTAGGCAACTAGTCCCTATACCACTGATGCGCGGTAAATTCGAAAACATGTGTAATCCTTCTTAATATTGTAAACTTTTCCAGAACACTCATTGTGAAATGGTGGTCTACTACTTAATGAAAAGTCTTTTTACTCTGTTCAGATTTTCTTCACGTCTTCCGAATATTAGGTTATTAGGGGAATAAATATTCAGAACCTAATTAGGCACCAAAAAAAGTAAAGGAAGTGGCAGGAAAGGCAAAAACAAGACGGAGTTGTGGCGTTTACCATATATCTTGTAAAGTTTCTTCTACACCGGTACATTGCTCAAGCCTCTAGTTTCTACCGCTGCGATCTGCTCCCAATATATATTACTACAGTCAACTAATCTGGGTCAAGTAAAGGCAGTAGTGCAGTTACTCGAAAGCATTTCATTAGCACAACAGAGCTTATACGACCTAATAAAAGTCGTCCTCGGAGCATTGACAGTGAAGATCAAACGATGCCCCCACCGATAGCAGTTTTCTTCCAGCATAATTGTCAAGCTGTTAGGAGCGGCATACTTCCGCCTATTGATAAGGCTGATGGTCGACCATACACTCCATACTGGAATTACTCATTCCGAGGCAACAGATATCCTTTGTCAGTATCATATCAATGTTAGTTTGGAATTCAATGCACCACTTGGTTGTATTTGTGGATATCATTATCAGGGAGTTCTTGAGAAGTGACCATCTTTCAAAAATTCTATAATTTTATTATTAACCAGGTTTATTTAAGTAGAGCAAAATGATTATGTGTATGACATGCTATATGTGCGCCTATACATTCGCATGTATTTTTGTTACCCTCTCCTGACTTCTTTATAGAACCTAAGTTTTATGCAATAGCTTTTGACGGCCTTCTGTTGACGTCCACCATCTTTGTGCTATGTGCCAATAATTTTACACTATTTAGTCAATGATGACTATTACAGTTACTCTGAGTAATGGACAATGTAACATGTGATCCAACTTTAAATCTTTCCCGAAGCAGTGATCTACTTTTTTCCTTGCATCTGAAACTATTCACATATTCATTTCTTGATCTCGTGTCTCTTCTCTGGGCCATCTGGCCCCGTTTGATCCTGCTTCTCGTAAATGCCTATGACTAGTGTGCATACATTAAAATTCCACGAATTGAGTGCAATGGAAATTGGGGAGAGATATATTTATAATATTAACAGATGGGAACAAAAATTATCTTGAGGACGCTATGAGAGGTCGGTAAACGTTCAGTGAATTAGTAATCGCTACTTTCGCGTTCTCTCTCAGGCATGACTCAACGATTATTCTCCACTTAGCAATAAGCTGAAATCGGATTAATTACTTTTATTCAGGTTGAGTATTTCATTTGCTCCACGTTCTGCTCGTATAACCTGTCATTCACTTTGTTTATAGGCTGCCAAAACACGTCAACAAATTCGAGCTGAAGAGATGGCTGTAGAGTTGGTTGAACGCAAACGTCGTATTGAACTGGAGGAATTGGAGCGGCAACGTGCTCACTTTCGTCTTGAAGCAGAGGTTAGAAGCCCTGCTGCTTCAGAATGCTTCCGTCTTCGCACAATCGCTGAGGCAGAGCAGGTATACTATTTAAAACACTAGCTTATATAATATTTATTGTTTATTAAGTCAACACTCAATATTTCGGTAGTTCGCTCGTGAGTGCGCTCGATAAGCTTTCATCCATCTGTCATTTAAGTAAGGCAACGACGAAACAGTTCTCGAACTATCTTGTTCCAATAATGTGGATAAGTTTTAGCAATTTGAAAATAAGTGAGGTCTTTGTTCCATAATACTTGGAAAGTCAGTCTAAAATCATTTCACTTGCACGAGTTATAGACGAAAATGCATCAAAATCAAATAACATATAATAGTAATACGCATGCAGCTAACTATTACTACCTTAAAAAATAGCATTCAGTTCCATCGTGCTTTCACTAAGCTTCATCTACCTTCATTACAGCGTTTATCCATACCTTAGCAAATACTAACTTCATAGTCTCACAACACCTAGTTCTTTGCTGCCACTGTTTACTAAAATTAGATGGTGAGTTTGATTAACTAATGTCCTGATTTAGAGTTTAAGCAACTTCAAATGCTTTGTTTTCTTCTATTGGTCATTATTTCTTCTTTTATTAATCCCAGTTCAGTGGCTCATTCAATTCTCGTTTTTTTTCCTAGGCTCGAGTGACTGCAGAGGCCGAAGCTGAAGCCGAATCAGTGAAACTCAAGGGTCTGGCTGAGGCAGAAGCAAATCGTGTTGTTGCGCTGGCTGAAGCTGAAAAGATGCGTAAGGTCGCCGAGGCCCTCAAGAATTATCAGGTGCATTATATTTACAACTCTAATCAAACTATCCGTTCGCACGCATTCATTCGAATACCTTACGTATGGGGAATGATAAAAGCCAATTGCAAGATCTGCAGGGGTAGGAAAGGTTGAAGAGTGGGCCAAGAAGCATAAAGAGTTATCACTTTGTCATAGTAGAGCACTGTAGTTCAGTATGTCAGGTCATAATTTTCTTTCTATTGTCCACTGGAAGACCATGCTGGCTTACGTATTGGCAAAGGATGAATGAGGGTTGGTAGTAGTTTATATATTGTCTAAGGTCGGCAGAGGGCATAGTTCCTGTTGAATGGTAAGTAAAGCAAGTACTTTGAAAGAATTTGCCGGATTATTAGGATCTTAGATCACTTCAGATCTACTCTAAGGTAACATTTTGAACGCCTGAAGATCAATTGAACGCGAGTTAATCATTTGTTTTGGGTCAAATCACTATACTGCTGTCAAGGATATGCGGAAAATATTGTCTTTCGTTTAATTTCGAGACTCGTTTGATTATAATTAGGCAGCTCTAATATCGCCCAGCACTAGGTGCTATATCTAAACAATCTCTTACATATTTCTTTAATAGTAAAATTTTCATGCCTCACTATAGTTATTTGCATTACATTTAAGGAGTTCGAGGTAACTGCCAGCACAACCTGAAGTTGCGTGCTCTTAGAGTTGATCTCTGTTGTTCAAGTAAATTCATTAAGTGAAATACTGACAAGATAAAGTGTAAGTCATTCTAATCGAACCCCTATCAGGGGAGGATAGTGAAACTCACTTGTGGAACCCCACTCGTGTTCCTATTAGAATGTATGTTTGTTCTAATTCCTGTCTTTAAAAGCATGAATATGGGCATTTCAAAGACTGTAATCTAGTTGAAGGAAAGGACTCAAAATTTCTTTAACTGGGATTGTCGTTCGTACATATTTGGTTGTCGATTCTTTGAATCTAGCATATTTAACCTTCAGACACTTAGAATTCCGGGTATTTCTAAGTGCTTTTTTGGCTCAAATACCAAGAGCCCATAAAGCCTCTCTTAAATTAGCTTCATCATAGAACCTGAAGTCTACAATTACTGGCTTTCTCTATTTCCATATCTTTCTTAATAGGGAGCAGCAATGTTGGATATGGTACTCCAGGCCCTGCCCCGGGTAGCAGCCGAGATTAGTGCACCACTGACCAACTGCGAGAAGGTCACAATGGTTGCCACCGGTGATGGTGAAGTGGGTATCGCCAAGCTCTCAAATGAGATTGTCCGAGTTATTGAGTGTCTCCCATCTCTCATTACCTCTCTCACTGGTCAGGACATGAAATCCTTCATTCCATCACGCTAAATGCCAATTGACAGTCCTTTTTCTAGGCACTTAAACGACCATGTACTGCCCTTATACCTCCGGCTTCTACTTCCTTTCGCTTCCTTGATATATTTTCGTTTTTTTGTTCTCTCTCCATGTGTGCTTATTGGTTCCTAATACTGTTAATTTTGACAGTACATGGTAAAACAAATGTTTTTATTAAAGTATATGTACTCCAATTTTCTCTCAATTGGTATCAGTTCCACAGGTGATATAAAGTTGCGTATGCACTGAAATGATGGTAAGACTTCTAACTCGAAAAGGTGAATCTTTGTTAATTAAAATATACGTCTGCTTATATATAATTTGGGTACAGGGGTTGATTAGCAGTACCATTTCTCAGTGGTAGAACAGGGAGGAAACTTCTTATCCGCGTACTGACATTAGGGAATAGTAGTCGTGATACCTGGTGCTTGTGAGTGAGTGATAGTTCAGAGAATTTTGATGCACCCCATGGTCATCATATAAATGACTATGCCAACTCTAAAGTTAGCCAATTCTGGATGGACCTTTGACCTCTGCTGTTAGACGACTTTGAACGGATTCATGAAGTTTAAAATCTTATTATCATAATAATCCATTAAGCAGATATATTTGAGATGTCGGCAATTTTGTACTTTTCATTTGGCTAGGAGTAACATCATATTCTAAACTAGATGTCAAATGCGAGCTAGGAGGGGGTGGTGTGAGAGGTGAGTGTCCATAAATTGTATGCAAAATTAAAGCGTTTGGTAATATGAAATGATCTCTCATTTTCTGAAACTTTGTAATGGATATCAAAGATTTATTTTGGCACATTTCACTTATTGTGTTTTAATCTCCATATTAACCTATTTGTTTCAATTAATAAAATTTTCAGTTTATTTAAACAGGTTTCATTAACGTCGTTCTCTCCAGCACTTTGTTATTAACACGTTAAGTTGAAGTTAACTCAGAGTTTTGACTCCCTAAACCTCCACAATGCATTAATTTCCAGTAGGAATTCTGACTAGCATTATATATAGAAGTTAGTTCAGCTCTATATATGAACGCACAGGATGAGTTACACACCGTGTTTTTTTATTAAAGGAAGGCCTTTACAATCTTTATCATACGCTGTTCGGTCGATATTCTTAATTAAACCACAGTGCCTTGATATCACCGCATAAATGGATAGGGATTGTGGGACACGTCATCGCATGAGCGCACAGCGTGATTTGGAGGTGCGGCCGTTCAACTTCGCGTACGGATTGAGTGCGAGGACACAGCCAATGGCCAATCAAAAGCCTCCGCTCGTTTAACTTATTCCGCCATGTTGAATGACTAAGCTTCCTCCCTTGTTACACTCCACGCCGTGCATGTATTTAGTGAGCGTGCCCCTCGGATACGTCTACTTCTTGCAGTAGCTTAGCTAGTTGTGGTAGTCTTACCAATTACGGGAATCTGCCACTGAGGGTTCTGAGTACAGTCAGACTTAATTAGGTAGCTAAATCCGCTACAGGACGTTTGGACACCTTTTTTATTGGAATGTAAAAAGATAGTAAAGAAGAATGCTTTCTTCTTAAAAGATTCTAAAGAATTAAATGTGTGTATAATGCCAATTATATTTAGTTCACGATTGCTATGCCTTTGCTTTTGATATTAGAGAATTTATTAAAGACTGCGATTTTTACAAAAACATACTGTTGTGAGAAGTTAGTTTGATCTCTCAACTCATGTCTGCGCATATGGCGAAGATAAATTGTCCTCTAAGAGTGGATCGGTCTGTCATATAGGTTATTGTATTATGGTAATATGAAAGGGAATTCTGATTCGTAAAAATTATTTAAATTCCGAGTTCACTGTACTTTCCTACGAACTCGTAAATGAAAAGAAGCCTTTGGACCTAAGCTACTTCAGCTATGTTGAGTAATTTAGATTATATAAGTGGTTATTATTATCTCGTTACCTCGAAGTGCGCAACACTACTCAGGCTGGCCAAACACTGCTCATTTACGTCTAGAACATTCGGGAAGGTGAGGCCGTGCATGCAGAAACCTCCCAGCCAATAAGCTATCGAGTTTACGCAATGTAGAATAACATTGAGTGTATGTAGTGACTAAGCCTGTTGGATATTTCCCAATAAAAACCGTAGTAAGCCCCATTGACTCCGTATACCCTGCGTCCTCGACACTGTTGGGACAGCAAAATCAATTACTGTTAAAGGTCATTACAGGCCGAATGGCCTTACAAATAATGCGTAATTGTACTACTGGGAACCAGCTAGTCACAAAATGTTGCTAAATATTTCCAGATCAATTGGTTTTGAAAATGGTGACAACCGGTATTTTGATTCTTCACTCCATGAAACATTAAAATAATTTACATTTAGATATCTAGTGCTATTAAACTACGATATTAAACTGCGTATTCGCTTGTATAATGCTAGACTAACATTGCGTTATTAGTGCGAGTCCGTTAAGATAACATAATACCCACGGCTGCTCCGGTGAAGTGGTACGAAGCCCTCATGCTCAGTGTTGGCTTTTTCAATAGAAAAGTGCAACCGCTCAGACTGTTTTGGTATATGTAATGAATGATTGGATATCAGTTGTGGCAATAATCCAGACGTGATATGAACTTATACTCAAGAGCATAAGAGTTCTAAAAAGACTCAATACACCTTTCTCCAGATATTGAAGATGACTCTCTATGCGTTTGCGAAAAATACCCTATAATCACATTCTCTATGCAAACATGTCCTCGCCTTATTTTCCCGAATTCTCTCATTACATTCAACCCTTTAGCATCCTTACAGTCCTCTTTAAAAATAAGCTTCTCTGGTACTAGACTCGTAACAGAAGGCGCTAGTGCCGTTTTAAACATGTTCAATACGTCTATAGCCTTCGTTTGATACCACCAAAACTCATCACGTCGACGGCGTCAGTCTGTTGTGAAACATGCGTGAATCCAGTTGGGGGCATTTTTCAAAAAATGATTCTGGCATTAGAGGGTTAGGTAAATTAACGCGATATTTCCAAATGAACTCTCAAATGTGAGCTTTATCTTGTCCTTCTTTTCTATAACTCTCTCATTACATTTAAAAGACCATCCGCACTCACCTCTCGCGTGTCCTTGTCCCGGTGACTCTACAATTATCTTTGTATTTCCACTCACATACCTACACGCTGACACTCGTTTGTCACTTACCTGCTCATACGCTTCCTTCTCTCCTTTACTCTATCAAATTTTCACCTTGATTTATTCAATACACAACGCCTTGCATTCTACTCTTGAAAGTGTCATTTGCTGTCGCTAGCTGCTAGTTTCTATACCTGGATTTGGTTCATTCGATTTGTGATCTTGAGATGTCATGAATTTTATACACTAGTCCTGAGAATGTCCTTACTACGGCTCAGATTAAACACATACTCCAATCGATTGTAAATATTTTTTCATTAAAATATGAAGCACACGCACCTTCGCTTATAAAACATGTCCATAGAGGCACTGGCCTCTCTTACGCCAAAATAGGAGATAATTGAATATTTCAATAGGATGAGGGAGAAATGACCTCATAATTAGGAGAGTCTATAGAAAACCTTCAACTTCTCCAAGATTGGTAATAACAGATTATTTTAGTTCGGTTAAGATGGCGAAATGCAGAATGTTAAAATCAATATATATTTATATACCCGATTTAAAAATAGCCTGAAAGTTACAAATTACTATGTTGAATTTGTGGTTTGAGCTACTTGGTGCTTATTTGGGGTTTTTAATTCGTAAAATAAACAGATGAATCGATTATCTTGTGTTTGAAAAAAGGTTCCATGAACAAGAATTTTTGGGACACGTCATCGCGTGAGCGCACATTGCGGCTTGAAAGTGCAGACGTTCAACTTCGCGCACGGATTGCGTGCAGAGAGGACATGGCCAATAGCCAATCAAAAGCCCTTGTTTATTTTACTTAATCCGCCTTGTTGAGTGACTAAGCTGTTTCTTCCGGGGGAATCTGGGGTATCTGCCATAGAGGTTTCTGAGTGTAGTCAGGCCTAGTTAGGTAGCTAATCCGCCACAAATTCAACTTTAAAAATATTACAGAATTTATTTATTTGTAAAATAATCTCAAATAAGCAACAGCGAAATGATTTTAAATAGCGTTTCAAAGCAAATGTAAAATTGGACATTAAGCCTAGCCGTCCCTTTCCAATTAGATAGAAACTGGCCGACGAAGAAATTGAAATATATTTATTACTGAATCTTTGCTAGTAGCACTGTAAAAGTTGAAAAATATCAAACGATTCTTTGTATTGTTTATTATTATTATGATAACCAATTACCTCAAATATGTTTTAGCGATGAATGAAAATTTATCAGATATCTCAGTCCGTTTTATTTCCACAGTTCCGAGTATTTTACTCCAGCTCGTTGAATCATAAGGCAAATATTTTCGCTTGTTAAACGAGACTTGAACGTCAATCACAGTTATTTGTAAACTGTCATTTACATTCAACACCAATACTCCTGCAACCACAAATGTGTCAAGGAATGGTACTAAAACAAGTATTCATTTGCAATATGTAATAGCTTTTCTAGAACCAATTTATCAAAACTCAAGTTTTCGGTCACCTAACCAAGTTAAGTTAATTCTTGTAGCAAATGGTATTTTATCAACAATACAAGAAAAGTCTAAATGCAAGCAAAAGGCTTTATTTCAGTCAATCAAAAAGCGTTCTCTTGTTTATATAGAAGGGCGCTTAATACAAGACGGTTCTCGGCGCTTGACTCTGAGATTAACATCAAAATTCTTTTTCTACTTATTCCCTCATCCAGCGTCGTTAAAAGAGGGAGTTAAGTGAGGAAGGCAGGCGGTGCATACGATTTGCAAGAAATTTATGAGACAGAAATGAGCACCCGCTGAGAAAAAAAGAGCGTGGAATGGGATAAAAGACCTGAGAGATTGGAAAAATTGTATAGGTAGTGGGACAGAATTGAGGTCATAGCTCAGCCAATGAGGTAGTGTGGCAACAGGTTGCAAACAAATTCCTGCCGTAGTTTGAAAATGGATAGTCAAGATATAGAAAGGTCAGAGGGGCTAAAAATGAGGCATAGAAACAGAAAACTATGTATTATAATCCCTGAGATTGAATAAAAGTTCCCTGGGTTTGATGATCCCTGGTTTTTATTGTTGTGTTGGGGGGTGATTTGAGTCGAGGAAACTAGAGATTTGGTAGGGGTTGGCTGACGATATACTTGGAGTATTTCCATTCCAATGACTATGAATAGGCCAATTGGGATCTTCGGATTTGATCATATTTGTGGCATTGGTGGGTAGAGATGGCCAGTGGGGATTGGCCAGAGGAGAGGCGATAGAGGAATGGGAAGTGGTTGGATGCTGTTGTTGCATTATAACCGGTCGCTGAATCAACGTGGAAGCTGATGGGAAGTGAGTTGCATTAATAGCGTCTGTTGTCGACTGGGCAGTAAGTGCTGACATATGGGTCAGAGTATGAGGCACAAAGGTAGTTTCATTTACCTCATACATCTCCGAGTATAGATCTGGGTATCGCAAGTCCGGTCGAGATCGCTATAAAATTATACCAAAAGATGTCATTGCTGGAGAGCTTAAATATGCACCCAATCCATTTAACCTATGCAACTTTCAGACAACTGTAGGAACTATTATAAATTCCTATAATAAACTCTTTTTATGGAAGGTGAAGGAATTCACCTTGGAAATTGTTTACAAGGGTTCAAATGGACACTTTCAATTTTGTGACAGAAAGGTATACTCAATTCCATCACGTTACCAATATATTTAATCACTGTGGAATGTCTGTCAATAAAATAAGTGACTGAAAGATAACTTCCAATAGGTATGTTAAGAACGTAAGTTGTGCAAGTGTTCAATATATAATGTCCAAATAGAATTTTCTTACTACTGATGATTGACTATTTTATAAAGGTCCTCATATTCATTGAATTAGTTCATTTTTTCAATCGCATTCGTTTACAACCTAGACCAAAAGTTAGTGAAGAAGTGATAAGCTATATCTACTTGATGTCATAGGTCAAAACAGTCAATCTTGTTGGTGTCGAGAAGATCAATCCTTGTTCACTAGTAATAATAGACGTTTACCAGTTTCAGAAATTTTAAAGTAAAAAGATTTTATTATATTATACCTAGTCATTGTGGTGATTACAACGCCGCATGAAAATAAAACGATTTTATATGCTATCCAACACTATCGTTCATTGTGAATTCACAGTATTTTGACAACCATTAAAAACGGAATATAGTTATAAAATTCTCATCGATCAAATCAATAATCATAGGTGTAATATCCATTGGCAACTTAAAACAATTATCCTCCAAGTTCTCCTCCAATTCACTATTATTCGTAATGTTTTAATTTTTGTGGCTTTTTTAATATTTCGAAAAATTTTATTAACAACTATTATCATATTATCAAATTTACCTGTAACTGTTGCGCAATTTCTTTGTACTCTTTACTCATAGAAGAAAGCATTTCATTCAGCGCCTCTAGACGATTCCACTTGTGATCAACCAATTCTTGAGATTCAGTTTGTGCTAAAGGATACCATACAGATTTTGAATTCAACTTCGCATATAGATGACATCAAAAATACCCATCTCAAACTTACAGCGCATTGTTGCCAGTAGTGAATGTCTAGCCAATAGAAGCAACTTCCTTGCATCCGTATAGGCTGGGTCGGCAAGAATGAAATACTCTGAACGAAATGAAAATGAAAATTCACAACAAAATCAACGTCTCGAATTATCGAATAATTAATTCCATTAACTCACGCCTGAGGATTCCAATGGCACATGCATAGACAAACTCTGTGTGAGTAAGGTTCAGCTGTTGGAAAAATCGGCCTGAAATTTTTAGATGTTCAACAACCCTATTGTAGATGGGAAAGTGGCGTAGGATTATGTCCCTTTCAGCCGGAGAAAAATCCAAAAAGTTATACCGATCTTCCGCTGCATCGTAGTCCCGAGATAACATCAGTAGTACTTCTGAGTAGAGGCTAGCCCTCACCAAGTGTCCTCTTGCAGATAAACTCATCTGATTGAAACCTAAAAAATGCAATAAGGCTATACACTATTTACTTAATTAATTCAGTAGAAGTATTTTCATTTTGTTCATTTCAGATTTTCCTTATTTATCAGTTCCCCTACCCTTCCTCCCCACCCACCCCTCCACCCCCCGAGATGTTGAAATGTTGAAAATTAAGTAACTTTTAAGGAATTTTCCTATGTTGGGAGTTAATTTTTTTAAAATCTGATTACTCAAAATAATTAAGACTAATCAAGGAATAATTACATGTTTACAATCCTAGTTATAGACATCTGGGCCAGAGGCACAAATAAATTTAATTTATGCGAGTTCTGGGAAATATATTTTTTTTATTAAATAATCATTTTCTTATTGAAGACTATTAAAACCAATTCAAGAATTAAAGATGCCTAAAAAGAAGATGGATAGATATATAGGATTATTTTTAGTTTATTTAAATATAAAATTACTAAGATAACTTCTATTGAAACGATCACTATTCCATAGGCATAACAGTGAATAAGGCAATTTTATGACGAGATTCTGAAAGCCGTTTGCCAACGCATGTTCTTCAATCAGAACTGAAATTCACTGAGACTTAATTCTGTGGCCATTCTTAATGCTATTCCAGTAATATATTAATTATGAACTGGCGCAATTTCTACTCTATATATCTTTATTGACTGTGTAAAAAAAATGCTATGAGGAGCAAAAGTGCAAAAATATGAAATAATAACCAATTTTTAATTCATCGTTGTTTGCCTTGTCTGACCTTGAGTGGAAAAATAGATGCGGATGTATTAAGCAGACATGACTTGGCATAGACGTAAGCCAATCGATCAAATCTTAGCTTTTAGAGGGTATAGATCATTTAGTACTTCTAAATTCCAATAAAATGTGACTCGTGATGTCCTAACTCTTTACCAACTTTTCCGCCGTTTCATGCCTTACTGATCTCGTTTGCTGCTCCACGCTTATATTGACGATAAGATTAAAACTTGTCCCATGGCCAATAGTAAAACAGTTTGATTGCAATACGGCCAAGGAACTATGAAAGAACTCTATTCACTATCAAATAAAATGACATTTCATCCATCCACCAAACCAGAAATAAAACTGGTAGACAAATGCTTGTTTGTTTACATGTTTAAACATAAGGTTGATAGACACTGAGATAGATGGACGGATGCCCGAATGGATTAGTTGCCAACCGGCTAGTAAAAGGGAAGACCACGTGATGTGCTAACTTGGATGATTCAGACTTTTGCTTGCTTTCTCTGTGCATATTCACGCAAGCCGCGTGTTGTTGTTGTTTGTTGTTTGTTTGTTTATGCATAGCACGCGCATGACGTGTGCCGGAACCCTAGCCACCATCTGTTTTGGTCCAACAAGCTACTACCCAATACCACCTTGAGGTCGAATGTCTGAAGATCCAACCTGGCCACATGCGGGTAATAAAGAATATTGATCGACCAAAGGTGAACAAATTACGGGCCAGATAAATCGGGTATTCAATAAATGAATTGACAGTCTGCACTAATTATGGAATAAATACTAATACCCGAGAATATTAAACCACATATTTCTTCTTCCATAAGATGAATCAAAATAGGTCTCGAAGTGCGAGTAATGGAAATGAGCAGAATCCATTAACATTCAAAGTAAAACATCTCCAATCAAGAAAGTCTTTGGAACTGGGAGAACTTTAGCTTCTCCATTTTCCTTGTCTGTTAAAGTGATCTACTTACTGATTTTCATCCAATTTATAGTATACTTTAAACAGCTGATTAGATAATTTATCCCGGTTTTTAAAGGAGATAGTCGATGATGAATTCTTTGTCTCTCCTCAGCAAATTTTTCCTGCCGCATCGCTGTTCTTCCCAAATGAAATACTCTATCACATACTCAATCGCACTCCTGCTTTGTAGCGGTGGAAAAAGGCTCTAATTTCACCACCCCACATTGGCGTCTTCTAAGGTAGAGACTAAAAGGAAATCTTAGTTTGTCAGAATTGTGGTCTTTAAAAGATTTAATCGGATTTCAACGTCAGATTAACATAGAGATGACTAAATAGGTAAAAAATGAACTCTGGCATAAAACATTTTGATCAAACAGTTAACCGATAGTATATCGGTCAATAACCAAATCGATAGTGTCAGAGGTTACGGATAAGCATTCGGTGAACGACAGTTGCACTAATCAAAATAGTAAGGGGGTAAAAGAATACAGACCTCTCATGATAGGTCCCAAAATGCCACCAATGTGGGTATTGGAAAATGCTTCTCAGACTCGATTAGGCTCAGGCTATAGGGCCACTAATTAAAGTAAGAGATCGATTATAGGCATCCTTTTTATAGCCTCAATTAATAATCATTACGAATTGAATAAATTCCCAGTTGATTAATGCGAAACATTATATCTTCAATAGTAACAATCAAGAAAGAAATGCACAGCTAGACGCTATTCGTCCGATTTAATGCAAGCAACTGCCAAGTTGGTAGAGTTCAACAAAGTACGCCCATCAATCTTATGAGTTCGAATGCCTCAAAATTTAAAATATTTGGGAAAATGAAATTACAAATTATTTTGCCATAAAAATAGACATCCCAGTCTAACTTTTGCCAAAACAATCGGAAATATATCGACGATTGTCGTTAATGTGATGGTTACGGTAATTCAAATAATTATTGTCCAAACATACACTTCTGACATGTTAGAGGTCATTAAGTCAATGCCCAAGGAAGCGGACCAAGTGACGATTGCGGTTAATAAGAATGTGACTTTCTCAAAGGTGGTTACTTGGCCCCATTTAAGAAAGCATTTTCCACCATTCACTCAGCTTGGACCGAAGGGCATCGTCATGTAATTGGCCCCGGTGACAAACCTGACCTGCATTACTCAATTCACTAGCCATGTTTAATCAATGCCGTTGACCGTTCCTCTGATTAGGTATGCGCAGTTGAGCAAATAAGTTAATTGTTGAGCAGCCAATACACATGATATATATTAAGTCAATACTCTTCTATATTTGAAATGGAAGATATTTACTAATAAATATATCAGACGGATAAAATTAACTAACTCCAGAAGATAGTAACATATGCGCTATGCAAGATAAGGAATGAACAAGAAAATAATCTAATTTTCGGGGGACTGGAGTCTTCACATGGTGATCTCGGACCAATACATTTTATTATATATATATCGGCTCTATTAGCGACTCTCAATTTTTTAAAACAACCTACAATATTTTTTAATATGAACAGCTATCTAAGGCATATTAAACTAAATTAAAATCCGATATCATTCTGAACTTCTAAAAACAACAATTAATTCAGCAACCCTGCGATCATAAAATTTGAAAGCGCTCACATTTACCCGTATGTTAATACAATATATACCTTCACAGACACGATAGCCTACCCGTGAGAGGGCATGAAGGATACAGCGAGATAATTAAACTCAATCTAGTTATGGACAATTATTCCTGGAATCAAGCAACAGCAAATAATGCTAGGCCTTACTAGAAGGCAATTTTGTGAAAATATTTTCGACTATACAGCTAAACCCCCCCCCCCCCCCCCCCTCCTATATTGAAAAACTCACCATGGTCCTTGTTTACAACAATAGGCAAACTATGGCAATTACGAATATTCTACATCTTATTCTTAAGTAACTGACTATTAATATAAGCAACTTACAAACTTGAGTCATTTAAAGCCTTCTTGTTATTTTAATAAATAATAATAATAATAAATAAATAATAAATCTTTCAGCATTTTGCGAGTATACTTATTCTACACGTATTCTCAATAGACCAATTGTCATTACATTTTATTTTACTATATTTTATTGAAATATAATTAATGAAAGCGATTGGTACCGTGCAAGAAATAGTTCAAATGAAATTTCAGAAATTATGTCTATGATTATGCGGTATCATATGTACATAAAGAGTGTGAATCTGGTTTCTAGGTACAGTTCTATTTAATAGTTGAGAGCGCATAGAAATTATTTGGCTCAAATGAATTCATGTTTCTTACGCTAACGCTATTTATTTTAATCATGTAAATAAGCTAATCACTAAAACTAGCAGTAAACAGGGATCAAAAGGGTGTTAAGAACGTGAATAAGAGTAACAACACAGACCTGGAATCAGCTTGGCAAATTGGACAACTTGTTGCGAGTGAAGGTGGAAGTGATTCATAACGTGGTCCCATACTTGGTGCTCATCATCGGCTTGTGAAGTCTCAACCGTACTCATGTCGAACCGGGATTTAAAGTACTGTAAGTAAATAAAACAAATCCATATGATCTGATGACAGTAACAAATCAAAACCACGTTTAGCAAGTGATTGACCATAAGATCGACGTCAATCGATTCATAAACGGGTAAGTTATTGTGCTTTAATGATTTTCGACACTACGATAGGTAATATATTATTGCGATTTGTCATTTTCCTTCTGTGCATTCTAGATAGCCCATCTTACTAAATTATATATTGTAAATGGTCAAATTACTTTTCATTGATTTGTGTCGCCACTCCCAAATACACAACTGAATTCCTATGAGTTAATCGAGATTACATCCTATCGTAAAAATATTAATTGATGGTTCGTTTTCTTATTGCGAAGAATTCTAACACGCCATTTTAATTTTATCTACTTTAACTCAACTTTCAACTTTCGCATTCTCCTAAGAAAACTGAGGTTAATTAGTGGCACTGAAGAACCTAACGGCACATACACTGGTCTGTCACCATATTTAAAAAAAGACTCTTTAAAAGAAACACAACAATGTACGCCTAATATGAATTATAATCAAATAGCTCAGAATTTGTGGAAATTCTGTGAATATCGTTTGCCACCCAGACAGATTTTCGGATTACTGTGTGCTCAACTTTGGGAATAGAACGCATCAGCCCTTTGCTACTGAAGCACAATCTATTCAAAATTTCATTGAGTTGGCAAAACCTCAATGTGCATCTATCATGAACAGATTTATCGACGAAATAATTACCGTAGCGGGTAGTCGCATAAATTCCATAGCCATGCGCATTCCATAGTTGAACCAATTCAGCCCGTCCACCAGAATCTCCTCATCCGTTCCAACTACAGATACCGCAGCCGTCGCAGCAGCTGCTGCCGCCGCAGCGGCTGCTGCTGCAGAAGAAGTCGACGACGAAATCTGTGAAGAACCACTTCCACCACCTCCGATACTACCCATAGAAATAGGCGTCTGTACTGACACGGGTCTACTCGATGCTCCCAGGGGTAAACCCACAGGTTCCATTTTCACTGGCGCAGAGGCTTTTCGTCGAGGCAGATTGGTAACAATAGAGTATGCGGTCATGTCACAGGCTCCTGCTGATGCTCTACGTTGTGGCAAGTCACCTATACCACCTCCGTGGGTACCATTAGTCTGAGACGAGGAGGAGGGAGATACTGAGGAGGATGTTAGCGTTGGAACAGAACTGTGCTTTCTAGGTGGATGACCAAAGTCAGTTGCTAGAGGTTGACCATTATCCTGCATTTGGCGAATCTCTATTGCACAATGGAACTTGACTGCATTCGGTTGACGCCCAATACGGCTTCCTAAAATAGAGACAGATACAACAATGAGGATGGTAGTTGTCTGGTGGCTAGGGCGAAGGGAAGGAGAATAGGGTGTGATTGGGGCAAGGGGGAGCCATTAGTGTACAAATCGAGTCCGATAACGGGGTCATACACACACGTACTGTGCGTCAGACTGGCAGGATAAGTTGATGGCTAAACTTAAGAAATGACTCTCTCTTCCCCTTCCTTCATTCTTTCTTAATCAACATACCCTGTACCAGCTGGACTAGGGTGGATCAAGATCAACTTTCCGTGATTAGGCATCTCTTGGCGTCGGGAATTATAGACGTCCAGAAATGCAGTTGAACCTAATTTCCACAAGCTAGGCAATACAGATGGCCAACACTTGCTAACTAATTACTACCTTTACAATCTCTAATCTTTCACTAATTGAAACGGAGCCAAATAATTAAATAAGATGAATAAAAAAGAATTCATCGTAGAACTCACCTCGCTTAGACATGCCAGCGCGTAGACACCTACGAAATCGGCAGGATTTACACACGTTTCGACTGCGTGGAGTTATGGTGCAATTGTCCTTCCCCCCCACACAAACCAGTCTCGATGCTGTCTCCTCTGTTCGTCGAAAAAAGCCCTGAAAATACAACAATAAGGATCGGGACTTATTTATATACTCCAGAGAGAGACAGAGAGAGTAATTTGATTAATTTTTATTCATGGAAAACTACTTAAGGTGTTATTAATATTAAAGTATTAAAACTCTGTGTAGATCTCTTAACGTTTAAATACTCATGAACTTGCCAATTTAGGGTACTCTGTGCAAGTGCACAAGCGCGACGATGGGGATAAAGCGTTAGTGAAACTCGTACCCAGATCGATACAAATATTGGCAATGATTACAATAAGAAACTCAAGCCAGCACATCCATAGGTGAAGATGCTCCAAGCGAAGAGTCAAACTTCTAATAAAAACTTGAGTTATGCATTCTTTTAAGTTATTAAATTAATTGACTTAAGGAATAGAATTATTTCTTGATTGCCTTGACTATGTCTTTTTTGATATGGTGTACATTTCGCATTACTCTTGAATAGAATAAATAGTAGTCTTTTATTCTAAAACAAAAAAATACGCAGATGATTCTTTCTTAGGAGACTTCAGTAAAGTTCTTATATTCTTCAATGGATTAGAAAAAAAATATTACATTACTAATCACAGCTACTCTGAATAGAATATAAAACATTCTTGGAAGATGAGTTCCAGATTGCATTGGCACTATCCCATGAAACAGGCAAATTTCTTTACATTTATTACTTTAATTCACACTTCAAATGTTAGTACTGATCAGACAAATGTGCTGTCTACTTAATTAATGCATGCTTCGAGTGGATTTATTCGGGAGATTGACTGATACGATACTAAAACCTTTTAGAACATCATTATAGGAAACTGTATGGCTATAGATTGTAAATTGACTTAATTGCTTGGTATGGTATGGTGAAGGAATGTAATTCAAACCTAATTAGTGTCGTAAACAAACTTCTGACATTTTAAATGGCGGATAGAAGAGACTAGCTTAGGTTAATGGGGACCTATATCATACCAGTGAGATTTAAACATTAGATAGATTGTACAGTCATACACTAGTTCTCCGAGTGATTGCTCAAGTTCGCATATACTTCTGCAATTTGGCATATTAATCTAAAACCTGGCATGTGTATGTCTTGAAATGATTCTAATCTGCAGTTGCTTAGGCACATTTAGGATAATTAGTAATCATACTTTCTAGTCCTAAGTTCATCAAATGAGCTTCGATTTAACAATAAAATTAAATAAAATAAAAATCGTAAATTAAAAATGGAAGTTTAGTTAATAAAAATGGTCTTATCTTTCGAGGAAACTTGTTTGAACTTTTTGCGAGAGATTATACCACAACTACCTCAAACTCTGCTACTCTTTTGTCGCGAAAATACACAACACGCGTGTTTAGAAATGACATAATTGTTATTCACTCATTTTACACATAATCACACAGGGATTTGAGTAAATACACGAAAATTAAAGGTTTTGTGAGGAGTAAAACGAATCACCGTGTAAGTTTGGCTTTCCATAGAAGGACACTTCAGAAAAAGAATAAAATATTCTAAGCAAAATTGTTCCAATGTAAACATGGGATGCATGTGGCTTCTTTTTACCTTACTCAAAAGGCAGGCCAGTTGTAAATCATGTCTACTAGCCATTTCCCATCATCACCCGTATTATTATCTACTTAATACAAGCAGCAGCAGTAGTAGCAGACGAATATGCCTGCATAAGCCCTTCCTCATGCGACAATGGTCTTGCAACGCAAGACTGACCTTGAGCGAGGTAGACGAGTGTCCAATGAATTTCCTATTCATCACGTAAGACTAGTGGCTGTTTACCAACCCTATCGTCTAAGCGTTATGCACATGACCTTGGAAACTTCAACCTGCTCATCATTATTTCATCCCTCAGTTTTTTCTTTCACACAGTCCCTTAATTTGGTACAAAAAGTCAAGGGATTCTGGGTCTGTAGAAAAACTAAGTACAGATGACCCACTTTTCAAATAGTTTTGACCTTTAACTGACAACTTCTCATGCTGTACACATCACGTGCAACCATTATTATTAAAAAATAACGCAGTCGGGCTTAACAATAAAGAACCAATTGGAGAACGCAGTCTCAGTGTGCTTAGGCTAGTTATCAACCAATCAAATCCAGCCACTCACCTTACAACCTTCGCAGGTTAGAGCTCCAAAGTGAAATCCCGATGATCGGCCACCGCATACTCGGCATGGAATATTTGAAATGTCTAATTCTCCTTGGGCGTCCATATCTGATAAAAGTGTGTGAAGAACAAATAGGGCGTGAATGTTAATAAACTTGTCTCAGATAAGCAAATAGGTTAAAGAGACACTTTTCTATAGCACACAAACGAAACGGGGTCAAATTATTGAGTGGGAGTTGGCTAGTTAAATATAAACACAGACAGCTTGTTGGTGCTGAACAGCGATGTTGTTGATTAAGATGAAGGAAGAAACTATCCACGACCCGATTTTCGGTCAGGCGGTAGAATTTTATTAGTAGTTTGTGTGCCGACGATGGATCAAAGGACCACGTGGTGAAAACATTCACCATCGATATTACGGTGACTCTCTATATATGTTTGGTGGTTTATCGAGTGTGTTGATTGTTACTTCTGCTACTAGTCAAGTGTCGCGAATCAGAAACCCTTTTTAATTACTGAGACCTCTTTTCACACCACCACGAGTGTGTAGCCGAAAGCTCAGATGTCCAATAGTCTGGACTTTTCGACGCGGAAAACCTTCACCGCCTTGGTAACAGACACCATAAAGAGGTACAGAACCAATATGTCCTTCCCAAGTGTGTATTTGAAAACTACTGCTATGATTAAATACTATTTAATTGCGTCTGGAAATCAGACCCGACAAGCACTTGAAATAAATACAAATAAAGCAAGGCTTACTGAAGACCCAACAACAGAGAAATCCGCTGGAGAATAGTTCATACTATTGCGTATGTAAATTCACACGAAATTTGGAATTTAGGAACGATTCCAGCAAAAACTTCTCCAAAATTTAAATAAACAGTCAACAAGGTCTCCACTTCCTATGAAAGTGTAATTAGCTAGCTACTTAGCTGAAGTTGGCACTTAAATTTCAATTAATTAATAACTCCAGAGTGGAAAGAAGTTTATAATACTCAACTCGGGGAGTGGAGGAGGGGAGGGGGGGTTAGGAAGGAGGCTTATAGAGGCTCTCTTGTAGGAAACTCGAATTTCGCAATATTAAAGTTGTTAGCAGGAATAAATCCGCATTATAGTTGGTGATTCCGCTCATCAAGCAACTACTAAACCAGGACCAAAAAGTAAAAGTGTGAAGATTTTATTAAATTTCTAACCATTATTTACCATTCCGAATGATATGCATAAAATTCACGTTTTAAAAATATAAAGCTAGTGGCAATTGGGTAGTGACATGATTCTGACCAAAAGGAAAGCACTCTAGAATTCCCTTGAATAAAAAACTGGTTGTATTAACCGGTGTGGTTAATCCTTACCCTTAAGGCTCATTCCAACTTCAAGGCACTTTTTGTATCGACATTGTTGGCACCTTCCACGACTATTCTTTGCAATGACACAATTTCCACCTGAGGGACAAGTTGTAGTGGAGCGTCCATTGGCAAGTGAATGACGCATGAAGAATTTCTACAAGGTAAAGAAATGGAGCCTATAATTAGGTATGACATCCATATAGAGGAGAGACTTTGGCATTCACGAGCCAGCTTGACCTCTCATCACTAATTCAATAGCGAATTCTTTTGTGAGGATGATACATACTACTGCATTTAGTCCTCTTATATGCAAGCTTGTGGAATTTATCGTATGCACTCAGAGTTACAATGCTTGTAAATGCAAGCGCTTTAGGCTCGTGAGATTAGGTTTCGTGACTCATCGAAAGAGACTTTTGACACTTAGAGATAGTGCCTATACAAAGCAGTTCCAAGGAGTTGTTTGTCTGTTTACCTATTAGATATAATTTATTTGGCTTGTATACATGTAAGAGTAACTACAGATCTCAGACGTATTGCTTTTAGAACTAGGCAGTTTATACGATGGTGCTTACTAGGCCGAAAATCTTTGCAAATTATTGCAAAAAAGGTAGAAAATGCGACAGGTGGAAACAAAAGAAATCCTATTTAAACAAACCGATCACCAGTCTCTGAATAAAGTGGGGATAATCTAACCGCTGAACTTGGGTGTCGAATGATATAGATTGAAAATTAAAGCACAAAGAGAATATGAACAACTCAATGCTCTAGGATTTAAATAAAGCAAAACATTGTTTGTTATTCCACTAAATCATAACAAAACTTATCAAAACTTTCTTGAACCCTCATAATAATAATAATAATAGCAAAAGAACTTTGTGAGTTTAACTCTCAATCGGTATATCGCACAGTAGCTTATTTCAAGCAATGCTAGAAGTAAATTAGGTCACTTGAATGATGTTGATGATGATGGCGACGACTAAAAGCAACCCCTTATAAAAAGCTTTTGAAATGTTTAAAAGCTCAAGAACCCGTCAAGTTATCTGCATATTAGTTCGAAAAATAATCAGACAAATACAAAGATGATAAAGGCTCATTATGGACGCATACCTTCTTATCAATGAAAGGGGAACCAAGACCCTGGGTCCTATATTGTAAACTGTAGGCAATTAGTAAAATGCAGTCGGAATTTCAAATAAAACATCGAATTTGTACTCCTCACATTTCTCACTTTCAATAAGTAATCATTAAATTCTGCGCCTTACTTTGTAAATAGGGAATTGCCTCTCAATTACCTTGCATTTGGATCGAAAGGCGATGATACTAACCAATAAGACCAACAGCTACTTTGACGCCCGCTATGAACTTCACAAAGTTAGTAATAGAATTTCCATTTAACTATAAATAGGTAAGCTAAAATCAATTTTGCTTTAAATTTAACTCTAGGTGAAATAGCATAGCATTGCTGAAAAAGGTAATTAATATTTTACCCACAAAATTAGACCAATTAAATTATTTTCAATAGGAAAAATTTAATAATCCAGACGTTCAAAACATAATTCATAAAAAGCTGCGAGCAGAAATCATTTCTCTGGCATTGACATTTCCCGAAAACCATTTTTCCGTAAGCATACCTGAGAATGGGACCTCCTCATTACTTTATTGTTACCAAATCAGATCAATCATTTCCAAATAATCTATACTTTCTTAATGACATGGCTTAAAGAAAACGCCAGTTGAAATACTGATCTTTTTCTTTCGACAGTGGAATGACTTAGTTGACAAGCTGTTTTAGATTGGTTAATGTATATCCTGTAGTAAACTGCATCACCAATTGTAACTATCCCCGACATTGAATGCATATAACTTGTATGGAGCTCATTACTAACTACAAATTAGATAGCCAAGACCGTTAGAGAATTAATGAACTTATTAAAACTTTTGATTATTGCCTATTAATTATATAGACAAAAGTGATTGGCTTGAGAAAGAGTGAAGGTTATAAATCGCTAGAAAATTTATTTCCGGGAATTGTTTGGAGGAATAAACATCTAAACAAGAGCAGACGGACACCAGTGCAGTCTAGACATGCTGCACAAAAGTTTGGCAGCCCTGACTGACGTGAGAGTGAAGGGAGAGGGTTCTAGAGAAGTCTCCCTGCTTTTCTCTCCACCTTCCCCACCCCTCTCTAATTCTTCTTTTCTATCAATGAGGTCAACCTGTCTGACGGGTCAGACACGACAAATGCCTCGTCTGGTGGCCAAACACGGGTGGCTGGTAATGGTTTGTTAGATACCTCTATACATACACATAGCGCGAACTCCCTACCCTTACAAATCAAGCACACGAATACAGATGAATAGGTGAAAGCGTCTATAAGCTAGTTCAACCGTCAAAAGCCGAGACCACACTACCTCTATCTATCTAACACTGTTCATTCGAAGTGAGAAGGAAAACCTATACAAGCTTAACCAAAACCTAACAACATGCTGTCTTAAAGTTATGAAGGGAAAATTGGGAAGCCAATATTAAGAAAAGTGAAAATACACGACCTCTGGCTACAACTCTCTTCATTCAATCGATAAGCTCACAAACTTGTGCACATATTTATTTAAAATCATACTGAGTAAAGACTTTTCCAGTCCCATCGAATTCGAACCGGGATTTGAAATTGAATAAAAAACTCCTTGATTGTGTATATTTGGGTCTGAGATAGACGGAAAAGTAGATGACCTCTACCCTAACTTCTTATATTAGACTTTTAATCAACATAAATCAGACTGCTAGAGAAACTCACATGCCTATTCAACCTGTACTTTGAATTGATATGGGTAGAATAGTTTAACGGAAAACACCTTTATTAATTCCAAATTTTTTCTGAGATTAATTCATTTTTAACGTGTGGAGGACCGCTTCTAGCTGATTAGGAGGGCTAATATTAAATTAAATCCCGCAAGCCTGTTGTCTCAAAGTAATATAGACAAACTGACTCTAGGAGACCGAAATTCTAATTTTAATAGATCTTTTCTGAGATCGATTTATGTAGTGGGGGGGGGGGGGAGAGAAATACTAAATCAGTCCACTCGATAATTAGAGAGATTTGCATTTACCTTCAATACAATTGAGGAGCTAATAGAAATTGAAGGCGAAATAGAAGAGTCTAGACCTTCTATTAAGAAAAAATTCTATGGGATCACTTCGGCGAGAATAGTTGGAGAGCCGAGTGGGGGGAGGGGAAGTAGACGCAAGAGAAAAAGTGGAGTAAAGAATGAAGGAAAGAGAGAAAAAAACAAAGTAGACGCAAAGGCGACTGAGATGACTAAGCGCTTAGCCAGCCTTATGCCAGCAGTACATGGAACTCTAACACTCAAAAGCAATTGAAACATCGGAAAAAAACTTCCCGCCAATGTTTCTTCTCATGATTCCCTTGTGCCCTATTATATGGCGGGGAGATATATTAATCAATAATTTTGTTTAAATTAATGGCTAGATAATGCTCACAATTCCTGCCCACACATCTTTTCAATAAATTACCTCTTCTCTATACAATGAGGCCAAGGTACTAGTGATAAAAATAAAATGAACTGTTTAGAAGTTGCATTTTTTCCACGCGACTTTTAGAGACGAAAAAGCGTTGAATAATAGATCATAATTTTTTCCTGACGATACCTTTACCTAAGAGATTCGAAGCAAAAAGTAATGAAGCGTGAGTTTGTATTTTAGTAAAAATAAAAAACGAAATGTCAAGTAAGAAGCCTATCGAAGAATCACTATCTTGAAGATATGACCAAATAACAACACAAAAACTATAAATTAGGCTTTAATCGTTAGTTTGACATTGAAAGAGAAATTAATTCAGACCGGTTTTAAACAACTATTATAATAAATGAATGGTAACAGTACGATTATTGAGTGAACGTAATCTAATTTGTCGAAGCAATTCATATTAATGATTCAATATGACACTTACTCAAATAAGTAACAAAATGTTCAACGTTTGCAAAAAGTAAATCATTCAAGTTCTGTCAAATCTATTGAAGTAATTAAGACACTATGGGAGTTTAGTGGAAATTAGTGTACATTTATTTACCTCAAAGGGAGATATACAAACTTAAATAATTTTTAATAAATTGTACAACCTTAGGTCCCAAGTTTTACAGTTTCACATATTAAACGTAGAATTTAACAAAATGGGACTTACTTTACATGCCTCA
The DNA here is from genome assembly GCA_000469805.3 of Hymenolepis microstoma. Classification (NCBI taxonomy): domain Eukaryota; kingdom Metazoa; phylum Platyhelminthes; class Cestoda; order Cyclophyllidea; family Hymenolepididae; genus Hymenolepis; species Hymenolepis microstoma. Next base: position 3,479,405 of record LR215993.1, on the reverse strand, counting down.
CAAACATAGGCACCATGATGAAAGCCAGCCGCCAATTCACCACATATCTGACACAACTGACCTTCCATTCGATTCTGGTACTGATAGAAAGCCGACTCAGGACTTGTGAAACCCGGCAAACTGACCCCACCAGTTGACCTAGAGGGAGTAATCATCGATCCGTCAAGGTCAGTCATTTGTCTACTGTTGTTTTGATGGTGGTTGGCTTGATTGGAAGGGATTTGATTGAAAGCAGAGGATGAAGAAGAAGGTTGAGGTGAGTAATAGTCACCTCCTGTGTCTAAAGAGGGGAAATAAGACGTTGCGTTGCTATTTGAAGAACCAGGGGGAGGGTTCAATTGGTGACTGGGAGGAAGTTTGTGGAAGAATTGCATAGTGTCGTTTTGGAGATTGGAAGGAGTGCTTAGGAGAGCATAAGTTGGATGTAAGGAGGAGGATGAATCAGGTTCATCAGTGGAAGTCCAATGGGTGCCAAATGTTGAATTTCCAAGAGAAGGTGGGGGGAATTGGGAGAGATTGGGATTTGAATGAGGAGAATGAGAGGCTGTTGCTGCAGGTGTGTGTGCCATCTATCGCCAATAAGTAATGAAAGCGATAAAAATTAGTATTTGAAGCCGACTGATATAATGGCAATCACGACTTATGTACATGACTGGCACCGATTTTTACACGATGTCTGTTGATGCACTATTTTATGCATTATTGGAAAGCTAAAAATAAATGAACATTATTACACTGACAATAAGGCTTAAAAATGGCATACCGACAAAGAAAAAATTTGTGACCTCATAAAAAATAAAAGGGAAGGTCATACACATTTAATAGTAACCAAAATATATATTATTTAAATGTCATTTAAAAAATGGAATGATTATAAATGCATTCAGCCATTTAACGGATTTATAAAAGAAAGTTTAGAATGTTGACGGACATACGTTAAACTACAATTGGGTCGAAGTTTGAATAGAGGGATAATAACATAGAAATCTATTTTTTGATCACCGAGTTATTAGTATTTGTAAATCTGCCAATATCTTTTCACCGTCAATTTAATCGATTTAAACAAATGTATACCTTATCTTTCTAAAAATACACTGAAAAGCAAATATCCATCCCCATCTCTTATAAAAAAAATTTCAAAAGGAAATTGAATCTAATTTATGATTAAAGTGAAACTAAAAATTACCGCATTTTATTCAACGAGGATCTTGAAATTATGTAAATAATTATGGTTTAAATACAAGTACTTTTCAACGCAGTCAGTTTATCAATTGTGAACTAATTTAAATTTAACTCAGCTTTTAAAAATTATTTTCGCATTTAACATTTTAATGTACCAGTAGTGTCTACCATTAATTAGAAAATAGTTTCGATGTATTTATTTCACAAATATCGCAAAGATCTATGATTTTTAACATTTTTTATCTGTTATTCAGTTAGGCTGATAGAAATATCTTCGATATCCGTGTTGACAACCAATCTATTTTCTTTCCAAATTTAGCGAAGGATTGCAAACTTGCTTAAAATTTCAAACGCGATGATACAAATTAACGCCTTTGATTACAAGAAGCCATTCTATCAGCACTTCTCCTAATAAGTGGCCAAACGAAATACCATTTAATATCTCTTTTGTTGCATTCAGAAGTAAATTTTTGGTGACATGTGGTCAATATTACCTAGATCGTAAGTTACAAATCCGATTAAATCATTTGGCATAATTATGTTAATGATGACTACAATCCCAGTTATATTCAACAGAGCTGAATTTAGTTTCGTTGGTCTAAAACATAACGTACAAGACTTTTATTGCATTCCTCAAGCTAATTACAACTGAAAGTCCGAGGTAATACATTAGGATATTATTATGCATCACTAATGAAGAATTTTCGTACGGGGTCAAGGCCCATTCCTAAATTATTCAACCACCAGTCTCAGTGAACCTAAAGCATCACCACTTATATCGTTAAAACTATAATGTGGATCTAATGCTGATAACAAATGCTTCTAAGGAGCTAAATCTAATTTATGTAATGCTTTTTTAATGGAAACAGGACACCACACCCGTTCCCATTTGAGAAAACCAGGCGTCAAATAGGCCCACGCATACATTGGAAATGAATGTAAATGGAAAGGTGGAAGGAGTAGAAAAAGGAACCGAGGGAAAGACGTGGACATCAGTACTAACACGAAGTCGATTAGGACTGTGAGAAACAAATGAAATTATTTAGGATAAGGAGGTTGAGCAACGGAGATATCGAGTTAGAGTGCGCGGGTACTATAGCGAATTATCCTTCTCAACGCCAACAGAACATGATAACCTTCCTCGAAGTCAGGCCTATGAATGCCAAGAGTGCAAGGAATCGGTCAAAAGGTGTGTTTGTGAGAAATAATAAGAAATAGGAAGGCGAATTTTGAAATTGAAGGTGAGAACCATGTATCGTCACTGTAAGATTGAGACTCAGACCATAATAAGGTTTATCATTCATTGTTCCTCGATGGACAATGAATAGAAAAATATCAATTAGCAAACAAGATGAACAGTGACATGAGCCTTCACGTAAGCTCTAATTACCCAAACATGAGAATCTAAATAGCTATTTAATTCCTCGAGTTGGCAACTGGCTTAATTGGACAAAAAGGAAATACTTGAGGCCCATTCCAAGTCGTTAATTTCAGACACAAAAACTGCACTCATTCTAGAGATTACGGTGAATATGAGTGATACCCGAAGCCATTAAATATTTGACCTGATTACTGATTTATTAAAGCATCCTCAAACTCGTGAAAAGTAACTCGTAAATTGCCACAATTGCGTGAATGCTTTGGTAAAATGTTTTGGTGAGTGTGTCCAACTATTGGACATGTTTATAAAACCCAGCTATGAAAACGAGATTGGTCAGTTTTCGAGATTTACACAAACCTAGTAAACCTCATGCCTAATGCCTGATAACGATATTGGAAATAAATGTAATTCGGTATCTCGTATTAGTTTAGTTACTCAACCTCTCAAATAAATGAGGTTTTAAGTATAAAAGGAAAAAAAATTTAACTGATTTATATCTTTCACTATAGATAAATCGTTCCCATTCAGAACTGGTTTCTCCAAAATTCACTCGCGTCTCCTTGCAATCCAATTATTAGCTGATTGTTTTCTCATTCCTTCAAATGTAACAAATGTCACATCAGGATGGAGATGGCGAGGAGCCAGTGAAGGGAAGAAATATTTGTTATTTTCTATGCTTGAAGAGGCTTCATAAAATTTTTTTTGAGGGGAATTAATTTATCGAGTACCCGTCCCTGAAAATGATGATTTCTAATTGCACAATGCCATCATGTCAGCGTCAACATAGCTCAGGGTATGACTATGTACGTGGACATCAGCAGGTAGATGAAGTAGCCATGAAATGCCATAAATTTGACAAGTTTATTAGCTCCTAGCCTCATGATAACACATGTGGAACACACAATGCTATCAAGGCTGATCAAGGGAATCTCACGCACACTAAAATGCTCTGGAAAATGTGGTAGTGGTATCGATCGAGATCCACGCAACTACATCGTGCGTTGGGAGATCTTCTTATCTAACCACTGATTAATATTCTTTCTGAGTAAATGTATTTTAAAACTGATCATGTTTTGTCATTTGACGTAAATTCAATAAGTACTACTTTGAACATAGCCTAACCAATTGTGGAACGAAAATTTATATCTAGAGGGCTCTGCAACTGTTTTCTTATTAGTCAAAGTGTTAAGAAGATTCCCACGGTTAAGCGAAGGGCAACAGGTTTAAGGTAGGACTTGATGAACACATTCAAGAATATAACGAAGAGATTTCAGTCTTTACCGATAAGAAAGGATGCTTAACTCGTCTTATTTACATACAGACAGACATAAGCGGTGTATAGACTGATAGAACAATAGAAAGGAACAGGATAGATAGAGTAATCTTTACCATGAAATTGCAATTTTTCAGTTTCATAGCATAAAGTAAACAAAATGGAAAACGTTTGATTTCATAATTTTTAAAAGCTGACCACAACAAAAGGTTCGCATATTCCCACGAGTGATGGACGACTTTCAGCACCAAACTTGCCAAAAAGAGAAAGAAAGTAAATTGGGTGGATTTCAAATTTGAAAAATCGTGATTTTGTAGGTGCACCGATGGGGCTGCTGTTAAGATGAGTAAATGTCTATCGGTAAATGCCCAGTGAACAAAATGTCCAATCGCAATGATTAAATTTAGACCACAAAGGAGGTGAATGACTTTGAGATTCTCACCAGGACGATTCCACTAAGCCAAACCTCTAAAAAAATTAATGCTGGAGAATGATTTTCTAAAAAGAAGCTGAAAGTTATTCACTCTTCGAAAAGCTAATTTGAATCTGCTGGTTAGCTTTCAACACAACTGGAAGATAATTATACTGGAATTGGGTCACAAGTTTGAAGGTTCGAATTTTCATCATCAGGCTTTACAAAACAGCCCCAATTTATCGGATAGCAGAAGAAAGCATTCCTATGAAATGAAGTTTATCGATTCCCTCCTTTTCTATAGCTGTCCTTTACATTCAGAAGTACATTAGCACTAATATCCTCACGCGTGTCCTTGCCCGTGTGACTCATCCAAATTGTCTTTGCATTTGCACTCACCCACACGCCGACACACGTGTGTCACTTGCCTGCTCATACACTTCCCTCTCTCTTACTCTGTCGAATTCTTAACGTAGTTTATTCAATACACAACTCTTGTAACTGTCGTTTGCCACTGTTAACCACAAGCAATTAGTCATAACCCTCAAATTGGTGACCTTGATTTTGTTACTCAGGTTAAAACAAATTCATTTCAATACATATGCCCCCTTTGATATCCTAAGAGTGTTTGAGGGATAAGACCTCAGTGTGGTGGTGCCCCCATTAACTCATACTCAATCCTCTCAACGATTTCTCATGTTCTGGAACAAGTCAATGTTAGGCCTTTATATATAAATTATTTCTCCGCTTGTTAAATGTGAAATTGGGATCTCTGAATCAACCTGCCTAACTGGAAGTTGGAAAAATCACTAACTGGTCGTCTTTCGACCAAGTGGACGAACCGTCTGTTTACCAACTTTAATTCTAATCGCTTTTGTCATAAGCAAATTTTGTGGATTTCGTATGTTATTAGATTATAGTAACATTTCTGGTGGCATATCAACCTCCGACTAAATGTGCAATTCGTCAAGCAGGTGAAGTGAAATCGCAAGAGGCAATCTACTTTCCATATGCTTGACAGGCACATATGACCTCAATTTTTATTTTCACACCCGGTTTTCCCATTAACCGAATGAATGAATTTCTCGGTCACCATAGCAGAACGCATTAAAGAAAGTCAAATCAGGTCTGAAATGACGTCTGTTGGGTCAAATATTCCGGGCGAATGATTTGAAAAATTCAGGAATGGGGGAAGAATTAGTAAATATGATAAATAGAACTTTGGTTTGATATAATTTCTTATAATGAGTAGTTGTATTAATCAAATGACTTTAAAAGCGTGAGCCAATCATATGCATATGCTGTCTAGCAAAGGAAGGTTTTGAAGGTCTCCTGAATACTGGGCAAAGGCCAACCACGACACTGCGCCATTGCAAAGCACTGGCAAACCTCATGGAAGCAGACTTTGCCTTTTGGAATGTTACTTAAGTCATAAAACTTTTGAATCACCTGATACCAAAAGGAGCAGTACAAATAAGGAATGCGTAAATCGAATAAGAAGTTGTTAGCGTAACGAAACTCGACAAAGCCGGTTCCCGTCTATTGCTCGAGGGAATTTGCCCAACACTGTAACATTATCAATTGAATATGAATATTCGTAGGAAAGAAAGCAATATTTTCAAACTGTCTGCACGAACGTTGTTCCTCAAATGTAATGATCAGCAATGACTTCAAGCGTCAAAGTCTCTGATGCTTTAAGTTATAAATACGAATTCCATCCCCAACCTTGGTGTTGTATATAATATCAATTAATCTTCCAGGGATTTCTGTATATAAAAAAACGTTTTAGTAGAAACCTATGTCAAAATTCCAGGAAGTATGAAAAATAATTATACAAAGTTTTAAACCTAGTCAGGGTGCTGAATTACTAAAAATGTTGAATTCAATGAATCGCATCTCACAACTGTCTCTAAAAAATTGTCATAATTCTAAATTTTCTATTGTATGATTAGTAAAAGATCAAGTAATATCAAAATCGCTTTGATTACTCTGCGATTTGATAGCCATTGAATTTGAAATATGAACTAATTTCACAAGATCTCGTATAAATGAAAGCTCTTAATATGAGGAAACCGATTATTTGCTTATTTGTTCAATTAAATTTACCCGCCGCCTCAAATTGAAATACTCACGATCCACCGGAAAAAAATCGACAGAATTTCAAGCCAAGCTTCTTTAGGATTAAGAGGCGCCAATTGAACTCTAGAGAAGTCTCATTGTTCTAGGAGCAGGTCATTTCAGTTTCAGTTCTCATCTTCCTCTGATCATTGAAATGATGAAAGACATTCTTTGTTTATCTTTGATTTGAACATGAACTAATCATTTTATCTGGTACTGAATTAATGATAATACATCTACTTTACTGAATATTTCTAATATTGACTGTTCATTTGCACTGGAATTGCCAATTGCTTAAAATTTATGCATACTTATATATGCTTATTTACCAATCATCCAAATATCAGTGTGATAATACCTCTATTTAAAATCAATGTCTAAAACAGTTAAAGTGGATAGCTGGAACTTTCACCTTGGTTGACTAATGCTCTCCCAAAGAAGATATACTCATCGTCTGAAAAAAATAATCAGAGTAACTCCTACCGGCTTTCCAAATATTAACCAATAGGAAAAATGGGGAAAGCGTATGGCCCCCCCCCCTTCGACCGTTTGTAATTTTGCAGTATGCGGGCCTCCATCCGCAGCTAGTCATGCGGACAGGGCTATACGCCCTTCTACATGCGTGTTCTATGGTTGGTATGCCTATAGGCCCTCACTCACTCCCTTCTATCCTCTCCCCATCCAACTATCATCAGCTAGCACATGGATGACGCGATCTAGGTGATGCATACGCCGTACCACCGGACGATGTTTACGCGCATACGGAACTATATATCTAAGGTCACAAGCCTATGCAGACGTTTAACAGGCTGTTAAATTGCCGCTAAACTTATTTTGCATAAAATACGTGTTAACAATCAGTAATTACTGAAATAGAATTACAGCTATGGGCGTTTGAGACCAGGTTGGAAATGAAAGAAGACGATCGAAGCACTCTAACGATTTAGTGTAAAGCTTCAACTATTAAAATTCGGATGAAGAAGAGAAACTACAAACTACACAAACTGCACAAACTGAAGATCGCTTTATTTCCTTAAAAAGATACTCTTTTCTGCATGTAAGTAAGATATAACGCGTGGGTTGTTCGCTGGTTGGTCAGTAGTATCTTATTCAGAACACGGATTTTCAAAAGCGATTGCATAGGAATGGTAGAAAGAAAAACCATCCCGGTGGCGAAGTGAACAACGTGCCCGTCTGCCAAGACAAAGGTCAAAAGATCGATACGTATCAGTGCGAAACCTAGGCAAGAGTTAGTAGGGCTCAGCATGGGCCTCTAGAAGAATGCGAATTGCTCATACGACCGACTATAGGATGCTTTCTCTCTGTCCAAGTGGAGCGTTTTGAACTCTTCTCTGCTGGGCTTGATGAGTTATTGGGGGTTGATTTTTTACGAATTCTGCTCAAATATCCATATATTCTTAATTTTACTCCTATCGGTGTTGAACGATGGATGAACGACAAATTTGTTTATTCTTTCTGTCTAGATTAACTGCCAAGATTTCAAGATTGCATATCCTCTACTAGAGCACAAATACGATACCACTGGCAGATTTTATGCTTACCATCATCGATGTCCCAGCTTAGTTTGGGTCAACTAAAGACAATGGGATTACATCAGTGCCGAAGGACAAAACTTCATTAAATTACTGTTGAAGGTTCATTAACTACCTGAAAAAGACATAATTTTATGAATTTATGAGTGGTAAAGGCGACTTTTGCACCTTCATGGGAAAATGTATGTTTTAAAGATGCAAGGAAAAAAGGAACACTTGTATTTCATGAACCATGTCCACCCTGAGTGGTGAATGCTTATGAGAAAGTCATGAGACTTGGAACCATAAGTTCCTGACTGACTGACGTTTTATATATCGATTGCTCAAGTGCAGTCTGCTTATTACAGAAATTAAATCACATGGATATTAACACTTATTACGAAAGTAAGCCATTTAAATGTGGGATAAAAACTTATCCACTAACCCAAGGTATCAAATCAAATTATATATATGTATATATTTATAAAATGGCGTTCTCCTGAGGATACCTATGCCCCCTCCCCATACTGGAAGTACCTTATTCTAAGCTTATGTGAGCTGAATCACACTAATAATGAAAAATGAAGTCATATCATTTTGCTTATAACTCAGACCAAATTTAGGTTCCAGTTTGAATAGGATTACTCATTACTGAAGACAAAACACCGAGATATTAGAGCGCCAAGAGTTTTGACGAAAATTATCCATTAAGCGATGCAATAAAACTTAATGGTATGTCGTCATTTACTCTTAATTACTGAAAGATATGGGTTGTAAGTATGAGGTTCTTTACCGGAAGCACAACAGACATCTCGTTAAGTCTAGACGAATGGAAAAGAAGGCAATTTTAGAAGCTGTTGATTCAAGATATGGTGATGTATTATAGATAAAAATATCGCTGTTACCTTTGTCAATTCACCCCATTTCATAAGAAAACACTTTTCTTAAAACTATAACCTAAGTCACATCTTCTAAACAGAGTTGACTAAATGTGTTCGAGCATGAATCAAAGGTCCAGTGTTTCAACCGACCTCGTAAAGACCCACTTTCTTCAAAATCAACTATCTCCCATTTGGCAGGAACTTTTCTCTCTTTCAAAGTTCTGTCTCTTTTATCCTACAGATATGAAGTTGAAGAACGTACAGATCTCCTTAAGTGAATCATGTCGGGTTATCTGAGTTGAAACATCCTCATATAGGAGGGGCTCAAGGAGCTCAACTCCTAGTCTTTGGGTTTTATTAAATACTGCACAAATAAGTAAAGACTAGACCTCAACAATCTCCTTTGGCAAAATCCTATGGTGCAAAACTACTCTCAGGATTAGTAAGCTATTTCAACGTTAATTATGAAAACAGAACGTAAGGAGGGAGTAGTGCTCATCACGGCTAATGGATTTCTGACACAAAGCTTAGCCATTAAAATGCAAGTGGGACTATGCTACGATGCATCAACTATTGATCACTGGTCGGTTGAAAGGTTTCCGCACCCACGACCGCACTTTCGAGCGATCAAGAGCTTTCTTTATTTCAGTTTTGGTAGCGTTATGTACTTCAAATGTACTTCTGTAATGGTCTGTCACTCTGTTAGTGTTTCAGTTGCGGGTTTTTCCAATTCCTAATTCACTGACAGTTTATAGTACATTCTTGAAAATGTAAACGTCATGGTACCTATGTATATAAAAGGTTACTCGCACTTTCCCGTAAAAGTATAGCAGCCTTAAGATAAATTAGAAGACTTCTATCCTAACCACCTTTTATCAATACGCTAAGGCATGTTTTGCGTCGATGAGAGTGGAACTTGTAGCTTCTGATTACTTTGCGTCGTCGGATGAATTTAGAGAACCTTATTCACTTACTTTGAACCAACACATTTTTTGAGGTAGTTTGTGAAAACATGCACCAGACATTTGATAATAACCGAGCTTAAATAGAAGAATAGTAATCATATGAAAAATTCGAATTCACAAATTTTACAAAACTCAAGTTCAATTTAATGTTTTTTTCTTCTCCTCTTGTTTTTCAACTTATGACATGTTTTTGTAAAATGGAGTTTTGAAATTTCATATGAGAATATTGATGGTCTAATTAGCACTTTTCAGTAAGCTCTAAGTGCATATTTGGAAGTATGAACAGCTGGTCTTGGCTGTCGAAATGGGGCGATCGAAATATTAATTTAACCACCTGGTGAAAAGTTTTGAAAATCTCAGAAAAGAACCCACTGAAGAGCCTGAAATCCAAATGATGAATAAAATTCACAACTCCCCTCGACTCCACCTTCAAGTTCTCATTGAGCCATTTTTCTGTTCACGCGAATTGGTCCTTTCCTTGATTAAAAGTATTACATTTGTGTGCGATCATTCAATTACGGACTTGGAAAATAAGTAGATAAGGCAACAGAGATGTCATTATTAATCAGACGGAAGCTAGCGTTTGTACTATCCTTTAAGTTAGGCTATTCAATAAAAAACTTTTCTTTGAGCCTTTGCTGCGTCAACTTATTCTCACACAAATAAACACATTTTTGCAGTTTTGTGCTGCAGCTAACTTGTTGAGAATTCTCATAGCAGTCTGAATCAAACTCAAAAAAATATTTACTTCAAGCTATTCAAAGTCTTGGTTTGATTGTTGAGGCAAAATTTGGTAATTAAATTGTAGAATGAATAGGTTGTAGCGGATTAGCTACCTAACCAAGCTTGACTGTACTCAGAAACCTCAGTGACAGATTATCCTAGTTCGTAAGACCCCCCAGAATTAGCTAAGCTATTGCAAAGCTAAGGAGGGACAGAGATACCCAGAGAACGCGTTTATTCTAGACATGCATGAAGTGGAGCGTAACAAGGGAGTAAACGTAGTCATTATATACACTTTATGATATGATGACCTCATATAACTTGGATCATTGATTGGTCGGGTAATCGTGTACTGGAATTGACCATTGATTGATCGTATTGGTATTAGTCATTGATTGACCGCGAGGCTTCTGCATTTGTCATGCTAAAGTTGTCCCCACAATAGTATTGGTCATTGATTCTGCATTAGTCATGCCAAAGTTGTGACCCCACAAGGTAAAAAATAAAATAAATTTGGCACTCAACATCGCTTCTTATAACCTGTGGGATGGATAACGCTATCAAGGCTAAAACAAGGAAGTCTCATGATCACTCGAACAGTCTGGAAGGTTCAGACGTGAGAGCAGAGACCTCTCAACCGACCAGTGATCAATAGTCGGCACATAGTAGCATAGCCTCAACTGCGTTTTAATAGCTAAGCTGTGTCAGAGATCCATTAGCTATGATGAGCACTATTCACTCCATACGTTCTGTTTTCACTAATATAGTTGAGGTAGCTTAGCTCGGATTTTATTAAAGGAGATTGTTAGGGTTTAGTCTTGACTTGTGCAGCATCCGCTACCGATGTTCAGATGGATACAACGGCCGTCTAGAACTCCTATGCAAAAGTCAAGGCCACTTGTTCTATAATAGATTCACAAGAAGATTGAAAAACTGAAGACAACTTCTTGATGTGCCAGATACGCAACTATCACTGTACATATTTACAAAGTCAGCAATCATGAAATCAACGGTCATCGACACACGTACAAAGACGTGAGTTACTAAGCCTACTGATGATTTTTGGTCAGGATAAGCGTTGTAGGACGAGCTCTCATTTGAACAACTCCAGAAAATCTTCCCTTCACTCAAGTGAAATGATAGGAACACTTACCATAACGGATTTGGGAAGTCAGACGCATGATTGTGTACAGTTCCATTATTAAATATAAGTTCATTTTGTGCTTTCATCCCACATTTTTTAATAAGAAAACAGTTGTAACTCATGAATGTAGTTTTGCAAATATGGAGTTACTTCAATTGTCGATGAAGTGAACCTCGAATATCTAATACCACAGACAAAACTCATTTTAACGTGGAAAATAAATCTAACAATGGAGGACGAGTATCGAAACTAAATGGACTATCGATACTCACGATAAATCTGTATGCTAGACCAAAACCTTTTTCGTAATTCCTTTATCCTTATAACTTGAAGTTAACCATTGATGAATTTAAGAAAATTCACCAAGCAACTTAGAGTTGGAAGAAAATAAAAACGTGTTTACTTGAATCTCAGCAATATTTGCTTTAAAACATGGTCCTACTGTGGATTTTATAATCAAGGTCAACCTAGAACATTCTGGAATATGCGACTGGGCTAATAATCGCATGACGAGCAAATGCGGCGTCAGTGCACTTATCCCCTCGACGTTGTTGATGTAACAGGTAATTTCTCATGGAAATTTGAGCTAGAGGATACAAATATTTAGTCTTGGATCATTTGTGTCGTATCCGCAGCACACCAAATGTTTTTGATGATAGGATTGCTGAACACTATCCGCTTAAAATAAATTTTCCTTCAGGAAACATGCTTTCTTAAAGCTCATAGCAATGACTCCCAGTCCCGTTAAGATGAGCTTGTATGATACTTTATTTGAGTAGATGGTGTCTTATAAGAAATTCGCACTTACTCTCTTTAGACCAAAATTAACCTGTACAACTGGATGTTTACCAATCTCGCGCATGCTGATGATACCTCTATACGAAGGACTCTTGAGACGGTAGATCACAAGTTTAAAGAGTTGATTGGAATAGACTTACAGATGGGATACTTCTAGCAGTAGCACGCACGCTTGAGAAAAAAATGCCCAATACTCACCGCAGAACCACTAGCGAGGCCGTGGTTAATGTGCTTATCTGGAAAGTTAGAGGCTATGGACTCGGCACATATGCGCGTAGCGAGCTGAATGACAAATCGTATTCGTGGTGTTGTTAGAAAGGGAGTGGCTTATCAAAGACCTCGTGATGGTGCTCTAAAAAAGACATCAGAAGAATGTTTTTCTTAAGGTAGAATCTAACAATCATTGGCAAGACCAGAACGCAAATAGCGATCCAAAAGTGCAGATACACATCACAATCTTCTACGTACAAAACTTTGGCCCATTGCTATCTATTTATACATCTCTTAGTCTTGATGCGATTTAATACTAAACGAACCCCACCGACTTCACTTCCTGAGACCCACACTAACCAATAAACGCCCGAAGCCTAACAAGAAAACGCTTGACAATACTAGAAGTAACTGTGGATCTGCTCTTTAAAGATAGAGAGGGATAACCAGTAAAGTCGAGTATAGATGCTGCAACCACCGTCAAGTTTAAGATCTCCATTACAACTTAAAAATCCACATCAATTTCTGATGGAACCAACTTAGCACTTTTAGCCAAGCCTGATCCCAATCAAATACTACAAACACACTAAAATAAACAAATTGTATTATATATAAAAAGCTATCAAAGACATATACTGAATTGCAAAATATACACTTCAAAAAGCCAGGAAGACATTTACATCAAGTGAAGTGGAAGCACATTAAGGAATATATAAAAACACCTACGAACAAAATGACACCTAGGGACGGAATAAAAGGAGGAAACCATTTATAATAGTTTACAATAAAATGTACAAAAGCCAAGAGATTGTTGCTGTTGGCTCCTACTTAATACACTCCGCGAATAAGACGATAGGGAACAGCAGTAATGTACTTTTTCCACGCTGAATCATACTTCTCTGAACACACCTGCTCATCCCAACGAATGCGCAAAATGACGTCCAAGAACACAAATACCGGAACGATCCAAGGAGCAAAGCTACTGAAACCTGTTGGTAAAGCTAGACCCACAGTGAGCAGAACTTCACCAAGGTAGTCCGGGTGACGAACAAATCCCCACCAACCACCAGCAAGAATTCGTTTCCCAGACTCTGCTCTAAATGTGCTTACACCCTCAAGACCTGGATGCTGTGGATCGCAACGGAAAACGAACCTTTGGTTGATAGCCCTACGACGGACAAAAAGACCAAGAATAAAGAAAATTGAACCTAGAGCGGGAAGAGTATAGTCGGGCAAAGGATTCAGTGAAGGATAAGCGACATGGTAATTCTGAGCCAGATAGAAAACACCAAGGCTACCCAAAAGAGGGCGAATGATAAATTTGCTCTGGAACCATCTTAAACCACAACCATAACGGAGGACATTATGCAGATGTAAAGATGTGGGCTCGTAAATGAAGAAATCAAGCAGGGCAATGCAGTGGAGGAGAATGAGGATCACTAAACCAAGACTAAGTGAATTATATTCGTTATATTGACGAAGAGCGAATGCTACTTGGAGAACGAAACCCCCGATGAGACAGATGTATTGCGAAAGAACTTTAATGTCTACTCCAAAGGGTGTGGGTCGAGTTTCACGTCCAGTGTAGAAGTCAACAAAAAAAGATCCTACAGTGAATACAAAAAACAGTAAGGCAAGTAATACGAAGTATAAAGTAGCGAAAATGAGCAGCACTTACTGGAATGCATATTGATAGAATTAGACCGACCAAAGTACTCCTTCAGAAATACGTGAATGGTGTAAGCGAATGCTTCAAAAACAGCAGCCAGAAAAATTGTTGGGAGGTAATTTGGTAGAACTTCCAATCGAGCTCCACCGACCAATTCAGCAATTTTATAATGGTAAAGAGCCAAGGAGACAAAATAAACTGAAACAACCACTATACCATTTGATTTATGATGCAAGCGTTGACCGTCGGCAATTATTGTAGTTGTTTTCCCCAATGGAATAACAGCATGCAGCAGAATAGTCAGACGTGTGAAAGCTACAACACCGAGCAGCACTGGAAAATTTATAAGCTTTAGATCGTAGGGTAAGGCTGCACCAACAAATGCTAATGATTTTCCGAAGTGAGAAGAAGTCTCGGTGAAGCTTTTCTCACTTGTCGGAGACAGGGCGAGGAAAATGCACCAATAGACAAAGAGAGGAATGATAAATGCGGCGACAAAGCAGATAGTTCCGCTAGAAAACACAGAACGAATGATCCTTCCCGGGAGTCTAACGACGCTGCTTAGGTGAGAGCACGACGTAGATGGCGATATATCTTTATGAGTTGAAGATCGTTCATGCCTAAATGAACAGGTGTTAATCAACTCAGTAAGTGCAAGTGAATTAACAGAATAAAAAATTAACATACTTTGTGGAATAAGTTTCGAGTTTTTCAATTACTCGGACTGACGATCTTGTGCTACGCCGACGGGCAGGACTAGTCGATTTTTGGCCACTATCATCCCTCGATTTTTTCGCGGGAGTCCTTCTTCTTGGAGTATTTGTCTTATTTGGGGAATTAGATCTTGAAGCTGCAGACACCGATTTTTGTCCAGATGATTTTGTAGCCTCTCTGGCCTTGGATGATGCTCTAGCGCGAGATGTGGAACGGGCACGCGAAGTACTACGAGAACGCTGAAATAAGCATTAAAAGTGAGGTAACTGAAGTAAATCAAGTAGCTGAATTCGATTATACTTACAGATGACTTGGACTTCTTTGGATTTGCCATCTACACAACCCACTAGACCCAAATCCAATATGGCAACTATTATAACAGACGCGGACTTATAGAAAAATTAGTATCTCAATGAATATAAACAAATTTAAAACTTCTTGAAGGAGCTAATGACTTGATGCAAATACCTATATATTATTTTAAAAATTATATTTTAAAGTTCTACTGAGCCATATTTTAGCCAGAAAAGTTCAGAAAATGTTTGAAGTCTTTATGCGAGGTTTTGTAAATTAAAATACAAGTCTCAGTTGGAACTATTATTTAGGTCTATTTTGTCGAGATGGTAAGTACTTCTTACCTATCAATCACTTGAGCCATGATTGACAGCTATTAATGGATCAGATTCCATTATCAGTGGAAGAATTTAAAGTAACCATTTTGGTTTAAAATATATCTGAATAACTACCCAAATAAGCCTCGATAATGCTCAGAAATCTTCCTAGTAGGAAAGTCTATAGTGATGATAGAGAAAAGGAAGACGCGTTACAAGCGAAACGCTTATTGCGAATTATGATATCGACTAACATGATTTGTTATCAAATAATTCTAGAATACTTTGAGTGAATATTATCAACAAAATATCCGATCAATGCTCTGCACGTACGGCCGCGCGCACCGAAGCTATCAATTGCGCATTTTATCGCGTGCGGATTGCGGGTGTCACAAAAGTACCAAATAGAAGATTGTTATTAAAGTTTTACACCATTATCATTTGTCTTTCAATTATAGGCATCCACTTAATGATATTACTTAAGCTAAATTATTCCTTCACATGTTGAATCTGAACTATTAAATAGAAAAATTCAGAGTCTAATACAATGCATTTATTAAAACTTTGCTTGATTGGAGAAAATAGGTTATGTTGTTATAATAACGCCTCTATTAGTTTCTCTTAATCACTCTTGTCACCATATTAATCCAGGCCTAAACTGGCTTCAAATATTTTTGTGCATCAATTCTTTTAAAAAATCGGAAGTCACATATGTAAGTTTGAACATTTGTTCATTTCACAACGAAAAACATTCCAGGACAACTCATTAGATTCAGAATGCTTAAAAAATTGAAGTATTTCCCTTTGTTACCTTATTACATGTCAATGTTCATCAGAAAAAAAGGTGGAAGAAATAAAATATTTTTAAAGGCCAGTAATATGTCAGTAACTTGCATTTAAAATTGATTTATATTTTGACGCAAAGTTTTGGTATCTCCTAATTTAAGACGTTAAGGTATGTACTTAATTTAAAATTGTTCTTTTTGCATAGAGGAAGAACATTAATTTACAAATTTATGAAGCAATAATTAGTGTCAACAGAGAAAATAGAGTTGAAATAGTATTTATTTTCATATTTTGTAAAATCCCTTATTAAATCGAGAAATTATACAAAGTATCTAAAAGAATAACTCAATATTTCATTGTTAATATCCCATTTTATGGGATTCAGATAGAGTTGTTGCTTCAGTCGAATAGTACACTGTCAAATCAATTAGTTTTTAAACATTAAGTTGCAATATGAACATCTTTAACTTTACAACCTGCCTGTTATTTTAAATTTTAATGAGAAAATATGACCTAATTAATTTATCTTAGTTAATGAGACAAAGTCAATTAATTATTTGTCTTTATTACGATCTCAAACTTACGCTAAATTCAACAACGGTTGGCATTACCTTTGCGTGATAGTGTATTAATGCTATCCTTTTTTTACATCCTGTAAAATGGCATTTTATAATTAGCAGAAAACGAAAACTGTATTTTCTTTCAGTGACTAGCTATTTGTGACATTAGCTGGCTATGTGTTTTCAATTTAGTGCTCTGCATCATTGCGGTAAAAAAGTCTAAGTTCTTCAGCTGCTCACATATCTTATCAAAATAGAGGGTTGTAACACATGATTAAGAATGTACCTCTTAGGTGATGGTGTGATTTTAAAGCCATGCTTTGGTGTAAATAGTGCGAGCACTCGATTTGCCTTAAAGACGGCCACATTTGTTCCTGACCTATTAGATTAAAAATTGTCATAAAATATATTAAAATTCTCATAAAATTATTTGAAATTTTGTGGGAGAAGTAAAAATAATATTAAAACTTTGTATGGTGGATAACCGATTATGTCAATAAGATGGAGAGACTGTCCAATTTTTAAATACTAATTTATCTAATTTTATTCCCTCTAACTTTTAAGCAATAAAGTCATTTGGATTTTAAACAAATGAATATAAATTGAAACTCAACAAGCTATACGATTTATGCAATAGAGTACCACATACAAATTTATTTTGTGGGGAGAATTTGTTTAGACCAGTCAGTAATATCGAAGCGATAAACATTCCCCCATTGAAATTTATGAATAAATTATGCTATTATCACGAAAGAGACCAGTCAGACCTCAGATTAATAAATATTCCTCTGAAAATTTACGAAAAAAACAAAATTTTCCAACTCTAGAAGAGTTTATAGATGCGGGAGACTATATTGGCGCGATCACTTTGCTTGAATTTGAGCGCCACTCCAATAAATCTGAAAATGATATTGATCTATGGATAGGATATTGCTATTTTCATCTCGGCAACTATGAACGTGCATCAGATGAATACAAGAAGACGCTTTCAGATCCCAAACTAACATCGCAATCAAGATTATATTTAGCATGCTGCTACTTTTTCATGGGTATGTATAAAGAAGCCCAAGAAGAAGGAAACCAAGGTCCACAATCCGAATTGCAGACTAGATTACTTTTCCATATTGCCCATAAGTTAAACAATGAAAGAGATCTTTTAATTTATCACAACTGTTTAAGCGATTCATTTGAAAATCAACTCTCGCTTGCTTCAATTCACTTTCTTCGCGGTCATTACCAAGAGGCAATCGAGATTTATAAGAGAATCATGGTTGAAAATCGCAATTTCCTCGCTTTAAACGTTTATATCGGTCTTTGCTATTATAAGCTTGACTACTATGATGTTGCTTTAGAGGTTCTTGAACTCTACCTACACCGTTATCCCAATAGTCCAATGGCTGTCAATTTAAGAGCATGCATCAACTACAGACTTCAAAATAGCAAAGCAGCGGTGGAAGAACTTAAAGCCCTTAGTGAATCATTCTCTTCAAATCTCTCCTACGCAAGGGACCTTATTAATCACAATTTATCAGTTTTTACGCACGGAGAAGCTGCTTTAAAAGTGCTACCATCTTTGCTAGATATTCTACCAGAGGCCAGACTAAATCTTGTAATATATCACCTTCGAAGGGAAGATATTGGATCTGCACACGAATTACTAAAATACATTGAGCCAATTACTCCACAAGAATGCATTCTCAAGGGCATTATTAATGCCCTGATTGGTCAACAAACTGGTTCGGTTGATTATCTTAAATTAGCTCAACAACATTTCCAATCGGTTGGGAATTCTGCAAGTGAGTGTGATACTATCTGTGGTCGTCAATGTATGGCTTCATATTTTTTTCTTCTCCGACAATTCGAAAATGCCATAATTTACTTAAATTCTATCCAAGCTTATTTCAACAATGATGATATCTTCAATTTAAATTTTGCGCAAGCAAAAGCGGCAATGAGAGATTACAAAGAAGCGCAAAAACTTCTGCTCATGATCCAATCGAAGAAGATTAAAAGTGAATACGTCTACATCAGTTGGTTAGCAAGGTGCCTTATTATGAACAAGGAATCGCGTTCAGCTTGGGAGCTATACCTTAAAACGGAGACTTCCGTTAATTCCCTCAGCCTCCTCAATCTTATAGCAAATGATTGCTATCGAACAAGTCAATTCTATATAGCAGCCAAAGCGTTTGACATATTGGAAAGGTTAGATCCAAGCCCAGAATATTGGAAAGGTAAACGTGGGGCATGCATTGGGACTTTTCAATCAATCATTACCAGTAGGGAATCAAAAGAAATACTCGGGGAAATCATTCAAATCCTACGAAACACAAATAACAAAGAATCTGACCAATTTATTCGAATTATGAAGAAATGGGCAAACGAGAACTCGGTAAATATATAGCATCTTGGTTAAGTTTTATTAACATAACTACTACTTTTTACTGAAATATAGTACTACATATACACACAAGAAGAGAGGAGAGAAACGACTACTCCTCGGGCTTTTCATCAAGATTTTTCGCCATTCCAACACTCAATTCATCTAATCGGCTTATGTCTTTGAGAGAAAATTCACCTGAGCCCCGTGGGAGAGGTTTAGCCTATTGAATTTGAAGGAAAGTGATTGATAAGGGAGATTTTAAGTAAGTTTGCAAGGGGTTTTAATGCAGGAACTTACTTGAGATGGATCAGGTTTCCAGGCGATAAAGAAGAGCAGTCTGAAAGTAGCCGGAATGCAGCGTTCACCCTCCATGCCCCCCTCTCGAAGTGTACTGAACTTTTCTGGAATAAGAAACGGTGCTTAAGATCGGTTTAGTAGTTGGCCTCATTAGAGCTTTAGAATAAATCAAAATTGCTTTGTGAAAGGGATACGATTTTTAAATTCGGTGATTGAGGAACTTATATTGAATATTTCAGTGTAGATGGTCATAGAAGTTGGTGACTAACAAAATGTCTTAAAAATGCAGAATCCAAAGCGTATGCTGGTAAATGCTACGGGTCCGATGTCCGCCAGTGCACACCCAGTAAATGGAACGGCTAACCACATCGGTTAAGCAGATCGGCAGAATTCGGATTTCTCAATTGGCAGTCTTCGCCCGAGATGAGTATTAGGCAACGATTTGTCAAGAGTACTATTAAATAAGTACAAATAAAAGAGTCCAAAGAAACACTACATCAAATTAGTAAAACTACCTGTTGTTATAGTTGTACTTGTACTCAGGTATAACCCTGACCAACTTAGATCTTTTATAGAATGAATCGAGAACCACTTCTTCCCAAAATCCGAGAATTAAGCGAAGGCACAACGAGAGAACAAATACATTATTCACATGAGAGTTAGATTAGAACAAACATACGAGTCAAAATCCCGTTCGATAGAACTTTTAAAACAAATGTAAGGCATATATGCATTGATTTATGCTAGTACTTACTTTTGGTACACGATTGCAGCACTTAGAGATTTTAATAGCTTTATCGATATCGAAATAGGTGCCGAGCAATATCGCCCAGATTGTGCAAATGGTGACGGTGCTACGCTAAGCAGTATTGCCATCAAAAGAGCTGATTTTTAGATTACGCTACAATGATGAAATGGCAAAGCGTGGCACTGTTATAAATATAGACAGTTATGGAGGTTCACAATTTCAACACCTACATTGCCACTGATGTGACGGTATGTAGCCGCTAATTAATTTTAGTCTGCCATTGCAATGTGGTTCGGATCCAGAATAAGGTGACACCCCTTCGTCTCTTTAATGAGAAAAAGTATAATCATCTACATATAGCATGCATGAAGAGGACATATTAACTAATGGGTGGGTCATTAAAATGGAAATGAGGCTACTTATTTGAAAATTTGGTACCTGAGGCAAGAATTCTGTCCAGAGGATTGTTATGAATAGCATTTAGGGGTTTTGAGCCTACTGAAATAAGGCATTGAAATTAAACATCTGTAGAGTCAGAGGCTACAGAAGCTAGATATATTGATGCACATCCACTTCCAAGAAAAAATTTTTACTTTATATAAAACGAGAAACCAAATGAACACGGGCGACGAAAATTAATCCAATGAGGGATACAAAAACGAGAATTTCGGAAAAAAACCTAGACAATAAAAGAGCCTTATTTCATCTAGCCAAGTAGCATTTTCTCTGGGATGATCTGAATAATTTACACATAGTGACGAATTTGGTCAAACATAACGACTGGAATCACTAACTGAATTCCAAGCACCATTGTATGTTACAAGAATTAAATCCAACCGAAGATTGAGCTAAAACTCAGTGTTCTGTAAACAGATCTTTGGTGATCAATCTCCTAGTAACCAGTCACCTCCGCTAAAAATAAACCAGACACCTATTTCTTCTTGCTGCTTATGGACGGGGCTAATGCGGTCATTGAGACCAGCGGAAGAAAGTTCACAAGGTGAAAAACAACACATCTGAGATCATTCCAAAACAGTTACCCATTGCAAAGAGACGAAATGCCTGAATAACGAATAATCTAACCTGGAGTAATTTCCCGATCATCGATGAAATTGACAGATTTATTCAGCCTCCCTTAAAACCATCTCAAATAATAAATCCTAAAACCACTGAAAGGAAGCATTGTCCACCATCAATTTTGGAAAGGATAAAAGGTATCATTAAGTCTAACCCTGGATATCCTCAGATGACTATAACACCTACTATCTCTAATTTGAGTCATGCTCAATAAACGCCGAGGCATCCAAGTAATGGTTTATGTAGACATCTAATAAAAGGTTTCAATTACCATTGTATATCGAAGATGCAGCGAAAAGAACCTCTTTATTCAAACGAATTGGTCGATTTAGTGCAGCATTCGATTCTCCCATCCCTCGTAGATCGTCCATAAGCTCAAACATTGACGGGTAGTGAATAACAAGCTCATCTACATCCTAGAGCAGAGTAAGGTTTATATAGAGAAATATTTACCAGGGAGATGAGTGTGTATCCGCATTCTTTGAGCAGTTCACCAAATCTGGCGCTTTCAATGAAGGGACTGACATGATTATAGAAACCACCAAGTCTATCTAACTCTGCTAACTGAAGAGCAACTCGCAATTCAAATAGCGTGTCTGTTGTGAAAATGACGCCAAGAAAGCAGCCATCGGGTTTAAGGGAGTGCAAAACCTATGGTGTTTAGAACCGATGGAAGATAAAAAATACCTGTTTGAGAGTTGAAGGAAGATCGTTGACCCAGTGCAATCTAGGTTTCAATTAATAAAAAACTGGTTTATACTCTTACGAGAGAGAAGAGAGAACTAAATTGAGGGAATTTTCGGAGAAAGGTAGAAATTCTTCGTCTATGTTTACTATTTGTGTTTCAACATCAGGTGAGGGAGCAATTTGTTTCTGAAGGAAATTGAAACTTCAATAATATAAAATTGCCTTACAAGAACCTCAGAGGAACGGTCACATTGGTATAAAAACTTGATAGATTCACTGGTAAGATGTTGAATTAGATGTCCCCTGCCACAGCCCAGTTCAGCAGCTTTATCAAAAACCCTATATATAAAGACAATATTCAAAAGTTTCATTTCGATTATTGAAGTTTAAGACTAACGAGACTCTACCTAGTGATGTCACAAACACGATCGCTGAGTCGATATGCAGCTTCGTTACGCAAATAATCATATAAGGTGGGATTTTCTCTTAGTGAAGCTCGCGCACACTGGAGTCTCTTAGCTTTACGATCGAAAACAGGAGCAGATGCAGTAGAAAAACGTGAAACTATACGGGATTTATTTCTAATTAATACATCAGTTACGCAGCGCAACATGATCGACCTAGACTCGCACACATACAACCTTGAAAAACCAGCGGTCTTTATTTGGTGATAAAAAAGTCGTTGCAAAATCAGTAAAGTAAATAAGACTCTTAATAAAATGGCATAATTTTCATAGAAGTTATCAAATATTATATTAAAACATTGATCAGAATAATTGCAATATTGTTATAACCAGCTCGAATAATTGGGACTCCCATTAAATGCTGTAGGCTGTGAGTTTTCTCGTGCACATATTGTATATGTTCGTTATTTACTGATTGTAAACAGAAATGGCTCCAAAGAAGCAATCTAACTCTCGGAATTGTTCGGGCAAGCAAAAGGGGCGCTTCAGAAATAAACGTGGCGACTGGAGTAAAGGTGACCAAGTGGGTTATTCGCCTCCTCAGAAATCATATAACAGTGATTCTACTCCAACTGAAAATTCTTCAAGTCCTGAAGATGCTGGTGATATTTCTATTCCAACAGCGATGTGGGATTTGGGACAGTGTGATCCTAAACGTTGCAGTGGACGGAAGTTAGTTAGACTGGGTGTTACGCGTTTACTCAAGATCCAAGAACCATTTCATGGAATTGTCTTGACACCAACCGCAACACAGTATCTTAATCCCTCAGTTGACCGTGAGATCACTTCCCGATGTGGCATTGCTGTTGTTGACTGCTCTTGGGCGCAACTAGATAATACCCCATTTCACAAAGTAAGGTACATAGTTGTTACTTAATTTGAATTTCATTAGCTTAAATATCATCATGGTCGATTGATTCCATACCTTCTTGCCGTCAATTCTGTGAATTATGGTCGTCCGTATAAACTCAATTGCGCAGAAGCCTTTGCTGCCTGTTTATTCATTCTTGGCTGGGAGAATGAAGCCCGACATGTAATGTCAAAATTTTCCTACGGTCCATCATTCTTCGAGGTCAATAAGGAGATTCTTGGTTTATATCAGTCTTGCAAAAACGATACTGAAATTTTGGCTGTTCAAAATGGATATGTCAGTGCTTTGGAGCATCATAAAAGTCGTAAACCTCAGAGCTATTCAGATATTTATGCTGATCTTAATGCGGAATTGATGACTGGTAGTGAAGACTCAGTGTAAGTCTAATTTTCTACTCTTCTTTACTACATTCTTTCGTTTACAGATCGAATGACGAGGAAAAGGATTCAAAAGAATGTAAGTTATTAAATCTGTCTATATTCGTTACACCATTTAGTACCTTTTGAAATCAATCGGTGTCTATCCATTGATTGATTTGATGCTTCCGGATCCTTATTTAATTGTCATTAATTTGTTTGTTCCAGTGCTAGCATATCGCATTCTTTACAGATCAGATTGAAAATAATGTGTAAACTTGAGTTACAGAGGAATTTTGTTTTTTCCTCAGTTCAGGGGTAAAATTCGTGCTAGTCCTTTTTGCTATCTGCAAATTACCAAAACTCTATATACTAGCTATTGAATATATATTCCTTCCCAAGGTCTTCTTGTATTTAGGGATTTAGACTTGAGCTATCGTTGTATGCTCCTTGTTCACAGGTCAACGTTAGGAGTTATTGTTTCGTGACCCACCGGCGTACATCCAGGAAAGTAACTGTGAGAAGGGTCAGGAATGGAGTAGGATAAAGCAAAATTTAGTAGGAAATAGCTTATTTTTAATGAAAATTAAAATGATTTGACGTAGTTACATCTTTTCCTTTCTTTAGATTTGAAATATCCGAAGGTGGAGTCATTGTTGAATTTAAAATTAATAAATTTAATTTAATCGTATTTCTATTTTTATTTTTTAAGTGCTTATGGTTTTTGTTTCTTCTCTTGCTCAAGACTATGACTATTCATGTATGTAATCAACTCTCTCACAACTGTTTCTCTTCATGCTAACGATCTGTTCTCTTAACATAGTATAAATAAAACAGTAACTCAAGATTTCCAAGCTCACTTATTGGAGTTTTTGCGCTAATTGACTTGGGTCGAAGGAGGATGTACAGAATCCGCTCTAAGGGGAAACTCGACAAGGTTACATTAGTCGTAATGCAACTCTCACGAGGTGAAATATACACATCAATTTGCTTCAAAAGATGGGAATGTATTGAGGATTGAAATAGCACACAGCGAAGGCTCTGCCAGTGAAAATAAATATAGACGTTTATGTCACACTTAGTTTTGTGTTATTATTACTTCGCACACTTGCATTCATACACATTCTGAATTTCTTTATATAGGCCACTAAGGTGACTGCCATTAAAGTGGCCAATAGCGAACATGGGTGAGCAGGTAATTGGATGAATACTAGCATGACATAACATAATAATAATATAGTGGGGTTCATGTTTTGAAATGAATGTGACCATACACGGATGATGCATGTGTCAATGAGATGATGGAGTGATCATTTTGGCCCAGTGAAAGACAGGCATAAAGTACAAAATGTGATTAAGTAGATAATAAGTTAATAACTCCAATTACTACCTCTCATGATCTAGATGTCGAGTTTATATTATTGTCAATATCTAATAATCTTTCTTTTAACTAGGTGATAATGAAATTTCAAAGGACAAGGAGTGTTTCAATGATGTCGCTGTCTCAGGTAATGACCGAGATAACGATGTTTCTTTTCAATCGAAGACTTTCGAAGATTTATCCATCTCCGAGGAAGCACAAGCTAATCTAGAACGCCAGTTAGCAACCCTTTGCACTGCATTTGAGCATAATAAGCTCCAGAAGGAGGCCGGTCGAAATTGGGATCGCTTTTACAATCGTCACGGTGTCAAATTCTTCAAGGTTGGAATGATTGAGGTTTATCTATTAATTTATAAACGCAGTGCATAGATCTAGTCTCCAATTTTCCATAAGGCTAATAATATTAATAATAGTTGTTCATTACGCTGTTCAGATAGGGTGGAAGATAGAGGTCGTTTCATTTACTACTCATCTCAGCAAACATTTTGGTACTTGGTTAGGGTTAGCCATATAGAACATTCAGAATTGGATGGTAACAATTCAACTCTACAGGTCCTTTGATATTAGACCAATTTATAGTAATCAATACTTAGTCCAAGTAAAAAAACATTTTCCATTACCAGTCCGTGGTTCTAAACCGGCAGATTCATACCGAACTTTCCTTGAGAATATCATACTAAGCCGTAAGCCCAATGAATGACTCTAAGAAAAAAGTTGAACCGTTTTCTTACTTATTACTGAGTGGATAATTCTTGTCTCTTTACATCATTCTTAGGATCGGCATTGGACTCAAAGAGAGTTCAAAGACCTAGCCCAGATATCAGAGTGTGAGGAGATTCAGGTAACAATTTTGGAAATCGGTTGTGGTGTGGGGAATTTCATCTTTCCCTTAATTGAGGACTTCAATAGGAGTCGGAAGAAACCTGGTAGGAATATTCCCGGAATAATTTATCCTACTTATTGATTGTGAGTAGGCGTATTAATGTACTTACATTAACCTCTATTTCAGTGATTTTCTACGCCTGTGATATTTCACCTAAAGCTGTTGCCAAGGTGATGGAAAATCCGGCATTCAGCAGGGACTTCACCTCGGCATTTGTGTGTGATGTTTCTCAGGAAGGAGCGCTTGGAACAGCCCTGAAAAATGCCCCAAAACCTAACTTACTTGAACCTCTACGAGATGCAGATCCCTATGTCACCTTTCAAATCGCCACCATAATTTTTGTCCTTTCAGCTATTCATCCTGACCAAATGTCAACTTGTCTTAAAAATGCCTTTGAGTGAGTTTATCCTCCCAGAAATTGTGACACTAATTACTGAAAATCTGAGCTAAAATATTTTATTGCAGTTCACTGCGACCAGGAGGAAAACTCATACTGCGAGATTATGGACTCTACGACCATAGCCAATTTCGTTTTGGGCGTGGTTCGCGTGTTCTGGCTGATCGACCGCTTTACCATCGACAAGATGGAACCTTCACCTACTTTTTCTCACTTGAAGAACTAACAACACTGTTGAGTGATGCTGGATTTTTCGTAGATCTTTGTACCTATATTTACAGGCGCACAGAAAATCGTGCTGCTGGGCTTTCTGTTCGACGTGTATTTATCCAAGCAGTAGCTCAAAAACCTTTGTAAAGTGACCACTTTATCAAAAAATACAACACTTAGCATTTTCATCCGGACAAGTAAGAAAATGGAATCTCTGTTGTCAATCAAAAAGCATAAAACATAGTCATTTAATGCAGTTGATGTAAAATTAGGATTATAGAGGTACAAAGAATTCTTTTACCTAAGATATGGATAAATACAGGACATAGGAAGCGTACTAGTTTGTCAATCGGATATGTGGGTGAAGAGTCTTCTTAACATTTTTGCGTGAAAGTCCGAGGCGAAGACCGGATGAGGGGGTAACATAAACCATTGCCGAATTTTTGGTTAGGAGAGTAGAAGGAGGATTAAGCGATTTTGTAAGAGCAATCGGAGATGACGATTTTACACTAGCTTCTGATACAGTGGGTCTGGCCGGAATGGGAACGGGAGAAATGTCGACTTTTGCAGCAGTAATTAGAGGCTGTTTTGAAAGCGGTTGGGTAGATCTAGATACTGTTTGGGTAGATTCCTTAACAGTTTTATGACTTTTAGTGTTGGAATTAATAACCTTTTTGGTTTTCTGCTTCCTTGGTGGTGAAGATGGTGGAGAATCTTCAATGAACTCCTCGTCGTCACTGTCTGCTGTCCTTTTCCTCTTTAGAGGCTTCGTTTCAAATTTGTCATTGAAAAATTCATCATCGGATTCGTCACCTACGAGTTTGGCATAGCTTATATTAACCCGTTTGCGGACAGATTTCCGAGGTGAAGGCATCACAAGTACCCAGTCAGAGATCCGTATACGATTAAATGTGCCGCTCTAGACAGAGAGCTCAAATATACATTCAAGAAAACAGGACAATAATTCTGATGATATAGCAAATATTAGTTAAGGATGACCATAATGTTGTAAGTGTTAAATCCTCTAACAACAATAATAATTAATCTTAAATTCTAAATGGTTTCACTTACCTATTAAAAAATTTGTTTAAAGCAATTTACTTAGCCAAATATTATTCAACTTCATAATTAATAACAAAACTCCTAAATGTAATTAATTATGGCCCAGAATCATTCTCAATGAGTGTTATTCAGATACTCTTAACTATGGTTAATAAATCCACTTAAAATTTTGGTTCGTGGTTGGCACAGATCAAATAAATTGCTCAATAAAAACTCAACTACCATTTAGATATGTCTTTGATTTAACTGAAGTATTTCAAGATGCAGTATTTTAACTTGCCATTTTTTTTAATTACGCGTCTCTATCGAATTAACGACAACTGTACATGAATGATTGTTATGAGTATACTCCTGCAACCAGATAAACAGATGATCGTCGAATGGGAATGCGATTATCACCTTTTATAATGCCTTTATTCTCTCTTTTAGGTAAATTAATGGACGCCGCTTTTTTCATCTTATCTACTTCTCGTCAAATGCAAAGTATAACTTCAAACGAGGTGTCTTGCCTTAAAGGCCTTAGTGATAAAATAGTACAAGTAAGGAGACTGTCCAATAAATACATCAGAATTGATGCTACCGGTCTTATCTACCTTCCAATAACAGATAAAATAAGCAAAGGAATGCCAGAATTAATCATAGTTAATGTAAAACATGGATAAAACATTATTTCTTTCCCTTGCTTCCTTTCTTCTTTAGTACATAGTGGAGTCAAATATCAGCGAGTATTTTCTCGCACAGCTTCCATCCTCTTGCATACTACAAGTGAATTGTTAGGATAAGAGTGATATGAATGAAAGTGATAGCATACATAAGTGGGGAATTCGTATCGGAATATATATTCGTTGTCTTTCATCTCCATCGAAATAGTCATTGAGGTGTTAATGGTAAAGCAATTTCGAGCATACTTTACTAAGTATCAGATCGTCTGTGTGTTTAATCTCAAATTAGATTTAGAGACGATGTAGTTAATAACGAGTCATATGAGAAATTGGCAACTTTTCAAATCCACAAACTCGACTCTGTCACGTCAAGTGCCTATTAAGCTCTGCATAACATTCAAGTGAAGCTATTTTGTTATTGAAATCAGTATTATTACTATAGTTAAATAGTGCTACGTTAGCGCATTGGGCGGTGCTGCCATTGAACGCCTCAGTGTGACCATTTTGAGGTATGATCTGCCTCACCTCTAACTGCTTCCAAAACCTTAAGTTAATATCGACCTCAAATTATGTAAGTTTAGAAGAATTCTGTGAGCATTTGGAGTTAAAAAAAATGGCACAAATATTGGAAATACATTTTTTTCGGAAATTTCATTTATACCATTTCTTGCACGACGTCATTTATTTTCATTAATTATATTTTAAAGTCCCGATATTTGCCAAATAGTTAGTCGACGTTGCTCCAGAACACTCGCGAAAGTGACAAGATGCAACCAGAAATTTCAGCTTATTTTCATGTTTCATTCGATGGAGTTTAATCTTGACTGTGTATTTGATCTTAAATGAGATTTAGTGACAATGTATTGAAAAATGGGTCACACGAGACATTGCTAATTTTGTTAACCTGGAGAATATGTATTCAAAAGTGGTACTGACATTTGCTTATAAATGAATTCTTTTGAGTGTCAAAAATTGTGCAATGTGGGGCATAATGTGGAGGGAATGATGTACAAGAGTGTCTTAGTGGAAGTTTGAATGTTAAAATTTTCTATTGATTCTGCAAAGGAGCAGATACTTCGAAATAATTCCATTAATATTCTTGTTTAAATGTAGTGCATATTATGAACTAGCAGTTCTAATTTATTACCATCAACCGTTCGTAGAGAGGTGTTGGATTCTTTCTGATATTTGACTCCACTATGAACTAAAGAAGAAAGAAAGCAAGGGACAGAAATGATGTTTTATTCTTGTTTTACATTAACTATGATTAAATCTGGCTTCACTTTGCTTATTTTTCCCGGGATTGGAATGTTGATAAGAAGACAGGTTGGCATCTGGTCAGGATGAGTAGCTGAAAGGGCAAAAATTATAGTGGCGATTTGAAAGGTAACAGGGTCTGCTTCTCCTAGAGGTTTAGGTAAGTTAAGTTTTTGCGGCATTTTTCAGGGCTACCAAAACGGTGCGCCGCTTTACGAGAAACACCATACAAAATTGCTGAATGTCGTATTTTCCATCACACTGGCAAAAGCTTTAGGTGAAATATCAAAGGTACTGCAAAGGTAAGGAGAAGGAACAGGTGAAATATCACAGGCGTAGAAAATCACTGAAATAGAGGTTAATGTAAGTACATTAATACGCCTGCTCACAATCAATAAGTAGGATAAATTATTCCGGGAATATTCCTACCAGGTTTCTTCCGACTCCTATTGAAGTCCTCAATTAAGGGAAAATTGTCACCTGAATCTCCTCACACTCTGATATCTGGGCTAGGTCTTTGAACTCTCTTTGAGTCCAATGCCGATCCTAAGAATGATGTAAAGAGACAAGAATTATCCACTCAGTAATAAGTAAGAAAACGGTTCAACTTTTTTCTTAGAGTCATTCATTGGGCTTACGGCTTAGTATGATATTCTCAAGGAAAGTTCGGTATGAATCTGCCGGTTTAGAACCACAGATTGGTAATGGAAAATGTTTTGTTACTTAGACTAAGTATTGATTACTATAAATTGGTCTAGTATCAATGGACCTGTAGAGTTGAATTGTTACCATCCAATTCTGAATGTTCTATATGGCTAACTCTAACAAGTACCAAACTAGGTGATAAGGAAATTTCAAAGGAAAGGAGTGATCCAGTGATGTCGCTGTCTCAGGTAATGACCGAGATAACGATGTTTCTTTTCAATCGAAGACTTTCGAAGATTTATCCATCGTCGTGGAAGCACAAGCTAATCTAGAACGCCAGTTAGCAACCCTTTGCACCGCATTTGAGCATAATAAGCTCCAGAAATTGGGATCGCTTTTACAATCGTCACGGTGTCAAATTCTCCAAGGTTAGTATGATTGAGATTTATCTATTAATTTATAAACGCAATGCGTAGAGTTAATCTCCGATTTTCCATAAGGCTAATAATATTAATAATAGTCGTCCATTACGCTGTTCAGATAGGGTGGAAGATAGAGGTTATTTCATTTACTACTCACCTCGCATCTTTCAGAATTTAAATTTTCCTTACTGCTATCAGCGTCCATGTGTTTAAATTCAGGTCTTCTTCAACAATACCAAATTGCCTTCCTTCGTCTTCAAAGTGGTCCAACAAATAAATCCATTAATTAATCCATTTCATTCCTATAAAGTTCAGAAATCGCCATAAGCTAAATTCTAATCATTTAACGTTTAATAAAGTGCATAATGTATTTCAATTTCAAATTCTGAAACTTTGGAAAAAAAGATTACTTTGGAGGTGATATCAAACAAGTCACCTTTGTTGAAGACAAAGAAGAAGAAGAAGAAGAACTAGGATTGATATATTTTCAATATTTTTATTAATACTATTGAAGTCTTAAAACTCTACGAATTTTCTTAAAATTTCACAATTTGAGGATTGGAAAGTCATGGATGTTTTCACAGAGAGGCAGCCTAAAGACGGACAGGTATAACTCGGAAATATGGCATGACGAAAACATTCTCCTTATACGTACGTTTAGATCTGTAATTTTGTCATATCTTCAGTTTAATGCAAAGTGGAGTGTAACATCAAGTTGAGAACTCCTTAGAACTAAACAAAATTACTCAACTTGAATGGTATGCAGAACATAAAGGGCACTTGTCGTGGGAGAGTCGAGTTTGTGGATTTGAAAATCGTGTCTCTGAATTCAGCAGGATTCCGGTGGTGACTGTGGTATTTGTCACATGCAACCGATTTACTATCAATTTCAAATTGGATTGAACTTGCTTGAGTGCGTCTAAGTAGGTGCAACTTAACGCTGGACAAATTGAGGTCGGAAATATGATATGAGGAAAACAATTCGTGTATGCGTAGATTTAGAACTGGAATTGTCACATCTTCTCTTAAATGTTATGTGGAGTGTGATATCAAGTTGAGGACGGCCTAGGATGCTATTCGGTCCCTTAAGTTATAATTATTAATAATTATTATTATTAGTTGGTGTATTGGACGGCTTTGTTATTGAAGCTCACTGCCTCGCCATTTTGTAGATTGAACAGCCTCACCCCTTACTATCAAAAATACCTTTAGTGAATATCACCTCAACTTATACAATACTTAATGGCAATACAAATAAGGTGTATGTATCAAGTGCACTGAAAAGAATAAAATCTATTTAGATTCTTGTAATTCGGTTTCTGGAGTGTAACCAGACTGTTATTCAACTTAAACAAGTCTTAACATTCATGTCAACTAACATCTAACTTTGGTGATCCTCATTCTCAGATCATTTTTGTACAACACTTAGTGGACAATTGACCATTTAATTCAATATACGTGATAGTGAGAAATAAATTGTTCTTATCAAGAGAACAATAATACCTTAATATCTCATTTATTTTTCCAATTAATGTGGTCATTCTCAAATAGCCCCAGTTAATTAAAAATGATTTCTCTTTTAATGTATCTATTGTCTTAAGCTTTGCACTTCTTTTGTAGGAATATGAATTTACATCAAAGGGATCAAATTTCGAGACCAGATTCGGATATTCCCACTAATATCAATTGAATCGGCATTGGTCCAGAGGCAATTTCCCTGTTCTGCCAACCACCTGAAATGGAGGCAATTCTGGGCCATTTCATTAGGTTCTCGTTTGGAAGTTACTTGGTGGGAATAAATATTAAACATTCAACTTTCGTAGAAATCCCAATTGAAGGAGGTAGGGACAAAGTCAAAGCAAGTCTAGCGACAACACCGGATGTCAGCCAAGTCACGTTTATTTATTATTGGGACCAAGGAATTGCCCAATCTTCAAATGCGCACCATATTTATGGATATAAGTCGGCCCTTTGACAAGCGCCATTTACTTCTCTTTGAATGATTATCGAAAAATCAATAGAATGGAAATAAGATAAAAATGGAGAATTAAGTGGAAAAATAATAAATGGTAACTACGCAAATTTTAAATAGGATTCCAAGTGAGATGGTGATGATATTGATGGTGGTGTTTGGGACGATGCCGATGCATGAGTTGTTGAGGATCCTAATATTCTGCGATCCTTGGTTGAACTGAATTGAGTTGTGCTACGCATAGTTCTTGGTTGTTTCTCACATCTACTTGGATGGACTCGGCTGTAGAACGAATTAGATAAATCGAATCACTGAGGAATTGGACTAATTTGTCAAGTTGAAATTAATATTGACAATTAAACATTACGACATCACAAATCGAACTCTACCCAACTTGAAAACATTGGACAAAATTCACTGCCACCGAATCGAAACAAAAATGAGGACTCATGGTGCTCTAAGTCCCAATAACTTCTTAAACTTTATCACCCATCTATTTCACATTTTATTCAACTCATTTCCTGCTCAATTCATTGTAATGCTTTCCCGTGGTTAAAAATTGAAGAAGATTTTGTTATGCTCCAACCAATGACAACAGATATTGTCATATCTTCGGTTAAGTACAAAGTGGCTGTGACTTCAAGTTGTGGACTGTTCAGAAAACACAAGTGTAAGACATAATTGCAATGTTTCAATGTCCAATGGTGAATGGAATAAGATCTGAAATACGATTGAAATAGAGAATCAATCGATATCGATTTACTTGAATTTTTTAATGATTACTGACAGGCACGAATCAACACTATTTCCACTCCTGCATAATAGCAATACCTACAAGGTAAGGAGAAGGAACTGTTAAAGTATTTTAACCTCCACTCTCACCGCCCTCCTCCACGGCCTGATGGAGAAATTGTCCTCATCGATGCTTTGCGACAGGCAATTTAGCATTTCGAAACGTGTTTTTTGTGCTCATTCTAAACGAAATAGGCCATTCTTCATTTAAGAACACACATTCAAGGAAGTATCAATTTTCATTTGCTTGACAAAGGTCAATGATTCATTAATTATCCTTGCCTTTTCAAAAGAACGTGTAATCCAAGGCTAGGATTTAACACTCTAAATTGGTTTCCACGACTCCCACACTTTGAAAAGCGTACCTATGAATCATTGGCATATGATGACGACTTATGAGTGGTTACAAATATGATTGGACTTTCTTGGATTTTACAACAACGATACAACTTAAAACTGAACAAGTAGAGCTTGGAAATATGGCATGAAAAAGACAATCTGTTTATACAAAGGTTTAGGTCTGAAATAATCATATCTTTATTTAAATTCAAGTGGAGTGTGACATCAAGTTGTGGACTGTTTAGAACACCGCCCTTTGGTTGATGCCTAACCTGTGTATGCAACAAGTTATTTCAATGTAGCTATTATATGGAATAATTTGACAAAATTGCTAAATTCATATATGAATACATGAATCAGATGATATCTGAATGAACATCCAGTTCGGTTTTAATTCCATATCTAATCACTCTAATTTCCGACGTAACTAAATACGCTACTCTCATTCCACATGTTTAAATCTTCTAAATGATTGAAAGCAGTCAAGTGATTTCCGCCACCGTCGATGGCACTAGAGATACTACAGGTCTTAAATTTGTTTTCTTCTCATTAAAAGGTGGGTCATGGTTTCTCAAATTTTTCCGTGGAAATATAACATTTCATCTCATGCAAATGTAACAACCTTAGTATGTAACTCTTCAGTTTCAGACCAACAATAATGGCATGCATTTTATGATATTTTGCTTTCAAAATGAGAATTTAATGTCATATCATTCAGCTCTAATGAAGCAGAACGGTCATGTAGCCTGCAAGGTGGTAGGTATTATGCGCACAGTATATAAACATCATCCAACATCCATTAATCTACTCACACACTCCACTAAAATGCGTTGTCTTCTCTACCTTCTTGCAACCCTCCTTCTTGCGACAGCACAATCTCAACTTAGTAAGTGTCGACTTTCATTTAAATGGATTTACCGGTTAAATCTCTTTTCTTAACCTTGGCTACTTGATTACTGCAATTTGTGTACAAAAACGAATTTCTCCAATGGTTTCATCTGTTCCAATGTTACGGTTCATCCGCAGTACTCGAACAGCGAATTTCCCAATGTTGAAGTGGGAAGTAAAGGATAAGTGAAACTCATAAGCTGGTTCGGTTGAATTAATTCTCATTTGTATTCAACTACGTGGAACTAATTTTGTATAACCATTGGAAGGAGATAATTTCTTTAGAACTCGCCTTTATAAAGTGCGTGCAAATTATACAGCCTTAAAATACTCTAGTTACTTACACTAAAGATTGTCGTAAATAAAAGAAGACTGGAAGTGGAATGGCAAGGCAACACACGCAAAATCTGCTGATATTTTTATCTTGATTGACATTGATATTTTAACACTGTAGATGCGGAAATCGGAAGGCATGTGAATGATACATCCCTCAGGACTGAACATGCGAACGGTACTACCAGTAAGTCAGTTAGACAGCATGACACGAATGTTGAAATGCCACTTGTATATTTTGATTTATACTCGTCATGGAGGAGCAAAATGAGCACAGTCATTGAAAAGGGCTAATTACTTTTGAACTAGCTTGCCCAAATTCGACTAGGTGAGTCTGCATTTGTTTTAGGAAGTACCATTAGGAAGTAGTGAAAGTGTGCACCAACAGTCAAGCAGAAGTGCGAGCAAATTTAACAGCCTTCAAATATTCCAATTATCTACACTACTGAATGGTGCATATTGATGGATAAAAGATGAGAGTGATTAAAGTGTTGAGTAAGAGGTGCTGCCAATGGCTTGAGAGGACCAAATCATCTTGACTCCTATTCACTCACTTCCAATATCACCACTCCTGATGTGAGATGGGTAAAATAGCAAAAATCTCTAGGCTTCGTCCAATCGATGTAAATCTCCAATCACGTATTATGCTCACTATTCTATATTTTGCGATACTAAACGTTTGGATGTCTGAAATGGACTATCTATAGATGAAACTTTTGATAGAACACTGGCCAGACTCAACGCTTCACACCGCAGGTCTAATTAGACTCAGAAATCAGTGCAATTTAACATTTTTTCGATGGATTGGGTGTTTTAGGTGCATTTGTCTGACTTTCTCTATTTGTATCTTCAAAACATGCACATGCCTCTCTCCATTTAATAATTCACTTTATGACCATATCAGTAGGTTGTAATGGCCCTTTTATTTCAGATCAATCTCATGCAAGTGAAGAGAAAGCCGGAAAGTCGTCGTGGATTTTAGCAGTCATCATTGCTCTACCTGTATTTGCGTTAATATGTGCTCTGGTCATTTTGGCTCGTTATTGCAAGTGTTGCAGGTCTCCAGTTCACAGTGCAGATAATACCAGACCTGAAGAGTAAAGTGGGGTGTCAGAAGTGAAGTCGCTCGAGTATCTTCAATTAGTCTCATAAATGACTGACAAATAATCGATTTACCCATTCTTCCTTTCAAATGCTCAATCTACTTTAAAAATCTTCTTCTTTCAATACATCAATATGTCGCTTGCTATTTCAAAATTTCTCCTAAACTGAATTTAACAAGAAATGCTTTCAAATGCGGTTTGGAATATATTTGTTCAATTTTCATTCTCAAATTTTGATTACTGATCAAATAAGCGGATTGAGATTATAGAACGAAGTAGGATTTCTATCGTAGCCATTAGTAAAATTAACTTATGTAAATTTAATTGTGTGCTCTCTCTAAAATACTTCTTTATTACGCCAATCTGCGAATGGCATGTGTTTAGCTGTTGCCCTATGGAAGAAACCTGCAATTTCCCATGCATTTGTTTCCTCGAAATGATCATAGCTGGTAAATCTGCTTTTCTCGACATTTTAAATAAAAGTGAATTCCTGTGACAGGATTAACCACCTTAAGTACTCTTTCAATCAACAAACGCAAAATAGCGTGAAAGTCAACTCGCCCACTAATCACGGGGGGGGAGGTAGTAAATAAATCGATATTGTGCAAAAGACGAATGGGTGCATCAAGCCATGATTAAATTTGAACAAGCCGATTTCAATTTTGAATGACGCACTTTCGTGAAAATGAATTACAACAAGGACGCCCAGCTTTCCGAAACTATTTCAAAGTGTGTACGTTCGAGCTTGTGCCAATTCCCATTACGAAAATATGACCGAGAGTCGAGACAAAGGGAAGCGAGCAGTGAACACTGTAATAAAATGAGTACTGGGAAAGAGAGGGAGGGAGGAGGGAGGGAAGTTGGAAGAGAGTGGGAGAATGTGCTTGTGGATATAGGGAGTGAAGATGGGCGAAGTATGTGTGTATAAATGGTTCTATTTATTTTGATGAAAGAAAGTGGGTTGTGTAGTGAAAAGAATCGGTTATTCGGTATTTCACCAGTCCGTATTTTAAGCAATGGAGCTTCAAATTCAAATGGAGTAGAACTATTGTAGGAAGGACAGGAATTCTTCCACCTGACTATGCACACTACAAATGAACCCTCATTCCACATTTAATCCAGTGTTCGGAGATTGAAGAACAAGCACAAAGTCAGAAGTACCGTAAAAAGTCACATTGCACATTTCTAATGCACTCATTTGTGTATTTTAGTGACACTGATCCAATTGCTCTGTTCTCCAAATTGTATTAAGAAGCCAAGTTGATTCCTAGTCTTACCTTTATCAAATTCAATATTTCAGCTCATCATCATGATAAGGCTTCGAAAGTGTGAATTGTTAGAACTCGGGGCGCATATTGGTTTTATTATATTTGCAAGCAAATCCAATTGAAATCGTGGCTCACTTTTACAAAATCATTTAATAAATCTTGCCATCGAGCCTCTTCCAAGTCAGCGCCAGTTGAATCGTTTTAAAAGGTCAACCTTTTGTTCTGAGTCTGAATAAGCCATTGAATCTTGAAGTTTACAAAATACCAAAAAATTCATGATCTGAAAGGTGTTAGTATGACAAAGATACAGGGAGTAAATTCGTGAGGGCATATAAGCGTACCTTGTTCGAATTTTAAATAACCTTGAAAACAGTTTTATAACTTAGCTTATCGCTGACAAGGTCAAAATCGACTTTAAATGCACATTAAAGAGTTTCGGTGTGCTGAGCTAAACTATTAAATCACCTTCCAACTGCGAGAAGATTTTTCAATGCTTAATCATCGTAGTTCCAACTTGAACGGAACTTGGATTTTGGCTTGGTTACATCAAAACTCAGGATCGAAGTCAAAATTGTTGATCGATAATAAACCCAAAAAAAGGTCACAACTTACCTTAACATCTTCAAGTAACAATCTCTCCAACATGCTCTAATTCAAAAAAGGACGAACTTTCCTGTTCATCTCGACTCTCTGGCTAACCATTATCCCACTCTATTAACTTATCAACAAGTCCGATCTGATGGTAACCTTGAAATTAGAGAACCTCCATTACATTTGATCAATTCACAGGTTTGAGAGATAAATGCTAAGTTCTAAACTCCAATAGGCAATGAATTATTATCTACACTTATTGCTTGAAGTGGAGCATCAATAGATATTGATTTACTAGAATTCTGTAGTACGTATCAATGATTGTTCCAAAATTGCATAGCAGCAGTATCTACAAGGTAAGAAGAAGGAAATAGTAAAGTATTCCTCTCATCGGCATGGCGAGGAACTAGTTCTCACCGATGAATTGAGAACGGCCTAATTTACACATAAGTGAACAATTAGCCATTTCGAAAAGTGAATTTTGTGCTCAACCTAAACGTAATAGGCCATTCTCTATTTAAGAACACATTTTCAAAGAAGTATCAATTTTTGTTTGCTTGACAAATGTCATCATCCTTGCTTTTTCAAAAGAACATATAATAGGGATTCAAAACCCTAAACTGTTTTCCACGACCCTCACACGTGTCTCAATAGATCACATAAAAGATGCAAGTGAAATATTTCCCTTTTGTAAAGGCGTCAGGCAATTATATCGAGAAATAATGGCACGTTTCACATAATAATTCATTTCATGTTAGGAAAAAGTATATCAATTTGGAAGCAATTGGAAGATCGTACTTTTGAACTCTGCATGAGGCATGTGGTCCCTGGGGCATTAAGCACATACACACGACATATGATTGTAATAAATTAAGTTGGCGTTGTTAAATTATTCAAAAAAGAACACCCATGTACACAATTCTATCCTACATTTATATTTTACTATTTCAATATCACAAAAGAATTCATTTCCAAGTCAATGTTAATATCACATTTGAATAGATTTTCTTCAGGTTAGAAAAGTTGCCAATTCAACTCAAGGTTGAGATCACATGCATAGACAAGCTTAACTCCATCGAATTACAACGGGCTGAAATTTCCATTCACTTATGCGAGTAGTCTGTAGCAGAAAGGATATCTCGTCAATATTTGTATTAATATTATTGATGTCTTAAAACACTCCAAATTCTCTTAAAATTTCACAGTTTGAGATCGATATTCGGTTAAATTTTATAAAATAGTTTGAGGTGAGGCCAGGCTAAGAGTCAATGACAACAGTGCACTATTTAATAGCAATAATAATAATAATAGCTTAAATAACAAAAAAGAACTCCTTTCTTGAATGCCATTCAGGGCACAATAGGCGCTTCACTTGACAAAGTTCACTTTACGCACTCCACGACACCTTTGATGAAACGACCTTTGGGAAATACGTAGCCCCTCTTTTACCATTTGTTCTCTTAACGTTTATTTGATTTGCATGTATAGGAAAATTAAGTCCTCATATGAAATGATTGAAGAAGAAATTTATGAATTTGGAAACCAGACCTAGGAATCTTGTTGGATGCCAGTGATAACTGGTGTATTCGGCACATGCAGATGATTTTTCACTATTGCAAATGGAATTGCACATGCTTCGATGATTTTACAGAGATGCACCTTACAGACGGACAAATATAGCTTGGAAATATGGTATGAGTGAAAGGGCAAAAGATGGTGGTTATAAAAGTATGTGGGAACATGCCACAAGTGATTTCAATGTGGCAGTGATATGCAATAATTTGACAAAAATACGAAGAGCAATCTGATGTTTCTAGATTCACACTCAGTTCAGCCTTGATGCTTTATTTAACAATCTAGCATTCAGATATCACTTAAATCGATTATCTCACTCCTCATGTTTGAATGCTTTAAATGTTTAGAATTTGTCTATTTTTTCACCAAAATCGATGATTGTGAGGATAATATAGGTCTAACATATGCCTTCTTCACATGTAAAAGACGGTCATGGGTTATTAAATCTTACCGAGGAAATATGTCATGTTACCACATGGAGATTTGGCGACCTTAATTGATGACTCTTCAGATTCAGATCAACAATAATTGCACACATGCAGCTTATGATATTTTGCTTGGAAAATGAACATTTGTTGTCATATCAATCAGCCCTACTGAAGCAGAACAGTCATGTAATCCCTTATGTTACAGGAGTTTTTGGGAACAGTATATAAACATTAACTAAAATTCATAGATCTACTCATACACTTCACCACAATACGTTGTCATTTCTACTTTCTTACAACACTACTTGCTTGTCACGGTACAATTTCTAAGTGGTATGTACCGACTTTCATCTTCGTAATACAATATTTAAATCGCTTTACCGTTTTAACTTATTTTCTCATTTTTGACAACATGACCATTACCAATTATCACTATTTTTTGTAAAAACAGATTTTCAAACGGACTTTATATGTTGCAATATCGTGGTTCATCCACAGTGCTCAAGCAAAGAATTTGCCAAAGAACAAATGGAATGCAAATGAAAATTTCTACTCATAAACGCCTCCGATCCTATGAATTCTGCGATACTTCCACAATTTCGCACCATAACTGTCATTTAGACAATCGATAATTCAATCTTCGTATATTTCGACCGCCACACATTCAACATCCTCGATGGAGAAAGTGTATCTATGAGAAAGTTAGTGACAAATTAAGGAAAGTTGCATTCTCAGTTAAAGATGCCCCATCTCATCTGATCTTCTTGTATTATTTGGTCAATCTGGTTTCAGCTAAATACTGCTGAATTCAACCGCGAAATGAACACAAAGCACTGATAATTTGTTTGTCTTCTTCAAACTATCATGCATTGTCAGGCGAAGACTTTGGAAAACATGCAACCGGGTCAACAGCAGAAGCAATGATCAGCAACCAAAATTTCAAACCAATAAGTAGTTAAAAATTGTTCCAGTTTCTATTTGAGGGCATCATATTTATCAGCACATATTAAGTTCGCTTTTATTTCCGACCAATGTGATGGAAATGAAAAGAGCGCCTTGATATTTATTTTTCGCAACGTTTGCAGTGCTTTCTTTGATAATAAGTATGGTCTTTATAAGGGAATCAGTGAAGATACATTGTCCTCCAAATGATTGAAAATGTTCAGGCGTCAAGTTCACAATGCAACATAATGCAGACATGCACTTATCTACAATTATGTCTCCCTCTCTCATTTCAAACTTTCAATTAACCTTAAGAACCTACATCTTCTAATACAACAATTTGTCAGTTGCTATTACGCAACTTTGTCAACATTGAATTCAACACGAAATACCATCAAGACACCTCTGCAAAATACATGGACAATTTTCATTCTCAAATTTTGAATACTGATCATATAAGTGGACTGAGATCATTGTGGGAAATAAGTTTTCTATCGGAATCGTTATGGAAATTAACTTATGCAATTTTAAATTTGTGCTAATTTCAAAGCACTCTTTTATAATGATCAGTGTGGGACACGTCATCACATGAGTGCACAGCGTGACTTGAAGGTGCGGCCGTTCAACTTCGCGTACGGATTGAGTGCGAGGACACACAGCCAATAGCCAATCAAAAGCCTCCCCATGTTTTACTTAATCCGCCTTGTTGAATGACTAAGCTTCCTCCTTATTCACACTCCACGTCATGCATGTCTAGAATAAACGTGTGCCTTGGATACGTCTGTTTCTTGAAAAGCTTTGCAGTAGCTTAGCTACTTCAGTGAGACGTACTAACAAGGAGAATTTGCCACAGAGGTTTCTGAGTACAGTCAAGCTTAGTTAGGCAGCTAATCCGCTACATTAGTCATATTATCAATACCTCTCTACGAACGGTTGATGGTAATAAATTAGAACTGCTAGTTCGTATATATGCACTACATTTAAACAAGAATATTAATGGAATTATTTCGAAGTATCTGCTCCTTTGCAGAATCAATAGAAAATTTTAACATTCAAACTTCCATTAAGACACACTTGTACATCATTCCCTCTACATTATGCTTCACATTGCACAATTTTTGACACTCAAAAGAATTCAGATATCAGAGTGTGAGGAGATTCAGGTGACAATTTTCCCTTAATTGAGGACTTCAATAGGAGTCGGAAGAAACCTGGTAGGAATATTCCCGGACCAATGCCGATTCAATTGATATTAGTGGGAATATCCGAATCTGGTCTCGAAATTTGATCCCTTTGATGTAAATTCATATTCCTACAAAAGAAGTGCAAAGCTTAAGACAATAGATACATTAAAAGAGAAATCATTTTTAATTAACTGGGGCTATTTGAGAATGACCACATTAATTGGAAAAATAAATGAGATATTAAGGTATTATTGTTCTCTTGATAAGAACAATTTATTTCTCACTATCACGTATATTGAATTAAATGGTCAATTGTCCACTAAGTGTTGTACAAAAATGATCTGAGAATGAGGATCACCAAAATTAGATGTTAGTTGACATGAATGTTAAGACTTGTTTAAGTTGAATAACAGTCTGGTTACACTCCAGAAACCGAATTACAAGAATCTAAATAGATTTTATTCTTTTCAGTGCACTTGATACATACACCTTATTTGTATTGCCATTAAGTATTGTATAAGTTGAGGTGATATTCACTAAAGGTATTTTTGATAGTAAGGGGTGAGGCTGTTCAATCTACAAAATGGCGAGGCAGTGAGCTTCAATAACAAAGCCGTCCAATACACCAACTAATAATAATAATTATTAATAATTATAACTTAAGGGACCGAATAGCATCCTAGGCCGTCCTCAACTTGATATCACACTCCACATAACATTTAAGAGAAGATGTGACAATTCCAGTTCTAAATCTACGCATACACGAATTGTTTTCCTCATATCATATTTCCGACCTCAATTTGTCCAGCGTTAAGTTGCACCTACTTAGACGCACTCAAGCAAGTTCAATCCAATTTGAAATTGATAGTAAATCGGTTGCATGTGACAAATACCACAGTCACCACCGGAATCCTGCTGAATTCAGAGACACGATTTTCAAATCCACAAACTCGACTCTCCCACGACAAGTGCCCTTTATGTTCTGCATACCATTCAAGTTGAGTAATTTTGTTTAGTTCTAAGGAGTTCTCAACTTGATGTTACACTCCACTTTGCATTAAACTGAAGATATGACAAAATTACAGATCTAAACGTACGTATAAGGAGAATGTTTTCGTCATGCCATATTTCCGAGTTATACCTGTCCGTCTTTAGGCTGCCTCTCTGTGAAAACATCCATGACTTTCCAATCCTCAAATTGTGAAATTTTAAGAAAATTCGTAGAGTTTTAAGACTTCAATAGTATTAATAAAAATATTGAAAATATATCAATCCTAGTTCTTCTTCTTCTTCTTCTTTGTCTTCAACAAAGGTGACTTGTTTGATATCACCTCCAAAGTAATCTTTTTTTCCAAAGTTTCAGAATTTGAAATTGAAATACATTATGCACTTTATTAAACGTTAAATGATTAGAATTTAGCTTATGGCGATTTCTGAACTTTATAGGAATGAAATGGATTAATTAATGGATTTATTTGTTGGACCACTTTGAAGACGAAGGAAGGCAATTTGGTATTGTTGAAGAAGACCTGAATTTAAACACATGGACGCTGATAGCAGTAAGGAAAATTTAAATTCTGAAAGATGCGAGGTGAGTAGTAAATGAAATAACCTCTATCTTCCACCCTATCTGAACAGCGTAATGGACGACTATTATTAATATTATTAGCCTTATGGAAAATCGGAGATTAACTCTACGCATTGCGTTTATAAATTAATAGATAAATCTCAATCATACTAACCTTGGAGAATTTGACACCGTGACGATTGTAAAAGCGATCCCAATTTCTGGAGCTTATTATGCTCAAATGCGGTGCAAAGGGTTGCTAACTGGCGTTCTAGATTAGCTTGTGCTTCCACGA
Organism: Hymenolepis microstoma; assembly: GCA_000469805.3. NCBI lineage: Eukaryota > Metazoa > Platyhelminthes > Cestoda > Cyclophyllidea > Hymenolepididae > Hymenolepis > Hymenolepis microstoma. The sequence continues at coordinate 3,435,370 of LR215993.1, read as the reverse complement.
CGATGGATAAATCTTCGAAAGTCTTCGATTGAAAAGAAACATCGTTATCTCGGTCATTACCTGAGACAGCGACATCACTGGATCACTCCTTTCCTTTGAAATTTCCTTATCACCTAGTTTGGTACTTGTTAGAGTTAGCCATATAGAACATTCAGAATTGGATGGTAACAATTCAACTCTACAGGTCCATTGATACTAGACCAATTTATAGTAATCAATACTTAGTCTAAGTAACAAAACATTTTCCATTACCAATCTGTGGTTCTAAACCGGCAGATTCATACCGAACTTTCCTTGAGAATATCATACTAAGCCGTAAGCCCAATGAATGACTCTAAGAAAAAAGTTGAACCGTTTTCTTACTTATTACTGAGTGGATAATTCTTGTCTCTTTACATCATTCTTAGGATCGGCATTGGACTCAAAGAGAGTTCAAAGACCTAGCCCAGATATCAGAGTGTGAGGAGATTCAGGTGACAATTTTCCCTTAATTGAGGACTTCAATAGGAGTCGGAAGAAACCTGGTAGGAATATTCCCGGAATAATTTATCCTACTTATTGATTGTGAGCAGGCGTATTAATGTACTTACATTAACCTCTATTTCAGTGATTTTCTACGCCTGTGATATTTCACCTGTTCCTTCTCCTTACCTTTGCAGTACCTTTGATATTTCACCTAAAGCTTTTGCCAGTGTGATGGAAAATACGACATTCAGCAATTTTGTATGGTGTTTCTCGTAAAGCGGCGCACCGTTTTGGTAGCCCTGAAAAATGCCGCAAAAACTTAACTTACCTAAACCTCTAGGAGAAGCAGACCCTGTTACCTTTCAAATCGCCACTATAATTTTTGCCCTTTCAGCTACTCATCCTGACCAGATGCCAACCTGTCTTCTTATCAACATTCCAATCCCGGGAAAAATAAGCAAAGTGAAGCCAGATTTAATCATAGTTAATGTAAAACAAGAATAAAACATCATTTCTGTCCCTTGCTTTCTTTCTTCTTTAGTTCATAGTGGAGTCAAATATCAGAAAGAATCCAACACCTCTCTACGAACGGTTGATGGTAATAAATTAGAACTGCTAGTTCATAATATGCACTACATTTAAACAAGAATATTAATGGAATTATTTCGAAGTATCTGCTCCTTTGCAGAATCAATAGAAAATTTTAACATTCAAACTTCCACTAAGACACTCTTGTACATCATTCCCTCCACATTATGCCCCACATTGCACAATTTTTGACACTCAAAAGAATTCATTTATAAGCAAATGTCAGTACCACTTTTGAATACATATTCTCCAGGTTAACAAAATTAGCAATGTCTCGTGTGACCCATTTTTCAATACATTGTCACTAAATCTCATTTAAGATCAAATACACAGTCAAGATTAAACTCCATCGAATGAAACATGAAAATAAGCTGAAATTTCTGGTTGCATCTTGTCACTTTCGCGAGTGTTCTGGAGCAACGTCGACTAACTATTTGGCAAATATCGGGACTTTAAAATATAATTAATGAAAATAAATGACGTCGTGCAAGAAATGGTATAAATGAAATTTCCGAAAAAAATGTATTTCCAATATTTGTGCCATTTTTTTTAACTCCAAATGCTCACAGAATTCTTCTAAACTTACATAATTTGAGGTCGATATTAACTTAAGGTTTTGGAAGCAGTTAGAGGTGAGGCAGATCATACCTCAAAATGGTCACGCTGAGGCGTTCAATGGCAGCACCGCCCAATGCGCTAACGTAGCACTATTTAACTATAGTAATAATACTGATTTCAATAACAAAATAGCTTCACTTGAATGTTATGCAGAGCTTAATAGGCACTTGACGTGACAGAGTCGAGTTTGTGGATTTGAAAAGTTGCCAATTTCTCATATGACTCGTTATTAACTACATCGTCTCTAAATCTAATTTGAGATTAAACACATAGACGATCTTCTAGAGCAACGTTGACTAGCGTTTCGACATACATCATAACAGCTTCTCATAAAATAGGTCATACAAAAGTTGCAAGGGATATATTTTCATTGCGTGAAGGTGTCAGACAATGGTACCCAGAGGAAATAGCCCATTTCACTTGATAATTCAATTCATCATTTCGAAAATATATTCAACGTGAAAGAACTGGAAGATTGTACTTTTGAACTTTGAAGAAGTCCAGTAGTCTCTCTACCAATGAATTATGACTGTAAGCATTTCAATTTCCTTACTACAATTCCTTCACAGAGATGAAAGTTAACGCTAGTCAAATATACATTAAAAAATGAGGTTTCATTTCACAATTTATTCAACTCATTTCCTGCTCATTTCACTGTAATGCTTTTCCATGGTTAAAAATTGAAGAAGCTTTTGTTATTCTCTAACTAATGATAACAGATATTGCACGTGAACTGACTCCTATTAAAACCTCATAATTCAGTTGACACAGCTTCAAATGACTTGAAATAACATTAAAAATCAGGCACACTTCGACAGTTGATATTCTCTCAGTACCTGTTGGCCAACCACTTTTAATCCTGGCAGTAAATGATTTCTCCCGTGTTAGAATTAGGTGCCCGCATACTCTCACTTTGATTGTTTAAATAAATGCTTATCTGGTAGCTAAAGGAAAATTTAAATGGAATTTGGAAGTATTGTTCTGGTAATGCCTTATTTTAGAATATTTTAATATTATTAGTAATAATATATGTTCTTGATTATAAGACTCAAATTGAAATGAATATGCAGACATATTGTGAAGGACGCTTAAAGTTTGAAGTATTTGAAAGCCATTCCAAATAACTTATCCTGTTTATCTATATTTAATAGAAATTTGGTAGTTCTAATTGAATCCACGTCTGGTATTTGAATAAATAATCGGTAAAAAAGGAAACATAGCTTTTCATAATGAAATTCGTTACATTTCAGCTTAAATAAGAAACTCTCATTTTATCAGTGGGAAGTGTTCATTGACCATATTTGTAATTAAAATGATTTAGGATGGCAATAATTTTGGCAACAGTAACGCAGACTTGTTTCTATGTTGTTCATTATGTCTTTAAAATAATAGGAAGAATTTAATTTGTTTATTTTGATTTATTTCACTCGCATCGTGGTTTTCAATAATTTAATGAAATAAGTCCCCCAATTGTCAGTGATCGAAGATAGCCAAATCAAACGACCTTTCTAAAAGTACTCACTTCATTTGCGTAATCCAGCTCTCATTCATATCACACGCTCTCACTCTCACTCTCCTCCATCCTATCAACTAATGTATAACGGATTCCTTTCAAATACCCTTCTTCACATTCTGAAAAAATCCTCTATTATCTTAGCCCAACTCAGTCAGCTCCACTCGCGATTAGCTTCGATTTGCCCATATCAGCCACCGCTGACGTTCCATGTTGCAAACTAATTGGATTTGCATGTGAATGCTGTGCTCATGCAGACCGCCTAAAATCGTTTACTTGCAGACTTGAATAGAATTTCAGTTAGCCGGGAATCCATTCACCAAAATTTGCTGAAAAGTTAAAATTGGCCCGTTCATAGACACGCACAACAGTTAATTCTTTAAAAATTAAGTAAACATTTAACTTATGTTAGTATTTAGCTTTCATTGGCAGAATGAGAATATCTGTGTCAAATTGATTTAAAATTTAATTCTTGAACCGTATTTGCATTCGAATTTTGAAGTTTATTCACTACGACCTCAGTTTTAGATCCGCCAATATGTCGTCCAGTAAAAAGAGCAACTTTAGTGGAACTTACAAATTCAAATCTAAAGAGTCTCTAGATACCTTGCTCCAGATGATAGAATACCAACTACGCAGGTAAGCTTGCAAATCCTCTTACCTTACACAACTCACTTCTAGTGAATTCATTCCACCTTTCTCAGTAAAATATGCTCGAAATTGCTTTACCATTAACACCTCAATGACTATTTCGATGGAGATGAAAGACAACGAATATATATTCCGATACGAATTCCCCACTTATGTATGCTATCACTTTCAGTCATATCACTCTTATTCTAACAATTCATTTGTAGTATGCAAGAGGATGGAAGCTGTGCGAGGAAATACTTGCTGATATTAGACTCCACTATGAACTAAAGAAGAAAGAAAGCAAGGAAAAGAAATGATGTTTTATCCTTGTTTTACATTAGCTCTGATTAAATCTGTCTTCACTTTGCTTATTTTTTCCGGGATTGGAATTTTGATAATACTGTTAGCATTAACTTTAATGTATTTACTTGACAATAATGTGTTTTGACAAGCCGCTCGTAACTACTGCTACTTTACTCCACTCATTTATACATTAGGGGAGCGTCCTCCATACGTTACGCCGCCACCTCATAGCAGCACGCATCAATACAGACGTAATGCATTATTGTGGACTTGGAGCGGCGAAGTAATAGAAACAAGCTTCCAATCGGCATAGCATACGCTGGTGATAACGAAATATCAGCAACTGCAAAAGAGCAGCCAGGATAACTGCAGCAATTGCATGCGGGGAGACCAGTGTCTCCTCCCTCTCACACGCACGCACAAGCATCAATTGTGGCATGACACGTCTACACAAATACACACAGCAAAGCAACATGCCTTGCCGTAGACACGGGAGATAGGAGGAGAGGAAGAGAGAGAAATTGGATTCGTTCCGTAGCCTACGCTCTATCAAGCACCCTAACACTGCGTTTTGCTGTCCTGCATACGCTTGAACTGCACAGCTTTAGAGCGCTGCATAGACTGATGGCGCACCGCATGGTGGGTACCAACACCTCTCCTGTAGGAATGCAGAGGTTTGTTCCACTCAGAACCACTGGTGCCTAGAATGCGTTGTCCCACTGCGTTGTTTAATTGCAGCTCTCGGTAGAAAATGGTGAAATTGACGTAATTCTGTAAAAGTGGTTTTATTTTCATTTTGTTTTTTTCATTTTTTATTATAATCTGTCATCGATTCATTTTCAATATTTGGCTTCAAATCGCTTTGATGGTCTCTTTCACAACCGAGTAATCCACTCACTGTGCTCCTCAATGCTTGCTTTGCAAATGCAAGTGAAATACACTACTTTTATTTTCATTGCGAGATTAGGAAATATTTCGTCATTGTGGAAAAATGTTAGCCTTTACAAAATGTCAAAACTACTATCATCTCAATTTGGACTCCCATTATTTCTATGACTCAGCATTATAGTATACCCATCCCGGGGTGCTCTTGTCCTTGGCTGAAACAATGCGCCGTGGTGAAGTTATATTATACCACAATCTCTAACCCAGTCAGTAACTCCACATTCTAACCCCAAACCCAACATTTTCCACCCAAACTAACCACCAAAAGTTAAAGGATGTCGTCATTTTGGACAGTAGGACAAAAGCATTTACATTTATCCTTTCCTCCATAGAATGATATTAGTAATGTAGTCGGTAAGGCAAGCGTACGGGGGAAGAGAGGTAAAGAGACATATATATGGATGGATATAGTTTGTCTACGTCATGTGCAGTAACGCTTCACATGCGGCGAACAACTTCTTGTCTCGGAGGGAATGCCATTGTCCTCTTGCGAATCTACCGATAAATCTCCTGCTTCGGCTTCGCCTTCGGCCTCGACTTCGGTTAGAGGATTGTAGAACAAGTCCACTCCCGAGTCGTACCCTGCAGCTTGGGCTTTGGCTAGTGTTTCGGCTTGGGCTTGAGTTTAAGTATTAAGGTCTCAAACCTCAGAACTTCTGTGGATATTTGCAAAACCGAACATAAATGAAACGAAGCTCAAAGAGACTAACGAGAAGCAAGATATTTAGGATATGAGGATCAAAAGACATGAATTCATAATTATATTTGTAACTAAAGAGACCTCTCAGTTATGGTGCGAAATTGTGGAAGTATCGCAGAATTCATAGGATCGGAGGCGTTTATGAGTAGAAATTTTCATTTGCATTCCATTTGTTCTTTGGCAAATTCTTTGCTTGAGCACTGTGGATGAACCACGATATTGCAACATATAAAGTCCGTTTGAAAATCTGTTTTTACAAAAAATAGTGATAATTGGTAATGGTCATGTTGTCAAAAATGAGAAAATAAGTTAAAACGGTAAAGCGATTTAAATATTGTATTACGAAGATGAAAGTCGGTACATACCACTTAGAAATTGTACCGTGACAAGCAAGTAGTGTTGTAAGAAAGTAGAAATGACAACGTATTGTGGTGAAGTGTATGAGTAGATCTATGAATTTTAGTTAATGTTTATATACTGTTCCCAAAAACTCCTGTAACATAAGGGATTACATGACTGTTCTGCTTCAGTAGGGCTGATTGATATGACAACAAATGTTCATTTTCCAAGCAAAATATCATAAGCTGCATGTGTGCAATTATTGTTGATCTGAATCTGAAGAGTCATCAATTAAGGTCGCCAAATCTCCATGTGGTAACATGACATATTTCCTCGGTAAGATTTAATAACCCATGACCGTCTTTTACATGTGAAGAAGGCATATGTTAGACCTATATTATCCTCACAATCATCGATTTTGGTGAAAAAATAGACAAATTCTAAACATTTAAAGCATTCAAACATGAGGAGTGAGATAATCGATTTAAGTGATATCTGAATGCTAGATTGTTAAATAAAGCATCAAGGCTGAACTGAGTGTGAATCTAGAAACATCAGATTGCTCTTCGTATTTTTGTCAAATTATTGCATATCACTGCCACATTGAAATCACTTGTGGCATGTTCCCACATACTTTTATAACCACCATCTTTTGCCCTTTCACTCATACCATATTTCCAAGCTATATTTGTCCGTCTGTAAGGTGCATCTCTGTAAAATCATCGAAGCATGTGCAATTCCATTTGCAATAGTGAAAAATCATCTGCATGTGCCGAATACACCAGTTATCACTGGCATCCAACAAGATTCCTAGGTCTGGTTTCCAAATTCATAAATTTCTTCTTCAATCATTTCATATGAGGACTTAATTTTCCTATACATGCAAATCAAATAAACGTTAAGAGAACAAATGGTAAAAGAGGGGCTACGTATTTCCCAAAGGTCGTTTCATCAAAGGTGTCGTGGAGTGCGTAAAGTGAACTTTGTCAAGTGAAGCGCCTATTGTGCCCTGAATGGCATTCAAGAAAGGAGTTCTTTTTTGTTATTTAAGCTATTATTATTATTATTGCTATTAAATAGTGCACTGTTGTCATTGACTCTTAGCCTGGCCTCACCTCAAACTATTTTATAAAATTTAACCGAATATCGATCTCAAACTGTGAAATTTTAAGAGAATTTGGAGTGTTTTAAGACATCAATAATATTAATACAAATATTGACGAGATATCCTTTCTGCTACAGACTACTCGCATAAGTGAATGGAAATTTCAGCCCGTTGTAATTCGATGGAGTTAAGCTTGTCTATGCATGTGATCTCAAACTTGAGTTGAATTGGCAACTATTCTGACCTGAAGAATATCTATTCAAATGTGATATTAACACTGATATGGAAATGAATTCTTTTGTGATGTTGAAATTGTAAAATATAAATTACAATGTAGGATAGAATTGTGTACGTGGGTGTTCTTTTTTGAATAATTTAACAACGCCAACTTAATTTATTACAATCATATGTCGTGTGTATGTGCTTAATGCCGCAGAGATCACGATATTCCAATTCTTTCAAATTAATTTACTTTTTCCTAACATGAAATGCATTATTATGTGAAACGTGCCATTATTTCTTGATATAATTGTCTGACGCCTTTACACGAGCAAAATATTTCACTTGCATCTTTTGTGTGACCTATTGAGACACGTGTGGGAGTCGTGGAAAACAGTTTAGGGTTTTGAATCCCTATTATATGTTCTTTTGAAAAGGCAAGGATGATGACATTTGTCAAGCAAACAAAAATTGACACTTCCTTGAAAATGTGTTCTTAAATAGAGAATGGCCTATTACGTTTAGGTTGAGCACAAAATTCACTTTTCGAAATGGCTGATTGTTCACTTATGCGTAAAATAGGCCGTTCACAAATCATCGGTGAGAACTAGTTCCTCGCCATGCCGATGAGAGGAATACTTTACTATTTCCTTCTTCTTACCTTGTAGATACTGCTGCTATGCAATTTGGGAAGAATTATTGATTCGTACCTGTAAACAATCATTATAGAATTCCAGTAAATCAATATCTATTGATGCTGCACTTCAAGCAATATGTGCAGATCGTAATTCATTGCCTACTGGAGTTTAGAACTTAGCATTTATCTCTCAAACCTGTGAATTGATCAATTTTAATGGAGGTTCACTAATTTTGATAGTGCTATCAGATCGGACTTGTTGATAAGTTAATAGAGTAGAATAGTTATTAGCCAGAAAGCCGAGATGAACAAGAAAGTCCGTCCTTTTTTGAATTAAGGCATGTTGGAGTGGTTGTTACTTGAAGATGTCAAGGTAAGTTGTGGCCTTCTTTGGGTTTATTATCGATCAACAATTTTGACTTCGATCCTGAGTTTTGATGTAACCAAGCCATGATTAGATTTGGTATCAAATTTTCTCGTTGTTCATCTATTGTAAAATGTGACTCTACTTTTTCTTGATTTATACTGTGGTTAAAGACCATTAATAGGTTTTGGAGAAAATAAGAAGGATTCTTCCTCTCCAAAATCCGTTCAAGATGGAACTACGATGATTAAGCATTGAAAAATCTTCTCGCATTTGGAAGTTGATTTAATATTTTAGCTCTGCACACCGAAACTCTTTAATGTGCATTTAAAGTCGATTTTGACTTTGTCAACGCTACGCTAAGTTGTAAAACAGTTTTCAAGGTTTTTTAAAATTTATTTATTATTTTGAGTAATAAACAAGTTAAAGTGTCCATTTTCGAAATTCAATGTTCCATAAATGTACTCCATTGTTGCTGCGCTTCACAAATGCAACTCTTGTTGAGAATATCACGTTTTATTAATAAGTTATTCGTTGTATGAGGCATCGTTTGTTAACTTCAATTCTTCAGAATTTTCAAACCCCGCTAAGTTTTCCTTTTGATTCTATCAATTCACACTTTCGAAGCCTTATCATGATGATGAGCTGAAATATTGAATTTGATAAAGGTAAGACTAGGAATCAACTTGGCTTCTTAATACAATTTGGAGAACAGAGCAATTGGATCAGTGTCACTAAAATACACAAATGAGTGCATTAGAAATGTGCAATGTGACTTTTTACGGTACTTCTGACTTTGTGCTTGTTCTTCAATCTCCGAACACTGGATTAAATGTGGAATGAGGGTTCATTTGTAGTGTGCATAGTCAGGTGGAAGAATTCCTGTCCTTCCTACAATAGTTCTACTCCATTTGAATTTGAAGCTCCATTGCTTAAAATACGGACTGGTGAAATACCGAATAACCGATTCTTTTCACTACACAACCCACTTTCTTTCATCAAAATAAATAGAACCATTTATACACACATACTTCGCCCATCTTCACTCCCTATATCCACAAGCACATTCTCCCACTCTCTTCCAACTTCCCTCCCTCCTCCCTCCCTCTCTTTCCCAGTACTCATTTTATTACAGTGTTCACTGCTCGCTTCCCTTTGTCTCGACTCTCGGTCATATTTTCGTAATGGGAATTGGCACAAGCTCGAACGTACACACTTTGAAATAGTTTCGGAAAGCTGGGCGTCCTTGTTGTAATTCATTTTCACGAAAGTGCGTCATTCAAAATTGAAATCGGCTTGTTCAAATTTAATCATGGCTTGATGCACCCATTCGTCTTTTGCACAATATCGATTTATTTACTACCTCCCCCCCCGTGATTAGTGGGCGAGTTGACTTTCACGCTATTTTGCGTTTGTTGATTGAAAGAGTACTTAAGGTGGTTAATCCTGTCACAGGAATTCACTTTTATTTAAAATGTCGAGAAAAGCAGATTTACCAGCTATGATCATTTCGAGGAAACAAATGCATGGGAAATTGCAGGTTTCTTCCATAGGGCAACAGCTAAACACATGCCATTCGCAGATTGGCGTAATAAAGAAGTATTTTAGAGAGAGCACACAATTAAATTTACATAAGTTAATTTTACTAATGGCTACGATAGAAATCCTACTTCGTTCTATAATCTCAATCCGCTTATTTGATCAGTAATCAAAATTTGAGAATGAAAATTGAACAAATATATTCCAAACCGCATTTGAAAGCATTTCTTGTTAAATTCAGTTTAGGAGAAATTTTGAAATAGCAAGCGACATATTGATGTATTGAAAGAAGAAGATTTTTAAAGTAGATTGAGCATTTGAAAGGAAGAATGGGTAAATCGATTATTTGTCAGTCATTTATGAGACTAATTGAAGATACTCGAGCGACTTCACTTCTGACACCCCACTTTACTCTTCAGGTCTGGTATTATCTGCACTGTGGACTGGAGACTTGCAACAATTGTACAGACGAGCCAAAATGGCCAGAGCACATATAAAAAAAATACATTTATAGCAAGGATGACTGGTTTAATCCACGATTACTTTCCGGCTTTCTCTTCACTTGCATGAGATTGATCTGAAATAAAAGGGCCATTACAACCTACTGATATGGTCATAAAGTGAATTATTAAATGGAGAGAGGCATGTGCATGTTTTGAAGATACAAATAGAGAAAGTCAGACAAATGCACCTAAAACACCCAATCCATCGAAAAAATGTTAAATTGCACTGATTTCTGAGTCTAATTAGACCTGCGGTGTGAAGCGTTGAGTCTGGCCAGTGTTCTATCAAAAGTTTCATCTATAGATAGTCCATTTCAGACATCCAAACGTTTAGTATCGCAAAATATAGAATAGTGAGCATAATACGTGATTGGAGATTTACATCGATTGGACGAAGCCTAGAGATTTTTGCTATTTTACCCATCTCACATCAGGAGTGGTGATATTGGAAGTGAGTGAATAGGAGTCAAGATGATTTGGTCCTCTCAAGCCATTGGCAGCACCTCTTACTCAACACTTTAATCACTCTCATCTTTTATCCATCAATATGCACCATTCAGTAGTGTAGATAATTGGAATATTTGAAGGCTGTTAAATTTGCTCGCACTTCTGCTTGACTGTTGGTGCACACTTTCACTACTTCCTAATGGTACTTCCTAAAACAAATGCAGACTCACCTAGTCGAATTTGGGCAAGCTAGTTCAAAAGTAATTAGCCCTTTTCAATGACTGTGCTCATTTTGCTCCTCCATGACGAGTATAAATCAAAATATACAAGTGGCATTTCAACATTCGTGTCATGCTGTCTAACTGACTTACTGGTAGTACCGTTCGCATGTTCAGTCCTGAGGGATGTATCATTCACATGCCTTCCGATTTCCGCATCTACAGTGTTAAAATATCAATGTCAATCAAGATAAACATATCAGCAGATTTTGCGTGTGTTGCCTTGCCATTCCACTTCCAGTCTTCTTTTATTTACGACAATCTTTAGTGTAAGTAACTAGAGTATTTTAAGGCTGTATAATTTGCACGCACTTTATAAAGGCGAGTTCTAAAGAAATTATCTCCTTCCAATGGTTATACAAAATTAGTTCCACGTAGTTGAATACAAATGAGAATTAATTCAACCGAACCAGCTTATGAGTTTCACTTATCCTTTACTTCCCACTTCAACATTGGGAAATTCGCTGTTCGAGTACTGCGGATGAACCGTAACATTGGAACAGATGAAACCATTGGAGAAATTCGTTTTTGTACACAAATTGCAGTAATCAAGTAGCCAAGGTTAAGAAAAGAGATTTAACCGGTAAATCCATTTAAATGAAAGTCGACACTTACTAAGTTGAGATTGTGCTGTCGCAAGAAGGAGGGTTGCAAGAAGGTAGAGAAGACAACGCATTTTAGTGGAGTGTGTGAGTAGATTAATGGATGTTGGATGATGTTTATATACTGTGCGCATAATACCTACCACCTTGCAGGCTACATGACCGTTCTGCTTCATTAGAGCTGAATGATATGACATTAAATTCTCATTTTGAAAGCAAAATATCATAAAATGCATGCCATTATTGTTGGTCTGAAACTGAAGAGTTACATACTAAGGTTGTTACATTTGCATGAGATGAAATGTTATATTTCCACGGAAAAATTTGAGAAACCATGACCCACCTTTTAATGAGAAGAAAACAAATTTAAGACCTGTAGTATCTCTAGTGCCATCGACGGTGGCGGAAATCACTTGACTGCTTTCAATCATTTAGAAGATTTAAACATGTGGAATGAGAGTAGCGTATTTAGTTACGTCGGAAATTAGAGTGATTAGATATGGAATTAAAACCGAACTGGATGTTCATTCAGATATCATCTGATTCATGTATTCATATATGAATTTAGCAATTTTGTCAAATTATTCCATATAATAGCTACATTGAAATAACTTGTTGCATACACAGGTTAGGCATCAACCAAAGGGCGGTGTTCTAAACAGTCCACAACTTGATGTCACACTCCACCTTTTATTTAAATGAAGATATGATAATTCCAGAACTAAACCTTTGTATAAACAGATTGTCTTCTTTATGCCATATTTCCAAGCTCTACTTGTTCAGTTTTAAGCTGTGTCGTTGTTGTAACATCCAAGCAAGTTCAATCATATTTGTAACCGCTCATAAGTCGCCATCATATGCTAATGAATCATAGGTACGCTTTTCAAGTTCATAAAATCTCTTCTCCAATCATTCCATATGAGAACATCATTTTCATATATGGAAATGGAATAAAGGTGAAAAGGTCGTTTCACCAATCGAGTTTGCAAACTCTCTTTAAGTATCTATTTTGCCTTGCAAAACATTCAAGTAAAGTTATTATGTTATTTAAACCAGTATTATTATTATTATTAAATAGTGTACTATTGGGGCGTTGAGCGGTGATGTCTTTAAATCTTACAGCCAGGCCCTTTTAAAATATGAAAGTCTCACATCTAACTTCTTTGAATATCCACCTCAAATTGTACAATTCGTAAAAGAATTCTGTGAGTATTAAGATTTTATATTATTTACACTCGCGTAAGTGACAAGAAAGTTACTAGAAATTTCAGCCTGTTTTAATATGTTTTGATAGAGTTTAAACCTGACTATGTATTTGATCTCAAACTTGAGTTAGTGACAACGTATTGAATAGCAAGTTAAGATGCATCAAGATGTGTCACGAAATGAAATATCCTGTAAAATTTGGCATTGCATCATTGCCCGACACCATCACACATGCAATAATTTCACATGCATATTTTGTGTGACCTATTGAGACACGTGTGGGAGTCGTGGAAAACAGTTTAGAGTGTTAAGCCCCAGTCTTGGATCATACGTTCTTTTGAAAAGGCAAGGATAATGAATGAATTATTGACATTTGCCAAGCAAATGAAAATTGATACTTCCTTGAATGTGTGTTCTTAAATGGAAAATGGCCTATTTCGTTAAGAACGAGCACAAAAAACACGTTTCGAAATGCTTAATTGCTAACTTAAGTGTAAACTAAGCCTGTCACTAACCATCGATGAGAACAATTTCGCCATCAAGCAGTGGAGGAGAGCGGTGGGAGGAGAGGTTGAAATTCTTTAACAGTTCCTTCTCCTTACCTTGTAGGTATTGCTACTATGCAGCAGTGGAAATAGTGTTTATTCGTTTCTGTCAGTAATCATTAAAGAATTCCAGTAAATCGATATCGATTGACTCTCTATTTTAATCGTATTTCAGATCTTATTCCATTCACCATTGGTCATTGAAACATTGCGATCATGTCTTACAATTGTGTTTTCTGAACAGTCCACAACTTGAAGTCACAGCCACTTTGTACTTAACCGAAGATATGACAATATCTGTTGTCATTGGTTGGAGCATAACAAAATCTTCTTCAATTTTTAACCACGGGAAAGCATTACAATGAATTGAGCAGGAAATGAGTTGAATAAAATGTGAAATAGATGGGTGATAAAGTTTAAGAAGTTATTGGGACTTAGAGCACCATGAGTCCTCATTTTTGTTTCGATTCGGTGGCAGTGAATTTTGTCCAATGTTTTCAAGTTGGGTAGAGTTCGATTTGTGATGTCGTAATGTTTAATTGTCAATATTAATTTCAACTTGACAAATTAGTCCAATTCCTCAGTGATTCGATTTATCTAATTCGTTCTACAGCCGAGTCCATCCAAGTAGATGTGAGAAACAACCAAGAACTATGCGTAGCACAACTCAATTCAGTTCAACCAAGGATCGCAGAATATTAGGATCCTCAACAACTCATGCATCGGCATCGTCCCAAACACCACCATCAATATCATCACCATCATCTCACTTGGAACTCAATTTAAAATTTGTGTAGTTACCACTTATTATTTTTCCACTTAACACATTGCCATTCTATTGATTTTTCGATAATCATCCAGAGAGAACTTAATGGCGCTTGTCAAAGAGCCGACTTATATCCATAAATATGGTGCGCATTTGAAGATTGGGCAATTCCTGGGTCCCAATAAGCTCATCTGTCCATTGTCAAAATTAAATGTCTTTTTAATAATTGCCAAGTTGCCTGTTATGTCCAATTCAATAGTCATTTAAATAATATATTTTTAAATGCAAATATGCCGGATCAGTGAGTCGCGGAAAATAAACGTGACTTGGCTGACATCCGGTGTTGTCGCTAGACTTGCTTTGACTTTGTCCCTACCTCCTTCAATTGGGATTTCTACGAAAGTTGAATGTTTAATATTTATTCCCACCAAGTAACTTCCAAACGAGAACCTAATGAAATGGCCCAGAATTGCCTCCATTTCAGGTGGTTGGCAGAACAGGGAAATTGCCTCTGGACCAATGCCGATTCAATTGATATTAGTGGGAATATCCGAATCTGATCTTGAAATTTGATCCCTTTGATGTAAATTCATATTCCTACAAAAGAAGTGCAAAGCTTAAGACAATAGATACATTAAAAGAGAAATCATTTTTAATTAACTGGGGCTATTTGAGAATGACCACATTAATTGGAAAAATAAATGAGATATTAAGGTATTATTGTTCTCTTGATAAGAACAATTTATTTCCCACTATCACATTTATTGAATTAAATGATCAATTGTCCACTAAGTGTTGTACAAAAATGATCTGAGAATGAGGAGATACGAGGCCCTTTCACCAAAGTTAGATGTTAGTGGACATGAAGGTTGAGACTTGTTTAAGTTGAACAACAGTCTGGTTACACTTCGGAAACCGAATTACAAGAATCAAAATGGATTATATTCTTTTCAGTGCACTTGATATATACACCTTATTTGTATTGCCATTAAATATTGTATAAGTTGAGGTGATATTCACTAAGGCTATTTTAGGCAGATAGGAGTGAGGCTGTTTATGCTGCAAAATTGCCAGACGCCAACCATTCATTATTTATTACTAATAATTATAATTTAAGTGACCGAATAGCATGCTAAGCAGTCCTCAACTTGATATCACACTCCACTTTGTACTTAACTGAAGATATGGCAATTACAGATCTAAACGAACGTATAAGGAGAATGTTTTCGTCATGCCATATTCCCAAGTTATACTTGTCCGTATTTAGGCTGCCTCTCTGTGGGAAGATCCACGCATGTCCAATCCTATTTGTATTACGTCGAAATTGGTGTGCATGTGCCGAATAACCCATTGACCACGGTCATTGTGTAAAATTCATAGGTACGATTTGGATTCCATAAAATTCATCTTCAATCATTCCATATGAGGATTTCGCTTCTATCTGTTAAATGAATAAGTGATAACTTAGAAGATGCAGAGTTCCAAAGAGAAGTTTCACAATTCGTTCTCCGGATAGCACATATTTGTGTCTACCACGTTAAGTGACTCGTACAATGTTCTATTTAATCAAGATGAGACTTGACGAGTGTCTCCACTTCTCTCGTTCGTTGTTTTAATCTATGTGTTCACTGGTTCTCAGAAGTGTCTGAATGACACTAAATCACTCCTTGTCTTCACGATACTAACTTATTTAGGACCAACGGGTAACTATCCACTGAACCTCATTTCTAATGTATATTTGACTAGCGTTAACTTTCATCTCTGTGAAGGAATTGTAGAAGGGAAATTGAATTGATTACAGTCATAATCCGTGGATAGAGAGACCACTAGACTTCTACAGAGTTCAAAAGTACAATCTTCCAATTCTTGCAAGTTGAATATATTTTCGCAATCATTAATTGAATTATCATGTGAAATTTACTATTTCTTCTTGGCACCACTGTGTGACCTATTGTGACACGTGTGTGCGTTGTTGAAAGCAGTTTACAATGTCACATTTCAGCCTTGGCATATTTGCTCTTTTTGAAAAGTCTAATAGAGTGAGTGATTATGGACATTTGTTAAGGAAACGAAAATTGGAGCTTCCTTTAGTGAATGTCCTTAAATCAAATATTGTCTATTCTGTGGAATTTAAAGCACAAAATAACGTTTGGAAATAATTAGTTGTTCACCTACGTGTAAATTAGGCCGTTTACAATTCATCGGTGAGAACTAGTTCCTCGCCATGCCGATGAGAGGAATACTTTACTATTTCCTTCTTCTTACCTTGTAGATACTGCTGCTATGCAATTTGGGAAGAATTATTGATTCGTACCTGTAAACAATCATTATAGAATTCCAGTAAATCAATATCTATTGATGCTGCACTTCAAGCAATATGTGCAGATCGTAATTCATTGCCTACTGGAGTTTAGAACTTAGCATTTATCTCTCAAACCTGTGAATTGATCAATTTTAATGGAGGTTCACTAATTTCGATGGTGCCATCAGATCGGACTTGTTGGTAAGTTAATAGAGTGGGATAGTGCTTAACCAGAAAGCCGAGATGAACAAAAAAGTCCGTCTTTTTTGAATTAGGGCATGTTGGATTGGTTGTTACTTGAAGATGTCAAGGTAAGTTGTGGTCTATTCTGCGAATATCATCTCATTATCAAGCTCACTTTTTCGACTTTTTCGCTAATTGACTTGGGTCGTATGAGTATTTACAGAATCTGCTATGAGGGGAAACTCGACATGGTTCCATTAGTCGTAAGCAACTCTCACGAAGTGAAATATCTACATCAATGTGCTTTACAATAATGAGAATGTATTGACGATTGAAATAGCACGCAGCAACGGCTGTGCCAGTGAAAATAAAAATAGACGTTTATGTCACACTCAGTTTTGAAATAATGTTAACTCGCACACTTGCATTTATGCACATTCTGAATTTCTTTATATAGGCCACTAAGGTGACTGTGCTATTGGATGGCATAATAATGTAGTGCTGTTCATGTTTTAAAATGAATGTGACCATACACGGATGATGCATTTGACAATGAGATGAAGGAATTATCATTTTGACCCAGTGAAAGACAGGCATAAAGTACAAAATGTGATTAGGTAGGTAATAGGTTAATAAATTCAATTACTACCTCTCATGATCTAGATGTCGAGTGTATAATATTGTCAATATCTAATAATCTTTCTTTTACCTAAGTGATAAAGAAATTTCAAAGAACAAAGAGTGTTCCAATGATGTCGCTATCTCAGATAGCGATGGTACTTTTCAATCGGGAACTTTCGAAGATTTACTCATCTCCGAGGAAGCACAAGCTAATCTAGAACGCCAGTTAGCAACCCTTTGCACCGCATTTGAGCATAATAAGTTCCAGAAGGAGGCCGGTCGAAATTGGGATCGCTTTTACAATCGTCACGGTGTCAAATTCTTCAAGGTTAGTATGATTGAGGTTTATCTTTTAATTTATAAACGCAATGCGTAGAGTTAGTCTCCGATTTTCCATAAGGCTAATAATATTCATAATAGTTGTTCATTACGCTGTTCAGATAGGGTGGAAGATAGAGGTTATCTCATTTACTACCCACCTCAGCAAACATTTTGGTACTTGGTTAGGGTTAGCCATATAGAACATTCAGAATTGGATGGTAACAATTCAACTCTACAGGTCCATTGATACTAGACCAATTTATAGTAATCAATACTTAGTCTAAGTAACAAAACATTTTCCATTACCAATCTGTGGTTCTAAACCGGCAGATTCATACCGAACTTTCCTTGAGAATATCATACTAAGCCGTAAGCCCAATGAATGACTCTAAGAAAAAAGTTGAACCGTTTTCTTACTTATTACTGAGTGGATAATTCTTGTCTCTTTACATCATTCTTAGGATCGGCATTGGACTCAAAGAGAGTTCAAAGACCTAGCCCAGATATCAGAGTGTGAGGAGATTCAGGTGACAATTTTCCCTTAATTGAGGACTTCAATAGGAGTCGGAAGAAACCTGGTAGGAATATTCCCGGAATAATTTATCCTACTTATTGATTGTGAGCAGGCGTATTAATGTACTTACATTAACCTCTATTTCAGTGATTTTCTACGCCTGTGATATTTCACCTGTTCCTTCTCCTTACCTTTGCAGTACCTTTGATATTTCACCTAAAGCTTTTGCCAGTGTGATGGAAAATACGACATTCAGCAATTTTGTATGGTGTTTCTCGTGAAGCAGCACACCGTTTTGGTAGCCCTGAAAAATGTCACAAAACCTAACTTACTTGAACCTTTAGAAGAAGCAGACCCCTGTTACCTTTCAAATCGCCACCATAATTTTTGTCCTTTCAGCTATTCATCCTGACCAGATGCCAACCTCTCTTGAAAATGTACCTTCTCTTAAAGCTTTTATTGATGCAATATATAAGTAAGGAAATTGTCAAATAAATACATTAAAGTTAATGCTGCCGGTCTTATCCCGGAAAAAATAAGCAAAGTGAAGCCAGATCTAATCAGAGCTAATGTAAAACAAGGATAAAACATCATTTCTTTTCCTTGCTTTCTTTCTTCTTTAGTTCATAGTGGAGTCTAATATCAGCAAGTATTTCCTCGCACAGCTTCCATCCTCTTGCATACTACAAATGAATTGTTAGAATAAGAGTGATATGACTGAAAGTGATAGCATACATAAGTGGGGAATTCGTATCGGAATATATATTCGTTGTCTTTCATCTCCATCGAAATAGTCATTGAGGTGTTAATGGTAAAGCAATTTCGAGCATATTTTACTGAGAAAGGTGGAATGAATTCACTAGAAGTGAGTTGTGTAAGGTAAGAGGATTTGCAAGCTTACCTGCGTAGTTGGTATTCTATCATCTGGAGCAAGGTATCTAGAGACTCTTTAGATTTGAATTTGTAAGTTCCACTAAAGTTGCTCTTTTTACTGGACGACATATTGGCGGATCTAAAACTGAGGTCGTAGTGAATAAACTTCAAAATTCGAATGCAAATACGGTTCAAGAATTAAATTTTAAATCAATTTGACACAGATATTCTCATTCTGCCAATGAAAGCTAAATACTAACATAAGTTAAATGTTTACTTAATTTTTAAAGAATTAACTGTTGTGCGTGTCTATGAACGGGCCAATTTTAACTTTTCAGCAAATTTTGGTGAATGGATTCCCGGCTAACTGAAATTCTATTCAAGTCTGCAAGTAAACGATTTTAGGCGGTCTGCATGAGCACAGCATTCACATGCAAATCCAATTAGTTTGCAACATGGAACGTCAGCGGTGGCTGATATGGGCAAATCGAAGCTAATCGCGAGTGGAGCTGACTGAGTTGGGCTAAGATAATAGAGGATTTTTTCAGAATGTGAAGAAGGGTATTTGAAAGGAATCCGTTATACATTAGTTGATAGGATGGAGGAGAGTGAGAGTGAGAGCGTGTGATATGAATGAGAGCTGGATTACGCAAATGAAGTGAGTGCTTTTAGAAAGGTCGTTTGATTTGGCTATCTTCGATCACTGACAATTGGGGGACTTATTTCATTAAATTATTGAAAACCACGATGCGAGTGAAATAAATCAAAATAAACAAATTAAATTCTTCCTATTATTTTAAAGACATAATGAACAACATAGAAACAAGTCTGCGTTACTGTTGCCAAAATTATTGCCATCCTAAATCATTTTAATTACAAATATGGTCAATGAACACTTCCCACTGATAAAATGAGAGTTTCTTATTTAAGCTGAAATGTAACGAATTTCATTATGAAAAGCTATGTTTCCTTTTTTACCGATTATTTATTCAAATACCAGACGTGGATTCAATTAGAACTACCAAATTTCTATTAAATATAGATAAACAGGATAAGTTATTTGGAATGGCTTTCAAATACTTCAAACTTTAAGCGTCCTTCACAATATGTCTGCATATCCATTTCAATTTGAGTCTTATAATCAAGAACATATATTATTACTAATAATATTAAAATATTCTAAAATAAGGCATTACCAGAACAATACTTCCAAATTCCATTTAAATTTTCCTTTAGCTACCAGATAAGCATTTATTTAAACAATCAAAGTGAGAGTATGCGGGCACCTAATTCTAACACGGGAGAAATCATTTACTGCCAGGATTAAAAGTGGTTGGCCAACAGGTACTGAGAGAATATCAACTGTCGAAGTGTGCCTGATTTTTAATGTTATTTCAAGTCATTTGAAGCTGTGTCAACTGAATTATGAGGTTTTAATAGGAGTCAGTTCACGTGCAATATCTGTTATCATTAGTTAGAGAATAACAAAAGCTTCTTCAATTTTTAACCATGGAAAAGCATTACAGTGAAATGAGCAGGAAATGAGTTGAATAAATTGTGAAATGAAACCTCATTTTTTAATGTATATTTGACTAGCGTTAACTTTCATCTCTGTGAAGGAATTGTAGTAAGGAAATTGAAATGCTTACAGTCATAATTCATTGGTAGAGAGACTACTGGACTTCTTCAAAGTTCAAAAGTACAATCTTCCAGTTCTTTCACGTTGAATATATTTTCGAAATGATGAATTGAATTATCAAGTGAAATGGGCTATTTCCTCTGGGTACCATTGTCTGACACCTTCACGCAATGAAAATATATCCCTTGCAACTTTTGTATGACCTATTTTATGAGAAGCTGTTATGATGTATGTCGAAACGCTAGTCAACGTTGCTCTAGAAGATCGTCTATGTGTTTAATCTCAAATTAGATTTAGAGACGATGTAGTTAATAACGAGTCATATGAGAAATTGGCAACTTTTCAAATCCACAAACTCGACTCTGTCACGTCAAGTGCCTATTAAGTTCTGCATAACATTCTAGTGAAGCTATTTTGTTATTTGAATCAGTATTATTACTATAATTAAATAGTGCTACGTTGGCACATTGGGCGGTTCTGCCATTGAACAACTCAGTGTGGCCATTTTGAGGTATGAGCGGCCTCACCTCTGACTGTTAATATCGATCTCAAATTATGTAAGTTTAGAAGAATTCTGTGAGCATTTGGAGTTAAAAAATGGCACAAATATTGGAAATACATTTTTTTCGGAAATTTCATTTATACCATTTCTTGCACGACGTCATTTATTTTCATTAATTATATTTTAAAGTCCCGATATTTGTCAAAATATTAGTCGACGTA
Source organism: Hymenolepis microstoma (assembly GCA_000469805.3). NCBI lineage: Eukaryota > Metazoa > Platyhelminthes > Cestoda > Cyclophyllidea > Hymenolepididae > Hymenolepis > Hymenolepis microstoma. The sequence continues at coordinate 3,413,879 of LR215993.1, read as the reverse complement.
GCTCCAGAACACTCGCGAAAGTGACAAGATGCAACCAGAAATTTCAGCTTATTTTCATATTTCATTCGATGGAGTTTAATCTTGACTGTGTATTTGATCTCAAATGAGATTTAGTGACAATGTATTGAAAAATGGGTCACACGAGACATTGCTAATTTTGTTAACCTTGAGAATATGTATTCAAAAGTGGTACTGACATTTGTTTATAAATGAATTTTTTTGAGTGTCAAAAATTGTGCAATGTGGAGCATAATGTGGAGGGAATGATGAACAAGAGTGTCTTAGTGGAAGTTTGAATGTTAAAATTTTCTGTTGATTCTGCAAAGGAGCAGATACTTCGAAATAATTCCATTAATATTCTTGTTTAAATGTAGTGCATATATACGAACTAGCAGTTCTAATTTATTACCATCAACCGTTCGTAGAGAGGTATTGATAATATGACTAATGTAGCGGATTAGCTGCCTAACTAAGCTTGACTGTATTCAGAAACCTCTGTGGCAAATTCTCCTTGTTAGTACGTCTCACTGAAGTAGCTAAGCTACTGCAAAGCTTTTCAAGAAACAGACGTATCCAAGGCACACGTTTATTCTAGACATGCATGACGTGGAGTGTGAATAAGGAGGAAGCTTAGTCATTCAACAAGGCGGATTAAGTAAAACATGGGGAGGCTTTTGATTGGCTATTGGCTGTGTGTCCTCGCACTCAATCCGTACGCGAAGTTGAACGCCCGCTCCTTCAAGCCACGCTGTGCGCTCATGAGACGACGTGTCCCACACTGATCATTATAAAGGAGTGTTTTGAAATTAGCACAAATTTAAATTTGCATAAGTTAATTTTTATAATGATTCTGATAGAAAACTTATTCTTTCTAAGATCTCACACCATGAAAATAAAAGTTGCGCACAAATCAATTTATTTAAATTAAAATTTGACATATTGATGTAATAGCAATTGGCATATTTTTGCATTTGAAGAAGTGAGTCGTTTATTTACCATTGAGTGATATTACGTTATTTCAGTTAAATGCTTATTCCTCATCGATTCGCCTTTCAGCATCCCCTTGTGCCTTCTTGCGATGTTTTTCCAATTTTTCACAGCCGTAGATAATGATTGCTAGCAAACACGCACTAGCAACTAACAGGCCTACTATTAACCCAAGCGACTTATAATTCCCCTTTTTGTTTGTATCAGATTGACCTGAAATAAAAAGTACGTCAATATACGTTAGTGCATATGTGCATTAGTAAATGAAGAAATCCATGCTCATGTTTTAATGCATCCAAAACGCCCAGTTCATCGCAACCAATTTCAAAAAACTCTTATTTCTGAGCCAAATTAGGCTTGAGGAAGTGAAACGTTGAGGCTAACCAGTATTCTTTTAATATTTTTAATTATTGGTGCTCTATGGCAGGCATCAAAATTGCTCCTACTAAAAAATATCCAATAGTGAGCATAGCAAGTGATTAGAGATCTACATACATGGACTAGTATACCTAACTCACCTCTAGTGTGTTGATATTGGAAATGTCTGAATCAAGACGATTATATCCAATTGGGAAAGTGGCAGTTCTTCTTACTCGACAATTTAATCACTTTCGTTCAGTATCCATCAATATACACCATTCAGCTGTGTGGATAATAGGAATATTTGAAGGCTGTATAATTTGCTTGCACTTCTGTGTGACTGTTTGTGCACACTTTCACTACTTCCTAAAACAAATGCACACTCACCTAGTCGAATTGGGAAAGCTAGTTCAAAAGTGATTAGCTCTTTTCAATGACTGTGCTCATTTTGCTCCTTCGAGATGAATATAACTGAAAGTGTACAAGTGGCATTTCACCATTAATGTCATGCTGTCTAACTGACTCACCGATAGTGCTGTTCGCTTGTTCAGTCGTGAGAGATGTATCATTCACTTTCCCTCCGATTTCCTCACCTGAAGCATTACAAAAGCATTGTCAATCAAAGGCACCATATCAGCATATTTGGCGTGTGTTGTCTTGCCATTCCACTTTCAAAAAGACTATTCTGAGTTTATCTATAAGCACGTAGAATTCACAAAGCTCTAGTCTAACTTCACTCGGAATATTTACAGATAAGACACCATCAATTAGAAACTGGCATAATTTTACTACCTGTTGGTTTGAATGTTTGGCTGTTGATCGGTGCTTCTGCTGTTTACCAACTTGAAGTTTGCAATGTCTTTGCCTGCCAATACAGTTCAGTAGGATTTAAGCAGCTGATCACTTAGTGAGATGCTAATCACATTTAAAAATACCATAAGCCAGTTAGAGAGTAAACTACCCTCCATGAATTATTAAAGAGAGGAAAATGGTGGGTGAGTCAGGTGTAGTGCAAAGTCCATACTAAAGGTGTATACACTGAAACCACATTGACCTAATAATTCAAGTGGATCAGATGAGATGGGGCATCTGCAACTGAAAATGCAACCTTTCTTAACTTGTCACTAGTTTTCTCATACATACACTTCATCCTCCGAGGATATTGAATGTGTACCAGACTCACTAAATGATATGAAATAAGGAAAATATCGTTGAATTATTTGCTTCTCAGATAGTCATTAGCAAATTATTTGATTAGTAATCAAAATATCATAAAATGCATGCAATTATTGACGCTCTAAAATGGAAAATTTAACCACTAAGATTGTTAAATTGTAAAACCAAGGCTGTTTTTAATTGAAAGGAACGCAAATTTTGCATTTATATTACCCTCATTATTATATTTGTTCATTTGCAATTAGTTTGAGGGTTTAAAGACAAGGAGTGAGATTATTAATTTTAGAAGCATCAGAAAGCAAGAGTAATCGACTTGGAGTCAAAGCTAAAATAAGTGTAAATTCGGAATTCATCAGATTCACAAATTCATAATTGGCATGAGTATTTTTGTCGAATTATTCCATGTTACTGCTACATTGAAATCACTTGTTGCATATTCCTACATGCTTTCGAATCCACCGACTCCTGCCTATTCTTTGAATAGTATACTGTGGATGGACCATGATTTTGAAATAAACAATGGTACATTTAAATGTCAGTTTTTGCACACAAATAACAATAATCAAGTACCCAAAATAGGATGATATGTTAAAACGGTAAAACGATTTGATCATTGTGTAACGAATAGAAAATTCAATACATACCAAGTTGGGATTGTGCAACTGCAACAAGGGAGGTTAAAAGAAGATAGAAAAGACAACGCATTCTCGTGGAGTGTCTGAGTAGATTAATGGATTTTGAATGATGTTTATATAATGTGCACATAATACCTACGACCTGGCAGACTACATGACCGTTCTGCTTCATTAGAGCTGAATGGTATGACATTAAATTCTCACTTTAGAAGCAAATATCATAAATGCATGCAATTATTGTTGGTTTAAAACTGAAGAGTTAACAATTATGGTTGTTAAATTAGCACAAGTTGGCATTTTTGATTTCTTCAGATAAAATTAGATAAACTAAGGCAGTTTTTAAGCGGTAAGAGCGAAAATTTTAAACCTCTAAGGAATGAGATAATCGATTTTACATACGTCAGAAAGCTAGTGCTAGATATGGAATCAAAGACAAGCCTTGCGTAAATTTGGAAGTCATTAGATTCACAGATTCGTAATTGCCTTTCGTATTTCTGCTATATCATTCCATATCACTGCTGCATTGAAATCACTTTTGGCATGTTTTTACATCCACACTGCCCCGCTTATTTACCCTCTCTGTATGCCCATCACTGCAACCATTCACCCCACAGGCTCGGAGTCACCTGCAGAGCGGTGTTCTAAACAATTCATAACTTGATGTCACACACAACTTTGCATTTATCTGAAGATATGACAATTCCAGACCTAAATCTATGTTTAAACAGATTGTCTTCTTCACACCATTTTTCTAAGCCCTGCTTGTTCAGCTTTAAATTATACCTTTGTGGTAACATATAAGCAAGTCCAGTCGTATTTGTAACCCCTCATAAATCGTTTTCATATGCCAATACCCCAGTCACCACTGACATTCCGCAGGATTCATAGGTCAGATTTTCAAGTTCACAAATTTCTTCTTCATGCTACTTTAGATAATTTAACTGATTACCCACCTCAAATTGTAATTTTAAAAGAGTCCCAAGAGTATTAAGAATGCAAAAAATATTACAAAAAAATTAAAATGATACCTTTTCATGAATTTCATTCAAATCATTTCTTGCAAAAGAACTATTACTTTCATTGATTAATTAACAAAGTTATAGGACATGAGAAAACACTGGTCAAAGTTGCTTCGAAACACTCACGTAAGAGTTAAGATGTGGCTGGAAATATGCCATTGGATGGAGTTTAGGCTTTTCTGTTTCATCTGACTGAGTTTAAGTTCGTCTGTGTGTTTAATCGCAAATCAAATTTACGAGTCACGTGAGAGTTTGCCAATTTTGCTGAACTGAAGAACATCTATTTAAGTGTAGCATTGACATTGACTTAGAAATGGATTCTTTTGGAAGTCCAAAATTGTAAAATATAAAACACACTGAAGAGTATAATGGTGCAGGTGCGTTTTCTATTTAGAAGGATTCCACAATGCCAATTTAATTTGTTAAAGTCACATGTTGTGCGCATGTATTTTATGCCCCAGAGACCACCTGTCTCACGCAGAGTTCAAAAGTATGATCTTCCAATTCTTCCAAGTTGAATATATCTTCGCAGTTCTGAATTGAATTATCATGTGAAATGGCATATTACGTCTTGGCATCATATTTCACTTGCACCTTTTGTGACCTCTTAAGGCACTTGTTGGAGTTGTGAAAGGCAGTTTACAATATAGTTCTTTTTGAAAATGTAAAGATAGTGAATGAATAATGGGCATTTTTTTTAAGAAATCAAAGGTCACTACTTTCTTGAATGAGTATTCATAAATAAAAAATGGCCTATTGCGTGGAGATCGAAGCACAAAATGGCGTCTCAAAATAGTTAATTGCTAATTTATGTGTAAATTGAGTCTATAAAAAATCATCGGTGTGAACTATTTCCCCACCATGCCGACTGGAGAAATACTTTACTAGTTTCTTCTCACTACACTGTGGATTCTGCTACTACGCAGGATGGGAAAAATTATTGATTCGGCAGTGCCAGCAATCCTTTAAGAATTCCTGTAAGTCGATGTCTATTGATGTCCTACTTCATAAAATAAGAGCAGATCGTAAGCCAGTCATAGTAGTATTTTGTAACTTTACAATTATCTCTTACACTTGTGAAATGGTCTAGTGGTAAGGAAGCTCAGTAATCTGGTGGATATCGGGCCTGTCGATAAGTTAATAGTACAGGATTATGGTTAGCTAGAGATCTGAGGTCAACAAGCATGTCGGTTCTTTTCTAATTAGACCATGCTGGAGCTTCGTTACTAGAACTTGTCGAAATATGTTGTGATCTCTGTAGAGTTTAATATCAATCAACAATTGTGGCTTCAATCCTGAGTTTTGATGTAACCAAGCCGTGGTCAGATTTTGCATCGACGTGTCCTGTTGATTAATATTTGAGGAAAATGGGTGTACTTGTTCTTGTTTGGTACCATGATTTGTCTTTTAATAGGTTATGGAGGAAAGAAGAAGGATCGTTTCTCTCCAAAATTGTTAAAGGTTGCACGCCATTTTCCCGGTGTCTGTAGAGCAGCCAGCTATGCTCAGTTGTTCTACGTCAGTATCTGATTAAAGCTGCAATTTAATTCTAATATAATGGTGATATTTTTTGCGTTGAAACTTACTGTATTTCAATGAAACATGCAGTTGCCCAAAGTTAGCTTTTCTCTGAAAATTTAGCAGCGTAATTCGTTTACATATTACTGCTGATAGCTTAGGTGGAAATGTTGTCAATCTACGTTATAATAACTTCTATGGTTTTGACATTTTTCAGTGCTTTCATTTTCTATTAGAACCGCTGAATTTAATTTTTCGTGACAGACAGCCCTTTTAACCACTACGCGCTCAAGCCTATTTTAATGCGTTAAATTTAAAAATAATTCTATGTGTCAACTTGTGTACAGATCCTGCTGTTGATTGAATAGTCTCGTGGTAAAATCATGCCATCGGGTGTTTCAAGCGAGATTTGCGATGAGACCGTCTAGATTTTTAAATGGAGTCCACAGTGATATGTTTTTGTGGCGTACCCAGTCTATTGGAAATTTGACATAATTTTATAAACGGGAATACAAATGACCCGTTGCACGGGCTATCAGGAAACTATGCTGTTCGAAATTAAATATACGAAATCCACTTACCGAGTGCTGCTCAATTAGTGCTGACAAATATTAGTAATTAAGTAGCCTAATATGACGACTTCATTTCTTGTGTGGAAATCAAACGAGCTTTAAGTAACAAATGATAAAATAGAAGCTACACCGTTCTCGAAGGTCGTTTCGTGGAGTGAGCAAACTCGTAGTGGATTGCCGCACTAATAGGCCTTCATGTATGCTCAGTAATCTCTATGACAAGATCTCCTAGTTCTTAAAGGCTCCCAGCATTATCAAATTTACTGCAAAGCCAATGAGAAAACAGACGTATGACGGAGACTCGTTTATATGAGAAGTGTTACAGACAGGGTTTGCTAAACCAAGCAGGGACTACTGATTGATAGTTGGGTGGGCGGTCTCCGAATTGGTGACACAAACTCGACTCTGTCACGTTAAATGCCTATTACGCACTGCATAGCACACAAGTAGAGTTATTTTGTTATTTAATTTACTAATCATAAATATATAATTATTATTATCATTAAAATGTAGTGCAGTGTTTGGTGTGTTGGAGGATACTGTCATCGAATCTCACAGTCTGGCCATTTAAGGTATGAAAGCCCTCACCTCTAAGTGCTTTAACTGATTTAACTGAACATCGACCACAAATTATGCAATTTTAAGAGGATTCTGAGAATCCAAAGACTTCAAGAAATTAGCAAAAATATCGTAAATATATCTCTAGTGCAGGTATATTCAAACCATTCCTTGCATAGTAGCATTTATTTTCACTGGTTATTTTCGAAGTTATCATATATATCCAGACACTAGTCATAGTTGCTCCAGAACACTCGCATTAGTGACAAGCTGTGGCTAGAAAATTCTACCCATTTTATGTCTCATCCCATTGAGTTGGATCTCAAATTAGATTTAGTGACAGTGTATTGAATAATGGGTAACATGAGAAATTGCCAATTCCGTTGACCTGAAGAATACCAGAAATGAATTCTTCTGAGAGTCAAAAATTGTAAAATATAAAACACAATGTAGAATAGAATTGAGCACATGGTCATCTCAAGAGATTAATTTCACAACGCCAATTTGCCTTGTCCCATTATATGCACAGAGAAAAAAGGTAAAAGTCTGAATCACCCATGTTAGCACATTACGTGGTCTTTCCTTTTGCTAGGCGGTTGGCAACCACTCGGACATCTCTCCATCTTTCTTCGTGTCTATCTATCTTATATTAAAACATGTAAACAAACATTTGTCTACCAGCTTAACTTCTGGTTTGGAATGTCATTTTATTTGATAGCGAATAGAATTCTTTTATAGTCCACTGGCCGTTTATCAATTAAACTGTCTTAATATTGGCCATGAGAGAGGAACAATGAATACGAGGTTTACTCTTATCATATATCTAAACGCAGAACGACAAAGGAGTTCCATAAGGCATGACGAGTTAGAACATCACGAGTCCCGCTTTATTGTAGTTCAGAAGTACTTAATTACCTGTATTCTCTGAAAAGGAAGAGATCGATGTAACTTCGTTTCATAGAGGATATTGTATTCACAGTTTTCAGACCTGGATGATCGATTGTCTTAAGTTTGTTTCAAGTCATGTCTTCTTACCGCATGAGCAACCATTTTTACAGACATGGCCAGGTAAAGCAAACAGAGATGCATTTAAAAGGGGTTAGTATTTGTTTATTTTTGCACTTTTTCTCTTTATAAGAAGTTATTTGAGCAATCGTCAAAATATTCAATAAATATATATAGAGTAGAAATTGGGCCGGTTACTGATTACCATACCACTGGAATATTATTAAGAGTTCTTTTCTAGAAACAGTTCTGATTGTGCCACTTGGATGAAGTTCAGCATTCGAAAGTGGCCACCCGCTACCGTTATTATTCGCTTTATTCTTTGCATTCGTTGTTAAATCGACTCATGATAGGAGCACATTGACGTTCTACCAACTTAATGAAATTTTGAATAGATTTTGAAGCAGAACCAATTTGTTGATGAATTTTATTTCCAAAGTTGAGCACAAAGTAATCCCAAAATCTGTCTGATTGTCAATGATATTCTCAGAATTCTCGTAAATTTTGTGTTATTCGATTGTAATTCATATTAGGTGTGCATTGTTTTGATCTCTTTAAAGAGCATATTTTAAATACTGTGATAGCCTAGTTTATGTGCCTCTAGTTTCTTCAATACCACTGATAAGCCTAAGTTATCTTGAGTGAAAACAAAAGTTGATAGTTGATTTAAGTAGATAAAATTAAAATTCTTTACGATAAGAAAACGAACAATCAATTTATATTTTTTCGATAGGATGTAATCTCGATTAACTCGTATGAATTCAGTTGTTTATTTGGGAGTGGCGACATGGTTAGCTTAGTGCTGACGAACACAAATCAATGAAATGTAACATAAACATTTACAATATTTCATTTGGTAAGGTGTTTTATCTAAAGTACACAGAAGGAAATTGACTAATTCGAATCATAAATTACCTATCGTAGAGTGGAAAAGGATTAATCAACACAAATTCCTTGATTATGAATCGATTGTCTAGAGATAATTTTCACCTCAACAGAAGAATTCCGTAATGCCAATTTAATTTGTTAAAGCCACATGCTGTGTGCTTGTACCTATTGCCCCAAAAACCACTGGCCTTCTGAGAGTTTAAAGGTATTATCTTCCAATTTGTCCAAGTTGAATATCTTTACGCAATTTGAATAGAATTATCATATGTAATGTCATATTACTTCATAGCATCATTGTCTGACACCTTCACGCATGCCAAATATTTCATTTACATCTTTGGTGTGACCTATTTTATGACAAGTGGGAGTTGTGGAAGGCCTTTTAGGTCGTGACATCTCAGCCTTTGTCTTATGGGCTCATTTAAAATTTCAAAGTTAGGGAATTATTGTGAGCATTTAAAAAAAAAATCGTGGCTTTTTTTATGACGCTTCTTAAATGGATTGGTTCTTTCCTGAAGATGTCAAAGGAAGTTGTCGTCCGCTTTAGGTTTACTGCTCATAAAAAATCGGATATTCACTTCCGTGTTTTTTTGTTCTGCATAGGATTTTCTTGCTTTCCATCTATTGCTAAGAGAGGATCTACTTGTTCTTGGTTGGTACCATGGTTTATTTCTTAACAAATAGTGATTTTGTTGCGTTGAAACTTTGTGCCTTCCGATGAAATACTCAGTTGTCCAAAACTAGCCTTTCTCCGATAGTTTGACAGAGCAATCCGTTAGCTTCAAAGAAAATAGTGCCAGAATACGTTACAATTACTTCAGTTTACTACATCAAAAATCGACATTAATAAAGCTTCCGAAAGAGTCTTATTTCGCACTATGCTCTCAATACATATCTTTTATCTACCAGCTTAACTTCTAATTTGGATGGATGGAAAGCCATTTTATTTGATGTCGAATTGAATTTCTTTATAGCCCTTTAATCGTTTTGCAATTAAACAGATTTACTATTGGCCATGGGACAAGGAAAATGAAAACGGTTTTAATCTTAGCATCAATATAATCGTGGAGCCGCAAACGAATGCAGTAAGGTATGCAATGGCGAGAGGGCTGAAAAAGAGTTAGGACATCACGAGTCTCACTTGACTGGAATTCAGAAGTACTAAATTATCTGTGTTCTCTAAAAGGGAAGAGTTCGAGTTGACTCTGTTGCATGGGTGAAATTATGTCCGCAGTTTTCAGAGCTGGTTATTTGCTTGGCTTATATCTGTGCCTAGCCATGTCTACTTAATAAATGCTCATCTACTTTTACACTCAAGGCCAAGTAAGGCAAAAGATAATGAATTAAAAATTGGTTATTATTTCATTTTTTTGCACTTTTGCTCTTCACTAGAAGTTATTTGAACAGCCGACTATATACTCATAAAAGATATACAGAGTAAAAATTGCGCCAATTAATGATTACTTTATTACTGGAATGGATTTAAGAGCACTTTTCTAGAGAAATTTCTGATTATGCTACTTGGATGAGGCGCAAATTTTGTCACTGGCTGGCAGAATTAAATCACAGTGAACTTCAGTTCTGATCGAAGAGAATGTGTCTGCAAACAGCTTTCAGAAAGTCATCATAAAATTTCGTTTTATATGTATATTAGGCATCTGGTAAATTTTATTTCAACGCTGAAAAAATTGGAAATTAAAATGGTACATTTTTCTTTCAACATTTAGAGTGCTACTAACAAAGATTCAGAAACAAATATATTTCAAATGCGCAAGTTGACATTTTCTCATGACATTTATATTTTTATATAAAATATATATTTATATTTAAAATTTAAAATCACTTCATTATCACTCATTTGAGCTTATTTTACGAAAAAATAAATTCTGCTATTATTTTTTTAAAGTTGAATTCCTGTTCCCCCAACCATTGTTTTAAACACCAGACAATCGATTTATCCGTTTATTTTACGACTTGGTAGCCCCAAATCAGCACCGAGTACCTCGAAGCGCAAAGTTAACAAGACAATTTGTAATTCTGAGGCTAATTTTAAATCGGGTGAAAATTAACAAACGTTAACGTTGCAAACGTCTAAATAGGTGAGAAATTGTTGACCTGAAGAATATCAAATGTGATATTGACCTTTTCTTAGAAATGAATTCCTTTGGGAGTCTAAAACTGAACAATGTGAAATATAACGTAGAGGTGAATTATGCGCGTGTGTGTTTTAAATGGATGAGTTTGAAGGTTAAAATTTTGAATCGGTTCTACAATGGAACAAATACTTCGAAATGATTCCATTAATATTCCTGTTTAAATGTAATACATATATAACCCGTCAGTTTTAACTTCTTATCACAAACCATTCACGGAGTGGTGGTGAAAATGTAGCTTTTCATTAGAAAGGTGATGTTAAAAGTAGCAGGAGGTTGAATTCCCATAAATAAATTTAATTAATGCTTGCAAATGGAATCGTATGTCGCGCCATGGTGCCAGTATTCAAAATTTGTGAATGAAAATTGCACAAATATTTTCTAAACGGCATTCGAAAGCAGAATTTGTTGGTCCGATATTCAATTTCATAAATTTCTTCTTCAATCATTCCATATGGGAACACCGATTTCACCTTTGTAAATCGAATTAGCGTTAAACGAACAAATGGAAAAAACTACATAGTTTCTCTAGAAGAATCAAAATATATTTTATTCTGTTCAGTGACCTTGACATATAACCTTATACGTATTGTTATTAAATATTGCATAACTTGAGGTGATATTCACTAAAATTATTTTAAGTTTTTAGAGGCGAGAGTGCTCATGCTTTAAATTGGCCAGACAGTGAGCTTCAATAACAGAACCGTCGAATGCACCAACTGTGCATAATTTATTAATAATAATTAAATTTTTTTAATTTTAGAATTACACTATTACTATTCTTAAATAGTGCACTGTTGGAGCATTGGACAGTGCTGCTATTGATTCTCTCATCCTGGTAATTTTAATATATGAAAACCTCACCTTCTACTCCTTTAAATAACTTACCCAAATACCCACCTCGAATTATAAAAATTGTTAAGGAGTTACGAGAGCCCATAAAGTTCAAAAAAATATACTAAATAATCATAAGGAAATCATTTCTGCAATTTCATTCATACTCTTCCTTTCATTAGATGTTTTTCAAAGTAATGATATATCTCGAAAAATTAGTCAAAGTTGCTCCAGAACACTCGTAAAAGTGGCAAGAAAGTGACTAGAAATTTCAGCCTATTTTAATGTGTCATTCAATGGGGTCTAAGCTTGTCCGTATATTTGATCTCAAATTCGTTGTTGCGATAATGCTTCGACTAATGTGTCTGATACTATCACACTTGCCAAAGATTTCACTTGCATCTTTTGTGTGACCTATTTTATGACGTGTGGGAGTTGTTGAAAGCCGATTAGGGTGAGGCATCTTAGCCCAAACTTGTATGATTATTTTGAAAATACAAAGATGGAGAAAGCGTCGTGGGCATTTGCTAAGGAAACGAAAATTGATACTTCCTTGAATGAATGCTCTTAAATGGGAATGGCCCATTGCATGGAGACTGTAGCACGAAATGCACGTTTTAAAATTGTCTAATTGTTCAATTATGTGCAAATTAAGACTTTCACAAATCATCGATGAGAACTCCTTCCCTATCATGACGAGGAGAGAAATATTCTATCAGTTCCTCATCCCTATTTTGTAGTTACTGCTACTACCCAGATTGGGATGAAGTGTTGATTTGTACACGTCAAAAATCGTTATAGAATTGCAGTAGGTCGAAATCTATAGGTACTCCGCTTCATGCAATAAAAGACGTTTGTAAGACATTTGCCTTTGGATTCTAGACTTGGAGAATCACATGACCTCTATTTTCCACCAGATCCAGAATCATTAGATCAAGTGCTTTTCATTCTGGCTACATGCAAGACGGGAGGTTTCACAATGTTGAAAGATGTTCTTTTCGAAGATCACAGTCTGGCAATTGTAAGGTAGGAACGGCCTCACCTCTAATTAATTTAACTAAGGTAAATGAATTTCCACCCCCAAATTGTGCAATTTGTAAAAGAATTTCCTGAATTGCAGAATTTAAATGAATATTTACAGGTGAATTAATTAGTTAGTTAAGTGAGACATAACTCTCACAGTCCTTGAATCGGTAGGCATAAAGTGAGAAAACATAGTTCAGTCAGTGAGTTAGTGTGACAACTGTAGGCAAAAAAACTACTGCTGTAGTTTGGTAATGGATAGTCAAGATATAGAAAGGTCAGAGGGACTTAAAAGGAAATAAAGAAAGAGAGAACTATTTGTTATAATTCTTGAGATTGTATAAATGTTCCTTGGTTTCGATAACACCTGGTTGTCACAGTTGTGTTGAGGGATGGCTTGAGGAAATTGGAGATATGGTAGGTGTTAGCTGACGATATACTTGAAAGTGAGTTGCTCTAATATTGTCTGTTGTCGATTGGGCAGTAAGTGCTAACATATGGGTCAGAGTATGAGGTCAGAGAATGATCAGCGCTTTATGTTAATTTAGGTAGATATTTATCATTGAGTTTGGCAGCATATAGCTAAGTGATCACTTAGTGAGGTGCTTATCACATCTGAGCATACTATGAACCACTAAGATAGAAAACTAGCCTGCACCAACTAGCAAAGAAAGGATATTAATAGTAGATGAGTCAGATGAAGTGCAAAGTCCACACTAAAGGCGCAGACTCTGAAACCAGATTGACCAAACAATTCAAGTGGATCAGATGAGATGGGACATCTACGACTCAACATGCAATCTTTCTTAATTTGTCACTAGCTTCCTCATACATACACTTCTTTCACAGAGAAATTCGAATGTGGCAATTGAATTGAATCCGATTATGAGCTTCACTTACCATTTACTTCCATTCTGTATGTTGGAAAATTCGTTGCTGGAATACTGTGGATGAACCGTAACATTGCAATATATAAAGTCTGTTTATACATCTGTTCTGCATTCAAATAGAAGAAAAAATAGCCAAAAATGGGAAATAGATTATAAAGTCAAACGATTTGAATATTTTATTACGACTATGAATGCCGATGCTTACTATCATCGAGAGTGTACCGTGACAACGAGAAGTATTGCAAGGAGGTAGAAAAGACAACGCATTCTCGTGGAGTGTGTGAGTAGATCCATGGATTTGCGTTGATATTTATGTGCTATTCATATAGCATCTATGATCTGGCAGTCTAAATGGCCATTCTGCGTCAGAAGCCCAGACTGATGTGGCATTAAATTCTCACTTTGAAAGCAAAAGAACAGGAAAGGCCTGCAATTTCTGATGGGCTAAAATCAAAGAGTTACCAATTAAGGTTGTCAAACTTTCTTGGGGTGACAATTTCGATTTCTTCGGAAAATTTTGAGATAGCACTAGTTTTTTAAGTGAAGAGAATCCGAAGTTTAGGCCTACATTATCCTCACAGTCATCGAATTTGCTAGAAAAGGTTTGGTTATTTTCAATCATTTAGAAAATTCAAATATGAGAAGTGAGAGTAGCGCATTCAGAGACGTCAGAAAGATGGAGTGTTATATATGGAATCGAAGCCAAAATAGGTGTAAATTCTGGTGAAGTCAGATTCACAGATCCATAATTGTCTTTCTTACTTTTGCCAAATTTAAAATATATGTGGCATGTTTCCTCTTCCTCTGTATGCCCATCATTGCAACAAGCCACTCCACAGGCTTAGCATAAGCCGCAGAGAGATGTTCTAGACATTCCACAACTTGATGTCACACTTCAAGTTGTATTTAATTGAAGATATGAAAATTAATTATCTAAACCTGCGTATAAACCGCTTGTCTTCTTTATACTATGTTTACCACATATTTGTAACCTATTTGCATCCTATTTGTAACCGATCAAAAATCGTCTTAATGTGTCAAATACCCCAGTTACTTCTGCCATCCTGCAGAATTCATAGGTACAATTTATATTCCATAAAATTCCTCCTCAAATATTCCATAAGTGTACTTCGTTTTCATATGTGGAATCGAATATGCGCTAAACGATCAAATATTAAAATGTAGCTACAGATTTACGAAGCGAAGTTTCACAAATTGTAAACATGAGCTTAATGTCCTAGACACCAATGGCCTTCTGCATAGTTCAAAAGTACGGTCTTCCGATTCTTGCAAGTTGAATATGTTTTCATAGTCATGAATGGAATTATCCCGTGAAATGGGTTATTTCGTCTTGGCATCGTTGTCTGACACCATCACCTATGCCATGTATTTCCCCTGCATCTTCTGTGTGACTTATTTTATGGTATGTGGGAGTTGTGGAAAGCCGCATATGTCGTGACCTCTCAGCCTTGGCTTATACGCTCTTTTTGAAAATGCGATGATAGAGGATGCATCCAGGGCATTCGCAAAGAAACGAACATTGACGCTTTCTTGAATGAGAGTTCTTAAGTGGAGAATGGCCTATTCCGTTTAGACGGAGCACAAAATGCACGTTACGAAATAGCTAATTGTTCATTTATGCGTAAATTAAGACTTTCAAAAATCATCTACCATAAATATTTCCCTTCAATGCCGTGCGGAGAAATACTCTACCAGTTTCTTCTCCCTATTTTGAAGGTACTGCTATAACGCTGAATGGGAAGATCTGCTGATTCATACCTGTAAGCCGTCTTTAAGAGGTCCAGTTAGACATAAAAAATATGGCACTTAGTATTATGCTTCGGTCAAGTATGACAAACGAGTACCTGTTGCAAATCAAGAAGCCTAAAACATTGTCATTTAATATAGTTGAAGATAACTTGAATTCCCAGCCCATTTTAATTTGTCATTCGATGGACTTTAAGCCTGTCTGTGTATATTCTAATTAAATTTAGAGACAAAGTATTGAATAATAGATCATTTGAGAAATTGAAAAAATGGTTGACAAGAAGAATACCTTTTCAAGTCTGGTACTGACATTGACTAAGAAATGAATTCTTTTGAGGGTCTAAAATTGTACAATTTGCATCATAATGTAGAGAGGTATGATGTACATGTGTGTTTTAAATGGATGAGTTTGAATGTTTAAAATTTGAATTGATTCTGCAAGGCAGTATTTAATTCGAACTGATTCCATTAATATTCATGTTTAATGTAGTGCATATATACGAACCAGCAGTTCTAATTTATTGTCACAAACTGTTCAGAGGGTGGCGGTGAAAATGTAAAAAAATTATTGTGAAGGATTAGAATGAAGTGTTAGAAAAGTATCGTTAGAAAGTGGTGTTTTAAAAGGAGCGGAAGTTTAACTACAAATAAATTATTCTGAATGATAACTGCGATAGAAATCGTATTTTGCTCAAATTGCTTGTTTTATCAGCATCCAAAATTTGAGAATGAAAATTGCCCCAATGTTTTTTTAAGGAGCATTTGAGAGCATTTCTTGTCAAATTCGATTTTGACAAATTTGTGTAATAGCAATTGGCATATTGTTGTAATGGATGAATTCGAGTTTTAATGTCAATTTAGCATTTGAAAAGAAGAAGGTAAGTAGTTATTTAGCGGTAAGTGAAAGTGCATAATTTCAGGTAAACGTATGTCTACATTGTTTATTTATTTTGTTTCGACAAATAATTGTGTATAAGGATGAAGTGAACGTCGGCAACATTTCCAATCATTTAGAGGATAACGTTTCACTACTATCAAGGCAATGAAGAATAACACAATAGCAGCTACTAAACATAGGACTGGTACGTACCAAGGCAAAGTAGCAGCACTATTTTCATTCACAGTAGACTGACCTAAAATAAAAAGAGCATTAATAAGTACTGATAAGGTGAAAAAGTGAATTATTAAATGAAGAAAAGCATGTGCACTTATTTTAGATACAAATCAAGGAAGTCAGAAAAACAGACCCAAAACACTCACTTCATCGTAAAAAAATGTAATTACTCTGATTTCTGAGCCAAATTAGGCTTCGGGGAGTGAAGCGTTGAGGCAAGCCAGTGTCCTGTCAATAGTTTCACTTATTAATGTTGACTCTAAAGACAGATGGGTCAAATAATCAAAGAAGATCAGATGAGATAAGGCATCTTCAACTAAACAGTGCAAACATTCTTTGATTAAGACTGAGTTCCTCATACATACACTTCCTCCTCCGAGGACGTTGAATATATAGAGGTCTAAATAAGCAAAGATTGTTTAAATATTGCCAAAGTGATAGTTTTAGTGCGAAATTGTGAAATTATGGTAGAAATAATATAATCAAACCAGCTTATGGGCTCCACTTACCGTTTGCTTCCAATTTGTACATAGAGAAATACATTGCTTGAGTACTGTGCATGAATCATGATATTGAAACCAATAATGCTTCTTTAGAAATCTGCTTTTACGCAGAAATCGCAAGAACCATGTAGCCAAAAATGAGAGGAGAGGTTAAAATGGTAAGACGATTTAAGTATTGTTTTACGAAGAGAAGATTCGATACTTACTATGTTGAGATTGTATCGTGACAACAAGAAGTGTTTCAAGAAGGTAGAAAAAACAATGTATTCTCGTGGAGTGTGTGAGTAGATTAATGAATTTTGAAGGATATTTATATACTGTGCACATAATACCTACGACCTGGCAGACTACATGACCGTTCTGCTACATTAGAGCTGAACGAAATGACATTAAATTCTTACTTTGGAAGCAAAATATCATAAAATGCATGCAATTATTGTTGGTCTAAAAAGGAAAATTTAACAACTTAGATGGTTAAATTGTAAAACCAAGGCTGTTTTTAAGTGGAAAGAACGCAAATTTTGCATTTATATTACCCTCATTATTATACTTGGTCATTTGCAACTATTTCCAGGGTTTAAAGACAAGGAGTGAGTTTATCGATTTTAGAAACACCAGAAGGCTAGAGTAATCGATTTGGAGTCGAAGGTAAACTTTGTATAAAATTGGAAGTCATCAGATTCACAAATTCATAATTGGCTTGCGTATTTTTGTCGAATTATTCCATGTTACTGCTACATTGAAATCAGTTGTGGCATGTTCCTACATGCTTTCGAATCTACCGTCTCCTGCTTATTCTCTCTCGTTCTCCCTCTGTATGGCCATCACTAGAGCCATCCACTCCACTGGCTCGACATCATACGAAGAGTGGTGTTCTAAACAGTCCATAACTTGATGTCACACTCCACTTTGTATTTATTGGATTATATGACAATTCAAGATCTAAGCTCATGCATAAACAGATTGGCTTCTTTATGACATATTTCAGAAATATATTTATTTGGCGTTAAGCTGCCTCTTTGCGGAAATATCCAAACATGCTCAATCTTATTTGTGACCGATCATACATTGTCTGCATGTGTCAAATTCTCCAATCACCATTTTCATCCTGCAAAATTCGTTGATGCTATTTTCAAATTTATAAATTTCTTCTTCAATCATTCCACATGGGACTTCATTTTCATTTTCACTAATGATGCCATGGAGTGCGAAAACTCGAATCTGTCACGTTAAGTCTCTTTTATGTACTGCATAGCATGCAAGTAAAGTTATTTTGTTATTTAGACTGGTAGACTTAATGATATTATTATTAAATAGTGTTCTGTTAGTGCATTGGACGGTGTTATCATTGAATCTCACAGTCTGACCATTTTAGCGCTTGATATCCTTGCATCTAACTACTTTAAATAAGTTCATTGAATATACTCATCAAATTATACAATTTTAAAATAATTTTGGCAGTTCTTAGACTTCAGAAATATTTAATAAATAACTATAAAGATATCATTTCTGCAATTTTGTTCAAACCATTTCTTGCACAACACCAATTTTTTCATTTATGATTATTCAAATTTTTGATTTATGTCAAAATACTAGTCAACGTTACTCCAGAACATTCGCATTAGTGAAAAGATGGAACTTGAAATTTCAACCCATGGAGTTTAAACCTCTCTGTATATTTGATAGCAAATTAAGTTTTTTTAATGTGTCGAATAGTGAGTCACATGAGAATTTGGTAATTTTTCTGACCTAAGAGAGCATCTATTCAAAAAAGGTATTGATATTGACTTAGAACTGAATTCTTTTTGGAGGTTGAAATCGTAAAGTATAGAATGCTGCACGTGTGTGAGTTCTCTTTAGAAGAATTCCACAAGTCTAAGTTAGTTTGTTATAGTCATATGTCGTGTGCATGTACTTTATGCCCCCACATGCAGAGTTCAAAAGTACGATCTAAATTGAATTATCATGTCAAGTCTTGACATCATTGTCTGACAACTTTACGCATGCCGAATATTTCATTGCATCCTTGGTGTGACCTATTTTATGACAAATGGGAGTTGTGGAAGGCCTTTTAATTCGTGACATCTTAGCCTTTGCCCTAAATGCTCTTTTTAAAATTTCAAAGTTAGAGAATGCATAGTGGGCATTTATTTTTTTCATTTCAGATTTTGCATATCTCTTTGTCTTTCCCCAGTTATTGAAATGTTATCAAATGATATTTTTTTAGGAATTTTCCTATGTGAGAGTTGCCTTCTTTTTAATCTGATTACTTAATATACTCAAGACTGGTCAAGATATTATTAACATGATTTCAATTCTAATTATAGATATCTGGACCAGGCACACAAAATATTTCGATTTATCCGGTTTTTACGAATTATATTTTTTAACTAAGCGCTTGCTTACTAAAATTAATTAATTAATTAATACAATACAATGCTGTGCAATATTTATCTAATTAATTCAGTTGAAGTATTTACAAAATTTTCATTTAGGGTTTTGCTTATTTTTCTCCAGATATTGAAAGTTTAGAAATGAATAATTTTTAAGGACTTTTCCTATGTTGAGAATCGACATTTATTGAATCTGTTTACTCAAAAAAATTAACTAACCAATAAATAATGGCAGTTGTGATACAGATTCACACATAGATTTAATTTATTCGAGTTTAGAGAAATATATTCTTCGTTAACTAAGCATTTTCTCAAAAAAGATAACTAATATCAGAACATGAACTAAAGGTGTTTAAATAGAAGATGGATAAATCTATCGGATTTTTTAAGTATATTTAAATATAAAATCACTAAGATGACTTCCATTGAAATAATCACGATTCCATCAAAAAGGAAATGTGAAAACCAGAGTTTTATGCAGAGTTTCTGAAAGCTGTTTGCAGACACATTCTCTTCGATCAGAACTGAAGTTCACTGTGATTTAATTCTGCCAGCCAGTGACAAAATTTGCGCCTCATCCAAGTAGCATAATCAGAAATTTCTCTAGAAAAGTGCTCTTAAATCCATTCCAGTAATAAAGTAATCATTAATTGGCGCAATTTTTACTCTGTATATCTTTTATGAGTATATAGTCGGCTGTTCAAATAACTTCTAGTGAAGAGCAAAAGTGCAAAAAAATGAAATAATAACCAATTTTTAATTCATTATCTTTTGCCTTACTTGGCCTTGAGTGTAAAAGTAGATGAGCATTTATTAAGTAGACATGGCTAGGCACAGATATAAGCCAAGCAAATAACCAGCTCTGAAAACTGCGGACATAATTTCACCCATGCAACAGAGTCAACTCGAACTCTTCCCTTTTAGAGAACACAGATAATTTAGTACTTCTGAATTCCAGTCAAGTGAGACTCGTGATGTCCTAACTCTTTTTCAGCCCTCTCGCCATTGCATACCTTACTGCATTCGTTTGCGGCTCCACGATTATATTGATG
The DNA here is from genome assembly GCA_000469805.3 of Hymenolepis microstoma. Lineage (NCBI taxonomy): Eukaryota > Metazoa > Platyhelminthes > Cestoda > Cyclophyllidea > Hymenolepididae > Hymenolepis > Hymenolepis microstoma. The sequence continues at coordinate 3,393,432 of LR215993.1, read as the reverse complement.
CTAAGATTAAAACCGTTTTCATTTTCCTTGTCCCATGGCCAATAGTAAATCTGTTTAATTGCAAAACGATTAAAGGGCTATAAAGAAATTCAATTCGACATCAAATAAAATGGCTTTCCATCCATCCAAATTAGAAGTTAAGCTGGTAGATAAAAGATATGTATTGAGAGCATAGTGCGAAATAAGACTCTTTCGGAAGCTTTATTAATGTCGATTTTTGATGTAGTAAACTGAAGTAATTGTAACGTATTCTGGCACTATTTTCTTTGAAGCTAACGGATTGCTCTGTCAAACTATCGGAGAAAGGCTAGTTTTGGACAACTGAGTATTTCATCGGAAGGCACAAAGTTTCAACGCAACAAAATCACTATTTGTTAAGAAATAAACCATGGTACCAACCAAGAACAAGTAGATCCTCTCTTAGCAATAGATGGAAAGCAAGAAAATCCTATGCAGAACAAAAAAACACGGAAGTGAATATCCGATTTTTTATGAGCAGTAAACCTAAAGCGGACGACAACTTCCTTTGACATCTTCAGGAAAGAACCAATCCATTTAAGAAGCGTCATAAAAAAAGCCACGATTTTTTTTTTAAATGCTCACAATAATTCCCTAACTTTGAAATTTTAAATGAGCCCATAAGACAAAGGCTGAGATGTCACGACCTAAAAGGCCTTCCACAACTCCCACTTGTCATAAAATAGGTCACACCAAAGATGTAAATGAAATATTTGGCATGCGTGAAGGTGTCAGACAATGATGCTATGAAGTAATATGACATTACATATGATAATTCTATTCAAATTGCGTAAAGATATTCAACTTGGACAAATTGGAAGATAATACCTTTAAACTCTCAGAAGGCCAGTGGTTTTTGGGGCAATAGGTACAAGCACACAGCATGTGGCTTTAACAAATTAAATTGGCATTGAGGAATTCTTCTGTTGAGGTGAAGATTATCTCTAGACAATCGATTCATAATCAAGGAATTTGTGTTGATTAATCCTTTTCCACTCTACGATAGGTAATTTATGATTCGAATTAGTCAATTGCCTTCTGTGTACTTCAGATATTGTAAATGTTCAAGTTACATTTCATTGATTTGTGTTCGTCAGCACTAAGCTAACCATGTCGCCACTCCCAAATATAAAACTGAATTCATACGAGTTGATCGAAGTTACTTCCTGTCGAAAAAATATAAATTGAAGCCTTGTTTTCTCAACGCAAAGAATTCTGACACGCCATTTCAATTTATCTACTTAAATCAGCTATCAACCTTTTTTTCTCTCAAGATAACTTAGGCTTATTAGTGGTACTGAAGAAACTAGCGGCACATAAACAAGGCTATTACAGTATTTAAAAAAGTGCTCTTTAAAAGGATCACAACAATGCTCACCTAATATGAATTATAATCGAATAACACAAAATTTACGAGAATTCTGAGAATATCGTTGTCAATCAGACAGATTTTGGGATTACTTTGTGCTCAACTTTGGAAATAAAATTCATCAACAAATTGGTTCTGCTTCAAAATCTATTCAAAATTTCATTAAGTTGGTAGAACGTCAATGTGCTCCTATCATGAGTCGATTTAACAACGAATGCGGAGAATAAAACGAATGATAACGGTAGCGAGTAGTCGCATAAATTCCATAGTCATGCACATTTCGTAGTTGAACCATTTGGAGATCAAATAAATATTCTTTCTCATTAAACTTTCTCAGAAAACGGCTCTTTTAAAAGCAGAAGAGATTCAACCCATTTGAAAATATTGTCTTTTTTTAAACTAAAAGTAAATCAAATCCGGTCGAGGGATTTTTGCTCGGAAGTTAGAGATTTGATTCACCATTTCACCAAACTTTCCGTATGTCTAAATTCACTATCTTTTGCTTGAAATGGGTAAACTGGCAGAGATGAATGGGGTTGGAAATACAATTATACGAATTATGCAATTTTATTGCTTTAGAAAAATGTCACGCCCAAATAGCATTTTATACTTCAAGTCATAATTTCACAAGCACAGTTTCGTGATAATAACCGAAGTCGGATTGCATTCCTGCAATTACTGGGTGTTCTTCCGTCGTAGCAACTGAGGAATATTGGAATGTTTTTTTCTAACAGCATTCTCGTGCGACTTTCGAATCCACGTGTCTCGCTATTAAAGGTGATTTCGATTCCTCTTTATATTTGAAAGACAATTCTCCAAATTTCTGTACCTTCAGCTTGGTCGGTTTTGCGAGGAAAATGTGATCACGGTCAGTGAACAACTTGCATATGTGCCACTATTTTCATAGACTTTATTGACGTCAATATTCACTTTTCCGGGCAATCGATTTTTATTTTGTGCTTAAAATGATTGTATTTCAAAGTGTCGACTGTATCTCTTCACTATTTTTCCAAAATTATGTCAAAATCTAAAAATCAGCATTTTAGCACACCTATTACACAGATGAGCAACTTTTTGGTAGTGTGGAAATACAAAAGTCACTCGAGGAAGCAGTTAGTAAGAGTGAGGATGAATGACTTACACTCTTTGTTTTTATTGCTCGACACAAATATGCTGCTACAATGTATAATAGAATTAAGTGGATTAAGTTTCATCGTGATTTTTCGTGTAGAACACGAAACTTTGCATACGCACTTTGCCCAACTTGCTATTCTTAATCGTTGTTAACGACTACCATGTACGAAGATATTTGATATAATGCACCCTCCGCTATGCAAACTCACAAGAGTTGTGCTCCGGAGAATGAAGTTAATGCCATTAATGATTCCCTCCAATACATTCCTCCTTTTATGACATCGGAATTTTATTATTCTCATTTCTAACATCCATTTTTAGGAGAGTGAAAGCAAATTTCTAGTAATCGACATAATTCTGTGAGAATAGTAAATCCATCTAATTGGCTCTTCCAACATCAACCCGACTTTGTTTGTAAAATTGACGCAATAAACATGATGTAGAAGAATATGTCCATAAAATGCTAAATCAACATGTTTCTGGAAAAAACAACTAAAATAACGTTTCTTCCTCTTAAATGTAAATTATATGCAACTGATTTACCACTTCATTATTTCATAAAATATTCTTAGTGCCCTTCACGAATAGACTCTAATGCATCAAAAATAAGTTCGTGCAAACATACTTATATTAGATCTCTACACTCACTTCCCATGCACTTTGACACGAAATTGGCAGTTGCAATCAACTGGCGATTCCTCACCACATACATATTAGAACGTTATAACATTTTCCATCAGCCATATCAACCTACAAACAATGTCAATCTGCTTGTAATGAGTATACTATATAGACCAGATGTTTAGGGAAGTTGGTAGAGTCAATTCTGCATGACGTCTCATAAATATGGAAAAATTTATAGTTCTAATTTATTGTGTTTAATTAATTTACGTGAAAATTAAGAAAACGCTCCTTGATGTAAAATTGATTATCAGGTCTAATCAATAAAGTGAATTTTGTCACAAACTATAACTACTTATTTATTTAAGTTGTGATGCCCGAAGTTCGAAATCTTTGGAATTGCCAGTTTTTTGAATGCAGCCATGTGATTAATTGGCTGCAAGGTGGACGAATAATAAAATGACTGGGAGTTTTAAATTCACAGCATTTGAACGATTATAGAATACTTTAGAATAAATAAATTCTAACGCTCTTTTCGAAGCTACGTCTCTTGAAATGAGAGATGATTTTGATTATTCGATACATTTGAATAGACATTCATCAAATTTATGTTCTTTCAGATTGGTTGATTTTGCAAGGAAAACGTGATCACAGTCAACGTCGTACTTGCGTATGTGTCAATATTTTTAAAGTCTTCGTTGACGTCACTGTTCGCTTACTCAGGCGATCGAGTTTTAGTTTGTGCTTAGTGAGATTGTATTTGGAAGTTTCAATTAGATCTCTATACTACTTCCATATAATTATGTCACCTTCCAAAAATCTGCACTTCTGGCATACCTAGCACGTAGATGAGGAACTTGGGGATATTGTGAATAAATTAGTATCAATATCACGCAAGGAAGCAGGTAGTGAGTCTGATCATGAATGACTTACACTCTTTGTTCTGAAGCTCTGAACATATATGTTGACACAATGTATAAAAGAAAGGGGATACAATATATCCGTATCCCTTTTGTGAAGCTAAGTGCGTCGTCAATGCTACTAACGTAAATTTGCAATTTCACAGTGATTCAAATCAAATTGAGTTGTGCTGATTGCACAAGTGTTGTGGAGTGAATGTGGGTGTCGAGTATGTGGAATATCAATTTTAAAAATTAACTCAAGTACTCTCCGTAAGACGGTAAACTTACACCGCATTTTTGAAGATGTTCCACATTTAAAATACTTCAAAAGGAAAAACGATTGCAGAATTACAATATTGCATTCTAACTACTAAGTGTCTATTGCGACTGGACTGAATTAAGGCAATATGGCAATATATACTAATATAGATGGAGACATTATTTTACTCAATTTCTAAATTAAATGTGCATTTTATTTTTAAAAACACAAATAAGACATTGACGAGCAGGTTTAGATTTTTACGAGAACTACTTTAAAATATGCTAATCTTCTCTGTCTGTATCCACAATCTTTTTGGATACCAAATATGACTAATGGTTCTATTTGGTAGCAAGTGGAACACTACCTATTGGAATTAAGATAAAATGGAGCCTCTACATTGTTGACACTTCACGCCATGCATGTTTAGAATAAACGCGTTTCCTGGATACATCTGTTTCTTTGCAGTAGCTTAGCTAGTTCTGGGAGGCTTACCAACTAGGAGAATCTGCCATAGAGGTTTCTGAGTACAGTCAAGCTCAGTTAGATAGCTAAATCCGCTACAAGTTGCTTTATCAAAAAGATTAATACAATCACACACAAATTGAACTACGCTAAAAGAAGAATGAAAGGCAACTTCAAGCATAATTCCAAATTGATGGAAAAATCAATGAAGTTTAATTCTCAAGTTTCACAACTTCAGAGGAAAATCAATATAAGTAACCACGGGATAAACGGTGCTAAATTACAACCACACCTTTGGCGAATACAAATCAAATATTATCCATTAAAGGGAGAACTGACGGATTTCTGCGTATTTCAAAAAAATAAACTTGATAAAAACATTTTAAATATAAACTTTACAATAAACTTCACAATAAACTGTAGTGAACATTAATGGCAAAATATGGGAAAATCGATCAGAAAAGCAAAGCAGCAAATTCCCAGTCTCAACACCGAACGACTACAAGTAGAGCAAGCAAGCAAGCAGCTATCTGGAAAATTTGCTTAATTTGGAACGACTGTGTGAACTAGAAAAGACAATAAGGACCTGGAATTGGGCACCAGTTGGTTAATGGTGTTGTTTAATCAAAATGTTATCAGTATTAATGAGCGGTTGACAGACATCATTAATATTATGGATAGAAGGACGAAAAAGATGAATACTCTTTGCTTTAAAGTCCAAACAAACACTGGCAAAACCCTTTTGGCCAATCTTATTACTTCACATTTAACGGTAAGGCACATTGACAATATCTTATTATGAAATATATAATTGACCTAATATTGACTTTGTTCCTCATAGCTAGGAACCGTATGTCGTAGAGGATATCAGACAGCCTTCCATTTCGACAACCTTGTCAATAGAACTGTAGCTCTAATGGAAGAGCTACGTATTACTATGATCACTAGAAATGATTATAAATGTCTCCTTGGAGGAGGTAGATTTGAAAGCCATGTAAAGTATGGCGCTCGACGAGTTTGCAACGTATTTCGGTAGTAGGAACAACCAATGTAGATCTTGGAGCCTAGTTAACGTCAATAGGCAGAGCTGCACTATATTCAGGAGTCAAACAGCATACGTTGAATGAGCCTTCGGCCATGGGATGTCCTCCCGTCCTATGTCCTTTGGCCAATCAGACCGCCCCAGGTGGTTGGCGGGGCAGACGGTCCGGACGCGAGGAAAGGACGACTGAGTAGCGATTAGGTTTGTGCATGGATGGATGAATGTGTGATGTGCTAAACGATACACCCTATATATGCCTCTGCTGAAGACGAAAAGAAGACAATTAAATCGTATTTCGATTTAAAGCCTTGATATTTAAAATAGCGTTGTTCGTACTTCCCAAGGCTATTTCTCTATTTATTGATGACTTCCATTAAAGTTTCATAATTGGAATCCCTTCTGTTCATTGGCAATTTAAGTAGTTAACTAAGCTGTCTCATGGCAGCTTGGGAACGTGTGTGAGGTATTCGGGTATTTTTGGATAAACATATTCAAAGAACATTGACGGAATAATCTTGGATTATAACATTTTCAGAGACAACGTTGCATAATAGGATGTACAGATGGTTTCAGAAATCAAATCTCACCTACAGCCTGTCGAGCAGACTTTCTCGGACTCTGCTGAAATCTTTCCTGTCATTTTTCTACTTGTGTAGAGCTTGTTGATTTTCATGGTCATCCAGACCACTGTTTGTGAACGTTGTTAATAGTTCCATCAGCTTCTAACTTATCTCTAATTCGAAAGACTGCAACTCGTGTTGGGGGTTCCATTTGAAATTTGTTTCTAAATTGTCTTTGCACTTCAGCTGCGTTTTCACACCTCCAGTAGTACTTTAAAATAAATTTTCTTTCCTCAAAGTTAAATCTGGTTGTCATTCATGTGTTGAAGAGTTGAATCTACGAAAAAACACTAAGAGTCAAGTTATGGACTATTTACAATGTCGTAAAATGTCATACGAAATGTAAAATTGATATTTGTAAATATTTGCTGTACATATGAAATAAAGCAATAATAGTAAAATTATATTTGCAAATATTTTAAGTGTATATATATATATATATGTGTGTGCGTGGGTGTTTTATCGTTCAAATAAAAATTGCATAGGGAAAAAAATAAGCTGACGTGAAGAATAGTTTCAAGCAGTCATTTATATTAATTTTCAATGTATTTCTTGCACAGACTGGAATCTCACCCAATCCTCGCTGATTTTGGCAGCAGTGAACAGCCAGAATGCTACTACGTGTAAAAGAGTAGTATTTAATTGTTAGAATGTTAGTGAGTTGGTATGCTGTTGTATTTTGTAAGTTCAATGAATCGGTTTGATCTAGCATATTCATTTTCCAATGGCAGACAAAGGTCGTTTTCATTGGTGTTGAGGTGAAGTTGTGTCTATTGAGGTACGGGTGAAGTAGTGCATATTGAAGATGGCAGTTGAGAATCGAGCTCGTTAAAGTCAGAGTAGGTGGAAATCTACATCGTCCTTATTTTAGACCAAAACATATAATTGAATGTCTAGTATCAATGCTTTGCTTGCAAAGTTCGACATCTGAATGGCAATATCTCAATTAGAAGAAAGCGCAGACAAGTCGCATTTGCTCTAACGTAAACATATTACTGTAGAAAAAATGTTGGATATCTGGAGTGAATGGTTTCATAATTCTTATTCCTACACATTTACAATTGCATGCCAAGTTCGTACTAATACCAAAATATGATTGCACTTTATAGTGATATTAGATGTGACCGCTGCAGTGACATTAAGTAGCTTAGCTTCGTCAGGCAAAGACTTCGTCTTCATTAACCTACCCATTTTGTCCAACCGTCATGTACCCAAATAAAACCTATAATAGTGGCAAAAAGGAACGACACAAATTATAAATAGTCAGCGATTTTGAGGCTAAGAGTTCAATCTGTCATCAAATTGTCATAACATATCAAAAGATAAAATAAGTAATATTTTCTGCCTTTTATAATTGTCCATTTCAGTTGCCCACCTCTTATAAGATTTTAATTAAATACTTTGAAATCTACCCTTTTCAATTTCCAACATTATTTTAAATAAATTTCATAGATTTTGTTGTTCACTCTAAATCATGTGAATAATGAATATTTATATTTTATAAAATGTTGAATTTTTGTAAGATTACTTATTATAATACATTTTCAATCCTTTTAAAACAGGAAATAAATTTTGGGATAAACACATTCATAGAACATTGACATTTATTAACTGTACTGCACGATAACGTGAACATTATTATTGCTAAGACACATCGTTTCTTTGAAATCAGTGCTTCGTTAATTTTTATACAAGATGACATTAAAGGAGTGATAGAAGATGAAATCTCAATTTGCAGCTACTCAATTTAAGAAGTACTTCGGAAGAAATATCAAGATTTTGGGGTTATTCACTGAAATGTTTTAGTCTCATTCAAATTACCGCTTCGAATTAAAGTCTGAATTGGGAAAATAATTTCGGCTTTAACAAACATTTGCCTGCGTTTTATTATGCAAATCACAATTTTTTTCCAAATTTGTTGATATTTAAAGATGGTGGAGAAATGTTGAATGCAGAGTTAGTGGAGTGAACATGAAAAGAACAGCAAGAAGGCCTAATCAGTGAATTAATGCCCAATGGACATTGATTTCGTCATCACGACTACAAAATCAAATAAGACTTCAAGTACTCCCTTCCTCCTATTCATGTCATTGAGGTTGTTCTTTAACGATTGTTCAACGTCATTATGTATTAATTTGTAATTATGTTGCTACATTTTAATATATAACTACATTTACATTCAAAAGAGTTAATTGTAAATGCTTTAACAGGTTCTCTGTAAAGTTAAATTCCTACTCTGTAGAAAAATTGGCATAAAAATCTGGAGCTTAGAGATGTAATTTCGTTTAAAATTTCATTAATGTATTTATGCTAAACGTTTAAAATTATTTTAATTGAAAATCAGTAACAGATTTAATATATGAAACATTGTAAACTTGAAATTAATATTTGTTTTAAATCATTTTTATTATAGTTCATTAAAGTGCATTTTAGAAAGTGCATGTTTTTATTAAAGTAAGCATTACTCAACTTTTATTCATTTATATCTTCGTGAATGCATGACCCAAGTAGGTGGTAGTTGAGTATTTGAAATAGTTTAAATAAAGAAACGAAAAGGTAATCTTTGAAATATCTGCTGGAAGTCTGCTTTCATACTTAAATCCAAAATATTAATTATTTGTCATCAATAATGGGAGAATCAATGAAATCTTTAGCAAAATTAAATCGCTTTTATGCAACACTGTGTAGAGGCGATAGAAAACGTTAGCATAATCAATCACGCAATCCAAACCACCTATTAAAAACCCTAACGAGGGTCGTTTCTGATAATCTGTTAGTTATTTAAAGAAAATCAAACCTTCGTGATTTGATATAATGTATGCAGAAATATATGATCCGATGGTGCTATAAATTTGAGCTAGTTAGAATTCTTGGCATGGCCTAACCATCAAAGACCTGCAAGCCAATCGCTATTTTTAGTCACGAGAGTTCACCAACTCTTTCTAAAGAGAATAAAGGAATTTCGTTTGGCTTGAGTTCAGGAAGCAGCATAACAGTACCTTGCACTTTAATTTGCTTAAAAAATAAAATTCGAAAATTGTTTCTATTAGGTTGGCCATTCAGATATCGGCACAAATTTGAAATGAACGTTTAACCACATTTTTACATCAATTTAGTTCAAATAGGAAAAAAATGTTTTAACTATAGAGTAAAACCACCTTGACAGTCCCATTTATTCCATATTTTGTCATCGATTTCCGATCAGCAATATATTTTATAAAATTAACACCAATATAATGGATAAGTGTTTTAAACCCGGTCGATATTAAAAAGAAATTCGGCTCTTAAAAACAATTCGATTTTGGAAGACATTAACAAATGAAATTATTAATAGCATGCATTAATTATGATACCATTGAAGCATATTGGAATTTACAGAATCTCTAAAAATATCAGAGTCAATGTGTAAGAATTTAGGAAAGAAACGAGTGCAAATGGAATGTAAATTCACTTTGATTCTATTTGAAAAATGCCTGAGATACATTCATTCCATGGAAAGAGTTATATTTTTGATGGCGTAGATAAATTCCAATGCTTTCTAGTTCATCAAATCGATTCGACTAAAATGTAAACAAAATGAGTGGAAATTCCAGTTGCATTCCAAACATGCTGTTGACGCAATGCTTGTTTAATTAAATTTACAATTGTTATTTTAAAATTTTATCGAAATTAAAGTTATAGATTATGCCATATAAAAATTTGTAATTTTATTAAAGTACCATAAAAATGTTATAATGCTCAAATAACTATAGGTAGCTGTTCGCTGGAATTTATTTCCTATTCTACGTCTTGTTGCTGCGTAAATATGTATTTATATCTATTTATTTATTCCAAAAATAATATTGAAAAAAGCTCAAAACTCTCTATTTTAACCACTATCATTGTCAATTTAGTCCTTTTAAGTAGAGCTTTTTTCTATATCATTCTAGATTTTTGAATATATTAACCTCTTTACCGAGATGAATGTGTTCTCCACTTTGATTGTTTAATAAAATTTGCAGTTAAAATTTCGTGAATTATTTGATGTTTTTTGATTATTGAATGATGATAAACACTGCTTTCGTATAGAAATATCACCAAATCTTAACGATAAAGATACCTCAAGCCACCAATTGCAAAGTATCCTAACAGACGTTGAAGCCTGTGGGAACACAAATTCAGCATGACTAATGCAGAATCAATGACCAATACCAATATGGTCAATCAATGGTCAATTCCAGCACACGATTATCCGATCAATCAATAATCCAAGTTTTATGAGGTCATCATATCACAAAGTGTATATAATGACTAAGTTCCACGTCATACCCACATTACACTCCACGCCATGCATGTCTAGAATAAACGCATTCTCTGGATACCCCTGTCTCTTCTTAGCTTTGCAATAACTTAGCTAATTCTGGAGGACTCACCAACTAGGAGAAACTGCCACTGAGGTTTCTGAATACAGTCAGGCTTAGTTAGGTAGCTAATCCGCTACAAGTCAAATAAAATTAGGAAAGTTTGTTGGAAGGTAAATAATTAAACGTCGAAAATTGAACACATTTTCTCTGTCTGCTTTGATAATATAGATAGAAAATATTAACTGTGCTGAAAATTCAGTTACACAGTAGGTGCTTAAATTATTATAAATTTGAATTCAGGATTTTACGGATTTGTGTGCAGAAATGACTTTGAAATGAGAGGTTTATTGAACTGATTAAAATCTTTCAAATACATAGTTTCTACGGCATATCATTATTTGTGTGTTTCAGTGCACTACTTCAATTGTCGCATATCAATCGGCAAGGGAAATTTGAGGAGAAATTGTTTCCAACAAGCTGGTTGCTCAAGGGGCAAAACACGTATAGAAATAATAGAATAATTTCAATATTGAAAACAATAAAACAATCGAATTTCATAGGAATTCAGTCTGCATGAAATTTAGTGTTGTCCACAAGATGTAAATCGCTGAGATATCTGTACAAATGCAAAAACTATGTTCACCTCAAAATTATTCATATCCAGAGACCTAACCATTCTTTCATAACATCTGTCTTCGGAGGAGAGGATCAATAAGATGAAGAAATAAGTGAACTGAATGGTTATCTTCTGCCAATCAAAATTTGCTCAGCTTCGTATTTATTGAGCAATTTTCATTACACTTTTCATATCGATAGTATATTTGCAGAATTTGCACACATAACTGTTAAAATTTCAGAGATATGTGGCCTTTGATTGAGTACCTGTGTAAACAATAACTGTAACAAACAAAACATGGTCACTGGTGATAATTATCTCAATCAAGAAAACACCATTGCAATCATTTGCAGTCGAGTTAAACGAAGGTCGAAGAGAAAGTGAACTTAGGTAAAGTGGGGCAGGCAGCAGACTCCACAATATTGAGCCATTTACAACGATTATCTGAAAATTTATGCCATAGCTGTGAAATTATATGCATTTAGGATTATTGATTCATGACCGATTTGCTGCTCAAATAACTTCATATATCAGGAACGAAATTGTAAATTTACATGTAAACGTGCAAAAATATTTTATGACGTACTTGACAGCCAACAAAGGGGAATCGGCACACCAGAGATTTAATTTCCAAAACTTCAGGTACTTTAATCAATAAAATTCAGTTTTTTGCAACTGCTTATTTGAACTTCAATAAGAGGTCAGTTTTGCTGTCGACAAATATTGGTTGTTCCACTGTTGTTTCAATGCTAGAATTTTGCTATAATTACTTGCTATCTGGCTATGTCAATTCTAATGAAATAACTGAAAAGGAAGAGTGACCATGTACTCTTAATTGAATGCACGCGGAGTCAGGTATCAGTATGAAACTTAAATTGTTTTAAGCACAATTTTGAATGAACTGTTGAGTAAAACAATAAAAAACTTCATAGGGTGAAATAATTTTTGATTGGTTAAACTCACCAATGTTCGAATATTTTGACCAATCTTTTATCGAAAAGAAATTTTGGCTGCACACATGCAATATTTCCCTTCAACTCATTTTGGTTCCCACACTTTTAAAGATTAGTTTCCAAACAAATGTCATAACCTTCATTAGATTCACGGTACTTGTGCTTATTTATCATACCTATTTAGAGCATACTGAGGATTAACTGTTTCATATGTTATGGAGCTCAGATTAATTTGACTAACATTCGCAGATTAGTCCTCCTAATTCCATTAAACAAATTGAATAGAAAAAAGTAACCATTTTCCATCTGGTTGTGAATTTGGACTTTAATTGATAAGTATTTTCTGAATATTTTATTAAAGCATATATATAAATTGTAAAAAACGTGTTTTAAACATTATTGCCTTGTCTTAAATAACCCATTCACCAGAGAACAGTTTATCGCGTTTAAAATATTTCAAAGTAAAAATATATTCTTTCACATGTATGTCCTGAAAAGGACTTTGAATGTTTAATTTGTTTTCAATAACATTAGTAAAAAGAACTAAGCAATACTCAATTCATCAGAGATTTAGTATAAGGAAACAGAATTTTTAATCTCAAACGCGTCATAATCGTGTTCGAAAATACACTCATTTCTTAAATAAAATGTGCGATAGTAAAATGAGTTCGGTTTTTGACAATTTAGCATTTTCTTAAAGCAAAACGAATTCGACAGAAGAATCCCTAGGAATTATGAACTAGAGTTAGTGGCGAAGAAACCGCTCATTACATGTCACCAACACATTTTATCATGAAATACATGTTCCGCAAACAGATCAGCCTTAAATCTGGATTAACATCGACCAAAATGGCAATAATCAACACGTATGTCAGCGTTCCACTTAGACGGCTCACAGGAAATTCACACTCGAGAGGATTCAGTCTAATTGACTTGCCCATTAAATGTGGTTTAATAAGGTGCCCATGGAGTGCAAATGGTTATTAGTATTTGTCAACATTTTAACACACCTTATATATATATATGACACATTGTACTTCTTTAAAAAACGCATTCTCGTAAAAATTGCTTAATATTCCATTATTACATTAGTGAATATTCCTTAAATAGTTTTGCATAAATTGGATACTTATTAATTGCATAAGTAATATCAGTGTTGAAGTGAGATATTTTCGCAAAATTAGAGCTCAATTCTAAAATCACCATGCTTGTTATACTTCTAAATTATTCAGTAGAATCATCTCATATCAGTGTTTAAAGCAAATAATATCCAAGTTGTTACATTTGAGCAAAATGATTGAAAAATCTACCAATCAACAACATTGCAGACCTGGGATTGGAAAATTAGTTGACCGTTGTTAGTTAAGCCATTTTCTCTAGAACTGTTTCCTGTGACACAGAACATACACCATTGCTCTTGGAAACAATCGAAAGCTTATTACGCTTTATTTGCATTTCGAACTGGCATTTTGAGGAAGAGTAACTCGTTACCATCTCCATTCACTAGAAACATTTTCGTGAAAGATGCTAACGGAATTTCAAATTAAAATCTCGTGTAGGTTATATTTTCAGTGAATGAGTTTGTAAAATCTTGCTCATCATGAAAATACCTTTTCATTAACTGGCACCCCCTCTTGTGACAACCTCTGATAGATCCGAATTTGACAGACTGATCCATTCATTTTTTCAATATTGCTACTTATTTATTTATCATGCCGTTTAAATGGGACTCTGTGACCAACAGACATACAATGAAGACCTGTATAACCTGCTATCGCACTTGCTATTCGAAAACTTTCTTAGTATTTGACAAGGAAATTTTTTGCTAATGCAGACTGCTTAGTTTCCTGCGGGCAGATTGATGCGACTGATATATTTTTCAGGATAATTCTTACAGTAGGAGAGGAGCAATGAGTTAAAATGAAATAAACTTTGCACAGTGAATAAAGTGTATGCCCACATTGAACTGAATTTTATTTGAGCATTGATATTACTTACTTATTTAAGTAGAATTTGACTTGGAAACTTAGATTTTAAGACCCTTCTCGCTTTACAAATGGAAGCATTAATAAAGTATGCCTTAACTGGACATTGCGAACGCTTTTGCACAGTCACTAGACCCAAAACGTATAGAATAATGAATAACAAAATAGCGTATTGACGTTCAAGTTGAGAAATTCGCAAACATAAATTTGAGGAATGTGAACGACGATACATGAGCTGTATTTTCCTGCATGCAGCCTTGATTTTGTTTCGTAGTTCACTTTAAGTCATGTGATTCTTGAAGTATTCATATTTTGTAAAATGTCGATTTTTTGTATGATTACTTATTATAATATATTTTAAATTTTCGTTTTAAAATTCAGACAAAGCACATGCCGTCCAAAACATTTAAATGAGTTTTGTCTGGATAATGTGTGAAAGAATTTACAGAAAGGCTAAAATATCAGAGCCAAATTGTTAGAATTCAGGAAAGAAACGAGTACAAGTAGAATGTGGATTCACCTTGATTCTATTTGAGGAATGCTTGAGGTACGTCTATTCCACTTAAAGAGTTTATTTTAGCCGGCGTAGATAAATGCCAATGCTTTCTAGTTCATCAATTCGAATCGTCTAAAATGTAAACAAAAGGAGTGGCAATTCCAGTTGCATTCCAAACATACTGTTGGCGCAATGCTTGCTTAATTTACTTTAAATTTGTTATTTAAAAATTTTTACCGAAATTAAAGTTGTAGATTATGCTATAAAAAGATTGTGCAATTTTATCGGAGTACTATAAAAGTGTTGTTAAGCTCAAATAACTATAGGTAGCTATTCGCCGGAATTTATCTCATATTCTACGTTTTGTTGCTGCGTAAAAAATGTATTCAATTTTTCTGTGAATTCCTAGACTTCAGTCATTTCGATCCTTTATTTATTTATTTATTTTGAAAATAATATTGAAAAAAGCTCAAAACTTATTTTCATTGATTTGGAGAATTTTTCCTATTTGTAATCTCTCTATTTTAACCACTACCATTGTCAATTTAGTCCTTCTAATTTCTATATCATTCTAAATTTTTGAAAATGTTAACCTCCTTACCGAGGTGAATGTGTTCACCGCCGCGATAGTTTAATACAATTTACAGTTAAAATGTCGTGAATCATTTGCTGCTTTATTGATTATTGAATGATGATAACTACTGCTTTTGCAAATTTTAGGGAAATGATATATTCCAGTCAACAACTTAAGGTTTTGTTCGTTTCCCATAATGTTCAGAAAAAAATATTAGTTCAAGGTACCCTGAATGTTAAGATTCAATTTAAATGGTGGGCGTTTGACAGACTCTTAACAAAGAAGACCTCTGTGGATTATTTACTTATATTTTACAATGAAACCGGCAACCAACAATTACCACTTACGGAGCCAATTCAAATTAAGTCTGCAGACTGAAAATACCTTTCACCACGACAGCATGATGTTGATATTTTCCACAAAAGTGCACCCACAACGAATGCAAGCAAGAACTTCAATACGTAATTTGTGTTTGTCAATATTATTATCATTCCAGATTTCGCGATTAGGCAAACTGTTTACTTTAATTATAATAAATTAATGTGTTGAACACTCCAAACATCCAAGGAAACCCGATAACGGGAATTTGTGTACAATTTTAATCAATAAATTTGAACTGGCCGCCATATAAAGAAATAGTATCACGACAAAAAAACGTTATCTCAATCGGTAATATTCAACTTCCAAGAAATTGAGATCAAACAAAATATTCACTGATTCAATGATTGAGACCATGTGAATAAATTATTTGTAATCAATCAGAGTAAGTTGACAATAACTTCTTTGCCTTCCAGTGATATTCTACGATTTTAGCAGGCAAGCATATGATTTAACGGGTTAACGTGTGGTGACACAACTTTGGCATGACTAAAGCAGAATCAATGACCAATACCAATATGATTAATCAATGGTCAATTCCAGTACGCGATTACTCGACCAATCAATGATCCAAGTCGGTGTCGGATTTTGATTTAAAAAGGTTATAATTCGAAAATATATGGAGCTACTTGTGTAGATCGGAGTTAACAAGTCAGTATTGTAACAGTCTTTAAGGGTTTAATTTAACCTCTTCAACCTAAGCAATCTGCGATCAGCATTAGCATTGTAGCGGATTAGCTACCTAACTAAGCCTGACTGCACTCAAAAACGTCAGTGGCAGTTTCTCCTAGTTGGTGAGTTCTCCAGAGTTGGCTAAGCTATTGCAAAGCTAAGAAGAGACAGAGGCACCCAGGGGACGCGTTGAGTGTAAAGTAATATGTATGACGTGGAACTTAGTCATTATATACATATTATGATATGATGACCTCATATAACTTGGATCATTGATTGGTCGGGTAATCGCGTACTGGAATTGACCATTGATTAATCATATTGGTATTGGTCATTGATTCTGCTTTAGTCATGCCAAAGTTGTGTCACCACACGTTAACCCGTTAATTCATATGCTTGCTTGTTAAAATCTTAGAATATCAATGGAAGGCAAAGAAGTTATTGTCAACTTACTCTGATTGATTACAAATAATTTATTCACATGGTCTCAATCATTGAATCAGTGAATATTTTGTTTGATCTCAATTTCTTGGAAGTTGAATATTACCGATTGAGATAACGTTTTTTTGTCGTGATACTATTTCTTTATATGGCGGCCAGTTCAAATTTATTGATTAAAATTGTACACAAATTCCCGTTATCGGGTTTCCTTGGATGTTTGGAGTGTTCAACACATTAATTTATTATAATTAAAGTAAACAGTTTGCCTAATCGCGAAATCTGGAATGATAATAATATTGACAAACACAAATTACGTATTGAAGTTCTTGCTTGCATTCGTTGTGGGTGCACTTTTGTGGAAAATATCAACATCATGCTGTCGTGGTGAAAGGTATTTTCAGTCTGCAGACTTAATTTGAATTGGCTCCGTAAGTGGTAATTGTTGGTTGCCGGTTTCATTGTAAAATATAAGTAAATAATCCACAGAGGTCTTCTTTGTTAAGAGTCTGTCAAACGCCCACCATTTAAATTGAATCTTAACATTCAGGGTACCTTGAACTAATATTTTTTTCTGAACATTATGGGAAACGAACAAAACCTTAAGTTGTTGACTGGAATATATCATTTCCCTAAAATTTGCAAAAGCAGTAGTTATCATCATTCAATAATCAATAAAGCAGCAAATGATTCACGACATTTTAACTGTAAATTGTATTAAACTATCGCGGCGGTGAACACATTCACCTCGGTAAGGAGGTTAACATTTTCAAAAATTTAGAATGATATAGAAATTAGAAGGACTAAATTGACAATGGTAGTGGTTAAAATAGAGAGATTACAAATAGGAAAAATTCTCCAAATCAATGAAAATAAGTTTTGAGCTTTTTTCAATATTATTTTCAAAATAAATAAATAAATAAAGGATCGAAATGACTGAAGTCTAGGAATTCACAGAAAAATTGAATACATTTTTTACGCAGCAACAAAACGTAGAATATGAGATAAATTCCGGCGAATAGCTACCTATAGTTATTTGAGCTTAACAACACTTTTATAGTACTCCGATAAAATTGCACAATCTTTTTATAGCATAATCTACAACTTTAATTTCGGTAAAAATTTTTAAATAACAAATTTAAAGTAAATTAAGCAAGCATTGCGCCAACAGTATGTTTGGAATGCAACTGGAATTGCCACTCCTTTTGTTTACATTTTAGACGATTCGAATTGATGAACTAGAAAGCATTGGCATTTATCTACGCCGGCTAAAATAAACTCTTTAAGTGGAATAGACGTACCTCAAGCATTCCTCAAATAGAATCAAGGTGAATCCACATTCTACTTGTACTCGTTTCTTTCCTGAATTCTAACAATTTGGCTCTGATATTTTAGCCTTTCTGTAAATTCTTTCACACATTATCCAGACAAAACTCATTTAAATGTTTTGGACGGCATGTGCTTTGTCTGAATTTTAAAACGAAAATTTAAAATATATTATAATAAGTAATCATACAAAAAATCGACATTTTACAAAATATGAATACTTCAAGAATCACATGACTTAAAGTGAACTACGAAACAAAATCAAGGCTGCATGCAGGAAAATACAGCTCATGTATCGTCGTTCACATTCCTCAAATTTATGTTTGCGAATTTCTCAACTTGAACGTCAATACGCTATTTTGTTATTCATTATTCTATACGTTTTGGGTCTAGTGACTGTGCAAAAGCGTTCGCAATGTCCAGTTAAGGCATACTTTATTAATGCTTCCATTTGTAAAGCGAGAAGGGTCTTAAAATCTAAGTTTCCAAGTCAAATTCTACTTAAATAAGTAAGTAATATCAATGCTCAAATAAAATTCAGTTCAATGTGGGCATACACTTTATTCACTGTGCAAAGTTTATTTCATTTTAACTCATTGCTCCTCTCCTACTGTAAGAATTATCCTGAAAAATATATCAGTCGCATCAATCTGCCCGCAGGAAACTAAGCAGTCTGCATTAGCAAAAAATTTCCTTGTCAAATACTAAGAAAGTTTTCGAATAGCAAGTGCGATAGCAGGTTATACAGGTCTTCATTGTATGTCTGTTGGTCACAGAGTCCCATTTAAACGGCATGATAAATAAATAAGTAGCAATATTGAAAAAATGAATGGATCAGTCTGTCAAATTCGGATCTATCAGAGGTTGTCACAAGAGGGGGTGCCAGTTAATGAAAAGGTATTTTCATGATGAGCAAGATTTTACAAACTCATTCACTGAAAATATAACCTACACGAGATTTTAATTTGAAATTCCGTTAGCATCTTTCACGAAAATGTTTCTAGTGAATGGAGATGGTAACGAGTTACTCTTCCTCAAAATGCCAGTTCGAAATGCAAATAAAGCGTAATAAGCTTTCGATTGTTTCCAAGAGCAATGGTGTATGTTCTGTGTCACAGGAAACAGTTCTAGAGAAAATGGCTTAACTAACAACGGTCAACTAATTTTCCAATCCCAGGTCTGCAATGTTGTTGATTGGTAGATTTTTCAATCATTTTGCTCAAATGTAACAACTTGGATATTATTTGCTTTAAACACTGATATGAGATGATTCTACTGAATAATTTAGAAGTATAACAAGCATGGTGATTTTAGAATTGAGCTCTAATTTTGCGAAAATATCTCACTTCAACACTGATATTACTTATGCAATTAATAAGTATCCAATTTATGCAAAACTATTTAAGGAATATTCACTAATGTAATAATGGAATATTAAGCAATTTTTACGAGAATGCGTTTTTTAAAGAAGTACAATGTGTCATATATATATATAAGGTGTGTTAAAATGTTGACAAATACTAATAACCATTTGCACTCCATGGGCACCTTATTAAACCACATTTAATGGGCAAGTCAATTAGACTGAATCCTCTCGAGTGTGAATTTCCTGTGAGCCGTCTAAGTGGAACGCTGACATACGTGTTGATTATTGCCATTTTGGTCGATGTTAATCCAGATTTAAGGCTGATCTGTTTGCGGAACATGTATTTCATGATAAAATGTGTTGGTGACATGTAATGAGCGGTTTCTTCGCCACTAACTCTAGTTCATAATTCCTAGGGATTCTTCTGTCGAATTTGTTTTGCTTTAAGAAAATGCTAAATTGTCAAAAACCGAACTCATTTTACTATCGCACATTTTATTTAAGAAATGAGTGTATTTTCGAACACGATTATGACGCGTTTGAGATTAAATAAATGACAATTTTATGCAAAGTCCTCTTAAAAATTCTGTTTCCTTATACTAAATCTCTGATGAATTGAGTATTGCTTAGTTCTTTTTACTAATGTTATTGAGAACAAATTAAACATTCAAAGTCCTTTCAGGGCATACATGTGAAAGAATATATTTTTACTTTGAAATATTTTAAACGCGATAAACTGTTCTCTGGTGAATGGCCTATTTAAGACAAGGCAATAATGTTTAAAACACGTTTTTTACAATTTATATATATGCTTTAATAAAATATTCAGAAAATACTTATCAATTAAAGTCCAAATTCACAACCAGATGGAAAATGGTTACTTTTTTCTATTCAATTTGTTTAATGGAATTAGGAGGACTAATCTGCGAATGTTAGTCAAATTAATCTGAGCTCCATAACATATGAAACAGTTAATCCTCAGTATGCTCTAAATAGGTATGATAAATAAGCACAAGTACCGTGAATCTAATGAAGGTTATGACATTTGTTTGGAAACTAATCTTTAAAAGTGTGGGAACCAAAATGAGTTGAAATGAAATATTGCATGTGTGCAGCCAAAATTTCTTTTCGATAAAAGATTGGTCAAAATATTCGAACATTGGTGAGTTTAACCAATCAAAAATTATTTCACCCTATGAAGTTTTTTTATTGTTTTACTCAACAGTTCATTCAAAATTGTGCTTAAAACAATTTAAGTTTCATACTGATACCTGACTCCGCGTGCATTCAATTAAGAGTACATGGTCACTCTTCCTTTTCAGTTATTTCATTAGAATTGACATAGCCAGATAGCAAGTAATTATAGCAAAATTCTAGCATTGAAACAACAGTGGAACAACCAATATTTGTCGACAGCAAAACTGACCTCTTATTGAAGTTCAAATAAGCAGTTGCAAAAAACTGAATTTTATTGATTAAAGTACCTGAAGTTTTGGAAATTAAATCTCTGGTGTGCCGATTCCCCTTTGTTGGCTGTCAAGTACGTCATAAAATATTTTTGCACGTTTACATGCAAATTTACAATTTCGTTCCTGATATATGAAGTTATTTGAGCAGCAAATCGGTCATGAATCAATAATCCTAAATGCATATAATTTCACAGCTATGGCATAAATTTTCAGATAATCGTTGTAAATGGCTCAATATTGTGGAGTCTGCTGCCTGCCCCACTTTACCTAAGTTCACTTTCTCTTCGACCTTCGTTTAACTCGACTGCAAATGATTGCAATGGTGTTTTCTTGATTGAGATAATTATCACCAGTGACCATGTTTTGTTTGTTACAGTTATTGTTTACACAGGTACTCAATCAAAGGCCACATATCTCTGAAATTTTAACAGTTATGTGTGCAAATTCTGCAAATATACTATCGATATGAAAAGTGTAATGAAAATTGCTCAATAAATACGAAGCTGAGCAAATTTTGATTGGCAGAAGATAACCATTCAGTTCACTTATTTCTTCATCTTATTGATCCTCTCCTCCGAAGACAGATGTTATGAAAGAATGGTTAGGTCTCTGGATATGAATAATTTTGAGGTGAACATAGTTTTTGCATTTGTACAGATATCTCAGCGATTTACATCTTGTGGACAACACTAAATTTCATGCAGACTGAATTCCTATGAAATTCGATTGTTTTATTGTTTTCAATATTGAAATTATTCTATTATTTCTATACGTGTTTTGCCCCTTGAGCAACCAGCTTGTTGGAAACAATTTCTCCTCAAATTTCCCTTGCCGATTGATATGCGACAATTGAAGTAGTGCACTGAAACACACAAATAATGATATGCCGTAGAAACTATGTATTTGAAAGATTTTAATCAGTTCAATAAACCTCTCATTTCAAAGTCATTTCTGCACACAAATCCGTAAAATCCTGAATTCAAATTTATAATAATTTAAGCACCTACTGTGTAACTGAATTTTCAGCACAGTTAATATTTTCTATCTATATTATCAAAGCAGACAGAGAAAATGTGTTCAATTTTCGACGTTTAATTATTTACCTTCCAACAAACTTTCCTAATTTTATTTGACTTGTAGCGGATTAGCTACCTAACTAAGCCTGACTGTATTCAGAAACCTCAGTGGCAGTTTCTCCTAGTTGGTGAGTCCTCCAGAATTAGCTAAGTTATTGCAAAGCTAAGAAGAGACAGGGGTATCCAGAGAATGCGTTTATTCTAGACATGCATGGCGTGGAGTGTAATGTGGGTATGACGTGGAACTTAGTCATTATATACACTTTGTGATATGATGACCTCATAAAACTTGGATTATTGATTGATCGGATAATCGTGTGCTGGAATTGACCATTGATTGACCATATTGGTATTGGTCATTGATTCTGCATTAGTCATGCTGAATTTGTGTTCCCACAGGCTTCAACGTCTGTTAGGATACTTTGCAATTGGTGGCTTGAGGTATCTTTATCGTTAAGATTTGGTGATATTTCTATACGAAAGCAGTGTTTATCATCATTCAATAATCAAAAAGCATCAAATAATTCACGAAATTTTAACTGCAATTTTTATTTCAATGTGTGCATATACTTCATTCAATGTGCAAAGTTTATTTCATTTTAACTCATTGCTCCTATCCGACTTTATGTCGTTCGCGTAAAATATATCACTCGCATTAATGATAACTTTCAACGAAATGCACAAATGACAATAAAATCTCAAATAAATGCGTATACTTTCTAGAATTAAACGTTCTTGTAAGCTTCCCTCACCTTTTCCATTGTTCTCACTTAGAAGATTTGGAAAAAACACTTCTCAAAATAGGTATATATCTTTCGCCAGTTTTAACCAAAAGTTTTTAAATATTGACTCATGAGAATATATCTTGAAGCATGAAGAAATAACATTCTAAATTTCTATAAAAGAAATTAGTTTATTTCAATTCTTGTTTTCATCCACGTTGTCAAATAATAATCTGAGGAATTTAAATTTTCAAGTAAGTCAATTTCTTTGTTTTCAAATTAACATTCAGTCAGCATACATCACAGTCCAAAATTGTACAACGCATTGTATTGGATCAGAGTTGAATGCAGTTTTTTGATATGCCCCAAAAACCCGAAAATATTGTCTTAGTACATTTTTATCACAGTGCTGACGAATTTATTGCCTCAAGCGGCAACAATGAGCGTAGTGTCATTCATTGAGATGGTAACAAGGAGAAAATGGTCTAGAGAATGGATTTATGTGACTCTGGTAGAGATTGATTGACAACACTTTTCCCAATGATTGTCATTTTATTTTGACCTCAAGAGTTTTCAAATTTCAGAAATAATTTGTTATGTTATTTATGTGAGCAAGCGTATTACCAATCGCATTGCAAATTTGTACCAAATTAAATGGATTTAAAAATTTTTAAGAATAGGGCCAGTATTGAAAAAATAATCTATTGAAAGAACCTCTGATCAAGATGCTGCGAGGAAACGAATCCAAAATTGCTTGATGAGTTCAAAAAAATGCTTTGAAATACTCAAGGAGCTACAATACGTACAGAGACATTTTCTTATAAAATTGTATCAGTTAGTTACCCTTTGCAAAATATATAAGACGATATTTTTAAACAATTTCAAATGCACATAATGTCAAAGAACAAATTTTAGAAAGAGCTAACCATTTACTTCGTTCGCTGGTAAACGAAAATTCAATTTCCACAGCGTAAATCTTTACTATATAATTTAAATCGTTCATTGGCAAATTCAAATTCTGCCAGCTGTCTGAAGGAAGGACGGATAAGCTGTTTTGGTAAATTTGATTAATGAAGTCGCACAGAACATATGTTTCACGTTTGAATGGTATTGAGGCAATTAAATAGGCACTGCATTCTTGTTTCAATTCAGATGCCGAATGACCTCTCTATTTTCATATGGAAGAACGAGTTTTGGTTGTCATTCAATTATGCTAGTGAGTGAGTATCAAACAATGAGTTTCCCGAAAACTGAAGAAAAGAAGACATTTCGATTCGGTGGTGGAAATATAGTGAAGTCACTGTATAAAATGTTAAGTGTGTAAGCAAATTGGAAAGAACGCGAGTTATATCTGGACAGCTGAGCATAATCTTTTATTTGAATTTACGCTCTTTATTTTCTTTATTATAAAGTAGGACAACGCATGACAGCGTTAAATTTCTTTACAATTTTGAATCGTGTAAACCAATGCAAGAAACGCAACATGTTTAAATCGGCTTTTGAAAAATGTAAAAGTGCATTAAAATAACCATATTCATACATATCAGCTCTTTCTCAACAGTTTAAAGTCAAACCTTTTCGATTTTGCATGCTCTAATGCTCCTGAATAACCGAAGAGTAAATGTAAAATTGACTGCCAATATTTTGACATATCGCGATTCTTATCGGCAGTGGCAAGTTGCTTAGCATCGATATGATATCATTTTAATAACCAATCATCGTTTGTCATCTGCTCACAAATCACAACATCAGAGAATGCTTCTGCTTAGTTCCATTGGGCTTTTTACTATATTAATAAATTAACCTTGTAATCTCTCATAAAATTAGCGTGCTGTACTTGAATGTTAATTGGCAATGTCACCGGTCATGATTGCTATTTTAATGAGATTTGGGTCCAAATGTTATTTGAAATTTCATCACAATCAACAAGGAAACGGACTGATTTTGTTTAGATCTGACTTGCAATTCGACAATTTCTATTTCCCATTTTCATGATCTACTTATTTCAAAAGAACAGTAATTTAAATTTAAACTTATTAACACATTTAAGTAAATAATATCTTTGAAATAAACTCAGTGAGAAACTATTTGATTTGATTTTAACACATTTCGACATCGTCGATTTGAGGAAATGTAAATTGAATCAGTGAATTCATTTATAATTATGAATCAATGACACCGTTGTGCAAGAGTTGAGAGTGATGAAGCAGATATTTTACGGTGTCGAATTTCGGTTTAAAAAATTATAATTCGAAAATGTATGGAGCTACTTGTGGAGATCGGAATTAACAAGTCCATTTTGTAACAGTCTTGAAGGGTTTCGTTTAATCTCTTCAACATAAACAATCTGCGATCATCAGTGACTCTTCATAACTTGGAATGATTCATACATGGACAGTGATAGTACCAATTTTGACCGAGTAAACATAATTTTACATACTCTGACTTAAGAAAATTCACTGTTTATTCATTAAAATAGAAAATACACAGAGCTCTAAATAAATTTTGCATACACATTCGCAAAATCAATAAAACCGGAGCTAAATGCAAATCAACTAGAACTAATAATGAGCGAAGGTTCATGTTTACCGTTTATTGGATCACTGTTTAGGGGTATTAATAACGTAATAAATTTAGAGAATATTGCGAAACACAATTTCAACAAAACAGTCGACATTCACTAAAGAATCTGATGTTAAGTACTCCAACATTCGAAAATAATGTAATTTTCTTTTTGTCACATAAGAGGTTGTGGAAGATTGAATGACTATGACGTCTTCGAGACTTGGTGGCTCCCTGTCGCCAAGAATTACTGTTGCATATGACTACCGGTTTTGTGCAAAACACCTTTTCATTTTTGATCAATTTGCTCTAATTCACCAAATAGATAACATACTGATGTTTCTTGGGGAAGGCTACGAATGCCCGACGAAGGTGCATATCTTTTGAGATTAATGCTAGGGACAATTTAAAAAGTCAATATTTTAAGGTTTGAGCATTTCGACCAACTGCACTCAAATCTGCCACAAATTAATGGAAGGTACAAATTTTGGCTGTTAGGTAGGCAATCTGTATTTTCATTTGAAAACTTAGCAATTGCCTTACATGAACATTTCAATTGAGCAGATCATTACTTGACAATGTGGATGAAAACGAGAACTGAAATGAACAAATTGCTTTAGAATGTTATTTCATCATTGTAAACCCACTGATATAAACTCACTTATATGCCAAGTAAGCTGACTGGTAAATTTCCATCATGTTGCCTTCAATTTGGGCGCCATTTTGTTTAGACTCTAGCGCGAAATGCTTCTGCTAAATAGTTCTTAAATAGATCAAGAATGGTAGCTTCCGAATTGAGAAGATTTCGAGAATATTGACAAATATAAAGCTGCAATTACTAACAACTTTGTGCGAAAATGCATTTTCGCTAAGAACAATGTGGCACATATATGTAGCTTTTTTTTGAGCAATTAGAGACCGTTAGCAATGTATGCCGTGCATACACACATACATACATTCATACATACTTTGAAGAGCATCTCGATTGTTAATTTTGTTGCCGTATAATTTATTGATATCTTATCACATGTTATTCAAATGCATTTATTGGAGGTTTTATTTTCATTTGTGCAGTTTGTTGAAAGTTGTCATTGATGCGACTAATACATTTTCCGAGAACGTCATACAGTAGGACAGGAGCAATGAGTTAAAATGAAATAAACTTAACACAGTGAATGAAGTGCATGCCCACATTGAAATACATGTTATTTGGACATTGATATTACTTACCCATATAAGTAGAATTTGACTTGAAAATATTGATTTTAAGACTCCTCTCACTTTTCTAATGGAAGCATCACTAGAGTAAGCATTAAATGGGCTTTGGACACGCTTTAGCACAGTCACTAGGGTCAAAACGAATAGAATAATGAATAACATAAGTTGGGTATTGTGGTTCAAGTTTGGATTTTCGTGAGCATAATTTTGAGGAAAACTGGCACCTTGATGAGCTGGAGTATATTTTCGTGCAGGCAGCCTTAATTTTGTTTGGCTGTCATATGTGTTAACACAGTTTGGTATGCATGACACTTACCGCGAAGGTATTCTCGTTGCTCAAAGTAAAAGCGGAATACTTCTAAGGCTGCTTAAATACTCATTTGTTTGTCATTAATGTCTACCTACTACTATCGAAGTTTTCGAAAGCGGTGAATTTCATAATATCTAAAGCAATAGGTGGATACATCTTTTTTAAATACTTTTACATAAACAAGGTATTTTAAACAATGCATTCGTCTGCATCCCTACTTGCCAATGCCTTTGCCTAATTAATGCTCTGTGCCTTAGAATCACCTGAAATGTGGCCATTTTAAGGTCATCTGACTTCAACCTCACTTGAATCGAAATAAACGTCGCGAAAACTTGATGAATCAGGCCAGCATTTGGAAAGTTGAATTGTTAGTAGATTTGCTTCATGCTTCCACATCGTGATCTTAAAATCTTTACAAGTAGAAAGACAGGAGGATTGTATTTCTTTCTAGGAAGAAAGTCACGGTAATCACGGCATTTTGAGTCTGTCATGATATATGTCAAAAAAGATGAGTTTGGATTACTAGCAACGAAATTTGCATTATGGTACTTCCATATATATTTACCCACATCCATTTTACTTTTTATTAATTTATTGTTTTAGAGACAAGTGAATAGAAATATTTACAAATCGATTTTTTATTTCTACATTGAGTCGACCACATAAAGGTTACTGAGATTGCACACTTGACTGTTCCAATTGCATCGTATGTTCACCAAAGTGCACATGATGCAGTACTCAAATGATTGTGCTTTGTAACCACCACATCAATATTCGCTAAATTTTTGACCTCAAAATAGTAAAACAAAGCCATAAAAAATGAAAGAGAGGCATTCCAATTTAATCCTGCACATCTGTGAAACAAATAACAAAGTGCCAAGTATAACAGATAGTACTCTTCATTAATTGTAATAATATCAAACACAACTAGAAAAAAATGACCTTTAAATTAATCGATTTAAGAAAATTGACTAATGTAATACTAGAATATTAAACAATTTTTACGAGAATGCGTTTTTTAAAGAAGTACAATGTGTCATATATATATATATAAGGTGTGTTAAAATGTTGACAAATACTAATAACCATTTGCACTCCATGGGCACCTTATTAAACCACATTTAATGGGCAAGTCAATTAGACTGAATCCTCTCGAGTGTGAATTTCCTGTGAGCCGTCTAAGTGGAACGCTGACATACGTGTTGATTATTGCCATTTTGGTCGATGTTAATCCAGATTTAAGGCTGATCTGTTTGCGGAACATGTATTTCATGATAAAATGTGTTGGTGACATGTAATGAGCGGTTTCTTCGCCACTAACTCTAGTTCATAATTCCTAGGGATTCTTCTGTCGAATTTGTTTTGCTTTAAGAAAATGCTAAATTGTCAAAAACCGAACTCATTTTACTATCGCACATTTTATTTAAGAAATGAGTGTACTTTCGAACACGATTATGACGCGTGTGCGATTAAATAAATGACATTTTTATGCAAAGTCTCCTTAAAAATTCTGTTTCCTTACACTAAATTTCTGATAAACTGAGTATTGCTTAGTTTTTTAAACTAATGTTATTGAGAACAAATTAGACGTGCAAAGTCCTTTTCAGGGCATACATGTGAAAGAACACATTTTTAATTGGAAATAATTAAACGCGATAAATTGTTCTTTGGTGAATAGCCTATTTAAAACAATTGGTAAAGATAATTTAAAAAAAATAGCTCGATTATCAATTAAAGTCCGGAAACATATCCGGACGACTAATTTTTCTCAGATAGAAACCAGATAGAGAAAGGTTACTTTCCAGTCATATTGTTAAATGGAATTAGGAGGACTAATCAGCAAATTTTAGTCAAATTAATCTAAGCCCCCTAACATATGAGACAGTTTAATAAACCTCTCATTGCAATGTCATTTCTGCACATAAATCTGTAAAATCGTGAAATGAAATTAACATTAATTTATGCACAAACTGTGTAACTGAATTTTCAGAACAGTTAATATTTTTAATATATTTTATCATATCAGACATAGAAAAAGTGTTAAATTTTTGACAATTATTTATTTTTTTCAAATATATTTCTTAATTTTGTTTGGTTTGAACGTCTGTTAGGATACTTTGTATTTAAGAGCTAGAGGGATCTTCGTTGTTAAGATTCAAGGATATTTCTATACAAAAGCAGTAGTTATCATTCTTCAGTAAACAGTAAACCAGCAAGTGATTCACAAAATTGTAACTGCAAATTTTATTGAACAATCGCAGCGGTGAACACATTCACCTCGGTAAGGAGGTGATCATTTTTTAAAAATTTAGAATGATATAGAAAATAACTGTACTTAAAAGTTCTAAATTGGCAATGTTATTGGTTAAAAGAACAGGAAAAAGTCTTCGAATCAATGGACTTAAGTTTAGAGCTATTTTCAAAATTATTTTCGAAATAAATAAATAAAGGATCAAAATGACTGAATTCACGAATTCACAGAAAGAAGTAAATACATACTTACGCAGCAACAGAACGTAGAATAAGAGACAAATTCCAGCGAACAGCTACCTAAAGTTATTTGAATATTACAACGTTTTTACTTTACTTTAATAAAACTACTAATTTTTATATAGCATAACCTATAAATTTAATTTCGATAAAAATTTTAAAATAACAATTATAAATAAATTAAACAAGCCTTGCATCAACAGCATATTTGGAATGCAACTGGAATCGCCACCCTTTTTGTTTAAATTTTAGATGAATCAATTTGATGAACTAGAAATCGTTGGTATTTGTGTAAACAATCAAAAATAAAACTCTTTCCATGGAATGAATGTATCTCAAGCATTCTTCAAATAGAATCCATGCAAATATACATTCTACTTGCACGAGTTTCTTTCCTAAATTCTAACACATTGACTCTGATATACTTAGTCTTTCTGTAAATTCTTTCACCTTTTATCCAGACAAAATTCGTTTTAACATTTAGGACGGCCTGTGCTTTGTCTATATTTTAAAACAAAAAATTGAATAGGCTTTAAGGGTATTGTAATTAATGCATGCTATTAATAATTCCATTTGTCAATATCTTACAAAATTGCCCTGTTTTATGGAGTTGAATTTCGTTGTAATATTACCGGGTTTAAAACACTTTTATC
Source organism: Hymenolepis microstoma (assembly GCA_000469805.3). Lineage (NCBI taxonomy): Eukaryota > Metazoa > Platyhelminthes > Cestoda > Cyclophyllidea > Hymenolepididae > Hymenolepis > Hymenolepis microstoma. The sequence continues at coordinate 3,363,355 of LR215993.1, read as the reverse complement.
TATTATATTTGTTTTAATATTATAAAATATAATGACGATTGGAAATCGATGACAAAATCTGGAATAAATGGGACTGACAAGGTGGTTATACTCTACAGGCAAAGCTAACTTTTTCAATTTGAACTAAACTGATACAGAAATGTAGTTAAACGTTCATTTCGAAATTGTGGCGATATCTGAATGGCCAACTTAATAGAAACAATTTCTTAAGTTTGTTTTTCAATCAAACTGAAATGCAAAGTGCTGTTATACGGCTTCCTAAACTCAAATCAAACGAAATTCGCTCATTCTCTTTAGAAAGAGTTGGCGAAATCTCGTGTCTAAAAATAGCGATTCGCTTGCAGACCTTTGAAGATTTGGCCATGCCTAGAATTCTAACCAGCTCAAATTTATGGTACCATCGAGTTATATATTTTCTCATATATCATATGAAATCATGACAATTTGATTTATCTTTAGATAACTAACAAATTATCAGAAACGACCCTCGTTAGAGTCTTTAATAGGTGGTTTGGATTGCGCGACTGATTATGCTAATCTTTTTATCGCCTCAACACAGTTTTGTTTAAGAGCGATTTAATTATGCTTAGGATTTCATTGATTCTCCCATTATTAATTAAAAACCATTAATATTTTGGATTTACATGGGAAAGCAGACTTCGAGCAGATATTTCAACTATTACCTTTCCGTTTCTTTATTTAAACTATTTCAAATACTCAAATATTACCTTTTTGGGTCATACATTCACGACAATATAAATGAATAAAAGTCGAGTACTGCTTACTTTAATAAAAACCGTGAACCTTCTAAAATGCGTTTTAAAGAACAATTATCAATATGTTTTTGAGCAAATATTAATTTCATGTTTAAAAATATTAAATCTGTTACAAAATTCAAATTAAAATAATTAAAAATGTTTAGCATAAATACATTAATGAAATTTTAAACGAAATTACATCTCGAAGCTCCAAATTTGTATGTTAATTTTTTCTACGTGGTAGGAAGTTGACTTTACATAGGACCTGTTTAAGTACATACAATTAACTTTGTTAAATGTAAATTTAGCAACATAATTACAAAAAATACATAAAGACGCTAAACAATCGTTAAAGAACAACCTCAATGACATGAATGGAAGGAAATGAGTTCTTGAAGTCTTATTTGATTTTGTAGTCACGATCACGAAATCAATGTCCATTGGGCATTAATTCACTGATTAGGCCTTCTTGCTGTTCTTTTCATGTTCACTCCACTAACTCAGCATTCAACATTTCTCTACCATCTTTACATAACAACAAATTTGGAAAAAAATTGTGATTTGCATAATAAAACGCAGGCAAATGTTTGTTAAAGCCGAAATTATTTTCCCAATTCAGACTTTAATTCGAAGCGGTAATTTGAATGAGACTAAAACATTTCAGTGAATAACCCCAAAATCTTGATATTTCTTCCGAAGTACTACTTAAATTGAGTAGCTGCAAATTGAGATTTCATCTTCTATCACTCCTTTAATGTCATCTTGTATAAAAATTAACGAAGCACTGATTTCAAAGAAACGATGTGTCTTAGCAATAATAATGTTCACGTTATCGTGCAGTACAGTTAATAAATGTCAATGTTCTATGAATGTGTTTATCCCAAAATTTATTTCCTGTTTTAAAAGGATTGAAAATATATTATAATAAGTAATCTTACAAAAATTCAACACTTTATAAAATATAAATATTTCATTATTCACATGATTTAAAGTGAACAACAAAATCTATGAAATTTATTTAAAATAATGTTGGAAATTGAAAAGGGTAGATTTCAAAGTATTTAGTTGAAATCTTATAAGAGGTGGGCAACTGAAATGGACAATTATAAAAGGCAGAAAGTATCACTTTTTTATCTTTTGATATGTGATGACAATTTGATGACAGATTGAACTCTCAGCCTCAAAATCGCTGACTATTTATAATTTGTGTCGTTCCTTTTTGCCACTATTATGGGTTTCTTTTGGGTACATGATGGTTGGACAAAATGGGTAGGTTAATGGAGACTCTTAATAATAATTCAAATTAATGCTCCAATTAAGTTAAATATTAGATTGACGCTATTTTGGGCTTAATTTTGCTATAAATGAATGCTATTTAATTTCCATAATTTGCCTTTGCCTGACCAAGCTAAGCTGCTTAATGCCACTGCAGCGGTCGCATCTAATCTCACTATAAAATGCAATCATATCCTGGTATTAGTACGAACGTGGTACGAACTTGTAAATGTGTAGAAATAAGAATGATGAAACTATTCGCTCCAGATATCCAACATTCTTTCCACAGTAATAAGTTTGCGTTGGAGCATATACGACTTGTCTGCGGTTTCTTCTTATTGAGATATTGCCATTCAGATGTCGAACGTTGCAAGCAAGGCATTCATACTAGACATTCAATTATATGTTTTGATCTAAAATAAGGACGATTTAGATTTCCACCTATTCTGACTTAAACGAGCTCGATTCTCAACCGTCTTCTTCAATAAACACAACTTTACTCCTACCTCAATTTTCAGCACCAATGTGAAGAGGTTGGGAAAAGACGAATAGAATGAAACAAGTGAATTCGATGAATCGAAGATCGCCGCTACTATATTGATATGCCGAGGGAACGCATTAATGCAATTTTTGTAGATTTAAAAACCATAATAATAGACTATTCAAATGCAGAAGAAGAGACCAGAAGCTATGATCTTTATGAAAAGATGGCACAAAATGTGGCAGCGGAACTCAGAGATCTTCAGGTGGTCAAAAGTTTTGAAATGTTGCACATTCGATTTGATAGGATTGGCTATATCATTAAAGCATTTTCCAAAATAGACTACAAATCCTCTTGTTTATTTGTATATATTGAAAATGTGTTTATCAAGTATATTTTTTGAAATATGCAGAAATCCGTCGGTGCTCACTTTAATGTATAATAATTTATTTGTATTCGTCAAAGATTTGGTTGAAATTTAGCACCGTTTATCCCGTGGTTAATTATATAAATTTTCCTTTGAATTTGTGGAATTTGAGAAATAAACTTCATTTGGAATTATGCTTGAAGTTGCATTTCATTTTTCTTTTAATGTAGTTCAATTTGTGTTCCTCGATGTAGTAGATCTATTTGTTTCAATTTAAAATATTATTTTCTGTATTTCATTAGGGGAAATTGGTGGGGGAATTGGATGATTATATTACTCTTTTTGATAAAGCAACTTGTAGCAGATTTAGCTACCTAACTAAGCTTGACTGTAATCAGAAACCGCTATGGCGAATTCGCCTAGCTAAGCTACTGCAAAGCTATAAAAGAAACAGATATATCCAGGAAACGCGCTTATTCCAAACAAGCATGGCGTGGAGTGCCAACAATGTAGAAACTCCATTTTATCTTAATTCCAATAAGTTGTGTTTCACTTGCTACCAACTAGAACTATTTGCCATATTTGGCACCCAAAAAGATTGTGCCTGGAGACAGAATAAATTTGCATATTTTGAAATAGTTCTGGTAAAAATATAAACTAGCTACTCAATGTCTTATTTGTGTTTATTCAAATATTTGTTGGCCTTTCCAAATTCATTAATCGTGCAAATGAATTTGTCAAGCCTCTCTTGATTCATGAAACATTTTGTGTGGTTATTTGGGAAAACGACTGTCAAATTCGAAACTCCAAAATCGAATTCCAATTGGTTGGGTAAGTAAGTAATATCAATGTTCATATTAGATTATTTACGACGTTTGGTGAGCCCAAACATTTACCATTGATTTCTGGCGTATGTTGTATGTTAGCACGTTTTAGCATCAGTGACGGCTCATGATTTTGTCACTTGAAAGCAAAGTCACAGAGTTAGTTTTCCAACTTAGTCAGTATTATTTAAATCGATATAAAATGTCAGGATTTACTATATATTGTGACTACAAGTTATGATCTGTAACAATTGCTACTTCATAATGATGTCCAATATCCAAATAGAGTCTTGAATTTGTTCAAGCATCAATTGATTTAGACATGGATAAGAAAAGTTTCTGTTAAATAGACACAGTTAGAAAAAATCAATTAACCTGAAAGCACATGAATCGAAATTATCTCTCAACGCAAAACACGTAGATTTGAAATACGCGTGAAAATACAGTTAGTAAAAATATTTTTAAATCCATAAAATCAATCATTCAACAATCATTCAATTGAAATTTAGTTTATTCAGCGGCCTAGTATTCTCATGACTGCACTCACGAAATTACATCGACTTTTTCCGACTTCAATTATTACCATACAATTGTGTTTCTGAAATGATGACTTGACGTGTAATATGATAATTGGGGTTGCTAATGTTTCTTAAATAACAACTTTATATTACTCCCGTAATTGTATTTTCAACTCCCATAAATCGCCGCAACTTTTAGCTATTTCAAGCAATAAGATGGTGAAGTTTGAATTATTTTTGCATTTTTGTATTCCATTATACTTAACTGAGCAAGTGGCAAAAGTTTGCTCCATACGCCACAGAATGATCATCTTTAATCTGATAAATCAGTTACATAATTTTAGTGTCGACGCCATTTCCCGGATTCAAAAATTTATTATTTCTATATATAAAATGTTAATTGAATGCACATTTAATTTAAAAATTGCGTATATTAATTTCTCTGAATCATTTATATTGTGTAGAGATTGTACGTTTTTCAAACATGTATTAAATGCACATCATATAAATCTCGTTGGGATCTTTACACTTACAAACTTTAAGTATCTATTGCTTTAGTTCGGTCCAGTCGCAATAGATACTTTGCTTTTACAATGCAATATTGTAATTTTGCAATCATTTTTCATTTTGGAGTATTTGAGAAGTGACAGCAGCAATCACACTTCTTCAAAAGTTTGGCATCTTGTTAAGTACCATGTAGCTCATATATGCAGCATGTTAACAATGTGGCCAATCACTAATAAAAATCATTTAAAATTCAAGTGTAATTTAGTAAATCATCTTCGTCTGACAATTCAATTTAATTGAATCCTAACACGTGTGAATTTACGGCCTGCAGCCTGGTTTCAGTGGGGCTGCTGAAAACGGTGAAGTAGAAATTATTGGGAAATGAAAGGTGGGTTTATTTTTTAATGTGTTTTTTTATTCAATGCTACTTTGGACAGGTTTGTTTTATTTCAGTATGCGTTTTAAAGTCAGAAAGTAGAATATTAGACAAGCAATATGCTTTGGAGAAATAAATAGAATTTATAGTTAGTATGAATGGAAATTTATTCCTCTTTTTGTCTACTTAGATTGAAGTCTGCACTTCCTCCATGATTCACATCAGATCTCCTCCAGTAACGCCAAATGAGATAAATATGGCCAATGCAGTGCATCGATGCCTTCATAAGATCTAAGGCCACGCAGGCAGGGAAGACTTCTCGTCACGTCAAAGCAAATTGTCTCCTAGTCATTTAAGTTCAAAACAATAGAGAATAGCGAGTTAGAGGAATTGCGTATTCGAGGCTGTGTTTTCTAAACAGATTATCCATAGATACGCGACGTGAATGTGACCCAAATAGGTAAACATATTTCAAGTTGGATGTCCATTTCCTGAATTGGCGACATATGACTTGCTTCCAATTGATATAACATCACAATTTAAGACAACACTGACTTTATTGATCTTCATGATTCAAATTATAATCTTAAGACACATGCGTAGTTCTCGAAAGAAAACGTATACCCATGTGAATAGAATTTGAAAGTAATAGCCCTACAAAGTATTTTCATTTCAATGAGACAAGCATTGAAAAACACACTGTAGTAATGTGGCGAAGACTTTAGCTTTTTCGGAATGCAAAGCAGCGCGTTATTTAAGATATCTCGTTTATTTAGTATGCAAACAAAACGCATTAATATTGGACTATATTTGAATGCAGGCAAAATCAGAACTACAATGGAAAAACCATTGGTTGAGTGTACGCAGTCGCAGTTGATTAGATAAAGTTGAACTTCAAGCCGGGTTTCACACGATTTCAAGTCAATTTAAACTTTAGTTCAATACACATATTATATATATGTGAATAATAAGAAAATAAAAAAATAGTCATATTGCTTATTTATTATTACCATTATTTAGTGATATTAACTACCCAAAAAATAAATAAATTTTGCAATGTAAAATGTAAGATTCATGATATTATCATAGAACAATGCAAAAGGTGAGAGAAGCTTACAAGTACGTTCAATTCTTGAAATTATACGCATTTATTTGAGGTTTGATTGTCATTTGTGCAGTTTGTTGAAAGTTATTATTGATGCAAACTGATACATTTTCCGCGAACTTCTTACATTAGGACAGGAGCAATGAGTTAAAATGAAACAAACTTGCACAGAGAATGAAGTGTATGCCCACATTGAAATACATGTTATTTGGACATTGATATTACTTTCTTATTTAAGTTGAATTTGACTTGGAAACTTGGATTTTAAGACTCTTCTCACTTTACTAATGGAAGTATTAATGAAGTAAGTATTAACTGGACATTGTAAATGCTTTTGCACAGTCACTAGAGCCAAAATGAATAGAATAATGATTAACATAGGTAGTGTATTGAGGTTCAAGTTTATGATTTTGTAATCGTAATTATTAAATTTGCAGACACCCGAAAACACACTATATTTTCTTGCTTGCAGCCTTAATTTTGTTCGGCTGCAATATATACACAATTGGAAAGTAGTGCCTGGTTGAGTAGTACGTTTAGTATGCACGATGTAAAACGCTAAGTGTTTCCATTTGCTTAAATTAAAAGCGGAATAATGTTAAGGCTGTTCAAATTATTTATTTGCCATTAATGCCTACTTGCCACTTATCGAAGTTTTCGAAAGCATTCAATTTTTGACTTTCTGAACATCAAAATACGTATTCCGTATTTTTTTTGGTTTTGACGTGCCTGTTGCTATTTTAACCACATTGTGACACAATGTAAGCATTTAAATTTTAAGGCAACACTTGTTAACTTCAATTTCCATATCCTAATTATCCAATCAGTCGTTTTATCATATTTTCGCATATTTTAACATTTACGTAGAGAATCTTTGCCGAATCAACATCTCTAAGTAAAAGCGGAATACTTCATAAATAATAATTTGTTTGCCATTAATGCCTACCTACCACTTAGCGAAGCTTTCGAAAGCGGTGGATTTTATAATATTTGAAGCAATAGTTAAATACATCTTTTTTTAAATACTTTTACATAAACGAGGTATTTTAAATAATGCATTCGTCTGCATCCCTACTTGTTAATGCCTTCGCCTAATTAATGGTCTGTGCCTTAGAATCACCTGAAATGTGGCCATTGAAGTTTTCGAAAGCGGTGGATTTTATAATATTTGAACATCAAAATACGCATTCCATATTTTTTTTGGTTTTAACAGGGATTCTTAAAGCGTTTTTAAAGTTGTTGTCGAACTTTACGGACTCCTTCATCTAGCAGCAAAACGAGTTCCATTCATCAAATACCTGGTTAGGGGATTAACAGACTTAAATACTTGCAGATCAGTTGAATATTTGCAAGTAGAATATAGTGAGTATTTCAATCTTTTTCAACTTAAAACTTCAACATTTTCCAATGCAGACATTTGGCATTTACAAGCGATAAATCCAATTACATTTAACAAACCATTTGTGAATGCCCACCTTTTTTCAACGTCTGGATAGAAAGCATTGTGTAACTTACCAAGCAATCGACAATCTGGTTGTATTTCAAATAATTGTACCTAGAAATGCCAAATTGATTCCTTCATTCTTCATATGGAATCGTGCTAACCTCTGGTTACCTGCATACTTAAGGCACCTTGCAAATAGGCACGAAACATGTTGACAATGCAAATGAAAGAAATACGTTGTCATTTATTTTGTTGACATATCTGTCGCGTAGTTAATCGGTTTGTTTAAACTGTTGTTTCAACAATGAAAATTTGCTTTACTTTCTTGCTATTTAAAGTAGTAAATGCATGATTTTTATGCAAAATTCTTGGTTAATAAGTGGGTTTTTCTAAAATGCTAAGTAAGAAGATGGTTCGTGCGCTTCTCATTTCAATGCACGTGGAGTCAATTATCAGTGTGAATCTTAAATAGATTTAAGCTCGATTGTGAATAAACTTTGGAGTACGAAAACTATATTTTTACAAAATTAACAATCCATTGTTTTTCGATATGTCCTTTTGTTCAAACATCATTTGTTTCGAACATCGCTTAGATAGTCTGCTGTTAAAATGTTCTCATATAGGACGAGCCTAGTAACTTTTAAATTCCACTCTTATTATGCAAAAGTATTGCTCTTAAGTACGGATATTGCGTATGCAATTCATTGCTCCCGTTCAATTTTCGATACGCGTTTGGATTCGGAATGTAGAATATTTCACTAATGTTATTTATCTCTTTAATGCCTCTGATGAATTATCTGAATTTTAAATTAGTATGGATTGAAATTCATTCCTCTTTATCCCTAATTTGATCGAAGTCTGCACTTCCTCCATGATTCCCATCTGATATCCTCCATTAACGACAGTTGAGATAATAATAGTCAATGAAGTACACTAACTTCCTCATAAGATCTGAGGCCACACACACTGGCGAAGACTTTTCGTCAAGTCAGAGCAAATTCTCACCTAGTCAGAAATGGAGTGCTTACTGTTTGAGCAGCCTTAGAAGCATTCCAATTCTGCTTTGAGCAATTAGAAACCCTTAGCACGTTGTGTCGTGCATGCAGACATACTTTGAATGGTATCTAAATCGCTAAATCGTTACCGAAATTGAGTATTATAGGGTGTGGCTCAAAATTCGTATAATTGCTATTTAGTGTCTGGTCCTATCCTCAAGTTAATTAGCACTTCTGAAATAATTTGACCTGAAAAGTACTTTGAATGGACATTTTCCAAAAGACCTAGACAAACTTCGATTGCTCAGCGATCTACCATTATAAAAAGGGAATTTTTTAAAGCTTTCATTAAAATTGACTTTTTCTTTAATGCAACTGTAGCCTCTGCAAGAATGCACAATACACGTTTTAATTGAATTTGAAATTTTAGTACAGTCAATATGTCCAATACTTTCACCCCGTCACCGGATATGCTTTACTTGAAGCCATTATTGTTGAGATTTACTTAATTTTAATTATGCAGATAGCTTTCCTTCTAAGAATTTACCACTTTGATCACAAATATCTTCAATTTTGAGATAAAATAATGCAATGTTTTAAACTTTTCCATCTAATAGACAAGCGAATTGTCTATAAATTCAGTTGATGCAGACCATTACTTGTACTCATCAACAAATTCACCAAAACCGTCCCTCTATTGGCCCTACAGAATCCCATATGGTTTTGGATTTGCAATGAGTGGAATCTTGCACAGTTTCAAACTCCCAGATAATAAGTGGGTTTTCACTCCGGTAAGAAGTTTCCCTATGGTTGACATTGTCATGCAAGTACAAATTGCTTTCTCCAAAACTCAGACAATAAGATCCACTTCAATATAACTAGAAAAGCATTAAAAAATACCTTCCAGGTGCTGGCAACGCGATGAAAATGGCATATTAATGGTTTGCATTCTTGCTGATGCTTGTGCTGTGGAAACAGCTCATATGATTTTTTATCACACTCGATATGATTTGAAAGCAAAATATTTTCCCTTGTGCATTTGTTAAAATCTTTCTGAAGACTATTAAATTTGTACACATTTATTTGGTTTTCAAACAGTATGGATGTCAGAGTTGCCAAATTTATAAATTAAAATCGCACATATCTCCAAATATTCCAATTGTATTATTCATGTCTATTTGCTTTCGGATACAATTCATTTACCTCATTTGATTCGTTGATGTCTTTGAAATAATCTCAATGGAAACACTTTATCTTGGCTTTAACATCTGTGATCTGAGGATATATATATATATATATATATGAGCAAATTGTCTTCTTAAAATTTTCTCTATTTTAGAAAGTATTATATTGCAAAAACACAAATATGAATTCTAATAATCTAATATGATTTTTTGCTAGAACCGCCTTTCTACAATCTTCCTATAAATAGATAATAGATCTATTGCCATAGTACAAAATTAAATCATTTGAAATTTTAATTTTTAACAGTACTTGGGATTGTAGTGGATTAGCTACCCAAATAAGTCTTGACTATTCTCAGAAATCTTTATGATAGATTCTCCTCGTTGGCAAGTCTACCGGAATTAGCTAAGCTACCGCAAAACTATAGAAGAAACAGACGTATCATAAGAATCACATTTATTCTAGGTGCGCATGGCGTGGAGTGTAAACAGGATGGGAAGCTTAGTCTTCCAACATGGCGGAGTATGTCAAAATACAATCACCACGGACATCAAAGCGAAGTTAACTTTGACAAAAATAATCTTTCTATTTATTAATAAATATACAGTTTTCTGCATCTTACCATCTCTGATGTCAAGCCGAAAGTATTGAGCAAAGTAAATAATGGATTTCTTAAATTTTCATGAATTGACATTTGAAACAACAACACAAGCATATGATTAACTTGATTAAATACCATTGTAAACTCATCTACATGTGTTTACTTATCAAAAGTTGCCTAGCACGACTCAATTAGGTAAGTTGACATTTCTAATATTCAGGAGTTTTTTAATTTAAAAATATTGATTTACATTCCAATTTTTGAAAAATTTTTTCGTCAAGAGATCACAAATCACAAATTGACATTCAAGCTTGATTGTAAAAACTACAGACTACTGACTGGCTTATATACCACAAGAAAATACAAGGCAATTGTGAACAAAATATAATTGACATTATAAATGTACATACTTTTAAGCATAAAGTGGGCTTTTTCACGATCTTCTTACTTTTTAATAGGAAAAGGTATTCAAACGTCCTTATCCATTATTTGGTGCCACTGAGACATTATACTTTAATTAAAATATATGGACTGAAAAGCATATGATAAAATTTTAAAGGAATTCCTAGAAAATTCAAGTTCTTTTACAATATAATAATTTCTTTGAGTTATAAATAAGATTAACTTTCGATTTTCGGAATTCTATGGTCATTATCTGCAAACTATTGTGACTGCACTTCACAAATGCAACTCTTGCTGGGAATACCATTATTTCATATTAAGTCATACGCTTTAAGAGGCGTCGCTTTTAAATTTAATTCTTCAGAATTTTCAATTCTCCTCCCTAGGTTTCTCTATGGATTCTGCTATCGTCCCATCTCATCAATCGAATACGTAGACTCCACGTTGTCTGTAAGCTGTCTGGTCAAACCATTGGAATGAAGAATATTCAAAATGAAATACCTACTTAATAAATAAAGTAAAACCTGGAGTGAAATTTGAATAAGTCAAGCTTATATTGGTCTAACGACATTATTTTCAGAGCCTTTAACATATTTTGGACTTTAAACTAACTGCTTTCAGTTGGGCTGTTAAAATTTCTTATCGATTTCCTCAGAAAAAAATTGTGAAACCAAAGCACTGTACTATCCTTTACATTGCTGAAGGTAACGATCATTCATCTCATACTAACCAACTAATTAACTAACTAACTCACAGAGGGCCTGCTCACCTCTCCTAGTAAAGAAAATGCATCAATCCCTTTCCCTCGTCCTGACGCATTTAAAACACTAAAAAGGCATCTTGAATCAAAGTCACCACAAAAGAAATTTCTACACAATGTATTGACCATTACGTTTGTGCTCTTCTAAACTACCAGCATTTGCAGGCGAAGACCATTAAATGCATGTAACCGTGTCAACAACCGAATTCCTGTTCAAAAACCAAACGTTCAAACCAATAGGTATTCAAAGTTATTCCAGTTTAGATGTGATGCCGTTTTATTAGGAAATATTCCGACTGAAATCAGACTGAAGTATTGGCATTCCCACGTGCTTAGAAGTTCACTCAGACCTGTATGCTTAGATGAAGTAGGGCAAATCTACCGGTGTTATATGGACGGTTTCTAACTTCGACTATCATCACAAAATCGTGCCTATAAAATAATGACTTAAAGTATAATATGCGTTTTTGTCTTGTCAATATTTTTAAAATTATTAATTTATGTTTCTCATCTAATTGCATTTCCAGCTATCTTAAATCTCTGTAAATTTTGGTTATTTCAAGCAATTTCGTATTTTTCATATTACGTTATACTTAAATAAGCAAGTGGCGATAGAATACTGCAGATGCTACAGAATGCATTTTGTTGGTTTCGAGGCCATTTCACTGCTTAAAAATGTACTATTTCATCAAACAAAATGTAAATTAGATCATTATGCAATTTTATAATTGTGTAACATGTGACCCCGATTTTGACTTCACATAAATCCCGTCGAAATGTTTGCAGGGTCAAGCTTTCAATATTAATGCTTTAATCCAATTTAAGCCCCGTAGATATTTAGCATTTGCAGTGGAATATTGTAATGTTTCAATCACTTTTCATTTTTGAGTACTTAGGTGATGACATCAGCAATCACATTTCTGCAAAAGTGCAATATAAGTGTGAGACCTTAGGTAGACTAATTCAGTTATTTTTTTATAATTTTGTATGACGCATATTCGACAATCACATTCCGTCGAAAACATTTGTGCAATCAACACAACTCCTGAGTAGATTAGTGGAATGCATCCCGCTCTCCTTTCGTTTTGTCAAAAGTTAGTTTGCTCTCAGAGTTATTTAGTTGGGTTTCTAAATAAGCTTAAATGTCTTGGTGGTTATGCACACACTGCAGAATGTCCAATGGCACATAAAGTAGCATTACGAACAGTGCAATACTCCAACTCTGTACAAGTGCTCCCAATAGAGAAGAAAAACTAAATCTTCAAGCTCAACGAATTCCTGACACTTTAAATGGAGAGCCACAAATTGGTGGAATGGAATTAAAAGGATTATATGAAAATCGAAATGAAGAACATTACCAGTCAAAAGGATTGTGTATGAGTATTGAACAGTGCAAATAAATAACGGCGTGAATCTATCAATGATATCAATTATCATCAAAAAATTGTGTTTTCAAAATGATGACTTGGAGCATAATATGCTAATTGGGCTTGCCAACGTTTCCAAAATATATTATCAACGTAACTGTATTTCCAACTCCCATAAATCGCTGCAACGTTTAGCTATTCCAAGCCATAAGATGGTGCAGTTAGAATTATTTTTGCATTTTTCGTATTCCATTTTACTTAACTGAGCAAGTGGCGATAGTATGCTGCATATGCCACAGAATGATTTGCTAAAGTACACTTGAATTTTAAATGATTTTTATAAGTGATTGGACACATTGTTAACATGCTACATGTATGAGCTGCATTGTACTTAGCAAGATGCTAAAGATTTGAAGAATTGTGATTGCTGCTGTCAATTTTTAAATATTCCAAAGTGAAAATTGACCGCAAAATTACAATATTGCATTGTAAATGCTAAACATCTATTGCGACTGGACTAAATTGAAGCAATAGATACTTAAAGTTTGTAAGTGTAAGGATCTCAACGTGATTTATATGTTGTGCATTTAATCCATGTCTGAAAAACAACCAATCAATACACAATAAAAATAAATCGGTACTAATATAAATAGAGAAATAACTTTACGAAATTTCTCAATTAAATATTCACTTAATTAACATTTTATATATTGAAATAGTGAATTTTTGAATCCGTGAAATGGCGTCGACACTAAAATTATGTAACTGATTTATCAGATTAAAGATGATCATTCTGTGGCGTATGGAGCAAACTTTTGCCACTTGCTCAGTTAGGTATAATAGAATCCGAAAAATGCAAAAATAATTCAAACTTCACCATCTTATTGCTTGAAATAGCTAAAAGTTGCGGCGATTTATGGGAGTTGAAAATACAATTACGGGAGTAATATAAAGTTGTTATTTAAGAAACATTAGCAAGCCCAATTAGCATGTTATACTTCAAGTCATCATTTTGGAAACACAATTGTGTGATGATAAATGAAGTCGGAAAGCGTCGATGTAATTTCTGGAGTGCAGCCTTGGGAATTCTTGGCTACTGAATAAACTAAATAAAACTTGAATGATGGATCTGACTACAAAAGATTTTATGGAATTTACAATATTTTTTGTAACTGTATTCTTACGCGTATTTCAAATCTACGTATTTTGCATTGAGAGATAATTTCGATTCATGTACTTTCAGGTTAATTGAGTTTTTCTAACTCTATCTATTTGACGGAGGCATTTCTTATCCATGTTTAAATCAATTGATGCTTGAACAAATTCAAGACTCTAGCTGGAAATTTGACGTCATTATTTATTAGAAATATGTACAATGTGTGGGTTTAAAATTTTCTATCCATAAGCTAAAAAAATAATTTGTAAATTCGATTGTTGCAGATCATAACCTGTAGTCTCAATCTATTGTAAATTTTGACATTTATGTCGATTTAAATAATACTAAGTTGGAAAAGTAACTCTGTGACTTTGCTCTCAAGTGACAGAAATCATGAGCCGTCACTGATGCTAAAACGTGCAAACATATATCATACGTCAGAAATCAATGGTAAATGTTTGGGGCCCCGAACATCGTAAATAATCTAATATGAACATTGATATTACTTACCGAACCAATTAGAATTCGATTTTGGCGTTTCAAATTTGAGAATGTTTTTCCAATTAACCACACAAAATGTTTCATGAAACAAAAGGCACTTGGAAAATTCATTTACACGATTAATGAATCTGAAAAGGCCAACAAATTTTCAAAAACACAAAATATACATTGAGGAGCAAGGTTTTTACAATCAAACTTGATCTCTTGACGTAAACGTTTTCTCAAAGACAGGAAAGTAAATAAATCTTGTTTAAACTAAATAAAAAAAACTCTCTAAAAGTTAGAATTATCAACTTATCCATTTAAGTCGAGCTAGGCAACATTTATCAGTAAGCACATGTAGATGAGTCCGCACAGATATTAAATCAAGTCAATCATATGCTTGGGTTGTCTTTTCAAATGCCAATTTATGAAAATTCCAGAAATGCATTACTTACTTTGCTCAATACTTTCGGCTTGACATCAGAGATCGTAAGATGTAGTGAACTGTATATTCATTAATTATAGAAGGATTTATTTTGTCAAAGTTAACTTCGCTTCGATGTCCGTGGTGATTGTATTTTGGCATACTCCATGGTTAATCATTATGGAAGCATTCAAGATATCAGCATATTTCATTTTGCGTCTCTCACGAATTGCAGTTTAAGCTTTTAGTGGTACCGTTTTTGAAACTTTGACATGATGAGGGTTTCATAAATCAGTTATCATTTTTGACTAATATATATCTGCATACGCAACTTCAACGGTGAGATCTCAATCACTGGAATTAAAGTAGACTTGTAATTATTTCAATTAATATTGGCCTCTAGAAATGAACTCATTCGAGAATTGAAATTCTGCTTTGTTATAAAGAAAATTTATGATATTTTAACACAGCGTCTCAGTTTCGTTTAGAATAATTCTTTGAGCATCAATCCAGATTCATGCTTCATCGGAGTGTTTCATTTCCTTATTGGAGTCGAATAACTGCTCGAAAGATTGTAACTCGCGTTGGAGATTTTTTTTGAAATTTGTTCCTAAATTGTCATTGCACTTAAGCTGCGTTTTCACACCTCCAGTAGTACTTTAAAATAAATTTTCTTTCCTCAAAGTTAAATCTGGTTGTCATTCATGCGTTGAATGGTTGAATCTACAAAAAAACACTAACATTCAAGTTGTTGAAAAATTACAATGTCTTAAAATGTAATACAACATGTAAAATGGATGTTTGTAAATATTTTGCTGTACAAATGAAATAAGGCAATAATAATAAACATTATATTTACAAATATTTTAATTGTGTGTATATATTTATTTATTTATATTAGTGTGTGCGTGTTTTATTGCACAAATAAAAATTGCATAGAGAAAAAATAAGCTGACGTGAAGAATAGTTTTAAACAGTCATTTATATTAGTTTTCAATGCATTTCTTTCACAGACTAAAATCTCACTCAATCTTTGCTGATTTTGGCAAAGGTAAACAGCCAGAATGCCACTACGTGTAAAAGAGCAGTGTTCATTTGTTAGAATGTTTGTGAGTTGGTATGCTGTTGGATTTTGTAAGTTCAGTTGATCAGTTTGATCTCGCATATTCGCTTAACAATGGCAGACGAAGGTCGTTTTCATTGGTATTGAGGTGAAGTTGTGTTTATTGAAGGTGGCAGTTGAGAATCCAGCTCGTTAAAGTCAGAGTAGGAGGAAATCTACATCGTCCTGTTTTTAGATTCAAACATATACTTGAATGTCTAGTATCAATACTCTGCTTGCAACATTCGACATCTGAATGGCAATATCTCAATTAGAAGAAATTGCAGACAGGTCACATTTGATCCAAAGTAAGCTTATTACTTTAAAAAGAACTTTGGATAGCTGGAGTGAATGGTTTCATCATTTTTGTTCTTACGCATTTCCAAGTTCGTACTATTAACACCAAGATATGATTGCATTTTATAGTGAGATAAGCCGTGACCACTGTAATGACATTAGGTAGCTTAGCTTCCTCAGGCAAAGACAAATTATAGGAATCAAATAGCATTCATTTATAGCAAAATTAAGCCCAAAATAGCGTCAATCTAATATTTAACTTAATTGGAGCATTAATTTGAATTATTATTAAGAGTCTCCATTAACCTACCCATTTTGTCCAACCGTCATGTACCCAAAAGAAACCTATAATAGTGGCAAAAAGGAACGACACAAATTATAAATAGTCAGCGATTTTGAGGCTGAGAGTTCAATCTGTCATCAAATTGTCATCACATATCAAAAGATAAAATAAGTAATATTTTCTGCCTTTTATATTGGTCTATTTCAGTTGCCCACCTCTTATAAGATTTTAATTAAATACTTTGAAATCTACCCTTTTCAATTTCTAACATTATTTTAAATAATGTTAATCTGTTAGTTATTTAAAAATAATCAAATTGTCATGATTTGATATGATATATGAAAAAATATATAACTCGATGGTATCATAAATTTGAGCTAGTAAGAATTTTAGGCATGGCCCAATCTTCAAAGGTCTGTAATCGAATCGCTATTATTAGTCACGAGAGTTTGCCAACTCTTTCTAATGAGAACGAGGAAATTTCGTTTAATTTGAGTTTAGGAAGCCATATAGCAGCACCTTGCATTCAGTTTGATTGAAAAATAAATGTAAAATTAGTTTACATTAGGTTGGCCATTCAGCTATCGTCACTATTTTGAAATGAACGTTTAACTGCATTTCTGTATCAGTTTAGTTCAAATAGGAAAAATTTATTTTGTCTATAGAGTATAACCACCTTGGCAGTCCCATTTATTCCAGATTTTGTCATCGATTTCCAATAAGCAATATATTTTGTAATATTAAAACAAATATAATTGATATAAGTGTTTTAAACCCGGTCAATATTGCAACAAAATTTAACTCCATAAAACTGGGCAATTTTGGAAGATATTAACAAATGAAATTAATAATAGCATGCATTAATTACAATATCCTTGAAGCATATTCGAATTTTTTGTTTTAAAATATAGACAAAGCACCTGCCGTCCTAAATGTTAAAACGAATTTTGTCTGGATAAAAGGTGAAAGAAATTACGGAAAGGCTAAAAATATCAGAGTCAATGTGTTAGAATTTTGGAAAGAAACGAGTGCAAGTAGAATGCATATTCTCCTTAATTCTATTTAAAGAATGCTTGAGATAAATTCATTCCATGGAAAGAGTTTCATTTTTAATGGATTAGATAAATACCAACGATTTCTAGTTCATCAAATCGATTCGTCTAAAATGTAAACAAAATGAGTGGAAATTCCAGTTGCATTACAAACATACTGTCGACGCAATGCTTGCCAAATTTACTTTACAATTGTTATTTTAAAATTTTTTTCGAAATGAAAGTTATAGATTATGCTATATAAAAGTTAGTAATTTTATTACAGTAAAATAAAAATGCTGTAATGTTCAAATAACTCTAAGTAGCTGTTCGCTGGGTTTCATCTATTATCCTACGTTTTGTTGCTGCATTAATATGTATTTACATTTTTCTGTAAATTTGTGGAATTCAGTCATTTCCATCTTTTATTTATTTATTTTGAAAATAATAACTTAAGTCCATTGATTCGGAGACTTTTCCTATTTTTTTAACCACTATCATTGCCAGTTTAGTTCTTTTAAGTACATTTAGTTTCTATATCACTCTGAATATGTTAACCTCCTTACCGAGGTGAATGTATTCAACGCCGCGATTGTCCAATAAAATTTTCAGTTAAAATTTTGTGAATCAGTTGCTGGTTTATTGATTACTGAAGGATGATAACTAAATAAAATTAGGAATTTTTATTGGAAGGAAAACAATTATTTGTCAAAAATTGAACACATTTTCTTTGTCTGATATGATAATATACATTGAAAATATTAACTGTTCTGAAAATTCAGTTACACAGTTTGTGCTTAAATTTATGTTAATTTCGTTTCACGATTTTACAGATTTTTGTGCAGAAATGACTTTGAAATGAGAGGTTTATTAAACTGTTCCATATGTTAGGGAGCTCAGATTAATTTGACTAACATGTGCTGATTAGTCCTCCTAATTCTATTTAGCAATGTGACTAGAAAGTAACCTTTCTCCATCTGGTTTCTATCTGAGAAAAATTAGTCGTCCGGATGTGTTTCTGGACTTAAATTGATAAGTGTTTTCTAGAATTTTTTAAAATTATCCCTTTTAAGTGTAAAATGAGTTCTAAACATTCTTGCCTTGTTTTAAATAGGCTATTTACCAAAGAATAGTTTATTGCGTTTAAAATATTTCAAGGTAAAAACATTTTCTTTCACATGTATGCTCTGAAAAGGACTTTAAATGTTTAATTTGTTTGCAATAACGTTAGTCAAAAGAACTAAGCAATACTCAATTCATCAGAGATTTAGTATAAGGAAACAGAATTTTTAAGAGGACTTTGCATAAAATTGTCATTTATTTAATCTCAAACGCGTCATAAATGTTTTCGAAAACACATTCATTTCTTAAATAAAATGTGCGATAGTAAAATGAGTTCGGTTTTTGACCATATAGCATTTTCTTAAAGCAAAACAAATTTGACAGAAGAATCCCTAGGAATTATGAACTAGAGTTAGTGGCGAAGAAACCGCTCATTACATGTCACCAACACATTTTACCATGAAATTCATGTTCCGCAAACAGATCAGCCTTAAATCTGGATTAACATCGACCAAAATGGCAATAATCAACACGTATGTCAGCGTTCCACTTAGACGGCTCACAGGAAATTCACACTCGAGAGGATTCAGTCTAATTGACTTGCCCATTAAATTTGGTTTAATAAGGTGCCCATGGAGTGCAAATGGTTATTAGTATTTGTCAACATTTTAACACACCTTATATATATATATATATGACACATTGTACTTCTTTAAAAAACGCATTCTCGTAAAAATTGTTTAATATTCTAGTATTACATTAGTCAATTTTCTTAAATCGATTAATTTAAAGGTCATTTTTTTTCTAGTTGTGTTTGATATTATTACAATTAATGAAGAGTACTATCTGTTATACTTGGCACTTTGTTATTTGTTTCACAGATGTGCAGGATTAAATTGGAATGCCTCTCTTTCATTTTTTATGCCTTTGTTTTACTATTTTGAGGTCAAAAATTTAGCGAATATTGATGTGGTGGTTACAAAGCACAATCATTTGAGTACTGCATCATGTGCACTTTGGTGAACAAGCAGGTACTCATTCAACGACATATGATGCAATTGGAACAGTCAAGTGTGCAATCTCAGTAATCATAATGTGGTCGACTAAATGCAAAAATAAAAAAAAATTGATTTGTAAATATTTCTATTTACTTGTCTCTAAAACAATTAATTAAAAAAAGTAAAATGGATGGAGGTAAATATAGATGCAAGTACCATAATGCAAATTTAGTTGCTAACAACCTTAACTCATCCTTCATGATATCATGACGGACTCAAAATACCGTGATTACCGTGACTTTCTTCCAAGAAAGTAATACAATCCTCCTGTCTTTCTACTTGTAAAGATTTTAAGGTCACGATGTGGAACTATGAAGAGAATTTACTAACAATTCAACTCACTTTCCAAATACTGCCCTAATTCATCAAGTCTCTGCGATGTTTATTTCAACTGGAGTGAGGTTGAATTCAGATGGCCTTAAAATGGCCACATTTCAGGTGATTCTAAGGCACAGACCATTAATTAGACAAAAGCATTAGCAAGAAGGGATGCAGACGAATGCATTGTTTAAAATACCTCGTTTATGTAAAAGTATTTAAAAAAAGATGTATTTACCTATTGCTTCAAATATTATAAAATCCACCGCTTTCGAAAACTTCGATAAGTGGTAACTAGGCATAAATGGCAAACAAATTAATATTTAAGCAGCCTTAGAAGTATTCCGCTTTTACTTTGAGCAACGAGAATACCTTAGCAATTAGTACCATGGAAACAAAACTGTGTTAACACATAAGGCAGCCAAACAAGATTAAGGTCGCCTGTAAGAAACACGCACTTTTCTAAAGGTGCTCACATTCCTCAAAATTGTGTTTACGAAATTCCAAACTTGAACACCAATACCCTACTTATGTTATTCATTATTCTATTCGTTTTGACCCTAGTGACTGTGCTAAAGCGTTTGCAATGTCCACTTAAATCTTATTTTATTAATACTTACATTGGTAAAGTGAGAAGGGTCCTAAAATCTAAGTTTTTTGAAGTCAAATTCTACTTTATGAGTAAGTAATATCAATGTCCAAATAACATGCATTTCAAAGAGAGCATACACTTCATTCTCTGTGTCAAGTTTATTTCAATTTAACTCATTGCTCCTGTCCTACTGTATGACGTTCAAGGAAAATATATCAGTCGCATCAAAAAACATTTCAACAAACTGCACAAATGACAATAAAACCTCCAATAAATGCGTATAATTTCAAGAATTGAACATACTTGTAAGCTTCTCTCACCTTTGCATTGTTCTATGATAATATCATGCAAATTTTATTTACTTTTTATTAGTTAATATCACTACATAATGGTAATAACAAATAATGAATACAATCAATTTATTTTATTTTCTTATTATTAACATATATATTGAACTAAAGCGTAATTTGGCTTGAAATCATGTGAATAACGTGTGATGGGATATCAATAAATTACACGGCAACGGCATTAACAATCGAGATGCTCTTCAAAGTATGTATGAATGTATGTATGTGTATGAACGGTGTGTGTGCTAGCGGTCTCTAATTGGTCAAAAAAAAAGCTATATATATGTGCCACATTGTACTTAGCGAAATGCATTTCGCACAATATTAATAGTAATTCCAGCTTTATATTTGTCAATATTCTCGAAATCTGCTCAACTCGGAAGGTACCATGCTTGATCTAATTAAAGACTATTTAGCAGAAGCATGGCTTGCCAGAGATTTAACAAAATGGCGTCCGAATTGAAGGCTACATGATTGAAAATTTACCAGTCAGCTTATTTGGCAAATAAGTGAAATTATATCAGTGAGTTTACAATGATGAAATAACATTCTAAAGCATTCAGTTCTTGTTTTCATCCACATTGTCAAGTAATGATCTGCTCAATTGAAATGTTCATGTAAGGCAATTGCTAAGTTTTTAAATAAGAGTACAGATTATTTATCTGACAGCCAAAAATTGTACCTTTCATCGCTCTCTGGTAGATTTGAGTGCAGTTAGTCGAAATGCTCAAACCTTAAAATATTGACTTTTTAAATTGTCCCTAGCATTAATCTCAAAAGATATGCACCTTCGTCGGGCATTCGTAGCCTTCCACTAGGCACGTCACTATGATATCTATTTGGTGAATTAGAGCAAAATGAGCAAAAAACAGAAGTCATTTGCAACAAAATTTCTTGGTGACAGGGAGCCACCAAGTCTCAAATACGTCATGATTAATACAAGTCTGGGTCATTCAATCTTCCACAAGCTCTTATGTGACACAAAGCCAATTACATTATTTTCGAATGTCGGAGTACTTAACCTCAGATTCTTTAGTGAATGCCGACTGTTTTGTTGAAATTGTGTTTCGCAATATTTTCTTATTTTAATACTGCATTTAATACCCCTCAACAATGATCTGATGAAAAGTAAACATGAACCTCGGTTCATTATTTGTGCTTGTTAATTTGTATTTAACTCTGGTTTTATTGGTTTTGTGAATGTGTATGCAAAATCCATTTAGAGCTCTCTGTTTTCACTTTTTCAATCATTGAACTGTGAATTTTCTTAAGTAAGAGTATCTAAAATTAAGTTTACACAATCAAAATTGGTACTATCACTGTTCATGTATGAATCATTTTAAGTTATGAAGAGTCAATCATAATCGCAAATTGCTTATGCTGTCTGGACAATTTGCGTAATTGGGGAACATGACTGCAGGAACTAAAAGGACGATAAGGATCTGGAATTGGGCACCAGTTGGTTAATGATGTTGCTCAATCAAAATGGTATCAGTATTAATGAGTTGTTGACAGACATCATTAATATTATGGATAAAAGGTCGACAAAGATGAATACTCTTTGCTTTAAAGGTCAAACAAACGCTGGCAAAACCCTTTGCGCTAATCTTATTACTTCACATTTAACGGTAAGGCACATTGACAATATCTTATTATGAAATATATAATTGACCTAGCATAGGTTTATGTTCCTTATAGCTAGGAACTGTATGTCGAAGAGGATATCAGACAGCCTTCCATTTCGACAACCTTCTAAATAGAACTGCAGCTCTAATGGAAGAGCCACGTATTGCTATGATCACTTTGGAGGAGGTAGATTTGAAAGCCATGTAAAGTATGGCGCTTGACGAGTTTTGCAACGTATTCCGGTAGTAGGAACAACCAATGTAGATCTTGGGGGCTAGTTAAGGTCAATAGACAGAGCTGCACTATATTCAGGAGTCAAACAGCATACGTTGAATGAGCCTTCGTCCATGGGATGTCCTCCCGCCCCATGTCCTTTGGCCAATCAGACCGCCCCAGGTGGTTGGCGGGGCAGACGGTCCGGACGCGAGGAAAGGACGACTGAGTAGCGATTAGGTTTGTGCATGGATGGATGAATGTGTGATGCGCTAAACGATACACCCTATATATGCTTCTGCTGAAGACGAAAAGAATACAATTAAATGGTATTTCGATTTAAAGCCTTGATATTTAAAATAGCGTTGTTCGTACTTCCCAAGGCTATTTCTCTATTTATTGTTGACTTCCATAAAAGTTTCATAGTTGGAATCCTTTTTGTTCATTGGCAATTGGAGTAGTTCACTACGCCGTCACACAGCAGTTTGGGAACGTGTGTGAGGTATTCGGGTATGTTCCCTATAATTAGCTAATTGGTTTCGAATATCTCTATGTGTTAAGTTTTTGATGCTTATATCAATAAATATATATGAAAACGGACGTTTTTTGCAGGAGGTAAACATTTCTAGTGACTTTATCGAGAGTGTACATTATGATATGTGATATGCCCACAGTTAATGACTATCTTATCGACGTGCTTTTGCCGAGTAAGGAAATAAGTGTGAAAGTGCTCAATGGTATGTCCAGAGAGTCCAACGTATCAGGTGACTTTCAATTGGCTATTGAACCTAGAATTAAATGGAAGGAACTGGAAATCAGGTATAAGGAACCAGAAAGTGAAGAGATTAAACCGGAGGAACCGGAGATCAAAAAGATAAGAAAAGAAAACAGCATCCTTGTAGCCGAGGATGCACTCTTTCTCCAACTTACCTACCACTTCATTCATTATAAGAAGGAGAAGTCGTAGAAACTTTCCCAATTCCTCGTCTGCTTGTTCAAGCCTTCTCTGCTTTCCAGTCTCACTTCCACTTCTACCGCTCAATTAAGCAACTTCCAAATGTCACTAAATTTGCGCATGCATATGGCCACCTTCTTGTACTACTGAGATAGAGTTTGATTGCATGGCATGTTGGTAATGTTCACTTGTTAAGTATGAACATTCCATGCCAATGCACGCCATTAACTATTGGGCATGTGAGTATGTTTACAAGGCGTACTTCCCAATGCCTACTTTAGTATGATGATTGTGTTATTATTGTCGTTGTTAGCGACTTCGTTTGAATTTCAGCGATAAGCAGATTATTCTGTTTAGACCAAAATGTCAAACAGCAGATGTTTTAATTAACTGAATTTAGACTATTCGAGGTGCAGACTATTTGCTGTTACAAAAGTTATCTATTTTGCCGCATTCATAAAAATGGCCACTTATTAGAAGAAGTGGTCAAATGGATCTAATTAAATTATAATTTAAGCAAATCAATTTACGCAATTTATGCCAAAGCGCTTGATTTTCGAAATTCTTGATTCAAATTTCACCTATCCATGAGAATGCAGCATGAGATTATGCTTGTACAATGAATAAGTACATGATATGCCCTTCCTCCTCATGTCCGCGGGCCAATCCGACTACCCTAGGTGTTTGACGGGCGGCGAAACGGACGCGTGGAGTGGATGACTGAGTAACGAATAGTCTAAGGTCCGGATGGATGGATGTCCGATGTGAAAGAATGTTCTAGAAGTCAAATTTAATTGGTTAATATGACCGATCAATGTCATGCGATTGGTGTTTTTAGTATTCGATAGGATTTTTCTGGAAAAAGAATAAAAACTGCGCTAACGCGCAAAATGTTCATCTTACACTTATGGAGAATAGGCGACGATCTGAAGCAATACCGAGCTTCTCTGCCAGAACTAGGCATGAACCATCCAATAGTCCAAGCTCTCTTGGAGCCGGCCCCTATGGAGTCACAGAAGGTCAAGAAGTTTTCCCGTCTGTCCAGCGACTGAGCGACATGGGAGCGCGTACTGAAGGTTAGCTATCTCTTAAGATGGCTGAGAAGGATGCGGAATCAGTAGAGAACATTCCCTTGGGTGGAATTTCAATCACTTCTGATCGACATTACCACAATAATTATCGAAGACTATGCAAAAATCCTCACGGCAATAAGTTGCCTCTATGTGGAACATGAAGGTTTTATGCACGCGGTTTCCCAATCTCGAGATGACGTGGCTCGGAAAGTCAACAGGCTACTCAAGGATAATTTTGTACCAGTTGATCACTTGTGACCGAAAAAATACAGGGCAATACGTTAGAGTTATATTTCTATTGATTCAATATTTCAAATTCTGTGATGCACTGAAAGAGGTGGGTAGTGGAATGCGTGAGGAATAGACTGCTGCATAGGATCTGGCACGAGTGGCGCCCAAAACAATCTGTTTGTCAGATACTCGCCGTGCCAAAACCAAAAGTCTTGCAGCGCAAAGGGACCATTCCAGAAAAGTTAAATTCGATCTCCTCTCGAATGAGTACCGTAAAAGAAATATTCGACAATTTAAAGATATTTTCCGATCATTCTCCCTTGAATAAATAGAACAATTAAATTCTTCGATTGGTGTTCAGTGGAGAGAGATTGCCGATCAACATATTCAAAGCCTCAATAATGAGTGATTGAAATGCGTGAAAAAACTCGTATCTAACAAATTTGTTCGAAATGTCTCATGAATACAAAGTAAGGACTGAACGAGATTGCGAATTAGGTACCAACTGGCATATGATGCTACTTAATCGAAACCATATCAATATTGGCCATCTTCTTCAAAACATCATAAACATGATGGACATAACGATGACTAAAGACAACAACCTGTACTACGAAGAACAAACAAATACAGGGAGAAGGTTGCTAGCAAATTTGATAACATCACACCTTACGGTAAGGAGCATTGTCAATATCTCGTCATATAATATACATTTAATCTAATCTTGGCTTTGCTCCAACAAACTGGGTTTCAGTTCGACAATATTTTGAATCAGATGGTGGCTTTGATGGAAGAGCCACGCATAACGATGACGACAAAGAACGATTATAAGTGCTTGTTAGGAGGTGACAGGTTCAAAATAGATGTTAACTTTGGTGCAAAACGGTTCCTCACGCGTATTCTAGTAGTAGAAACTACAAATGAAGGTTTTAGTTCATTACTAGCATCAACTGATGGTGCGGCCTTGTGTTTTAGAGTGAAGCAAAACAAAGTGAATGAGCAAATCTCCTTCTAACTGATACAAGTTATCGATCTCACATGTCCAGTGACGTGATGTACTTGTCATCCACTCCGCGCATCCCGTCCGCCTGACCCCGCCAACCACCTGGGGCGGTCTGATTGGCCAAAGGACATGGGATGGGAGTGTATCCCATGTTCTAGAAAACGTGTATGAACAAGGTGGACGCACACTTTGCAGATTCGTCATCACCAATTTAGAACAAAGATACTCATGACGGAAAACCCGCATGCTAATTATCCTGGTAGAAAATTTAGTTATTTCCAACAAAAAGAAAGCTATAAGCGGCTAAATTATTTTATAGACTAATTAAAAGAAATAAAGCTAGAAATGAGATTGCATCTACTAAAACTGAAGAGAATTTACCACAATCGGAATAACTGTTTCTTATCGAGAAGGGGAATAAGAAATCAATTAGTCAATTATGGTAGAAAAGTCAGAATACCCCATACGAGATCACAAACTGCTTAAGGAAGGCGCAGCGAATTATTGAAATTGGCTATGAATATAAAGAATCCCAATTACCAACGATTGATGGAGGCCATCAATAGAAGGAAGAATTGTTTGAGAAATTATTTAGAACAATATGCACAATATCAAGAAATGATAAATAGACACATACAGGCATAAATATCTATAATGATAAGGCATGGCTTCATAAATGCACACAGCGTTGCAATGAGCTTCACAGTCGACACGAGTGAAGGGAAGAGAGCAAAGCGCGTTGAGGTTCGAGTTAAAATTGTTTAGGCACAAATTTGAAAGCTTTTAATCCAGTAACACACATTTTGAATTCTCCGGCTTGCAGCCTTGATTATATTTGGCTGCCACATATGCCAAGGGAGTTTGTTAGAGAAGCTCACATTGCTAGTACTGCTACTACGTTGACATCAAGTTGGCAATATGAAAGTGACTTCGCGTAATGTCAAAATGTTAAGGCACATTTTAGGGACATGATATATTCCAGTCAGCAGCTTAAAGTTTTGTTAGTTTCCTTATATTTTCAGAAAAAAAAATTTATTTGAGTTACCCTGAATGTTAAGATTTAAGTTAATTTTCTATTGCAACACAGTAGGCCGCACTTTTGAGCGTTCAACAATATGTCAATGTAAATAACTAGTCAAATTTAGAGGTAAAATTTTTTTGATATCCCTCTTAGACTTTTACTTGCACCAACCAATGTGGCAACGTCCGAGAGATCTGAATTTGGCAGATGAGCCTTGGCAATCGATCTTTCTCGCAATTTCGAAATGATGAATTATTGCACAAATGTGTGCCATGTTCAAGATTTGGTATATCTAGTTAATAAATTGTGGATCGTTAAACAACCTAATCATTCTCATTTACAATTCATAAAAGTCCATTAATCCTAAACACAAACAAACCAATTAGAGTGAGATACTTATGTCCTATTTGATTTCGTGCAGATAGGTAGAGGAAGTAGCCACAAGTAGATCCGTTTAAAGTATTTAAAACTCCTTTTTCAATAATAAAACTGCTCTTTTACCATAGAACGCATTGTTACAGGTGGCTGATGTTTACACGTTCCATATGTTAGAATTCTCACCTGAGTTAAATTTCATTTGCAAATAATTGTGCTAAACACAGCTCCACTTCATAGCTATCTGCAAAATTGAGCTCCCAAAATGTACGCTTGAAAAATGATTTGATAGGTATGTTTGTCAAAAGACCTCCTCCTCTCCACGACTAATTCAATTTACACATTCTAAAACATTATACTCCACGACTATAACTAGGCCTTTTCTGAACTAACTTGCGTGAACTCTCAATTCTGTTAAAATGTTATCTTTCATATTACCTTTAACCAAAGTTCACAAAATGCCCTAATATCATCAAATGTCAATATGCAAATGTTGCATTTATATATAGACACTGATTTCCAATGCATTCGAGTTTATCATCATTACTCGATGCACCTTTAACCTTATCCAATTCAGTAATCATTCAGACGAATGTGCAATTGTAGACTTCCATATGTGCCTTAGAAGCATCTGAAAGAAGGCCATTTTAAGGCCATCTGACTTCAACCTCACTTGAATTGAAATAAACGTCACAAAGACTTGATGAATTAAGCCAGTATTTGGAAAGCAAGTTGAATTGTCAGTAAATTCTCTTCATGCTTTACATCGTGAAATTAAAATCGCTACAAGTAGAAAGACAGGAGGATTACATTACTTTATCGGACGAAAGTCACGGTAATCACGCCGTTCTGAGTCTCTACCGATATTTGTCAAGAAAGATGAGTTAAGGGTGTTAGCAACTAAATTTACTATATGAAACTTCCATCTATGTTTACCTGCATCCATTTTACTTTTAATTAATTTATCGTTTCAAAGACAAGCCAACGGAAATATTTACAAATCGATTTCTCAGTTCTATATTGCGTCGACCACATTAAGATAACTGAGATTGCATACTTGACTGTTCCAATTGCATCGTATGTTGTTGAATGAGTACCTACTTGTTCACTAAAGTGCACATAATGCAGTACTCAAATGATTGTGCTTTGTAATCACCACATCAATATCCGCTAACTTTTTGACCTCAAAGTAGTAAAACAAAAGCAGGTTATCCAAAAATTATCAAAAAATGAAAGAGGGGCATTTCAATTTAATCTTGCACAAAACAATTGCTCTAATAAATCTGTGAAACAACTAACAAATCTCCATGTAGAAAAGATAGTACTCTTTATTAATGGTAATAAAATCAAACACAATTAGAAAAAATATCCTAAAATTAATCTATTTTTGTTGAGTGTAAACATCCAGTCAACATTTTATCAGCTAAACAGCAGTCATTTAAATTTAAAGCTGCACTCCAGAAATTATGGCCAAACATTTCGAACTTTTGACATCACTACACAATTGTGTTTACAAAATGATGACTTGCAGTACAATATGAACTGGATTTTGTCAATGTTTCAGCATAGTATATGTATATATTAGCTAGATAATTGCGTTTCAGCACCCATACGTCACTTCTAATTTTATCTATTTCCAGATATACAAAATGTTCAGTATATTTTTGCTTCGAAGTATGTTACAGCATGGTTGCTTGACAATTCACATTCGTAAATGAGGTCAGAGAGTTGTAACGCTACCAAGTTCGAAGATACTTGCTTTGGCGCTTCCGATTTGCAAGCTCAGAGAGTTGTGCTGTGCAACGTAAAGCACATATCATTAATGATCTTCCTCATCACCCTCTTCCTTGTGTGACATCGGAGTTCATTTATTTACAGTTAGAATAAATCAAACCATCTGAAAATACATAACTTTGATTAATGGCCATTTAAACTTATTGTGGAATGGAAACAATCTCTCGACGCAAGAAATGTTGATTCGAAATATGCACGAGAAATCGGCTAGTTAAAAATGTTCTAAAATCCTTCAAATATTACGCAGTGAAAACCATCATTCAATTTAATATTAGTTTATTTGGCAGCCAAATAAAGTCATGGTTGCACCCCCGAAATTATATCTACCTTCGGTCGTCATCACAAATTTGTGTAACATGTCTTCCCTATTTGATTATCACATAACTCCCGTCGAAATGTTTGCAGTTTCAAGCTTTCAATATTAATGCTTTAATCCAATTTAGTCTCAGTAGATATTTAGCATTTGTAATGGAATACTGTAATCTTCTAATCACTTTTCATTTTTGAGTATTTAGGAAGTGACATCAGCAATCACATTTCTGTAAAAGTGCAATATAAGTGTAAGATCTTACGAAGACTGCTTCAGTTAATTTTTTATAATTTTGTATGACGCATATTCGACAATCACATTCCCTCCAAAACATTTGTGCAATCAACACAACTCCTGAGTAGGTTGTTGATGTAAAGTTCATAGAGAAGTGCATTCTGCACTTCTTTCGTTTTGTCAAAAGTTGGTTTGCTATCAAAGGTATTTAGTTGGATTTCTAAATAAACCTAAATGTCTTGGTGGTTATGCGCAGACTGCAGAATGTCCTATGGTACATAAAGTAGCATTACGAACAGTGCATTACTCCAACTCTTGGAGGCTGTTAGGTGGCTAAAATGTGGGACAAAACGCTAGACATAGAGCTCCCAAAAAAGAAGAAAAATTCAGTCTTCAACCTCAACGAATGCCTGAAACTTTAAATGGAAAGCCTTAAATTGGTAGAGTGAAAGGAAAGAGATTGGCTTAAAATCGGGAGGAAGAACATTTCCAGTTCAAAAGGATTGTGTATGAGTATTGAACAACGCTAATATATTTCTTTTAAACTTTTGATTTTCTCTTCCTCTTAACTGATCTCATGTACAGCTCTCACTAACTTTCATATGCAAATTCATAATAAATTCATAATCGCCTCATTTGCAAATGTGAATGGATGGGTTTCACTTGTGACTAAATAAATACTTTGTTTGTAAAATTGACGCAATAAACATTATGTATAAGAATATGTCCATAAAATGCTAAATTAACTAAATAACCTTTCTTCCTCTTAACTGTAAATTTTAGGAATCTGATTTGTGACTTCCTTAGTTCATAAAAATATTCTTAATGCCATTCACGAATAGACTCTAATGCATCAAAAAACAATAGTTTGTGCAAACAGACTTATATTAGATGTCTACACTCACTTCCCATGCAATTTGACACGAATTTGGCAGTTGCAATCAACTGGCGATTCCTCACCACATACATATTAGAACGTTATAACATTTTCCATCAGCCATATCAACCTACAAACAATGTCAATCTGCAAATCAATGCTTGTAATGAGTATATAATATAGACCAGATGTTTAGGGAATTTGAAAGAGTCAATTCTGCATAATGCTTCACAAATATGGAAAAATTTACAGTTTTAATTTATTGTGTTTAATTAATTTACGTGAAAATTAATAAAACGTTCCTTGATGGAAAATTGATTATCGGGTCTAATCAATATAGAGAATTTTGTCGTAAACTATCGCTACTTACTAATTTTAGTATGATGGGATATCGATAATTGAAGAGACAATAAATTCACTATTTTTTGTCTGAAATAGCCACCATTTGCAGCAATGAATGGATATATGAGATAGAGTTACACGGGTAATAGGAATTTGTAATGAAGAAAAACATTGACTACTTTTGCCTAAATACATTCTAATTCCCTTTCTGAAGCTACGTGTTTAAAATCAGAGATGATTTTGATTACCTGATACATTTGAATAGCTATTCATCAAATTTATGTACTTTCAGGTTGGGTGATTTTGCAATTAATACGTGATCACAGTCAACGTCGTACTGGCGTATGCGTCAATATTTTAAATGTCTTCGTTGATTTCACTGTTCACTTACTCATGCAATCGGTTTTTGGTGTGCGCTTAGTGAGATTGTATTTAGAAGTTTCAATTAGATCTCTATACTATTTCCATAAAATTATGCCACATTCTAAAAATCTGCAATTCTGGCACACCTAGCACGTAGATGAGCAACATGTTGATATTGTGAAGAAAAAGTATAATGACAAAAAATTATCTCAATCGATAATATTCAACTTCCAATAAATTGAGATCAACCAAAATATTCACTGATTCAATGATTGAGACCATGTGAGTAAATTATTTGTCATTAATCAGAGTTAGTTGACAATAACTTCTTTGCTTTCCATTGATATTCTAATATTTTAACAAGCAAGCATATGATTTGACGGTTTAACGCATACATATTGATTAATCGTTATTTTGAAAGAATGAAATTCAAAGGGATATTTTATGCCATATCAGCTCTTGCTCAACAGTTTAAATTCAAACACTTTTGCTTTCGCAATATCTATTGCTTCAAAATAACCGATGAGTAAATGTACAATTGAGTGCAAATATATTTTGACATATCGCGATTCTTATCGGCAGAGGTAAGTTGCTTAGCATTGACATGATATCATTTTTAAAACCAATCATCATTTTTCATCTGCTCGCTAATCACAGCATCAGAGATTGCGCCTGTCAGAAAACATTTAGCTTCTCACTTTATTAATAAATTAACCTTAAAATCTCTCATAAAAGTGGTATGCAGTACTTAAATGTTAATTAGCAATATAATCGGTCATGATTGCTGTTTTAATGAGATTTGGGTCAATATGCTATTTGAAATTTCATTACAATCAAACATGAAGTGGACTGACTTGCAATTTGACATTTTTTGCAAAGGCCAATATTTAAAGGTTTGAACATTTCATCTAACTGCACTTAAATCTACCAGACACCAATAAAAGGTACAAATTTGGCTGTAGGTAAGTAATCTTTACTCTTATTTGAAAACTTAGCAATTGCCTTACATGAACATTTCAATTGAGCAGATCATTACTTGACAATGTGGATGAAAACAAGAACTGAATGCTTTAGAATGTTATTTCATCATTGTAAACTCACTGATATAATTTCACTTATTTGCCAAATAAGCTGACTGGTAAATTTTCAATCATGTTGCCTTCAATTTGGACGCCATTTTGTTTAACTCTGGCAAGCCATGCTTCTGCTAAATAGTCCTTAATTAGATCAAGCATGGTGGCTGTCGAATTGAACAGATTTCGAGAATATTGACAAATATAAAGCTGGAATTACTAAAACTCTTTTGGGAAATGCATTTTCACAAAATAAAATGTGGCACATAAATTTAGATTTTTTTTTACCAATTAGAGACCGCTAACAATTTGTCCCGTGCATACGAACACACATTCATTCATGCTTTGAAGAGCATCTCGATTATTAATGCTGTTGCCGTATACTTTATTGATATCCAATCACACGTTATTCAAATGCTAATTTTCACATGATTTCAAGCCAATTTAAACTTTAGTTCTACATATCTATTAAAAACAAGAAAAAAAATTAAACTTGTCATATTATCTACCCAAAAAAGTAAAATTTGCATGATATTATCATAGAACAATGCAAAGGTGAGAGAAGCTTACAAGTACGTTCAATTCTTGAAATTATACGCATTTAGTTGAGGTTTTATTGTCTTTTGTGCCGTTTGTTAAAATTTTTCCTCGATGCGACTAATATATTTTCCGCAAACGTCCTACAGTAGGACAGGAGCAATGAGTTAAAATGAGATAAACTTTACACAGTTAATGAAGTCTATGCCCACATTGGAAATGCATGTTATTTGGACATTGATATTACTTACTTATTTAAGTAGGATTTGACTTGGAAACCTAAATTTTGAAACCCTTATCCCTTTAGTAATGGAAGCCTTAATAAAGTAAACATTAACTGGACATTGCAAACGCTTTAGCACAGTCACTAGGGTCAAAACGAATATGTTATATATAAAGAAATATATATATAATAAAGAATAGATTCAAGCGTACATTAATATTAATTTTCAATGCATTTCTAGCGCAGTCTAGAATCGCACTCAATCCTGGCTGTGTTAAGCAGCAGTTCTGATTTTATTGATTACGCAAATGTTCTTGCAAAATCCATTTGGAGCATTGTGTTTTCACTATTTCAATGAATAAACAGTGAATATTCTCAAGTCGGAGTATCTAAAATTACTCGATCGCATATTGCTTATGTTGAAGAGTTTAAACATAACCCTTTAAGACTGTTACAATATTGACTTGTTAATTGTGATCTCCACAAGAAGCTCGTACGTTTTCGAATTAGAATCCTTTAAACCAAAGTTCAACACATTAACATATCTGCTTTATCACTCTCAACTCCTGCACAACGGTGTCATTGATTCATAATTATAAATGTATTCGCTGATTGAATTCACATTTCCTCAAATCGATGACGTCGAAATATGTAAAAAGCAAATCAAATAGATTCTTACTGAGTTTATTTCAAAGATATTAATTACTTAAATTTCAAATAAAATATTGACCCAAACCTGATTAAAACAGCAATCATGGCCGGTGATATTGCTAATTATCATTTAAGTACTACATGCTAATTTTATGAGAGATTGTAAGGTTGCTTTATTATTATAGTAAAAAGCCCAAAGGAGCTAAGCAGGAGCAATCTCTGATGTTGTGATAAACGAGCAGACGGCAATCGATGATTGGTTATTAAAATGATATCATGTCGATGCTAAGCAACTTATCTCTGCCGGTAAGAATCGCGATATGCCAAAATATTTGCACTTAATTTTAAATTTATTCTTCGGTTATTTTAAAGCAAAAGATATTGCGAAAGCAAAAGTGTTTGATTTTAAACTGTTAAGCAAGATCTGATATAGCATAAAATATTCCATTGATTTTAATTTTTTCACAATTAAGGTTAATTAATATGCACGTGTTTGTAGCGGATTAGTTTCCTAACTAAGCCGGACTGTACACAGAAACCTCAGTGGCAGTTTCTCCTACTTCGAGAGTCCTCCAGAATAAGATAAGTTATTGCAAAGCTAAGAAGAGACAGAGGTACCCAGGGAACACGTGGAGTGTAAAGTAATATGTATGACGTGGAAATTAGTCATTATATATACTTTATGATATGATGGCATCATAGAACTTGGATCATTGGGTGGTCGGTTAATCGTGTACTGGAATTGACCATTGATTAACCGTATTGGTATTGGTCATTGATTCTGCATTGGTCATACCAAAGTTGTGTCCTCACACGTTAACCCGTCAAATCATATGCTTGCTTGTTAAAATCTTAGAATATCAATGGAGGGCACCAATTGTGATCATATCCCAATTTATAAAATATCAGTATTTAATTTTTAAATCATATTTATCTATTTATTTCATTTATTTTATCTATTTTATTTATGAAGTATAATTAAATACTTTCTTCTAATATAGAATTCTAAATTGCCCAAATGATTGGTATTTTTAAATTGGAGAGCAAAAGAAATGGCATTGTATGAGTGATGTTACAAATAGTTACCTATTAAATTAGAGTTAGATAAGGGAAAATCGATTGAATGACCGATTTAATTCGTTGCCATAATCATAGCTGCAGTCTTTAAATGCGAAATCTCACCTTTGATATGAACATTGACCATTTGTAATTGTGCAGAATGAATAATTTCTTTGTATTAACATCATTTCATTTGTATTTTGTACTATTTAGTTTGTGGGAATACAACTTTAGCATGACAAATGCAGAAACCCCTCCACCAATCAATGACCAATGCCATTACGATAAATCACTGTTCAATTCCAGTACACGATTACACGATCCATCGATGACCCAAGTTATATGAGATCATATGAGGTTATATGAGGTGTATATAATGACTAAGTTCCACGTCATGCAACACACAGCACTCTAACGTGCCAAAACACATCACGCTTGCACACTTGCAAGAAAAACACGCATACTAAATGAATGCGTTCCACGGCATACTTGTGTTTCTTCTACTCCTGGAGACTTACCAACAAGAGGAATCTGCCATAGAGATTTCTGAGAATAGTTAAGGCTTTTTAAAGTAGCTTATCTGTTACATACTTCTCCTAATGTAAGCGTTTTCGGCTATCACCAAATTTCCTATTTAAATTCATAGAAAATTTCTAATCGTCTACTATACAACTATAATTATAAATGCATCTATAGATAATTCATTTATTAGCTTGCATATTGTCAAGGGGCTTCTCGTAAAGCCTTGATATGTACAAATTTAACTCAAAAAAGACGAGCATTGTACGACACATAGAGCATGCCATCACTGCTTGCTTATTTAAGTAGGCCTGAACATCGAAATTGAAAATAGAATCGAGCTTCACTTTCCACTGCTAGAAATAGCTCAAACTGCAGAGAAATATGAGTGTTGGAAATAAAATTGTATGCGTAATATAAATTTAATATTTTGAAAACATTGACAAGCCAAAATAGCATTGTATACTTCAAGTCGTCATTTTAGAAGCACAATTTTGTAATGATGCCCGACGTTGATAAATTGCACACCATTCTGGAGTTCAATCTTGTGAATAATTCGCTGTTAACTAAACTGGCAATGCTTTGACAGTGGATTTTTGGGTTTTAAGCAATTTGTCTAACTTGATTCGCTTGAGGTTTTTGGATTTACGCGCATTTTGTTGAAAAATGATTTCGGTTCCCCAATTCATTTAAGTGACGAATCGTCAAATTTTTATTCTTACGGATCGGAAAATTCTGCTCGAACAACTGGATCATTGCTGATGAACCACTTTCGTATATATTTCACTATTTGCAGAGCAGTCTGTAAAATCATTGTCCACTTTCCCAGGTTATTGATTTTCAATTTGGGATTATAGTCTGTAGCGGACTGCTACACTACTTACCCTTGACTGTTCTCAGAAATCTCTAATGCTGATTCTCCTATGTTTGAAAAGACACCCAGAACTAGCTAATCCACCGCAAAACTATAGAGAAAACAGACGTATCAAGAATTAATTGTTTTTAGAAATATTCTGGTGGACATTTCAATGGGATGCAAATGTATGGAGAAGATTTATGACCTATTGTAAAGTTATATGTTTAAACCGATTTTCAATGCATCCGCGGATATCATCACTAGTCAAATTGTAATTTTATGAGAATGGATGTATTTTAAGCAAACGTTTTTAATCAAAGATAATCCCATTACGTGGTACATACGGAACTGGTTCGTTGTCTATGATAACGTTTTCCTTGCAAAATAAACCGTTCGACAAGTGCATAAAGTTATGGAATTGTCATTCAAATATATTAGCTACCAGAAATCACATCTCAATTGGATGCCCGTAGATTTGAAAAGCATATGAGAATATATCATAATTATTATTCATTTTTATTGGTTTATTTAGCAGCCAAGTAATTTTAAGAAAATATATAAAACCAACAATTTGCACTGCTAGTGGCAGTACAAAATTGTGCTTCCAAAATGATGACTTGAAGTATAATATGGCATTTATGCTTGGCAATGTTTTATCATTCTATACGTTTATATTCGCGATATAATTTCAACCCAAATACGTCGACATAGATTTTAGATATTTCACGCAATTAAACTGTAAATTTTCTGTTTATGTTCAAATCCGATATACAACTATACTTAAATAAGTAAGTAGTGATTATATGCTGTATTTAATGTGGAATGCCCATTGTAGTTGAAGATAAACGTTTTGTGGTAAGCACCATTTACAATATTTAACCTAAAAAATCTATAGAAACATTTATATTTGATGCATGAAACGGTAAAAATGTAAATAGCCTTTGTGTAATTAGATTCATCTCTATCTGTAGTTCAAATTGTGGCGGTTTAGCTACCTTAATAAGCCTTAACTATTCTCAGAAATCTCTATGGCAGATTCCTCTTGTTGGTAAGTCTCCAGGAGTAGAAGAAACACAAGTATGCCGTGGAACGCATTCATTTAGTATGCGTGTTTTTCTTGCAAGTGTGCAAGCGTGATGTGTTTTGGCACGTTAGAGTGCTGTGTGTTGCATGACGTGGAACTTAGTCATTATATACACCTCATATAACCTCATATGATCTCATATAACTTGGGTCATCGATGGATCGTGTAATCGTGTACTGGAATTGAACAGTGATTTATCGTAATGGCATTGGTCATTGATTGGTGGAGGGGTTTCTGCATTTGTCATGCTAAAGTTGTATTCCCACAAACTAAATAGTACAAAATACAAATGAAATGATGTTAATACAAAGAAATTATTCATTCTGCACAATTACAAATGGTCAATGTTCATATCAAAGGTGAGATTTCGCATTTAAAGACTGCAGCTATGATTATGGCAACGAATTAAATCGGTCATTCAATCGATTTTCCCTTATCTAACTCTAATTTAATAGGTAACTATTTGTAACATCACTCATACAATGCCATTTCTTTTGCTCTCCAATTTAAAAATACCAATCATTTGGGCAATTTAGAATTCTATATTAGAAGAAAGTATTTAATTATACTTCATAAATAA
The DNA here is from genome assembly GCA_000469805.3 of Hymenolepis microstoma. Lineage (NCBI taxonomy): Eukaryota > Metazoa > Platyhelminthes > Cestoda > Cyclophyllidea > Hymenolepididae > Hymenolepis > Hymenolepis microstoma. The sequence continues at coordinate 3,325,238 of LR215993.1, read as the reverse complement.
AATAGATAAAATAAATGAAATAAATAGATAAATATGATTTAAAAATTAAATACTGATATTTTATAAATTGGGATATGATCACAATTGGTGCCCTCCATAAACAGTTTGGAAATGACTTTGACAATTCAAGTTAATATAATAAAATATTTTTGGCTATACCCTTTTTTAAATTAAAGTAAAATTATTATTTCAATCAATTATTCTTGTTCTAATAGTCTTCCTTATAAGAAGTCAACAATCAATATTTAAAAACATGCAAAACCTGGCTTAAAATCCAATCTCATCTATTCAACTGCGATTGCGCTCACGCATCCAATGATTGCCTCAGTGAAATTCTAAAATTGTTTGGATCAAAGTATAATTCATTTTAAATGTGCTTTGATTATATACAAAATAAACAAGGTTTCTTAAAAATGCACTGTTCTACATCCACATAAGCTAATGTCGTTGGCATATTGGCGACCTGTGTTTTTCAATTCTATTCTAATTGCAATGAAATGAGCAAGTACTTTCTGTGGGCTATTCATTTCAAATTCTAGTCTAGTGTGTATGCTATTTCTTTGGAGGAATTCGCATGCACCTTATGATTATAACATGAACCATTTTAAACAATGGACCGAATGACGTTTTAAATTATGGTATTATATCAATCGGAAGCAAGTTGCTGCATCACAAATTTAAGCAGATTCAGGAAATAGACATCCAATTTAAAATATGAATGCATTTTCGTGGCACATTAGCGTAGTCCATCCTATATCTTTTTCCTGTGGATTATGCGGAACCAAGATCTACAGAATTTGGATACAACTTTGCCAACATATTTTATTTGCATATGTGCTATAAGGTACTGCAATTCTATTCATATCATGTGTTTATCACGTGACATTTGAACTCGAGACATTGTTTTTTGCATTACTGTGCCAATCAGGCATTCTTGAACTTGCAAGAGTATTGGCATTAAACGTAGGTGTATTAGATAAGAAGCCATGTTTTTTCATGTATGCTTATTCAAACATTCCCAGTCTTCCGCTCACCATGGTCTGTCCTTCATTTGATTATGTCAAGGCAATTTGTCTTCTATTCAATTTAATTGGTGTCTTGGTAAGCCACGAATTTCATTAATTAATTTTAACTACCCATTTTAAGATTTATGGAATAGCTTGGTTAGTAATTGGAACGGTGCTACTATTAACATCGGAAGGCGGGCAAGCCGCAACTGTAGCCTACTGTTTATTAACGGCATATGGTTTCATCCATTTCGTTGCATCTGTGATCGGTTTTGTCGCTCTTTCCGAAAAGGTTAAATGTCTGTTTTATATTGTAAGAATTCCATTTCTCAGTGCATTCAACACTTTAGTTCACAATTTCTGCATATGTGTTCTCTGTCGTGGATTTATGCCTGTGCATTTATAGCAGCCACAAGCACTACGATGGTATGAGTGTAATATCAATTCGTGGAGGTTTGACAAAGATTCCGGCAGTTGTAACCGGATTTTTATTAATTCTTCGTGAATGTGAGAAGTAGGATATTCCTTCTTCTGTTGGGAATTATGAAAATTCTTCCCCATCAATGACATCGCTCACTTTTTTAACTTCTAAAAAATCACAGCAGTAACTTCAATTGCTAATAAATTTTATTTTCAAAATTTGATGCTTGCCTTGATGCCCCCTTACTGGTGATGCCAAAGCAAACTAACATGTTTCAAATCAGGTTAGGCTATTTTAAACACTTGAATCAAAACTACTTTCTAAAGAATTTTTGTAAGGTAGTCTGCTATTTGGCTGGTGAAAATAAACAATTAAGATTGTACTCATTTCATAAAGAAAAGTGGAAGGATATTAAGAAGTATATTTAACACAAAGCTCTCATAAAAGTCAAATTTTATTTTTATTACCATGAGGATAATTTTATTGCAAGATGGAGGTCTTAATGAGACTAATGCCACTGAAGTTCTCGAACTTAAAGCAGAGTTTGCAAAAATCGTAAAATAAATACAAAACGTGGTGTTTTACAGGTTTGAATGTTTATAGATGTCTGAACATAAGGTGGAGTAACGATGTTTAAGATGGGTTAGTAGAAGCGGACCAAATGAAGGTAAGGCGTCAAAAGAATTTAGTGAAGCTGGAATTCTGGGCTAAAATCGAAAGTCTGAAATGAATTGAATATTTCGGCTGATTGTTTAACTCTTTCAAAGGCACTTTCTACACGTAGCGGATGTTCAACGCTACAATAATGCTAACATCGCAGAACTCGTTGGATGTGATACATTTTGGTCACTTTTCTTCTTCAAATCTCTTATATAAATATAGCCCACATTTATTTCCGTGTTAGTTGAAGTTATCTCAAATGCTTGCATTTCTGCTTGAAATCTCTACAAATAACCGCCTCTTCCCCAACCATGCGAGTAAAGTATTGAGGTCAATGTTTGTAATTTTGCATAGACTTCCACTTGAAAATGCCTAGTCTAACAGCAAAAAACGAATTGTTGATATCATACTATGTTACATAGATTTCTTTGATATTGTGGTTTGCTATTTCACTAGATATTTCGGGTCCAAATTCATTAGCCCACACATATTATTTTCTGGAAGACTTGTTCAAACAGGCAATTTTGAAATGTTAGGTAAAAACTAGACCACATCTCATTGCCTCAGGTGCTTTATCAAACGGTACGGTTAGCTGTTGAGCCCCAAGAAACCCTTGGCTTAGCCTAATTATCACAATTGGTATTGGTTGAATTGGCGTTGGTATTGAATCGTAAAAGGCTTTGCATTAAATGAAGAATCTTTTAAAAGGAAAAGGCCTTTACTTTGTACTCTGATAGAGAATGTAATTGAGAATCTAGTATTTTATTACGTCAGATAAAGGATGAAACCAAACCTGGTCAATTTTCTGTGTATACTCTAGAGAAATGAAGTAGTTAATTGTTACTTGGAAACATTTCTAGTGACTAAAGCTGACCAACCTAAATCACTTAGTCAATTTGATTGATATGTCCTTACAAACTGCTTTTCCTGACAGACATGTACTAATTCTTTTGGCGATTCATAGGTCTACATGTGAAAGTTCCATTCCGTTACATCTTTCCTCATACTTCTGGTTGAAAAAAGCCACTGAAAGAAATCAGCAAGCTTTTGAAAATTAGACATGCCTGTCAATTCTGCCTCTAATTACAAAAATTGATTTTATGTTCAATACCTGCTAACTCGTTGCTGGCATATTAGATCTCACTCGAATACAGTCTAAGCAAATTCTTGGGAGAAGTTAGCTCATTGAGTTAGTTAAGTATAGTTCAAATTAGATTAGGTTGACAAAGATTGCTTTATTTTTCAATATTTCTACCTTTCAAATCTCATTTTTTATTTCACGAGAGATTTAATTTTCCATCTGTGTAGATGCATTTGGTCATTTGAATCATTATGGTTGGTTTCTGGATCAAGTTGTGGTGAGAAGAATTCTGCCATAACCTCCCACGTGTTCAGAACAGTAAGAAGGATGTATAAAGGAAGCGTTGAATATCTGCGACAGGAACAGATACCTAAATTCAGAAATCAGAAGAATGAAAACTAGGCTTTGAGAAGTTCAGTTATACAAGATAAATCATACTCATTATCAGAAATTGGCCAAACTATGAAACCATATTCCTTTGCGAACATCCCCAGAATGATTAGTAATGCAGTGATAGTATTAGGCATTTTCATTCCACTCCACTAAATTTATTTATTCCAGTATGTTTTTATTCGCGATAAAATTTTAATTTCAACAGAAATACATTAGTGAAGATTTTAGCTATTTCACTCAATTAAATTGTAAATTGTATGTTCATGTTCAACTCCGATATTCAATTCTACGTAAATTAGTAAGTAGTGATTTTGTGTTTTATTTACTGCTGGATGGGCATCGTAATTAAATTTAATGTTCTAATTGCAAGGTTTCACGAAAAACACCTACCGTAATATTTAAGATAATAAAAATTAATCTATAGAATTATTTATATTTAATGCATGAAAGAGTGAAATATGAATAGTCTTTATGCGATTAGATCCATCTCTGAAATAATGCAACTAAAAAATATAAATACAAATGAAATGATTTTAATATGAGCAAACTATTCATTTTGAACAATTACAAATTGTAAATGTTCATATTAAAGTCAAGGTTTCGTATTCGGAGATTATGACGGCAAATTAAATCTTTCATTCAATAAATTTGCATTGTCTAACTTGTACAGGATTAAGCTATCTAACTAAGCCTGACTGTACTCAAAAACATCAGTTGCAGGGTTCTGCTAGTTTCTAAGACCCTCAGAATTAGCTAAACTATTGCAAAGCTAAGAAGAGACAGAGATATTCAAGCCACGCGTTTATTCTAGATATAAATGGCATCAAGTGTGACAAGGGAGGAAGCTTAGTCATTCAACATGGCGAACTAAGTAAAACGAGCAAAGGCTTTTGATTGGCCATTGACTGTGTGTCCTCGCACTCAATCCAAACGCGAAGTTGAACGGCCGCACCTTCAAGTCACGCTATGCGATCATGCGATGACGTGTCCCACAAACTCTAATTAAATAGACAATTATTTGTGTCATCGCTCCTGAAGGGTCATTGCTTTTACTGTCTAAACATGCAAAAGTGATTACTATTTCTAATACGAATCCTCAAACCAATGATATGTTTCATGAGTGATGATATAAATACTTGTCTATTTAATTAGACTTAGAAACCGCAATTTACTGAATGAACGAGTTGATTTGCTGTCATACTCTGAGATATTGCATGCTAAAACACAATCTTGCTTTCAATATCAACATTGGACTCTTGTAATTGCGAAAAATGTATAATTTGTTTACTTAAAAATATTTTCGTATACATTTTATTTTATTAAATTGCATTACTGACATAGATGAATCCATTTACATAAAAGCAGTTCAGTTTTTTACATTTAAAAGCTATGAATGTAAATATCTCCATATATTACTTGTATTAGTTTAAATATTGTAAAAGGGGCTTCTCATGAAATCTTGATATTGCAATGTTAAATTCAACAACAATGAGCATTATGCAGCACCTGTTGTAAATTATCACCACTTTCTTATTAAATAATAATTGAATTTCGAAAATTGAAAATATATGAAAAATTTATTCTTTAATCGTGAGCCAAGGCAGAAATCTTATTTCCCCTTTAATAACACTTGTTGAAAATAGAATGTCAGTCTACAGACTTCTGTTATGTTGGGAATTACTTGATTTAAAATGCTCAACCTCCAATCAAATTGATGAATCACCTCAAATGGCTACTGTATGTTTCGCATTTATAATCACCATGTTAGACGAAATTTTTTCTTCACTTCAGGTAATAAAATTTTTTAAGAATGTTTACTGCCATTGGGCAATATTTTTACTGCAAGTTACCTTCAGGAAATATCATTTTGTCGTCAATTCTCGATTGCGATGCCAATAAAGCTGTCAACGATGGAAGCGCCAATGAAACTGTAGCAGTTACCAAGGTGCTCTTCACGATTTCTGCATCGTTCTGTCCCCCGTTGCAATTCTCAAAATTCTACGCCTCAATGAAGCAAAGCTTTAATTTTGAAGTGAAGGTGAAAGCAAAAGTTCTGCTGGAAATAACTACCATTTTTTCCTCGGTAGGGTTGAAAAGACAGCAATTATGCAATTAAAAATAATGATATTTTTAAGCTAATAGCAAATACACATGCCCTGTGTGTGGATTTTGGAGGTGCTATTTTACAAATAGCAATGTATGGGTATTGTTTCATCTTAATCGGATTTTAAGATACTGTGGTCGACTTATTTGAAATAAAAATTTTAACCGAAGTGAGATCTCTGACCGATGGAAAAGTCATATTTACATTGTAAAGCATAATGGTGAAATTATAAAACAAGCAGAATGGACTCACCAAAAGTTCTCATTTTTGTTTTGAAAAGTTATTTTTGAAGATGTGTTAAGTGTACTCGATGTGGTTATGGAGAGGTGGGATAGCATCTTTTGAGGGCATAAAACGAATTTATCAGTAGATTTCATGAAAAAAATATTTGTAAAGAAGATTACTATTTTGTACTTTTTAGTTCATATAAGATCGTTGAAGAATCAATTCCAAATTTCTATTAAAAATTGACTTGCCACTTAATCACTTAAGCAAATTTCATTAATTCACGGTTATTTTTAATTGAAAAAATCATACATACATTGCTTGCAAATGAAAATAGTTAAAGATATATACTAGTGCTGAAACATCTGTTATGCAATTACTACATCAATGTGGATGAATTATCGATGTAAATAATCTTCGTTTCAAAGTTTAAGTGATCATTTTAAAAGGGCCAATTGCGGGCGACAACAGTTCTCGTAAGTCCTAGAAGTTATCTCGCGTGCAGCCATTGGTTAATCTGGCTGCAAAATGAGACACAATAATGTTCTATTTTACCAGCTCTCATGTTCGTGTTTTTGATTTCGAAGTGGAAAAGAACTGAAACTGTAAACTATTCTTGAGACAAAATTATAGAAATATAATGTCAAGTAAACTAAACAGATCTCTGGCGTACAGTCGTTATTTAATTTGACAATAAAAGTATTTGCTCCAAACCGATGCGTCAACCTTTATCAGTAAGAACATTAAAATGTAGAATTCGAAAAAGCGTAATGGATGAAAAAGCAGACGATTAAAGCAGTAAACTGGTGTTGACTCTAATAATGATAATGGAATTTTTTTTCTATTAATCATGATTATTTATTTTTATTATTGTCTCAATTACTGTGTTTATATTTTCATCCGGACAAAAGTCATATGTCTTTAGAAATTTAATAATATGAATACGATAACCAAAGATTTCGACATATCTGTTGCTGAAAACAACTGTGTGCTGTTCTCAAGAAATGCACTTCCACCACTCCTCCTCACAACCTGCTCTGTTTACGCATCTTTAATAATTACTTTTCAAAACTGAAACTAGAATATTTGCTAAGTCCATTCTATCTGTTGATTTATATCTCAGCGTAATGATTTACTACATGCTGATATTTAACTCACTCATATTGGAAATAAAATGTTATTCCGATTTTGTCAATCAAATTATCGTAAAAGAAACAGCTAAACATGAATTAGCTCCAACTCATGCTATTCTTAAAATGTTGCCTCTAAAATGAACACACAAACTCAAATTTGATATAAGCCTTTGACAATAATCTAACCATATCATTAGTATTAATTTTGTAAAGGCGATCTAATCGTTTATAACTCAAATAGACCTTTTCTCCAAATCATATGGTCAAAATGAAGCATTTTTTGATGAGGTTTCAAATTAAGAGAATTGTAAATGAAAGCACGAAAATGTTTAAATTATGGACTGAACCGTCTTCTTACCTTCTTCGATTTTCTGCGCATTTTCATTCTTTGGCATCCTCATTGGCCTCTCAAAAAAGAATGGACGACATAAGGGCGAGTAATGGGGACTTTATTTGGAGAGAGTAGACAATGCTTATCTTTCGTTTATATCTGCTTTATTTTCCCAAATAGCCACACATATGTTTCATGAAGCAAAAGGCACTTGGCAAATTCATATGCACGATTAATGAATCTGAATGCCAAATATGACAAATAGTTCTAGTTGGCAGCAAGTGGAACACCACATATTGAAATTAAGATAAAATGGAGAGCAAATTTATCGAAAACCTTAACTTTCAGCTACTTTAGCAGTTCGGAATGTTTTATTTCCTTGTCACTTTTTACAGAAAGGACTGCTTGACTTGCAATAAACTGGGCATTTAAATGTTTGAGCATTAATTACAGTATCTATGATGCATATTCGAATGCCAGTTGTTTTATGGCAAATAATGGAAATTAATGTTTGTTTTCCAATTGTTTTCTCGAAAGTCGTATTTATTATAGCTTAATTTGATCTTCAGTTAAAAGCTTGTCTTTCATTTTTTATATATGTATGAAAATGAATATTATTAATAATATATCATTGCGTAAAAAGCGATTAAACAGTTGACGTTACTCTTGTATAATATAATTTGATTTAAATTTGTAAAATAAAATTTGCTATAAAATTGGCAAATTATCTCCTAGAGGAATTAAACGCAGGCATGTACTCTTTTAATTCATTTTGAAGGAGACAAATAGCACAACATCGAAAAACAAATAATCATCACCAGTCCACATGAAAAGCGCGAGCTGATTTGGATATAAGTAGAATTATTTTTGACTTCCATAAATATAATATGGATATATTAATTTGTATAATTCAATTATTTTGCAATGATTTTTGAACACAATCATTGCATGAAAAATTATCTTGATATATCGTCATGCCAATGTTAAAAACGTTATTAAAAATATAACAATGAATGTGTTAAATTACGCATCATAAGTATATATTTTTGAAAGCATTATTAATCCATCAAATGATTCACGAAATATTAACTACAAATTTTATTAAACAATCGGGTCGGTGAACACATTTACCTTGGTAAGGAAATCAGCACATTCAAAAATCTAGAAAGACATAGAAACTAAAAGGAATAAATTTACAAAGAACTCTGTGGATTATTTACATATATATTCTACACTGAAACCGGGAATTTTTCTTACAACGTGGAAGAGCTGCGTGCCTCCAACCAACAATGACCACCTACGGAGCCAATTCAAATTAAGTCTGCAGACTGAAAATACATTTCACCACGACAGCATGATGTTGATATTTTCCACAGAAGTGCACCCACAACAAATGCAAATAAGAACTTCAATACGTAATTCGTGTTTGCCAATATTCTTATCATTCCAGATTTTGCGATTAAGCAAACTGTTTACTTTACTTATAAAAAATTAATGTGTTGAACACTCCAAACATCCAAGGAAACCTGATAATGGGAATTTGTGTAAAATTTAAGCAATAAATTTGAACTGAGCGCCATATGAAGAAATAGTATCATGACAAAAAACGTTATCTCAATCAGTAATATTCAACTTCCAAGAAATAGAGATCGAACATAATATTCACTGATTCAATGATTGAGACCGTGGGAATAAATTATTTTGTAATTAATCAGAGTTAGTTGGCAATAGCTTCATTACCTACCATTGATATTATAAGATTTTAACAAGCAAGGATATGAATTAACGGGTTAACGTGTGGGGACACAACTTTGACATGACTTATGCAGAATCAATGACCAATACCAATACGACTAATCAATGGTCAATTTCAGTACACGATTACCCGACCAATCAATGATCCAAGTTCTATGAGGTCATCATATCATAAGTGTATATAGGGACTATGTTCCACGTCGTACATATTACTTTACACTCCACGCGTTCGCTGGATACCTCTGTTTGTTCTTAGCCTTGCAATAGCTTAGCTAATTGTGGAAAACTCAGGAACTAGGAGAAACTGCGACTGAGGTTTCTGAGTACAGTCAGGCTTAGTTAGGTAGCTAATCCACTACAAACACATGCATATTGATTATTCGTTACTGTGAAAAAATGAAATTAAAAGGGATATTTTATGCTATATTAGATCTTGCTCAACAGTTTAAAATCGAACCTTTTTATTTTGCATGCTCCAATGTTTCCGAATAAACGAAGAATAAATGTACAATTGAGTAAAAATATATTGAGACATATCGCGATTCTTATCGGCAGTGGCAAGTTGCTTAGCATCAACATGATATCATCTTAATAACCAATCATCGTTTGTCATCTGCTCGCTAATCAAAACATCAGAGATTGCTCCTTCTTAGCTCAATTTGGCTTTTTTCTATATTAATAAAGTAATCTTATAATCTCTCATAAAGCTAACATGCTGTGCTTAAATGTTAATTAGCAATATCACCGGTCATGATTGCTGTTTGAATGAGATTTGGATCAATATGTTTTTGGAATTTCATTACAATCAAAAAAGAAAATGGACCAATTTTGTTTAGATCTGACAATTTCTATTTCCCATTTTCGTGATCTACTCATTTCAAATTAATATCTGTGAAGTAAAATCAATGAGAAACTATTTGATTTGGTTTTGACATATTTCGACATCGTCGATTTGAGGAAATGTAAATTGAATCAGTGAATACATTTATAATTACGAAACAAAGACACCGTTATGTAGGAGTTGAGAGTGATGAAGCAGATAATTTACTGTGTCGAATTTTGGTTTAAAAGATTATAATTCGAAAATGTACAGAGCTAGTTGTGGAGATCGGAATTAACATGCTCATATGGAAACCGTCACGAAGGTTTCGTTTAACCTCTTCGGCATCAGCAATCCGCGCTCATCATTAGCCTTTCATAACTTGGAATGATTCATACATTAACAGTGATATTACCGATTTTGATCGAGTAAACTTAATTTTAGATACTCCGACTAAGGAAATTTACAGTTTAATCATTGAAACAGTGAAAAACAATGCTCTAAATAGATTCTGCAAACACATTCACATAATCGATAAAATCATAACTGCTGCCAAACTCAGCGAGGATTGAGTGAAATTCTAGTCTGTCCTAGAAATGCATTGAAAATAATATAAATGGATGTTTGAATCTATTCTTTCTTGTCTATATCTTTCCTTGTATATATATATATATATATATTTATAGTCGTGGAATATAATGTTTAAGAATGTGTAAATTAAATTAGTCGAGGAGAGGAGGAGGCCTTTTGACAAACATACCTATCAAATCATTTTTCAAGCGTACATTTTGGGAATTCAATTTTGCAGAGAGCTATGAAGTGGAGCTTTGTTTAGCATAATTTGTTTGAATCGGTAGCAAATAAAATTTCAACTTATGGAACCGGAAAACATCAGCCACCTGTAACAATGCGTCTATGAAATCGATGAAAAATGAGTTTTAAATAAACGGTTTGTTTACCTTTAGGATTAATGGACTTTGATGGATTGCAAATGAGAATGATTTAATTGTTTAAAGACCCACAATTTATTAACTAGATATACCAGAGCTTGAATATGGCACACATTTTTGCAATAATTCATCGTTTCGAAATTACTCTACATTTTAGTTTAATCGATAAAACACTACCAATAAAACAAGTTTGTTGTGTCAGATAAAGGTGAATTAAAGGCTCTGCGAGCCCTAATTAAGTGCCAATCACTTTCATCAAGTTTGAGATGTTGCCACTTGAACTTCTTTAAGTGGCAGGTGGCATTGTTGAGTTCACTAAGACTAAACTAGTCTTGATATCTTCATGTCTACTTAGTAGTGCATTAAAACGGCTATGCTATCTTGTCAAGGCGAATAAAAATTCCTCGTTAGAAGCAGCGCACAAGTCTAAAAATCTATCACTAATAAGCAGTAAGAAAGGACTTCCTCACTTGCAAAGCGGAAGTGTCTAAGCAGGTATCTTCGAATATGTAGATAACCTGACCTTGTTTTACTATTTTGAGGTAAAACATTTAGCGGATATTGATGTGGTAATTATAAAGCACGATCATTTGAGCACTGCATCATATGCATTTTGGTGAACATGTAGTTACTCATTCATTAACATACGATGCAATTGAAACAGTCAAGTGTGCAATTTCAGTAACCATAATGTGGTCGACTCAATGTAGAAATAAGAAATCGATTTGTAAATATTTCTCTTTGCTTGTATCCAAAAAAATTATAAATTAATAATATTTCAAATGGATGCAAGTAAATATAGATGGAAGTACAATATTGTAAATTTAGTTGCTAATTCACCCATAATTCATCCTTCATGATAAATTTAATGACAGACTCAAAATGGCGTGATTACCGTGACTTTCGTCCAATAAAGTAATGCAATCCACCTGTCTTTCTACTTTTAGGGATTTTAATTTCACGATGTGGAAGCCTGAAGAGAATCTACTAACAATTCAACTTGCTCTCCAAATGTTGGTCTAATTCATCAAGTCTTTGCGACGTTTATTTCAGTTCGAGTGAGGTTGAAGTCAGATGGCCTTAGAATGGGCACATTTCAGGCACAGACCATAATTAGGCAAAGGCATTATCAGGTAGAAATGCAGACGAATGCATTGTTTAAAATACCTCGTTTATATGAAAGTATTTATAAAGATGTATTTGCTTTAAATATTAAAAAATTCAATAGTTTCGAAAACTTTGATAAGTGGTAGGCAGGCATTAATGTCAAACAAAATAATATTTAAGCAGCCTTAGAAGTATTCCTCTTTTACTTTGAGCAACTAGAGTACCTTAGCAATTAGTGTCATGCATACCAAACTGTGCTAATATATAAGGCAGACAAACAAAATTAAGACTGCGTACACAAAAAATATATGCACGTTTCTAGAGGTGCTCACATTCCTCAAAATTTTGCTTACGAAATTCTAAACTTGAACTCCAATACCCTTATTATGTTATTCATTATTTTAATCGTTTTGACCCTAGATACTGTGCTAAAGCGTTTGCAATGTCTAATTAAAGCTTACGTTATTAATGCTTCCATTAGTAAAGTGAGAAGGGTTTAAATACTAAGTTTCGCTGTCAAATTCTACTTATATGAGTAAGTAATATCAATGTCCAAATAACATGCATTTCCAATGTGGGCATAGACTTCATTCACTGTGTAGATTTTATCTTATTTTAAGTTATTGCTACTGTCCTACTGTATGACGTTCGATGAAAATATACCACTCGCATCAATGATAATTTGCAAAAAACTGCACAAATGACAATAAAACCTCAAATAAATGCGTATAATTTCAAGAATTGAACGTACTTGTAAATTTTTTCACCTTTTGCGTTTTTCTATGATAATATCATGCAAATTTTTCTTTTTTGGGTATTAAATATCACTATATAATGGTAATAACAAATAGTGAATATGGTAAATTTAATTTATTTTCTTATTATTAACATATATATAGAACTTAGTGGAAATTGGCTCGAAATTATGGGAAAATACGCATTTAAATAACATGTGATGAGATACCATTAAATTATACGGCAACAGCATTAACAAAATCGAGATGCTCTTCAAAGTATGTATGAATGTATGTGTGTGTGTATGAACGGCATGAATTGCTAGCGGTCTCTAATTGCTCAAAGAAAAATCTACATATATGTGCCACATTGTACATAGCGAAAATGCATTTCGCACAAAATTGTTAGTAATTCCAGCTTTATATTTGTCAATATTCTCGAAATCTGCTCAATTAGAAATCTACCATGTTTGATCTATTTAAGGACTATTTAGCAGAAGAACGTCCCGCCAGAGATTTTACAAAATCGAGTCCGAAAAGAATGCAACATGATTGAGGCTTTACCAGTCAGCTTACTTGGCATATAAGTGAGTTTATATCAGTGAGTTTACAATGATGAAATAACATTTTAAAGAACTTAGTTCATTTCATTTCTAGTTTTCATCCACATTGTCAAGTAATGATTTGCTCAATTGAAATGTTCATGTAAGACAAATGCCTAGTTTTTAAATAAAAATACAGATTACTTACCTAACAGCCAAAAATTGTACCTTTGATTACTCTCTGGTAGATTTGAGTGCCTTTAGTTAAAATGCTCAAACCTTAAAATATTGACCTCTGCAATTGTCCCTAGCATTAATCTCATAAGATATGCACCTACGTAGGGCATTCGTAGCCTTCCACAATGCACATCACCATGATGTCTATTTGGTGAATTAGAGCAAATTGATCAAAATGAGAGAGTGTTTTGCTAAAACCGGAAGTCATTTGCAACAGAAATTCTTGGTAGCAGGAAGCCACAAAGACACAAACGCCGTGGTTAATATAAGCTCTTATGTGACACAAAGCCAATTACATTTTTGTCAAATGTCGGGGTAATTAACATCATATTCTTTAGTGACTGTGGACTCTTTTGTTGAAATTGTATTTCGCTTTATTCTCTAAAGTTAATACTGTTTTAATACCCCTCAACAGTGATCTGATAAAAAGCAAACGCGAACCTTTGTTCATTATTTGTGCTAGTTAATTTGCATTTAGCTCTGGTTTTATTGATTTTGCGAATGTGTATGCAAAATCCATTTAGAGCTCTGTGTATTTACAATTTCTTAAGTCGGATTATCAAAAATTAAGTTTACTCGATCAAAATTGTTACTATCACTGTTAATGTATGAATCATTCCAAGTTATGAAGAGCTAATGTTGATCGCAGATTGCGCATGCTGATGAGTTTATACGTAATCCTTCAAGACCATTCAATATTGACTTGTTAATTCAGATCTCCAAAACTAGCTCTGTACGTTTTCGAAAGATAAACTTTTAAACCAAAATTAGACACAGTAACATATCTGCTTCATCACTCTCAACTCCTACATAACGGTGTCTTTGTTTCGTAATTATAAATGTATTCACTGATTCAATTTACATTTCCTCAAATCGACGATGTCGAAATATGTCAAAACCAAATCAAATAGTTTCTCATTGATTTTACTTCACAGATATTAATTTGAAATGAGTAGATCACGAAAATGGGAAATAGAAATTGTCAGATCTAAACAAAATTGGTCCATTTTCTTTTTTGATTGTAATGAAATTCCAAAAACATATTGATCCAAATCTCATTCAAACAGCAATCATGACCGGTGATATTGCTAATTAACATTTAAGCACAGCATGTTAGCTTTATGAGAGATTATAAGATTACTTTATTAATATAGAAAAAAGCCAAATTGAGCTAAGAAGGAGCAATCTCTGATGTTTTGATTAGCGAGCAGATGACAAACGATGATTGGTTATTAAGATGATATCATGTTGATGCTAAGCAACTTGCCACTGCCGATAAGAATCGCGATATGTCTCAATATATTTTTACTCAATTGTACATTTATTCTTCGTTTATTCGGAAACATTGGAGCATGCAAAATAAAAAGGTTCGATTTTAAACTGTTGAGCAAGATCTAATATAGCATAAAATATCCCTTTTAATTTCATTTTTTCACAGTAACGAATAATCAATATGCATGCGTTAACCCATCACATCATATGCTGGCTTGTTAAAATCTTTGAATATCAATAGAACGCAAAGAAGATATTTTCAACTAACTCTGATTGATTAAAAAATAGTTTATTCACATGGTCTCAATCACTGAATCAGTGAATATTTTGTTCGATCTCTATTTCTTGGAAGTTTTGTCGTGATACTATTTCTTCATGTGGCGCTCAGTTCAAATTTGTTGATTAAAATTTTACACAAATTAACGTTATCGGTTTTCCTAGGATGTTTGGAGTGTTTAACACATTAATTTATTAAAAATAAAGTAAACAGTTGGCAAAATCACAAAATCTGGAACGATAAGAATATTGACAAACACAAAACGTTTCTAAGTTCATGCTTGCATTTGTTGTGGGTACACTTTTGGAGGAAATATCAACATCATGCTGTTATATTGAAATAAATTTTTAGTCTGCAGCCTTAATTTCAATTGGCTCCTTAAGTGGTAATTGTTGGTTGGAGGCACGCAGCTCTTCCACGTTGTCAGAAAATTTGCCAATTTCAGAGTAGAATATAAGTGAATAATCCACAGATGACTTCTTTGTTAAGAGTTTGTCAAACGCCCACCATTTAATTTTGTGACAAAATTGTAAGCACAAATGTATAAATAATGCTTTCCAATATTTTCTTCTTATATTGCGTAATTTAACGCATTCATTGTTATATTTTTAATAACGTTTTTAACAAAGGCATATCGATGTATCAAGATAATTTTTTATGCAACGATTGTGTTTAAGAAAACATCATAAAATAATTGAATTAAACAAGTTAATAAATCCATATTGTATATATGGAAGTCAAAAATAATTCAAATTATTGCCAAATAAGCTCGCGCTTTACATCTGGACTGGTTATGATTATTTGTTTTTCGACTTTGTACTATTTGTCTCCTTCAAAATGAATTAAAACAGTACATGTCTGCGTTTAATTTCCCTAGGAGATAATTAGCAATAATGAATTACTAAAAAATATTCATACATATATAAAACATAAAAGGCAAACTTAAAACTGAATATCAAATTAAACTATAATAATTGCGACTTTCGAGCAAACAATTGGAAAACAAACAATAATTTCCACTATTTGCCATAAAACGATTGGTATAATAGTAATGAGTGAAAGCATTGAAATAAAGAGATCAGTCTGCTAAATTCAGATCTATCGAGCGTTGTTACAATGGGTGGTGTAAGTAAAAGTCCAAGAGGGGTATCAGAACAATTCTACCTCGAAATGTGCTCATTTATCTACATTGACATCTTATTGAAAGCTCGAAAGTGCACCCTACTGTGTTGCAATAGGAAATTAACTTAAATCTTAACATTCAGGGTACCTCGAATAGATATTTTTTTCAGAAAATATAAAAAAAACTAACAAAACTTTAAGCTGCTAACTGGAATATATCATTTCTCTAAAATGTGCGTTAACATTTTGCCATTACGCGAAGTCACTTTCATATTGCCAACTTGATGGCAACGTGGTAGCAATACTAACAATGTGGGCTCCTCTAACAAACTCCCTTGGCATATGTGGCAGCTAAATATAATCAAGGTTGGATTATAGTCGAAGTTAGAAATCGACTATTTAACACCGGTAGATTTGCCATACTTCATCTAAGCAAACAGCTCTGAGTGAACTTCTAAGCATGTGGGAATGCCAATACTTCAGTCTGATTTCAGTCAGAATATTTCCTAATATAATGTCATCAAATCTAAACTGGAACAAATTTAAAACCTATTGGTTCGAACGTTTAGTATCTGAACAGGACTTCTGCTGTTGACACGGTTACATGTGTTTAATAGTCTTCGCCTGCAAATGCTGGTAGTTTAGAAGAGCACAAAGGTAATGGTTAATACATTATGTTCATTTAAGTAGACATTTCTTATGTGGTGACTTTGATTCAGTGATTTGATTAGGTTTTAACAAATTACGACTTCAACGATTTGAGGAAATGTAAATTGAATCAGTGAATACATTTATAATTATAAATCAATGACACCGTTGCGCAGGAGTTGAGATTGATGAAGCAGATAATTTACTGTGTCGAATTTCAGTTTAAAATATTATAATTTGAAAATGTACAGAGCTAGTTGTGAAGATCGGAATTAACTTGCATATATGGAAACAGTCACGAAGATTTCGTTTAATCTCTTCAGCATAAGCAGTCTGCCATCATCATTGACTCGTCATAACTTAGTGTGGTTCATACATAAACAGTGATAGTACCAATTTTGATAGAGTTAACTAAATTTTACATACACCGGCTTAAGAAAATTTAAAGTTTAGTCATTGAAATAGTAAATACACAGAGCTCTAAATAGATTTTGCATACACATTCGCAAAATCAATGAAACCAGAGCTAAATGCAAATTAGAGATTATTGCGAAACACAATTTCAACAAAACAGTCTGCATTCACTAAAGAATCTGATGTTAAGTTCTCCCACATTCGAAAATAATGTAATTGGCTTTATGTCACATAAGAGCTTGTGGAAGATTGAATGACCCAGGCTTATATTAACGATGGCGTCTTTGAGTCTTGGTGGCTTCCTCTCACCAAAAATTACTGTTGCATATGACTACCGGTTTTGTGCAAAACACTTTCTCATTTTTGATCAATTTGCTCTAATACACCAAGTAGATATCATAGTGATGTGCGTTGTGAATGGCTACGAATGCTCGACGAACGTGTATAACTTATAAGATTAATGCTGGGGACAATTGCAAAGGTCACTATTTTAAGTTTTGATCATTTCGACTAACTGCACTCAAACCTGCCTCAAAACAATTGAAGGTACAATTTTCGGCTGTTAGGTAAGTAATCTGTAATTTTATTTGAAAACTTAGCGACTGCCTTACAAAAACATTTCAATTGAGCAGATCGTTAATTGACAATGTGGATGAAAGCGAGAACTGAAATCAACTAATTTCTTTAGAATGTTATTTCATCATTGTAAACCCACTGATATTAACTTACTTATATTCCTAATAGCTGACTGGTAAAGCTACAATCATGTTGCCTTCAATTTGGACGCCATTTTATTTAATCTCTGGCTGGAAATGCTTCTGCTAAATAGTCCTTAAATAGATCAAGCATGGTGGCTTTCGAATTGAACAGATTTCGAGACTATTGACAAATATAAAGCTAAAAAATTCCTAAAACTTTTGTGCGAAGTGCTTTTTTGCCAAATACAATGTGGCACATATATGTACTTTTTCCTTTGAGCAATTAGAGACCGTTGGAAATTTGTGTCGCGTATACACACGTACAAACATACCTTGAAGAACATCTCGTTTGCTAATGCTGTTGCCGTATAATTTAATGATATCCCATCACTCGTTATTCAAATGCTTATTTTCACATGATTTCAAGCCAATTTACACTTTAGTTCAAAATATCTATTAAAAATAAATAAAATTGTTACATTGATTATTTATTATTACTATTATTTATTGATATTAACTACCCAAAAAATAAATAAAATTTTCAAGTTATTATCATAGAACAATGCAAAAGATAACGGAAGCTTACAAGTACGTTCAATTCTTGAAATTACACGCATTTATTTGAGGTTTTATTGTCAAACAGAAGAAGAACAGGAGCAATGAGTTGAAATGAAATTAACTTTGCACAGTGAATGAAGTGTTTGCCCACATTGGAAATGCATGTTATTTGGACATTGATATTACTTACTCATATAAGTAGAATTTGACAGCGAAACTTAGTATTTAAACCCTTCTCACTTTACTAATGGAAGCATTAATAACGTAAGCGTTAATTGGACATTGCAAACGCTTTAGCACAGTCACTAGGGTCAAAACGAATAGAATAATGAATAATATAAGTAGCTTATTGGGGTTCAAGTTTGGAATTTCGTAGACATAATTTTTAGGAATATGAGCACCTTGAGTAGTGTGAATATATTTTCGTGCAGGGAGTCTTAAATATAAATTTGTTTGACATTAATGCCTAGTTACCACTTGCTGAAGTTTTTGAAAGCGAAAATTTTTATAATATTTAAAGCAATAGGTGGATACATCCTTTTTTTAATATTTTTACATAAACGAGTTATTTTAAACAGCGTATTCGTCCGCATACTTACTTGCTAATGCCTTTGCCTAATTATGGTCTGTGCCTGAAATGTGCCCATTTTAAGGCCATCTGACTTCAACCTCACTCGAACTGAAATAAACGTCGCAAAGACTTGATGAATTAGACCAACATTAGGAAATCAAGTTGGATTGTTAGTAGATTCTCTTCAGGCTTCCACATCGTGAAATTAAAATCCCTAAAAGTAGAAAGACAGGTGGATTGCATTACTTTATTGGACGAAAGTCACGGTAATCACGCCATTTTGAGTCTGTCATTAAATTTATCATGAAGGATGAATTATGGGTGAATTAGCAACTAAATTTACAATATTGTACTTCCATCTATATTTACTTGCATCCATTTGAAATATTATTAATTTATAATTTTTTTGGATACAAGCAAAGAGAAATATTTACAAATCGATTTCTTATTTCTACATTGAGTCGACCACATTATGGTTACTGAAATTGCACACTTGACTGTTTCAATTGCATCGTATGTTAATGAATGAGTAACTACATGTTCATCAAAATGCATATGATGCAGTGCTCAAATGATTGTGTTTTTAATTACCTCACCAATATCCGGTAAATTTTTTACCTCAAAATAGTAAAAAAAAGACAGGTGATCTTCAATATTCGACGATACTTGCCTTGACGCTTCAGCTTTGCAAGCTCAGACGAGTTGTGCTCTGCAACATAAAGCACATATCATTAATGATCTTCCTTATCATCCCCTTCTTTGTGTGACATCTGAGTTCATTTATTTACAGTTAGAATGAATCAAACCATCAATGGCCATTAAAACGTATTGTGGAATGGAAATTATCTCTCAACGCAAGAAACGAAGAATCGAAATATGCACGAGAATGCGATTATTCAGAAGTGTTCTGAAATCCATCAAATATTACGCAGTGAGATCTGTCATTCAATTTAATATTATTTTATTTGGCAGCCATGTAATGTCATGGCCATACCTCCGTAGTTATATCGACGATATCTAGCTACCGTCATCATCACAAAATTGTGCCTCAAATATAATGACTTGAAGTTTAATATGCTTTTTAGTCTTGTCAATATTTTTAAAATAATTAATTTATGTTACCCGTGTAATTGTAGTTCCAACTACCTTATATCTTTGTACATTTTGGCTATTTCAAGCATTATGACAATGTCAACAATATCAATTGGCAAATCAATGCTTGTAATGAGTATATAATGTAGACCAGATGTCTAGTGAATTTGAAAGAGTCAAGTATTCATAATGCTTCATAAATATGGAAAAATTTATAGTTTTAATTTATTGTGTTTAATTAAGTTATGTGAAAAGTAATAAGACGATCCTTGGTTGAAAATTGATTACCAGGTCTAACCAATATAGTGAATTTTGTCACAAACTATCACTTCTTACTTATTTATGTGTTATGGGATATCGATAAATGAGGAGACATAAACTTCACTATTTTCTGCCCGAAATAGCTACCATTTGCAGCAATGAAAGGATACATGAGATACAGGTACACGGGTAATAGGAATTCGTAATGAAGAAAAACATTGACAAGCCAGCATAGCATATTATGCGTCAAGTCATCATTTTTGAAGTTCAATCTTGTGGTGATATCCGAGTTTCGAAAGCTTTAGCATTGTCAATTTTTGGCTGTAGCCCTACGATTGATCGGCTGCAAAGTAAAAAAATAATGAAATGACAGGAGGGTGGCAATTTACAGGATTTTAAAATAACTTTTGAATAAATACACGCTAATGCCCTTTTCAAAGCTACGTGTCTTGAAATGAGAGATGATTTTGATTACCCGATACATTTGAATAGCTATTTATCAAATTTACGTACTTTCAGATCGGTTGATTTTGCAAGGAAAACGTGATCACAATCAACGTCGTACTGGCGTATGTGTCAATTTTTTTAAAGTCTTCGTTGACGTCCCTCTTCGCTTACTCAGGCAATCGATTTTCAGTTTGCACTTAGCGAGAGTGTATTTGGAAGTTTCAATTGGATCTCTATACTATTTCTATAAAATTATGTCACCTTCCAAAAATCTGCACTTCTGGCATACCTAGCACGTAGGTGAGCAACTTGTCGATATTGTGAATAAGTTAATATCAATATCAGGCAAGAAAGCAGGTAGTGAGTCTGATCATGAATGACTTACACTCTTTGTTTTGAAGCTGTACACATAATTCGTTTAGAAAACACAACCTCGCATACGCACTTCCTTCAACTCTCTATTCTCTATCGTTTCGAACTTTTCTATGAGAGGAGAACTAAGCGGAATAAAGTTAAAAGATACAAAACCTCCGTAAAACTCTTGTAATGATATATACGTGGTCAATACTGCTAACGTAAATACGCAAATTCATTATTCTTCAAATAAAATTGGGTTGTGGTAATGCCAAATTAAACACAAACAAGATCTTCAAGATTGATTTGGAAGTACTGCCTCGTCTCCAATAAGATATTTATGTAATTAAGAAATGAGTCTATTTTAACATGTTTATAAAGGAATCATTTTGGCAATTTAATCGATTTGGCTCTAAATTCATATTGGCTGAGAAATATGCCAACATTATTATTATGGTGAGAATGCATGATTTCCATCGAAAGGGCAATGATATCACGTTCTCCATGCCTATTCATGATGCTTTTCACCTCAGAATTTGCAAGCATGAAAATAATCTTGACCTGACCTGATTTATTTGGCGCAGTTTAGAACCGAATTCCAATGTACTCCTGCCGTTTCAGTTAAAGATATACACAATCAAACGATGTTAGTATTTCCATCAGCCAAATTAATCAATATTAAACAGCAGAATTTGAACCAATACAGACAATGTGTGTATTTTAAAGGACAGATGCTTATTTAATGTTGGTAGTGTCAATTCAGAATAGTACTTGAAACGTATGGTAAAATGTATCGTTTTTTCTTAAGCACTTTTAGTAATTTACGCAACAAGAAATAAGCTTCTTCTTGATTGAAAATTGATTATCGTTAGATTAAACACTCAGAATTAATTAAATAACGCAACTTGTTAAATTGTATGTTTCCTTACATTTTTACTAAATTTCACTACAATGTTGCTAAATTTCACTAATAAATAGAGATAACTCACAAATGCCCACAACCGTTTATCTACAAGTATAAAACTGAAACTAATAGAACTCTTCATCCTGACATTAAAACAAAATTAACTGCACTTTAGAAATTTACGTAAAATGTTATAAGCTCTGTCTTGATTGAAAATTGATTATTAGGAGATTAAACACAAAGAATAATTGGAATAACGTAAATTCATAACAAAGTGGTCATAGCCAGACAGTTTTACGTCCCTTGGTCACTTTCTCTATCGTATATTTAAACGATGATAATATCAATAAAATGTTAATGATAAAAATATTAATATGAATAATCTTATTGTCATTTCTGGCAGCCAAATTAGACTATGACCACTCGCAAAATATCACACGTAGGGTAGGGAAAGCATTTCACCTTGATTTTAGTCCAACTAACGGCGTTAATCTATCACTGAGATATAAATGTTTGCATTTCTATTAACATAACACTGTAGTTTTAATTGTATTCATATTATTAAATTTCTGAAGACATATGACTTTTGTCCGGATGAAAATATAAACACAGTAATTGAGACAATAATAAAAATAAATAACCATGGTCAATAGTAACTTTAAGGAAAAAAATTCCATTATCATTACTAGTGTCAACATCAGTTTACTGCTATAATCGGCTGCCTTTTCATCCATTAACAGTTCAATTACGCTTTTTCGAATTCTACATTTTAAAATTCTTACTGATAAAGGTTGATGCATCAGTTTGCAAGCAAATACTTTTACTGTCGAATTAAATAAAGACTGGACGCCAGAGATCTATTTAGTTTACTTGACATTATACTTCTATAATTTTGTTTCAACACTAGTTTACAGTTTCAATTCTTTTCAATTTCGAAATCAAAAACACAAACATGAGAGCTAGTAAAATAGAACATTATTGTGTCTCATTTTGCAGCCAGATTAACCAATGGCTGCATGCAAGATAACTTCTAGGACTTACGAGAACTGTTGTCGCCCGCAATTGGCCCTTTTAAAATGATCACTTAAACTTTGAAACGAAGATTATTTACATCGATAATTCATCCACATTGATGTAGTAATTGCATAACAGATGTTTCAGCACTAGTATATATCTTTAACTATTTTCATTTGCAAGCAATGTATGTATGATTTTTTCAATTAAAAATAACCGTGAATTAATGAAATTTGCTTAAGTGATTAAGTGGCAAGTCAATTTTTAATAGAAATTTGGAATTGATTCTTCAACGATCTTATATGAACTAAAAAGTACAAAATAGTAATCTTCTTTACAAATATTTTTTTCATGAAATCTACTGATAAATTCGTTTTATGCCCTCAAAAGATGCTATCCCACCTCTCCATAACCACATCGAGTACACTTAACACATCTTCAAAAATAACTTTTCAAAACAAAAATGAGAACTTTTGGTGAGTCCATTCTGCTTGTTTTATAATTTCACCATTATGCTTTACAATGTAAATATGACTTTTCCATCGGTCAGAGATCTCACTTCGGTTAAAATTTTTATTTCAAATAAGTCGACCACAGTATCTTAAAATCCGATTAAGATGAAACAATACCCATACATTGCTATTTGTAAAATAGCACCTCCAAAATCCACACACAGGGCATGTGTATTTGCTATTAGCTTAAAAATATCATTATTTTTAATTGCATAATTGCTGTCTTTTCAACCCTACCGAGGAAAAAATGGTAGTTATTTCCAGCAGAACTTTTGCTTTCACCTTCACTTCAAAATTAAAGCTTTGCTTCATTGAGGCGTAGAATTTTGAGAATTGCAACGGGGGACAGAACGATGCAGAAATCGTGAAGAGCACCTTGGTAACTGCTACAGTTTCATTGGCGCTTCCATCGTTGACAGCTTTATTGGCATCGCAATCGAGAATTGACGACAAAATGATATTTCCTGAAGGTAACTTGCAGTAAAAATATTGCCCAATGGCAGTAAACATTCTTAAAAAATTTTATTACCTGAAGTGAAGAAAAAATTTCGTCTAACATGGTGATTATAAATGCGAAACATACAGTAGCCATTTGAGGTGATTCATCAATTTGATTGGAGGTTGAGCATTTTAAATCAAGTAATTCCCAACATAACAGAAGTCTGTAGACTGACATTCTATTTTCAACAAGTGTTATTAAAGTGGAAATAAGATTTCTGCCTTGGCTCACGATTAAAGAATAAATTTTTCATATATTTTCAATTTTCGAAATTCAATTATTATTTAATAAGAAAGTGGTGATAATTTACAACAGGTGCTGCATAATGCTCATTGTTGTTGAATTTAACATTGCAATATCAAGATTTCATGAGAAGCCCCTTTTACAATATTTAAACTAATACAAGTAATATATGGAGATATTTACATTCATAGCTTTTAAATGTAAAAAACTGAACTGCTTTTATGTAAATGGATTCATCTATGTCAGTAATGCAATTTAATAAAATAAAATGTATACGAAAATATTTTTAAGTAAACAAATTATACATTTTTCGCAATTACAAGAGTCCAATGTTGATATTGAAAGCAAGATTGTGTTTTAGCATGCAATATCTCAGAGTATGACAGCAAATCAACTCGTTCATTCAGTAAATTGCGGTTTCTAAGTCTAATTAAATAGACAAGTATTTATATCATCACTCATGAAACATATCATTGGTTTGAGGATTCGTATTAGAAATAGTAATCACTTTTGCATGTTTAGACAGTAAAAGCAATGACCCTTCAGGAGCGATGACACAAATAATTGTCTATTTAATTAGAGTTTGTGGGACACGTCATCGCATGATCGCATAGCGTGACTTGAAGGTGCGGCCGTTCAACTTCGCGTTTGGATTGAGTGCGAGGACACACAGTCAATGGCCAATCAAAAGCCTTTGCTCGTTTTACTTAGTTCGCCATGTTGAATGACTAAGCTTCCTCCCTTGTCACACTTGATGCCATTTATATCTAGAATAAACGCGTGGCTTGAATATCTCTGTCTCTTCTTAGCTTTGCAATAGTTTAGCTAATTCTGAGGGTCTTAGAAACTAGCAGAACCCTGCAACTGATGTTTTTGAGTACAGTCAGGCTTAGTTAGATAGCTTAATCCTGTACAAGTTAGACAATGCAAATTTATTGAATGAAAGATTTAATTTGCCGTCATAATCTCCGAATACGAAACCTTGACTTTAATATGAACATTTACAATTTGTAATTGTTCAAAATGAATAGTTTGCTCATATTAAAATCATTTCATTTGTATTTATATTTTTTAGTTGCATTATTTCAGAGATGGATCTAATCGCATAAAGACTATTCATATTTCACTCTTTCATGCATTAAATATAAATAATTCTATAGATTAATTTTTATTATCTTAAATATTACGGTAGGTGTTTTTCGTGAAACCTTGCAATTAGAACATTAAATTTAATTACGATGCCCATCCAGCAGTAAATAAAACACAAAATCACTACTTACTAATTTACGTAGAATTGAATATCGGAGTTGAACATGAACATACAATTTACAATTTAATTGAGTGAAATAGCTAAAATCTTCACTAATGTATTTCTGTTGAAATTAAAATTTTATCGCGAATAAAAACATACTGGAATAAATAAATTTAGTGGAGTGGAATGAAAATGCCTAATACTATCACTGCATTACTAATCATTCTGGGGATGTTCGCAAAGGAATATGGTTTCATAGTTTGGCCAATTTCTGATAATGAGTATGATTTATCTTGTATAACTGAACTTCTCAAAGCCTAGTTTTCATTCTTCTGATTTCTGAATTTAGGTATCTGTTCCTGTCGCAGATATTCAACGCTTCCTTTATACATCCTTCTTACTGTTCTGAACACGTGGGAGGTTATGGCAGAATTCTTCTCACCACAACTTGATCCAGAAACCAACCATAATGATTCAAATGACCAAATGCATCTACACAGATGGAAAATTAAATCTCTCGTGAAATAAAAAATGAGATTTGAAAGGTAGAAATATTGAAAAATAAAGCAATCTTTGTCAACCTAATCTAATTTGAACTATACTTAACTAACTCAATGAGCTAACTTCTCCCAAGAATTTGCTTAGACTGTATTCGAGTGAGATCTAATATGCCAGCAACGAGTTAGCAGGTATTGAACATAAAATCAATTTTTGTAATTAGAGGCAGAATTGACAGGCATGTCTAATTTTCAAAAGCTTGCTGATTTCTTTCAGTGGCTTTTTTCAACCAGAAGTATGAGGAAAGATGTAACGGAATGGAACTTTCACATGTAGACCTATGAATCGCCAAAAGAATTAGTACATGTCTGTCAGGAAAAGCAGTTTGTAAGGACATATCAATCAAATTGACTAAGTGATTTAGGTTGGTCAGCTTTAGTCACTAGAAATGTTTCCAAGTAACAATTAACTACTTCATTTCTCTAAAGTACACACAGAAAATTGACCAGGTTTGGTTTCATCCTTTATCTGACGTAATAACATACTAGATTCTCAATTACATTCTCTATCAGAGTACAAAGTAAAGGCCTTTTCCTTTTAAAAGATTCTTCATTTAATGCAAAGCCTTTTACGATTCAATACCAACGCCAATTCAACCAATACCAATTGTGATAATTAGGCTAAGCCAAGGGTTTCTTGGGGCTCAACAGCTAACCGTACCGTTTGATAAAGCACCTGAGGCAATGAGATGTGGTCTAGTTTTTACCTAACATTTCAAAATTGCCTGTTTGAACAAGTTTTCAAGAAAGTAATATGTGTGGGCTAATGAATTTGGACCCGAAATATCTAGTGAATAAGCAAACCACAATATCAAAGAAATCTATGTAACATAGTATGATACCAACAATTCGTTTTTTGCTGTTAGACTAGGCATTTTCAAGTGGAAGTCTATGCAAAATTACAAACATTGACCTCAATACTTTACTCGCATGGTTGGGGAAGAGGCGGTTATTTGTAGAGATTTCAAGCAGAAATGCAAGCATTTGAGATAACTTCAACTAACACGGAAATAAATGTGGGCTATATTTATATAAGAGATTTGAAGAAGAAAAGTGACCAAAATGTATCACATCCAACGAGTTCTGCGATGTTAGCATTATTGTAGCGTTGAACATCCGCTACGTGTAGAAAGTGCCTTTGAAAGAGTTAAACAATCAGCCGAAATATTCAATTCATTTCAGACTTTCGATTTTAGCCCAGAATTCCAGCTTCACTAAATTCTTTTGACGCCTTACCTTCATTTGGTCCGCTTCTACTAACCCATCTTAAACATCGTTACTCCACCTTATGTTCAGACATCTATAAACATTCAAACCTGTAAAACACCACGTTTTGTATTTATTTTACGATTTTTGCAAACTCTGCTTTAAGTTCGAGAACTTCAGTGGCATTAGTCTCATTAAGACCTCCATCTTGCAATAAAATTATCCTCATGGTAATAAAAATAAAATTTGACTTTTATGAGAGCTTTGTGTTAAATATACTTCTTAATATCCTTCCACTTTTCTTTATGAAATGAGTACAATCTTAATTGTTTATTTTCACCAGCCAAATAGCAGACTACCTTACAAAAATTCTTTAGAAAGTAGTTTTGATTCAAGTGTTTAAAATAGCCTAACCTGATTTGAAACATGTTAGTTTGCTTTGGCATCACCAGTAAGGGGGCATCAAGGCAAGCATCAAATTTTGAAAATAAAATTTATTAGCAATTGAAGTTACTGCTGTGATTTTTTAGAAGTTAAAAAAGTGAGCGATGTCATTGATGGGGAAGAATTTTCATAATTCCCAACAGAAGAAGGAATATCCTACTTCTCACATTCACGAAGAATTAATAAAAATCCGGTTACAACTGCCGGAATCTTTGTCAAACCTCCACGAATTGATATTACACTCATACCATCGTAGTGCTTGTGGCTGCTATAAATGCACAGGCATAAATCCACGACAGAGAACACATATGCAGAAATTGTGAACTAAAGTGTTGAATGCACTGAGAAATGGAATTCTTACAATATAAAACAGACATTTAACCTTTTCGGAAAGAGCGACAAAACCGATCACAGATGCAACGAAATGGATGAAACCATATGCCGTTAATAAACAGTAGGCTACAGTTGCGGCTTGCCCGTCTTCCGATGTTAATAGTAGCACCGTTCCGATTACTAACCAAGCTATTCCATAAATCTTAAAATGGGTAGTTAAAATTAATTAATGAAATTCGTGGCTTACCAAGACACCAATTAAATTGAATAGAAGACAAATTGCCTTGACATAATCAAATGTAATAAGTAACTATTTGTAACATCACTCATACAATGCCCTTTCTTTTGCTCTCCAATTTAAATTACCAATCATTTGGGCAATTTAGAATTCTATATTAGAAGAAAGTATTTAATTATACTTCATAAATAAAATAAACAAAATAAATGAAATAAATAGATAAATATGATTTCACAATTGGTGATAAACGGTTTGGAAATGACTTTGACAATTCAAGTTAATACAATAAAATATTAATGCCTATACGCTTTTTTTAAATTAAAAGAAAAATTATTATTTCGATCAATTATTCTCGTTCTAATAGTCTTCCTTATAAGAAGTCAACAATCAATATTTAAAAACATGTAAAACCTGGCTTGAAATCCAATCTCATCTAATCAACTGCGATTGCGTTCACCCATCCAATGATTGCCTCAGTGAAATTCTGAAAGAGCTGTGGAAGAGCTGCGTGCCCCCAAACAACAATTACCACTTGCAGGGCCAATTTAAATTAAGGCTGCAGACTGAAAACACATTTCACCATGACAGCATGATGTTGATATGGGGATTAGTATAACGACAAAAAACGTCATCTCAACCATTATTACTGCACTTCCAAAATATTGAGATTATACAAAATATTTAGAGATTCAATGTAAATTATTTGTAGTCAATCAGAGTTAGTTGGCAATAACATCTTTGCCCTTAATTGATATTCTACGACTTTAGCAGGCAAGTATATGATTTAAGCTTTAACGCATACATATTGATTAAGCGTTTTTGTAAAAGAATGAAATCAAAAGGGTTATTTTATGCTATATAAGCTCTTGCTCAACAGTTTAAAATCAAACACTTTCGCTTTTACATTCTCTAATGTACAATTGAGTGCAAATATTTTGACATATCGCGACTCTTATCGGCAGAGGTAAGTTGCTTAGCATCGACATTATATCATTTTATTAACCAATCATCATTTGTCATCTGCTCGCTAATCACAACATCGGAGATTGCCTCCGCGAAGCTTCATTGAGCCTTTCAGTATATTAATAAATTAATCCTATAAGCTCTCATAAAACTAGCGTGCTGTACTTAAATGTTAATTAGCGATATCACCGGTCATGATTGCTATTTTAATGAGATTTGGGTCAATATGTTATTTGAAATCATTACAATCAAAAGGAAACGGACTGATTTCGTTTAAATCTGATTATGAAGTTGACAATTTCTAATTTTTATTTTGTATTTTTTCAAAAGAACATTTCTTTAAAATTCAAACTAACTATCTGATTTAAGTAATTAATATCTTTGAAATCAACTCAATGGGAAACTATTTGATTTGGTTTTAACATCGTGAATTTGAGGAGATTTAAATTGAAACAGTAAATACACATATAATTTCGAATCAATGACACCGTTGTGCAGGAGTTGAGAGTGATAAAGCCGATACGTACAGAGCTAGTTGTGGAGATCGGAATAAACAAGTCAAAATTGTAACAGTCTTGAAGGGTTTTGTTTAACCGCTTCAACATAAGCAATCTGCGATAATCATTGACTATTCATAACTTGGTGTAATTTATACATGCACAGTGATAGTACCAATTATGAACGAGTAAACTTAATTTTACATACTCCGACTTAAGAAAATTCATTGTTTAATTATTGAAATAGTAAAAACAGAGCTAAAGTCGAATTAACTAGCACAAATAATGAAGGACGTTTCATTTTTACATTTTATCAGATTACTGTTGTGGGGTATTAAAACAGTATTAAATGTAGAGAAAAGAGGAATGAATTTCAATCCATACTAACTTGAAATTTTATTAATTTCTATAGAGCACATTGCTTGTCCAATATTCTAGTTTCTGACTTTAAAATGCCAATCAAAATAAGCAAACGCGACCAAATTAGTCCTAATTAAAAATGTGTCCACTTTTCTTTTCCCAATAATTTCTACTTTACCATTTTTAGCAGCCACACTGAAACTAGGCTGCAGGCCGTAAATTCACACGTGTTATGATTTAATTAAATTGACTTGCCAGACTTGACTTGTGTGAACATGCAGATTCCTAGAGATCATCATAGCTCACCTAAAATTCGCTTCAATTTTGGACATTTACATACACTTAAAAAAAATATTTTATTGTTTAAAATGTTATATTTAATCGTTCTTTTAAAGAAGAGGGCTAATTTGAGAAAATTTATAAGAGTATCTTCAGAATAATATCTTTTAAATGAGAATTTGAACTTTGCTGTCTCTATTAATTACGACTTCATTAAAATGCATCTCACCTGAGCGTAAATATAATATACTCATTCAAGTTAAATTTAATTTTTAAATTTAGATTTTAAGAGAATTCATTCTTCACGCACAATCATAACCAATTCTAGCATCATATTTACATATATTCTTCAAAATTTGCCAACCGAAAATTAAGTAGACTGCATTAACAACACAATTTCCTTGACAGATACTAAGAATTTTCTCGAATAGCAGGCGCGATAGCAGGTTACACAGGTCTTCATTGTATGTGTGCTGATCAGAGAGTCCCATTTAAACGGCATGGTAAATAGTTAAGTAGAAATATTAAAAAATGAATGGATCAGTCTGTAAAATTCGGATCTTTCAGACGTTGTCACAAGGAGTGGTGCTAGTAAATGAAAAGAATATTTGCGATGAGCTAAATTTACTCACTCATTCACTGAAAATATAACCCACACAAGATTTTAAGTTAAAATTCCGTTTATTGCAAATTTCCGGTTTTGAACTAACAGTTGTACAACCAATATATCGACAGCAAAACTGAACCCTTATTGTAGTTCAAGAAAGCAGTTTAAAAAATGAATTTTATTGATTAAAGTACTTGAAGTTTTGGGAATTAAATCCATTGTGTGCCGCTTCCCCTTTGTTGGCTGCCAAATGCAACACAAAATATTGTTGCATGTTTACACGCAAATGTACAATTTCGTTCTTGATATACGATCTTATTTGAGCAGCAGATCAGTCATGAATCAATAATCCTGAAAGCATATAATTTCACGGCTATAGCATATTTTTTCAGATAATCGTTGTAAATGGCTCAGTATTGTGGAGTCTGTTGCCTGACCCATTTTACCTAAGTTTACTTTCTCTTCGACTTTCGTTCAACTTGGCAGCAAATGATTGCAAATGATGTTTTATTGAATGCGATAATTATTACCAGTGACCATGTTTTGTTTGTTGCAGTTATTGTTTATGCACGTACTCAATCAAAGGCCATATATCTCTGAAATTTTAACAGTTATAGGTGCAAATTCTGCCAATATACTATCGCTATGGAAATTATAATGAACACTGCTCAATAACTACGAGGCTGAGTAAATTTCGATTAGCAGAAGATAACCACCTTTGCTTGTCTTGAGACTATAACCACTTTACCTATATCAGGCATTTCAAGCTCTGGTAATGATGCTCTGTTCGTTTATTCTGTTTCAACTGACGTTTAAGCAAAAAGTGGAAGTCGCATTGTGCTTGATAGAAATGTGAAGCAGAAATATACTCAAGGAAGCATTTTTTAACAATTGAAGATAGAACAGTAATGTTGAATAGAGCATTGTTTCATATAATGACTCATCGGAAATGAAATGGATGCTTTTGTTCAATTATACCACAAAGAAATTATTCAACGGCATGCTTTTTTTAGAGATTAGAGAAGATATTTGTGAAGAATACATTTCAACTCTTTTGTGGGTATATGCTGAATTCGGCGTTTAGGCGTTAGCAATTTTAATTTCTGACATGCAGCATTAAACAAGTATTGCGTCAAAAGTATGTTTGCAATACAGCTGGAAATGACACTCCTTTTGTTTACATTCTAGACGATTTGATTTGATAAATTGAAAGCATTGGCATTTTTTATGCCATCTAAAATAAACTCTTTCCAAGGAATAGTAGTAAATCAGGCGTTCCCCAAATAGAATCAGGGCGAATCTATATTCTTCTTGCATTCGTTTCTTTCCTGAATTCTAACAATTTGACTGAGACATTTTTAGCCTTTCTGTAAATTCTTTCACCTTTTATCCAGACGAAACTTGTTTAAATGTTTTGTACGGCATGTGCTTAGTTTGAATTTTAAAACAAAACATTCGAGTGTGCTACGTGGATACTTTAATTAATGCTCAAACATTTGAATGCCCAGTTTATTGCAAGTCAACTAGTTTTTTTGTAAAAAGTGAAAAGGCAAATAAAACGTCCCGAACTGCTAAAGTAACTGAAAGTTAGGGTAATCGATGAATTCGCTCTCAATTTTATCTTAATTCCACTTGCTTCCAACTAGAACTATTTGTCATATTTGGCATTTAAAAAGATTGTGACTGCAAACAAAGAAAATTTGCATATTTTAAAATAGTTCACGCAAAATTCCAAACCTGCTTATTTGTGTTTTCAAATATTTGCTGGCTTTTCCAGATTTATTAATTGTGCAAATGAATTTGTCAAGTCCCTCTTGTTTCATAAAATATTTTGTGTAGTTATTAGAGAAAACAACTCTCAAATTCGAAACGACATAATCGAATTCTAATTGATATGGCGAGTAAGTAGTAACAATGTTCATATTAAATGATTTACGATATTGGTGGGCCCAAACATGTACTACTGACTTCTGACGCATGTCATATGTTTGCACGTTTTAGCATCAGTGACGGCTCATGCTTTTTTGCCAATTGAAAGCCAAGTCGCAGAGTTTTCCAACTTAGTCAGTATTATTTGAATCGATATAAAATGTCAGAATTTACAATAGATTGTGACTACAAGTTATGATCTGCAACAATTGAATTTACAAATAATTTGTGTGGCTTATGGATAGAAAATTTAAAACTCACACATTGTACATATTTCTAATTAATAATGACGTCCAATATCCAAATATTGTCTAGAATTCGTTTATTCATCAATTGATTTAAATACGGATAAAAAATGTTTCCGTTAAATAGTTACAGTTGGAAAAAATCAATTAACCTGGAAGTACATGAATCAAAATTATCTCTCAATGCAAAACACGTAGATTCGAAATACGCGTGAGAATACAGTTAGTAAAAATATTTTAAAATCCATAAAATCTTTTGTAGTGAAAACAATCATTCAATTGAAATTTAGTTTATTCGGCGGGAAAGTATTCTCAATTCTGCACTTCCAAAATTACATCGATGTTTTCTGACTTCAATTATCATCACACAATTGTGCTTCACAAATGATGACTTGAAGTATAATATGCTAATTGGGCTTGCCAATTTTTCTAAAATAACAATTTTATATTACTCCTGTAATTGCATTTGACCCTCCCATAAATCGCTGCAACTTTTAGCTATTTCAAGCAATAAGATAGTGAAGTTTGAATTATTTTTGCATTTTTTGTATTCCATTATACTTAACTGAGCAAGTGGCGATAGTTTGCTCCATATGCCACAGATTGATCATCTTTGATCCGATAAACTAGTTAAATAATTTTGGTGTCGACATCAGTTTACGGCTTCGAGCATTTACTGTTTTAATATATAAAATGTAAATTATATGCATATTTAATTTAGAAATTGCGTAAAGTAATTTCGCTTTCTATATACGTTTTTCAGACATGGATTAAATGCACATGACATAAATCCCCTTGAGATCTTTACGCTTACAAACTTTAAGTATCTATTGCTTTAATTCAGTCCAGTTGCAATACATACTTAACATTTACAATGCAATATTGTAATTTTGCAATCATTTTTCAGTTTGGAGTATTTTAAATGTGAAATTTCTTCAAAAATGCGATGTAAGTTTAGCGTCTTGCGGAGAGTACTTGAGTTAATATTTTAAAACTAATATGCCACATACTCACTTAGCACATTCACTCCACAATACTTGTGCAGTCAGCACAACTCAATTTTATTTGAATCATTGTGAAATTGCAAATTTACCTTAGTAGTATTGACGACGCACTTAGCTTCACAAAATGGATACGGAGAAATTGTATCCTTTTTCTTTTATGCATTGTATCAATATATATGTTCAGAGCTTCATAACAAAGAGTGTAAGTCATTCCTGATCAGCCTCACTACCTGCTTTCTTGCCTGATATTGATATTTATTTATTCACAATATCGACAAGTTGCTCATCTACGTGCTAGGTATGCCAGAAGTGCAGATATTTGGAAGGTGACATAATTTTATAGAAATAGTATAGAGATCCAATTGAAACTTCCAAATACACTCTCGCTAAGTG
The DNA here is from genome assembly GCA_000469805.3 of Hymenolepis microstoma. Classification (NCBI taxonomy): domain Eukaryota; kingdom Metazoa; phylum Platyhelminthes; class Cestoda; order Cyclophyllidea; family Hymenolepididae; genus Hymenolepis; species Hymenolepis microstoma. Next base: position 3,290,545 of record LR215993.1, on the reverse strand, counting down.
CAAACTGAAAATCGATTGTCTGAGTAAGCGAAGAGGACGTCAACGAAGACTTTAAAAAAATTGACACATATGCCAGTACGACGTTGATTGTGATCACGTTTTCCTTGCAAAATCAACAAATCTGAAAGTACGTAAATTTGATAAATAGCTATTCAAATGTATCGGGTAACCAACATCATCTCTCATCTCAAGGCATGTAGCTTCGAAAAGGGCATTAGCGTGTATTTATTCAAAAGTTATTTTAAAATCCTGTAAATTGACACCCTCCAGTCATTTTATTATTGTTTTACTTCACCACAAGATTGTACTTCGAAAATGATGACTTGAAGTATAATATGCTAAGCTGGCTTATCAGTGTTTTTCTTCTTTACAAATTCCTATAACCCGTGTAACTGTATCACATGTATCCTTTCATTGCTGCAAATGGTAGCTATTTCGGTAGAAAATAGTGAAGTTATTGCCTTCTCAATTTCTAATATCCCATTATACTTAAATAAGTAAGTAGTGATACTGTATGACATAATTCACTATATTAATTAGGCCTGATAATTAATTTTTAATCAAGAAACGTTCATTACTTTTCACGTAAATTAATTGAACACAAAAAATTAAAACTATAAATTTTTCCATATTTATGAAGCATTATGCGGAATTGACTCTTTCAAATTCGCTTAACATCTGGTCTATATAATATACTCATTACAAGCATTGATTTGCAGATTGACATTGTTTATAGGTTGATATGGCTGATGGAAAATGTTATAACGTTCTAATATGTATGTGGTGAGGAATCGCCAGTTGATTGCAACTGCCAAATTCGTGTCAAATTGCATGGGAAGTGAGTGTAGACATCTAATATAAGTCTGTTTGCACAAACTAATTTTTAATGCATTAAAGTCTGTTTGTGAATGGCGTTAAGAATATTTTTATGAACTAAGGAAGTGACAAATCAGATTCATATAATTTACAGTTAAGAGAGGGCAGGGTTATTTTAGTTGTTTTCTATAGAAACATGTGGATTTTGGCATGTTGTGGACATATTCTTATGCAACAATATTGCAAACAAAGTATTTATTTAGCAACAAGCCAAATCCATCAATCCACATTTGCAAATAAGGCGATTATGAATTTGTTGTGAATTTGCATATGAAAGTTAGTGAGAGCTATATATGAGATCATTTAACATGAAGGGAAAATCAAAAGGTCAATGAAATATATTTGCATTGTTCAAAACTCATACACAATCTTTTTGAACCGATAATGTTCTTCCTTCCGATTTTCAGCCAATCTTTTTTCTTACCCTCCACCCATTTGTGGCTCTCCATTTAAAGTTTCAGGCATTCGTTGAGCTTGAAGACCTAGTTTTTCCTCTCCATTGGGAGCACTTGTGCAGTAACTACCTGCCTAGCGTTTTGCCCCACATTTCAGCTACCTAACAGCCTTCAAGAGTTGAAGTAATGCACTGGTTGTAATGCTAATTTATGTGCCATAGGACATTCTGCAGTGTGTACATAACCATCAAGACATTTAGGCTTATTTAGAAGCCAACTAAAACACTCTGATAGCAAACCAACTTTTGACAAAATGAAAGAAAAGCAGAATGCATTTCAGTATGAACTATACAGCTACAACCTACTCTGGAGTTGTGTTGATTGCACAAATGTTTTGGAGGGAATGTGATTGCCGCATATGCGTCTATTGTGAATAAATTGGATAAATGCATTAATATTGAAAGCTTGACAACGTAAAAATTTAAACAGAATTTATGTGATGTGCAGCATTCTATCGCTAATTGCTCATTTAAGTATAATGAAATGTAAAAAATTCGAAAATGATTCAGATTTCACTGTCATATTGCTTGAAATAGCCAACATTTACAGAGATTTAAGGTATTTAGAAATAAAATTGCACGGGTAACATACATTAATTTTTTTAAAAATATTGACAAGACTAAAAAGCATATTAAACTTCAAGTCATTATATTTGAGGCAAAATTTTGTGATGATGACGATAGTTAGATATCGTCGTTATAATTTCGATGGTGCAGCCATGACATTAATTAGCTGCCAGAAAAAACTAACATTAAACTGAATGATGGTTCTCACTGCGTAATATTTGACGAATTTTCGAACATTTTTAACCAGCCGCTTTCTCGTGCATATTTCAGATCTATATATATCTTACGTTGTGATATAATTTCGATACCGAAATACGTTTTAATGGCCATTGATGGTTTGATTTATTCTGATGGTAAATATATGAACTTCGATGTCACACAAAGAAGAGGGTAATGAGAAAGATCATTAATGATATGTGATTTATGTTGCAGAGCACAACTCGTCTGAGCTTGCAAAGCTGAAGCGTCAAATCAAGTATCTTCGAATATGGAAGATAACCTGCCCTTGTTTTACCATTTTGAGGTAAAACATTTAGCGGATATTGATGTGGTAATTACAAAACACAATCATTTGAGCACTGCATCATGTGCACTTTGGTGAACAAGTAGGTACTCATTCAACAACATACGATGCAAATGGAACAGTTAGGCGTGCAATCTCAGTAATCTTAATGTGGTGGATTCAATATAGAACCATGAAATCGAATTGTAAACGGTTCTCTTTGCTTGTATCCAAAAAATAATAAATTAATAAAATTTCAAATAGATGTAAGTAAATATAGATAGAAGTTCCATTATGTAAATTTAGTTGCTAGCACCCTAAACGAATATAATGATAAACTCAAAATGGCAATCTTCTTGTCTTTCTACTTGTAGCGATTTTAATTTCAGGATGTGGAAGCATGAAGTGAATCTACTTACAATTCAACTTGCTTTCCGAATGCTGGCCTAATTCATCAAGTCTTCGCGACGTTTATTTCAATTCGATTGAAGTTAAAGTCAGACGGTCTTCTTTCGGATGATTCTAAGAAACTTATCGGAGTCTACAATTGCACATTCGTCGGAATGATTACTGATTTGAATAAGGTTAAAGGTACATTGAGGAATGATGATAAACTCTAATGCATTGGACATGAATTGAAAAGCACAGACCATTAATTAGGCAAACGCATTAGCAAGTAGAAATGCAGACGTATGCATTGTTAAAAATACCTCGTTCATGTAAAAGTATTTAAAAAAGATGTATTTACCTATTATAAAATTTACCGCTTTCGAAAACTTCGACAAGTGGTAGGCAGGCATTAATGGTGAACAAATTAATATTTAAGCAGCCTTAGAAATATTCCGCTTTTACTTTGAGCCGCTAGAATACCTCAGCAATTAGTGTCATGCATACCAAACTGTGTAAATATATATGGCAGCCAAACAAAGTTAAGTCTGCCTGCAAGAAAATACACGCACACTCCTAGAGGTGTCCGTATTCCTCAAAATTATGTCTACGAAATTCTAAACTTGAATTCCAATACCTTATTCATGTTGTTCATTATTCTATTCATTTTGACTCTAGTGACTGTGCTAAAGCGTTTGAAATGTCCGATTAAGCTTACGTTATTAATGCTTCCATTAATAAAAAGAGAGGTTTCTTAAAATCTAAGTTTCCAGGTCAAATGCTACTTAAATAAGTAAGTAATATCAATGTCCAAATAACATGCATTTCAATGTGGGCATGCACTTCATTCACTGTGTTAAGTTTATTTCATTTTAACTCATTGCTCCTGTCCTACTGTAACAATTTCGCGGAAAATATACCAGGCGCATCAATGTTAGCTTTCAACAAACTGCACAAATGACAATAAAACCTCAAATAAATGAGTATAATTTCAAGAATTAAACGTACTTGTAAGCTTCTCTCACCTTTTGCATAGATCTATGATAATATCATGTAATATGTATTTAGTTATTTGTGAGTAAATATCACTAAATAATGGTAATAATAAATAAAGAATATGACAAGTTTATTTTATTTTCTTATTATTAACATATATGTAGAACTAAAGTGTAAATTGGCTTGAAATCATGTGAAAATAAGCATTTGAATAACGTATAATGAGATATCATAAAATTATACGGCATTAACAAACGAAATGCTCTTCAAAGTATGTATAAATGTGGGTATGTGTGTATGCACGGGACAAACTGCTAACGGTCTCTAATTGCTCAAAAAAAGCTACATATATGAGCCACATTGTACTTAGCAAAAATGCATTTCGCACAAAATTATTAGTAATTGCAGCTTTACATTTGTCAATATTCTCAAAATCTGTTCAATTCGAAAGCTACCATGCTTGATCTATTTAAGGACTATTTAGCAGAAGCATTTCCTGCCAGAGATTAAACAAAATGGCGTCCAAATCGAAGTCACCATGATTGAAAATTTACCAGTCAGCTTATTTGGCATATAAGTGAGTTTATATCAGTGGGTTCACAATGATGAATGACCTGCTCAAATGAAATTTTAATGTAGGGCAATTGCTAAGTTTTCAAATAAAAGTACAGCTTACTTAACTAACTGCCAAACATTGTATCTTTCAGTGCTCTCTGGTAGATTTGAGTGCAGTTGGTCAAAATGCTCAAACTTTAAAATATTGACTTTTGCAATTGTCCCTAGCATTAATCTCAAAAGATATGCACCTTCGTCAGTCATTCGTAGCTTTCCACAAGGCACATCACAATGATATCTATTTGGTGAATTAGAGCAAATTGATCAAAATGGGAGAGTGTTTTGCACAAAACCGGTAGTCATATACAACAGTAATTCTTGGTGACAGGGAGCCACCAAGTCTCAAAGACGTCATGGTTGATACAAGCCTGGGTCATTCAATCTTCCCCATGCCCTTATGTGACACAAAGCCAATAACATTATTTTCGACGGTCGGAGTACTTAACATCAGATTCTTTAGTGAATGCAGACTGTTTTATGGAAATTGTGTTTCGCAATATACTCTAAATTTATTATTGTTTTTAATACCCTAAAAAGTGATCCAATAAAGAGTAAACATGAACCTTCGTTCACTGTATGTGCTTGTTAATTTGCATTTAGCTTTGATTTTATTGATTTTGCAAATGCGTATGCAAAATCCATTTAGGACTCTGCGTATTTACTAATTCAATGAATAAACAGTGAATTTTCTTAATTCGGAGTATGTAAAATAAGGTGAACTTGATTGAATTTGGAACTATCACAGTTCCTGTATGAATCATTCCAAGTTACGAAGAGTCAATGATGATCGCAGATTGCTTATGCTGAAGAGGTTAAACGAAACCTTAGTGACTGTTTCCGTATGAGCATGTTAATTCCGATCTCCACAACTAGCTCTGTACATTTTCGAATTATAATCTTTTAAACCAAAATTCGACACAGTAACATATCTGCGTCATCACTCTCAACTCCTGCACAACAATGTCATTGATTCATAATTATAAATGTATTCACTGATTCAATTTACATTTCCTCAAATGAACGAAGTCGATATATGCTTAAACAAAATCAAATAGTTTCTCATTGTGTATATTTCAAATATATTAATTACTTAAATAAGTTAATTAATTCAAATTTAAATTAATGTTCTTTCGGAAAAAGTAGATCCAAAAATGGAATTTGAAAATGTCAATTTGCTAATCCAATCTAAACAAAATCAATCCACTTCATGTTTGATTGTAATGAAATTTCAAATAAAATTTTGACCCAAATCTCATTAAAACAGCAATCATGACCGGGGATATTGCTAATTAACATTTAAGCACACCATGCTAGTTTTATGAGAGATTATAAGGTTATGTATTATTATAGTAAAAAGTCCAAAGGAACTAAACAGGAGCAATCTCTGTTGTTGTAATTAGCGAGCAGATGATAAACGATGATTGGTTATTAAAACGATATCATGTCGATGCTAAGCAACTTGCCACTGCCGATAAGAATCGAGATATGTCAAAATATTTCACTCAATTTTACACTTACTCTTCGGTTATTCTGAAACATTGGAGCATGCGAAAGCGAAAAAGTTTGACTTTAAACTGATGATCGCAGATTGTTTATGTTGAAGAGGTTAAATTAAACCCTTGAAGACTGTTACCATATTGACTTGTTAATTCCGATCTCCACAAGTAGCTCCGTACATTTTTTAATTATAATTTTTTAAACCGAAATTCGACACCGTAACATATCTGCTTCATCACTCTCAACTCCTGCAAAACGGTGTCATTGATTCCTAATTATAAATGAATTCACTGATTCAATTTATATTTTCTCAAATCGGCGATGTCGAAAGATGTTAAAACTAAATCAAATAGTTTCTCACTGAGTTAATTTCAAAGATATTATTTATTTAAATTGATTAATTAGTTCGACTTTTGAATTACCGTTGTTTTGAAAAGAAGTACATCAAAAAATGGGATTCAAAAATGTCAGACAAAATCCGTCCACTTCATGTTTGATTGTAATGAAATTCCAAATAACGTATTGATCCAAATCTCATTAAAACACCAATCATGTCCGGTGATATTGCTAATTAAGATTTAAGTACAGCACGCTAATTTTATGAGGGATTATAAGGCTGATTTATTAATATAGTAAAACGCCCAATGGAGCTAAGCAGGAGCAATCTATGATGTTGCGATTAACGAGCAGATGACAAACAATGATTGGTTATTAAAATGATATCATGTCACTGCCGATAAGGATCGCGATATGTCAAAATATTTGCACTCAATTGTACATTTATTTTTCGGTTATTCAGGAGCATTGGAGCATGCAAAAGCAAAAAGGTTTGATTTTAAACTCTTGAGCAAGAGCTGATATGGCATAAAATATCCCTTTGAATTTCATTTTTTCAAAATAACGATTAATCAATATGCATGCGTTTGTAGTGGATTAGCTACCTAACTAAGCCTGACTGCACTCAAAAACGTCAGTGGCAGTTTCTCCTAGTTGGTGAGTTCTCCAGAGTTGGCTAAGCTATTGCAAAGCTAAGAAGAGACAGAGGTACCCAGGGGACGCGTTGAGTGTAAAGTAATATGTATGACGTGGAACTTAGTCATTATATACACATTATGATATGATGACCTCATATAACTTGGATCATTGATTGGTCGGGTAATCGCGTACTGGAATTGACCATTGATTAATCATATTGGTATTGGTCATTGATTCTGCTTTAATCATGCCAAAGTTGTGTCACCACACGTTAACCCGTTAATTCATATGCTTGCTTGTTAAAATCTTAGAATATCAATGGAAGGCAAAGAAGTTATTGTCAACTTACTCTGATTGATTACAAATAATTTATTCACATGGTCTCAATCATTGAATCAGTGAATATTTTGTTTGATCTCAATTTCTTGGAAGTTGAATATTACCGATTGAGATAACGTTTTTTTGTCGTGATACTATTTCTTTATATGGCGGCCAGTTCAAATTTATTGATTAAAATTGTACACAAATTCCCGTTATCGGGTTTCCTTGGATGTTTGGAGTGTTCAACACATTAATTTATTATAAGTAAAGTAAACAGTTTGCCTAATCGCAAAATCTGGAATGATAATAATATTGACAAACACAAATTACGTATTGAATTTCTTGCTTGTATTTGTTGTGGGAGCACTTTTGGGAAAATTATCAACATTATGCTGTCATGGTGAAATGTATATTCAGTCTGCAACCTTAATTTAATTGGCTTCGCAAGTAGTAATTGTTGGTTGGAGGCACGCAGCCATTCCACGTTGTCAGAAAATTTGCCGGTTTCAGTGTAAAATACAAGTATACATTCCACAGAAGTCTTCTTTTTTAAGAGTCTGTCAAACGCCCTCCATTTAATTTTGTGACAAAAATTGCAAGCACAGATGAATTAATAATGCTTTCCACAATATATACTTATAATGCGTAATTTAACACATTCATTGTTATATTTTTAATAATGTTTTCAACATGGGCATATTTATATATCAAGATAATTTTCCATGCTTGGTTGTTAAAATCTTAGAATATCAATGAAAGGCAAAGAAGTTATTGTCAACTAACTCTGTAGCTCATATATGTAGCCTGTTAACAAAGTAGCCATTCACTAATAATAACCATTTAAAATTCAAGTTTACTTTAGTAAACCATATTCGTCTGACAAGTCAATTTAATTGAATCTTAAAACGTGAGAATTTACAGCCTGCAGGCTGCTTTCAGTGTGGCTGCTGAAAATGTTATAGCAGAAATTATTGTGAAAAGAAAAGTGGATTTGTTTTTAATTAATGCTACTTAAGACAGGTTTGTTTATTTTTGGTTTGTGTTTTAAAGTCAGAAACTAGAATATTTTACAAGCAATATGCTTTGAAGAATAATCAATTTTCAATCAGAGAACGTCTTATTGCTTTTTATCTGCATTAATTAAACACAATAAATTAAAACTAGAATTTTTACCATATTTATGAAGCATAATGCAGAATTGACTCTTTCAAATTCCCTAAAGATCTGTTCTATATAATATACTCATTACATGCATTCGTGGAAGGCAGATTGTCTTTGTTTAAAAGGTTGATATGGCTGATGGAAAATGTAATAACGTTCGTGCCAATTGATCGCAATAAGAAAAATCCGTCTACCCACATTTGCAAATGAGGCGATTATGAGTTTGCTTATGAATTTGCATATAAAAGTCAGTGAGAGCCGTACATGAGATCAGTTAACAGGAAAGGAAAATTAAAAGTTAAAAGAAATATATTTCCACTGTTCAATACTCATACACAATTCCTTTGAACTAGTAATGTACTTCCATCCGATTTTCAGGCAATCATTTTCCTTTCACTCCACCAACTTGTGGCTCTCCATTTAAATCTTCAGACATTCGTTGAGCTTGAAGGCCGAAATTTTCTTCTGTATTGGGAGCACTTGTGCAGTAGCTACCTTTCTAGTCTTTTGCTCCACATTTTAGCTATGTAACAGTCTCCAAGAGTTGGAGTATTGCATTGTTCGTAATGCTACTTCATATGCCATAGGACATTCTGAAGTGTTTTCATAATCATCGAGACATTTAGGTTTATTTAGAAATCCAACTAAATAACTTTGAGAGCCAACCAACTTTTAACAAAAGGAAAGAAGAGCCGAATGCACTTCTCTATAAACTTTACATCAACTACCTAGTCAGAAGTTTTTTTGATTGCACAAATGTTTTGGAGGAATGTGATTGTCGAATATGCGGCATACAACATTATAAAAAATTAACTGAGGTAGTCTACCTAAGATCTTACGCTTATGTCGCACTTTTGAAGAAATGTGATTGCTGCTGTGACTTCCTAAATACTCCGAAAAGAAAAGCTTGAAACTGCAAAAATTTCGAGAAAACGTGTTACACAATTATTAATTGCATAATCATTTAATTTACATTTTGTTTGATAAAATAGTACATTTTAAAGCAGTGAAATGGCCTCGAAACCAACGAAGTGCATTGTACAGCATCTGCAGTATTTGTAGGGACACAACTTCAGCGATCCCAATGCAGAATCGATGATCAACACCAACTACGATCAATCAAGGTCAATCCCAGCTTACGATTTTCCGACCAATCAATGATCCAACTTAGTATGAGGTCATCGTATCACTAAAGTGTATATAATTACTAAGTTCCACCTCATATACACAGACTAGGTTTCCTGTACACAGTACACTCCGCCATCTTGTCACGGCGAGTAAACCTCTCTTCTCCCATCTCGTCTCTTTCTTGACTTCGCAGTAGCTCGGCTACTTTAGTGGGAACCAACAACCAAGATATTCTCTCACCGAGGTTTCTGAGTACATTCAGGCTTTGTTAGGTAGCAAATCCACCACATATTCTATCGCTACTTGCTTATTTAAGTATAATGAAAAATTAAAAATACGAAATCGCTTGAAATAGCCAAAATTTGCAGAGATTTAAGATAGCTGGAAATAAAATTGGATGAGCAACATAAATTAATATTTATTTTAAAAATATTAACAAGACTAAAGTGCATATTATGCTTTAAATCATTATTTTATAAGCACGATTTTGTGACGATAGTCGAATTTAGAAAGCGTCCATACAAAGCCGGTAGATTTGCCATACTTCATCTAAGCAAACAGCTCTGAGTGAACTTCTAAGCACGTGGAAATGCCAATACTTCAGTCTGATTTCAGTCGGAATATTTCCTAATAACACGTCATTAAATCTATTTTGGAACAACTTTAAATATCTATTGGTTCGAACGTTTGGATTTTGAACAGGACTTCTGTTGTTGACACGATTACATATATTTAATAGTCTTCGCCTGCAAATGCAGGTATTTTAGAAGAGCATAAGCAAAATGGTCAATACATTGTGTTCATTTAAGTAGACATTTCTTATGTGGTAAATTCGATTCAAAATGCTTTTTCAGTGTTTTAGATGCTTCAAGAAGAGAGAAAGAGAGTGATGCATTTTCTTTACTAGGAGAAGTGAGCAGGCCAATCTGCGAGTTAGTTAGTTAATTAGTTGGTCAGTATGAGATGAATGATCGTTACCTTCGGCAATGAAAAGGATAGTATAGTGCTTTGGTTTCACATTTTTTCTAGGGAAATCGATAGAAAATCCAACAGGGGCCTCAACATTCATAGACAAATTTGAGAGAATTTCTGTGTGATAAAAGCCCAAACAAAATCTATTATACTCTTGTGCCTACACGACCTGAATTTCAGTTTTCAATGCATTATTTGAAACGGGTAGCTTGTCAATTTTAACAGCGCAACTGAAAGCAGTTAGTTTAAAGTCAAAAATATGTTAAAGACTCCGAAAATAATGTCGGCCATTGACACTTCAGAAAATAGAAATATGCGTGGCATTGAAATATCTTTTGAAAAAGACCTACCCAATTGAGCATGTAGCAGTGAGTGAAAAAGTGGAACGGGTATTACTCAAGTGATAAGATCGTTCAAAATGCTTGAAAATTGCGAGATTTGAAGACAAATATATGAGTGATTTCGCATTTTAAGCGATTTCTACCAATTTATCTTTATCCCATTTCTTCTAGGAATTTTCTACAGCGTTTGACAACGTATTTCTTTCATTTGCATTGTCAACATGTTTCGTGTCTATTTGCTAGGTGCCTTGAGTATGCATGTAACCAGAGGTTAGCACGATTCCATGTGAAGAATGAAAGAATCAATTTGGCATTTCTAGATACAATTATTTGAAAAAAACCAGATTTTCGATTGCCTGGTAAGTTACACAATGCTTTCTACCCAAACGTTGAAAATAGGTGGGCGTTCACAAGTGGTTAGTTTAATGCCATTGGATTTATCGCCTGTAAATGCCAAATGTCTGCATTGGAAAATGTTGAAGTTTTATGTTAAAAAGGAGTGAAATACTCACTAAATTCTACTTACAAATATTCAACTGATCTGCAAGGACATAAGTCTGTTAATCCACTTACCTTGAAAACGTAAATATCAGCAATCTGTAAGTTTGTTAATACATCCCAGGTTTAAACTTATACAGAGAGATGCTTGGGGTGTGATGCAAATTGCTTCATTAAAATGAAGTCTGAGTCGAGCGAAGGATTTGTGAATTAGGCAAACATTTAACTGCGTTGTACTACGCAGCTCGCAGTTTGTTTTAAAATCCAAGTTAGAATATCAATAATGGGATCGATTTATTCATGCTTCATTTGGCTTACTTATGTCACATTAACTTTGCTTAGATATGTTGATTCTGCAACTATTCTTTACGCAAATGTTAAAATATGCGAAAATATGAGAAAACAACTGATTGGATAATTGGGATATGCAAATCGAAGTGAACAAGAGGTGCCTTAAAATGTACATGCTCCCAGTGTGCCCATGGTTAAAAGAGCAACAGGCATGTCAAAAGCAAAACAAAATATGGAATAAGTATTTCGATGTTCAGAGAGTCTACTCAAAATCGTCATCCTGTAGCTGTAGTGGCTTAAGCTGTAGGTAAAAAATTGAATTTTAAAATCGTCAAATAAGAAATTCGAAGTAACTTGATATGCCAATAAATTTGCAGGATTTCAGAGTTATTAAAGGTCTATTATATCGGAAAGAATTACAGTTTAAAAAAGTAATAATTCGAACACCTATTCAGCTATTGAAATAATTAGAAGTGAAAAGTCGATATTATGGCAATCACGAAGGGAATTCGTTCAGCCTATCCAACAAGAGTGTTCAGTGATAATTTAAAAGTCATTCAGGACACAAGTCTCTCTCTCATTGCACGTTTATCTTAGCTCATTATTTAGGGCAAACGTCAACAATTGCCCTTGAACCACAGTCTACCTGTCCAAATCCCATCAAGCCGTTCGAAGTGAAATTGAAATTGGTTACAAATTCACACCTTTTCAACTACCTTTCATAAAGAGTGATGAGATGAGAAGGTTTATATTTTAATCAAAGTTTATTCAGCAAAAAATTAGCAGCAACCTTGTGGGAGTAAAAATATGACAAAATTGCATTCTCCTCTATATGTTGCCCATGCATACTTACGCATAAGAGTGAAAATATCACGAAAAAGTCAATTCAATGTGTGAGAGTTGGGAAATTTGAGTATACATTGGAAGCGCGGACTCAACAACAAATGAAAAGAATTCTTTAATCATTTTAGAAGAAAAATACATCGATGTTGGCTATTTATTTTAATGAAAGATTCTTTAACATTGTCGCACAAGGTAATAGTCTAGAATAGACGGAGATGCTGTGCTCGAGTTGTATAGACTTTCTTCATGGCAAAGAGAATGACAATCCTCCATTGGCTGCTAAATAAACTAACATATATTCATCTCATCTTTTGAACTCAAATCTACTTTTGCGATGGTATTACATTTGAGTACAGACATTGCGCATAAAATTCATTGCTCGCGTTCAATTTTCGATATGCTTTTGGAGCCCGAATAAAGAATATTTCATTAATGATAGTTATCTCTTTAATGCCTCTGAGGAATTATGTGAATTTCATGTTAGTATGAATTGAAATTTTTTCCTCTTTTCTTCTACTATGTTTAAAGTCAGCATTACCTCCATGATTCCAATCCGATATCCATCAGTAAGGAATGTTGATTTAAAGATGGCTAATGCAGTACACTAACACATTCATAAGATCCGAGGCATCATATACGGAGAAGACTTTTCGTCCCGGCTACGTAAATGCGAGGAAGATCGATTACCAATGCTCATCATTAAAGAAGGTCCAGTTATTGCGTCAAATTTTACTTTAATCGATACAGCACTATCATTAACAAAAGTGTGTTGTGTCAGATAAAGGTAACTTAAAGGCTTTGCAGGCCCTAATTAAGTGTCAATCACTTTCAAATAGTTTGAGATGTTGCCACTTGAACATAGGTGACAGGTGGGCATTGCTGAGATCATTAAGACTGAACTAATCTTGAAAGCGTCTTCTCACTTCATTTCTGCTTAGTAGTGCATTAAAATGGCTATGCTATCTCGTCAAAGCGAATACAAATTCCTTGAAGTAAGCAGCGCACAAGTCTAAAAATCTATCACTAATAAGCAGTAGGAAAATAATTCCTCATTTTATTGAAATAAGACATGAATTAAAAAGCGCAGACCAATAATTTGGCAAAGGCATTAGCGAGTAGGGATGCAATGTTTAAAATACCTCACTTATATAAATGTATTTAAAAAATTTATTTACCTATTGGTTCAAAATTTCAAAAACTTTGGTTAGTTGTAAGTAGGCATTAATGGCAAACAAATTAATATTTAAGCAGCCATAGAATTAATCCACTTTTAATTTAACCAAATGGAAACCCTTAGCGGTTTATTTCGTGCATACTAAACATTCTCAATCAGGCACTACCTTTTAATTTTGTTGGCGTAAATTGCAGCCAAAAAAATTAAGGCTGCAGGCAGGAAAATATAATATTATGTCTGGTATCCGCAAATTTAATAATTACAGTTACGAAATCGTAAACTTGAAACGCAATATTCTACTTATGTTAATAATTATTCTATTCGATTCGGCTCTAGTGACTGTGCAAAAGCGTTTACAATGTCCATTTAATGCTTACTTTATTAATGCTTCCATTAGTAAAGTGAGAAGGGTCTTAAAATCTAATTTTCCATTTAAAATTCTACTTAAATAAATAAGTAATATCAATGTCCAAATAACATGTATTTCAATTTGGGCATACACTTCATTCTCTGTGCTAAGTTTATTTAATTTTAACTCATTGCTCCTGTCCTACTGTATTACGTTCGCGGAAAATGTATCAGTTCGTAGCAATGATAACTTTCAGCAAACTGCAGAAATGACAAGAAAACCTCAAATAAATATGTATAATTTTATGAGTTGAACGTATATGTAAGCATCGCTCACATTTTACATTGCTTTATGGTAATATCATGAATTTTTTTATTTATTGGCTAGTTAATATCACAAAATAATGATAATAACAAAAAATGAATATGAAAATTTAATTTAATTTTCTTATTATTATAAGGTGTATTGAACTAAGGTGTAAATTGACTTGAAATCGTGTGAAACCTGGCTTGAAGTTCAACTTCATCTAGTCAACTGCGACTGCGTACACTCAACCAATGGTTTCCCCATTTAATTTCTTAAATTGCCGGCATTAAAATATAGTCCAATACTAATGCGTTTTGTTTACATACTAAATAAACAGGGTATCTTAAATAACGCGGTGCTGTTCATTCCGAAAATCTAAAGTCTTCGCCACATTATCACAGTGTGTTTTTAAATGCCTGTCTCATTGAAATGAAAATATTTTTAGGGCTATCTAGTTTCCAATTCTATTCACATGTGTATGCTATTTCTTTCGAGAAATACGCATGTGCCGTAAGATTATATCTTGGACCATCAAAATCAATAAAGCCGGTGTTGTCTTAAATCGTGATGTTGTATCAATTGAAAGCAAGTCACATGTCGCCAATTCATGAAATAAACATCCAGCTTGAAATATATTTAACTTCTTGAGTCACATTCACGTTGTGTATCTATGGATAATTTGTTTAGAAAGCACAGCCTCGAATACGCAATTCCTTCAACTCGCTATTCTCTATCGTTTCAAATTTAAATGACTAGGTGAGAATTTGATTTGACGTGACGAAAAGTCTTCCCCGCATGCGTGGTCTCAGATCTTATGAAGGCGTCGATGTACTACATTGGCCATATATATCTCAATTGACGGTACTGGAGGAGATCAGATGTGAATCATGCGGGAAGTGCAGTTTTTTGAAACAAAGTCGAGAAAAAGAGGACTGAATTTCAATCCACACTAACTTGAAATTCTATCAATTACTCCAAAGCATACTGCTTGCACAATATTCTAGTTTCTGACTTTGAAATGCATATCAAAATAGGCAAACGCGAAAAACTAAAACCTTAATCAAAAAATAAATCAACTTTGTTTTCCCAATAATTTCTACTTTAACGTTTTCAGCAGCCACATTAAAAGCAGCCTGCAGGCTGTAAATTCTCACGTGTTAAGATTCAATTAAATTGACTTGTCAGACGAATATGGTTTACTAAAGTAAACTTGAATTTTAAATTGTTATTATTAGTAATTGGCCACATTGTTAACATGCTGCATATATGAACTACATTGTACTTAGCAAGATGCCAAACTTCTCAAGAAGTGCGACCGCTGTTGTTACTTCTCAAATTTTCCAAAATGATAAATGACTGCAGAATTACTATATTGCATTTTAAATGCTTGGTATCTTTTGCGATTAGACCGAATTGAAGCAATAGATACTTAAAGTATGTAAGTGTTAAGATCTCAACGGGATTTATATGATGTGCATTTAATACATGTCTAAAATACGTAAAATCACTACACAATATAAATGATTCGGAACTAATAAAAATGAAGAAATTAATATACGCAATTTTTTAATTAAATATGCATTTAATTAACATTTAATATATAGAAATAATAAATGTTTGAATCCGGGAAATGGCGTCGACACCAAAATTATGTAACTAGTTTATAAGATCAAAGATGATCATTATGTGGCACATGGAGCATACTATCGCCACTTGCTCAGTTAAGTATAAGGGAAAACGAAAAACACGGAACTAATTCTAATTTCACCATCTTATGGCTTGAAATAGCAAAAATTTGAAGCTATTTATGGTAGTTGGAAATAAATTATTATTTTAGAAACATTGGCAAGCCCAATTATCATGTTACACTACAAGTCATTACTTCAGAAATACAATTATGTGATAATAATTGAAGTCGGAAACTGATGCTAAAACGTGCTAACATACAACATACGTCAGAAATCCATGGTTAATGTTTGGACTTACCAAACGTCGTAAATAATCTACTATGAACATTGATATTACTTACTTACCAAACTAATAAGAATTCAATTTTAGCGTTTATAATTTGAGAGTGGTTTTTTTCAAATAATCACACAAAACTTTTTTATGAAACAAGAGAGACTTGACAAATTTATTTGCACGAGTAATGAATTTGGAAAGGCCAGCAAATATTTGAAAAACACAAAAAGGCCTTGAGTAGCAAGTTTAGATTTTTACCAGAACTATTTCAAAATATGCAAATTTATTCTGTCTCCAGGCACAATCTTTTTGAATGCCAAATAAGGCAAATATTTCTAGTTGGTAGCAAGTGAAACACAACTTATTGGAATTAAGATAAAATTGAGTTTCTACATTTTTGGCACTCCACGCCATGCATGTTTGGAAAAAGCGCGTTTCCCGGATACATCTGTTTCTTTTATAGCTTTGCAATAACTTAACTAGGAGAATTCGCCATACCGGTTTCTGATTACAGTCAAGCTTAGTTAGGTAGCTAAATCTGCTACATGTTGCTTTATCAAAAATAGTAATATAATCATCCTATTCCCTCTTTCTCCCCAATTCTCCTTAATGAAATACAGAAAATAATATTTTAAATTAAAAAAATATCGAGGAACACAAATTGAACTACATTAAAAGAAAAATGAAATGCAACTTCAAGCATAATTCCAAATTGATCGAGATATCAATGAAGATTATTTCTTAAATTCCACAAATTCAAAGGAAAATTTATATAATTAACCACGGGATAAACGGTGCTAAATTTCAACCAAATCTTTGACGAATACAAATAAATTATTATACATTAAAGTAAGAACCGACGGATTTCTGCATATTCAAAAAATAAATTTGATAAACATATTTTCAATATATAAAAATAAACAAGAGGATTTGTAGTCTATTTTGTAAAATGCTTTAATGATATAGCCAATCTTATCAAATCGAATGTGCAACATTTCAAAACTTTTGACCACCTGAAGATCTCTGAGTTCCGCTGCCACATTTTATGCCATCTTTTCATAAAGATCATAGCTTCTGGCCTCTTTTTCTGCATTTGAATAGTCTACTATTATGATATTTATATCTGCAAAAATTGCATTAATGCGTTCCCTCGGCATATCAATATAGTAGCGGCGATCTTCGATTCATCGAATTCACTTGTTTCATTCTATTCGTCTTTTCCCAACCTCTTCACATTGGTGCTGAAAATTGAGGTAGGAATAAAGTTGCGTTTATTGAAGATGGCAGTTGAGAATCGAGCTCGTTAAAGTCAGAGCAGAGGGAAACCTAAATCGTCCTTATTTTAGATGAAAACATATAATTGGATGTCTACTATCTATGCCTTGCCAACAACATTCGATATCTGATTGGCAATATCTCAGTCAGAAGAAAGCGCAGACAAGTCGTATATGCTCCAACGTAAACTTATTACTGTGGAAAGAATGTTGGATATCTGAAGTGAATAGTTTCATAATTCTCATTTCTACATATTTACAAGTTCGTACCACGTTCGTACTAATACCAAGATATGATTGCACTTTATAGTGAGATTAGATGCGACCGCTGCAGTAGCATTAGTTGGCTTAGCTTGGTCAGGAAATCAAATAGCATTCATTTAAGGCCAAATTAAGCGCGAAATAACGTCAATCTAATTTTTAACTTAATTGAAGCATTCATTTGAATTATTATTAAGAGTATTCATTAACAAGCCGATTTTGTCGAACCGTCATGTTCCCAAATAAAACCTATTATCGTGGCAAAAAGGAACGACACAAAATATAAATAGTCAGTGATTTTGAGGATAAAAGTTCAATCTGTCATCAAATTGTCATCGCATGAAAATTTGTTTGAGAAATGACGGAGTAAGTTACAATTCTAGTAAATGACTCACATAACAAAAGATAGGATAAGTGATATTTTCTGCCTTTTGTAATTGTCCATTGTAAATTTCATTTGCTCACCTCTTATAAGATTTTATTTAAATACTTCGTAGTCTGCTCTTTTCAATTTTTCACATAAATTTAAATATAATTCATTTATTTCAATACGATATATTTAGTAGTTAACTTTAAAACATGCGACTTGTGAAGGATTCATATTTTATAAACTGTTGATTTTTTGTAAGGATATTTATTAAAATATATTTTCATTCCTGTCAAAACACGGAACTTTTAAGATAAACATATTCATAGAACACTGACATTTATTAATTGTAATGTACGATAATGTGAACATTATGATTGCAAAGACACATAGTTTCTTTGAAATCGTTAATTTGTAAAAAGGATGACATAAAAGGAGTGATAGAAGGTGATATCTCACTTTGAAGCTACTCAAATTAAGAAGTACTTCGGAAGAAGTATCAAGATTTTGGGGTTATTCACTGAAATGTTTTAGTCTCATTCAAATTACCGCTTCGAATTAAAGTCTGAATTGGGAAAATAATTTCGGCTTTAACAAACATTTGCCTGCGTTTTATTATGCAAATCACAATTTTTTTCCAAATTTGTTGTTATGTAAAGATGGTAGAGAAATGTTGAATGCTGAGTTAGTGAAGTGAACATGAAAAGAACAGCAATTAGGACTGATCAGTGAATTAATGCCTAATGGACATTGATTTCGTGATCGTGACTACTCATTTCCTTCCATTCATGTCATTGAGTTTGTTCTTTAATGATTGTTTAACGTCTTTATGTGTTTTTTGAAATTATGTTGCTACATTTTAAAATAAAACTACATTTAAATTTAAAAAAGTTAATTGTAAATGCTTTAACAGGTCCTATGTAAAGTTGCCTTCCTACCACGTAGAAAAATTGGCAAACAAATTTGGAGCTTTGAGATGTAATTTCGTTTAAAATTTCATTAATGTATTTGTGCTAAATATTTATAATTATTTTAATTGAAAGTGTGTAACAGATTCAATATTTGTTAACATGAAATTAATATTTGCTCAAAATCATATTGATAATTGTTATTTAAAACGCATTTTAGAAGGTTCACGGTTTTTATTAAAGTAAGCAGTACTCGACTTTTATTCATTTATATTGTCGTGAATGTATGACCCAAAAAGGTAATATTTGAGTATTTGAAATAGTTTAATTAAAGAAACGGAAAAGTAATCGTTGAAATATCTTCTTAAATCCTGCTTTCCTATGTAAATCCAAAATATTAATTAATTTTAATTTATAATGGGAGAATCAATGAAATCTTTAACATAACTAAATCGCTCTTAAACAAAACTGTGTTGAGGCGATAAAAAAGATAAGTATAACCAATCGTGCAATCCTATTAAAGACTCTAACGGGGGTCATTTCTAATAATCTGCTAGTTATTTAAATAAATCAAATCTTCATGATTTGATATGATATAAGGGAAAATATATAACTCGATGGTACCATAAATTTGAGCTAGTTAGAATTCTAGGCATGGCTTAACCATCGAAGGCCTCCAAGCTTATCGCTACTTTTAGTGACGAGAGTTCGCCAACTGTTTCTAAAGAGAATGAGGGAATTTCGTTTAACTTGAGTTTAGAAGGCAGCATAGCAGCACCTTGTATTTCAGTTTGATTGAAAAAGAAATTTAAAAAAAATGTTTCTATTAAGTTGGCCATTCAGATATCGCCACAATTTCGAAATGAACGTTTAACTACATTTCTGTATCAGTTTAGTTCAAATAGAAAAATTTAGCCTATAGAGTATAACCACCTTGGCAGTTACATTTATTCCAGATTTGTCATCGAATTCCAATCATTATTATATTTTACAATATTAAAACAAATATAATAGATAAAAGTGTTTTAAACTCGGTCGATATTACAGCGATATTCAACTCCATAAAACAGGGCAATTTTGTAAGATTTTGACAAATGAAATTATTAACAGCATGCATTAATTACAATATCCTTGAAGCATATTCATTTTTTTGTTTTTAAATATAGACAAAGCACACGCCGTCCTAAATGTTAAAATGAGTTTTGTCTGGATAAAAGGTGAAAGAATTTACAGAAAGACTAAAAATATCAGAGTCAATGTGTCAGAATTAAGGAAAGAAACGAGTGCAAATAAATTGCATAGTCGCCTGGATTCTATTTGAAGAATGCTTGAGATAATCCATTCCATGGAAAGAGTCTTATTTTTGATGGCTTAGATAAATACCAAAGATTTCTAGTTCAACAAATTGATTCATCAAAAATTTAAACAAAAGGATTGACAATTTCAGTTGCATTTCAATGCTTGTTTAATTGATTTATAATTTTTATTTTAAAATTTTTTTCGAAATTAAAGTTATAGATTATGCTATATAAAAATTAGTAATTTTATAAAGTAAAATGAAAACGTTGTAATATTCTAATAACTATAGGTAGCCGTTTGCTGAAATTTATCTCTTATTCTACGTCTTGTTGCTGCGTAAATATGTAATTCATTTTTCTGTGAATTCGTAGAATTCAGTCATTTCGATCCTTTATTTATTTATTTCGAAAATAATATTGAAAAAAGCTCAAAACTCAAGTCCATTGATAAGGATACTTTTTCCTACTTTTCATCCACTATCATTGCGAATTTAGTCTTTTTAAGTACATTTGGTTTTTATATCACTCTGAATATGATAATTTCTTTACCGAGGTGAATGTGTTCACCGCCTCGATTGTTCAATAAAATTTGCAGTTACAATTTTGTGAATCATTTGCTGGTTTATTGATTACTGAAGGATGATAACAACTGCTTTCGTATAGAAATATCCTTGAATCATAAAAATGAAGATCCCTCTAGCCCTAAATTGCAAAGTATCTTAACAGACGTTCAAACTAAATAAAATGTAGGAAATTTTATTAGAAAGGAAATAATTAATTGTCAAAAATTGAACACATTTTCACTGTCTGATATGATAATATATATTGAAAATATTAACTGTTCTGAAAATTCAGTTACACAGTTTGTGCTTAAATTAATGTCAATTTCATTTCACGATTGATTTTTAAACGAGAGGTGTATTATACTGTTTCATATGTTAGGGAGCTCAGATTAAATTGACTAACATTTGCTGATTGGCCCTCCTAATTTCTTTTCACAATATGACTGAAAAGCAACCTTTTTCCATCTGGTTTCTATCTGAAAAAATTTGTCGTCTGGACTTTAATTGATAAATATTTTCTATATATTTTTTTTAAAAAGTAAAATGAGTTCTAAACATTCTTGCCTTGTTTTAAATAGGCTATTCACCAAAGAACAATTTATCGCGTTTAATTATTTCCAAGTAAAAATATGTTTTTTCACAAGTATGGCCTGAAAAGGACTTTGAATGTTTTATTTGTTCGCAATAACATTAGTTTAAAAAACTAAGCAATACTCAGTTTATCAGTAATTAAGTGTAAGAATACAGAATTTTTAGGAGATTTTGCATAAAATTGTCATTTATTTAATTGCACACGCGTCATAAATGTTTTCGAAAAAATTCATTTCTTAAACAAAATGTGCGATAGTAAGATAAAATCGGTTTATTGGCAATTTAGCATTTCCTTAAAGCAAAAAAAAATTTGACTGAAGAATCTCTAGAATAATGAATTAGAGTTAGTGGCGAAGAAACTGCTCATTACATGTCACCAACACATTTGATCATGAAATTCATGTTTCGCAAACAGAGCAGCCTTAAATCTGGATTCACATTGAAAATAGCACACGACCAAAATGACAATAATCAATACGCATGCCCTCATTCCATTTAGACTGCTTGCAGGAAATTCACACTCGAGAGGATTCAGTCTAATTGACTTGCCTATCAAATATGGTTTAATAAGGTGTCCATGGTATGCAAATGGTTATAATATTTGTCAACATTTTATCACACCAGATATATATATATATATTTATATGACACGTTGTACTTCTTAAAAAAAGCATTTTTGTAAAAATTCTTTAATATTCCAGTATTGCATTAGTCAATTTTCCTTAAATCGATTAATTTAAATGTCATTTTTTTTTCTAGCTGTATTTGATATGATTACAATTAATGAGGAGTACTATCTGTGATACTTGGCACTTTGTTAGTTGTTTCACAGATGTGCAGGATTAAATTGGAATGCCTTTCCTTCATTTTTTATGCCTTCGTTTTACTATTTTGAGGTCAACAATTTAGCGAATATTGATGGGGTGATTACAAAGCACAATCATTTGACTACTGCATCATGTGCACTTTGGTGAACAAGTAGGTACTCATTCAACAACAAACGATGCAATTGGAACAGTCAAGTGTGCAATCTCAGTAATCTTAATGTGGCCGACTAAATGTAAAAATAAAAAAAATTGATTTGTAAATATTTCTATTTACTTGTCCGTAAAACGATAAATTACTAAATAGTAGAATGAACGCAGGTAAAAATAAATGGAAGTACCATTTTGTAAATTTAGTTCCTAGAATCCTTAACTCATCGTTCTTGACAAATATCATGACAGACTATAAATGGCGTAATTATCGTGACTTTGGTCCAATAAAGTGGTGCAATTCTCCTGTCTTTCTACTTGTAGCGATTTTAATTTCACGATGTGGAGGCATGAAGAGAATTTACTAACAATTCAACTCGCTTTCAAAATGCTGGCCTAACTCATCAAGTCTTTGCGACGTTTATTTCAATTCGAGTGAGATGCAAGTCAGATGGCTTTTAAATGGCCAAATTTCAAGTGATTCTAAGGCACAGACCATAAATTAGGCAAAGCCATTAGCAAGTAGAAATGCAGACAAATTCATTGTTTAAAATACCTCGTTTGTGTAAAAGTATTTGCAAGAAAGCTGCATTCACCTATTGCTTTAGATATTATAAAATCCACCGCTTTTGAAAACTTCGATAAGTGGTAACTAGATATAAATGTCAAAAAAATTAATATTTAAGCAGCTTCAGAAGTATTCGCTTTTACTTTGAGCAACAGGAATACCTTAGCAATTAGTGTCATGCATGCTAAACAAAATTAAGGCTGACTGCACGAAAATATATGCACACTCCTCGAGGTGCTCACATTCCCCAAAATTATGCTTAAGAGATTCTAAACCTGAACCCCAATTCCCTAATTATGTTATTCATTTATCTATTCGTTTTGACCCTAGTGAGTGTGCTATAGCGTTTGCAACGTCCATTTAATGCTTACTTAATTAATGCTTCCATTAGTGAAGTGAGAAGGGTCTTGAAATCTAAGTTTCCAAGTCAAATTCTACTTAAATAAGTAAGTAATATCAATGTCCAAATAACATGAATTTCAATGTGAGCATGCACTACATTCACTTTTAAGTTTATCTCATTTTAACTCATTGCTCCTCTCATACTGTATGACGTTCACTTAAAATATATCAGTTGCATCAATGATAAATTTTAAAAAACTGCACAAATGACAATAAACCTCCAATAAATGCGTATAATTTCAAGAATTGACGTACTTGTAAGCTTCTCTCATATTTTGCATTGTTCTATGATAATATCACGCAAATTTTATTTATTTTTTGAGTAGTTAATATCACTACATAATGATAATATCAAAAAATTAATATGATAAATATTTTTTTATTTTAATATTATTAATAAATATATAGAACTAAATTTAAAATTGGCTTGGAGCCATGTGAAAATATGCATTTGAATAACGTGTGATGGGATATCAATAAATTCTACGACAGCAGCATTAACAAACGTGATGTTCTTCAAAGTATGTATGAATGTATGTATGCGTGTATGCCCGTCACAAATTGCTAACAGTTCTAATTGGTCAAAGAAAAATCTACATATATGTGCCACATTGTACATAGCGAAAATGCATTTCGCACAAATTGTTAGTAATTCCAGCTTTATATTCGTCAATATTCTCGAAATCTGTTCAATTTGAAAGCTACTAAGCTTGATCTATTTAAGGACTATTATGCAGAATGATTTCCCATCAGAGATTAAACAAACGGCGTCTAAATTGAAGGCAACATGATTGAAAATTTACCAGTCAGCTTAATTGGTATATAGGTGAGTTTATATCAGTGGATTTACAATGATGTAATAACATTCTTAAGCAATTAGCTCGTTTCAGTTCTCAATTCCATCGACATTGTCAAGTAATGATCTGCTCGATTGAAATGTTCTTGTAAGACAGTCACTGAGTTTCCAAATAAAAGTACAGATTTCCTACCTTACAGTCGAATATTGCGACTTCCATTGTTTTGGGTCAGATTTGAGTGCAGTTAGTCGAAGTGTTCAAACTTTAAAATATTGACTTTTGCAATTGTCCATAGCATTAATCTCAAAAGATATGCACCTTCGTCAGTCATTCGTAGCTTTCTACAATCCACATCACTATGATATCCATTTGGTGAATTAGAGCAAATGATCAAAAATGGGAGGGTGTTTTGCACAAAACCGGTAGCCATTTGCAACAGTAATTCTTGGTGGCAGAAAGCCACCAAGTCTCAAAGTCGTCATGTTTAATACAAGTCTTGGTCATTCAATCTTCCACAAGCTCTTATGTGACACAAAGCCAATTGCATTATTTTCGAATGACGGAGTACTTCACATCAGATTCTTTTGTGAATGTCGTCTGTTTTATTGAAATTGTGTTTCGCAATATTCTCTAAATTTATTACTGTTTTAATACCCCAAAACAGTGATTCGTTAAACAGTAAACATGAACCTTTGTTCATTATTTAGGCTGGTTAATTTGCATTTAGCTCCGGTTTTATTGATTTTGCAAATGTGTATGTAAAATCCATTTACAGCTCTGTGTTTTTACAATTTCAATGAATAAACAGTGAATTTTCTTAAGTCGGAGTATACAAAAGTAATTTTTCATGCAATGATTGTGTTCAAAAATTATTGTAAAATAATAGAATTAAAATAATTTATATACCCATATTAAATATATGAAATTCAAAAAAATTCTTCTTATATCCAAATAAGCTCGCGCTTTTCATGTGGACTGGTGATGATTATTTGTTTTTCGACGTTGTACTATTTGTCTCCTTCAAAATGAATTAAAACAGTACATGTCCACGTTTAATTTCCCCAGAAGATTATTAGCTATTGTTGTAACAAAATTTATTTTACAATTTTAAATCATGTTAAATTGCACAAAAGTAACGTTTATTGTTTCATTGCTTTTAAGCAATGATGAATTATTAAAAAAATAAAAAAATATAAAAAATATAAAAGACAAACTTTCAACTGAAGATCAAATTAAACTATAATAAGTGCGACTTTCGAGCAAACAATTGGAAAACAAACACAAATTCCTATTATTTGGCATAAAACGATTGGCATAACAGTTCTTAGTGGTAGTATTGAAATAAAGAGATAATTCTGCCAAACTCAGATCTATCAAGCGTTGTTAAAATGGGTGGTGCAATTAAAAGTCCAAAAGAGGTATCAGAATAATTCTACCTCGAAATGTGCCCATCGACATCTTGTTGAACGGTCGAAAGTGCAGCCCGCTGTGCTGCAATAAAAATAAACTTAAATCTTAACATTCAGGGTACCTGGAATAGATATTTTTTTCAGAAAATATAAAAAAACTAACAAAACTTTAAGCTGCTAACTGGAATAAATCATTTCTCTAAAATTTGCGTTAACATTTTGTCGAAGTTATTTTCATATTGCCAACTTGATGGCAACGTGGTAGCAATACTAACAATGTGGGCTCCTCTAACAAACTCCCTTGGCATATGTGGCAGGTACAATATTTAGCTGTTAGGTAAGTAAGCTGTACTTTTATTTGAAAACTTAGCAATTGCTCTACATGAATATTTCAATTGAGCAGATCATTACTTGACAATGTGGATGAAAACGAGAACTGAAATGAACTAATTGTTTTAGAATGTTATTTCATCATTGTAAACCCACTGATACAAATTCACCTATATACCTATTACTGGTAAATTTTCAGTAATGTCGCATTCCTTTCGGACGCCATTTTGTTAAATCTTTGGCGGGAAATGCTTCTGCTAAATAGTTCTTAAATAGATCAAGCATGGTAGCTTTCGAATTGAGAAGATTTCGAGAATATTGACAAATATAGAGCTGGAATTACTAACAATTTTGTGCGAAATGCATTTTCGCTATGTACAATGTGGCACATATATGTAGATTTTTCTTTGAGCAATTAGAGACCGCTAGCAATTTGTCAGGTGCATACACACGTGCATACATTCATACATACTTTGAAGAGCATCTCGATTGTTAATGCTGTTGCCGTATAATTTAATGGTATCTCATCACATGTTATTCAAATGCTTATTTTCACATAAACCCATGCCAATTTACACTTTAGTTCTATATATATGTTAATAATAAGAAAATAAAATAAACTTGTCATATTCATTATTTATTATTACCATTATTAATTGATATTAAAAACCCAAAAAATAAATAAAATTAGGGTGATATTATCGTAGAACAATGCAAAATGTGAGAGAAGCTTACAAGTACTTTCAATTCTTGAAAATATACGCATTTATTTGAGGTTTTATTGCGATTTGTGCAGTTTGTTGAAAGTTGTCATTGATGCGACTGATATTTTTTCGTTAACGTCATACAGTAAGGCAGGAGCAATGTGTTAAAATAAAATAAACTTAAACAGTGATTGAAGTGCATGCCCACATTGAAATGCGTGCTATTGGGACATTGATATTATTTACTTATTTAAGTAGAATTTGACTTGGAAACTTAGATTTTAAAAAAACCCTTCTAACGTTACTAATGGGAGCATCAATGAAGTAAGCATTAAATGGGCGTTGCAAACGCTATAGCACAGTCACTAGGGTCAAAACGAATAGAATAATGAATAACATAAGTAGGGTATTGGTGTTCAAGTTTGGATTTTCGTAAGCGTAAATTTGAGGAAAATAAGCGCCGGGATGAGCTGGAGTATATTTTCGTGCAGGCAGCCTTTATTTTGTTTGGCTGCCATATATTTTAACACAATCTAATTTATATATAGAAAGCTTTTGTGGATGTGTTTGTGAAATCCATTTAGAGCTCTGTGTTATTACTATTTTAATAATAAAACAGGGAATTTCCTTAAGTCGGAGTATCTTAAATCAAATTTACTCGATTAAAATTAGAACTATCACCGTTCATGCATGAATCATTCCAAGTTATGAAGAGCTAATGCTGATCGCAGATTGCTTAGGTTGAAGAGGTTAAATTAAACCCTTCAAGACTGTTACAATACTGACTTGTTAATTCCGATCTCCACAAGTAGCTCCATACATTTTCGAATTATAACCTTTTTAAATCAAAATTCCCCACCGTAACATATCTGCTTCATTACTCTCAACACCCGCACAACGGTGTCATTGATTCGTAATTATAAATGTATTCACTGATTCAATTTACATTTCCTCAAATCGACGATGTCGAAAGATGTTAAAACTAAATCAAAGAATTTCCATTGAGTCAATTTCAAAGATATTATATATTTAAATTGGTTAATTAGTTCGAATTTTGAATTACCGTTGTTTTGAAAAGAAGTACATCAAAAAATGGGATTCAAAAATGTCAAATTATTAATATCCTTTTGAATTTCATTTTTTCAAAATAACGATTAATCAATATGCATGCGTTTGTAGCGGATTAGCTACCTAACTAAGCCTGACTGCACTCAAAAACCTCAGTGGCAGTTTCACCTAGTTGATGAGTTCTCCAGAGTCAGCTAAGCTATTGCAAAGCTAAGAAGAGACAGAGGTACCCAGGGGACGCGTTGAGTGTAAAGTAATATGTATGACGTGGAACTTAGTCATTATATACACATTATGATATGATGACCTCATATAACTTGGATCATTGATTGGTCGGGTAATCGCGTACTGGAATTGACCATTGATTAATCATATTGGTATTGGTCATTGATTCTGCTTTAGTCATGCCAAAGTTGTGTCACCACACGTTAACCCGTTAATTCATATGCTTGCTTGTTAAAATCTTAGAATATCAATGGAAGGCAAATAAGTTATTGTCAACTTACTCTGATTGATGCCAAATAATTTATTCACATGGTCTCAATCATTGAATCAGTGAATATTTTGTTTGATCTCAATTTCTTGGAAGTTGAATATTACTGATTGAGATAACGTTTTTTGTTGTGATACTATTTCTTCATATGGCGCTCAGTTCAAATTTATTGACTAAATTCTACACAAATTCCCGTTATCGGGTTTCCTTGGATGTTTGGAGTGTTCAACACATTAATTTATTATAAGTAAAGTAAACAGTTTGCCTAATCGCAAAATCTGGAATGATAAGAATATTGACAAAAACGAATTACGTATTGAAGTTCTTGCTTGCATTTGTTGTGGGTGCACTTTTGCGGAAAACATCAACATCGTGCTGTCGTGGTGAAATGTATTTTGAGTCTGCAGACTTAATTTGAATTGGCTCCGTAAGTGGTAATTGTTGGTTGCCGGTTTCATTGTAAAATATAAGTAAATAATCCACAGAGGTCTTATTTGTTAAGAGTCTGTCAAACGACCACCATTTAAATTGAATCTTACCATTCAGGGTACCTCAAGCTAATATTTTTGTCTGAACATATTAGAGAAACTAACAAAACTTTAAGTTGCTGACTGGAATATGTCATTTCCACAAAATTTGCAAAAGCAGTATTTATCATCATTCATTAATCAATATATCAGCAAATGATTCACGACATTTTAACTGTAAATTTTATTAAACTATCGCGGCGGTGAACACATTCAACTCGGTAAGGAGGTTAACATTTTCAAAAATTTAGAATGATATAGAAATTAGAAGGACTAAATTGGCAATTATAGCGGTTAAAATAGAGAGATTACAAATAGGAAAAATTCTCCAAATCAATGGAAATAAGTTTGAGCTTTTTCAATATTATTTTCAAAACAAATAAATAAAGGATCGAAATGACTGAAGTCTATGAATTCACAAAAAAATTGAATACATTTTTTTCCGCAGTAACAAGACGTAGAATAGGAGATAAATTCCAGAGAACAGCTACCTACAGTTATTTGAGCTCAACAACATTTTTATAGTACTCCGATAAAATTGCACATTCTTTTTATAGCATAATCTACAACTTTAATTTCGATAAAAAATTTAAAATAACAAATTTAAAGTTAATCAAGCAAGCATTGCGCCGACAGTATGTTTGGAATGCAACTGGAATTGTCACTCAATTTTTTCACATTTTAGACGATTCGAATTGATGAACTAGAAAGCACTGGCATTTATCTACGCCAGCTAAAATAAACTCTTTCCGTGAAATAGATGTACCTCAAGCATTCCTCAAATAGAATCAAGGCGAATCTACATTCTACTTTTACTCGTTTCTTTCATGAAGTCTAACAATTTGACTCTGATATTTTTAGCCTTTCTGTAAATTCTTTCACGCATTATCCAGACAAAACTCGTTTAAAGGTTTTGGACAGCATGTGATTTGTCTGAGTTTTAAAACAAAATATTCGAATATGCTTTAAGGATATTATAATTAGTGCATGCTTTTAGTAGTATTATTTGTTAATATCTTCCAGAATTGACCTGTTTTGAGGAGCCGATTTTCCTGGTAATATCGACCGAGTTTAAAACACTTTTATCCACTGCATTGGTTTTAATATTATAAGATATATTGCTGATCGGAAATCGATGACAAATTCTGGAATAAAAGGGACTGTCGAGGTGCTTTTACTCTATAGGTAAAACTAATTTTTCCTATTTGAACTAAATTGTTGCAAAAATGTGGTTAAACGTTCTTTTTGAATTTTCGGCGATATTTGAATGACCAACCTAATAGAAACAATATTTTAAATTTATTTTTTAATCAAATTAAAATGCAAGGTGTTGTTATGCTGCTTCCTAAACTCAAGTCAAACGAAATTTCTTCATTCTCTTTAGAAAAAGATGACGAAAAATAGACTAAAAATAGCGATTGGCTTGCAGGTCTTTGATGGTTAGGCCATGCAAAGAATTATAACTAGCTCAAATTTATAGTACCATTGGATCATATACTTTTGCATATATCATATCAAATCACGAAGGTTTGGTTTTCTTTAAATAACTAACAGATTATCAGAAACGACCTTCGTTAGTGTCTTTAACAGGTGGTTTGGATTGCATAATTGATTATGCTAATGTTTTCTATCGCCTCTACACAGTGTTGCATAAAAGCGATTTAATTTTGCTAAAGATTTCATTGATTCTCCCATTATTAATGACAAATAATTAATATTTTGGATTTAAGTATGAAAGCAGACTTCCAGCAGATATTTCAAAAATTGCTTTTTCGTTTCTTTAATTAAACTATTTCAAATACTCAACTACCCCTTATTTGGGTTATACATTCACAAAGATATAAATGAATGAAAGTTGAGTAATGCTTACTTTAATAAAAACCGTGAACTTTCTAAAATACACTTTAATGAACAATAATAAAAATGATTTAAAACAAATAGTAATTTCAAGTTTACAATGTTTCATATATTAAATCTGTTACTGATTTTCAGCTAAAATATTTATAAAGGTTTACCATAAATACATTAATGAAATTTTAAGCGAAATTACACCGCAAATCTCCAGATTTTTATGCCAATTTTTCTACAGGTTAGAAAGTTAAATTTACAGAGAACCTATTAAATCATTTCAAATTAACTCCTTTAAATGTAAATGCAGTTCTATAAACAAATTTAGCAACATATTTACAAAAAATAAATAACGACGTTGAACAATCGTTAAAGAACAACCGCAATGACATGAATAGAAGGAAATAAGCGCTTGAAGTCTTATTTGATTTTATAGTCGTGATCACGAAATCAATTTCCATTGGGCATTAATTCATTGATCGGGGCTTCTTGCTGTTCTTTTCTTGTTCGCTTTACCAACTCAGCATTCAACATTTCTCTACCATCTTAAAATAACAATAAATTTGGAAATAAATTGTTATTTGCATAATAAAACGCAAGCACTCGTTTGTTAAAGTCGAATTTTTTTTCCCAATCCAGACTTTAATTCAAAAAGTTAAATTGAATGAGATAAAATCAGTAAATAACCCTAAAATCGTGATATTTCTTCAGAAGTACTTCTTAATTTGAGTAGCTTTCAAGTGAACTTTCACCTTCTCTCACTCAGTGTATGCCATACTGTGTTCAAATTTACGATGCACTGATTTCAAGGAAACTATGTCTTTTCAATAATAATGTTCCCATTACTATGCATTACAATCAATAAATTTCAATGTTCTATGAATGGGTTTATCCCAAAATTTATTTCATGTTTTGAAAGGATTGAAAATATATTATAATATCTAATCTTACAAAAATTCAACATTTAATAAAATATAAATATTTCATTATTCACATGATTTAAAGTGAACAACAAAATCTATGAAATATATTTAAAATAATGTTTGAAATTGAAAAGGACAGACTGCGAAGTATTTAATTAAAATCTTTTAAGAGGTGAACAAATGAAATGGACAATTATAAAAGGCAGAAAGTATCACTTTTTTATCTTTTGCTGGGTGAGTCATTTACTAGAATTGTAACGTACTCCGTCACTTCTCAAACGAATTTTCATGCGATGACAATTTGATGACAGATTGAACTCTTATCCTCAAAATCACTGACTATTTATAATTTGTGTCGTTCTTTTTTGCCACTATTATAGGTTTCTTTTGGGTACATGACGGCTGGAAAAAATGAGCATGTTAATGAATACTCTTAATAATAATTCAAATTAATGCTTCAATTAAGTTGAAAATTAAATTTGTATTATTTTTTTGCTTAATTTAGCTTTAAATGAATGCTATTTGATTCCCATAATTTACCCTTGCCTGACGAAGCTAAGCTAACTAATTTCACTGCAGCGGTCACATCTAATCTCACTATAAAATGCAATCCTATCTTGATGTTTATAGTCCGAACTTGGAAATGTGTAGGAATGAAAATGATGAAACTATTCACTCCAGCTATCCAACATTCTTTCCACAGTAATAAGTTTACGTTGGAGCACTTGTGTGCGCTTTCTTCTGATTGAGATATTGCCAATCAGATATCGAATGTTGTAAGCAAGGCATTGATACTAGACATCCAATTATATGTTTTCATCTAAAATAAGGACGATTTAGATTTCCTCCTACTCTGACTTTAACGAGCTCGATTCTCAACTGCCACCTTCAATAAACACAACTTCGCCTCAATACCAATGAAAAGACCTTTGTCTGCCATTGGAAAATGAATATGCTAGATCAAACCGATTCATTGAACTTAAAAAATCCAACAGCAAACCAACTCACTGACATTCTAACAAATGAACACTACTCTTTTACGCGAAGTAGCATTCTGGCTGTTCACTGCGGCCAAACTAGGCGAGGATTGAGTAAGATTTCAGTTTGAGCAAAAAATGTATTGAAAATTAATATAAATGACTGTTTAAAACTATTTTTTACGTCTGCTTATTTTTTCCTTATGAAATCTTTTTTTAAACGATAAAACACGCACACACATATTTATATATATACACTTAAAATATTTGTAAATATTATGTTTATTATTATTGCCTTGATTCATATGTACAGCAAAATATTTACAAATATCAATTTTGCAATTCGTATAACATTTACGACATTGTAAAAAGTTCAAAGCTTGACAGGTAGTGTTTTTTCGTAGATTCAACTCTTCTACGCATGAATGACAACAAGATTTAACTTTGAGGAAAGAAAATTTATTTTAAGGTAATACTGGAGGTGTGAATACGCAGCTGAAGTGCAAAGACAATTAAGGAACAAATTTCAAGGGGAACCTCCAACACGAGTTGCAGTCTTTCGGATTAGAGATTAGTTAGAATCTGATGGAACAATTGACAGCGTTCACAAACAGCGGTGTGGAAGACCATGAACATCAACATGATATTAATTTATTTACAATATCAACAAGTTGCTCGTCTACGTGCTAGGTTGCCAGAAGTTCAGATTTTTGGAAAGTGACATAATTTTATGTAAATAGTAAAGAGATCTAATTGAAACTTCCAAATACAATCTCGCTTGGCAAAAACTGAAATTTGATTGCCTGAGTAAGCGAATAGTGACGTCAACGAATACTTTAAAAATATTGACACATACACCAGTAAGACGTTGACTGTGATCGCGTTTTCCTTGCAAAATCAACCAATCTGAAAGAATATAAATTTGATGAATAGCTATTCAAATGTATTGGGAAATCAAAATCATCCCTCATTTCAAGAGACGTAGCTTTGAAAAGAGCATTAGAATTTATTTAGTCTAAAGTATTCTATAATCGTTCAAATGCTGTGAATTTAAAACTCCCAGTCATTTTACTATTCGTCCACTTTGCAGCCAATTAATCACAGGGCTGCATTCAAAAAACTGGTAATTCCATAGCTTTCGAACTTCGAGTATCACAACTTAAATAAATAAGTAGTTATAGTTTGTGAAAAAATGCACTATATTGATTAGACCTGATAATCAATTTTCAACCAAGGTACGTCTACTTAATTTTCACGTAAATTAATTAAACACAATAATTTAAAACGATAAATTTTACCATATTTATGAAGCATTATGCAGAAGTGACTCTTTCAAATTCCCTAAACATCTGGTCTATGTAATATACTCATTACAAGCATTAATTTGCAGATTGGCATTGTTAGATAGATTTACTATTCTCACAGAATTTTGTCGATTACTAGAAATTTGCTTTCACTCTCCTAAAAATGGATGTTAGAAATGAGAATAATAAAATTTCGATGTCATAAAAGGAGGGGTGTATTGGAAGGAACCATTTATGGCATTAACTCCATTCTCTGGAGCACAACTCTTGTGAGTTTGCACAGCGGAGGGTGCATTTTATCAAATATCTTCGTACATGGTAATCGTTAACAACTCTCTGTTTGCATTCCCGAATGTGAATGTCAGGCAACAATGCTGTAACATACTTAGACACAAATTATACAGAATATTTCTGTATCTGGAAATAGATAAAATTAGGAGTGACGTAAAAGTGCTGAAATGCAAATATTTAGCTAATATATGCATAAAATATGCTGAAACATTGACAAAAGCCAATTCAAATTGTACTGCTAGCCATCATTTTGTAAACACAATTGTTTAGTGACGTCGGAAGTTTAAAATGTTTGGCCT
Source organism: Hymenolepis microstoma (assembly GCA_000469805.3). NCBI lineage: Eukaryota > Metazoa > Platyhelminthes > Cestoda > Cyclophyllidea > Hymenolepididae > Hymenolepis > Hymenolepis microstoma. The sequence continues at coordinate 3,256,154 of LR215993.1, read as the reverse complement.
TAATTTCTGGAGTGCAGCCTTGAAATTAATTGGCTGCTGAATAGCTGACAAAATGTTTACTCGAGGTTTACACTAAATAAAAATAGGTTAATCGTAGGATATTTTTTTAACTGAGTTTGATTTTATTGTCATTAATGAAGAGTACTATCTTTTCTACATGGGACTTTGTTATTTTTTTACTGATTTATTAGATTAATTGTTTTGTGTAAAAAAATATTGGAATGTCCCTCTTTCATTTTTTTATAATTTTTAGATAAACTGCTTTTGTTTTACTATTTTGAGGTCAAAAATTTAGCGGAAATTGATGAGGTGATTACAAAGCACAATCATTTGAGCACTGCATCATGTGCACTTTGGTGAACAAGTAGGTACTCATTCACCAACATACGATGCAACTGAAACAGTCAAGTGTGCAATCTCAGTAATCTTTATGTGGTGGACTCAATATAGATGTGAGAAATCGATTTGTAAATATTTCCGTTGGCTTGTCTCTGAAACGATAAATTAATTAAAAGTAAAATGGATGCAGGTAAACATAGATGGAAGTTTCATATAGTAAATTTAGTTGCTAGCACCCTTAAATCATCTTTCTTGACAAATATCGTGGCAGACTCAGAATGGCGTGATTACCGTGACTTTCGTCCAATAAAGTAATGCAATCCTTCTGTCTTTCTGCTTGTAGGGATTTTACTTTCACGATGAGGAAGCATGAAGAGAATCTACTAACAAGTCAACTTGCTTTCCAAATGTTGGTCTAATTCATCAAGTCATTGCGACGTTTATTTCAAGTCGAGTGAGATTGAAGTCAGATGGCCGTAAAATGGTCTTCTTTCAGATGCTTCTAAGGCACATATGGAAGTCTACAATTGCACATTCGTCTGAATGATTACTGAATTGGATAAGGTTAAAGGTGCATCGAGTAATGATGATAAACTCGAATGCATTGGAAATCAGTGTTATATATGAATGCAACATTGTCAGATTAACAGTTGATGATATTAGGGCATTTTGTGAACTTTGGTTAAAGGTAATATGAAAGATAACATTTTAACAGAATTGAGAGTTCACGCAAGTTAGTTCAGAAAAGGCCTAGTTATAGTCGTGGAGTATAATGTTTTAGAATGTGTAAATTGAATTAGTCGTGGAGAGGAGGAGGTCTTTTGACAAACATACATATCAAATCATTTTTCAAGCACACATTTTGGGAGCTCAATTTTGCAGATAGCTATGAAGTGGAGTTTTGTTTAGCACAATTTGCTTGAATAAGTTGTAAATAAAATTTCAACTCATTTGAGAATTCTACCATACGGAACAGGTAAATATCAGCCACCTGTAACAATGCGCTCTATGGTAAAAGAGCAGTTTTATTATTGCAAAATGAGTTTTAAACAATTTAAACGGATCTACTTGTGGCTACTTCCTCTACTTATCTGCGCGAACTCAAATACGACATAAGTATCTCACTCTAATGGGTTTGTTTACGTTTAGGATTAATGTACTTTTATGAATTGTAAATTAGAATGATTAAATTGTTTAAAGATCCACAATTTATTAACTGGATATACCAAATCTTGAACATGGCACACATTTGTGCAATAATTTGTTGTTTCGAAATTGCGAGGATGATCGATTGCTAACGCTTATCATTAAAGGTGGTCTAGTAATTACACCACATTTTTCTTTAGTCGATACAACACTATCATTAACAAAAGTGTGTTGTGTCAGATAAAGGTAATTTAAAGGCTTTGCATGCCCTACTTAAGCGCCAATCACTTTCATCAAGTTTGAGATGTTGCACTTGAACTTCTTTAGGTGATGGATAGGCATTCCTGAGTTCACTAAGACTGAACTAATCTTGAAAGTGTCTTATCACTTCATGTCTACTTAGCAGTGCATCAAAATGGCTATGCTATCTTGTCAAGGCGAATACAAATTCTTCGATGAAAGCAGCGCAAAAGTCTAAAAGTCTAACAGCAATATTTATTTATTGGTTTAAATATTGCAAAATACGCTGCTTTCCAAAACTTTGATATCGCAAAGCTAAATTATTCTTATTATTGCTATTCGTATCAGCAGTTTAAATGTTGTAGTAGACTCTTCTCGTCAACCCTTGATGTTTAAATACCAAAGTCAACATCGAAGAGCATTCTGCGGCATATAAATTTCCCAATTTTAATGTTCGAAATATCTAAAAGTTGAAGCGATGTATGGGTGTTGAAGTACAATTAAACGGGTAATATAAATTTATTGTTTTAAAAGCATGAACAAGCTCAAATAGCATTTTATGCTTCAAGTCATCATTTTCCAAGCACGGCTTTGTAGTACCACTAGCAGCTCTGATCCCCTAAATTCATAGTTTCTTGCGTGCAGTCATGAAATTAATTGGCCAACAAATTAACTGATAATGAATTGTCTGGAGGTTTTTGCTCCACAATACTTGATGAATTCCCTTATATTTTACTAATTGCATTCTCGTGCGCTTTTCAAAACTCTGTGTCTTGAGTTGAAAGATGATTTCGATCCCAAAATACATTTGAAAGACATTGTATCAAATCGATGATCTTTCAGATGGTTTGATTTTGCAGGGAAAAGGTGATCGTAGACAATGTTTCCCTTACTTATGTGTCACAGTTTTTATGGTTTTCTTTGAAATCGCCATTCACTTTTCCAGGCAATCGATTTTCAGATTATGCTTAAAGTGCTTGATCTTTCCACTATTCCCACAAAATTATGTCGAATTCTGAAAATCGGCATTTTAGCTCTTCTAACAGGATGTTAACTTATTGCTATTGTGAATAAATTATCTTTGCCTTCAGACAAGAAAGCATTTAGTGTGTGGGTCACGTCATCGCATGAGCGAATAGCGTGACTTGAAGGTGCGGCCGTTCAACTTCGCGTACGGATTGAGTGCGAGAACTCATAGCCAGTGGCCAATCAAAAGCCTCCGCACCTTTTACTTAAACCGCCATGTTGATTGTGACTAGGCTTCCTGTGCACACACTACGCCATATTGTCGCGGCGAATAATTCAAGGGATTTGGTTAATCCATATCTACTATATCTTTCAATTTTCTGGAGGAAGCAACAGTACAAATATAAACATAAAATTAAAATTATTAAAATAGAAAAATAATACTATCATGAATGCACTAAGTTTCATAAAATGCTTCCATCATCATCTTTATGTTAATGCAGTATTCCAAATTTCACAAATTGTTAATTAGAAATTTTCTATATTTTATTTTATGGGATAGTTAAATTTGGCATTAATAATATTAATATGTAACCATTGATATTAGTGCCCTGAATAATAATTATTATTATTATGCTGTCTTTGTTGGCAGTCAAACTAACCTAAGGCTGCTTTCAAGAGAATTTACTAATCCTTCGGAGAGATTTATACTGACATCATCTCCCTTCAACACCAGTTTATTGGTTTAAATATGCGCAATTTTGATCATCAAAAATCCTATTTCATTTTTAACCTAATGATGAGCAAACCGTCAATAAACATATGCTTAAGTAGTATTAACGTTCATGCAACTTCGTTTCTTACAATTCTCGTCTTTATTTTAAATGTTGTTATTCCCAACAATCCCAATCGAATCACATCATTGCAAAGTTTTAGCAACCCTCCATGTAAGTGAAAATGGACTATTTTATTCCTTAAAATAGTGAATGTGTGAAGCAATGCAATAAAATTTTATAAAACAATATGATAATGAAATAAAAACTCAAAAAGGCTGTCTCAACTCTCGCTCACCACGAGTAGTTCAGTTTATACATCTGCAAAATCGTTTTAAAAGCTAAATCCATAGCTTCTATTAAATCTATTCTATCAGTTTTTTTGCTTTCATTATAACGCCTAACAACATGGTGATGCCTGAGTGTTGTCCATATGTTAGAATACTATCTTCATTTAAAATTTTTTTCTGTAAATTAGACAGCTAAATTGTCTTAATCATAATCACCGAAATTACCCTAAAACCTACTCATATCTATCTCACGAATTGCGCTTTCAAAGCAATAATTATTTATATAGAGACCTATTAAGGTGAAACAAATTGCTCATGTTTTTTGAAATGCCATTTGTTTAAAAAGCCGCCAAATGATTGCCAGACCTACCACTAGAAATGTTATTTTTAGGAAGGAGGAGTTTTAAAGGCGCTAAGTAGGGTCAATAATCTCGATCTTTTTTGAAATTTCGAAAATAGGAAAAAAGTATTCAATAATATTTTTGCTGAAAGCGTTTGTGGTAAATGCAAACATTATTTCAAAAATCCATTTACTTTTCTAGTGCGTTGATTTCTTTTGTTATTTCTGAAATGCGTTCTGCATTTTACAAAGTACATAAGTGTATCTGTCGTATTGAAATATTTTCAATTAATTTGTCCACCTTGTGGTCGTGCTGATGATTCACTTCAGACATCTACAATTTTTGAAGATCACTCGAAAAGTTCGCCAAATTGATAAGTAGTTAGAAAACAAAAAAAATGCCTCAAAATAGGGACCACATTTGCGCTCCAAACTCATTAATTTTAATAGTAAATCTGCACGTGATATTTTTTGACAAACAAAAACAATAATTGAGGTTTGTATTTACATTTGAAACACAATTTTGAGATAAAATAATGCTGTCACTTTCAATGCCATGCATTTACAGCATGGAGGCGCACTTTGCTTTGGTTGACAAATGCGTTGGTATTAAGGCGAATCTGGATTGCAAAGAAAAAATTTGAGTTTTGCATTTAATGTGTGTATGAATATGAATATTTTAATGCAATTAATCATTTTGCAAAAGGCGGTTAAAACATGTTGCGTTTCTTGTATGGGTTTACAAGATTCAAAATTGTAAAGAAATATTTACCATTAATACGTATTGACTAAAAGTAGCCAAAAGTTTACTTGGGAAATTTCACACTGTCGTGCGTTGTCCTAATTTATAAAAAAGAAAACAAAGAGTTTAAATTCAAATAAAAGATTATGCTCACCTGTCCAGATATAACTCGCTTTCTTTTCAATTTGCTTACACGATTAACATTTTACACATCGACTTCACAATATTGCCACCACCGAATCAAAATGTCTTCTTTTCTTCAGTCTTCGGTAAACTCATTGTTCGATACTCACTCACTAGCATAATTGAAAGACAACCAAAACTCGTTCTTCCATATGAAAATAGAGAAGTCATTCGGCATCTGAAATGAAATAAGAATGCAGTGCCTATTTAATTGCCTCAATACCATTCAAACGTGAAACATATGTTCTGTGCGACTTCATTAATCAAATTTACCAAAACAGCTTATCCGTCCTTCCTTCAGACAGCTGGCAGAATTTGAATTTGCCAATGAACGATTTAAATTATATAGTAAAGATTTACGCTGTGGAAATTGAATTTTCGTTTACCAGCGAACGAAGTAAATGGTTAGCTCTTTCTAAAATTTGTTCTTTGACATTATGTGCATTTGAAATTGTTTAAAACTGTCGTCTTATATATTTGCACAGAGAAACTAACTGAAACAATTCCATTAGAAATTGTGTCTGTGCATGTTGTATCTCCTTGAGTATTTCAAAGCATTTTTTATATAACTCATCATGCCATTTTGATTCGTTTGCTCGCATCATCTTGATCAGAGGTTCTTTCGACAGATTATTTTTTCACTACTGGCCCTATTCTTAAAAATTGTAAAATCCATTTAATTTGCTACACATTTTCAATGCGTAATACGCTTGATCACATAAATAACATAATAAATTATTCCTGAAATTTGAAAACTTTTGAGGCTAAAATAAAATGACAATCATTGAGAAAAGTGTTGTTAAAAAATCTCTACCAAAGAGTCACATAAATCCATTCTCTGGACCATCTTCTTTTTATCATCTCAATGAATGGCACCACGCTCAATGTTGCCGTTTCAGGCAATAAATTCGTCAGCATTGTGATGAAAATTTACGGAGACAATATTTTCAGGCTTAAGGCATATCAAAAAACTGCATTCAACTCTAATCCAATACAATGCATTGCACAATTTTGGAATGTGATGTATGCTGACTGAATGTTAATTTGAAAGCAAAGAAATTGACTTATTTGAAAATTTAAATTCCTCAGATTATTATTTGACAACGTGGATGAAAACAAGAATTGAAATAAACTAATTTCTTTTATAAAAATTAAGAATTTTATTTCTTCATTATTTAAGATATATTCTCATATGTCAATATTCAAAAACTTTGGGTTAAAACTGGCGAAAGATATATAAATATTTTGAGAAGTGTTTTTTACAAATCTCCCAATAAAAGGAAAATGCGAAAATTTGAGAAAAGCTTACAAGTAATATATGCATTTGTTTGAGGTTTGATTGTCATTTGTGCAGTTTGTTGAAAGTTATTATTGATGCAAACTGATACATTTTCCGCGAACTTCTTACATTAGGACAGGAGCAATGAGTTAAAATTAAATAAACTTGCACAGAGAATGAAGTGTATGCCCACATTGAAATGCACGTTATTTGGACATTGATATTACTTACGTATTTAAATAAAATATGACTTGGAAACTTAGATTTTAAGAGCCTTCTCAATTTCGGTTCAAGTTTAGAATTTCGTAAGCATTGTCTTGAAGTAAGTGAGCACCCCGAAATCTTGCGAATATATTTTTATGCCTGCAGCCTTAATTTTATTTGGCTGCAATGTATATTAACTCAGTTAGAAAGTAGTGTCTAAATTCCGAGAATGTTTAGTTCGCACGACTGAAATTGCTAAGGGTTTCTTGTTACTCAAAGAAAAGCGGAATACTTTAAGACTGCTTTAGTATTAATTTATTTGCCATTAATGACTAGGTGTGAATTTACGTTGACTAGACGAAAATCGTCTCCAGCTATGTAATAGGAGGTGCAAACTGCTGAGTGATGTGCCAGCAGCCTATGCAGTGCTCTAAAGCTTTGACGTTTAAGTGAATGCAGAATAGCAGAGCTCAGTGCTAGAGTACTTGTCGAGCGTAGGCTATGGAGCATATCTAACTTTGCTCTCTCCCCTTCACTCGTGTCGACCGTGAAGCTCATTGCAACGCTGTGTGCATTTATGAAGCCTTGCCTTATTATTATTGATGTTTGTGCTTGCATGCGCCTATTTATCATTTCTTGATATTGTGCATATTGTTCTAAATAATTTCTCAAACAATTCTTCCATCTATTAATGGCCTCCATCAATCGTTGGTAATTGGGATTCTTTATATCCATAGCCAATTTCAATAATTCGCTGCGCCTTCCTTGAGCAGTTTGTGATTGTGTATGGGGTATTCTGACTTTTCTACCATAATTGAATAATTGATTTCTTATTCTCCTTCTCGATAATGAACAATAATTCCGATTGTGGTAAATTCTCTCTGTAATTTTAGTTGATGCAATCTCATTTCGAGCTTAAATTCTCTTCATAAGTCTATACAATACTTTAGCCGATTATGGCTTTCTTCTCGTTGGAAATAAGTGAATTTTCTATCAGGATAATTAGCATGCGGGTTTTCCGGCATGAGCATATTTGTTCTAAATTGGTGATGACGAATCTGCGAAGTGTGCATCCAGCTTGTTCATGCACGTTTTCTAGAACATGGGATGCACTCCCACCCCATGTCTTTCGGCCAATCAGACCGCCCTAGGTGGTTGGCGGGATCAGTCGGACGGGATGCGCGGAGTGGATGACAAGTACATCACGTCACTGGACATGTGAGATCGATAACTTGTATCAGTTAGAAGGAGATTCGCTCATTCAGTTTGTTCTGCTTCACTCTAAAATACAAGGCAGCACCATCAATTGATGTTAGTAATAACCCAAATCTTCATTTGCAGCTTCTACTACTGGAATGCGCGTGAGGAACCGTCGTGCACCAAAGTTAACATCTATTTCGAACCCGTCACTCCTAACAGGCACTTATAATCGTTCTTTGTCGTCATCGTTATGCGTGGCTCTTCCATCAAAGCCACCGTCTGATTCAAAATATTGTCGAACTGAAACCCAGTTTGTTGGAGCAAAGCCAAGATTAGATTAAATGCATATTATATGACGAGATATTGACAATGCTCCTTACCGTAAGGTGTGATGTTATCAAATTTGCTAGCAACCTTTTCCCTGTATTTGTTTGTTCTTCGTAGAACAGGTTGTTGTCTTTAGTCATCGTTATGTCCATCATGTTTATGATGTTTTGAAGAAGATGGCCAATATTGATATGGTTTCGATTAAGTGGCATCATATGCCAGTTGGTACCTAATTCGACATCTCGTTCAGTCCTTATTTGGTATTCATAAGACATTTCGAACAAATTTTTTAGATACGAATTTTTTCAAGCATTTCAATCACTCATTATTGAGGCTTTGAATATGTTGATCGGCAATCTCTCTCCACTGAACACCAATCGAAGAATTTAATTGTTCTATTTATTCAAGGGAGAATGATCGGAAAATATCTTTAAATTGTCGAATATTTCTTTTACGGTACTCATTCGAGAGGAGATCGAATTTAACTTTTCTGGAATGGTCCCTTTGCGCTGCAAGACTTTTGGTTTTGGCACGGCGAGTATCTGACAAACAGATTGTTTTGGGCGCCACTCGTGCCAGATCCTATGCAGCAGTCTATTGCCTACACATTCCACTACCTACCTCTTTCAGTGCACAACGGAATTTGAAATATTAAATCAATAGAAATATAACTCTAACGTATTGCCCTGTATTTTTTGATCACCACTGATCAACTGTTACAAAATAATCCTTGAGTAGCCTGTCGACCTTCCGAGCCACGTCATCTCGAGACTGGGAAACCGCGCGCATAAGATCTTCACGTTCGACATAGAGGCAACTTATTGCCGTGAGTATTTTTGCATATTCTTTGATGATTATTGTGGTAATGTCGATCAGAAGTGATTGAAATTCCACCCAAGGGAATGTTCTCCATTGATTCCGCATCGTTCTCAGGCATCCTAGTTGATAGCTAACCTACAGTACGCGCTAACATGTCGCCCAGTCGCTGGACAGACGGAAAAACTTCTTGACTCTGCGACTCCATAGGGACCGTCTCCAAGATAGCTTGGACTATTGGATGGTTCATGCCTAGTTCTGGCAAAGAGGCCTGGTATTGCTTCAGATTGTCGCCCATTCTTCATAAGTTTAAGATAACATTTTGCGCGTTAGCGCAGTTTTTATTCTTTTTCCAAAATAATCCTATTGAATAGTAAAAAAACCAATCGCATGACATTAATCGGTCATATTAACCAATTAAATTCGACTTCTAGAACATTCCTCCATATCGGACATCCATCTATCCGAACCTAAGACTATTCGTTACTCAGTCATCCTTTCCACGCGTCGTTTCGCCGCCCCGTCAAACACCTAGGGTAGTCGGATCGGCCCGCGGACATGGGGAGGAAGGGCATATCATGTACTTATTCATTGTACAAGCATGATCTCATGCTGCATTCTCATGGATAGGTGAAATTTGAATCGAGAATTTCGAACATCAAGTGCTTTGGCATAAATTGTGTAAATTGATTTGCTTAAATTATAATTTATTTAGATTCAAATGACCACTTCTACTGATAAGTGGCCACTTTCATGAATGCGGTAAAATCGATAACTTTTGTAACAGCGAATAGTCTACGCCTAGAATAATCTAAATTCAGTTAGTTAAAACATCTGCTGTTGGACGGTTTGGTCTAAACAGAACAATCTGCTTATCGCTGAAATTCAAACGAAGTCGCTAACAACGACAATAATAACACAATCATCATACTAAAGTAGGCATTGGGAAGTACGCCTTGTAAACATACTCACATGCCCAATAGTTAATGGCGTGCATTGGCATGGAATGTTCATACTTAACAAGTGAACATTACCAACATCCCATGCAATCAAACTCTATCTCAGTAGTACAAGAAGGTGGCCATATGCATGCGCAAATTTAGTGACATTTGGAAGTTGCTTAATTGAGCGGTAGAAGTGGAAGTGAGACTGGAAAGCAGAGAAGGCTTGAACAAGCAGACGAGGAATTGGGAAAGTTTCTACGACTTCTCCTTCTTATAATGAATGAAGTGGTAGGTAAGTTGGAGAAAGAGTGCATCCTCGGCTACAAGGATGCTGTTTTCTTTTCTTATCTTTTTGATCTCCGGTTCCTCCGGTTTAATCTCTTCACTTTCTGGTTCCTTATACCTGATTTCCAGTTCCTTCCATTTAATCCTAGGTTCAATAGCCAATTGAAAGTCACCTGATACGTTGGACTCTCTGGACATACCATTGAGCACTTGCACACTTATTTCCTTACTCGGCAAAAGCACGTCGATAAGATAGTCATTAACTGTGGGCATATCACATATCATAATGTACACTCTCGATAAAGTCACTAGAAATGTTTACCTCCTGCAAAACACGTCCGTTTTCATATATCCTACTGATGTGTCTTGTGGAAGGCTACTAATGCCCGACGAAGGTGCATATCTTTTGAGATTAATGCTACGGACAATTTCAAAGGTCAATATTTTAAGGTTTGAGCATTTTAACTAAATGCACTCAAATCTACCAGAGAGCAGTGAAAGGTACAATTTTTGGCTGTTAGGTAAGTAACCTGTATTTTTATTTGAAAACGTAGTAATTGCTTTGCATGAACATTTCAATTGAGCAGATCATTACTTGACAATGTGGATGAAAACGAGAACTGAAATGAACTAATTGCTTTAGAATGTTGTTTCATCATTGTAAACCCACTGATATAAACTCACTTATATGCCAAGTAAGCTGACTTGTATATTTTCATCAATTGCCTTCCATTTGGACGCCGTTTTGTTTAATCTCTGGCAAGAAATGCTTCCGCTAAATAGATTTTTAATAGATCAATCATGGTAACTTTTGAATTGAATAGATTTCGAGAATATTGGCAAATATAAAGCTGGAATTACTAACAATTTTGTGCGAAATGCATTTTTGCTAAGTACAATGTGGCACATATATGTAGCTATTCTTAAAGCTATTAGAGACCGCTAGCAATTTGTCAGGTGCATACACACGTGCATACATTCATACATACTTTGAAGAGCATCTCGATTGTTAATGCTGTTGCCGTATAATTTATTGATATCTCATCACATGTTATTCACATGATTTCAAGCCAAATTACACTTTAGTTCGATATATCTATTAATAATATGAAAATAATATAAACTTGTCATGTTCATTATTTATTATTACCATTATTTAGTGATGTTAACAACCCTAAAAAATAAATAAAATTTGCATGATATTATCATAGAACCATGCAAAGGTGAGAGAAGCTTACAAGTTTGTTTTTGTTTTATACAATGAAACTGAATTTGGATTTGCTCGTAGCTATTATGCACTACGATATGGTGCGTGACCACATTGAGATGCATCATTGCGAAAAAAGCGATTAAACAATTGACGTTACCTTTTATATAATTTAACCTGAGTTAAACTTGTAAAATAAAATCTGTTATAACATTAGCTAATTAACTCCTAGGAAAATTAAACGCAGACATGTACTGTTTTGACTCATTTTGAAGGAGACAAATATTACAAAGTCGAAAAACAAACAATATTTACCAGTTCAGATTAAAAGCGTGATTTTATCTGGATATAAGAAGAATTATGTTTGAATTCCATATATATAATGAGGACATACTAATTTGTATAATTCAATTATTTTATGATGTTTTCTTGAGCAAAATCAAATAAACTCAGTGAGAAACTATTTGATTTGGTTTTAACATATTTCGATATCGTCGATTTGAGAAAATGTAAATTGAATCAGTGAATACATTTATAATTATGAATCAATGACACAGTTGTGCAGGAGTTGCATGATGAAGCAGATATGTTACTGTGTCAAATTTCGGTTTAAAAGTTTATAATTCGAAAACGTACAGAGTTAATTGTAGAGATAGGAATTAACAAGTCAATATTGTAACAGTCTTGAAGATTTCGTTTAACCTCTTCAGCATAAGCAATCTGCGATCATCGTTAGCTCTTCATAACTTGGAATGATTCATACATGAACAGTGATAGTACCAATTTTGATCAAGTAAATCTAACTAAGGAAATTTACAGTTTAGTCATTGAAATAGTGAAAACACGATGCTCTAAAAGGATTCTGCAAACACATTTGCATAATCAATAAAATACGAACCGCTGTCAAACTCAGCGAGGATTGAGCGAGATTCTAGTCTGTGCTATAAATGCCTTGAAAATTAACATAAATGCATGTTTAAATATATTCTTTCTTGTATATATCTCTCTTTGTATATATGTATGTATATAATATACATATATATATATATACACCAAACTAAGTTAATAATAAATGGCAGCCAAACAAAATTAAGGCTGCCTGCACGAAAATATATCTTCACTCCTTAAAGTGCTCGCACTCCTCAAATTTATGCCTACGAAATTCTAAACTTGAACCCAAATACCCTACTTGTGCTATTCATTATTCTATTCGTTTTGACCCTAGTGACTGTGCTAAAGCGTTTGCAATGTCTAGTTAATGCTTACTTTATTAAGGCTTTCATTAGCAAAGAGAGAAGGGTTTTAAAATCAAAGTTACCAAGTCAAATTCTACTTAAATAAGTAAGTAATATCAATGTCCAAATAGCATGCATTTCAACGTGGGCATACACTTGATATACAATGCAAAGTTTATCTCATTTTAACTCATTACTCCTGTACTACTGTATGAGTTTTGCGTAAAATATATCAGTCGCATCAGAGATAACTTTCAACAAATTGCACAAATGACGAATAAACCTCAAATAAATGCGTATAATTTTAAGAATTGATCGAATATGTGAGCGTCTCTTGCATTTATATTGTTCTATGACAATATTGTGCAAAATTTATTTATTTTTTGGATAGTTAATATCACTAAATCATGGTAATAATAAATAAACAACATGACTATTTTATTTATTTTCTTATTATTAACATATATATTAAACTAATATCTGGCTTGAAGTTCAGCTTCATCTAATCATCTGCGACTGCGTACACTCAACCAATTGTTTCCCCATTGAATTTCTGAAATTGCTTGCATTTAAATATAGTCCAATATCAATGCGTTTTGCCTACATACTAAATAAACGAGGTATCTTAAATAACACGCTGGTTTGCATTCCGAAAAAGCTAAAATCTTCGCCACAATATTACAGTGTGTTTTTCAATGACTGTCTCATTGAAATGAAAATATTTTTAGGGCTATTTAGTTTCGAATTCTATTCACATGTGTATGCTATTTCTTTCGAGAAACACGCATGTTTCTTAAGATTATGTCTTGAACCATCAAGATCAATAAAGTCAGCGTTGTCTTAAATCATGATGTTATGTCAATTGGAAGCAAGTCAAATGTCGCGAATTCAGGAAATGGACATCCAACTTGAAATATGTTCACCTTCTTGAGTCACATTCACGTCGCGCATCTATGGAAAATTTGTTTAGAAATCACAGCCTCGAATACGCATTATTCCAAATCGCTATTCTCTATCGCTTGAAACTTGAATGCCTAGGTGAGAATTTGCTTTGACGTGACGAAAAGTGGCTTCAGGACGTGCAGACTTCAATCAAACAAGAGAAAAAGTTGACTGAATTTTAATCCATACTGACTTGAAATTCTATTGATTTCTCCCAAGCATATTGCTCGTCCAGTATTATGTTTTCTGACTTTAAAACGCATACCGAAATTGAACAAACGTGTCCAAAGTAGCATTAATTAAAAATAAATCCACCTTTCATTTCCCAATAATTTCTACTTTACCGTTTTCAGCAGCCACACTGAAACACGTTTTATGATTCAATTAAATTGACTTGTCAGACGAAGTTGGTTTACTAAAGTATACTTGAATTTTAAGTGATTATTATTAGTGATTGGTTACATTGTTAACACGCTACCTATATGAGCTATAATATACTTAGCAAGATGCTAAACTTTTGAAGAAGTGTGATTGCTGCTTTCACATCTTAATTACTCCAAAATGAAAAATGACTACAAAATTACAATATTGCATTGTAAATGTTAAGTATGTATTGCAACTGGACTAAATTAAAGCAGTAGATACTTAAAGTTTGTAAGTGCAAAGATCTCAACGGGATTTACATGATGTGCATTAAATCCATATCTGAAAAACGTACAATCGATATACAACGTAAATGATTCGGTACTAATATAGGAAGAGAAATAACTTTACGCAATTTCTAAATAAATGTGTATTTAATAACATTTTATATGTTGAAATAGTAAATACTTGGAGCCGTGAAATGGCGTCGACACCAAAATTATGTAAATAGTTTATTAGTTCAAAAATACGCATTCTGTGGCACATGGTGCAAACTATCGTTACTTGCTCAGTTAGGTATAATGGGATACGAAAAATGCAAAAATAAATCAAACTTCACCATCTTATTGCTTGAAATAGCTAAAGGGTGCAGCGATTTATAGGAGTTGGAAATACAGTTCAATTGATGCTTGACCAGATTCAGAGCTCTATTTGGATATTTGACGTCATTATTAATTAGAAATATGTATAATGTGCGGGTTTTAAATTTTATATTTATAAGCCACACAAATAGTTTGTAGTCACAATCTATTGTAAATTCTGAAATTTTTAATCGATTTTAATAATGCTGACTAAGTTGGGAAACTAACTCTGTGACTTTGCTTTCAAGTGACAAAAATCATGAGCCGTTACTGATGCTAAAACGTGCAAACATACAATATACGTCAGAAATCTATGGTAAATATTTGGGCCCACCAAACTCGTAAATAATCTAATATGAACATTGATATTACTTACTTACCAAACTAATTAGAATTCGATTATGGCGTTTCGAATTGGAGAGTTGTTTTCCCTAATAACCACACAAAATGTTTCATGAAACAAAAGGCACTTGACAAATTCATTTGCACGATTAAGGAATCTGGAAAAGCCAACAAATATTTGAAAACGCAAATAAGACATTGAGTAGCAGGTTTAGAATTTACGAGAACTATTTTAAAACATGAAAATTTTCTCTGTCAGCAGCCACAATCTTTTTCGATGCCAAATATGACAAATAGTTCTAGTTGGTAGCAAGTGGAACACCACCTTTTGGAATTATGAAAAGTGGAATTAAATTTATCCGAAACCTTAACTTTCAGCTACTTTAGCAGTTCGAGACGTTTATTTGCTTTTCAATTTTTTAGAGAAAGGACTGGTTGACTTGCAATAAACTGTGCATTTAAATGTTTTGGCATTAATTACGGTGTCTATGATGCATATTCGAATGTTTGTTTTAAAGTTCATACTAAGCGCATGCCGCGTAAAACCTTTAAACGAGTTTCGTCTGGCTAAAGGATGAAAGAATTTACAGAAAGGCTAGAAATATCAGAGTCAAATTGTTAGAATTCAGGGAAGAACCGAGTGCAAGTAGAATGTAGATTCACCTTGATTTCATTTGAGGAATGCTTGAGATACGTCCATTCGACGGAAAGAGTTTTATTCATTTTAACTCATTGCTCCTATCCTACTGTAAGAAGTTCATAGAAAATGTATCAGTTTGCATCAATAATAACTTTTAACAAACTGCACACATGACAATAAAACTCAAATAAATTGTTAAATTGTTGTCAAAGGCATTTATCAAATTTGAGTTTGTGTGCTCATTTCAGAGGCTACATTTTACAAATAGATATGAGTTGGAACTAATTCATGTTTAGCTGTTTCTTTTACTTTAATTCGGTTGACAAAATCGGAACAAAATTTTATCCACAATATGGGTGAGTTCAATATTAGCATATATTAAATCATTATACTCAGATATATACAACAGATATAATTGACTTAGCAAATACTCTAGTTTCAGTTTTGAAAAGTAATTATTAAAGATGCACAAACAGAGCAGGTTGTGAGCATGAGAGGTGGAAGAGCGTCTCTTGAGTGAAATTTGTCATCATCTATTTATCGAATATTTTCTTGAAAATTCCTATAAACAAGATTTGAGAGTGGCAGAGAAGTTTAATCCTTTAAGCTCGTAGTGGATTAGCTACCTAACTAAGCCTGACTGTACTCAAAAACCTCAGTCGCAGATTCTCCTTTATGAGCCATGACACAAATAATTGTCTATTTAATTAGAGTTTGTGGGACACGTCATCGCATGATCGCATAGCGTGACTTGAAGGTTCGTCCGTTCAACTTCGCGTTTGGATTGAGTGCGAGGACACACAGTCAATGGCCAATCGAAAGCCTCGCTCGTTTTACATAATCCGTCATGTTGAATGACTAAGCTTCCTCCCTTGTTGCACTCCATGGCATTTATGTCTAGAATAAACGCGTGCCTTGAATATCTCTGTCTCTTCTTAGCTTTGCAATAGCTTAGCTACTTCTGAGGGTCTTAGAAACTAGCAGAACTCTGCCACTGAGGTTTTTGAGTATAGTCAGGCTTAGTTAGGTAGCTTAATCCGGCCCATATTAGACAATGCAAATTTATTGAATGAAAGATTTAATTTGCCGTCATAATCTCCGAATACGAAACCTCGACTTTAATATGAACATTTGCAATTTGTAATTGTACAAAATGAAAAATTTGTTCATATTAAAATAGTTTCTTTTTTATTTTATTTGCATTATTGGCAGAGATGAAACTAATCGCATAATGACTATTCATATTTTACTGTTTCATGCATTAAATATAAATAATTCTATAGATTAATTTTATTATCTTAAACATTGCAGTAGGTGCTTTTCGTGAAACCTTGGTATTGGAACATTAAATTTAGTAACGATGCCCATCCAACAGTAAATAAAATATAAAATCACTACTTACTTATTTAAGTAGAATTGAATATCGGAGTTGAACATGAATATACAATTTACAATTTAATTGATTGAAATAGCTAAAATCTGTACCAGTGTATTTGCGCTGAAATTAAAATTAAATCGTGAATATAAACAGGTTGGAATAAATAAATTTTGTAAAGTGAACTGAAAATGCCTAAAACTGTCACTGCAGTACTAATCATTGAGAGAGTGTTCGCAAAGGAATACGGTTACTGAGTTTAGCCAAGATTGCAGAATTTCAAGCATTTGAGATAACTTCTACGAACACGGAAATCCAAGTGGACTATATTTACGTGAGAGCTTTGGAGGAGAAAAGTGACCAAAATGTATCATATCCAACGAGTTCTGGGTTGTTAGCATTATAGTTAAGTTACACATTTGCCATGTGTAGAAAGTGCTTTTGAAAGAGTTAAACAATCAGGAGAGATATTCGATTCATTTAAGGCATTCGATTTTAGCTCACAATTCTATCTTCACTAAATTCTTTTGATGCTATACGTCCAATTGGTTCGCTTCAACTAACCCATCTTAAACACCGTTACTCCACCTTATATTCAGACACTTATAAACAGGCAAACCGCTACAAGTGAATTTACAAGTTATATGTGCAGCTTATAGATATAAAATTTAAAACCCACACATTGTACATATTTCTAATAAATAATGACGTCCAATATCCAAATAGAGTCTTGAATTTGTTCAAGCATCAGTTGATTTAAACATGGGTAAGAAATGATTCTGATAACTAGATAGAGGTAGAAAAAATCAATTAATCCGAAAGTACATGAATCGAAATTATCTTTCAATGCAAAACACGTAGATTCGAAATACGCGTGAAAAAACAATTAGTAAATATATTTTAAAATCCATAAAATCTTTCGTAGTGAGAACAATCATTCAATTGAAATTTAGTCAATTCAGCGGCCGAGTATTCTCAATTCTGCACTCCCAAAATTACATCGATGTTACCCGACTTTAATTATCATAAAAAAATGGTGTTTTCAAAATGATGACTTGAAGTATAATATGCTAATTAGGCTTGCCAACGTTTCTAAAATAACAATTTTATATTAACCCCGTAACTGTATTTCCAACACCCATGAATCGCTGCAACTTTTAGCTAGATGGTGAAGTTACAATTATTGTTGCAATTTTCGTATTTCATTGCACTTAAATGAGCAAGTGGCGATGGGTTCACAGAATGATCATCTCTAATCAGATAAACTAGTTTCATAATTTTGGTTTCGACGCCATTTCACGGCTTCAAACATTTACTATTTCATTATATAAGTGGAAATTAAATGCATATTAAATTTAGAAATTGCGTCAAGTAATTTCTCTATTTATATTAGTAGCGAACTATTTATATTGTATATTGATTTTACGTTTTTCAGACTTGGATCTAATGCACATGACATAAATCCCTTCGGGAACTTAGCACTTACAATCTTTAAGTATCTACTGCTTTTATTCAGTCCATTCGCAATAGATGTTTAGCATTTACAATGCAAAATTGTAATTTTGCAGTCATTTTTCACTTTGGAATATTTAAAAAGTGAGAGCAGCAATCACAATTCTTCAAAAGGTTAGCATCTTGCTAAGTACAATGTAGCCCATATATGTAGCATGTTATTTATGTGGCCATTCACTATTAAAAATCATTTAAAATTCAAGTGAATTTTAGTAAATCATCTTCGTCTGATAATTCAATTAAATTGAATCTTAACACGTGTGAATTTACTACCTGCAGGCTGCTTTCAGTGTGGCAGCTGAAAACGGTAAATTAGAAATTATTGGGAAATAAAAGGTGGATTTATTTTTTAATTAACGTTACTTTGGACACAATTGTTTTATTTCAGTAAGCGTTTTAAAGTTGGAAAGTGGAATATTAGGCAAGCAATATCTTTTGGAGAAATAAATAGAGTTTATAGTTAGTATGAATGGAAATTCATTCCTCTTTTTCTCTTGTTTGATTGAAGTCTGCCCTTCCTCCATGATTCACATCTGATCTCCTCCAGTAACGTCAGTTGATATAAATATGGCCAATGCAGTGCATCCACGCCTTCCTCAGATCTGAGGCCACGCATGCAGCAAGACTTTTCTTCACGTCAAAGCAAATTCTCACCTAGTCATTCAAGTTTCAAACGATAGAGAATAGCGAGTTGGAGGAACTGCGTATTCGAGGCTGTGCTTTCTAAACAAATTACCCACTTGCCACTTGCTTATTTAAGTATAACGTAATATGGAAAATACGAAATTGCTTGAAATAATCAAAATTTACAGAGATTTAAGAAAGCTGGAAATGCAATTAGATGAGCAATATAAATTAATAAGTTTAAAAATATTGACAAGACAAAAACGCATATTATACTTTAAGTCATTATTTTATAAGCACGATTTTGTGATGATAGTCGAAGTTAGACACTGTCCATGTAACACCGGTAGATTTGCCCTACTTCATCTGTGTGAACTTCTAAGCACGTGTGAATGCCAATACTTCAGTCTGATTCCAGTCGGAATATTTCCTAATAAAATGTCATCAAATTTAAACTGGAACAACTTTAAATACCTATTGGTTTGAAAGTTTGGTTTTTGAACAGGAATTCTGTTGTTGACACGGTCTTCGGCTGCAAATGCTGGTAGTTTAGAACAGCACAAACGTAATGGTTAATATATTGTGTAGACATTTCTTTTGTGATGACTTTGGTTCAAGATGCCTTTTAGTGCTTTAAATGCGTCAGGATGAGGGAAAGGGATTGATGCATTTTCTTTACTAGGAGAGGTGAGCAGGCCCATCTGTAATTTGGTTAGTTAATTAGTTGGTTAGTATGAGATGCTTGATCGTTACAGTGCTTTCGTTTCACCATTTTTTTGGGAAATCGATAAAAATCCAACAGGTGATTTGGCAATTTTAACAGCCCAACTGAAAGCAGTTAGTTTAAGGTCAAAAATATGTTAAAGACTCCGAAAATAATGTCGTTAGACCAATGTAAGCTTGACTTATTCAAATTTCACTCCATGTTTTACTTTATTTATTAAGTAGGTAGTTCATTTTGAATATTCTTCATTCCAATGGTTTGACCAGACAGCTTACAGACAACGTAGAGTCTACGTATTCGGTTGATGAGATGGGACGGTAGCAGAATCCATAGAGAAACCTGAGGCGGGGGATTTGAAAATTCTGAAGAATTAAAGTTGAAAGCGACGCCTCTTACAGCGTATGACTTACTATTAAATAATGGTATTCAAAGCAAGAGTTGCATTTGTGAAGTGCAGTAACATTATTTTGCAGATAATGATCATAGAATTCCGAAAATCGCAAGCTAATCTTATTTATAACTCAAAGAAATAATTATATTGTAAAAGAACTTGAAGCTTCTAGGAATTCCTTTAAAGTTGTATCATATGCTTTTCAATCCATATTTTAATTAAAGTTTAATGTCTCAGTGGCATCAAATAATGGAAAGGGATGTTTGAACACCTATTCCTATTAAAAAGTAAGAAGATCGTGAAAAAGCCTACTTTATGCATAAAAGTATGTACATGTATTATGTCAATTATTTTTTGTTCACAATCGCCTTGTATTTCCTTTGGTATATAAGCCAGTCAGTAGTCTATAGTTTTTACAATCAATCTTGAATGTCAAATTGTGATTTGTGATCACTTGACGAATAAATTTTTCAAAAATTGGAATGTTATTACAATTTTTTAAATTAAAAAACACTCCCTGAAAGTTGGAATTATCAACTTACCTAATTGAGTCGAGCTAGGCAACTTTTGATAAGTAAACACATGTAGATGAGTTTACAATGGTATTTAATCAAGTTAATCATATGCTTGTGTTGTTGTTTCAAATGCCAATTCATGAAAATTCTAGAAATGCATTAGTTACTTTGCTCAATACTTTCGGCTTGACATCAGAGATGGTAAGATGCAGAAAACTGTATATTTATTAATTAAAAGAAAGATTTATTTTCGACAAAGCTAACTTCGCTTCGATGTCCGTGATGATTGTATTTTGACATACTCCGCCATGATGGAAGACTAAGCTTCCCATCCTGTTTACACTCCACGCCATGCGCACCTAGAATAAATGTATATATATATATATATATATATATATATATATATATATATATACATATATATCAAGATAAAGTGTTTTCACTGAGATTATTTCAAAGACATCAACGAATTAAATGAGGTAAATGAATTTTATCAGAAAGCAAATGGTCATGAATAATACAATTGGAATATTTGAAGATTTGTGTGATTTTAATTTATAAATTTGGCAACTCTGACATCCATACTGTTTGAAAACCAAATAAATGTGTACAAATTTACTAGTCTTCAGAAAGATTTTAACAAATGTACAAAGTAAATTTTTTGCTTTCAAATCATATTGAGTGTGATAAAAAATCATATGAGCTATTTCCACAGCACAAGCATCAGCAAGAATGCAAACGATTAAATTGGCAATTTTATCGACATTTTTTAATGCTTTTCGAGTTATATTGAAGTGGATCTTATTGCCTGAGTTTTGCAGAAAGCAATTTGTACTTGCATGACAGTGTCAACCATTAGGAAACTTCTTACCGGAGCGAAAACACACTTATTACCTGGGAAATCAAAACCGTGCAAGATTCCACTCATTGCAAATCCAAAACCATATATGATTCTGAAGGGTGAATAGAGGGACGGTTTTGGTGAATTTGTTGATGAGTACAAGTAATGATCTGCATCAACTGAATTTATAGACAATTTGCTTGTCTATTAGATGGAAAAGATTCAAACCCTCACAATGTTTGCATGATTTTATCTCAAAATTGAAGATATTTTTGAGCAAAGTAGTAAATTCTTAGAAGAAAAGCTATCTGCATAACTAAATTTAGGTAAAACTCAGCAATAATGGGTTCAAGTAAAGCATATCCGGTGACGGGTTGAAAGTATTGCACATATTGACTGAACTAAAATTTCAAATTCAATCAAAACGTGTATTGTGCATTCCAGCAGAGTTCACAGTTCCGTTCAAAAAAATGTCAATTTTAATGAAAGCCTTAAAAATTCTTTTTTATAATGGTAGATCGCTGAGCAATCGAAGTTTGTCTAGGTTTTTTGAAAAATGTCCATTCAAAGTACTTTTCAGGTCAAAATATTTCGGAAGTGCTTAGTAACTTGAGGATAGGACCAGACACTAAATAGCAATCATACGAATTTTGAGCCACAACCCATAATACTCTATTTTGGTAACGATTTAGCTATTTAGATGCCATTCAAAGTATGTCTGCATGCACGACACAACAAGCTAAGGGTTTCTAATTGCTCCGAGCAGAATTGAAATACTTCCAAGGCTGCTCAAACAGTAAGCATTCTATTTCTGACTAGGTGAGAATTTGCTCTGACTTGACGAAAAGTCTTCCCCAGTGTGTGTGGCCTCAGATCTTATGGGGACGTTAGTGTACTGCATTGGCTATCTTTATCTAAACTGTCGTTAATGGAGGATATCAGATGGGAATCATGGAGAAAGTGCAGACTCCAATCAAAGTTGGGAAAAAGAGGAATGAATTTCAATTCATTCTAGCTTAAAATTCAAACAATTCATCCGAGGCATTAAAGAGATAAATAACATTAGTGAAATATTCTACGTTCCGACTCCAAACACATATCGAAAATTGAACGGGAGCAATGAATTGCATACGCAATATCCGTACTTAAGAGCAAAACTTTCGCATAATAAGAGTGGAATTTAAAAGTTACTAGGCTCGTCCTACATGAGAACTTTTTAACAGCAGACTATCTAATCGGTGTTTGAACCAAATGATGTTTGAACAAAAAGAACATATCGAAAAAATACTGATTGTTACGTTTGTAAAAATAAAGTTTCGTACTCAAAAATTTATTCACAATTGAGCTTAAATCTATTTAAGATTCAAACTGATAATTGACTCCACGTGCATTGAAATGAAAAGCGCACAAAACATCTTCCTACTTAGCCATTTTAGAAGAACTCACTTATTCACCAAGAATTTTGCATAAAAATCATACATTTACTACTTTAAATAGCAAGAAAGTAAATCAAAGTTGCATTTTTGAAACAACTGTTAAAAAAATCCCTTTATCTACACGACAGATATATCAACAGGATAAATGACCTCCTACTGAAGTTCAAGTAAGCAGATTCAAGTGCTCAATTTTGATGATCAAGGCACTTTGAATCTCTTATGCCATCATCCGGCACGCAGTCTCCTTTGCATTGACTACCAAGTATGACGCGTATGAAGATTGCTATCATTTAAATTGCAATTTTGAGATTCAAATTTTATTTTATTTAGGCAGCAAATCGGCTTAGAAATAAAGATTACTCGGTATGGATAACGGTTTTAAGAACATTGCGATAGCATAGATTTTGAAGTAACCCTTTACATTGTCTCAATAATGCTGGGGCAGTTGTTTGCCACACTTTTCTCAAGCACTCTATAAAAGCTACATTCATTTAAGTTGGGTAAATTTAATGTTAACGAGATCGTTTTGATTGAGATTATTTTCAGAAGTGAACATTGTTTGTATATGATTACAATTATTCTTAATGGATGCATTCGTAGAAAATCTAGATAGTTCTGAAAGTGTAGCATCTGGGGATGCGAACACAGCTAATTCATTATTAATTTGGAAATTGCGATAAATTCTGCTCACTAAATACGTAGTTGAGCAAATTCACTAGGCAGAAGATGTCCGTCCTTACTTATCTCGAGCATTTAACAATTCAGCCAACATCAGGTGTTGCAAACTTTGACGATGATACATGTTTCTTAGCAAGTTTCAAGAGGATTTTCAAAATATAGAAGCTGTCATATTTTACATGATAATAATGTGACATGGAAGTATATTAGCATTTGTGTCATTTACGGAACAAAACTTAATTAGGAATAAGGATGAAGATTAACGGTCGAATGACGCATTATTCCAAATATTGACACCTCAGGAAATAGGAATATGCGTGGCATTGAACTATCTTTTGGAAAAGACCTACCCAATTGAGCATGTAGCAGTGAGTGAGTTAGTGGAACGAGTATTATCCATGTGATAAGATCGTTCAAAATGCTTGAAAATTACGAGATTTGAAGACAAATGTATGAGTGATTTCGCATTTTAAGCGATTTCTACCAATTTGTCTTTATCCCATTTCTTCTAGGAATTTTCTACAGCGTTTGACAACGTATTTCTTTCATTTGCATTGTCAACATGTTTCGTGCCTATATGCTAGGTGCCTTAAGTATGCAGGTAACCATAGGTTAGCACGATTCCATGTGAAGAATGAAGGAATCCATTTGACATTTCTAGATACAATTATTTGAAATACAACCAGATTGTCGATTGCCTGGTAAGTTACACAATGCTTTTTACCCAGACGTTGAAATTGATGGATATTCACAAGTAGTTTGTTAAGTGCAATTGGATTTATCGCTTATAAATGTCAAAGGTTTGCATTGGAAAATGTTGAAGTTTTATGTTGAAAAGGAGTGAAATACTTACTAAATTCTGCTTACAAATGTTCAACTGATCAGCAAGTATATAAGTCTGTTAATACGCTAACCAGGTATTTGATGAATGGAACTCGTTTCTTTATCACTCTAGATTTTTAAATATGTTAACCTCCTTACCGAGGTGAATGTGTTCACAGCCACGATTGTTCAATAAAATTTGCAATTACAATTTTGTGAATCATTTGCTAGTTTATTGATTACTGAAGGATGAAAACTACTGCTTTCGTATAGAAATATTATTGAATCTTAAAAATGAAGATCTCTCTAGCCCTTAATTGCAAAGTATCTTAACAGGAGTTCAAACCAAATAAAATAAGAACATTTATTGGAAAGAAAATAATTAATTGTCAAAAATTGAACACATTTTCACTCTCTGATATGATAATATATTTTGAAAATATTAACTATTCTGAAAATTTATTTGCGCAAGTTGTGCTTAAATTAATGTTAATTTCATTTCAAGATTTTAAAGATTTGTGTACAGAAATGACTTTGAAATGGGAGGTATTCCGCTTTTACATTTAAGCAACCAGACTACCTAAGCAACTATTGCCATGCATACCAAACTGTGTTAATATATATGGCAGTTAAACAATATTAAGGCCGCCTGCAAGAAAATACCCGCAACATTCTAGAGGTACTCACATTCCTCAAAATTATGCTTACAAAATTCTAAACTTGAACCCAAATACCCTACTTGTGCTTTTCATTATTCTGTTCCTTTTGACCCTATTGACTGTGCTAAAGAGTTTGCAATGTCCAGTTAATGCTTATTTTATGAAGACTTCAATTAGTAAAGTGAGAAGGGTTTTAAAATCTAAGTTTCCAAGTCAAATTCAACTTAAATAAGAAAGTAATATCAATGTCCAAATAACATGCATTTCAATGTGGGCATGCACTTCATTCACTGTGCAAAATTTATCTCATTTTAACCGATTACTCCTGTACTACTGTATGACGTTCTCGGAAAATGTATCAGTCGCATCAAGCATAACTTTCAACAAACTGCACAAATAACAATAAAACCTCCAATATATGCGCATAATTTCAAAAATTGAACGTACTTGTAAGCTTTTCTCACCTTTTGCATTGTTCTATGATAATATCATGCAAATTTTATTTATTTTTTGGGTAGTTAATAACACTACATATTGGTTATAATAAATAATCAATATGACTGGTTTATTTTATTTTCTTATTAGTAATAGATATATTGAACTAAAGTGTAAATTGACTTGAAATTGTGTGAAACCTGGCTTGAAGTTTAACTTCATCTAATCAACTGCGACTGCGTACACTCAACCAATTGTTTCCCCATTGAATCTCTGAAATTGCCTGCATTAAAATATAGTCCAATAATTAATGCGTTTTGTTTACATACTAAATAAACGAGATATCTTAAATAACACGCTGCTTTGCCTGTCTCATTGAAATGAAAATATTTTTAGGGCTATCTAGTTTCGAATTCTATTCACATGTGTATGCTATTTCTTTCAAGAAATACGCATATGTCTTAAGATTATATCTTGGACCATCAAGATCTATAAAGTCAGTGTTGTCTTAATAATGATGTTATATCAATCGAAAGCAGGCCATATGTCGCGAAATCGGGAAATGGACATCCAACTTGAAATATGTTCACCTTCTTGAGTCACATTCACGTCGCGCATCTATGTATAATTTGTTTAGAAATCACAGCCCCGAATATGCGGTTCTTCCAACTCGCTATTCTCTATCGGTTCGAACTTGAATGACCAGGTTAGAATTTGCTTTGACGTGACGAAAGTTCCTCCCCGCATGATTCGCCTCAGATCTTATGAGGGCGTCGATGTACTACATTGGCCATATTTATCTCAACTGACGTTACTGGAGTAGATCAGATGTGAATCATGGAGGAAGTGCAGACTTCAATCAAAGTAGAGAAAAAGATGAACGAATTTCAATCCATACTAACTTGAAATTCTATTAATTTCTCCAAAGCATATTGCTTGTCCAATATTCTGGTTTCTGACTTTAAATCGCATACCGAAATTGAACAGACGTGTCCAAAGTAGCATTGATTAAAAACAAATCCATCTTTCTTTACCCAATAATTTCTACTTTACCATTTTAAGCAGACACACTGAAGGCAGGCTGTAGGCTGTAAATTTACACGTGTTAAGATACAATCAAATTGACTTGTCGGACGAAGATGGTTTACCTAAGTACACTTGAATTTTAAATTATAATTATTAGTGGATGGCTACATTGTTAACATGCTGCATATATGAACTACATTGTACTTAGCAAGGTGTTAAACTTTTGAAGAAGTGTGATTGCTGCTTTCACTTCTCAAATGCTCCGAAATGATAAATGACTGCAAAATTACAATGATGCATTGTAAATGCCACGTATCTATTGCGACTGGACTGAATTGAAGCAATAGATACTTAAAGTTTGTAAGTGTAAGGATCTCAACGTGATTTATATGTTGTGCATTTAATCCATGTCTGAAAAACGAACAATCAATACACAATGTAAATGATTCGGTACTTATATAAATAGAGAAATTACTTTGCGCAAATTCTCAATTAAATATGCATATACTTTACATTTTATATGTTAAAATAGTTAATGTTTGAAGCCGCGAAATGGCGTCGACACCAAAATTATGTAACTAGTTTATAAGATCAAATATGGTCATTAGTGATACAGTGATATTAACTATCCAAAAAATAAATAAAATTTGCATGACATTATCATAGAACAATGCAAAAGGTAAGAGAAGCTTACGAGTACGTTCAATTCTTGAAATTATACGCATATATTGGAGGTTTTATTGTTATTTGTACAGTTTGTTGAAAGTTATACTTGATGCGACTGATACATTTTCCGAGAACGTCATACAGTAGGACAGGAGCAAAGGGTTAAAATGAGATAAACTTTGTACAGTACATGAAGTGTATGCCTACTTTGAAATGCATGCTATTTGGACATTGATATTACTTACTTATTTAAGTAGAAATTGACTTGGAAACTTGGATTTTAAGACCCTACTCACTTTACTAATGGAAGCCTTAATAAAGTAAGCATTAACTGGACATGGCAAACGCATTAGCGCAGTCACTAGATTCAAAACGTATTGAATAATGAATAACATAAGCAGGGTATTAGGGTTCAAGTTTAGAATTTCGTATGCATAATTTTGAGGAATGTGAGCACCCCAGGAAGTGAGGACATATTTTCGAGCTGGCAGCCTTGATTTTGTTTGGCTGCCATTTATTATTAACACAGTTTCGTATATATATATATATATATATATATATATATATATATATATATTATATACAAGGAAAGGTATATACAAGAAAGATTATATTAAACATGCATTTATGCTAATTTTCAATGCATTTATAGCACAGACTAGAATCTCACTCATTCCTCGCTGAGTTTGGCTGCAGTTCTCATTTTTTAATTATGCGAATGTGTTTGCAGAATCCATTTAGTGCATTGTTTTTTCACTATTTCAATGATTAAGCTGTAAATTTCCTTAAGTCGGAGTATCTAAATTAAGTTTACTCGGTCAAAAATGGTACTATCACTGTTCATATATGAATCATTCCAAGTTATGAAGAGCTAATGATGATCGCAGATTGCTTATGCTGAAGAGGTAACACGAAACCTTCGTGACTATTTCCATATGAGCGTGCTAATTGCGATCTCCACAACTAGCTCTGTACATTTGTGAATTACAAACTTTTAAACCCAAATTCGACACAGTGACATATCTGCTTCATCACGCAGCTCCTGCACAACTGTGTCATTGATTTATTATTATAAATGTATTCACTGATTCAATTTACATTTCCTTAATTCAACGATGTGGAAATATGTTAAAACCAAAACAAATAGTTTCTCACTGAGTTTATTTCAATGATATTAATTACTTAAATAAGTTCAATAATTCGAATTTTAAATTACTGTTTTTTTGAAATAAGTGGATCCTGAAAATAGGAAATGGAAATTGTCAAACTGCAAGTCAGATCTAAACGAAATCAGTCCGTTTCCTTTTTGATTGTAATGAAATTTCAAATAACATAGTGACCCAAATCTCACTAAAACAGCAATCATGACCGATGATATTGCTAATTAACATTTAAGTACTGCATGCTAGTTTTATGAGAGATTATTAGGTGATGTTGTGATTAGCGAGCAGATGACAAACGATGATTGGTTATTAAAATGATATCATGTCGATGCTAAGCAACTTGCCACTGCCGATATGTCAATATATTAGCACTCAATTTGACATTTACTCTTCGGTTATTCTGAAACACTGGAGCATGCAAAGGCGAAAAGGTTTGATTTTAAACTGTTGAGCCAGAGCTGATATAGCATAAAGTATCCTTAGGAATTTCATTTTTTCACAATAACAATTAATCAATATGTATGCGTTATCCCGTCAAACCATATGCTTGCCTGTTAAAATCTTAGAATATCAAAGGAAGACAAAGGAGTTATTGTCAACTTACTCTGATTGATGACAAATAATTTATTCACATGGTCTCAATCATTAAATCTCTAAATAGTTTGTTTGAACTCAATTTCTCGGAAGGTGAATATTACTGATTGAGATGACTTTTTTTGTCGTGATACTAATTCTTCATATGGCGCTCAGTTCAAATTTATTGATTAAAATTTTACACAAATTCCCGTTATCGGGTTTTTTGAATGTTTGGAGTGTTCAACACATTTATTTGCCATAAGTTAAGTAAAACGTTTGCCAAATCACAAAATCTGGAACGATAAGAATATTGACAAACACAAATTCTGTATTGAGGTTCTTGCTTGCATTTGTTGTGGATACACTTATGGGAGAAATATCAACATCATGCTGTCATAGAGAAATGTAGTTTCTGTCTGCAGCCTTAATTTCAATTGGCTCCGGAAGTGGTATTTGTTGATTGGGGGCACGTAGCTCTTCCGCGTTGTCAGAAAAATTGTCAGATTGTAGAATAAAAGTAAGTAATCCACCGAGCTCTTCTTTGTTAAGAGTCCGTCAAACGCCCTCCATTTAATTTTGTGTGTGTGTTTTTAACATAGGCATGTCGATATATCAAGATAATTTTTCATGCAATGATTGTGTTCAATAACACATTGTAAAATAATTGAATTATACAAATTAATATATCCATATTATATATATGGAAGTCAAAGACAATTCTACTTATATCCAAAAAAGCTCACGATTTTTATCTGGACTGGTGATGATTATTTTGTTTTGCGACTTTGTACTATATATCTCCTTCAAAATGAATTGAAACAGTACATGTCTGCGTTTAATTTCCCCAGGCGATAATTAGCTAATGTTATAACAAATTTATTTTACAAGATTAAATCCGGTTAAATTTTACAAAGGTTACGTCAATTGTTTAATCGCTTTTTACGCGATGATGAATTATAAAAAAAATATTCATATTCATACATACATAAAATATAAAAGACAAGCTTTCAACTGAAGATCAAATTAAACTATAATAAGTGCGACTTTCGAGAAAACAATTTGAAAACAAGCATTTATTTTCATTATTTGGCATTTACCGATTGGTATAACAGTAATGAGTGAAGGCATTGAAATAAAGACATCAGTCTGCCAAACTGAGATCTATCGGACGTTGTCACAGTGAGTGGTGCAAGTAGAAGTCTAAGAGGGTGGTCAGAAATATTTTACCTCTAAATTTGACTATTTATTTACACTGACATCTTGTTGAACGCTCAAAGGTGCAGCCCACTGTGTTGCAATAGAAAATTAACTTAAATCGTAACATTCAGGGTACCTCGAACGAATATATTTTTTCTGAAAATATAAGGAAAGTAACAAAACTTTAAGCTGCTGCTGTCTGTAATATATCATTTCTCTAAAATATGCCTTAACATTTTGATAATACGCGAGGTCACTTTCATATTGCCAACTTGATGGCAGCGTAGTAGCAATACTAACAATGTGGGCTCCTCTAGCAAACTCCCTTGGCATATGTGGCAGCCAAATATAATCAAGGCTGCAAGCCGGAGAATTCAAAATGTGTGTTACTGGATAAATAGCCTTCAAAATTGTGCCTAAACAATTTTAAATTGAACCTCACTGTGCTATTTGTGTCAGAAAGTTGTTTTAGATTTGATGATTAAGAATATGAGTTTGCGATTTGACTTGACTCTTTATATTTTTAATACTTCATTCAGGGAGGTGTGAATTGTCTTCAAATCTATATGTTCAAACTAAATTCTACCTAAATGTGTAAACAATGTTAATGATCAATTAGGATGCATCTCAATGTGATCACGCACCCTATCGAGAGGGCATAATAGCTACGAGCAAATCCAAATTCAGTTTCATTGTTTAAAAAATTAAATCTAATCCTTACTAATCCTTATCAAATTAAATATGGGCTTAATATTTTTTTTCAACATGCTGTTAAATGAATGAAAATTGATATTACTTACATATTCGATTAAAATTTGATTTGCATGTTTCTGTTTAAAGTAAGTCATTAATATCAAATCAAGTTTTTAAAATATCGTGCTATGAACGAAAGCACTAAACTCATTTATTTTAATAGTGAATCTGCACGTGATATATTCAGTCAAACATAAACAACAATTGAGGTTCATGTTTACATTTGAAACACAATTTTGAGATAAAATAATGCCATCACTTTCAATGCCATGCGCTTCCAGCATAAAGGCGCACTTTGCTTTGGTTGAAAAATGCGTTAGGAATATTTATCGTTGGTATTAAGGCGAACCTGGATTGTAAAGAAAATAGTTAAGTTTTGCATTTAATTTGTGCATGAATATGAATATTTTAGTGCAATTTATCTTTTTGCAAAACGCGATTCAAACATATCGCTTTTGTTGTGTTGGTTTACAAGATTCAAAATTGTAAGGAAAATTGTTCAATAATATGCATTGACTAAAAATAGCCAAGTGTTTACTTGGGAAATTTACACTGTCGTGCGTTGTCCTACTTTATAATAAAGAAAACAAAGAGCTTAAATTCAAATAAAAAATTATGCTCACCTGTTCTGATATAACTCGCGTTTTTTTTCAAAGTGCATACACACTCAACATTTTACACATCGACTTCACAATATTTCCATCACCGAATCGAAATGTCTTCTTTTCTTCAGTCTTTGGGAAACTCATTTTTCGATACTCTTTCATTAGCATAATTAAAAGACGACCAAAACTCGTTCTTCCATATGAAAATAGAGAGGTCATTCGGCATCTGTATTGGAACAAGAATGCAGTCTCCATTTAACTGATTCAACACCATTCAAACGTGAAACATATGTTTTGTGCGAATTCATTAATCAAATTCACCAAAACAGCTTATCCGTCTGTCCTTCAGTCAGCTGGTCGAATTCGGACTTGCCAATGAATGATTAAAATCGTATATTAAAGAATCACACTGTGATAATTGAATTTTCGTTTACTAGATAACAAAGTAAATGGTTAGATCTTTCTAGAATTTGTTCTTTGACATTATGTGCACTTGAAATTGTTTAAAACTATTGTCTTATATATTTGCACAGGGAAACTAACTGATGCAATTTCATTAGAAATTGTCTCTGTGCATATTGTAGCTCCTTGAGTATTTTAAAGCATTTTTTATTGAATTGACCATGCCACCTCGATTCCTTTGGTCGCAGCATCTTGATCAGAGGCTCTTTCAATAGATTATTTTTTCAATACTGGTCTTATTCTTAAAAATGGTAAAATCCATTTAATTTATACACATTTGCGATTGGTAATACGCTTGATCACATAAATAACATAATAAATTATTCCTAAAATTTGAAAACTCTTGAGGCAAAAATAAAATGACAATCATTGAGAAAAGTGTTGTTTATCAATCTCTACTAAGGAGTCACACAAATCCATTCTCTAGACCATCCTCTCCTTGTTACCATCTTAATGAATGACACTACGCTCATTGTTGCCGTTTCAGGCAATAAATTCGTCAGCACTGTAATGAAAATGTACTAAGACAATATTTTCGGGTTTTTGGGGCATATCAAAAAACTGCATTCAACTCTGATCCAATACAATGCGTTGTACAATTTTGGACTGTGATGTATGCTGACTGAATGTTAATTTGAAAACAAAGAAATTGACTTACTTGAAAATTTAAATTCCTCAGATTATTATTTGACAACGTGGATGAAAACAAGAATTGAAATAAACTAATTTCTTTTATAGAAATTTAGAATGTTATTTCTTCATGCTTCAAGATATATTCTCATGAGTCGATATTCAAAAACTTTTGGTTAAAACTGGCGAAAGATATATACCTATTTTGAGAAGTGTTTTTTCCAAATCTTCTAAGTGAGAACAATGGAAAAGGTGAGGGAAGCTTACAAGAACGTTTAATTCTAGAAAGTATACGCATTTATTTGAGGTTTTATTGTCATTTGTGCAGTTTGTTGAAAGTTAACATTGATGCGTCTGATATATTTTCCGCAAACGTCATACAGTAGGACAGGAGCAATGAGTTAAAATGAGATAAACTTTACACAGTGAATGAAGTGTATTTTCAAATTGAAATGTACGTTATTTGGACATTAATATTACTTACTTATTTAAGTAAAATATGACTTTTTTAACCTAGTTTTTTAAGAGCCTCTTCAAGTTTAGTTGAGAATTTCGTAGTCATATTCTTGAAGTAAGTGAGCACCCCGAAATCTTACGAATATATTTTTATGCCTGCAGCCTTGATTTTTATTTGGCTGCAATATATACTAACTCACTTGGAAATTAGTGCCTAAATTCGAATCCAGGTCCTTAATGTCTTTTCTAGTTCATGCAGTCATGTTCCAAATTAGGCAAATAGGCTAGATAGCTGTTTGCTTGCTCTACTTGTAGTCGTTCGGTATTGAGACTTATTGTGATAACGTCCGATAGATCTGAATTCGGCAGTCTGATCTCTTTATTTCAATGCCTTCGCACATTACTGTTATACAAATCATTTTATGCCAAATAATGGAAATAAGTGTTTGTTTTCCAATCGTTTACTCGAAATTCGCACTTACTATAGTTTAATTTGGTCTTCAGTTTTAAGCTTGCCTTTTATATTTTATATATATTATATATATATATATATATATATATATATATATATTATATTTTATATATGTATAAATACCAATATTTTTTAATAATTCATCATTGCGTAAAAAGAGATTAAACAATTGACGTTACTCTTGTATAATTTAATTTGATTTTGGAAATTAAACGCAGACATGTACTGTTTTAATTTATTTTGAAGTAGACAAACAGAAAAAAGTCGAAAATCAAATAATCATCACCAGGGCAGATGTTCAGCACGAGATTATTTGGATATAAGTGGAATTATTTTTGACTTCCATATATATAATATGGATATATTATCTTTTTTAATTCAATTATTTTACAATGTTATTATTAAAAATATAAAATGAATGTGTTAAATTCCTCATTTTAAGCATATTTCTTGGAAAGCATCATAAATTCAAATGTCCTTGCAATTTTTGACAGAAAATAAGATGGTAGGCGTTTGAAAGACTCTTAACAAATAAGACCTCTATAGATTATTTGCCCATATTTTACACCGAAACCGGCAAATTTTCTGACAACGTGGAAGAGCTGCGTGCCTCCAATTTAACAATTACCACTTACGAAGCCAATTGAAATTAAGGCTGCAGACTGAAACTACGTTTCACGACGACAGCATGATGTTGATATTTCCCCCAAAAGCGTACCCACAACAAATGCAAGCAAGAAATCCAATACGTAATTTGTGTTTTTCAATGTTTTATCGTCCCAGATTTTGTGATTAGGCAAACGCTTTACTTTACTTTTTGTAAATAAATGCGTTGAACACTCCAAACATCCAAGGAAACCCGATAACGAGAATTTACGTAACATTTTAATGAATAAATTTGATCTGATCGCCATATGGAGAATAAGTATCACGACAAAAAACGTCATCTCAACCAATAATACTAGACTTCCAAAATATTGAGTTCAAACAAACTATTTAGAGATTTAATGATTGAGACCATGTGAATAAATTATTTGGCATCAATCAGAGTTAGTTGACAATAACTTCTTTGCCTTCCATTGATATTCATAGATTTTAACAAGCAAGTATACAATTTGACGGGATCTACATTAACAAAAGAACAGCAATTTAAAATTTGAACTAATAAGTTATTTTATTAATTTATATCTTTGAATGTAACTTAATGTGAAACTATTTGATTTGGTTTTAACATATGTCGAGATCGTCGATTTGAGAAAATTTAAATTGAAACAGTGAATACATATAAAATTACAAACATATGACACCGTAGTTCAGGATTAGAGTGTGATGAAGCTGATATGTTGCTGTGTCGAACTTTCTTAAAAATATCAGTATTCGAAAATGTACGGAGCTAATTGTGGAGATCAGAATTAAGAAGTCAATTTTGTAAGAGTCTTGAAGGATTTCGTTTAACCTCTTCAGCATAAGCAATCTGCGATCATCATTGACTCTTCGTAACTTGGAATGATTCATACATGAGCAGTGATAGTACCTATTTGGATCGAGTAAACTTAATTTTACATACTCCGACGTAAGAAAATGCCCAGTTTAACTATTGATATAGTGAAAACACATTGATCTAAATGGATTTTTCATACACATTCACATAAGCAATAAATTCAGATTTAAATGAAAATTAACTAGCACATATAATAAGCGGAGTTTCATGTTTACTTCTTATCAGACAATTTTTAGAGGTATTATATACAGTATTAAAATAAGAGAATATTGCGAAACACAATTTAAAACAAAACCGTCGGCATTCACTAAAGAATCTGATGTTAAGTACTCCGACATTCGAAAATAATGTAATTGGCTTTGTGTCACATAAGAGCTTGTGGAAGATTGAATAACCCAGGTTTGTATTAACCATGGCGTCTCTGAGACTTGGTGGCTTCCTGCCACCAAGAATTACTGTTGCAAATGACTACCGGTTTTGTGCAAAACACTTTCCCATTTTTGATCTATTTGCTCTAATTCACCAAATAGATATCATAGTGATGTGCTTTGTGGATGGCTACAAATGCCCGACGAAGGTGCATATCTTATGGGATTAATGCTAGGGACAATTGCAAAGATCAATATTTTAGGGTTTGAGAATTTCACTCAAATGCACTCAAATCTGCCCCAAAACAATAGAAGGGACAATTTTTGGCTGTTAGGTACTCTTATTTAAAAACTTAGCAAATGCCTTACATGAAAATTTCAATTGAGCAGATCATTACTTGACAATGTGGATAGAATCGAGAACTGAAATGAACTAATTGCTTTAGAATGTTATTTCATCATTGTAAATCCACTGATATAAACTCACTTATATGCCAAATAGACTGACCGGTAAATTTTCATTCATGTTGCCTTCAATTTGGACGCAATGTTGTTTAATCTCTGGCGGAAAATGCTTCTGCTAAATAGTCCTTAAATAGATCGAGCATGGAAGCTTTAGAATATTTACAAATATAAAACTGGAATTACTAGTAATTTTGCGCGAAATGTATTTTCGCTAAGTACAAGTTGCTCACATATGTGGCTTTCTCTTTGAGCAATTAGATACCGTTAGAAATTTGTGCCGTGCATACACACTTTGAAGAGGATCTCGATTGTAAATGCTGTAGCCGTTTAATTTAATGATATCTCATCACACGTTATTCAAAAGATTATTCTCACATGATTTCAAGCCAATATACACTTTAGTTCGATATATCTATTAATAATAAGAAAATAAAATAAACTTGTAATATTATTTATTTATTATTACCATTGTTTAGTGATATTACCAAATCAAAAGTAAGTACAATTTGAATGACATTATCATAGAATAATGCAAATGGTGAGAGAAGCTTACAAGTACGTTCAATTCTTGAAATAATACGCATTTATTTGAGATTTTATTGACATTTGTGCAGTTATTTGAAAGTTATCCTTGATGCGACTGACATATTTTCCGTGAAAGTCATACAGTAGGGCAGGAGTAATGAGTTAAAATAGGATGAACTTAGCAGTGAATGAAGTGTATGCACATATTAAAATTCATGTTATTCGGACATCGATACTACTTACTTATGTAAGTAGAATTTTACTTGCAAACTTAGATTTTTAGACACTTCCCACTTTAATAATGGAAAAATTTATAAAGTATGCTTTAACTGGACATTGCAAACGCATTGATACAGTCACTAGAGACGAACCGAATAGAATAAAAAATAATAGAAATAGGGTATTGAGGTTCAAGTTTAGAATTAATGTGTTGAGCACTCCAAACTTCCAAGGAGACCCGATAACGATACCTTGTGTAAAATTAAATCAATCAATTTGAACCGAGCTTCTTATGAAGAATTAGTATCACGACAAAAAACGTTATCTCAATCGATAATATTCAACTTCCAAGAAAATGATATCAAACAGAATATTCACTGGTACAATGATTGAGACCATGTGAATAAATTATTTGGCATCAATCAGAGTTAGTTGACAATAACTTCTTTGCCTTCCATTGATATTCTACGACTTTAGCAGTCAAGCATACAATTGTTCGATACTCACTCACTAGCATAATTTAAAGACAACCGAAAATCTTTCTTCTATATGAAAATAGAGAGATCATTCGTCATCTGAATTGGAACAAGAATGCAGTCTCCATTTAACTGCCTCAATACCATTCAAACGTGAAACATATGTTATGTGCGATTTCCTCAATCAAATTCATAAAACAGCTTATCCGTCCTTTTAACAAGCAAGCATATGAATTGACGGGTTAAAGTGTGGTGACACAACTTGACTTGAAGAGTTACCGCATACAGAATGAAATTCAAAGGGATATTTCATGCTATATCAGCTCTTGATCAACAGTCAAAATGACTGAAGTCTATGAATTGACAGAAAAATTGAACACATTTTTTTACGCAGCAACAAGACGTAGAATAAGTGATAAATTCCAACGAACACCTACCTATAGTTATTTGAGCTTAACAACATTTTATAGTACTCTTATAAAATTGCACATTCTTTTTATAGCATAATCTATAACTTTAAATTTGATAAAAATTTTAATATAACAAATGTAGAGTAAATTAAGCAAGCATTGCGTCAACAGTATTTTTGCTATACAACAAGAATTGTTTGTTTTTGTTTACATTTTAGACGATTCGATTTGATGAACTAGAAAGTATTGGCATTTATCTACGCCAGCTAAAATAAACTCTTTCTATGGGATGGATGTATCTCAAGCATTCCTCAAATCAAATCAAGGTGAATCTACGTTCTACTTGTACTCGTTTCTTTCCTGAATTCTAACAATTTGACTCTGATATTTCTAGCCTTTCTGTAAATTCTTTCACGCATTATCCAGACGAAACGCGTTTAAGGGTTTTGGACGGCATGTGTCTAGTCCGATTTTTAAAACAAAAATTTCGAACGTGTATCATAAATACTATAATTAATGCTCGAACATTTAAATGCCCGGTTTATTGCAAGTCAACCAGTCCTGTCTGTAAAAAGTGAAAAGCAAATAAAACGTCCCGAACTGCTAAAATAGATGAAAGTTAAAGTTTTTGATAAATTTGATCTCCATTTTATCTTAACTCTAATAGGCAGTGTTCCACTTGCTACCAATTAGAACTATTTGGCATTCAAAAAGATTGTGGCTGGAGACAGAATAAATTTGCATATTTTAAAATAGTTCCTGTAAAAATCTAAACCTGCTACTCAATGTCTTATTTGTGTTTTTTAAAAAAAGTTGGCTTTTCCAAATTCATTAATCGTGGAAATGAATTTGTCAAGTACCATTGTTTCATTAAAACTTTTTTGTGGTTATTCGGGAAAATAACTTTCAAATCCGAAACGCCATAATCGAATTCTATTTGGTTTGGTAAGTAAGTAATATCAATGTTCCTATTAGATTATTTACGACGTTGGTGAGCCCAAACATCTACGATTGATTTCTGACCTACGTTGCATGTTTGCACGTTTTAGCATTAGTGACGGCTCATGATTTTTGTCACTTGAAAGCAAAGTCACAGAGTTAGTTTCCCAACTTAGTCAGCATTATTTAAATCGATATAAAATGTCAGAATTTACAATAGATTGTGACTACAAGTTATGATCTGCAACAATTGAATTTACAAGTTTTTTGTGTAGCATATGGATAGTAAATCTAAAACTCACACATTGTACATATTTCCAATTAATAATGACGTAAAATATTTAAGTGGAGTCTTGAATCTTTTCAAGCATCAATTAGTTTAAACATGGATAAGAAATGCTGCCTTTAAATATATAGAGCTAGAATAAATCAATTCACCTGGAAGTACATGAATCGAAATTATCTCTCAATGCATGAGAATACAGTTAGTAAAAATCTTTTGTAGTGAGAACCATTATTTAATTAAAATTTAGTTTAAACAGCGGCCATGTATTCTCAAGGCTGCACTCCCGAAATTACATCGACGTTTTCCGACTTCAAATATTATCACACAATTGTGTTTCCAAAATGATGACTTGATGTATAATAAGCTAAATGAGCTTGCTAATGTTTCTAAAATATTAATTTTAATATTTTTTTTTCATTTTTCGTATTCCATTATACTTAACTGAACATGTGGCGATAGTATGTTCCATGTGCCACAGAATGATCATCTTTGATCCGATAAACTAGTTAAATAATTTTGGTGTCGACATCAGTTTACGGCTTCGAGCATTTGCTATTTCAACATATAAAATGTAAATTATATGCATATTTAATTAAGAAATTGCTTAATTTATATCTCTTTCTATATTTATACAGAATCATTTATGTTATGTATTGATTGTACGTTTCTCAAACATGGATTAAACGCACATGACATAAATCCCGTTTAGATCTTTACACTTACAATCTTTAAGTATCTACTGCTTTTATTCAGTCCATTCGCAATAGATACTTAGCATTTACATTGCAATATTGTAATTTAGCAATCATTTTTCAGTTTGCAGTATTTTAAATGTGAAACTTCTTCAAAAATACGATGCAAGTTTAGCGTCTTGCGGAGAGTTAATTTTTTAAAAGTAATATGCCACATACTCGACACCCACATTCACTCCACAACATTTGTGCAATCAGCAAAACTCAATTTGATTTAAATCATTGTGAAATTGCAAATTTATGTTAGTAGTATTGACGACGCACTTAGCTTGACAAAAGGGATACGGAGAAATTGTATCCCTTTTCTTTTATATATTGTGTCAACATATATGTTCAGATCTTCAGAACAAAGAGTGTAAGTCATTCATGATCAGCCTCAATTCCTGCTTCCTTGCCTGATACTGATATTAATTTATTCAAAATATCAACAAGTTGCCCATCAACGTGCTAGGTGTACCAGAAGTGCAGATTTATGGATGGTGGCATAATTTTATGGAAATAGTAAAGAGATCTAATGGAAACTTCCAAATACAATCTCACTAAACACAAACTAAAAATCGATTGCCTGAGTAAGCGAACAGCGACGTCAACGAAAAGTTTAAAAATATCGGCACATACGCTAGTACGACTTTGACTGTGATCACGTTATCCTTGCAAATTCAACCAATCTGAAAGAACGTAAATTTGATGAATGGCTATTCAAGTGTATCGAATATTCAAAATAATCTCTCATTTCAAGAGACGTAGCTTCGAAAAGGGCATTAGAATGTATTTAGGCAAAAGTATTCCAAAATTCTGTAAAATACTGTAAATTGAGAACCTCCAATCATTTTACTATGCGCTTATTTTGCAGCCAATCAATCGTAGGGTTACAGGCAAAAAATATACAATCGAAAGCTTACGAAATTCTGATATCACCACAAAATTTTACTTCGAAAATGTTAACTTGACGTATAATGTGCTATGCTGGCTTCTCAATGCTTTTCTTCACTACGAATTCCTATTGCCCGTGTAACTGTATCTCATGTATCCATTCATCGCTGCAAATTATATCTATTTCGGTCAGAAAATTGTGAAGTTATTGTCTCCTCAATTTTTGATATCCCATCCTACTTAAATAAGTAAGTAGTGATAGTTTGTGACTATATTGATTAGACCTGATGATCAATTTTTAACCAAGGAACGTCTATTACTTTTCACGTGAATTAATTAAACACAAAAAAATTAAAACTATAAATTTTTCCATATTTATGAAGCATTATGCAGAATTGGCTCTTTCAAATTCCCTAAACATCCGGTCTATATAACATACCCATTGCAAGCATTGATTTGCAGATTGACATTGCTTAAATGTTGATACGGCTGATGGAATAAGTGACAGCGTTCGATTCTGTATATGGTGATGAATTGCCAGTTGATTGAAACTCTCCATTTCGTGAGAAGGTGCATGGGAAGTGAGTATAGAGATTTAATATAAGTCTGTTTGCACAAACTACTTTTTAATGCATTAGAGTCTATTCGTGAATGGCATTAAGAATTTCTTATGAAATAAGGAAGTGTCCAATCAGATTCATATAATTTACAGTCAAAAGGAAGATAAGTTATTTTAGTTGTTTTCTCCAAAAACATGTAAATTTTGGCATTTTGTGGATATATACTTATGCAACAATATTGCAAACAATGCATTTATTTAGCAACAAGTCAAACCCATCCATCCACATTTGCAAATGAGGCGATTATGAATTTGTTGTGAATTTGCATATGAAAGTTAGTGAGAGGTGTACATGAGATCAGTTAACAGGAAGAGAAAATCAAAAGGTTAAAAGAAATATATTTGCATTGTTCAATACTCATACACAATTCTTTTGAACTGGTAATGTTCTTCCTTCCGATTTTCAGCCAATCTTTTCCTTTCACTCCACCAATTTGTGGCTCTCCATTTAAAGTTTCAGGCATTCGTTGAGCTTGAAGACTTAGTCGTTCTTCTCCATTGGGAGCACTTGTGCAGTCTGCGCATAACCACTTAGTCATTAAGGTTTATTTAGAAACGCAAAAAATAACTCTAAGAGCAAACCAAATTTTGGCAAAACGAAAGAAGATTAAAATGCATTTCACTATGAACTTTACATCAACCACCTACTCAGGAGTTGTGTTGATTGCACAAATATTTTCGAGGGAATGTTATTGTTGCATATGCGTCTTTTGCGAATAAATTGGACTAATGTTGTAATATTGAAAGCTTGACAATGTAAAAATTTAAACAGAATTTATGTGATGTGCAGCATTCTATCGCGAATTGCTCATTTAAGTATAATGAAATGTAAAAAATTCGAAATTGATTCAGATTTCACCGCCATATTTCTTGAAATAGCCAAAATTTACAGAGATTTAAAGTATTTGAAAATACAATTATGCGAGTAACATAAATTAATAATTTTAAATATATTGACAAGACTAAAATGCATATTAAACTTCAAGTCATTATTTTTTAGGCACAATTTTGTGATGGTGACCAACTAAAATAATATTAAATAGAATGATAGTTCTCACTGCGTAATATTTGACGGATTTCAGAACATTTCTGAATAATCGCATTCTTGTGCATATTTTGAATCTACATTTCTTGCGTTTAGAGATAATTTCCATTCCACAAAAGGTTTGAAAGATCATTGAGGGTTTGTTCATTCGAACTGTAAATAAATGAACTCCAATGTCACACAAAGAAGACGTTGATGAGGAAGATCATCATTATATATGTGCTTTATATTGCAGAGCATAACTCGTCTGAGCTTGCAAAGCGGAAGTGTCAAAGCAAGTATCTTCGAATACGGAAGATAACCTGCCTTTGTTTTACCACTATGAGGTAAAACATTTAGCGGATACCATTTGAGCAATGCATCGTGTGCACTTTGGTGAATAAGTAGGTACTCATTCAACAACATACAATGCAATTGGAACAGTCAAGTGTGCAATCTCAGTAATCTTAATGTGGTCGACTCAATTTAGAACCGCGAAATCGATTTGTAAATATTTCTCTTTGATTGTATCCAAAAAATAATTAATTAATAAAATTTCAAATCGATGTAAGTAAATATAGATGGACGTTCCATACTGTAAATTTGGTTGCTAGCACCCTAAATGCGCATTTGCTGACAAATATAATGAAATGGCGTGAATTCCCTGACTTTCGCCTAATAAAGTAATGCAATCCTCCTGTCTTTCTACTTATATCGTTTTCAATTTCGCGATTCGGAAGCATGAAAATAATCTAAAAACAATTTAAATTGCTTTACAAATGTTGGTCTAATTCGTCAAGTCTTTGCGACGTTTATTTTAATTCAAGTAAGTTTGAAGTCAGATGGCCTCCTTTCGGATGATTCTAAGGCACATTCGTCTGAATGATTACTGAATTGAATAAGGTAAACATCAGCATAGAGTAATGATGATGAACTCTAATGCATTGGAAATCAGAGTCTATATATAAATGCAACATTTGCAGATTGACATTTGATGATAGAAGGGCATTTTGTGAACTCTGGTAAAAGATAATATGGCAGATAACATTTTAACAGAATTTGGAGTTCACGCAAGTGGATTCCGAAAAGGTCTAGTTATAGTCGTAGAGTATAATCTTTTATAATGTGTAAATTGAATTAGTCGTGGAGAGGAGGTCTTTTGACAAACATATATATCGAATCATTTTCAAGCGTACATTTTGGGGGCTATGATGTGGAGCATTGTTTAGCACAATTTGCTAGAATAGGTTGCAAATAAAATTTCAACTCAGGTGAGAATTCTATCATATGGAGTAGGTAAACATCAGCCACTTGTAACAATGCGCTCTATAGTAAAAGAGCAGGCAAAATAGATTTAATATAATCGATGGTTTTATTATTGAAACAGGAGTTTTAATTAATTTAAGCGGATCTACTTGTGGCTACTTCCTCTACCTATCTGCACGAACTCAAAGACCATAAGAATCTCAATCTAATTGGTTTGTTTACGCTTAGGATTAATGGACTTTTATGAATTCTAAATGAGAGTGATTTAATT
Source organism: Hymenolepis microstoma (assembly GCA_000469805.3). Classification (NCBI taxonomy): domain Eukaryota; kingdom Metazoa; phylum Platyhelminthes; class Cestoda; order Cyclophyllidea; family Hymenolepididae; genus Hymenolepis; species Hymenolepis microstoma. The sequence goes on along the minus strand of LR215993.1, from coordinate 3,212,698 downwards.
GTTTAGAGACCCACAATTTATTAACCAGATATACCAAAGCTTGAACATGGCACACATTTTTGCAGTAATTCATCGTTTCGAAATTACGCCACATTTTATTTAAATCAATAAAACACTACCATTTACAAAAGTGTGTTGTGTCAGATTAAGGTAACTTAAAGGCTTTGTACGCCCTAATTAAGTGTCAATCACTTTCATCAAGTTTGAGATGTTGCCACTTGAAAATCTTCAAGTGGCAGGTGAGCATTGCTGAGTTTACTAAGACTTAACTAATCTTGAAAGTGAAGAAATGAAGTGAAAAGGCACTTTCAAGATTAGTTAAGTCTTAGTAAACTCAGCAATGCTCACCTGCCACTTGAAGATTTTCAAGTGGCAACATCTCAAACTTGATGAAAGTGATTGACACTTAATTAGGGCGTACAAAGCCTTTAAGTTACCTTAATCTGACACAACACACTTTTGTAAATGGTAGTGTTTTATTGATTTAAATAAAATGTGGCGTAATTTCGAAACGATGAATTACTGCAAAAATGTGTGCCATGTTCAAGCTTTGGTATATCTGGTTAATAAATTGTGGGTCTCTAAACAATTAAATCACTCTCATTTAGAATTCATAAAAGTCCATTAATCCTAAGCGTAAACAAACCAATTAGATTGAGATTCTTATGGTCTTTGAGTTCGTGCAGATAGGTAGAGGAAGTAGCCACAAGTAGATCCGCTTAAATTAATTAAAACTCCTGTTTCAATAATAAAACCATCGATTATATTAAATCTATTTTGCCTGCTCTTTTACTATAGAGCGCATTGTTACAAGTGGCTGATGTTTACCTACTCCATATGATAGAATTCTCACCTGAGTTGAAATTTTATTTGCAACCTATTCTAGCAAATTGTGCTAAACAATGCTCCACATCATAGCCCCCAAAATGTACGCTTGAAAATGATTCGATATATATGTTTGTCAAAAGACCTCCTCTCCACGACTAATTCAATTTACACATTATAAAAGATTATACTCTACGACTATAACTAGACCTTTTCGGAATCCACTTGCGTGAACTCCAAATTCTGTTAAAATGTTATCTGCCATATTATCTTTTACCAGAGTTCACAAAATGCCCTTCTATCATCAAATGTCAATCTGCAAATGTTGCATTTATATATAGACTCTGATTTCCAATGCATTAGAGTTCATCATCATTACTCTATGCTGATGTTTACCTTATTCAATTCAGTAATCATTCAGACGAATGTGCCTTAGAATCATCCGAAAGGAGGCCATCTGACTTCAAACTTACTTGAATTAAAATAAACGTCGCAAAGACTTGACGAATTAGACCAACATTTGTAAAGCAATTTAAATTGTTTTTAGATTATTTTCATGCTTCCGAATCGCGAAATTGAAAACGATATAAGTAGAAAGACAGGAGGATTGCATTACTTTATTAGGCGAAAGTCAGGGAATTCACGCCATTTCATTATATTTGTCAGCAAATGCGCATTTAGGGTGCTAGCAACCAAATTTACAGTATGGAACGTCCATCTATATTTACTTACATCGATTTGAAATTTTATTAATTAATTATTTTTTGGATACAATCAAAGAGAAATATTTACAAATCGATTTCGCGGTTCTAAATTGAGTCGACCACATTAAGATTACTGAGATTGCACACTTGACTGTTCCAATTGCATTGTATGTTGTTGAATGAGTACCTACTTATTCACCAAAGTGCACACGATGCATTGCTCAAATGGTATCCGCTAAATGTTTTACCTCATAGTGGTAAAACAAAGGCAGGTTATCTTCCGTATTCGAAGATACTTGCTTTGACACTTCCGCTTTGCAAGCTCAGACGAGTTATGCTCTGCAATATAAAGCACATATATAATGATGATCTTCCTCATCAACGTCTTCTTTGTGTGACATTGGAGTTCATTTATTTACAGTTCGAATGAACAAACCCTCAATGATCTTTCAAACCTTTTGTGGAATGGAAATTATCTCTAAACGCAAGAAATGTAGATTCAAAATATGCACAAGAATGCGATTATTCAGAAATGTTCTGAAATCCGTCAAATATTACGCAGTGAGAACTATCATTCTATTTAATATTATTTTAGTTGGTCACCATCACAAAATTGTGCCTAAAAAATAATGACTTGAAGTTTAATATGCATTTTAGTCTTGTCAATATATTTAAAATTATTAATTTATGTTACTCGCATAATTGTATTTTCAAATACTTTAAATCTCTGTAAATTTTGGCTATTTCAAGAAATATGGCGGTGAAATCTGAATCAATTTCGAATTTTTTACATTTCATTATACTTAAATGAGCAATTCGCGATAGAATGCTGCACATCACATAAATTCTGTTTAAATTTTTACATTGTCAAGCTTTCAATATTACAACATTAGTCCAATTTATTCGCAAAAGACGCATATGCAACAATAACATTCCCTCGAAAATATTTGTGCAATCAACACAACTCCTGAGTAGGTGGTTGATGTAAAGTTCATAGTGAAATGCATTTTAATCTTCTTTCGTTTTGCCAAAATTTGGTTTGCTCTTAGAGTTATTTTTTGCGTTTCTAAATAAACCTTAATGACTAAGTGGTTATGCGCAGACTGCACAAGTGCTCCCAATGGAGAAGAACGACTAAGTCTTCAAGCTCAACGAATGCCTGAAACTTTAAATGGAGAGCCACAAATTGGTGGAGTGAAAGGAAAAGATTGGCTGAAAATCGGAAGGAAGAACATTACCAGTTCAAAAGAATTGTGTATGAGTATTGAACAATGCAAATATATTTCTTTTAACCTTTTGATTTTCTCTTCCTGTTAACTGATCTCATGTACACCTCTCACTAACTTTCATATGCAAATTCACAACAAATTCATAATCGCCTCATTTGCAAATGTGGATGGATGGGTTTGACTTGTTGCTAAATAAATGCATTGTTTGCAATATTGTTGCATAAGTATATATCCACAAAATGCCAAAATTTACATGTTTTTGGAGAAAACAACTAAAATAACTTATCTTCCTTTTGACTGTAAATTATATGAATCTGATTGGACACTTCCTTATTTCATAAGAAATTCTTAATGCCATTCACGAATAGACTCTAATGCATTAAAAAGTAGTTTGTGCAAACAGACTTATATTAAATCTCTATACTCACTTCCCATGCACCTTCTCACGAAATGGAGAGTTTCAATCAACTGGCAATTCATCACCATATACAGAATCGAACGCTGTCACTTATTCCATCAGCCGTATCAACATTTAAGCAATGTCAATCTGCAAATCAATGCTTGCAATGGGTATGTTATATAGACCGGATGTTTAGGGAATTTGAAAGAGCCAATTCTGCATAATGCTTCATAAATATGGAAAAATTTATAGTTTTAATTTTTTTGTGTTTAATTAATTCACGTGAAAAGTAATAGACGTTCCTTGGTTAAAAATTGATCATCAGGTCTAATCAATATAGTCACAAACTATCACTACTTACTTATTTAAGTAGGATGGGATATCAAAAATTGAGGAGACAATAACTTCACAATTTTCTGACCGAAATAGATATAATTTGCAGCGATGAATGGATACATGAGATACAGTTACACGGGCAATAGGAATTCGTAGTGAAGAAAAGCATTGAGAAGCCAGCATAGCACATTATACGTCAAGTTAACATTTTCGAAGTAAAATTTTGTGGTGATATCAGAATTTCGTAAGCTTTCGATTGTATATTTTTTGCCTGTAACCCTACGATTGATTGGCTGCAAAATAAGCGCATAGTAAAATGATTGGAGGTTCTCAATTTACAGTATTTTACAGAATTTTGGAATACTTTTGCCTAAATACATTCTAATGCCCTTTTCGAAGCTACGTCTCTTGAAATGAGAGATTATTTTGAATATTCGATACACTTGAATAGCCATTCATCAAATTTACGTTCTTTCAGATTGGTTGAATTTGCAAGGATAACGTGATCACAGTCAAAGTCGTACTAGCGTATGTGCCGATATTTTTAAACTTTTCGTTGACGTCGCTGTTCGCTTACTCAGGCAATCGATTTTTAGTTTGTGTTTAGTGAGATTGTATTTGGAAGTTTCCATTAGATCTCTTTACTATTTCCATAAAATTATGCCACCATCCATAAATCTGCACTTCTGGTACACCTAGCACGTTGATGGGCAACTTGTTGATATTTTGAATAAATTAATATCAGTATCAGGCAAGGAAGCAGGAATTGAGGCTGATCATGAATGACTTACACTCTTTGTTCTGAAGATCTGAACATATATGTTGACACAATATATAAAAGAAAAGGGATACAATTTCTCCGTATCCCTTTTGTCAAGCTAAGTGCGTCGTCAATACTACTAACATAAATTTGCAATTTCACAATGATTTAAATCAAATTGAGTTTTGCTGATTGCACAAATGTTGTGGAGTGAATGTGGGTGTCGAGTATGTGGCATATTACTTTTAAAAAATTAACTCTCCGCAAGACGCTAAACTTGCATCGTATTTTTGAAGAAGTTTCACATTTAAAATACTGCAAACTGAAAAATGATTGCTAAATTACAATATTGCAATGTAAATGCTAAGTATCTATTGCGAATGGACTGAATAAAAGCAGTAGATACTTAAAGATTGTAAGTGTAAAGATCTAAACGGGATTTATGTCATGTGCGTTTAATCCATGTTTGAGAAACGTACAATCAATACATAACATAAATGATTCTGTATAAATATAGAAAGAGATATAAATTAAGCAATTTCTTAATTAAATATGCATATAATTTACATTTTATATGTTGAAATAGCAAATGCTCGAAGCCGTAAACTGATGTCGACACCAAAATTATTTAACTAGTTTATCGGATCAAAGATGATCATTCTGTGGCACATGGAACATACTATCGCCACATGTTCAGTTAAGTATAATGGAATACGAAAAATGAAAAAAAAATATTAAAATTAATATTTTAGAAACATTAGCAAGCTCATTTAGCTTATTATACATCAAGTCATCATTTTGGAAACACAATTGTGTGATAATATTTGAAGTCGGAAAACGTCGATGTAATTTCGGGAGTGCAGCCTTGAGAATACATGGCCGCTGTTTAAACTAAATTTTAATTAAATAATGGTTCTCACTACAAAAGATTTTTACTAACTGTATTCTCATGCATTGAGAGATAATTTCGATTCATGTACTTCCAGGTGAATTGATTTATTCTAGCTCTATATATTTAAAGGCAGCATTTCTTATCCATGTTTAAACTAATTTATGCTTGAAAAGATTCAAGACTCCACTTAAATATTTTACGTCATTATTAATTGGAAATATGTACAATGTGTGAGTTTTAGATTTACTATCCATATGCTACACAAAAAACTTGTAAATTCAATTGTTGCAGATCATAACTTGTAGTCACAATCTATTGTAAATTCTGACATTTTATATCGATTTAAATAATGCTGACTAAGTTGGGAAACTAACTCTGTGACTTTGCTTTCAAGTGACAAAAATCATGAGCCGTCACTAATGCTAAAACGTGCAAACATGCAACGTAGGTCAGAAATCAATCGTAGATGTTTGGGCTCACCAACGTCGTAAATAATCTAATAGGAACATTGATATTACTTACTTACCAAACCAAATAGAATTCGATTATGGCGTTTCGGATTTGAAAGTTATTTTCCCGAATAACCACAAAAAAGTTTTAATGAAACAATGGTACTTGACAAATTCATTTCCACGATTAATGAATTTGGAAAAGCCAACTTTTTTTAAAAAACACAAATAAGACATTGAGTAGCAGGTTTAGATTTTTACAGGAACTATTTTAAAATATGCAAATTTATTCTGTCTCCAGCCACAATCTTTTTGAATGCCAAATAGTTCTAATTGGTAGCAAGTGGAACACTGCCTATTAGAGTTAAGATAAAATGGAGATCAAATTTATCAAAAACTTTAACTTTCATCTATTTTAGCAGTTCGGGACGTTTTATTTGCTTTTCACTTTTTACAGACAGGACTGGTTGACTTGCAATAAACCGGGCATTTAAATGTTCGAGCATTAATTATAGTATTTATGATACACGTTCGAAATTTTTGTTTTAAAAATCGGACTAGACACATGCCGTCCAAAACCCTTAAACGCGTTTCGTCTGGATAATGCGTGAAAGAATTTACAGAAAGGCTAGAAATATCAGAGTCAAATTGTTAGAATTCAGGAAAGAAACGAGTACAAGTAGAACGTAGATTCACCTTGATTTGATTTGAGGAATGCTTGAGATACATCCATCCCATAGAAAGAGTTTATTTTAGCTGGCGTAGATAAATGCCAATACTTTCTAGTTCATCAAATCGAATCGTCTAAAATGTAAACAAAAACAAACAATTCTTGTTGTATAGCAAAAATACTGTTGACGCAATGCTTGCTTAATTTACTCTACATTTGTTATATTAAAATTTTTATCAAATTTAAAGTTATAGATTATGCTATAAAAAGAATGTGCAATTTTATAAGAGTACTATAAAATGTTGTTAAGCTCAAATAACTATAGGTAGGTGTTCGTTGGAATTTATCACTTATTCTACGTCTTGTTGCTGCGTAAAAAAATGTGTTCAATTTTTCTGTCAATTCATAGACTTCAGTCATTTTGACTGTTGATCAAGAGCTGATATAGCATGAAATATCCCTTTGAATTTCATTCTGTATGCGGTAACTCTTCAAGTCAAGTTGTGTCACCACACTTTAACCCGTCAATTCATATGCTTGCTTGTTAAAAGGACGGATAAGCTGTTTTATGAATTTGATTGAGGAAATCGCACATAACATATGTTTCACGTTTGAATGGTATTGAGGCAGTTAAATGGAGACTGCATTCTTGTTCCAATTCAGATGACGAATGATCTCTCTATTTTCATATAGAAGAAAGATTTTCGGTTGTCTTTAAATTATGCTAGTGAGTGAGTATCGAACAATTGTATGCTTGACTGCTAAAGTCGTAGAATATCAATGGAAGGCAAAGAAGTTATTGTCAACTAACTCTGATTGATGCCAAATAATTTATTCACATGGTCTCAATCATTGTACCAGTGAATATTCTGTTTGATATCATTTTCTTGGAAGTTGAATATTATCGATTGAGATAACGTTTTTTGTCGTGATACTAATTCTTCATAAGAAGCTCGGTTCAAATTGATTGATTTAATTTTACACAAGGTATCGTTATCGGGTCTCCTTGGAAGTTTGGAGTGCTCAACACATTAATTCTAAACTTGAACCTCAATACCCTATTTCTATTATTTTTTATTCTATTCGGTTCGTCTCTAGTGACTGTATCAATGCGTTTGCAATGTCCAGTTAAAGCATACTTTATAAATTTTTCCATTATTAAAGTGGGAAGTGTCTAAAAATCTAAGTTTGCAAGTAAAATTCTACTTACATAAGTAAGTAGTATCGATGTCCGAATAACATGAATTTTAATATGTGCATACACTTCATTCACTGCTAAGTTCATCCTATTTTAACTCATTACTCCTGCCCTACTGTATGACTTTCACGGAAAATATGTCAGTCGCATCAAGGATAACTTTCAAATAACTGCACAAATGTCAATAAAATCTCAAATAAATGCGTATTATTTCAAGAATTGAACGTACTTGTAAGCTTCTCTCACCATTTGCATTATTCTATGATAATGTCATTCAAATTGTACTTACTTTTGATTTGGTAATATCACTAAACAATGGTAATAATAAATAAATAATATTACAAGTTTATTTTATTTTCTTATTATTAATAGATATATCGAACTAAAGTGTATATTGGCTTGAAATCATGTGAGAATAATCTTTTGAATAACGTGTGATGAGATATCATTAAATTAAACGGCTACAGCATTTACAATCGAGATCCTCTTCAAAGTGTGTATGCACGGCACAAATTTCTAACGGTATCTAATTGCTCAAAGAGAAAGCCACATATGTGAGCAACTTGTACTTAGCGAAAATACATTTCGCGCAAAATTACTAGTAATTCCAGTTTTATATTTGTAAATATTCTAAAGCTTCCATGCTCGATCTATTTAAGGACTATTTAGCAGAAGCATTTTCCGCCAGAGATTAAACAACATTGCGTCCAAATTGAAGGCAACATGAATGAAAATTTACCGGTCAGTCTATTTGGCATATAAGTGAGTTTATATCAGTGGATTTACAATGATGAAATAACATTCTAAAGCAATTAGTTCATTTCAGTTCTCGATTCTATCCACATTGTCAAGTAATGATCTGCTCAATTGAAATTTTCATGTAAGGCATTTGCTAAGTTTTTAAATAAGAGTACCTAACAGCCAAAAATTGTCCCTTCTATTGTTTTGGGGCAGATTTGAGTGCATTTGAGTGAAATTCTCAAACCCTAAAATATTGATCTTTGCAATTGTCCCTAGCATTAATCCCATAAGATATGCACCTTCGTCGGGCATTTGTAGCCATCCACAAAGCACATCACTATGATATCTATTTGGTGAATTAGAGCAAATAGATCAAAAATGGGAAAGTGTTTTGCACAAAACCGGTAGTCATTTGCAACAGTAATTCTTGGTGGCAGGAAGCCACCAAGTCTCAGAGACGCCATGGTTAATACAAACCTGGGTTATTCAATCTTCCACAAGCTCTTATGTGACACAAAGCCAATTACATTATTTTCGAATGTCGGAGTACTTAACATCAGATTCTTTAGTGAATGCCGACGGTTTTGTTTTAAATTGTGTTTCGCAATATTCTCTTATTTTAATACTGTATATAATACCTCTAAAAATTGTCTGATAAGAAGTAAACATGAAACTCCGCTTATTATATGTGCTAGTTAATTTTCATTTAAATCTGAATTTATTGCTTATGTGAATGTGTATGAAAAATCCATTTAGATCAATGTGTTTTCACTATATCAATAGTTAAACTGGGCATTTTCTTACGTCGGAGTATGTAAAATTAAGTTTACTCGATCCAAATAGGTACTATCACTGCTCATGTATGAATCATTCCAAGTTACGAAGAGTCAATGATGATCGCAGATTGCTTATGCTGAAGAGGTTAAACGAAATCCTTCAAGACTCTTACAAAATTGACTTCTTAATTCTGATCTCCACAATTAGCTCCGTACATTTTCGAATACTGATATTTTTAAGAAAGTTCGACACAGCAACATATCAGCTTCATCACACTCTAATCCTGAACTACGGTGTCATATGTTTGTAATTTTATATGTATTCACTGTTTCAATTTAAATTTTCTCAAATCGACGATCTCGACATATGTTAAAACCAAATCAAATAGTTTCACATTAAGTTACATTCAAAGATATAAATTAATAAAATAACTTATTAGTTCAAATTTTAAATTGCTGTTCTTTTGTTAATGTAGATCCCGTCAAATTGTATACTTGCTTGTTAAAATCTATGAATATCAATGGAAGGCAAAGAAGTTATTGTCAACTAACTCTGATTGATGCCAAATAATTTATTCACATGGTCTCAATCATTAAATCTCTAAATAGTTTGTTTGAACTCAATATTTTGGAAGTCTAGTATTATTGGTTGAGATGACGTTTTTTGTCGTGATACTTATTCTCCATATGGCGATCAGATCAAATTTATTCATTAAAATGTTACGTAAATTCTCGTTATCGGGTTTCCTTGGATGTTTGGAGTGTTCAACGCATTTATTTACAAAAAGTAAAGTAAAGCGTTTGCCTAATCACAAAATCTGGGACGATAAAACATTGAAAAACACAAATTACGTATTGGATTTCTTGCTTGCATTTGTTGTGGGTACGCTTTTGGGGGAAATATCAACATCATGCTGTCGTCGTGAAACGTAGTTTCAGTCTGCAGCCTTAATTTCAATTGGCTTCGTAAGTGGTAATTGTTAAATTGGAGGCACGCAGCTCTTCCACGTTGTCAGAAAATTTGCCGGTTTCGGTGTAAAATATGGGCAAATAATCTATAGAGGTCTTATTTGTTAAGAGTCTTTCAAACGCCTACCATCTTATTTTCTGTCAAAAATTGCAAGGACATTTGAATTTATGATGCTTTCCAAGAAATATGCTTAAAATGAGGAATTTAACACATTCATTTTATATTTTTAATAATAACATTGTAAAATAATTGAATTAAAAAAGATAATATATCCATATTATATATATGGAAGTCAAAAATAATTCCACTTATATCCAAATAATCTCGTGCTGAACATCTGCCCTGGTGATGATTATTTGATTTTCGACTTTTTTCTGTTTGTCTACTTCAAAATAAATTAAAACAGTACATGTCTGCGTTTAATTTCCAAAATCAAATTAAATTATACAAGAGTAACGTCAATTGTTTAATCTCTTTTTACGCAATGATGAATTATTAAAAAATATTGGTATTTATACATATATAAAATATAATATATATATATATATATATATATATATATATATAATATATATAAAATATAAAAGGCAAGCTTAAAACTGAAGACCAAATTAAACTATAGTAAGTGCGAATTTCGAGTAAACGATTGGAAAACAAACACTTATTTCCATTATTTGGCATAAAATGATTTGTATAACAGTAATGTGCGAAGGCATTGAAATAAAGAGATCAGACTGCCGAATTCAGATCTATCGGACGTTATCACAATAAGTCTCAATACCGAACGACTACAAGTAGAGCAAGCAAACAGCTATCTAGCCTATTTGCCTAATTTGGAACATGACTGCATGAACTAGAAAAGACATTAAGGACCTGGATTCGAATTTAGGCACTAATTTCCAAGTGAGTTAGTATATATTGCAGCCAAATAAAAATCAAGGCTGCAGGCATAAAAATATATTCGTAAGATTTCGGGGTGCTCACTTACTTCAAGAATATGACTACGAAATTCTCAACTAAACTTGAAGAGGCTCTTAAAAAACTAGGTTAAAAAAGTCATATTTTACTTAAATAAGTAAGTAATATTAATGTCCAAATAACGTACATTTCAATTTGAAAATACACTTCATTCACTGTGTAAAGTTTATCTCATTTTAACTCATTGCTCCTGTCCTACTGTATGACGTTTGCGGAAAATATATCAGACGCATCAATGTTAACTTTCAACAAACTGCACAAATGACAATAAAACCTCAAATAAATGCGTATACTTTCTAGAATTAAACGTTCTTGTAAGCTTCCCTCACCTTTTCCATTGTTCTCACTTAGAAGATTTGGAAAAAACACTTCTCAAAATAGGTATATATCTTTCGCCAGTTTTAACCAAAAGTTTTTGAATATCGACTCATGAGAATATATCTTGAAGCATGAAGAAATAACATTCTAAATTTCTATAAAAGAAATTAGTTTATTTCAATTCTTGTTTTCATCCACGTTGTCAAATAATAATCTGAGGAATTTAAATTTTCAAGTAAGTCAATTTCTTTGTTTTCAAATTAACATTCAGTCAGCATACATCACAGTCCAAAATTGTACAACGCATTGTATTGGATCAGAGTTGAATGCAGTTTTTTGATATGCCCCAAAAACCCGAAAATATTGTCTTAGTACATTTTCATTACAGTGCTGACGAATTTATTGCCTGAAACGGCAACAATGAGCGTAGTGTCATTCATTAAGATGGTAACAAGGAGAGGATGGTCTAGAGAATGGATTTGTGTGACTCCTTAGTAGAGATTGATAAACAACACTTTTCTCAATGATTGTCATTTTATTTTTGCCTCAAGAGTTTTCAAATTTTAGGAATAATTTATTATGTTATTTATGTGATCAAGCGTATTACCAATCGCAAATGTGTATAAATTAAATGGATTTTACCATTTTTAAGAATAAGACCAGTATTGAAAAAATAATCTATTGAAAGAGCCTCTGATCAAGATGCTGCGACCAAAGGAATCGAGGTGGCATGGTCAATTCAATAAAAAATGCTTTAAAATACTCAAGGAGCTACAATATGCACAGAGACAATTTCTAATGAAATTGCATCAGTTAGTTTCCCTGTGCAAATATATAAGACAATAGTTTTAAACAATTTCAAGTGCACATAATGTCAAAGAACAAATTCTAGAAAGATCTAACCATTTACTTTGTTATCTAGTAAACGAAAATTCAATTATCACAGTGTGATTCTTTAATATACGATTTTAATCATTCATTGGCAAGTCCGAATTCGACCAGCTGACTGAAGGACAGACGGATAAGCTGTTTTGGTGAATTTGATTAATGAATTCGCACAAAACATATGTTTCACGTTTGAATGGTGTTGAATCAGTTAAATGGAGACTGCATTCTTGTTCCAATACAGATGCCGAATGACCTCTCTATTTTCATATGGAAGAACGAGTTTTGGTCGTCTTTTAATTATGCTAATGAAAGAGTATCGAAAAATGAGTTTCCCAAAGACTGAAGAAAAGAAGACATTTCGATTCGGTGATGGAAATATTGTGAAGTCGATGTGTAAAATGTTGAGTGTGTATGCACTTTGAAAAAAAACGCGAGTTATATCAGAACAGGTGAGCATAATTTTTTATTTGAATTTAAGCTCTTTGTTTTCTTTATTATAAAGTAGGACAACGCACGACAGTGTAAATTTCCCAAGTAAACACTTGGCTATTTTTAGTCAATGCATATTATTGAACAATTTTCCTTACAATTTTGAATCTTGTAAACCAACACAACAAAAGCGATATGTTTGAATCGCGTTTTGCAAAAAGATAAATTGCACTAAAATATTCATATTCATGCACAAATTAAATGCAAAACTTAACTATTTTCTTTACAATCCAGGTTCGCCTTAATACCAACGATAAATATTCCTAACGCATTTTTCAACCAAAGCAAAGTGCGCCTTTATGCTGGAAGCGCATGGCATTGAAAGTGATGGCATTATTTTATCTCAAAATTGTGTTTCAAATGTAAACATGAACCTCAATTGTTGTTTATGTTTGACTGAATATATCACGTGCAGATTCACTATTAAAATAAATGAGTTTAGTGCTTTCGTTCATAGCACGATATTTTAAAAACTTGATTTGATATTAATGACTTACTTTAAACAGAAACATGCAAATCAAATTTTAATCGAATATGTAAGTAATATCAATTTTCATTCATTTAACAGCATGTTGAAAAAAAATATTAAGCCCATATTTAATTTGATAAGGATTAGTAAGGATTAGATTTAATTTTTTAAACAATGAAACTGAATTTGGATTTGCTCGTAGCTATTATGCCCTCTCGATAGGGTGCGTGATCACATTGAGATGCATCCTAATTGATCATTAACATTGTTTACACATTTAGGTAGAATTTAGTTTGAACATATAGATTTGAAGACAATTCACACCTCCCTGAATGAAGTATTAAAAATATAAAGAGTCAAGTCAAATCGCAAACTCATATTCTTAATCATCAAATCTAAAACAACTTTCTGACACAAATAGCACAGTGAGGTTCAATTTAAAATTGTTTAGGCACAATTTTGAAGGCTATTTATCCAGTAACACACATTTTGAATTCTCCGGCTTGCAGCCTTGATTATATTTGGCTGCCACATATGCCAAGGGAGTTTGCTAGAGGAGCCCACATTGTTAGTATTGCTACTACGCTGCCATCAAGTTGGCAATATGAAAGTGACCTCGCGTATTATCAAAATGTTAAGGCATATTTTAGAGAAATGATATATTACAGACAGCAGCAGCTTAAAGTTTTGTTACTTTCCTTATATTTTCAGAAAAAATATATTCGTTCGAGGTACCCTGAATGTTACGATTTAAGTTAATTTTCTATTGCAACACAGTGGGCTGCACCTTTGAGCGTTCAACAAGATGTCAGTGTAAATAAATAGTCAAATTTAGAGGTAAAATATTTCTGACCACCCTCTTAGACTTCTACTTGCACCACTCACTGTGACAACGTCCGATAGATCTCAGTTTGGCAGACTGATGTCTTTATTTCAATGCCTTCACTCATTACTGTTATACCAATCGGTAAATGCCAAATAATGAAAATAAATGCTTGTTTTCAAATTGTTTTCTCGAAAGTCGCACTTATTATAGTTTAATTTGATCTTCAGTTGAAAGCTTGTCTTTTATATTTTATGTATGTATGAATATGAATATTTTTTTTATAATTCATCATCGCGTAAAAAGCGATTAAACAATTGACGTAACCTTTGTAAAATTTAACCGGATTTAATCTTGTAAAATAAATTTGTTATAACATTAGCTAATTATCGCCTGGGGAAATTAAACGCAGACATGTACTGTTTCAATTCATTTTGAAGGAGATATATAGTACAAAGTCGCAAAACAAAATAATCATCACCAGTCCAGATAAAAATCGTGAGCTTTTTTGGATATAAGTAGAATTGTCTTTGACTTCCATATATATAATATGGATATATTAATTTGTATAATTCAATTATTTTACAATGTGTTATTGAACACAATCATTGCATGAAAAATTATCTTGATATATCGACATGCCTATGTTAAAAACACACACACAAAATTAAATGGAGGGCGTTTGACGGACTCTTAACAAAGAAGAGCTCGGTGGATTACTTACTTTTATTCTACAATCTGACAATTTTTCTGACAACGCGGAAGAGCTACGTGCCCCCAATCAACAAATACCACTTCCGGAGCCAATTGAAATTAAGGCTGCAGACAGAAACTACATTTCTCTATGACAGCATGATGTTGATATTTCTCCCATAAGTGTATCCACAACAAATGCAAGCAAGAACCTCAATACAGAATTTGTGTTTGTCAATATTCTTATCGTTCCAGATTTTGTGATTTGGCAAACGTTTTACTTAACTTATGGCAAATAAATGTGTTGAACACTCCAAACATTCAAAAAACCCGATAACGGGAATTTGTGTAAAATTTTAATCAATAAATTTGAACTGAGCGCCATATGAAGAATTAGTATCACGACAAAAAAAGTCATCTCAATCAGTAATATTCACCTTCCGAGAAATTGAGTTCAAACAAACTATTTAGAGATTTAATGATTGAGACCATGTGAATAAATTATTTGTCATCAATCAGAGTAAGTTGACAATAACTCCTTTGTCTTCCTTTGATATTCTAAGATTTTAACAGGCAAGCATATGGTTTGACGGGATAACGCATACATATTGATTAATTGTTATTGTGAAAAAATGAAATTCCTAAGGATACTTTATGCTATATCAGCTCTGGCTCAACAGTTTAAAATCAAACCTTTTCGCCTTTGCATGCTCCAGTGTTTCAGAATAACCGAAGAGTAAATGTCAAATTGAGTGCTAATATATTGACATATCGGCAGTGGCAAGTTGCTTAGCATCGACATGATATCATTTTAATAACCAATCATCGTTTGTCATCTGCTCGCTAATCACAACATCACCTAATAATCTCTCATAAAACTAGCATGCAGTACTTAAATGTTAATTAGCAATATCATCGGTCATGATTGCTGTTTTAGTGAGATTTGGGTCACTATGTTATTTGAAATTTCATTACAATCAAAAAGGAAACGGACTGATTTCGTTTAGATCTGACTTGCAGTTTGACAATTTCCATTTCCTATTTTCAGGATCCACTTATTTCAAAAAAACAGTAATTTAAAATTCGAATTATTGAACTTATTTAAGTAATTAATATCATTGAAATAAACTCAGTGAGAAACTATTTGTTTTGGTTTTAACATATTTCCACATCGTTGAATTAAGGAAATGTAAATTGAATCAGTGAATACATTTATAATAATAAATCAATGACACAGTTGTGCAGGAGCTGCGTGATGAAGCAGATATGTCACTGTGTCGAATTTGGGTTTAAAAGTTTGTAATTCACAAATGTACAGAGCTAGTTGTGGAGATCGCAATTAGCACGCTCATATGGAAATAGTCACGAAGGTTTCGTGTTACCTCTTCAGCATAAGCAATCTGCGATCATCATTAGCTCTTCATAACTTGGAATGATTCATATATGAACAGTGATAGTACCATTTTTGACCGAGTAAACTTAATTTAGATACTCCGACTTAAGGAAATTTACAGCTTAATCATTGAAATAGTGAAAAAACAATGCACTAAATGGATTCTGCAAACACATTCGCATAATTAAAAAATGAGAACTGCAGCCAAACTCAGCGAGGAATGAGTGAGATTCTAGTCTGTGCTATAAATGCATTGAAAATTAGCATAAATGCATGTTTAATATAATCTTTCTTGTATATACCTTTCCTTGTATATAATATATATATATATATATATATATATATATATATATATATATATACGAAACTGTGTTAATAATAAATGGCAGCCAAACAAAATCAAGGCTGCCAGCTCGAAAATATGTCCTCACTTCCTGGGGTGCTCACATTCCTCAAAATTATGCATACGAAATTCTAAACTTGAACCCTAATACCCTGCTTATGTTATTCATTATTCAATACGTTTTGAATCTAGTGACTGCGCTAATGCGTTTGCCATGTCCAGTTAATGCTTACTTTATTAAGGCTTCCATTAGTAAAGTGAGTAGGGTCTTAAAATCCAAGTTTCCAAGTCAATTTCTACTTAAATAAGTAAGTAATATCAATGTCCAAATAGCATGCATTTCAAAGTAGGCATACACTTCATGTACTGTACAAAGTTTATCTCATTTTAACCCTTTGCTCCTGTCCTACTGTATGACGTTCTCGGAAAATGTATCAGTCGCATCAAGTATAACTTTCAACAAACTGTACAAATAACAATAAAACCTCCAATATATGCGTATAATTTCAAGAATTGAACGTACTCGTAAGCTTCTCTTACCTTTTGCATTGTTCTATGATAATGTCATGCAAATTTTATTTATTTTTTGGATAGTTAATATCACTGTATCACTAATGACCATATTTGATCTTATAAACTAGTTACATAATTTTGGTGTCGACGCCATTTCGCGGCTTCAAACATTAACTATTTTAACATATAAAATGTAAAGTATATGCATATTTAATTGAGAATTTGCGCAAAGTAATTTCTCTATTTATATAAGTACCGAATCATTTACATTGTGTATTGATTGTTCGTTTTTCAGACATGGATTAAATGCACAACATATAAATCACGTTGAGATCCTTACACTTACAAACTTTAAGTATCTATTGCTTCAATTCAGTCCAGTCGCAATAGATACGTGGCATTTACAATGCATCATTGTAATTTTGCAGTCATTTATCATTTCGGAGCATTTGAGAAGTGAAAGCAGCAATCACACTTCTTCAAAAGTTTAACACCTTGCTAAGTACAATGTAGTTCATATATGCAGCATGTTAACAATGTAGCCATCCACTAATAATTATAATTTAAAATTCAAGTGTACTTAGGTAAACCATCTTCGTCCGACAAGTCAATTTGATTGTATCTTAACACGTGTAAATTTACAGCCTACAGCCTGCCTTCAGTGTGTCTGCTTAAAATGGTAAAGTAGAAATTATTGGGTAAAGAAAGATGGATTTGTTTTTAATCAATGCTACTTTGGACACGTCTGTTCAATTTCGGTATGCGATTTAAAGTCAGAAACCAGAATATTGGACAAGCAATATGCTTTGGAGAAATTAATAGAATTTCAAGTTAGTATGGATTGAAATTCGTTCATCTTTTTCTCTACTTTGATTGAAGTCTGCACTTCCTCCATGATTCACATCTGATCTACTCCAGTAACGTCAGTTGAGATAAATATGGCCAATGTAGTACATCGACGCCCTCATAAGATCTGAGGCGAATCATGCGGGGAGGAACTTTCGTCACGTCAAAGCAAATTCTAACCTGGTCATTCAAGTTCGAACCGATAGAGAATAGCGAGTTGGAAGAACCGCATATTCGGGGCTGTGATTTCTAAACAAATTATACATAGATGCGCGACGTGAATGTGACTCAAGAAGGTGAACATATTTCAAGTTGGATGTCCATTTCCCGATTTCGCGACATATGGCCTGCTTTCGATTGATATAACATCATTATTAAGACAACACTGACTTTATAGATCTTGATGGTCCAAGATATAATCTTAAGACATATGCGTATTTCTTGAAAGAAATAGCATACACATGTGAATAGAATTCGAAACTAGATAGCCCTAAAAATATTTTCATTTCAATGAGACAGGCAAAGCAGCGTGTTATTTAAGATATCTCGTTTATTTAGTATGTAAACAAAACGCATTAATTATTGGACTATATTTTAATGCAGGCAATTTCAGAGATTCAATGGGGAAACAATTGGTTGAGTGTACGCAGTCGCAGTTGATTAGATGAAGTTAAACTTCAAGCCAGGTTTCACACAATTTCAAGTCAATTTACACTTTAGTTCAATATATCTATTACTAATAAGAAAATAAAATAAACCAGTCATATTGATTATTTATTATAACCAATATGTAGTGTTATTAACTACCCAAAAAATAAATAAAATTTGCATGATATTATCATAGAACAATGCAAAAGGTGAGAAAAGCTTACAAGTACGTTCAATTTTTGAAATTATGCGCATATATTGGAGGTTTTATTGTTATTTGTGCAGTTTGTTGAAAGTTATGCTTGATGCGACTGATACATTTTCCGAGAACGTCATACAGTAGTACAGGAGTAATCGGTTAAAATGAGATAAATTTTGCACAGTGAATGAAGTGCATGCCCACATTGAAATGCATGTTATTTGGACATTGATATTACTTTCTTATTTAAGTTGAATTTGACTTGGAAACTTAGATTTTAAAACCCTTCTCACTTTACTAATTGAAGTCTTCATAAAATAAGCATTAACTGGACATTGCAAACTCTTTAGCACAGTCAATAGGGTCAAAAGGAACAGAATAATGAAAAGCACAAGTAGGGTATTTGGGTTCAAGTTTAGAATTTTGTAAGCATAATTTTGAGGAATGTGAGTACCTCTAGAATGTTGCGGGTATTTTCTTGCAGGCGGCCTTAATATTGTTTAACTGCCATATATATTAACACAGTTTGGTATGCATGGCAATAGTTGCTTAGGTAGTCTGGTTGCTTAAATGTAAAAGCGGAATACCTCCCATTTCAAAATCATTTCTGTACACAAATCTTTAAAATCTTGAAATGAAATTAACATTAATTTAAGCACAACTTGCGCAAATAAATTTTCAGAATAGTTAATATTTTCAAAATATATTATCATATCAGAGAGAGAAAATGTGTTCAATTTTTGACAATTAATTATTTTCTTTCCAATAAATGTTCTTATTTTATTTGGTTTGAACTCCTGTTAAGATACTTTGCAATTAAGGGCTAGAGAGATCTTCATTTTTAAGATTCAATAATATTTCTATACGAAAGCAGTAGTTTTCATCCTTCAGTAATCAATAAACTAGCAAATGATTCACAAAATTGTAATTGCAAATTTTATTGAACAATCGTGGCTGTGAACACATTCACCTCGGTAAGGAGGTTAACATATTTAAAAATCTAGAGTGATAAAGAAACGAGTTCCATTCATCAAATACCTGGTTAGCGTATTAACAGACTTATATACTTGCTGATCAGTTGAACATTTGTAAGCAGAATTTAGTAAGTATTTCACTCCTTTTCAACATAAAACTTCAACATTTTCCAATGCAAACCTTTGACATTTATAAGCGATAAATCCAATTGCACTTAACAAACTACTTGTGAATATCCATCAATTTCAACGTCTGGGTAAAAAGCATTGTGTAACTTACCAGGCAATCGACAATCTGGTTGTATTTCAAATAATTGTATCTAGAAATGTCAAATGGATTCCTTCATTCTTCACATGGAATCGTGCTAACCTATGGTTACCTGCATACTTAAGGCACCTAGCATATAGACACGAAACATGTTGACAATGCAAATGAAAGAAATACGTTGTCAAACGCTGTAGAAAATTCCTAGAAGAAATGGGATAAAGACAAATTGGTAGAAATCGCTTAAAATGCGAAATCACTCATACATTTGTCTTCAAATCTCGTAATTTTCAAGCATTTTGAACGATCTTATCACATGGATAATACTCGTTCCACTAACTCACTCACTGCTACATGCTCAATTGGGTAGGTCTTTTCCAAAAGATAGTTCAATGCCACGCATATTCCTATTTCCTGAGGTGTCAATATTTGGAATAATGCGTCATTCGACCGTTAATCTTCATCCTTATTCCTAATTAAGTTTTGTTCCGTAAATGACACAAATGCTAATATACTTCCATGTCACATTATTATCATGTAAAATATGACAGCTTCTATATTTTGAAAATCCTCTTGAAACTTGCTAAGAAACATGTATCATCGTCAAAGTTTGCAACACCTGATGTTGGCTGAATTGTTAAATGCTCGAGATAAGTAAGGACGGACATCTTCTGCCTAGTGAATTTGCTCAACTACGTATTTAGTGAGCAGAATTTATCGCAATTTCCAAATTAATAATGAATTAGCTGTGTTCGCATCCCCAGATGCTACACTTTCAGAACTATCTAGATTTTCTACGAATGCATCCATTAAGAATAATTGTAATCATATACAAACAATGTTCACTTCTGAAAATAATCTCAATCAAAACGATCTCGTTAACATTAAATTTACCCAACTTAAATGAATGTAGCTTTTATAGAGTGCTTGAGAAAAGTGTGGCAAACAACTGCCCCAGCATTATTGAGACAATGTAAAGGGTTACTTCAAAATCTATGCTATCGCAATGTTCTTAAAACCGTTATCCATACCGAGTAATCTTTATTTCTAAGCCGATTTGCTGCCTAAATAAAATAAAATTTGAATCTCAAAATTGCAAATTTAAATGATAGCAATCTTCATACGCGTCATACTTGGTAGTCAATGCAAAGGAGACTGCGTGCCGGATGATGGCATAAGAGATTCAAAGTGCCTTGATCATCAAAATTGAGCACTTGAATCTGCTTACTTGAACTTCAGTAGGAGGTCATTTATCCTGTTGATATATCTGTCGTGTAGATAAAGGGATTTTTTTAACAGTTGTTTCAAAAATGCAACTTTGATTTACTTTCTTGCTATTTAAAGTAGTAAATGTATGATTTTTATGCAAAATTCTTGGTGAATAAGTGAGTTCTTCTAAAATGGCTAAGTAGGAAGATGTTTTGTGCGCTTTTCATTTCAATGCACGTGGAGTCAATTATCAGTTTGAATCTTAAATAGATTTAAGCTCAATTGTGAATAAATTTTTGAGTACGAAACTTTATTTTTACAAACGTAACAATCAGTATTTTTTCGATATGTTCTTTTTGTTCAAACATCATTTGGTTCAAACACCGATTAGATAGTCTGCTGTTAAAAAGTTCTCATGTAGGACGAGCCTAGTAACTTTTAAATTCCACTCTTATTATGCGAAAGTTTTGCTCTTAAGTACGGATATTGCGTATGCAATTCATTGCTCCCGTTCAATTTTCGATATGTGTTTGGAGTCGGAACGTAGAATATTTCACTAATGTTATTTATCTCTTTAATGCCTCGGATGAATTGTTTGAATTTTAAGCTAGAATGAATTGAAATTCATTCCTCTTTTTCCCAACTTTGATTGGAGTCTGCACTTTCTCCATGATTCCCATCTGATATCCTCCATTAACGACAGTTTAGATAAAGATAGCCAATGCAGTACACTAACGTCCCCATAAGATCTGAGGCCACACACACTGGGGAAGACTTTTCGTCAAGTCAGAGCAAATTCTCACCTAGTCAGAAATAGAATGCTTACTGTTTGAGCAGCCTTGGAAGTATTTCAATTCTGCTCGGAGCAATTAGAAACCCTTAGCTTGTTGTGTCGTGCATGCAGACATACTTTGAATGGCATCTAAATAGCTAAATCGTTACCAAAATAGAGTATTATGGGTTGTGGCTCAAAATTCGTATGATTGCTATTTAGTGTCTGGTCCTATCCTCAAGTTACTAAGCACTTCCGAAATATTTTGACCTGAAAAGTACTTTGAATGGACATTTTTCAAAAAACCTAGACAAACTTCGATTGCTCAGCGATCTACCATTATAAAAAAGAATTTTTAAGGCTTTCATTAAAATTGACATTTTTTTGAACGGAACTGTGAACTCTGCTGGAATGCACAATACACGTTTTGATTGAATTTGAAATTTTAGTTCAGTCAATATGTGCAATACTTTCAACCCGTCACCGGATATGCTTTACTTGAACCCATTATTGCTGAGTTTTACCTAAATTTAGTTATGCAGATAGCTTTTCTTCTAAGAATTTACTACTTTGCTCAAAAATATCTTCAATTTTGAGATAAAATCATGCAAACATTGTGAGGGTTTGAATCTTTTCCATCTAATAGACAAGCAAATTGTCTATAAATTCAGTTGATGCAGATCATTACTTGTACTCATCAACAAATTCACCAAAACCGTCCCTCTATTCACCCTTCAGAATCATATATGGTTTTGGATTTGCAATGAGTGGAATCTTGCACGGTTTTGATTTCCCAGGTAATAAGTGTGTTTTCGCTCCGGTAAGAAGTTTCCTAATGGTTGACACTGTCATGCAAGTACAAATTGCTTTCTGCAAAACTCAGGCAATAAGATCCACTTCAATATAACTCGAAAAGCATTAAAAAATGTCGATAAAATTGCCAATTTAATCGTTTGCATTCTTGCTGATGCTTGTGCTGTGGAAATAGCTCATATGATTTTTTATCACACTCAATATGATTTGAAAGCAAAAAATTTACTTTGTACATTTGTTAAAATCTTTCTGAAGACTAGTAAATTTGTACACATTTATTTGGTTTTCAAACAGTATGGATGTCAGAGTTGCCAAATTTATAAATTAAAATCACACAAATCTTCAAATATTCCAATTGTATTATTCATGACCATTTGCTTTCTGATACAATTCATTTACCTCATTTAATTCGTTGATGTCTTTGAAATAATCTCAGTGAAAACACTTTATCTTGATATATATGTATATATATATATATATATATATATATATATATATACATTTATTCTAGGTGCGCATGGCGTGGAGTGTAAACAGGATGGGAAGCTTAGTCTTCCATCATGGCGGAGTATGTCAAAATACAATCATCACGGACATCGAAGCGAAGTTAGCTTTGTCGAAAATAAATCTTTCTTTTAATTAATAAATATACAGTTTTCTGCATCTTACCATCTCTGATGTCAAGCCGAAAGTATTGAGCAAAGTAACTAATGCATTTCTAGAATTTTCATGAATTGGCATTTGAAACAACAACACAAGCATATGATTAACTTGATTAAATACCATTGTAAACTCATCTACATGTGTTTACTTATCAAAAGTTGCCTAGCTCGACTCAATTAGGTAAGTTGATAATTCCAACTTTCAGGGAGTGTTTTTTAATTTAAAAAATTGTAATAACATTCCAATTTTTGAAAAATTTATTCGTCAAGTGATCACAAATCACAATTTGACATTCAAGATTGATTGTAAAAACTATAGACTACTGACTGGCTTATATACCAAAGGAAATACAAGGCGATTGTGAACAAAAAATAATTGACATAATACATGTACATACTTTTATGCATAAAGTAGGCTTTTTCACGATCTTCTTACTTTTTAATAGGAATAGGTGTTCAAACATCCCTTTCCATTATTTGATGCCACTGAGACATTAAACTTTAATTAAAATATGGATTGAAAAGCATATGATACAACTTTAAAGGAATTCCTAGAAGCTTCAAGTTCTTTTACAATATAATTATTTCTTTGAGTTATAAATAAGATTAGCTTGCGATTTTCGGAATTCTATGATCATTATCTGCAAAATAATGTTACTGCACTTCACAAATGCAACTCTTGCTTTGAATACCATTATTTAATAGTAAGTCATACGCTGTAAGAGGCGTCGCTTTCAACTTTAATTCTTCAGAATTTTCAAATCCCCCGCCTCAGGTTTCTCTATGGATTCTGCTACCGTCCCATCTCATCAACCGAATACGTAGACTCTACGTTGTCTGTAAGCTGTCTGGTCAAACCATTGGAATGAAGAATATTCAAAATGAACTACCTACTTAATAAATAAAGTAAAACATGGAGTGAAATTTGAATAAGTCAAGCTTACATTGGTCTAACGACATTATTTTCGGAGTCTTTAACATATTTTTGACCTTAAACTAACTGCTTTCAGTTGGGCTGTTAAAATTGCCAAATCACCTGTTGGATTTTTATCGATTTCCCAAAAAAATGGTGAAACGAAAGCACTGTAACGATCAAGCATCTCATACTAACCAACTAATTAACTAACCAAATTACAGATGGGCCTGCTCACCTCTCCTAGTAAAGAAAATGCATCAATCCCTTTCCCTCATCCTGACGCATTTAAAGCACTAAAAGGCATCTTGAACCAAAGTCATCACAAAAGAAATGTCTACACAATATATTAACCATTACGTTTGTGCTGTTCTAAACTACCAGCATTTGCAGGCGAAGACCGTGTCAACAACAGAATTCCTGTTCAAAAACCAAACTTTCAAACCAATAGGTATTTAAAGTTGTTCCAGTTTAAATTTGATGACATTTTATTAGGAAATATTCCGACTGGAATCAGACTGAAGTATTGGCATTCACACGTGCTTAGAAGTTCACACAGATGAAGTAGGGCAAATCTACCGGTGTTACATGGACAGTGTCTAACTTCGACTATCATCACAAAATCGTGCTTATAAAATAATGACTTAAAGTATAATATGCGTTTTTGTCTTGTCAATATTTTTAAACTTATTAATTTATATTGCTCATCTAATTGCATTTCCAGCTTTCTTAAATCTCTGTAAATTTTGATTATTTCAAGCAATTTCGTATTTTCCATATTACGTTATACTTAAATAAGCAAGTGGCAAGTGGGTAATTTGTTTAGAAAGCACAGCCTCGAATACGCAGTTCCTCCAACTCGCTATTCTCTATCGTTTGAAACTTGAATGACTAGGTGAGAATTTGCTTTGACGTGAAGAAAAGTCTTGCTGCATGCGTGGCCTCAGATCTGAGGAAGGCGTGGATGCACTGCATTGGCCATATTTATATCAACTGACGTTACTGGAGGAGATCAGATGTGAATCATGGAGGAAGGGCAGACTTCAATCAAACAAGAGAAAAAGAGGAATGAATTTCCATTCATACTAACTATAAACTCTATTTATTTCTCCAAAAGATATTGCTTGCCTAATATTCCACTTTCCAACTTTAAAACGCTTACTGAAATAAAACAATTGTGTCCAAAGTAACGTTAATTAAAAAATAAATCCACCTTTTATTTCCCAATAATTTCTAATTTACCGTTTTCAGCTGCCACACTGAAAGCAGCCTGCAGGTAGTAAATTCACACGTGTTAAGATTCAATTTAATTGAATTATCAGACGAAGATGATTTACTAAAATTCACTTGAATTTTAAATGATTTTTAATAGTGAATGGCCACATAAATAACATGCTACATATATGGGCTACATTGTACTTAGCAAGATGCTAAACTTTTGAAGAATTGTGATTGCTGCTCTCACTTTTTAAATATTCCAAAGTGAAAAATGACTGCAAAATTACAATTTTGCATTGTAAATGCTAAACATCTATTGCGAATGGACTGAATAAAAGCAGTAGATACTTAAAGATTGTAAGTGCTAAGTTCCCGAAGGGATTTATGTCATGTGCATTAGATCCAAGTCTGAAAAACGTAAAATCAATATACAATATAAATAGTTCGCTACTAATATAAATAGAGAAATTACTTGACGCAATTTCTAAATTTAATATGCATTTAATTTCCACTTATATAATGAAATAGTAAATGTTTGAAGCCGTGAAATGGCGTCGAAACCAAAATTATGAAACTAGTTTATCTGATTAGAGATGATCATTCTGTGAACCCATCGCCACTTGCTCATTTAAGTGCAATGAAATACGAAAATTGCAACAATAATTGTAACTTCACCATCTAGCTAAAAGTTGCAGCGATTCATGGGTGTTGGAAATACAGTTACGGGGTTAATATAAAATTGTTATTTTAGAAACGTTGGCAAGCCTAATTAGCATATTATACTTCAAGTCATCATTTTGAAAACACCATTTTTTTATGATAATTAAAGTCGGGTAACATCGATGTAATTTTGGGAGTGCAGAATTGAGAATACTCGGCCGCTGAATTGACTAAATTTCAATTGAATGATTGTTCTCACTACGAAAGATTTTATGGATTTTAAAATATATTTACTAATTGTTTTTTCACGCGTATTTCGAATCTACGTGTTTTGCATTGAAAGATAATTTCGATTCATGTACTTTCGGATTAATTGATTTTTTCTACCTCTATCTAGTTATCAGAATCATTTCTTACCCATGTTTAAATCAACTGATGCTTGAACAAATTCAAGACTCTATTTGGATATTGGACGTCATTATTTATTAGAAATATGTACAATGTGTGGGTTTTAAATTTTATATCTATAAGCTGCACATATAACTTGTAAATTCACTTGTAGCGGTTTGCCTGTTTATAAGTGTCTGAATATAAGGTGGAGTAACGGTGTTTAAGATGGGTTAGTTGAAGCGAACCAATTGGACGTATAGCATCAAAAGAATTTAGTGAAGATAGAATTGTGAGCTAAAATCGAATGCCTTAAATGAATCGAATATCTCTCCTGATTGTTTAACTCTTTCAAAAGCACTTTTAAACCAAAATTTGACACAGTAACGTATCTGCTTCATCGTGCAACTCCTGCACAACTGTGTCATTGATTCATAATTATAAATGTATTCACCGATTCAATTTAAATTTTCTCAAATTGACGATGTCGAAATATGTTAAAACCAAATCAAATATTTTCTCACTGAGTTTATTTGATTGTGTTCAAGAAAACATCATAAAGTAATTGAATTATACAAATTAGTATGTCCTCATTATATATATGGAATTCAAACATAATTCTTCTTATATCCAGATAAAATCACGCTTTTAATCTGAACTGGTAAATATTGTTTGTTTTTCGACTTTGTAATATTTGTCTCCTTCAAAATGAGTCAAAACAGTACATGTCTGCGTTTAATTTTCCTAGGAGATAATTAGCTAATGTTATAACAGATTTTTTTTTTCAAGTTTAAATCAGGTTAAATTATACAAAAGGTAATGTCAATTGTTTAATCGCTTTTTTCGCAATGATGCATCTCAATGTGGTCACGCACCATATCGTAGTGCATAATAGCCACGAGCAAATCCAAATTCAGTTTCATTGTATAAAACAAAAAAACTTATCTTTACTTATTCTTATCAAATTAAATATGGGCTGAATTTATTTTTTTTATTCAACTTGCTGTAAAATGAATGAAAATTGATATCACTTACATATTCGATTATAATTAGATTTTCATGTTTTCGTTTAACTTGACTCATTAATATCAAACCAAAAAATTAAAATATCGTGCTATAGACGAATGCTCCAAACTCATTCATTTTAATAGTAAATCTACCGTGATATATTCAGTCAAACATAAACAACAATTGAGGTTTCTATTTACATTTGAAGCACAATTTTGAGAGAAAATAATGCCATCACATTCAATGCCATGTATTTTCAGCAAGGAGGCGCACTTTGCTTGGTGGACAAATCCGTTAGGAATATTTATCGTTGGTAATAAGGCTAACATGCACTGTAAAGAAAATAGTTAAGTTTTATATTTAACATATGTATGAGTATGAATATTTTAATGCAATTCATCATTTTGCAAAATGCAATTAAAACATGCTGCTTTTCTTGTATTGGTTTACAAGATTCAAAATTTTCCATTGTAAATATTTTGCATATTTGCAATAAAGAAGTCATCATATTAGGTCTATAACGTTGCTCTGTCCGTCTGTGGTGAGGAATCGCCAGTTGATTGCAACTGCCAATTTCGTGTCAAAAAGCATGGGAAGTGAGTGTAGAGATCTAATATAAGTCTGTTTGCAAAAAATATTTTTTGTTGCATTAGAGTCTATTCGTGAATGGCATTAAGAATATTTTATGAACTTAGAAAGTGACGAATCAGATTCATATAATTTACAGTTAAAAGGAAGAAAAGTTATTTTAGTTGTTTTTTCTAGAAACATGTGGATTTTGGCATTATGTGGACATATTCTTATACATAATGTTTATTGTGTCAATTTTACAAACAAAGTTAATATTTAGCAACAAGTAAATACCATCGATCCTCATTTACAAATGAGGATATTTTCAATTGGTTATGAATTTGCATGTGATAGACAGTGAGAGCTGTATATGAGATCAGTTAACAGGAAGAGAAAATCAAAAGATTAAAAGAAATATATTTGCACTGTTCAATACTCATACACAATCCTTTTGAACTGGTAAGTAGTGATACTGTATGACATAATTCACTATATTAATTAGGCCTGATAATCAATTTTCCATCAAGGAACGTTTTATTAATTTTCACGTAAATTAATTAAACACAATAAATTAAAACTGTAAATTTTTCCATATTTGTGAAGCATTATGCAGAATTGACTCTTTCAAATTCCCTAAACATCTGGTCTATATTATATACTCATTACAAGCATTGATTTGCAGATTGACATTGTTTGTAGGTTGATATGGCTGATGGAAAATGTTATAACGTTCTAATATGTATGTGGTGAGGAATCGCCAGTTGATTGCAACTGTCAAATTCGTTTCAAATTGCATGGGAAGTGAGTGTAGACATCTAATATAAGTCTGTTTGCACAAACTATTGTTTTTTGATGCATTAGAGTCTATTCGTGAATGGCATTAAGAATATTTTTATGAACTAAGGAAGTCAGAAATCAGATTCCTAAAATTTACAGTTAAGAGGAAGAAAGGTTATTTAGTTAATTTAGCATTTTATGGACATATTCTTATACATAATGTTTATTGCGTCAATTTTACAAAAAAATTTGTTATTTAGCAACAAATAAAACCCATCCATCTACATTTGTGAATTTGCATATGAAACTTAGTGAGAGCTGTATATGAGATCAGTTAACAGGAGGAGAAAATCAAAGATTATAAGAAATATATTTGCACTGTTCAATGCTCATACACAATCCTTTTGAAATGGAAATGTTCTTCGTTTCGATTTTCAGATAATCTTCCTTTCATTCCACTAATTTGTGGCTCTCCATTTTAAGTTTCAGGCATTCTTTGAGCTTGAAAGC
The DNA here is from genome assembly GCA_000469805.3 of Hymenolepis microstoma. Taxonomy (NCBI): domain Eukaryota; kingdom Metazoa; phylum Platyhelminthes; class Cestoda; order Cyclophyllidea; family Hymenolepididae; genus Hymenolepis; species Hymenolepis microstoma. The sequence continues at coordinate 3,183,410 of LR215993.1, read as the reverse complement.
TTAGTTTTTATCCTCCATTGATAGCACTTGTGCAGTAGCTACCTGTCAAGCGTTTTGTCCTACATTTTAGCAACATACCAGCCTCCAAGAGTTGGAGTAATGAGGTGTGTGCATAACATTTAGGCTTATTTAGAAATCAAACTAAATACTTCTGAGAGCAAACCAACTTTTGGCAAAAGGAAAGAGCAGTAGAATGCATTTCACTATGAACTTTATATCAACAACCTACTCAGGAGTTGTGTTGATTGCACAAATATTTTGGAGGTAATGTGATTGTCGAATATGCGTCATACAACAATATAAAAACTAACTGAAGTAGTCTACCTAAGATCTTACACTTATATCGCATTTTTGAAGAAATGTGATTTCTGATGTCACTTCCAAAATACTCCAAAATGAAAAGTGATCGCAACATTACAATATTCCATTGCAAATGCTAGATATCTGTTGCGGCTGGAATAGATTAAAGTGTTAATATTGACCGCTTGAAAAAGTAAAATTTTCAACAAGATTTGTGTGATGGGCATTTAATCAATATCGGAAAAACTTACAATCAATATACATTGTAAATGATTCTCACTCGGCAACATTTGATGGGTTTTAGAATATTTTGACTGCCTGCAGTCTTATGCGATTTTCAAATCTTACTTGCGTTTCATTTAAATATGAATTCGCTTCCTCAATACATTTAAAGGGCTATTTACCAAATTTATGTTCATACTGATCAAGTGATTTTGTAGGAATAACGTGATCACCGTCCATGAAACACTTGTGCATGTGAAGTCGCAGATCACTTTCTCAGGCAGTCGATTTTCAGTTTATGATGAAAGAGACTGTATGTGTAAATTTTAGTTAAATCACTTCAACATTTTCGCAGAATTATGTCGACGTCTGAACGTCAACATTTTTGTTAGATAATGTGAATAAATTGATACCGGACACACATCCCATATCACTTATCGGATGTGAGTAATTTAACTTTTATTAAAAAAAAGGCAATTAAATCCTTTTCCATTTCATTAAAAGATGCTTTTCACTTTACGATAACCAAGCAAGAAAAGAATCTGCTTACACATCCACTTATTTCCCAATCAAAAATTCCTAATCAACAATAATAACTGACGTTCATTTCATTTTAAAACGGATTTCAGAACATATCTGAATAATCGTATTCTCATGCATATTTCGAATCTGCATTTCTTGCGTTGAGAGATAATTTCCATTCCACAATACGTTTTAATGGTTATTGATGATTTGATAAAATAAATGAACACCGATGTCTCACAAAGAAGGGATAATGAGAAAGATCTTAAATGATATGTGCTTCAAGTTGCAGAGCCTAACTCGTCTAAGCTTGCAAAGCGGAAGCGTCAAAGCAAGTATCTTCGAATATGGAAGATAACCTACCTTTGTTTCACCATTTTGAGGTAAAACATTTAGCGGATATTGAAGTGGTAATTACAAAACACAATCATTTGAGCACTCCATAATGTGCACTTTGTTGAACAAGAAGGTACTCATTCAACAATATACGATGCATTTGGAACAGTCAAGTGTGCAATCTCAGTAATCTTTATGTGGTCGACTCAATATAGGAGTTAGAAATCGATTTGTAAATATTTCTATTCGCCTGTCTCTGAAACGATAAATTAATTAAAAGAAAAATGGATGCAGGTAAACATAGATGGAAGTTCTATATAGTAAATTTAGTTGCTAACACCCTTAACTCATCTTTCTTGACAAATATCGTGGCAGACTCAAAATGGCGTGATTACCGTGACTTTCGTCCAATAAAGTAATTCAATCCTCCTGTCTTTCTACTTGTAGCGATTTTAATTTCACGATGTGGATGCATGAAGAGAATCTACTAACAATTCAACTCGCTTTCCAAATGTTGGCCTAATTCATCTAGTCTTTGCAAAGTTTATTTCAAGTCGAGTGAGGTTGAAGTAAGATGGCCTTAAAATGGCCTTCTTTCAGATAATTCTAAGGCAAATATCCGAGTCTACAATTGCACATTTGACCAAATGATTACTGAATTGGATAAGGTTAAAGGTGCATCGAGTAATGATGATAAACTCGAATGCATTGGAAACCAGTGCTATATATGAATGCAACATTATCAGATTAACAGTTGATGAAATTAGGGCATTTTGTGAACTTTGGTTAAGAGTAATATGGAAGATAACATTTTAACAGAATTGAGAGTTCACGCAAGTTAGTTCAGAAAAGGCCTAGTTATAGTCGTGGAGTATAATGTTTTAGAATGTGTAAATTGAATTAGTCGTGGAGAGGAGGAGGTCTTTTGACAAACATACATATCAAATCATTTTTCAAACACACATTTTGGGAGCTCAATTTTGCAGATAGCTATGAAGTGGAGCTTTGTTTAGCTTTGTTGAGTTCACTAAGACTGAACTAATCTTGAAAGTTTCTTATCACTTCATGTCTACTTAGTAGAGCATCAAAATGGCTACGCTATCTTGTCAAGGCGAATACAAATTCCTCGATAGAAGCAGCGCACAAGTCTAAAAATCCATCACTAAATAAGCAGTTAGAAAAGAATTTCTCATTTTATTGAAATGAGACATGAATTGGAAAGCGCAGACTACTAATTTGGCAAAGGCATAAGCGAGAAGAGATGCAGTCGAATACATAAATTAAAATACCTCATTTATACAAATTATTTAAAAAGATGTATTTACCTATTACAAAATTCACTGAATTCGAAAACTTCAATAAGTGGTAGTGCTAATGGCAAACAAATTAATATTTAATATTTAATATTATTAAACAGCCTTAGAAGTATTCCGCTTTTAATTTGAGCAAATAGAAACCCTTAGCGTTTTATGTCGTGCATACTAAACATTCTAGTCTTCTAGACACTACCTTCTAATTGTGTTGGTATATATTGCAGCCAAATAAAATGAAGGTTGCAGGGAGGAAAATTTAACTACGAAATACCCAGCATTTCGCATGCTTCAAAATTATGCCTACGAAATTCCAAACTTGAATTCTAAGTTCTAAAATATTGAAATTATTTCCTCTTTTCTTCTTCTTCGTTTAAAGTAAGCACTGCCTCCATGATTCCCTTCTGATATCTACCAGTAACGAGTGTTGAGATAAAGATGGCCAATGCAGTACACTGACACCTTCATAAGATCCGAGGCAGCAAATGCGGAGAAAAATTTTCGTTTAGTCAACGTAAATTCTCATCTAGTCATTAATGGCTAACAAATTAATATTTACGCAGTCTTTGAAGCATTCCGCTTTTACCCTGAGCAACTAGAATACCTTATCAATGAGTGTCATGCATACCAAACTGTGTTAATGTATATGGCAGCCAAACAAAATTAAGGCTGCCTGCACGAAAATAGATTCACACTCCTCGAGATGCTTGCATTCCTCAAAATTATGCTTACGAAATACTAAACTTGAACCCTCAATTCCCTACTTATGTTATTCATTATTCTATTCGTTTTGACCCTAGTGACTGTGCTAAAGCTTTTGTAATGCCCGGTTAAAGCTTTCTTTATTAATGCTTCCATTATAAAAGCGAAAAGGGTCTTAAAATCTGAGTTCCTTAGTGAAATTATACTTATATGAGTAAGTAATATCAATGTCCAAATAGCATGCATTTCAATGTGGGCACACACTTCATTCACTGTGTAAATTTTATCTCATTTTAACTCATTGCTCCTGTCCTACTGTAGGAAGTTCGCAGAAAATATATTCGGCGCATCAAGGATAAATTTTAACCAACTGCACAAATGACAATAAAACCTCAAATAAATGCGTGTAATTTCAATAATTGAACGTACTTGTAAGCTTCTCTCACATTTGGCATTGTTCTATGATAATATCATGCCAATTTTATTTATTTTTTAGGGTTGTTAACATCATTAAATAATGATAATAATAAATAATGAATATGACAAGTTTATTTTATTTTCTTATTATTAACATATATATAGAACTAAAGTGTAAATTGGCATTAGATTATGTGAAAATAAGCATTTGAATAACGTGTGATGAGATATCATTAAATTATACGGCAACAGCATTAACAATCGAGATGCTCTTCAAAGTATGTATGAATGTGTGTATGCACGGGTCAAATTGCTAGCGGTCTCTAATTACTCAAAGAAAAAGCTACATATATGTGCCACATTGTACATAGCGAAAATGCATTTCGCACAAAAGTGTTAGTAATTCCAGCTTTATATTCGCCAATATTCTCGAAATCTGTTCAATTATAAAGTTAACAAGCTTGATCTATTTAAGGACTATTTAGCAGAAGCATTTCCTGCCAGAGATTAAACGAAATGGAGTCCGAATGGAATGCAACATGATTGAAAATTTACCAGTCAGCTCACTTTTCATATAGGTTAGTTTATATCGGTGGGTTTACAATGATGAAATAACAATCTAAAGCAATTAGTTCACTTCAGTTCTCGTTTTCATCCACATTGTCAAGTAATTATCAGCTCAACAGAAATATTCATGTAGAGCAATTGCGAAGTTTTCAAATAAAAGTGCAGCTTACTTACCTTACAGCTAAATATTGTACCTCCTATTGTTAGTATTGCTACTTCGTTGCCATCAAGTTGGCAATATGAAAGTGACTTCGCGTAATGACAGAATGTTAACGCACATTTTAGAGAAATGACATATTCCAGTTAGCAGCTTATAGTTTTTTTAGTTTTTTTATATTTTCTGAAAAAAATATCTTTTCGAGGTACCCTGAATGATTAAAGTTAATTTTTATTTTGACTTTTGACCGTTCAACAAGAAGTCAATGGGCACATTTCGAGGTAGAATTATTGTGATACCTCTTTTGGACTTTTGCACCACCCATTTTAACAACGCTCGATAGATCTGAATTTGGCAGAATTATCTCTTTATTTCAATACTACCACTAAGAACTGTTATGCCAAACGTTTTATGCCAAATAATAGGAATTTGTGTTTGTTTTCCAATTGTTTGCTCGAAAGTCGCACTAATTATAGTTTAATTTGATCTTCAGTTGAAAGCTTGTCTTTTATATTTATGCATGTATGAATATTAATATTTTTTTAATAATTCATCATTGCGTAAAAAGCAATGAAACAATTAACGTCACTTTTGTGTAGTTTAACATGATTTAAAATTGTAACATAAATTTTGATACAACAATAGCTAATTATCTCCTGGGGAAATTAAACGCAGACATGTACTGTTTTAATTCATTTTGAAGGAGACAAATAGTAAAAAGTCGAAAAACAAATAATCATCACCAGTCCAGATGAAAAGCGTGAGCTGATTTGGATATAATAAGAATTTTTTTTAATTTCATATATATAATATGGTTATATAAATTTTTTTAATTCTATTATTTTACAAGGATTTTTGAACACAATCATTGCATGAAAAATTAATTTTGCATACTCCGACTTAAAAAAATTCGAAAAATGGCTTGTGTAAACAGACTTATATTAAATATCTACACTCACTTCTCATGCATTTTTTCACAAAATTGGCAGTTGCAATGAACTGAAAAATCCTCACTTCATACAGATTTGAACATTATTACATTTTCCATCAGCCATTTCAACCTATAAATAATTTCAATCTGCAGACTAATGCTTTTAATGAGTATATTATATAGATCAGATAATTAGGGAATATGAAAAAGTCAATTCTGTATAATACTTCATAAATATGAAAAAAATTTATAGTTTTAATTTTTGTGTTCAATTAATTTACTTGAAAAGTAATGGATGTTTTTTGGTTGAAAATTGATTATCAGGTCTAATCAATATAGTGAATTTTGTCACAAACAATCACTACTTATTTATTTAAGTATGATGGGATATCGGAAATTGAGGAGACAATAACTTCACTACTTTGCAGTTACACGAGTAATAAGAATTCGTAATGAAGAAAAACATTGGCAAGCCAACATAGCATATTATACGTCAAGTCATCATTTTGAAGTACAATCTTGTGGTGAAATCCGAGTTTCGAAAGCTTTAGCATTGTAAATTGTTTAGTTTTAGCCTTACGATTGATTGGCTTCAAAAAATAATAAAATGACTGGAGGGTGTCAATTTACAGGATTTCAGATAACTTTTGACTAAATACATTCTAATGCCCTTTTCGAAGCTACGTCTCTTAAAATGAGAGATGATTTTGATTATTATTATAACAATGAATGTGTTAAACTACGCATTATAAGTATATTTTGTGCAAAGCATTATTTTTTCATTTAAGCTTACAATTTTTGACACAAAATAAATGGTAGGCGTTTAACAGACTCTTATCAAAGAAGATCTCTGTGGAATATTTACGTATATTCTACACTCAAACCGAAAATTTTTCTCACAATGTGAAAGAGCTGCGCGCCTCCAACCAACAATTACCACTTACAAAGCCAATTGAAGTTAAGGCTGCAGACTGAACATACATTTTACCAAGACAGCATGATGTTGATATTTCTCCCAAAAGTGCACCCACAACAAATGCAAGCTAGAACTTCAATGCAGAATTTGTGTTTGTCTAATTCGTAGCCTTCCACGAGGCACATCACTATGATATTTATTTAATGAATTAAAGCAAATTGATCAAAATGAGAAAGTGTTTTGCACAAAAAAAGTAATCATATGCAACAGTAATTTTTGGTGGCAGGAAGCCACCAAGTCTCAAAGACGCCATGGTTAATACAAGCCTGGTCATTCAATCTTCCACAAGCTCTTAGGTGACACAAAGCCAATTACATTATTTTCGAATGTCGGTGTACTTAACCTCAGATTCTTTAGTGAACGCAGACTGTTTTGTTGAAATTGTGTTTTGCAATAATCTTTAATGTTAATGCTGCATTTAATACCCCTAAACAGTGATCCGATAAAGAGTTAACATGAAATTTCTTTTATTATTTGTTCTAGCTAATTTGCATTTAGCTCTGGTTTTATTGATTTTGCGAATGTGTATGCGAAATCTATTTAGAGCTCTGTGTATTTACTATTTCAATGATTAAACTGTAAATTTTTTTAAGTCGGAGTATGTAAAATTTTGTTTACTCGAACAAAATCGGTACTATCACTGTTTATGTATGAATCACACTAAGTTATGACGAGTCAATGATGATCGCAGACTGCTTATGCTGAAGATGTTAAACGAAACCTTCGTGACTGTTTCCATATGAGCATGTTAATTCCGATCTACACAACTAGATCTGTACATTTTCAAACTATTATATTTTAAACTGAAATTCGACACAGTAACATATCTGCTTCATCAATCTCAACTCCTGCACAACGGTATCATTGATTCATAATTATGAATGTATTCACTGATTCAATTTACATTTCCTCAAATCGACGATGTCGAAATATGTTAGAATCAAATCGAATAGTTGCTCATTGAGTTCATTTCAAAGATATTAATTTCTTAAATAAATTAATTAGTTCGAATTTTAAATTACCGTTGTTTTGAAAAAAGTAGATTTAATAAGCGGGAATTGGAAAATGTTAAATTGCTAATTTGATCTATACAAATCAGTCCACTTTATGTTTGATTGTAATGAAATTTTAAATAACATATTGGCCCAAATTTCATTAACACGGCAATCATGACCGGTTGTATTGCTAATTAGCATTTAATTGCAGTACGTTAATTTTATGAGAGATTATAAGTTTAATTAATTAATATAGTAAAAAGCACCAATGGAGCTAAGCAGGAGCAATCTCTGATGCTGTGACTAGCAAGCAGATGACAAACGATGAAATGTTTTAAAATGATATCATGTCGATGCTAAGCAACTTGCCACTGCCGATAAGAATCCCAATTGTACATTTACTTTCGGTTATTCTGAAACATGGGAGAATGCAAAAGCAAAAAGATTAGATTTTAAACTCTTGAGCAAGAGCTGAAATAGCATAAAATATCCCGTTAAATTTCATTCTTTCACAAAAACGATTGATCAAGATGTATGTGGTAACCCTTCAAGTCAAACACTTGCTTGTTAAAATCTTAGAATATCAATGGAAGGCAAAGATTATATTGTCAACTAACTCTGATTGATGACAAGTAATTTTTTATACGCATGGTCTCAATCATTGAATCAGTGAATATTTTGTTCCATCTCAATCTCTTCGCAGTTGAATATTACTGATTGAGATAACATTTTTTGTCGTGAAAGTAATTCCTCATATGGAGCTCAGTTCAAAATTATTGTTTAAACTTTTACACAGATTCCTCCTATCGGGTTGCCTAGGGTGTTTGAAGTGTTCATCACATTAATTTATTATAATTAAAGTAAAGCGTTTGCCTAATCATAAAACCTGGAACGATAAGAAGATTGACAAACACAAATTATGTATTGAATTTCTTGCTTGAATTTGTTGTGGATGCACATTTGGGGGAAATATCAACATCATGCTGTCGTGTTGAAATGTATTTTCAATCTGCAGCCTTAACATCGATTGGCTTCGTAGGTGGTAATTGTTGGTTGGAGACACGCAGCTCTTCCACGTTGTCAGAAAAATTGCCGGTTTCAGTGTAGAATATAAGTAAATCATCCACGGAAGTGTTTTTCAATTTAGTCCTTTTAGTTTTTATATCATTCTAGATTTTTGAATGTGTTAACTTCCTTACCAAGGTAAATGTATTTAACGCCTCGATTTTTTAATAAAATTTGTAGTTAATATTTCGTGAATCATTTGATAGTTTTCTGATTATTGAATGATCATAACCACGTATAGAAATATCACAAAAAACTTAACAAAAAAGATACCTCAAACCACCAATTGCAAAGGCTCCTAACGGTCATTTAAACCAAATAAGATTAGGTGAATTTGTTTTAAGAAAAATAATTAATCGTCAAAAATTGATCACATTTTCTCTGTCTGACTTTGAAAAATATTGAAATTATAAACTGTTCTGAAATTTCATTTACACGGTTTGTGCTTAAATTAATTTAAGTTTGAATTGACGATTTTACAGATTTGTGTGCAGAAATGACTTTGAAATGAAAGGTTTTTTAAACGGATTACACTCTTTCAATTAATTAGTTTCTACGGCATATCATTATTTGTGTATTTCAGTGCAATACTTTAATTGTCGAATATCGATCGGCAAGAGAAAATTGAGAAGAAATTTTTTAATATTTAAAACAATTTAACAATCGAATTCATAGGAATTCAGTCTGCATGAAATTTAGTGTTGTTCACAAGATGTAAATCGCTGAGATATCTGTACAAAATGCAGAAACTTTCTTCACTTCGAAATTAATCATATTCAGAGATTTAACCATTCTTTCATAACATCTGTCTTCGGAGGAGAGGATCAATAATTTTCATGGCGATAGTATATTAATGGAATTTGCACACATAATTATTAAAATTACATAGATATGTGTCCTTTGAATGAGTACGTGCATAAACAATAACTACAACAAACAAAACGTGGTCACTGGTAATGATTATCTCAATCGAGAAAACACCATTGCAATCATTTGCAGCCGATTTAAACAAAGATCGAAGATAAAGTTAACTGAAAATTTATGTCATAGCAGTGAAATTATATGTTTCTGGATTATTGATTCATGACCGATTTGCTGCTCAAATAATATCATATATATTATGAACGAAATTGTAAATTTGCATGTAAACATACAACGGTATTTTATGTCGCATTTGACAGCCAAAAAAGAAGCCACACACCAGAGATTTAGTTCCAAATCCTCAAATACTTTAATCAATAAAATTAAAAATTTTTTGTCGCATTTGGCAGCCAACAAAAGGGTAGCACCAACAAAAGAGATTTAATTTCCAAAACTTCAAGTACTTTCGCAACTGCTTATTTGAACTTCAATAAAAGGTCAGTTTTGCTGTCGATATTTTGATTGTAAAACTGTTGTTTGAATACCGGAATTTTGCTATAATTACTGGCTATCTGACTATGTCAATTTCAGTGAAATTACAAAGGAGAAAGAATGACCGTGTACTCTTAATTGAATGTTTGCCAATATTTTAAAAGTAACAATTTCATGTCACTCCTGTAATAACATTTCACCATCCCATAATTCGATGCAACTTTTATCTATTTCAAGCATATGTCACAGAATGATCATCTTTTATCCGATAAATTAGTTGCGTAATTTTGATGTCGACGCCATTTCATGGCTTCAAACATTTACTATTTCAACATATAAAAAATTTTAATTACTTGCATATTAAATTGAGAAATTGCGTAAAGTAATTTCTTTATTTATATTAGGGCCGAATCATTTACATTTTATATTGATTGTACGTTTTCAGACATGGATTAAATGCACATCATATAAATCCGTTGAGATCTTTCGACTTACAGACTTTAAGTATCTATTGCTTCAATTCAATCCAGTCGCAATGCATACTTAGCCTTTACAATGCAATATTGTAATTTTGCAATCATTTATCATTTTGGAGTATAAGAGAAGTGACAGCAGCAAACACATTTCTTCAAAAGTTTATCATCTTGCCAAGTACAATGCAGCTCACATAGGTAGCATGTTAACAATGTGGCCAATTACTAATAATAATCATTTAAAATTCAAGTGTACTTTAGTAAACTATCTTCGTCTGACAAGTCAATCTAATTGAATCCTAACACGTGTGAATTTACATCCTGGTTTCAGTGTGGCTGCTGAAAATGGTAAAGTAGAAATTATTGAGAAAAGAAAGGTGGATTTATTTTTTAATTAATGCTACTTTAGACACGTTTGTTTAATTTCGGTATGCGTTTTAAAGGCAGAAAAAAGAACATTGGAAAAGCAATAGGCTTTGGAGAAATTAATCGAATTTCAAGTTAGTACAGATTGACATTCAGCGCTCTATTTTGCTACTTTGATTGAAGTCTGCACTTCCTCAATGATTTACATCTGATATCCTCCAGTAACGTCAGTTGAGATAAATATGGCCAATGCAGTGCATCGACGCCTTCATAAGATCTGAGGCCACGCATGCGAGGAAGACTTTTCGTCACGTCAAAGCAAATTCTCACCTAGTCATTTAAGTTCGTAACTAGAGAGAATAGCAAGTTGGAGGAACTTTAAATGTGCGACGTGAATGTGACTCAAAAAGGTAAACATACTTTAAATTAGATGGCTATTTCCTGAATTTGCGACATATGACTTGCCTTCAATGGTTCAATGTATAATCTTAAAACATATGAGTATTTCTCGAAAGAAATTGTATACATGTGAATAAAATTTGAAAGTAAATTGCCCTAAAAATATTTTCATTTCAATGAGACAGACAATGAAAACACACTGTAAGAATGTGGAGAAGACCATAGCTTTTTCGGAATGCAAAGTGGCGCGTTCTTTAAGATATCTCGTTTATTTAATATGTAAGCAAAACGCATTAATATTGGACTGTATTCTAATGCCGGAAATTTTTGAACTGCAATGAGGAATCCATTGATTGAGCGAAAGCAGTCGCTGTTGATTAGAGGAAGTTGAACTTCATGCCAGGTTTACAAGATTTCAAGTCAATTTACACTTTAGTTCAGTATGCATGTTATATATATGTTAATAATAAGAAAATGAAATAAAATTTTTATCTTCAGTATTTTTAATTAACATTATTTTTTTATATTAACTACCCAAAACTTAAATAAAATTTGCATGATATTATCATAGAACAATGCAAAACAACGAGAGAAGCTTACAATTACGTTCAATTCTTGAAATTATACCCATTTATTGGAGGTTTTTTTGCCATTTGTGCAGTTTGTTGAAAGTTATCATTGATACACACTGATACTTTTTCCTCGGACGTCATACAGTAGTACAGGAGTAATAAGCAAAAATTAAATAAACTTAGCTCAGAGAAGGAATTGCATGCCCAAATTGAAATACATGTTATTAGGGCATCGATATTACTTACTTATTTAAGTAGAATGAAATAATAATTAAAGTAAGCATTAACTGGACATTGTAAACGCTTTAGCACAATCACTAAAGTCAAACCGAATAGAATAATGATTAACATAAATAGGGTATTGAGTTTCAATTTTACAATTTTGTAACTGTAATTATTACATTTGCGGACATCCGACAACACAACCTGCAACCTCAATTTTGTTTGGCTGCAATATATGCCAACACAATTAGAAGGTAGTGCCTGGTTGAGTAATATGCTTAGTACGCACGATGTAAAACGCTAAGTGTTTCCATTTGCTTAAATTAAAAGCGGAATAATTTTAAGGCTGTTTAAATTATTTATTTGCCATTAATGCCTACTTGCCACTTATCGAAGTTTTCGAAAGCATTCAATTTTTGACTTTAAGAACATCAAAATACGTATTCCGTATTTTTTTGGTTTTGACGTGCCTTTTGCTATTTTAACCACATTTTGACACAATGTAAGCATTTAAATTTTAAGGCACCACTTGTTAACTTCGATTTCCATATCCTAATTATCCAATCAGTCGTTTTATCATATTTTCGCATATTTTAACATTTACGTAGAGAATCTTTGCCGAATCAACATCTCTAAGTAAAGTTAATGTGACATAAGTAAGCCAAATGTAGCATGAATAAATCAATCCTATGATTGCTGTTCTAACTTGGATTTTAAAACAAACTGCGAGCTGCGTAGTTCAACGCAGTTAAATGTTTGCCTAATTCACAAATCCTTCGCTCGACTCAGACTTCATTTTAATGAAGCGGTTTGCATCACACCTCAAGCATCTCACCGTATAAGTCCAAACCTGGGATGTATTAACAGACTTACAGATTGCTGTTATTTACGTTTGCAAGATAATATTTTCCAATTACAATGCGACACAAGGAACAAATGCCAATGAAATAAGTTTGAACTGGGTTTTTAAAAATCATGTTTTATTTTAATTAAATGGAAAAAAAATAGATAGACAAAATTTAATACTTTCATAAATCAATATCTATGTAGGTGATTAAGAATTATTTCCTTTTGAAATTTAATCTATCCAATCAAAATAAATGCGTGGAAGATTTAATTAAAAATCAATATGATTGCACTTAGAGTACTTATAATGAAAAATGGTTAATGAAACAAGGTATCAGTGATTCGAACAATTTCTCAAGTGCTTTGCTCATTTTTATTTAATTTCGAATGAGCGAATAAGCAAATAAGGAAAATAAAATTTGTGATTTATGTTTTCTCTATTTAAATTCATAAAGCGCGTATTGTCTTAAAATATAAATGTCAAAATAAATTTGTAATTGATTAAATGAGTAATATCACTGTTCAAGTAGGATTCAGTTCAATGAAGATAGTCAATAATTATCACTTAACGCCTTCTACAAATGATATTTTTGCAGATCTTATCTTGTAAAAGCTCTGTTTTGTTTGAATAATAATGAACTTTAAATGAGGTACGCGATAGACTGATTTTGACATGGTGCACCCTAGGATACGTATACTCATACGGCAAAAAAGCCTTTAATCTGTCAGTTGACTTCCGATTTCAAAATACACTAACTCCACTGTATGTAATAAGTAACCGCCTTTACAGCATTCATCTTTCCTTTTTCTCAACTTCTGTGTCTGTCTCATTTACAGCTGCGAATCTCACCTTTGTTCCTCCTCTTGACTTTTGGTCACTTCAAAGTTCCCTCTTCCGTGAAGCCCGAAGTCAACTAAAGGCCGATCATAAGGCCGATCATATGGTATAGATAAATTTTCCCAAAAAAAGCAAAATCCATACTGTAACTAATACGTATTTAATTCAGAATTCCTCACTTTGATATAACTACTTTCTCAATTTCAAATCTCACACAATAGTGTCATTGATTCGTATTTAAAATGGAACTGCAGTTTTATTTTATATTTCAACCTATCGATGCCATCGAAATTTGTTTGATCTTAAATACAAGGCAAAGTTCTTTCCATGGAGCTAACTTCAGCGATAGCACTTATGATAATAACGAATACATGATAAATGAATACCAATCTTTATTATTCATGAAAAAATTGTCGCCGTCGACAGCTAAATCACCGTATTTTTTATAAATCTTTGTTGTATATTTAACATATATTCAATAAAAGGCCTTCTAAAAAATGAGGACGGAAAATAAGGAAATATGAAATTGACTCATTCAAATAAGGCCTCAGCAAAAGTCTTTGTAACACTTTCCAGTGTGACAAATTTTGAGGCAAAATATTTTGGTAAGATATTGACCAAAATTCCATTACAACAGCACACATAATTTAGTGATTTGAAATTATGACATTCAAATGTTCTTGAGAGTCCTATTTAATATAATTATTCTGTTTACCGAAATCTTTCAATCGGGGATTCTTAAAGCGTTTTTAAAGTTGTTGTCGAACTTTTTGGACTCCTTCATCTAGCAGCAAAACGAGTTGCATTCATTGAATACCTGGTTAGCGGATAAAAAGACTTATATACTTGCAGATCAGTTGAATATTTGTAAGTAGAATATAGTGAGCATTTCACTCTTTTTCAGCATAAAACTTCAACATTTTTCAATGCAGACACTTGGCATTTATAAGCGATAAATCCAATTGCATCTAACAAACCATTTGTGAATGCCCACCTGTTTTCAACGCCTGAGTAGAAAGCATTGTGTAACCTACCGGGCAATCGACAATCTGGTTGTAGTTCAAATAATTGTATCTAGAAATATCAAATGGATTCCTTCATTCTTCATATGGAATCGTGCTAACCTATGGTTACATGCATACTTAAGGCACCTAGCATATAGACACGAAACATGTTGACAATGCAAATGAAAGAAATACGTTGTCAAACGCTGTAGAAAATTCCTAGAAGAAATGGGACAAAGACAAATTAGTAGAAATCGCGTAAATGCGAAATTACACGCATATTTCTCTTCGAATCTCGCAATTTTCAAGCATTTTGAACGATCTTATAACATAAATAATACTCGTTTTACTTTCTCACTCACTGCTACATGCTCAATTTGGTACGTCTTTTCCGTCCAAGTAAGGACGGACTTCTTCTGCCTAGTGAATTTGCTCAACAACTTATTTAATGAGCAGAAATTATAAAAATTGCCAAATTAATAATGTGTTAGCTGTGTTCGCATCCTCAGATGCTAAACTTTCAGAACTATCTAGATTTTCTACGAATGCATGCATTAAGAATAATTGTATTCATATACAAATAATAATCACATCTAAAAATAATCTTTATCAAAACAATCTCGTCGACATTAAATTTAGGGAACTTAATTGAATGTAGCTTACACAGAGTGCTTGAGTAAAGTGTAGCAAACAACAGCCATAATATTATTTATAAAATGTAAAGGGTTACTTCAAAATCTATCCCTTCGCAATGTTCTTAAAGCCGTTATCCATACGGAATAATCTTTATTTCTAAGCCGATTCGCTACCTAAATAAAAAAAATTTCAAAATCGAAATTGCAAATTTGAATGATAGCAATCTACATACATGTCATACTTGGTAGTCAATGCAAAGGAGACTGCCTGCCGGATGATGGCATAAGAGATTCAAAGTGCCTTGATCATCAAAATTGAGCACTTGAATCTGCTTACTTGAACTTCAATAGAAGGTCATTTATCTTGTTGGTATATCTGTCGTGTAAATAAAGGAATTGTTTAACTGTTGTTTCAAAAATGGAACTTTGATTTACTTTCTTGCTATTTAAAGTAGTAAATGCATGATTTTATGCAAAAGTCTTGGTAAATAAGTGGGTTCTTCAAAAAAGGCAAAGTAAGAAGATGGTTCGTACGCTTTTCATTTCAATGCACGTGGAGTCAATTATCAGTGTGAATCTTAAATAGATATAAGCTCGATTGTGAATAAATTTTGAGTACGAAAACTATATTTTTACGAACTCAACAATTCAATTTTTATATTTCCTTTTGTTCAAACATCATTTGGTTCAAACACCGATTAGATAGTCTGCTGTTAAAAAGTTCTCATGTAGGACGAGCCTAGTAACTTTTAAATTCCACTCTTATTATGCGAAAGTTTTGCTCTTAAGTACGGATATTGCGTATGCAATTCATTGCTCCCGTTCAATTTTCGATATGTGTTTGGAGTCGGAACGTAGAATATTTCACTAATGTTATTTATCTCTTTAATGCCTCGGATGAATTGTTTGAATTTTAAGCTAGAATGAATTGAAATTCATTCCTCTTTTTCCCAACTTTGATCGGAGTCTGCACTTTCTCCATGATTCCCATCTGATATCCTCCATTAACGACAGTTTAGATAAAGATAGCCAATGCAGTACACTATCGTCCTATAAGATCTGAAGTCACTCACACTGGGGAAGACTTTTCGTCAAGTCAGAGCAAATTCTCACCTAGACAGAAATGGAATGCTTACTGTTTGAGCAGCCTTAGAAGTATTCCAATTCTGCTTTGAGCAATTAGAAACCTTTAGCTTGTTGTGTCGTGCATGCAGACATACTTTGAATGGCATCTAAATAGCTATATCGTTACCAAAATAGAGTATTATGGGTTGTGGCTCAAAATTCGTATAATTGCTATTTAGTGTCTGGTCCTATCCTCAAGTTACTAAGCACTTCCAAAATATTTTGACCTGAAAAGTACTTTGAATGGACATTTTTCAAAAAACCTAGACAAACTTCGATTGCTCAGCGATCTACAATTAAAAAATTAATTTTTGAAGACTTTCATGAAAATTGGCATTCTTTTGAACGCAACTGTGGCCTCTGCAAGAATACACAATACATGTTTTGATTAAATTTGACATTTTAGTTCTGTCAATATGTCCAATTCTTTCACCCCGTCACCGGATATGTTTTACTTGAACCCATTATTGCTGAGATTTACTTAATTTTAATTATGCAGATAGCTCTTTTTCTAAGAATTTACCACTTTGATCACAAATATCTTCAATTTTGAGATAAAATGATGCAGACATGGTGAGGGTTTTAATCTTTTCCATCTAATAGACAAGCTAATTGTCTATAAATTCACCGAAACCGTCCCTCTATTCGCTCTACAGAATCCCATATGGTTTTGGATTTGCAATGAGTGGAATCTTGCACAGTTTTGAACTTCCAGGTAATAAGTGTGTTTTCGCTCCGGTAAGAAGTTTCCAAATGGTTGACATTGTCATGCAAGTACAAATTGCTTTCGCAAAATTCAGGCAATAAAATCGAAATCAATATAACTAGAAAAGCATTAAAAAATACCTTCCAGGTGCTGGCAACGCGACGAAAATGGCATATTAATCGTTTGCATTCTTGCTGATGCTTGTGCTGTGGAAGTAGCTCATATGATTTTTTATCACACTCAATATGATTTGAAAGCAAAAAATTTACTTTGTACATTTGTTAAAATCTTTCTGAAGACTAGTAAATTTGTACACATTTATTTGGTTTTCAAACAGTATGGATGTCAGAGTTGCCAAATTTATAAATTAAAATCACACAAATCTTCAAATATTCCAATTGTATTATTCATGACCATTTGCTTTCTGATACAATTCATTTACCTCATTTAATTCGTTGATGTCTTTGAAATAATCTCAGTGAAAACACTTTATCTTGATATATATGTATATATATATATATATATATATATATATATATATATATATATATATATATACATTTATTCTAGGTGCACATGGCGTGGAGTGTAAACAGGATGGGAAGCTTAGTCTTCCATCATGGCGGAGTATGTCAAAATACAATCATCACGGACATCGAAGCGAAGTTAGCTTTGTCGAAAATAAATCTTTCTTTTAATTAATAAATATACAGTTTTCTGCATCTTACCATCTCTGATGTCAAGCCGAAAGTATTGAGCAAAGTAACTAATGCATTTCTAGAATTTTCATGAATTGGCATTTGAAACAACAACACAAGCATATGATTAACTTGATTAAATACCATTGTAAACTCATCTACATGTGGTTACTTATCAAAAGTTGCCTAGCACGACTCAATTGGGTAAGTTGATAATTCTAACTTTCAGGGAGTGATTTTTATTTAATTTAAAAAAAAAAAATTATTTACATTCCAATTTTTGAAAATGTTTTTACGTCAAGAGATCACAAATCACAAATTGACATTCAAGCTTGTTTGTAAAAACTATAGAAAACTGACTTCAATCTTAACTTTCAGGATACCTCGAACTAATATTTTTTCTGAACATATTATGAAAACTAAAAAAACTATAATTTGCTGACTGGAATATATTATTTCTTTAAAATTTGCAAAAGCAGTAGTTCATATCATTCAATAATCAATAAAGCAGCAAATGATTCAAGACATTTTAACTGTACGTTTTATTAAACTATAGTGACGGTGAACACATTCACCTCGGTTAACCTTTTCAAAAATTTAGAATGATATAGAAATAAGAAGGACTAAATTGGCAATGATAGTGGTTAAAATAGAGAGATTACAAATACAAAAAATTCTCCAAATCAATGGAAATAAGTTTTGAGCTTTTTTCTTTATTATTTTCAAAATACATAAATAAATAAAGGATCAAAATGACTGAAGTTATTTGAGCTTAACAACATTTTTATAGTACTCCGATAAAATTGCACAATCTTTTTATAGCATAATCTACAGCTTTAATTTCGATATAAATTTTAAAATTACAAATTTAAAGTAAATTAAGCAAGCATTACGTCAACGGTATTTTTGAAATACAACTGGAATTGCCACTCATTTTGTTTACATTTTAGACAAATCGATTTGATGTACTAGAAAGCGTTGGCATTTATCTACGCCAGCTAAAATAAACTCTTTCGTGGAATGGATGTATCTCAAGCATTCCTCAAATAGAATCACGATGAATCTACATTTTACCAGTATTCTTTTCCTTCCTGAATTCGAACGATTAGACTATGATATTTTTAGCCTTTCTGCAAATTCTTTCACGCATTATCCAGACGAAATTCGTTTAAAGTTCTTGGACGGCATGTGCCTAATCTGAATTCTAAAACAAAACATACGAATATGCATCATAGATACTGTAATTAATGCTCGAACATTTAAATACCCGGTATTTTGCAAGTGAAAAGCAAATAAAACATCTCAAACTGCTAAAGTATCTGAAATTTAAAGTTCTTTAAAAATTTGCTTTCCAATTATCTTAACTCTAATGGGTAGTATTTCACTTGATACCAACTATAAATATTTGTCATATTTGGCATCCATATCAATTGTGGCTGGAGACGGAAAAAATTACATATTTTAAAATAGTTCTTGTAAAAATCTAAAATTGGTCCTCAATGTCTTATTTGTGTTTACAAATATTTGTTGGCCTTTCCAGATACATTAATCATGCAAATGAATTTGTCAAGCGTCTCATGTTTCATATGATATTTTGTGTAGCTATTCGAGAAAACAACTCTCAAATTCGAAACGCCATAATCGAATTCTTATTGATTTGGTGTGTAAGTAACACCAATGTTCATATTAGATTATTTACGATGTTGGCAGGCCCAAACATTTGTATGTTTGCAAGATCAAAAATATATTTTCCGGTAGTTTAAAAAAGTTTTTTGAATATTAACCCATAGGCATATACCTTAATTAATTCAGAAATAACATTCTAAATTTCTATAAAAGAAATTAGTTTATTTCAATTCTTGTTTTCATCCACGTTGTCAAATAATAATCTGAGGAATTTAAATTTTCAAGTAAGTCAATTTCTTTGTTTTCAAATTAACATTCAGTCAGCATACATCACAGTCCAAAATTGTACAACGCATTGTATTGGATCAGAGTTGAATGCAGTTTTTTGATATGCCCCAAAAACCCGAAAATATTGTCTTAGTACATTTTCATTACAGTGCTGACGAATTTATTGCCTGAAACGGCAACAATGAGCGTAGTGTCATTCATTAAGATGGTAACAAGGAGAGGATGGTCTAGAGAATGGATTTGTGTGACTCCTTAGTAGAGATTGATAAACAACACTTTTCTCAATGATTGTCATTTTATTTTTGCCTCAAGAGTTTTCAAATTTTAGGAATAATTTATTATGTTATTTATGTGATCAAGCGTATTACCAATCGCAAATGTGTTCCAAATTATATGGAAGTTACAAATTTTAAATTATAATAAATAATAAAAAATAATCTTTTGAAGGTGACTCTGATCAAGATGTAGGCTTCTCTCACATTTTGCATTGTTCTATGATAATATCATGCCAATTTTATTTATTTTTTGGGTTGTTAACATCACTAAATTATGATGATAATAAATAATGAATATGACATGTTTACTTTATTTTCTTATTATTAACATATGCATAAAAAGAAAGTGTAAATTGTCATGGAATTATGTGAAAATAAGCATTTGAATAACCTGTGATGAGATATCATTAAATTATACGGCAACAGCATTAACAATCGAGATGCTCTTCAAAGTATGCATGCATGTACAAATGTGTGTACGCACGGGACAAATTGCTAGCAGTCTCTAATTACTCAAAGAAAAAGCTACATATATTTGCCAAATTGTACCTTGCGAAATGCATTTCGCACAAAAGTTTTAGTAATTCCAGCTTTATATTTGTCAATATTCTCGTAATCTGTTCAATTCGATAACTACCATGCTTGATCTATTTAAGGACTATTTAGCAGAAGCATTTCCTGGCAGAGATTAAACGAAATGGCGTCCAAATGGAAGGCAAAATGATTGAAAATTTACCAGTCAGCTTACTTGGCATATAAGTGAGTGTATATAAGTGGGTCCACAATGATGAAATAACATTCTAAAGCAATTAGTTCATTTCAGTTCTCCTTTTCATCCACATTGTTAAGTAATGATCTGCTCAATTGAAATTTTCATGTAAGGCAATTGCTAAGTTTTTAAATAAAAGTACAAATTACTTACCTACCAGCCAAATATTGTACCTTCCATTGTTTTCTGGTAGATTTGAGTGCAGTTAGTTGAAATGCTCAAGCCTTAAAATAGTGACTTTTGCAATTGTCCCTAGCATTAATCTCAAAAGATATGCACCTACGTAGGGCATTCGTAGCCTTCCAAAGGACGCATCACTTTGATATCTATTTGGTAAATTAGAGCAAAATGATCAAAAATTGGGAGAGTGTTTTGCACAAAACCGGTAGCCATTTGCAACAGTAATTCTTGGTGGCAGAAAGCCACCAAGTCTCAAAGTCGTCATGTTTAATACAAGTCTGGGTCATTCAATCTTCCACAAGCTCTTATGTGACACAAAGCCAATTACATTATTTTCGAATGTCGAAGTACTTAACATCCGATTCTTTAGTGAATGCCGACTGTTTTGTTTTAAATTGTGTTTCGCAATATTCTCTTATTTTAATACTGCATTTAATACCCCTCAACAATGATCTGATGAAAAGTAAACATGAACCTCATTTCATTTTTTGTGCTTGTTAATTTGCATTTGCCCCTGGTTTAATTGATTTTGCAAATGTGTATGCAAAATCCATTTAGAGCTCTGTGTTTTCGCTATTTCAATGATTGAACTGTGAACTTTCTTAAGTCAGAGTATCTAAAATTAAATTTACTCAATCAAACTTGGTACTATCACTCTTCATGTATGAATCATTCCAAGTTATGAAGAGTCAATGATGATCGCGGATTGCTTATGCTGTCTGGACAATTTATTTGCATTTAGACAAAATCGACAATCTAAAAGTGAATAACTTTGACCAATGGCCTTTCAAAAGCATTGTGGTTTGGAAAAAATATTGATTCGAAATATGTACGAGAGAGCGGTTAGTAAAAAGTGTTCTAAATTCCGTCGAATGTTATGCAGTGAGAACCATCATTCAATTTAATATTAATTAATTTGGCAGCCAACGAATGTCATGGCTGCACCCCGAAATTACACCGACGATATCTAACTACCGTCATCATCACAAAATTGGGCCTCAAAAATAATGACTTGAAGTTTAAAATGCTTTTTAGTCATGTCAATATTTTTAAAATACTTAATTTATGTTATCGGTGTAATTTTATTTCCTACTACCTTAAATCTCTGTAAAATGTTACAATTTCAGGCAACTAGACAGTGAAGTTTGAATCAATTACGCATTTTTCATATTTCATTATACTTAAATAAGCAAGTAGCGATAGAATACTGCAATGCTACAGAATGCACTTCATTGGTTTTGACGCCATTTCACTGCTTTGAAATGTATTATTTCAACTTATGAAATATAAATTAAATAAGTATGCAATTTTATTATTGTGAAACATGTTTCCCCTATTTGGGAAATCATATAAATCCGCTGAAATATTTGCAGCTTCAATCTTTCAATATTAATGCTTTAAATCAATTTAGTCCCAATTGATATTTTGCATTTGCAATGGAATATTGTAATGTTGCAATCACTTTCATCTTGGAGTATTTAGGAAGAAACAGCAGAAATCACATTTCTGCAAAAATGCGATATAAGTGTAAGATCTTAGGTAGACTTCTTCAGTTATTTTTTATAATGTTGTATGACGCATATTCGACAATCACATTTCTTCAAAACATTTGTGCAATCAACACAACTACTGAGTAGTTTGCTGATGCAAAGTTCATAGAGAAGTGCATCCTGATCTTCCTTAGTTTTGTCAAAAGTTGGTTTGCTATCAGAGATACTTAGTTGGATTTCTAAATAAACCTGAATGACTAGGTGGTTATGCGCAAACTGGAGAATGTCCTATAGCACATTAAGTATTATTAAGGCCAGTGCATTACTTCAACTCTTGAAGGCTGTTAGGTAGCTAAATTGTGGAAAAAGGATAGAAAGGTAGCTACTGCGCGAGTGCTCATAATGGAGAAGAAAAACTAATTTTTAAGCTCAACGAATGTCTAAAACTTTAAATGAAGAGCCACAAATTCGTGAATGAAAGGAAATAGATTGACCGAAGTTCGAAAAGATGAACATTACCAGTTCAAAAGGATTGTGTATGAGTATTGAACAGTGCAAATATATTTCTTTTAATCTTTTGATTTTCTCTTCCTGTTAACTGATCTCATATACAGCTCTCACTGTCTATCACATGCAAATTCATAACCAATTGAAAATATCCTCATTTGTAAATGAGGATCGATGGTATTTACTTGTTGCTAAATATTAACTTTGTTTGTAAAATTGACACAATAAACATTATGTATAAGAATATGTCCACAAAATGGCAAAATCCACATGTTTCTATAGAAAACAACTAAAATAACCCTGCTTCCTCTTAACTGTAAATTATATGAATCTGATACGTCACTTCCTTAGTTCATTAAAATATTCTTAATGCCATTCACGAATAGACTCTAATGCATCAAAAAAAAGGTTTGTGCAAACTGACTTTTATTAGATCGCTATACTCACTTCTCATGCACTTTCTCACGAAAGTGGCTGTTGCAATCAACCGGCAATTCCTCACAACATTTGGAATCGAACGTTGTCACTTTTACCATCAGCCATATCAACCTATAAACAATGTCAATCTGCAAATCAATGCTCGTAATGAGTATATTGTATAGACCAGATGTTTAGGAAATTGGAAAGAGTATATTGCTTGTCCGATATTCTAGATTGTGACTTTAAAATGCATATCAAAATAAGCAAAAGTGACCAAATTAGCACTGATTAAAAAATAAATCCACTTTTCTTTCCTTAATATTTTCTACTTTATCATTTTAGCAGTTAATTGCCGTTCCAGTCAACCGATATTCACAATCAAACGATGTTATTATTTCCATCATCCAAATTGACCAATATTAAACAGTAGACCTTGAACCAATAGAGCCAATGTGTGTAATTTAAAAGACAGATGCTTATTTAATGTTGGCAGTGTCAATTCAGAGTAATACTTGAAATGTATGGTGAAATATGTAGTTTTTTCTTAAGTACTTTTAGTAATTTTACGCAACAAGAAATATGCTTCTTCTTGATTGAAAATTGATTATCGTTAGATTAAACACTCAGAATTAATTACATAACGTAACTTGCTGAAATGAATGTTTCCTTGCATTTTTACTAAATTTCATCACAATGTTACTAAGTAACAACTGCTAAATAGAGATAAACTGACAAATTGCCACATCTTTCAATTTCCCTTGGAAAAACACCCGTTTATCTGCAAGTATAAAACTGAAAATAATAGAACTCTTCGTCCTGTCATTAAAACAAAATCAACTGCACTTTAGAAATTCACGTAAAATGTAATAAGCTCTGTCTTGATTGAAAATTGATTAGTAGAGGATTAAACACTCAGAATAAATGGAATAACGTAAATTCATAACAAAGTGGTAATCGCCAGACAGCGTTTCGTCACTTGGTCACTTGCAACTTTACTAATTCTCACTACCACGTTGCTAAATTAAAATTGGTGAAAAAAGATTAACTCACAAAAGACCATTTCTTATTAATTCTTGAAGAAAACAACCGTTTATCTACAGGTAAAAAATTGAAAATAATGCTGTTGACTTACATATTTCACTAAAATTGTGTTACATAGAAATTGATAATTAAAAATTAATTTACAATATGTCATACTTTCAAGTTCCTTCAGCAGAATACTCACTTACGTGAATGTGGATTTGATTTTTACTTGAAATACCACTTTATCGAGCCTCCTGTGTATTTGACAAGTGCTCTTTAAACAGCTCAAGATATTTCATGTTGGATGCGACTCCCTGAAATGGCATGGTTAACTGACATAGTTAATAGCAATTGTCCAATAAAATGGGACATTTTCTCTGAATGCATTTCGCAACATGACGCAGAAAATAAAGCAGATATAAACGAAAGATTTCCTCAGGACTATTTGCATTACCATGTACTATACATCCATACACAGTTTTAGTCATAATTATTTTTTCAAATTTTGCAAGGTTAAAGAAGATGAGAATTGACTACTCTCTCCAAATAAAGTCTCCATTACTCGTCCTTATGTCGTCTATTCTTGTTTGAGAGGCCAATAAAGTTGTCAAAGATTGAAAATGCGCAGAAAATCGAAGAAAGTAAGAGGACGGTCCTGTCTATGATCTCAACATTTTCGTGCCTTTATTTGCAATTCTCCGAATTTGAGCTCTCATCAAAAAATGCTTCATTTTGACTAGACGATTTGGAGAAAAGGCCTATTGAGTTATAAACGATTAGATCGCCTTTACAAAATCAATACTAATGATATGGTTAAATTGTAGTCAAAAGCATATATCGAATTAGAGTTTGTGTGCTCATTTTGGAGGCTACATTTTACAAATAGATATGAGTTGGAGCTAATTCATATTTAGCTGTTTCTTTTACGATAATTTGATTGACAAAATCGGAATAACATTTTATCTCCAATATGAGTGAGTTAAATATCAACATGTAGTAAATCATTATGCTGAGATATAAATCAACAGATAGAATGGACTTAGCAAATATTCTAGTTTCAGTTTTGAAAAGTAATTATTAAAGATACGTAAACAGAGCAGGTTGTGAGGAGGAGAGGTTGAAGTGCATTTCTTGAGAACAGCATAAAGTTTTTTCGGCAACAGATATGTCGAAATCTTGGTTATCGTGGGATTTGTTTCATTGAAAATATTTCCACTTTAATCCACTATTAAGGAAGATTTTTCATCATCTATTTATCGAATATTTTCTTGAAAATTCCTATAGGCAAGATTTGACACTGGCAGAGAAGTTTAATCCGTTAAGCTCGTAGCGGTCTAGCTACCTAACTAAGTCTGACTGTACTCAGATACCTCAGTGGCAGATTCTCCCAGTTCGTATAATTGGCTAAGCTATTGCAAAGCTAAGAATAGACAGAGATATCCAGGGTACCGTTTATTCTAGACATGCATGACGTGGAGTGTGACAAGGGAGAAAGCTTAGTCATTCAACATGGAGGATTGAATAAGACAAGCGGAGACTTTTGATTGGCCACTGGCTGTGTTCTCGCACTCAATCCGTACGAGAAGTTAAGCACCGCACCTTCAACTCACGCTGTGCGCTCATGCGATGACGTGTCCCACAAAGTAAAAGTGTGTTTCCAAGTGTATGAAATGATAGCATTATAATTAATTTTGTGACAATAATTAAATATTGAAAATGTGAAATGTTCAGTAAACGTATTAATTTTGAATTGTTATCATAGTTTGCAACACTTGATGGCGACAAATCAGTTAAATCCTCAAGCAAGTCTTCCAATATAATAATTCAATAGATGTGACTGTTTAAATATATATTAAAGTTTTAGAGAAAACCGAGATATGCATCAATATCCTATATTTAAACGATGATAATATAAAAAAATAATGGTAAAAATATTAATATGAATAATCATATTGTCATTTCTGGCAGCCAAATTAGACTATGGTCACTCGCAAAATATCACACATAGGGTAGGGAAAGCATTTCACCTTAATTTCAGTCCAACTAACGGCGTGAATCTATCACTGAGATATAAAAGTTTGCATTTCTATTAATATGACACTGTAGGTGCAATTGTATTCATATTATTAGATTTCTGAAGACATATGACTTTTGTCCGGATGAAAATATAAACACAGTAATTGAGACAATAATAAAAATAAATAATCATGATTAATAGTAACTTTAAGAAAAAAAATTCCATTATCATTATTAGTGTCAACACCAGTTTACTGCTTTAATCGTCTGCTTTTTCATCCATTAACAGTCCAATTACGCTTTTTCGAATTCTACATTTTAATGTTCTTACTGATAAAGGTTGACGCATCGGTTTGGAGCAAATACTTTTATTGTCAAATTAAATAACGACTGTACGCCAGAGATCTGTTTAGTTTACTTGACATTATATTTCTATAATTTTGTCTCAAGAATAGTTTACAGTTTCAGTTCTTTTCCATTTCGAAATCAAAAACACGAACATGAGAGCTGGTAAAATAGAAAATTATTGTGTCTTATTTTGCAGCCAGATTAACCAATGGCTGCACGCAAGATAACTTCTAGGACTTACGAGAACTGCTGTCGCCCGCAATTGGCCTTTTTAAAGTGATCACTTAAACTTTGATACGAAGATTATTTGCACCCACGTTGATGAAGTGATTGCATAACAGATGTTTCAGCACCAGTATGTAGCCTTAATTATTTTCATTTGCAAGTAATGAATGCATGATTTTTCAATTAAAATTAACCGTGAATTAATGAAATCTGCTTAAGTGATTAAGTGGCAAGTCAATTTTTAATAGAAATTCGGATTTTATTCTTGGACGATCTTATATAAACTAATGAGTAAAAATAGTAATCTTCTTTACAAATAATTTTATCCATGAAATCTACTGATAAATTTGCTTTATGCTCTCAAAAGATGCTATCCCACCTCACCATAACCACATCTAGTACACTTTACACATCTTTAAAAATCATTTTTCAAAACGAAAACGAGAACCTTTGCTGAATCAATTCTGCTTGTTTTATAATTTCATCATTATGCTGTACAATTTTAACCATGACAAACTGTTCCATCGGCCAGAATTCTCACTTCGGTTAAAATTTTTACTTTAAATAAGTTAACCACAGTATCTTAAAATCCGATTAAAATGAAACAATACCCATACATTGCTATTTGTAAAATAGTGCTTCCAAAATCCACACACAGGGCATATGTGTTTGCTATTAGCTTAAAAATATCATTATTTTTAAATGCATAATTGTTGTCTATTCAGCTCTACCGAGGAATAAATGGAGGTTATTTCCTGCAGAATATTTGCTTTTACCTCCACGTCAAGATTAAAGCTTTGCTTCATTGAGGCGTAGAATTTGGAGAATTGCAATGGAGGACAGAACCGTGCAGAAATCGTAAAGAGCAACTTGGTAACTGCTTTAGTTTCATTGGAGCTTCCAATCGTTGACAGCTTTATTGGCATCGCAATCGAGATTTGACGACAAAATGATATTTCCTGAAAGTTGGAAATGTTGGAATACTTTCAGGACCATTTCGTCTTAATGAGCCTATAAATGTCTACATTTCATTTTGAGATGTGGTAACATCTAAACCTGTTAAAATTTATTAAAACTTATTAAGTTGAACAAAGTTTTAAGTCGCTCGAAACAATCTCGACCCAGTTTTGCCAATTAAAGCGTTGTATAGACTTAAGTCAAAATGTTGCCTCATGATTACACCTGGATCAAGCAAATAATGTATTAGCATTGAGATTTCATTGCACATTCGAAACAACGAATTATTAAACAATTATGTCCTATGTGGTATAGTTATTTAATCTAATTGTAATCTCGAGAATCTTTGCGTAATTTGAATAAGATAAGTATAACTTGATTGCTTTTGCAAACGCAATTTTATAGTGATAATCGTATTTCGTAATGTCAATTCGACATAGTTTCTGGAGAACGATCTCACTTGGTCGTTCTCACTCCATAATATTTGGTGAATTTTAGAAAATTTTTGATTAACCGCTTTCTCATGCATATTTCGAATCAACGTTTCTTGCGTTGAGAGACAATTTTCATTTCATAATACGTTTGAAAGGCCATTGATCAAATTTATGTACTTTCAGATTGTTTGATTTATTCCAACTGTAGATAAATGAACTCCGATGTCACACAAGGAAGGGGGTGGTGAGAAAGATCATTAATGATATATGCTTTATGTTGCAGAGCACGACTCGTCTGACCTAGCAAAGTGGAAGCGTCAAAGCAGGTATCTTCGAATATGGTAGTGTTAAAACTCTCTGTCCTCATTTCCGAGTGTGAATGGTCAGGCAACAGCGCTGTAACATACTTGGGCACAAAAATATGCTGAATATTTTTTGTACCTGGAAATACATAAAAATAGGAGTGACGTATGGGTGCTGAAATGCAATTATTTAGCCAATATATACATATAATTATGCTGAAACATTGACAAAAGCCAATTCAAATTGTACTGCAAGTCATCATTTTGTAAACTCAATTGTATAGTGATGTCTGAAGTTCGAACTCTTTACCCCTAATTTCTGGAGTGCAGCCTTGCTGAATAGCTAATAAAATGTGACTGGTGGTTCACACTGAACAAAATTTTTTTCCAAATTTATCAGCCAGATTTCCTTAATATCTGCTTAAAATGGAATAATACCTTTTTACTTCTATTTGAAAAATGGCACTTTCATTCATTCTCAATTGCATAAGTGTGGTCTAATGGACTCTACCGAGGGAAAAAAATGAAGCATATTTCCAGCAGAACTTTTATTTTTACCTCTACGTCAAAATTGTACCTTTATTCGTTGAGGCGTCAAAGTTGAAGTATGCAATAGAGGACAGAAAAATGCAGATATCGTGGAGAGCAAATTAGCATCTGCTTCAGTTTCATTGGCGCTTTCAAACGTTGACAACTTTATTAGCATTACAATCTGGAAATGACGACAAAATGATCTTTCCTGAGATTAAATTGCAGCTAAATTATCGATCAATGGATGTTTGGTTTTTCGTGATAATTGTCAGTATTGGAATTTCAAAATAATAAAAACCATTGTCTAACTTGAACATTTAAGTTCCTAGTTTATTGCAAGTCAACTAGTCCTTTCTGTAAAAAGTGAAAAAGAGTATGAGGAAACATATTTGTCTCTTATTTTGAATTGAACTCTAATTATGCGGGAGTATTACATTTGAGTATCGACACTGCATATGCAATTCATTGCTCGTGTCCAATTTTCCACATGCTTTTGGAGTCAGAATGAAGAATATTTTGTTAATGATATTTACCTCTTTAATGCCTCTGAGGAATAAATTGAATTTCATGCCAGTATGGATTGAAATTATATCCCCTTTTCTTCTACTTTGTATAAAGTCAGCATTACCTCCATGATTCCCTTCTGATATCCACCAGTAACGTCTGTTGAGATAAAGATAGCCAATGCAGTACATTAACACCTTCATAAGATCTGAGGTATCAAATACGAAAGAGACTTTTCGTCTCGTCAGCGTAAATTCTCACCTAGACATTAGGGGCATATAAATTAATATCTAAGCAGCCTTAAAAGTATTCCGCTTTTACTTTGAGCAATTAGAAACAATTAGTAATTTGAGTAGTGCACACTAAACATTCATCAAATCTAGACACTACATTCTAACTGTGTTGGCATATATTTCAGCCAAGAAAATTAGGGTTGCAGGCAGGAAAATAACACTATCGTTCCCGAGGTGTTTGCATACTTCAAATTTATGCTTACAAAATTCTAAACTTGAACCTCAATACTCTATTTCTGTTATTTATTATTCTATTCGTTTTGGCTCTAGTGACTGTGCCAAAGCGTTTGCAATTTCCAGTTAAAATTTACTTTATTAATGCTTTCATTAGTAAAATGGAAAATGTCTTAAAATCGTATCAAAATGTACTTAAGTAAGTAAGTAAGTAAGTAAGTAATATCAGTGTACAAATAACGCGCATTCCAATGTGGGCATACACTTCATTCACTGCGCAAAGTTTATTTCATTTTAACTCATCCCTCCTGTAAGAAGTTCCCAAAAATGCATCAGTTCGTATCAATGGTAACTTTCAACAAACTGCACAAATGACAATAAAATCTCAAATAAAAGAGTATACCTTCAAGAATTGAACGTACTTCTCTAAACTTTTGCATTGTTCTATGATAATATCATGCAAATTCTATTTATTTCTTGGGTATTTAATATCACTACATAATGTTAATAACAAATAATGAAGATGCTTTTGCATTGTTCTTACTTGTAGGCTTTGAAAATAGCAGTTTTAACCGAAGGAATTTGAATATTGTCTTATATATCTTAAATAATGAAGAAATCGTTATAAAAGAAATTAGATTATTTCAATTCTCGTTTTCATCTACGTTGTCAAGTGATAATCTGAGAAATTTAAAATTATATATGACAACAATGAGCGTAGTGTCATTCATTGAGATGATAACAAGGAGAAGAGGGTCTAGAGAATGGATTTATGTGACTCTTTGGTAGAGATTGATTAACAACACTTTTCTCAATGATTGTCATTATAATTTAGCCTCAAGAGTTTTCAAATTTCAGGAATAATTTATGTTATTTTTGTGATCAAGCCTATTACCAATCGCAAATGTGTTCCAAATTATAGAGAATTTACAAATTTTAAATAATAATAAATAATAAAAAATAATCTTTTGAAAGAGCCCCTGATGAAGATGCTGCGAGCAAACGAATCAAAATGGCATGATCAGTTTAATAAAAAATTCTTTGAAATACTCAAGGAGCTACAATACGTACAGAGACAATTTTTAATGAAATTGTATCAGTTAGTTTCCCTGTGTAAGTATATAAGACGGTAGTTTTAAACAATTTTAAATGCACATAATTTCAAAGAAGGAATCCTAGAAAGAGCTAATAATTTACTTCGTTCTTTAGTAAACAAAAATTCAATTTTCACAGCGTAAGTCTTTACTAAGTAATTTAATTCGTTCATTGGCGAATCCGAATTCTGCCAGCTGTCTGAAGGATGGACGGATAAGCTGTTTTATGAATTTGATTGAGGTAATCGCACATAACATATGTTTCACGTTTGAATGGTATTGAGGCAGTTAAATGGAGACTGCATTCTTGTTCCAATTCAGACGCCAAATGATCTCTCTATTTTCATATAGAAGAAAGATTTTCGGTTGTCTTTCAATTATGCTAGTGAGTGAGTATCGAACAATTATATGCTTGACTGCTAAAGTCGTAGAATATCAATTGAAGGCAAAGAAGTTATTGTCAACTAACTCTGATTGATTACAAATAATTTATTCACATGGTCTCAATCATTGAACCAGTGAATATCTTGTTTGATATCAATTTCTTGGAAGTTGAATATTACTGATTGAGATAACGTTTTTTGTCGTGATACTTATTCTTCATGTGGTGCTCAGTTCAAATTTATTTACTTAAATTTTACACAAATTCCTGTTAACGGGTATCTTTAGATGTTTGGATTTTTCAACACATTAATTTATTATAAGTAAAGTAAAGCGTTTGCCTAATCGCAAAATCTGGAACGTTAAGAATATTGACAAACAAAAATTCGGTATTGAAGTTCTTGCTTGCATTTGTTGTGGGCGCACTTTTGGGGAAATATCATCATCATGCTGTCATGGTGAAATGTAGCCTTAATTGTAATTGGCTCTCTAAGTGGTAATTGTTAGCTGGTGGCACGCAGCTTCTCCACGTTTTCGGAAAAATTGCCGGTTTCAGTGTGAAATATAAGCAAATAATCCA
This sequence comes from Hymenolepis microstoma, assembly GCA_000469805.3. Taxonomy (NCBI): domain Eukaryota; kingdom Metazoa; phylum Platyhelminthes; class Cestoda; order Cyclophyllidea; family Hymenolepididae; genus Hymenolepis; species Hymenolepis microstoma. The sequence goes on along the minus strand of LR215993.1, from coordinate 3,151,256 downwards.
CAAAGGTCTCCATTGTTAAGAGTCTGTCAAACACCCACTATTTGGTTTTGTAACGAAAATTGCAAGCACAAAAGAATTTATAATGCTTTCCACAATATATACTTATAATGCGTAATATTTTTAATAACGCTTTCAACATAGGCATATCGATATATAAAGATAATTTTTTATGCAATGATTATGTTCAAGAAAACATCATAAAATAATTAAATAATACAAATTAATATTTCCTCATTATATATATGGAATTCAAATATAATTCTTCTTATATCCAAATCAGCTCGCGCTTTTCATCTGGACTGGTGATGGTTATTTGTTTTCGATGTTGTGCTATTTGTCTCCTTCAAAATGAATTAAAAGAGTACATGTCTGCGTTTAATTTCCCAAATAGATAATTAGCTAATGCTATAACAAATTTTATTTTACAAGTTTAAATCAGTTTTAATTGTACAAGAGAAACGTCAATTGGTTAATCGCTTTTTACGCAATGATGATTTAATAAAAAATATTCATATTCACACAAATAAAAAGTTTAAAAAACAAGCTTTCCACTAAAAATCAAATTAAATTATAATAAGTGAGAATTTCGAGTAAACAATTCGATAACAAACATTATTTGGCATAAAACGATTGGTCTAACAGTAATGAGTGATAGCATTGAAATGAAGAGATCAGTCTGCCAAATTCAGATCTCTCGGACGTTGTCAAAATGGGTGGTGCAAGTAAAAGTCTAAGAGGGGTATCAGAACAAATCTACCTCGAAATGTGCCCATTTATTTACATTGACATTCTGTTGAACGCTCAAAAGTGCAGCCCACTGTGTTGCAATAGAAAATTAAAAATAAATCTTAATATTCAGGGTATCTCGAATAAATATTTTTTTCTGAAAATATAAGGAAACTAACAAAACTTTAAGCTGATAACTGGAATATATCATTTCTCTATAATGGGCATTAACATTTTGCTATTACTTGAAGTCACTTTCATATTGCCAACTTGATGTCAACGTAGTAGCAGTACTAGCAATATGAGCTTCTCTAACAAACTCTCTTGGCATATGTGGCAGCATAATATAACCAAGGCTGCAAGCCGGAGAATTCAAAATGTGTGTAACTGGATTCATAGCCTTCAAAATTGTGCCTAAACAATTTAAATACAACCTCAGTGCGCTAATTGTGTCAGAGAGTCGTTTTAGATTTGGTGATTAAGAAAATGAGTTTGCAAAGTCCGCTTGACGATTTATATTTTTAGTACTACATTCAAGCACGTTTGTGTTGTCTTTAAATGCAGCTCATATTTGTAGCGTGTTAACAATGTGGCCAATCAGTAATAATAATCATTTAAAATTCAAGCTTACTTTAGTAAACCATCTTCGTCTGACAAGTCAATTTAATTGAATCCTAACACGTGTGAATTTACAGGCTGCAGCCTGCCTTCAGTGTGTCTGCTTAAAATGGTAAAGTAGAAATTATTGGGAAAAGAAAGGTGGATTTATTTTTTAATTAATGCTACTTTGGACACGTTTGTTTTATTTCAGTATGCGTTTTAAAATCAGAAAGTGGAATATTAGTCAAGCAATATGCTTTGGAGAAATAAATAGAATTTCCAGTTAGCATGGATCAAAATTCATTCCTCTTTTCCCCTGCTTTGATTGAAGTCTGCACTTCCTCCATGATTCACATCTGATCTCCTCCAGTAACGTCAGTTGAGATAAATATGGCCAATGCAGTGCATCGACGCCTTCATAAGCTCTGAGGCCACGCATGCGGCGAAGACTTTTGTCACGTCAAAGCAAATTCTCTTCCAGTCATTTAGGTTCGAAACGAGAGAGAATAGCAAGTTAGAGGAACTGCGTATTTGGGGCTGTGATTTCTAAACAAATTATCCATAGATGAGAGACGTGAATGCGACTCAAGTAGGTGAACATATTTCAAATTGGATATCCATTTCCTGAATTGTCGATATATGACTTGCTTTTGATGGATATAACATTACGATTTAAGACAACACAGACTTTAATGACCTTGATGGTTCAAGATATAATCTTAAGACACACGCGTAGTTCTCGAAAGAAATAGTATACCCATATGAATTGAATTCGAAACTAGATAACCCTAAGAATATTTTCATTTCAATGAGACAGGCATTGAAAAACACACTGTGATAATGTGGCAAAGATTTTAGCTTTTTATGAATGCAAAGCAGCGCGTTATTTAAAATATCGCGTTTATTTAGTATGTAAACAAAACGCATTAGTATTGGACTATATTTTAATGCCGGCAATTTCAGAAATTCAATGGAGAAACAACTGGTTGAGTGTACGCAGTCGAAGTTGATTAGATGAAGTTGAACTTCAAGCCAGGTTTCACACGATTTCAAGTCAATTGGCACTTTATTTCAATATATACGTTAATAATAAGAAAATAAATAAAATAGACATATTGTTTATTTGTTATTACCCTGATCTAGTGACATTAACAATCCAAAATAAATAAATTTTGCACGATATTGTCATAGAACAATGTAAAACGTAAGAGACGCTTACATGTTTGTTTAATTCTTGAAATTATACGCATTTATTTGAGGTTTGATTGTCATTTGTGCAGTTTGTTGAAAGTTATTATTGATGCAAACTGATACATTTTCCGCGAACTTCTTACATTAGGACAGGAGCAATGAGTTAAAATGAAACAAACTTGCACAGTGAATGAAGTGTATGCCCACATTGAAATGCACGTTAGTTGGACATTGATAGTACTTACTTTTTTAAATAAAATATGACTTGAAAACTAAGATTTTAAGAGCCTTCTCAAGTTTCAATTCAAGTTGGGAATTTCGTAAGCATAGTCTTGAAGTAAGTGAGCACCTCGAAAGCTTGCGAATATATTTTATGCCTGCAGTCTTAATTTTATTTGGCTGCAATGTATACTAACTCAGTTGGAAAGTAGTGTTTAAATTCGAAGGATTTTTAGTGTGCACGACTCAAATTGCTAAGGGTTTCTTGTTGCTCAAAGAAAAGCGGAATACTTTTAAGACTGCATTTGTATTAATTTATTTGCCATTAATTACTAGGTGAGAATTTACGTTGACTAGACGAAAATCGTCTCCAGCTATGTAATAGGAGGTGCGAACTGCTGTGTGATGTGCCACCAGCCTATGCAGTGCTCTAAAGCTTTGACGTTTAAGTGTACGCAGAATAGCAGAGCTCAGTGCTAGAGTACTTGCCGAGTGTAGGCTATGGAGCATATCCAACTTTGCTCTCTCTCCTTCACTCGTGTTGACCGTGAAGCTCATTGCAACGCTGTGTGCATTTATGAAGCCTTGGCCTATCATTTTTGATATTTGTGTCTGTATGTGCCTATTTATCATTTCTTGATATTGTGCATATTGTTCTAAATAATTTCTCAAACAATTCTTCCATCTATTGATGGCCTCCATCAATCGTTGGTAATTGGGATTCTTTATATCCATAGCCAATTTCAATAATTCGCTGCGCCTTCCTTGAGCCGTTTGTGATCTCGTATGGGGTATTCTGACTTTACTACCGTAATTGACTAATTGATTTCTTATTCCCCTTCTCGATAATGAACAATTATTCCGATTGTGGTAAATTCTATCTGTAATTTTAGTAGATGCAATCTCATTTCTAGCTTTATTTCTCTTCCTAAGTCTATACAATGTTTTAGCCGCTTATAGCTTTCTTCTCGTTGGAAATAAGTAAATTTTCTACCAGGATAATTAGCATGCGGGTTTTCCGGCATGAGTATCTTTGTTCTAAATTGGTGATGACGAATCTGCGAAGTGTGTGTCCAGCTTGTTCATACACGTTTTCTAGAACATGGGATGCACTCCCATCCCATGTCCTTCGGCCAATCAGACCGCCCCAGGTGGTTGGCGGGGTCAGGTGGACGGGAAGCGCGGAGTGGATGACAAGTACATCACGTCACAGGACATGTGGGATCGATGACTTGTATCACTTCGCCTCTCCGCCTGCCCCGCCAACCACCTGGGGCGGTCTGATTGGCCAAAGGACATAGGACGAGAGGACAACCCATGGCCGAGGGCTCATTCAACGTATGCTGTTTGACTCCCGAATATATACAGCTCCAAGATTTACATTAATCGTTCCTACTACCGAACTGCGTTGCAAAACTCGTCGAGCGCCATAGTTTACATGGCTTCCAAATCTTCTCCTCCAAGGAGACATTTATAATCATTTCTAGTGATCAAAGTAATACGTGGCTCTGCCATTAGAGCTGCAGTTCTATTGAGAGGATTGTCGAAATGGAAGGCTATCTGATCTCCTCTACGACATACAGTTCCTAGCTATAAGGAACAAAGGCAATATAAGGTCAATTATATATTTCATAATAAGATATGGTCAATGTGCCTTACTGTTAAACGTAAAGTAATAAGATTAGCCAAAAGAATTTTTCTAGTGTTTGTTTGTCCTTTAAAGCAAAGAGTATTCATCTTTATCGTCCTTTTATCCATAATATTAGTGATGTCTGCCAACAACTCATTATTACTGATACCATTTTGATTGAGCAACATTATTAACTAACTGGTGACCAATGCCAGATCCTGATCGTCCTTATAGTTCATGTAGTCATTTTCCAAATTGTTCAAATTGTCCAGACAGCGTGAGCAATCTGCGATCATTATTGACTCTTCATAACCTGGAATAATTCTTACATGAACAATGATAGTACCCATTTCGATCGAGTAAACTTAATTTCACATACTCCGAATTAAAAAAATGCACAGTTTAATAATTAAAATAGTGAAAACACAGAGATCTGAATGGATTTTGCATACACATTTGCAAAATCAATTAAACCAGAGGCAAATACAAATTAACAAGCATAAATAATGAAACGAGGTTCATGTTTACTTTTCATCAGATCATTGTTGAGGGATATTAAATGCAGTATTAAAATAAGAGAATATTGCGAAACACAATTTAAAACAAAACAGTCGGCATTCACTAAAGAATCTGATGTTAAGTACTTCGACATTCGAAAATAATGTAATTGGCTTTGTGTCACATAAGAGCTTGTGGAAGATTGAATGACCCAGACTTGTATTAAACATGACGACTTTGAGACTTGGTGGCTTCCTGCCACCAAGAATTACTGTTGCAAATGACTACCGGTTTTGCGCAAAACACTTTCCCATTTTTGATCATTTTGCTCTAATTCACCAAATAGATATCAAAGTGATGCGTCCTTTGGAAGGCTACGAATGCCCTACGTAGGTGCATATCTTTTGAGATTAATGCTAGGGACAATTGCAAAAGTCACTATTTTAAGGCTTGAGCATTTCAACTAACTGCACTCAAATCTACCAGAAAACAATGGAAGGTACAATATTTGGCTGGTAGGTAAGTAATTTGTACTTTTATTTAAAAACTTAGCAATTGCCTTACATGAAAATTTCAATTGAGCAGATCATTACTTAACAATGTGGATGAAAAGGAGAACTGAAATGAACTAATTGCTTTAGAATGTTATTTCATCATTGTGGACCCACTTATATACACTCACTTATATGCCAAGTAAGCTGACTGGTAAATTTTCAATCATTTTGCCTTCCATTTGGACGCCATTTCGTTTAATCTCTGCCAGGAAATGCTTCTGCTAAATAGTCCTTAAATAGATCAAGCATGGTAGTTATCGAATTGAACAGATTACGAGAATATTGACAAATATAAAGCTGGAATTACTAAAACTTTTGTGCGAAATGCATTTCGCAAGGTACAATTTGGCAAATATATGTAGCTTTTTCTTTGAGTAATTAGAGACTGCTAGCAATTTGTCCCGTGCGTACACACATTTGTACATGCATGCATACTTTGAAGAGCATCTCGATTGTTAATGCTGTTGCCGTATAATTTAATGAATTCTCATTACACGTTGTTCACGTGATTTCAAGCCAAATTACACTTTAGTTCAATATATCTATCTATAATTGATATTACTTACTTATGTAAGTAGAATTTGCTGGGAAACTTAGATTTTAATTCCCTTCACTTTTTATTAATGGAAACATTAATAAAGAAAGCTTTAACTGAGTTGAAATTTTATTTGCAACCTATTCAAGCAAATTGTGCTAAACAAAGCTCAACTTTTTGCATATTGATATTTGATGATATTAGGGCATTTTGTGAACTCTGGTGAAAGGTAATATGCAGATAACATTTTAACAGAATTGAGAGTTCATGCTAGTGAGTTCAGAAAAGGCCTAGTTATAGTCGTGGAGTATAATGTTTTAGAATGTGTAAATTGAATTAGTCGTGGAGAGAAGGGGGTCTTTTGACAAACATACCTATCAAATCATTTTTCAAGCACACATTTTGGGAGCTCAATTTTGCAGATAGCTATGAAGTGGAGCTTTGTTTAGCACAATTTGCTTGAATAGGTTGCAAATAAAATTTCAACTCAGGTGAGAATTCAAACATATGGAAAAGGTAAATATCAGCCACCTATAACAAAGCGCTCTATGGTAAAAGAACAGATAAAATAGATTCCATGGAACTTGTATGGACTTTTATGGATTGTAAATTAAAATGATTAAATTGAATTCGATCCATAAGTTATTAACTAGATATACCAAATCTTGAAAATGTCGCACATTTTTAAAATAATTCATCGTTTTGAAATTGCGAGGAAGATCGATAACTAACGTTCATCATTAAATGTGGTTTAGTTATTACACCACATTTTACTTTAATCGATACAACACTATCATTAACAAAATTGAGTAGTGTCAGATAAAAGTAGCTTGAAGGTTTTGCACGCCTTAATTAAGTGTCAGTCACTTTCATCGAGTTTGAGATGTTGCCACTTGAACTTCTTTAAGTGGTAGGTATGCATTGCTAAGTTTACTAAGACCTTACTAATCTTGAAAGTGTCCTATCACTTCATGTCTACTTAGCAGTGCATCAAAATGGCTATGTTATCTTGTCAAGGCGAATACAAATTCCTCGATAGAAGCAGCGCACAAGTCTAAAATTCCATCACCAAATAAGCCGTTAGAAAGGAATTTCTCATTTTATTAAAATGAGACATGAATTTGGAAGCGCAGACCATTAATTTGGCAAAGGCATAAGCGAGTAGAGATGCAGTTGAATATATGTTTTAAAATACCTCATTTGTACAAAAGTATTTAATAAAGATTTATTTACCTATTGCTTTAAATATTACAAAATTCACTGCTTTCGAAAACTTCGACAAGTGGTAGATAGGCATTAATGGCAAATACATTTATATTAAACAGCCTTAGAATATTCCGCTTTTATTTTGAGCAAATAGAAACCCTTAGCGTTTTATGTCGTGCGTACTAAACATTCTACTCTTCTAGACACTACCTTCTAATTGTGTTGGTATATATTGCAGCCAAATAAAATGAAGGTTGCAGGGAGGAAAATTTAACTACGAAATACCCAGCATTTCGCATGCTTCAAAATTATGCCTACGAAATTCCAAACTTGAATTCTAAGTTCTAAAATATTGAAATTATTTCCTCTTTTCTTCTTCTTTGTTTAAAGTAAGCACTGCCTCCATGATTCCCTTCTGATATCTACCAGTAACGAGTGTTGAGATAAAGATGGCCAATGCAGTATAATGAAACCTTCATAAGATCCGAGGCAGCATATGCGGAGAAAAATTTTCGTTCAGTCAACGTAAATTCCCACCTAGTCATTAAAGGCTAACAAATTAATATTTATGCAGTCTTAAAAGTATTCCTCTTTTACTTTGAGCAATTAGAATACCTTACCAATTAGTGTCATGCTTACCAAACTGTGTTAGTATATATGGCAGCCAAACAAAATTAAGGCTGCCTGCACGAAAATAAACGCACACATCTCGAGGTGCTCGCATTCCTCAAAACTATGCTTACGAAATACTAAACTTGAAGCCTTAATTCCCTATATATGTTATTCATTATTCTATTCGTTTTGACTCTAGTGATTGTGCTAAAGCGTTTGTAATGACCATTTAAAGCTTTCTTTATTAATGTTTCTATTAATAAAAAGTGAAGAGAATTAAAATCTAAGATTCCTAGCAAATTCTACTTAAATAAGTAAGTAATACCAATGTCCAATTACCATGCATTTCATTGTGGACATACACTTCATTCACTGTGTAATGTTTATCTCATTTCAACTCATTGCTCCTGTCCTACTGTAAGAAGTTTGCGGAAAATATATTAGTCGAATCAAGAATAAATTTCAACAAACGGCACATTTGACAATAAAACCTCAACTAAATGCGTATAATTTAAAAAATTGAACGTACTTGTAAGCTTCTCTCACCCATTGCATTGTTCTATGATAAAATCATGAAAATTTTAATTATTTTTTGTTAGTTAATATCACAACATAACGGTAATAAATAAAAATCAAAGTGACAATTTTATTCATTTTCATATTATTATTAGATATATTGAACTAAAGTGTAAATTCCACAAATGGGAAAGTGTTTTGCACAAAACAGGTAGTCATTTGCAACGGTAATTCTTGGTGGCAGGAAGCCACCAAGTCTCAAAGTCGTCATGTTTAATGCAAGTCTGGGTCATTTAATCTTCCACAAGCTCTTATGTGACACAAAGCCAATTACATTATTTTTGAATGTCGGAGTACTTAACATCCGATTCTTTAGTGAATGCCGACTGTTTTGTTTTAAATTGTGTTTCGCAATATTCTCTTATTTTAATACTGCATTTAATATCCCTCAACAATGATCTGATGAAAAGTAAACATGAACCTCGTTTCATTATTTGAGCTTGTTAATTTGTATTTAGCCCTGGTTTAATTGATTTTGCAAATGTGTATGCAAAATCCATTTAGAGCTCTGTGTTTTCGCTATTTCAATGATTGAACTGTGAACTTTCTTAAGTCGGAGTATCTAAAATTAAGTTTACTCAATCAAACTTGGTACTATCACTCTTCATGTATGAAGCATTCCAAGTTATGAAGAGTCAATGATGATCGCAGATTGCTTATGATCTCTGGACTGTTTATTTACATTAGGACAAAATCAAACAATCTGAAAGTGCATAACTTTGAGCAATGTCCTTTTAAAAGAATTGTGGATTGGAAATTATCTCTCAACGCAAGAAATATTGATTCGAAATATGTACGAGAGAGCGGTTAGTAAAAAGTGTTCTAAATTCCGTCGAATGTTATGCAGTGAGAACCACCATTCAATTTAATATTAATTAATTTGGCAGCCAACGAATGTCATGGCTGCACCCCGAAATTACACCGACGATATCTAACTACCGTCATCATCACAAAATTGGGCCTCAAAAATAATGACTTGAAGTTTAAAATGCTTTTTAGTCATGTCAATATTTTTAAAATACTTAATTTATGTTATCGGTGTAATTTTATTTCCTACTACCTTAAATCTCTGTAAAATGTTACAATTTCAGGCAACAAGACAGTGAAGTTTGAATCAATTTCGCATTTTTCATATTTCATTATACTTAAATAAGCAAGTAGCGATAGAATACTGCACATGCTACAGAATGCACTTGATTGGTTTTGAGGCCATTTCACTGCTTTGAAATGTACTATTTCAACTTATAAAATATAAATTAAATGATTATGCAATTTTATTATTGTGAAACATGTTTCCCCTATTTGGGAAATCATATAAATCCGTCGAAATATTTGCAGCTTCAATCTTTCAATATTAATGCTTTAAATCAATTTAGTCCCAATTGATATTTTGCATTTGCAATGGAATATTGTAATGTTGCAATCACTTTCATCTTGGAGTATTTAGGAAGAAACAGCAGAAATCACATTTGTGCAAAAGTGCGATATAAGTGTAAGATATTAGGTAGACTTCTTCAGTTAATTTTTTATAATGTTCTGTGACGCATATTTGACAATCACATTCCTTCAAAACATTTGTGCAATCAACACAACTACTGAGTAGGTTGCTGATGCAAAGTTCATAGAGAAGTGCATCTTGCTGCTAAATATTAACTTTGTTTGTAAAATTGACGCAATAAACATTATGTATAAGAATATGTCCACAAAATGGCAAAATCCACATGTTTCTATAGAAAACAACTAAAATAACCCTGCTTCCTCTTAACTGTAAATTATATGAATCTGATACGTCACTTCCTTAGTTCATTAAAATATTCTTAATGCCATTCACGAATAGACTCTAATGCATCAAAAAAAAGGTTTGTGCAAACTGACTTTTATTAGATCGCTATACTCACTTCTCATGCACTTTCTCACGAAAGTGGCTGTTGCAATCAACCGGCAATTCCTCACAACATTTGGAATCGAACGTTGTCACTTTTACCATCAGCCATATCAACCTATAAACAATGTCAATCTGCAAATCAATGCTCGTAATGAGTATATTGTATAGACCAGATGTTTAGGAAATTGGAAAGAGTATATTGCTTGTCCGATATTCTAGATTGTGACTTTAAAATGCATATCAAAATAAGCAAAAGTGACCAAATTAGCACTGATTAAAAAATAAATCCACTTTTCTTTCCTTAATATTTTCTACTTTATCATTTTAGCAGTTAATTGCCGTTCCAGTCAACCGATATTCACAATCAAACGATGTTATTATTTCCATCATCCAAATTGACCAATATTAAACAGTAGACCTTGAACCAATAGAGCCAATGTGTGTAATTTAAAAGACAGATGCTTATTTAATGTTGGCAGTGTCAATTCAGAGTAATACTTGAAATGTATGGTGAAATATGTAGTTTTTTCTTAAGTACTTTTAGTAATTTTACGCAACAAGAAATATGCTTCTTCTTGATTGAAAATTGATTATCGTTAGATTAAACACTCAGAATTAATTACATAACGTAACTTGCTGAAATGAATGTTTCCTTGCATTTTTACTAAATTTCATCACAATGTTACTAAGTAACAACTGCTAAATAGAGATAAACTGACAAATTGCCACATCTTTCAATTTCCCTTGGAAAAACACCCGTTTATCTGCAAGTATAAAACTGAAAATAATAGAACTCTTCGTCCTGTCATTAAAACAAAATCAACTGCACTTTAGAAATTCACGTAAAATGTAATAAGCTCTGTCTTGATTGAAAATTGATTAGTAGAGGATTAAACACTCAGAATAAATGGAATAACGTAAATTCATAACAAAGTGGTAATCGCCAGACAGCGTTTCGTCACTTGGTCACTTGCAACTTTACTAATTCTCACTACCACGTTGCTAAATTAAAATTGGTGAAAAAAGATTAACTCACAAAAGACCATTTCTTATTAATTCTTGAAGAAAACAACCGTTTATCTACAGGTAAAAAATTGAAAATAATGCTGTTGACTTACATATTTCACTAAAATTGTGTTACATAGAAATTGATAATTAAAAATTAATTTACAATATGTCATACTTTCAAGTTCCTTCAGCAGAATACTCACTTACGTGAATGTGGATTTGATTTTTACTTGAAATACCACTTTATCGAGCCTCCTGTGTATTTGACAAGTGCTCTTTAAACAGCTCAAGATATTTCATGTTGGATGCGACTCCCTGAAATGGCATGGTTAACTGACATAGTTAATAGCAATTGTCCAATAAAATGGGACATTTTCTCTGAATGCATTTCGCAACATGACGCAGAAAATAAAGCAGATATAAACGAAAGATTTCCTCAGGACTATTTGCATTACCATGTACTATACATCCATACACAGTTTTAGTCATAATTATTTTTTCAAATTTTGCAAGGTTAAAGAAGATGAGAATTGACTACTCTCTCCAAATAAAGTCTCCATTACTCGTCCTTATGTCGTCTATTCTTGTTTGAGAGGCCAATAAAGTTGTCAAAGATTGAAAATGCGCAGAAAATCGAAGAAAGTAAGAGGACGGTCCTGTCTATGATCTCAACATTTTCGTGCCTTTATTTGCAATTCTCCGAATTTGAGCTCTCATCAAAAAATGCTTCATTTTGACTAGACGATTTGGAGAAAAGGCCTATTGAGTTATAAACGATTAGATCGCCTTTACAAAATCAATACTAATGATATGGTTAAATTGTAGTCAAAAGCATATATCGAATTAGAGTTTGTGTGCTCATTTTGGAGGCTACATTTTACAAATAGATATGAGTTGGAGCTAATTCATATTTAGCTGTTTCTTTTACGATAATTTGATTGACAAAATCGGAATAACATTTTATCTCCAATATGAGTGAGTTAAATATCAACATGTAGTAAATCATTATGCTGAGATATAAATCAACAGATAGAATGGACTTAGCAAATATTCTAGTTTCAGTTTTGAAAAGTAATTATTAAAGATACGTAAACAGAGCAGGTTGTGAGGAGGAGAGGTTGAAGTGCATTTCTTGAGAACAGCATAAAGTTTTTTCGGCAACAGATATGTCGAAATCTTGGTTATCGTGGGATTTGTTTCATTGAAAATATTTCCACTTTAATCCACTATTAAGGAAGATTTTTCATCATCTATTTATCGAATATTTTCTTGAAAATTCCTATAGGCAAGATTTGACACTGGCAGAGAAGTTTAATCCGTTAAGCTCGTAGCGGTCTAGCTACCTAACTAAGTCTGACTGTACTCAGATACCTCAGTGGCAGATTCTCCCAGTTCGTATAATTGGCTAAGCTATTGCAAAGCTAAGAATAGACAGAGATATCCAGGGTACCGTTTATTCTAGACATGCATGACGTGGAGTGTGACAAGGGAGAAAGCTTAGTCATTCAACATGGAGGATTGAATAAGACAAGCGGAGACTTTTGATTGGCCACTGGCTGTGTTCTCGCACTCAATCCGTACGAGAAGTTAAGCACCGCACCTTCAACTCACGCTGTGCGCTCATGCGATGACGTGTCCCACAAAGTAAAAGTGTGTTTCCAAGTGTATGAAATGATAGCATTATAATTAATTTTGTGACAATAATTAAATATTGAAAATGTGAAATGTTCAGTAAACGTATTAATTTTGAATTGTTATCATAGTTTGCAACACTTGATGGCGACAAATCAGTTAAATCCTCAAGCAAGTCTTCCAATATAATAATTCAATAGATGTGACTGTTTAAATATATATTAAAGTTTTAGAGAAAACCGAGATATGCATCAATATCCTATATTTAAACGATGATAATATAAAAAAATAATGGTAAAAATATTAATATGAATAATCATATTGTCATTTCTGGCAGCCAAATTAGACTATGGTCACTCGCAAAATATCACACATAGGGTAGGGAAAGCATTTCACCTTAATTTCAGTCCAACTAACGGCGTGAATCTATCACTGAGATATAAAAGTTTGCATTTCTATTAATATGACACTGTAGGTGCAATTGTATTCATATTATTAGATTTCTGAAGACATATGACTTTTGTCCGGATGAAAATATAAACACAGTAATTGAGACAATAATAAAAATAAATAATCATGATTAATAGTAACTTTAAGAAAAAAAATTCCATTATCATTATTAGTGTCAACACCAGTTTACTGCTTTAATCGTCTGCTTTTTCATCCATTAACAGTCCAATTACGCTTTTTCGAATTCTACATTTTAATGTTCTTACTGATAAAGGTTGACGCATCGGTTTGGAGCAAATACTTTTATTGTCAAATTAAATAACGACTGTACGCCAGAGATCTGTTTAGTTTACTTGACATTATATTTCTATAATTTTGTCTCAAGAATAGTTTACAGTTTCAGTTCTTTTCCATTTCGAAATCAAAAACACGAACATGAGAGCTGGTAAAATAGAAAATTATTGTGTCTTATTTTGCAGCCAGATTAACCAATGGCTGCACGCAAGATAACTTCTAGGACTTACGAGAACTGCTGTCGCCCGCAATTGGCCTTTTTAAAGTGATCACTTAAACTTTGATACGAAGATTATTTGCACCCACGTTGATGAAGTGATTGCATAACAGATGTTTCAGCACCAGTATGTAGCCTTAATTATTTTCATTTGCAAGTAATGAATGCATGATTTTTCAATTAAAATTAACCGTGAATTAATGAAATCTGCTTAAGTGATTAAGTGGCAAGTCAATTTTTAATAGAAATTCGGATTTTATTCTTGGACGATCTTATATAAACTAATGAGTAAAAATAGTAATCTTCTTTACAAATAATTTTATCCATGAAATCTACTGATAAATTTGCTTTATGCTCTCAAAAGATGCTATCCCACCTCACCATAACCACATCTAGTACACTTTACACATCTTTAAAAATCATTTTTCAAAACGAAAACGAGAACCTTTGCTGAATCAATTCTGCTTGTTTTATAATTTCATCATTATGCTGTACAATTTTAACCATGACAAACTGTTCCATCGGCCAGAATTCTCACTTCGGTTAAAATTTTTACTTTAAATAAGTCAACCACAGTATCTTAAAATCCGATTAAAATGAAACAATACCCATACATTGCTATTTGTAAAATAGTGCTTCCAAAATCCACACACAGGGCATATGTGTTTGCTATTAGCTTAAAAATATCATTATTTTTAAATGCATAATTGTTGTCTATTCAGCTCTACCGAGGAATAAATGGAGGTTATTTCCTGCAGAATATTTGCTTTTACCTCCACGTCAAGATTAAAGCTTTGCTTCATTGAGGCGTAGAATTTGGAGAATTGCAATGGAGGACAGAACCGTGCAGAAATCGTAAAGAGCAACTTGGTAACTGCTTTAGTTTCATTGGAGCTTCCAATCGTTGACAGCTTTATTGGCATCGCAATCGAGATTTGACGACAAAATGATATTTCCTGAAAGTTGGAAATGTTGGAATACTTTCAGGACCATTTCGTCTTAATGAGCCTATAAATGTCTACATTTCATTTTGAGATGTGGTAACATCTAAACCTGTTAAAATTTATTAAAACTTATTAAGTTGAACAAAGTTTTAAGTCGCTCGAAACAATCTCGACCCAGTTTTGCCAATTAAAGCGTTGTATAGACTTAAGTCAAAATGTTGCCTCATGATTACACCTGGATCAAGCAAATAATGTATTAGCATTGAGATTTCATTGCACATTCGAAACAACGAATTATTAAACAATTATGTCCTATGTGGTATAGTTATTTAATCTAATTGTAATCTCGAGAATCTTTGCGTAATTTGAATAAGATAAGTATAACTTGATTGCTTTTGCAAACGCAATTTTATAGTGATAATCGTATTTCGTAATGTCAATTCGACATAGTTTCTGGAGAACGACCTCACTTGGTCGTTCTCACTCCATAATATTTGGTGAATTTTAGAAAATTTTTGATTAACCGCTTTCTCATGCATATTTCGAATCAACGTTTCTTGCGTTGAGAGACAATTTTCATTTCATAATACGTTTGAAAGGCCATTGATCAAATTTATGTACTTTCAGATTGTTTGATTTATTCCAACTGTAGATAAATGAACTCCGATGTCACACAAGGAAGGGGGTGGTGAGAAAGATCATTAATGATATATGCTTTATGTTGCAGAGCACGACTCGTCTGACCTAGCAAAGTGGAAGCGTCAAAGCAGGTATCTTCGAATATGGTAGTGTTAAAACTCTCTGTCCTCATTTCCGAGTGTGAATGGTCAGGCAACAGCGCTGTAACATACTTGGGCACAAAAATATGCTGAATATTTTTTGTACCTGGAAATACATAAAAATAGGAGTGACGTATGGGTGCTGAAATGCAATTATTTAGCCAATATATACATATAATTATGCTGAAACATTGACAAAAGCCAATTCAAATTGTACTGCAAGTCATCATTTTGTAAACTCAATTGTATAGTGATGTCTGAAGTTCGAACTCTTTACCCCTAATTTCTGGAGTGCAGCCTTGCTGAATAGCTAATAAAATGTGACTGGTGGTTCACACTGAACAAAATTTTTTTCCAAATTTATCAGCCAGATTTCCTTAATATCTGCTTAAAATGGAATAATACCTTTTTACTTCTATTTGAAAAATGGCACTTTCATTCATTCTCAATTGCATAAGTGTGGTCTAATGGACTCTACCGAGGGAAAAAAATGAAGCATATTTCCAGCAGAACTTTTATTTTTACCTCTACGTCAAAATTGATTGCATATACAAATCGTTGCTCGTGTTCAATTTCCGATATGGTTTTTCAGTCGGAAAGTAGAGTGATATTTATCTCCTTAATGCCTCTGAGGAATCACTTGAATTTCATGCTAGTATTATATTGAAATTCTTTCCTTCTTTCTTTTAATTTGAATGAAGTCAGCCTTATCTATATGATTTCCTATTGATATTTTTCCGTAACGACAGTTGGGATAAAGATGGCCAATGCAGTTCATTGACGAGATCTGATGCAGCACATACGAAGAAGATTTTTCGTCTCGTAAAATTCAGTTTTCACTTAGTCATTTATGCCCATATATTAATATTTAAGCAATCTTAGAAATGCTCCACTTTTCATTTGTGTAACCAGAAATCATTTGCAATTTGTGCAATGCATAACAAAGTAAAATAAAGCTGCATGCGGGAAATTTTAAACCTGAACCTCAATACTCTATTTCTGTTATTCACTATTCTATTTGTTTTGGCTCTATTGTCTCTGCTAAAGCGTTTTCAAAGTCCAATTAGAGCTTACTTTATAAATTTTTCCATTAGGAATATAAGAAGTATCTTAAAATCTAAGTTTGCAAGTCAAATTCTACTAACATAAGTAAGTAATATCAATGTCCAAATAACATGAATTTCATTGTGGGCATACACTTCATTCACTCTGTTAAGTTTATTTCACCTTAACTCATTGCTTCTGTCTTACTGCATGACGTTCGCGGAAAATATATCAGTCGCAAAAACGATGACTTTTAACAAACTGTACAAATGACAATCAAACCTCAAATAAATGCGCATAATTTCAAGAATTGAACGTACTTGTAAGCTTCTCCCACCTTTTTGCATTGTCCTTCCTTGAGAGTTTTGGAAATAACACTTTCTAGAACAGTAATATATTTTTCGCCAGTTTTAACTAAAGGTATTTGAATATTGACCCATGAGCATATATCTCAAATAATGCAGAAATAACATTCTAAATTGTTATTAAAAAATTTGTTTATTTAATTCTCGTTTTCATCCACAAGTATTCTAATTTTCCATATATTGCAGCCCAAAATTGTGCAATGCATTGTTTTGGATCATATTTGAGTGCAGTCATATGATACGCGCAAACCTTAAAATATTCACTTTCGCATTTCCCTCCCCACCCTCGACCCCCACCTTCTCCTCGACATTGATCTCACAAGACATACACCGTCTTTGGTAAATCGTAGCTTTCCACAATGCATATCGCTGTGGCATTTGTTTGACGAAAAAGAGCAAAATGATTGGAAATGCATAGTAGTTTCCACAAAAATAATTGACATTTTTAACAGTAATTCTTGGTGGCAAGAACCTACTATGGCTCAAAGACACTATCGCAAGAACAAGTGTGGGTCATTCAATCTTCCACATGTTCTCCTGTGACACAGAGCCAATTACATTATTTTCCAATGTCGGAGTGCTAATCTGAGGAAATCTTGATGAATCGCAATTGATCCGTTTAAATTGTTCATCACAATCTTCTCTACTTTTAAAATGGAAATTGCCTTACAAATTCATTTACCTCATCATAATATCTACAATGATAAGAATATTGGCAAGCACAAAGAGCGTATTGATGTTAATGTCGAAATTCTTGTAAGTACAATTTTGAGGGGTAGGGGCACAGTTCGACCAATATGAGGCATGAACATAGTCTACAAATATATCTAGTTGTTTCCTAATCACATAGCCTGATGTGCTACTATTGGTACGCTGAATGTAGGTGTAGTAAGTATGTCTAGGCTGCGGTGGGGTGCCAAGTCACGCTCATGGGCGAGGCGTAAGACGTTTGAATGATGGTAGCGCTAGAGTTGCCTCTCTTACTCGCCTACTAAGTGTCAATTGTTCCACTTATTACAATGTGTGAAATATCTTCATGGGTTCGTGCTTTGAGCAAAGTGAACAATGACATGAATAGATATTAATATAAAGTCATATATAGGCTATGGCAAAATACTCTAGTATGAGTTGGCTCCCGAAATTAGAAAAGTTGCCTTAACTTGATTGAGGCTGTGTGCTGAGTGGGTATGAGAATTCTTTGTTCAGCCTTGGTACTGTTGTGCACTGTACACAAATACACATGCATAGCACCGTAGTCGATGCATCCTGAAAACTCTGACAAAGGTGCCACCAAGACAATATATTTCTACTCTCATGCTGTAATGAAGTAGCGGTGATGGTGCTACAGGAGTGAATGTGATTCCTGTACATTTCACCCTAAGTAAGTATTACTTTATGAAGTTGTCGCTGTATGGAAATAATGCATACACGTGTTATTGTGACCTATTGCCCTACATGTGCGCTTATTTGTGCATATGAATTTTGGCCGTCATCATATTCACACAATCACTATCATTCATGGTGTATTAGTAAGTGCTAAAAGTGATTGTGCGATTGAGTGCTTGACTGAGTGAATGAACCAACTAATACTTTGCGTGCAATGGATGAAATAAATGCGTACGTACACTGCAACTCATAAGGCTAAGAGTCAATAGCATAAGTACACATGAAGATATGAGCAATGAATGTATGAGTGAATGTGCCTCAAAGGCCCCAAATAATTATGTCTATTAGGGATATTGCTTACGAATACTCACGTCTCCTCTCCTCCCCCCACACCACCCCCACAAAACATTAGTCGCCTATAAACGAATTTGTGTCTCGACACTCATTTCAAAATTGGGCATTGTACCAGCCCCCATACAACGCCATTACAATCCGATGCACATGGTTATGATAAGTGCACTGGTTGAGCGCCGCTGTTGTCAAACCCACCCGAGTGGCGAGGCGAGGCACAATTCTTGTGATTATGTGGACAACTCAATGCTTTAGTTTAATGAACGCTTATAAAGAAACAGATTTCACAATTTTTTTATTAAAATGTACAATTCATTGATGCATTACACATTTACTGCTTAAAATCATCCCGGGTATTTGAAGTGCTAATGCCTTGTAATAGGAATATTTTGAGAAAAAAATAGAGTTACTAACAATCATTTGGATGACGTAACGTTGAGTGGTTAAATAATCACTTAGGTAATCACTGAAACAGAACTGCCAATTATAAAGACATGAGAGTGATATAGAGATACCATCTTCGTTACAATGTAAGTTGGTCCTGTGTATTCTCACGTTTGATCATCATCGTCAAACTGAATATCACAATTGAAAATCAACTATTTGTGTCTCTTAGAAGCAAAAATGTCCCTTCGAAAGTTGCTTGTGATGACCATTTGATGGTATCTCATTTATTACCTTATCAAGCAATAATCATTCAGTTTATATGATTTAAAACTATCCATCGTGTCCATATGTTTCAATCCAGGTTCTTCTTCAACAAATTACCCGTTTCCTTTCACCTTGAAAGCGGTCACATTTCCCAACTAATGAATCAGAAGCACAATTCATATCATTGCTTCTATGGTCATATACCGCCATCTCGAAAATATCATCTTTTTTCTGGAGATTGCTGAATATGCTTCACGTATCTTTAAGGATCTCAGAAGTTGAGTTTGGAAAACTAAAGCAGTGTTATAAGTGTAAATATTAAATGTGAAATGAAAGGAAAAACAGCGAAAACCTCTCTCTCTCACTCTGTCTCCCTATTTATTTATATTTAGGGAAATTCATAGAATTCGTTGCCTTGTGTTGTAACCACTCAAAATAAAAATCGTTCTGCTTTCTTGCTTTTCATTCGCTCTTAAATAATCTTCATTCATTTATGGCTACAACACGGGGTGTCTTTTCTTCCAATCCTACAACTCTCTGTATATAACGAAAAAAAATATCACAAAAAATATGCTTAACATTTTAACTCCACAAAATTCATTCAAAAGTGTTTATTTTCTATCAGAAGCTAAATTAGTACATTTTGCAGGTTAGAAACTGCGTGAGTCCAGCGATTATCGTTTAATATCATTAAAATTTAACTGCCTGGTGTGAATCTTATTCCGATAAGTTTGAATCGAAGATTTGAGAGTGATCTAAGGAAACATACAACCAACAGTGCAAAATGTGAGTGGAATGATTGCATTGTCAATTTCGTATATGCTCAAATATTATTCCGGCAAATAAAACGCTGCATGTGTGGTAGATTCATGGACGAATGGTTTTCACTAATGAGGGAATGAACCGACAATTTGGTCGATCTGGAGAATAAAATAAGACAAAAGTCAAGAATTATCTTCGACCATTAAGTGGCAGATTATTGAATAATGCCTTTATGGAAGGCAAATTTATTTGAATTACCTTCGTTTAATCAACTCCTGTTTTAAAATTCTTTCAGTAGTTGATCGCATAGGTAAATTAAGAAGCTCTACTTAATTTATTTCAGTAACACAGTCCTTACTGTCTGTTAAATGAACTAAGAAAATATTCGAAATAAAGAGCATTTTTTCCTTGATAGAGTTGCATTATAGATTTTGAGTCCTGGCAGGTCAGAGTAATCTTGTAGTAGGTGCAAAACGGTGACTTTGATTTTCCCTGGCTCACTTTTGCGAACGTTTGATAGGCTTGCACAACTTGCAAGTATGCACTATTCATCCAATGGCTTCCACCAGCCCTTGAATCGCCGACCTGATCATTATTTTGCCTAGTGAAACCTTACTATATCAAAGATGCTACCAGTTCGACGATCTGGGATCGTCACTACAATTAAAAATTGTTGCATTTTCTTTGATTAATTAGCGTAATATTACAAAATGTTGCACTGGTAGTAGGATTAACATAGTAGAGAGACAAAAACTTCACGTATCCAGTTATGCAATAAGATCTAAGATCTATGTGAGATCTAAGCATAGAAATAAACCCAAATATCTCACCGCCAAGTGAAGTCGGAAAAATTTCTTAACATAATTGATAGAAAATTTCTTTTCAATAATAGTTGACATATAAATAGCTAATTATATTCATCAATCAATTCTTCTTTCATCCATCCATACTCTGTGGAATCAAAATTTCTGGGGCTTAAAAAACACATTCAATGTCACCAAACAATGGTTGTTGAAGTAGGCGTGATGCTTTGATAGTGAAAACAACTGTTGTTTGTGGGAAGGTGATAAGAGCTCCAATAGATACCAACAAACATTGTTTCCGTTCATGCTTCTTCTGCATTCCCCTTGTTTCTGGAGGTGGTTGTAAGATCTCGCATCTCCTTTGAAACATATTAATTACTGTAAGTTATCATCAAATAGTTTGCATAAGCATTTTTAATTTCGAAGGTCTAGGTAATAAACATTTTTTTCCATTTTTGTAATAATGAAGATGTCGAGTGGTGTTGGAGAGAAAGAAATCAAGCGGAAACGAGCACGATGAAGATAGAGTCCAAAAGGTAAGAAGAAATACAAAGCAACGCGCTCTTCACCGATACAAAACACTTTTGAGGGCACATACGACGACGATATCTTCGAAGAGACCGAAGAGGAGAGCACAGTCGATGACCATTAGGGCGATGAAATAGATTATCCCACAGATGATACCTTCAGTGAGAGTGACTTGCCGGAGGAGATCAGGAAACAAATCTACGCTCTTCATAGGGTTGCTGACGATCCCTTCGGCTCCGAATGCGACTCCGGAAGCGACAGGTCTTAAAAACCCACATATATCACAATTCTGTAAAGGTGGTCGCCAAAGATCCTTGTGCTAAAAGAACTAAATACTTTTGGTGCATCGCCTTCCACCTCTCTCTTATTTGTGTCTATTAGAATTTTTTACTGTTCAAATAAACACATCTCTTAGATGATATCTCACTTACTTTTAAATCAAGGAATGACAACTCAGTTTGTAAAATTTAACAGAACTGTTAAAAATCAACACATTGTATAGTATTTTACGCTTCCCTTAGGATAATGAATGCACCTATAGAAATAAATATATATCAAAGGGGATGCGAGCCCTTACAACTAACTTCAGAACAAAGTGAAATGTAGAAGAGAGATAAATAGAAACTCAGTTTGGTGGTGTCTATTAGAGCTTTTTCCGAATATGTTCATCAACAGCGCATAGTAACAAGAACCACACACACACTTTGTTCTCATTCACCATATTTCACTCCCAATGCCATTTTCATCTTCTCCTCAACACACTCACTCCCACTCAATGTATTGTTCTGTGCCTACTTGGCAAATGCAAGTGAAATGGGACACCATTTCTCACCTCTTTGAAGGCATAATGACTTATTTTGAAATGAGATTGTCTTCAGTGCCATAGAAAGAAGAAGAAGAAGAAGGACACACACACTTCATTTTCATTCTCCAAATTTCACTCAAAATGTCATTTTCACCTCCTTCCAAACTCACTCACTCCTAACAAATAAAGTAAATGCACAATCAATGGTCAGTGCCATATTTATTTAAATAATTATTAATTGAGAAAAATAAATAGCACTTATGAAGATGATGCTTATTTGCGTCTCCAATTTGATACCAATTCTTGTCGGTGATTACGATTTGTTTCAATCTTTCCTTGAGAAGTGAAGTTAGATAGCAAAGAGTTAAATTTTAATAATGATAGCAAATTGCAGAATTCTTAAGCAACACTATAAATTGATTATATTCGAAAATTTGAAATTATGTGGATTCCTAGTGGATCTTGCGTGTCAAGGGAAGTTCCGCAAAGGCGTTTTAATAAATCGTTCAGGGTACAGATAAGATAGCTTGACAGCTTTGTTCTGTATCATTAAAAATGTATTACTATTTTTGAAATATTTTAATTCCTATAAGTGTACTCATTATCCCAAGAGAAACGCAAAATATTTTAAAATTCATTTATTAGGACAACACCTTGCTCCTGCCGTTTTCCAAAAGATGGCGGCAGTAGTCGGTAGTGGCTGAATTATATAAATTAAGAATGCCGAACACTTGGTTTTGACATTTATAAATATAACCCTATTGTGATATAACTTAATTTGTGTTTACACAGACAAAATTTTAAATAAAAAATTTCGAACCTAAACCGAATTGTCGCCAATTGGGGTGAAGTATTGCTTTTTTATTCTAATATGAAAAAATCTGCGGAGTGGCTGAGGCTCATCGGTATATGTCAGATACTTGTGATAAAACGGCTCTTAGTGTCGGCGGGAATAGTTCCAACACTTTAAGAGTAGGGATTTGGCTGTCGATGACCGACAAAGTGGTCGAGGTTCAGAAGTTGTTGAAGATGCAGAATTGGAGGCGATCCAGTCTTATTGAAGACTCTTGCTTGTGAACAGCTGGTGGACAGATAAATGCGAATGGAATTTTTCCATCGTATTGTTACTGGGCGCGAAAAATGTGTACAATAATCCATAATAATCCCAAGCGGGGCAGAAAATCTTGGGTATTGCACGGTCAAACTGCACCTCGGTCAAGACCTCGGACGAATATCCATGGCTCAAAAGTCATGCTTTGCGTTTGATGGGGAGAACCGGCTTGACTTAATTTATTAAGAGCTTTTAAAATCGTCTGAAAACATCATTTTCCCAAACTAATGAATCAGATGCGCAATCCATTTCGTTGCTTTTATGGTCATAAACTGCCGTCCCGAAAACGCCATCATTTTCTGCTGATTTCTCACTGTGAGCGCAGATACTCCGTTCTCCATTAGATTTTTTGGTTATCACACTTATTAAGTCTTCTGCGTTGCTGTTTAAAGCTACACTTTCTTGCAACTGAACCAGTAGAAGGTGAAAGATCCGTTAGAAAAACTAAAACAAGTAATATCTAGAGTTATTTAGCAATTAAAGTTAACTCTAATCACACAATAACCGTCAACTGATTGGAACTAAGACCATTATAGAATAATTTCGAATGTTTCTCTGGAGGTTGGCTTTGGATATGGCTAGCATTAGTCACATTAAAATGAATTTCAATGAGGGGAAAAGGTCTTAGCAAAGGCATTTAATCAGTGAAAATGTGGGCAGAGATGAGTTGGTTGTTTAGAAATGCAAGAATCAAGACTTATGACACTTTCAATTTTACATGAATAGGGAAGCAATCTTTAATTTAAGTGTTACAACCGCTGTTTTTTACCAATTACACAAAAGCTTCAACTTTATCTTAGGGCCAACGAAAGTGCTGTTAATTAGGAACCAGAAGATTATCTAAATTGGCAAGATGTATTATTGTATTTCAATGAGAACGCTTCGAATCTGAAATATGCAATTATCTCTCACTAATTGTAACTAACTCCAATTACTCTTCACAAATTCATTAAATCCAAGAAAATTGTAATTACATGCATTCCAACTTTAAAAGTTAATGAAACTGAATGACAATAGGTAAGTAAATGTTGAAGTAAAAACGATTGACAAAGATGATCGCTCTCAACGTGTATGAGTATTGGAAGGAAAAACGGGCTAATTGATTTATAAAAGGCGTTGCAATGTGCGAAACATCTTCATACGTACGTACTCTGTTAACTCTTAGCGTTAGGAGTAGCAGCTAAAATCTTGCTCTGATCACATTGGTTCGTGCACTCAAGCGTTCAACCACTTTTAGCACTAACTAATACTCAGCGGATAAAAATGATCGGGCGAATATAGTTATTGCTAACATCCATTTGCACAAATAGGCGTACACGTGGGGCATCAGGACACAGGTATTTATTTTTACAGAAGTTGAAATATTTGGTTTCTTTAAGTTAAAAGTTCCTATTATCTACACTTTAAATGCATTTCATCGACGTTTTTCCTACCAAAATTGACGCTTCAATTAATTTGTCCTTACTTTTGTCAACAGAGATGTTCGCAGGGGTAATTAAATCGTCTTCCACTCCATGGCGTTAACGTCTCTTCCTCAGTTTACATCAAGTTAGTAGACAGGACAATAATTGAAAACGTCTAATTGGGTAAGCATATATAGATATTGAGTAACGCGTGCTCTGCAGGTTTTAATTTTACAAGACACCTCATAACCTTACATCCAAAATTTTAGGAATGAAGCAAAAATTGTATCAATACGGGAAACAGACGAAAATATTACGATTGATATTTTCTATGTATTATAATTCGATGAAAACCAACAATTTTATTGAAACTCCTTCTTATGAGGAGGCCATTGACTATCAACGCATATTGCAGCAATTACTAGTGTATCAGACTGCCATAATCTGTTCCTAGAAGGAACCCAAATAGAAATAGAGAGTGAGAAGGCCATTAGATAACCAGTTAAAATAGAGAAGGCGGCTAAACCTAAGTGCCAGATTAGAATGCCATCACAATACAGTTAATTTTAACAGTTAGAGCTACTTCTGAATGCCATTTACGAAGTTTTCCCAGTGAATTTTTCGGTTTTCTACTATTAAATATTTAATTTTCTGACATCTTTAATACACTTTTCACCACTGCCTAAAAGATAGTAATATATACTTCATGATATAGAACAAAACTGTTAAGAGTACACGAGCTAACTTATAGCATTGATAAAAACTGACCTTGTATAGGCGGAGGTTCCCCATTCAGTCCCCAATTAAGTTTTAATCAAAAAGAACTTAAACTATTTATGGTGAGTTAGCAAAATGTCTGATAATAGCGCAGTCACCAACAGCACAACAATTTTCCAAATCAAAATGTTCATCCACTTTTGCCAAATTGATTTATGAAGAATTTTCTGCCATGCACTTATGAACACATTCATTCTTATTTGCCTAGAAGTGAGCAGGCTAATCTGTGAGTTAGTTAGTTAATTGGTTAGTTATTATGAGATGAGTGATCGTTACCTTCGGCAATGAAAAGGATATTATAGTGCTTTGGTTTCACAATTTTTTTCAAGGGAAATCGATAAGAAATCCAACAGAAACCAACCTTTGAGAGAATTTCTGTGTGATAAAAGTGCAAACAAAATCTGGTATAATCTCGTGGCACACGAATAATCTTGTGCTCACACGACCTGATTTCCAGTTTCCACCGCATTATTTGAAATTAGTAATTTGGCGATTTTAACCGCCCAACTGAAAGCAGTTAGTTTGAAGTCCAAAATATGTTAAAATACTGAAAATAAAGTCGATAGACCAATATAAGCTTAACTTGTTCAAATTTCACTCCAGGTTATACTTTATTTATTAAGTAGGTAGTTCATTTTGAATATTCTTCATTCCAATGGTTTGACCAGACAGCTTACAGACAACGTAGAGTCTCCGTATTCGGTTGACGAGATGGGACGATAGCAGAATCCATAGAGAAACCTGGGGAGGGGATTTGAAAATTCTGAAGAATTAAAGTTGAAAGCGACGCCTCTTAATGGTTTCTAGAAATTCCTTTATAATTTTTTCATATGCTTTTCAGTTCATATTTTAATTAAAGTATAATGTCTCAGTGTCACCAAATAATGGATACGGACGTTAAAACACCTATTTCTATTAAAAAGTAAGAAGATCGTGAAAAGCCTTCTTTATAGGTAAAAGAATATACATGTATAATGTCAGTTATATTTTGTTCAAAATCGCCTTGTATTTTCTTTTGGTACATAAGCCAGTCAGAAGTCTGTAGTTTTTACAATCAAGCTTGAATGTCAATTTGCTACTACTTTATGTGCCATAGGACATTCTGCAATATGTGCATAACCACCAAGACATTTAGAATTATTTAGAAATCCAACTAAATACATCTGATAGCAAATCAACTTTTGACAAAACGAAAGAAGAATAGGAGGCACTTCTTTATGAACTTTACATCAACAACAAACACAGAGGAGTTGTGCTGATTGCACAAATGTTTTGAAGGAATGTAATTGTCGAATATGCGTCATACAACATTATAAAAAATTAACTGAAGTAGTTTACCTAAGATCTTACACTTATATCGCACTTTTGCAGAAATGTGATTGCTGCTGTCACTTCCTAAATACTCCATAATGAAAAGTGCTTACAACATTACAATATTCCATTGCAAATGCTAAATATCTACTGATACTAAATTGGGTTAAAGCATTAATATCGAAAGCTGGAAACTGCAAACATTTCGACGGGATTTATGTGAAGTCAAAATCGGGGAAATATGTTACACAATTATAAAAACTGCATAATCATTCAATTTTATTTTTATTTGATGAAATGTTACATTTTAAAGCAGTGAAATGGCCTCGAAACCAACGAAGTGTATTCTGCAGCATGTGCATTATTCTATCGCTACTTGCTTATTTAAGTATAATGAAATATAAAAATGGGAAATTGATTCAGACTTCACTGTCTTATTGCTTGAAATAGCCAAAACTTACAGAGATTTAAGGTAGTTGGAAATACAATTACACGTTCAACACACATTAATTATTTCAAATTTATTGAAAAGATTAAAAGGTATATTAAACTTCAAGCCATCATTTTGATAGCACAATTTTGTGATGATGATCGGAATGAGATATCGCATGTATAATTTCGGAGGTGCAGCCATGACTTTATTTGGTTGCCAAAAAACTAATGTAAATTGAATGATGGTTCTCACTGCGTAATATTTGACGGATTTTGAGAACATTTCTGACTAACTTCATCCTTTTGCGCTGAGAGATAGTTTCCATTCCAGAATACGTTTGAATGGCTATTGATCAAATTTATGTATTAAGTGTAAATAAACGAACTTCCATGTCACACAAAATAGAATTGATGAGGAAGATCATTAATGATATGTGCTTTATGTTGCAGAGCACAACGCGTCTGAACTAAAAAAGCGGAAGCGTCAAAGCAGGTATCCACGAACGTGGTAGTGTCAAAACTCTCTGTCTACATTCCCCAATGTGAATGCAAAGTAACAATGCTGTCACATACTTAGACACAAAAATATACTGAATATTTTTTTGTACCTTGAAATAGAAACAAAATCAGGAGTGACGTATGGGTGCTGAAATGCAATTATAAAGCCAATATATTCATATAATGTGTTAAAACATTGAAAAAACCAATTCATATTGTACTGCATATCATCATTTTGTAAACACAATTGTGTAGTAATGTCCGAAGTTTGAAAGGTTTGGCCGTAATTTCTGGAGTGCAGCCTTGAAATTAATTGGCTGCTGAATGGCTGATAAAATGGTTATTGGAGGTTTACACTCAACAAGAATAGATTAATTTTAGGATATTTTTTCTAACTGTGTTTGATTGTATTATCATTAATGAAGAGTACTATCTTTTTTTACATGGAACTTTGTTAGTTGTTTCACTGATTTATTAGAACAATTGTTTTCTGTAAGATTAAACTTGAATGTCCCTCTTTCATTTTTTATAATTTTTAGATAACCTGCTTTTGTTTTACTATTTTGAGGCAAAACATTTAGCGGATAATGATTTGGCGATTACAAGACACAATCATTTGAGTACTGCATCATGTGCACTTTGCTGATCAAGTAGGTACTCATTCAACATCATACGATGCAATTGGAACAGTCAAGTGTGCTATCTCAGTAATCTTAATGTGGTCGACTCAATATAGAACTGAGAAATCGATTTGTAAATACTTTTCTTCGCTTGTCTCTGAATCGATAAATTAATTAAAAGTAAAATGAATGCAGGTAAATATAGATGGAAGTTGCATACTGTAAATTTAGTTGCTAGCACCCTTATCTCTTGACAAATATCATGACAGACTCCAAATGGCGTGATTTTCGTGTCTTTCGTCCAATAAAGTAATGCAATCCTCCTGTCTTTCTACTTGTAGCGATTTTAATTTAACGATATGGAAGCATGAAGAGAATCTATTACCAATTCAACTTGCTTTCCAAACGCCGGCCTAATTCATCAAGTCTTTGCAACGTTTATTTCAATTCGAGTGAGGTTGAAGTCGGATGGTCTTAAAATGGCCTTCTTTCAGATGATTCTAAGGCACATATCGGAGTCTACAATTGCACATTCGTCCGAATGATTACTGAATTGAATAAGGTTAAAGGTGCATTGAGTAATGATGATAAACTCGAATGCACTGGAAATCAGTGTCTATATATAAATGCAACATTTGCAGATTAACATTTGATGATATTTGGGCATTTTGTGAACTTTGGTAAAAGGTAATATGGCAGATAACATTTTAACAGAATTGAGAGTTCACGCAAGTGGATTCATAAAAGGTCCAGTTATAGTCGTAGAGTATAATGTTTTATAATGTGTAATTTGAAATAGTCGTGGAGAGGAGGAGGCCTTTTGACAAACATACCTATCAAATCATTTTTCAACCGTACATTTTGGGAGCTCAAATTTGCAGATAGCTATGAATTGGAGCTTTGTTTAGTACAATCTGTTTGAATAGGTTACAAATAAAATCGCAACTCAGGTGAGGAATCTAACATATGACACAGGTAAATATCAGCCACCTGTAACAATGCGCTCTATGGTGAAAGAGCAGTTTTATTATTGATGAATGAGTTTTTAATACTTTATACGGATCTACTTTTAGCTACTTCCTCTACCTATCTGCACGAACTCAAACACGACATAAGTGTCCCACTACAATTGGTTTGTATACGTTTAGGATTAATGGACTTTATGAATTGAAAATGAGAATGATTAGGTTGTTTAACGATCCACAATTTATTAACAAGATATACCAAATCTTGAACATGGAACACATTTGTGCAATAATTCACCATTTCGATATTGCAAGGAAAATCAATTGCCAACGCTCATCATTAAAGAAGGTCTAGTTATCACACCACATTTTACTTTAATCGATACAACACTATCATTAACAAAAGTGTGTTGTGTCAGATAAAGGTAACTTAAAGGCTTTGCACGCCCCCATTAAATGTCAATCACTTTCATCAAGTTTGAGATGTTGCCACTTGAACTTCTTTAACTAGTGAGTAGGCATTGCTCAGTTCACAAAGACTGAACTAAACTTGAAAGTGTTTTCTCACTTCATGTCTATTTAGCGGTGCATCAAAATATCTATGCAATCTTGTCAAGGCGAATACAAATTCTTCGATGAAAGCAGCGCAAAAGTCTAAAAGTCTAACACTAATAAGCAATAAAAAAGGAATCCGTCGTCGTATTAAAATGAGATATGAATTGAAAGAGACAGGTTATTACTTTGCAAAAGACATTGGCGACTAGAGTTGCAGAAGAATGGATTGTTTAAGATATCTCGTTTAAGTAAAAATATTTAAAAATGCAGCTAAATTAATTTTTTGACTTAAATATTGCAAAATACACTTCTTTTCAAAACTTTGATATGGCAAAAGTAAATTATTCTTATTATTGCTATTCGTATCATTAAATGTTGTAGTAGACTCTTCTCGTCAACACTTGATGTTTAAATACCAAAGTCAACATCGAAGAGCATTCTGCGGCATATAACTTTCCCAATTTTAATGTTTGAAATATCTAAAAGTTGAAGCGATGTATGGGTGTTGAAATACAATTAAACGGGTAATATAAATTTATTGTTTTAAAAGCATGGACAGGCCCAAATAGCATTTTATGCTTCAAGAAATCATTTTCCAAGCACAGCTTCGTAGTATCACTAGCAGCTCTGATCCCCAAAATTCATAATTTCTTGCGTGCAGCCATGAAATTAATTAGCTGACAAATTAAATAATAATGAAAATTTGTCTGGATTATCTTGCTCCACGATACTTGATGAATTCTATTATATTTTACTAACTGCATTCTCGTGCGCTTTTCAAAACTACGTGTCTTGAGTTGAAAGATGATTTTGATCCCAAAATACATTTGAAAGACATTGTATCAAATCGATGATCTTTCAGATGGTTTGATTTTGCAAGGAAAAAATGATCGTAGACAATGTTTCACTTACTTATGTGTCACAGTTTTTATGGTTTTCTTTGAAATCGCCATTCACTTTTCCAGGCAATTGATTTTCAGATTGTGCTTAAAGTGATTTTATGTTAGACTGTCAACTTGATCTTTCCACTATTTTCACAAAATTATGTCGAATTCTTAAAATCGGCATTTTAGTCCTTCTAACAAGATGTTAACTTATTGTTAATGTGAATAAATAATCTTTACCTGCAGACAAGAAAGCATTTAGTGTGTGGGCCACGTCATTGCATGAGCGAACAGCGTGACTTGAAGGTGCGGCTGTTCAACTTCGCGTACAGATTGAGTGCGAGAACACATAGCCAGTGGCCAATCAAAAGCCTCCGTACGTTTTACTTAATCCGCCATGTTGATTATGACTAGGCTTCCTGTACACACACTACGCCATATTGTCGCGCCGAATAATTCAAGAGATTTTGGTTAATACATATCTACTATAAAATACAATAAAGATAAATTGGCGAAATGCCATATCTTTCAATTTTCTGGAGGAAGCAATAGTGCAAATATAAACATGAAATTAAAATGATTAAAATAAAAATAATAGAATTAAAATGGAAAAAATAATACTTTCATGAATGCACAAAGTTTTAAAACTGCTTCCATCATCATCTTTATGCTAATGCAGTATCCCAAATTTCACGAATTGTAAATTAGAAATTTTCAATATTTTATTTTATCAGATAGGAGTTGTGTTGATTGCGTAAATGTTTGGGACGGAATGTGATTGTCAAATATACGCCATACAACATTATAAAAAATTAACTGAAGTAGTCTACCTAAGATCTTACACTTATATCGCACTTTTGCAGAAATGTGATTTCTGATGTCACTTCCTAAATACTGCAAAATGAAAAGTGATTACAAGATTACACTATTCCATTGCGAATGCTAAATATCTACTGGGACTAAATTGGATTAAAGCATTAATATTGAAAGCTGGAAACTGCAAACATTTCGACGTGATTTATGTGATTTCCAAATAGGGAAAACATGTTATACATTTATAAAACTGCATAATCATTTAATTTACATTTTGTAAATTGAAATAATACGTTTTAAAGCAGTGAAATGGCCTCGAAACCAACGAAGTGCATTCTGCAGCATGTGCAGTATTCTATCGCTACTTGCTTATTTAAGTAAAACGAAATATGAAAAACGCGAAATTCATTCAAACTTCACTGTCTTGTTGCCTGAAATAGCCAAAATTTGCATCGATTTAAGGTAGTTGGAAATACGATTACACGGATAACATGAATTAATTATTTTAAAAATATTGTCAAGACTAAATAGCATATTATAAATTAAGCCATCATTTTGGAAGCACAATTTTGTGATGATGATCGGAGTGAGATAGCGTCAATATAATTTCGGATGCAGCCATGACATTAATTGGCTGCCAAATAAACTAATATTAAGTTGAATGGTGGTTATAACTGCATAACATTCGACAAAATTTAGAAAATTTTCAACTAACCGCTTTCTTGTGCATATTTAAAATCAACAAATCTTGCGATGAGAGATAATTTCCAATCCATAATACGTTTGAATGGCAATTGATCAAAGTTATGCACTTTCAGATTGTTTGATTTTGTCCAAATGCAAATAAATGAACTCCGATGTCACCCAAAGAAGGGGCTGATGAGAAAAATCATTAATGATATATACTTTATGTTGACGAACACAACTCGTCTGAGCTTGTCTGTTTACGTTTGGAGTTAATGGGCTTTTATTGATTGTAAATGAGAATGATTAAATTGTTTAAAGATCCCCAATTTATTAACTAGATATACCAAATCTTGAACATGGCACACATTTGTGCAATAATTCACCATTTCGATATTGCAAGGAAAATCAATTGCCAACGCTCATCATTAAAGAAGGTCTAGTTATCACACCACATTTTACTTTAATCGATACAACAATATCATTAACAAAAGTGTGTTGTGTCAGATAAAGGTAACTTAAAGGCTTTGCACGCCCCCATTAAATGTCAATCACTTTCATCAAGTTTGAGATGTTGTCACTTGAACTTCTTTAACTAGTGAGTAGGCATTGCTCAGTTCACAAAGACTGAACTAATCTTGAAAGTGCCTTCTCACTTCATTTCTGCTTAGTCGTGCATTAAAATGACTATGCTATCTTGTCAAAGCGAATACAAATTCCTCGATAGAAGCAGCGCACAAGTCTAAAAATCCATCACTTATAAGCAATAAGAAAGGAATTCCTCAATTTATTGAAATGAGACATGAGTTGGAAAGCACAGATCATTAATTAGGCTAACGCATTAGCAAGTAGAGATGCAGACGAATGCATTGTTTAAAATACCTCGTTTATGTAAAAGTATTTAAAAAAAGATATATTTACCTATTGCTTCAAATATTATAAAATTCACCGCTTTCAAAAACTTCGGCAATTGGTAGGTAGGCATTAATGACAAACAAATTAGTATCTAAGCAGCCTTAGAAGTATTCCGCTTTTACTTTGAGCAACTAAAATACCTCAGCAATTAGTGTCATGCGTACCAAACTGTGTTAATATACATGGCAGCCAATTAAAATTAAGGCTGCCTGCACGAAAATATATGCACGTTTCGCGAGGTGCTCACATTCCTCAACATTATGCTTACGAAATTCTAAACTTGAACTCCAATACCCTACTTATGTTAATCATTATTCTATTCGTTCTGACCCTATTGACTGTTCTAAACCGTTTGGAATGTCCAGTTAAAGCTTTCTTTATTAATGCTTCTATTAGTAAAGTGAGAAGGGTCTTAAAATCTAAGTTTCCAAGTCAAATTCTACTTATATGAGTAAGTAATATCAATGTTCATATGACATGCATTTCAATGTGGGCATACACTTCATTCACTGCGCATAGTTTATTTCATTTTGACTCATTGCTCCTGTCCTACGGTAATAATAAATACTGAATATGACAAGTTTATTTTATTATCTTATTATTAATAGATATATTGAACTAAAGTGTACATTGGCATGGAATTATGTGAAAAAAAGCATTTCAATAACGTTTGACGGGATATTAATAAATTATACGGCAACAGCATTAACAATCGAGATGCTCTTCAAAGTGTGTATGTATGTATGTGTGTATGCACGGCACAAATTGCTAACTGTCTCTAATTGGTCAAAGAAAAAGCTACATATATGTGCCACATTGTACTTAGCGAAAATGCATTTCGCACAAAATTGTTAGTAATTCCAGCTTTGAATTTGCCAATATTCTCGACATCTGTTCAATTCTAAAGTTAACAAGCTTGATCTATTTAAGGACTATTTAGCAGAAGCATTTTCCGCCCGAGATGAAACAAAATGGCGTCCAAATTGAAGACAATATGAATGAAAATTTACCAGTCAGCTTATTTGGCATATAAGTGAGTTTATATCAGTGGGATTACATTGATGAAATACCATTCTAAAGCAATATGTTCATTTCAGTTCTCGTTTTCATCCACATTGTCAAGTAATGATCTGCTCGATTGAAATGTTCATGTAATGCAATTGCTAAGTTTTCAAACAAAGTACAGATTACTTACCTACCAGCCAAATATTGTATCTTCCATTGGTTTGAGGCAGATTTGAGTGCAGTTTTTCGAAATGCTCAAACCTTAAAACATTGAGTTTTGCAATTGTCCCTAGCATTAATCTCAAAAGATATGCAACTTCGTCGGGCATTAGTAGCCTTCCACAAGACACATCAGTAGGATATCTATTTGGTGAATTAGAGCAAATTGATCAAAAATGGAAAAGTGAATTGCGCAAAACCGGAAGTCATATGCAACAGTAATTCTTGGTGACAGGGAGCCACGAAGTCTCAAAGACGTCACGGTTAATGCATGCCTAGGTCATTCAATTATCCACAAAGCCAATTACATTGGAGACTGTTAGGTTGCTAAAATGAGGGCAAACGCTCGACAGGTAGCTGCTGCTCAAGTGCTCCCAAAGGAGTAGAAAAATTCAGCCTTCAACTTCAACGAATGCCTGAAACTTTAAATGGAGAGCCACAAATTAGTGGAATGAAAAGAAGGTTATCTGAAAATCGAAACGAAGAACATTACCAGTTCAAAAGGATTGTGTATGAGTATTGCGCAGTGCAAATATATTTCTTATAACCTTTTGATTTTCTCTTCCTGTTAACTGATCTCATGTACAGCCCTCACTAAATTTCATACGCAATTTCATAACAAATTCATAATCGCCTCATTTGCAAATTTGAATCTATGGATTTTACTTGTTGCTAAAAAAATACGTTGGTTGTAAAATTGACGCAATAAACATTATGTATAAGAATATATTCACACAATGCAAAAATCCACATGCTTCAAGAGAAAACAACTAAAATAACTTTTCTTCCTCTTAACTGTAAATTATATGAATCTGATTTGTCACTTTCTTAGTTCATAAAATATTCTTAATGCCATTCATGAATAAACTCGAATGCATTAAAAATTAGTTTGAGCAAACAGACTTATATTAGATCTCTACACTCACTTCTCATGCACTTTGACTCAAAATTGGCAGTTGCAATCAACTGCCAATTCCTCACCACATACAGAATCAAACGTTATTACGTTTTCCATCAGCCATATCAACCTATAATCAATGTCAATCTGCAAATCAATACTTGTAATGAGTGTATTATATAGACCAGATGTTAAGGGAATTTGAAAGAGTCGGCTAATTATAATGCTTCCTAAATATGGTAAAATTTATAGTTTTAATTTATCGTGTTTAATTAATTTGTGTGAAAAGTAATGAAACGTTCCTTGATTGGATATTGATTATCGGGTCTAATCAATATAGTGAATTTTGTCACAAACTATCACTACTTATTTATTTAAGTATGATGGGATATGGGGAATTGAGGAGACAATAAATTCACTATTTTTTTTCTGAAATAGCTAACATTTGCAGCAATGAAAGGATACATGAGATACATTTATTCGGGTAATAGGAATTTGTAATGAAGAAAATCATTGACGAGCCAACATAGCATATTATACATCAAGTCGTCATTTCGAGGTACAATCTTGTGGTGATACCCGAATTTCGAAAACTTTGGAATTGTAGAATTTTTGGCTGTAGCCTTACGATTAAGTGTCTGCAAAGTAAAAAAAAATAAAATGGCTGGAGATTGTCAGTTTACACTATTTGAAAAATTTTAGAATATTTTTGACTAAATACATTGTAATGCCCTTTTCGAGATGAAATGAGAGATGAATTTGATTACCTGATATATTTGAATATCTATTCATCGAAATTATGTACTTTCAGGTTGGTTGTTTTTGCAAGGAAAACGTGATCACATTCAAAGTCGTACTGGTGCATGTGTCAATATTTTTAATGTCTTCGATTATGCCACTGTTCACTTACTCAGGCAATCGATTATCAGTTTGTGCTTAGTGAGATTGTATTTGAAAGTTTCACCTTCCAAAAATTTGCACTTCTGGCACATCTACCACGTAGATGGGCAACTTGTTGACATTGTGAATAAATTATTATCAATATTAGGCAAGTAATCAGGTAGTGAGGCTGATCATGAATGACTTACGCGCTTTGGTCTGAAGCTCCGCACATATATGCTGACACAATGTATAAATGAAAAATTATACACTTTCTTCGTGTCTCTTCTGTGATGCTTTGTGCGTCGTCAGTACTAATAACGTAATCATGCAAGATCATCAATCTTCAAATAAAATTAAGTTGTGCTGACTGCACAAGTGTTGCGGAGTGAATGTGTGTGTGGAGTATGTAGCACATTACTCTTAAAAAAGTAACTCAAAAACTCTCCGAAAGATGCTAAATTTACATCGCATTTTTAAAGCAGTGTGATTGATGCTTCAAGATGAAAAATGCCTACTATATTACAATATTGCAATTTAAATGCTAAGTGTCTATTGCGACTGGACTGAATTAAAGCAATAGATACTTAAAGTTTTTTAAGTATTAAAATCTCAACGAGATTTATGTCATATGCATTTAATCCATTTCTGAATTTAAATAATTCGGTTCTAATATAAATAGAGAAATTACTTTTTGCAATTTCTAAATTAAATATGCATTTAATATACATTTTATATACTCAAACTTCACCATCTTATGGCTTGAAATAGCTAACTGTTGCAGAGATTTATTTTAGTTGGAAATACAGTTACATGGTGATTTAAACTGTCAGTTTAAAAACATAGGCAAGCCCAATTAGCATATTATACTTCAAGTCATCATTTTGGAAACATAATTTTGTGATAATAATTGAAGTCGGAAAACGTCGATGTAATTTCTGGAGTGCAGACTTGAGAATACTTGGCCGCTGAATAAGCTAAATTTCAATTGAATGATTGTAGAATGACTGATTTATGGATTTTGAATATTTTTACTAACTGTATTCTCACGCGTATTTCGAATCTACGTGTTTCGCATTGAAAGATAATTTCGATTCATATACTTTCGGGTTAATTGATTTTTTCCAACTGTATCTATTCAACGGAAGCGTTCTTTTTCCATGTTTCAATCAATTGATGCTTTAACAGATTCAGGACTCTATTTGGATATTAGACGTCATTATTAATTAGAAATATGTACAATGTGTAAAATTTAAATTTTCTATCCATAAGCCACACAAATAATTTGTAAATTCAATTATTGCGGATCATAACTTGTAGTCACAATCTATTGTAAATTCTGATATTTTAAATCGACTTAAATAACACTGTCTAGGTTGGAAAACTAACTCTGTGACTTTGCTTTCAAGTGACAAAAATCATGAGCCGTCACTGATGCTAAAGCGTGCAAACATACAACATATGTCAGAAATAAATGGTAAATGTTTGTGCTCACTAACATCGTAAATAATCTAATATGAACATTGGTATTACTTACACACCAAATCAATTAGAATTCGATTATGGCGTTTCTAATTTGAGAATTGTTTCCTCGAATAACTACACAAAATATTTTATAAAACATGAGACGCTTGACAAATTTATTTGCACGATTAATGAATCTGGTAGGACCAACAAGTATTTGTAAACACAAATAAGACATTGAGGACCAATTTTAGTTTTTTACGAGAACCATTTTAAAATATGCAAATTTTTTCTGTCTCCAGCCACAATCTTTTTGGATGCCAAATATGACAAATAGTTATTGTTGGTAGCAAGTGAAATACTACCTATTGGAGTTAAGATAAATTGAGAGCAAATTTATATAGAACCTTAAATTTCAGCTACTTTAGCAGTTCGGGACGTTTTATTTACTTTTCACTTTTTACAGATAGGACTGGTTGACTTGCAATAAACTGGGCATTTAAATGTTCGAGCATTAATTACAGTACCTATGATGCATATTCGAATGTTTTGTTTTAAAATTCAGACTAGGCACATGCCGTCCAAAAATTTTAAACGAGTTTCGTCAGGATAAAATGTGAAACAATTTACAGAAAGGCTAAAATATCATAGTCAAATCGTTAGAGATCAGAAAAGAAACGAGTGCAAGTAGAATATAGATTCGCCTTGATTCTATTTGAGGAATGCTTGAGATACATCTATTCCACGGAAAGAGTTTATTTTAGCTGGCGTAGATAAATGCCAATGCTTTCTATTTCATCAAATCGAATCGTCTAAAATGTAAACTTGATTTACATTAAATTTGTTGTTTTAAAATTTTTCTATGAATTCATACACTTTAGTCATTTTGATCCTTTATTTATTTATGTATTTTGAAATTAATATTTTAAAAAGCTCAAAACTTATTTCTATTGATTTGGAGAATTTTTCTATTCGTAATCTCTCCATTTTAACCACTATCATTGCCAATTTAGTCCTTCTAATTTCTATATCATTCTAAATTTTTGAAAACGCTAACCTCCTTACCGAGGTGAATGTTTTACCGCGGCGATAGTTTAATAAAATTTACTGTTAAAATGTCGTGAATCATTTGCTGCTTTATTGATTATTGAATGATGAGAGCTACTGCTTTTGCAAAATTTTAAGAAATAATATATTCCAGTCAGCAACTTAAAGTTCTGTTAGTTTCTCTAATATGTTCAGACAAAAATATTAGTTCGAGGTACCATGAATGTTAAGATTGAAGTTAAATGGTGGGCGTTTGACAGACTCTTAACAAAGAAGATCTCTGTGGATTATTTACTTATATTTTACAATGAAACCGGCAACAATCAATTAGGTCTGCAGACTGAAAATACATTTCACCACGATAGCATGATGTTGATATTTTCCACAAAAGTGCACCCACAACAAATGCAAGCAAGAACTTCAATGCAGAATTTGTGTTTGTCAGTATTCTTATTATTTCAGATTTTGCGATTAAGCAAACTGTTTACTTTACTTATAATAAATAATGTGTTAAACACTTCAAACATCTAAGAAAACCCGATAACGGGAATTTGTGTAAAATTAAATCAATAAATTTGAACTGAGCGTCATATGAAGAAATAGTATCACGACAAAAAACGTTTTCTCAATCAGTAATATTCAACTTCGAAGAAATTGAGATCGAACAAAATATTCACTGGTTCAATGATTGAGACCATGTGAATAAATTATTTGGCATCAATCAGAGTTAGTTGACAATAACTTCTTTGCCCTCCAGTGATATTCTACGATTTTAGCAGGCAAGCATATGATTTGACGGGTTAACGTGTGGTGACACAACTCTGGCATGACTAATGCAGAATCAATGACCAATACCAATATGATTGATCAATGGTCAATTCTAGTACGCGATTACCCGACCAATCAATAATCCAAGTTATATGAGATCATCATATCATAAAGTGTATATAATGACTACGTTCCACGTCATACATATTACTTTACACTCCACGCGTTAACTGGATACCTCTGTCTCTTCTTAGCTTTGCAATAGCTTAGATAATTCTGGAGGACTCACCAACTAGAAGAAACTGCCACCGAGGTTTCTGAGTACAGTCAGACTTAGTTAGGTAGCTAATCCGCTACATACTCATGCATATTGATTAATCGTTATTGTGAAAAATAAAATTCAAAAGGATATTTTATGCTATATAAGCTCATGCTTAACAGTTTAAAAGTAAACCTTTAAGCTTTTGCATGCTTCAATATTTCTGAATAACCGAAGAGTAAATGTACAATTGAGTGCAAATATTTTGGCATACTGCGATTCTTATCGGCAGTGGCAAGCTGCTTAGCATCGACATGATATCATTTTAATAACCAATCATCGATTGTCATCTGCTCGTTAATGGCAACATCATATGTTGCTCCTGCTTAGCTCCATTGGGCTTTTTACTATATTAATAAATAAACCTTGTAATCTCTAATAAAATTAGTGTGCTGTACTAAAATGTTAATTAACAGCATCACTGGTCATGATTGCCGTTTTAATGAGATTTGGATCAATGTTATTTGAAATTTCATTTCGATCAAACATGAGGTGGGCTAATTTTGTTTAGATCTGACTTGCAATTTGACAATTTCTGTTTCCCATTTTCATAATCTAATTATTTCAAAAAACAGAAATTTAAATTTAAACTAATTAACTTATTTAAGTAGTTAATATCTTTGAAATAAACTCAGTGAGAAACTGTGATTTGATTTTAACATATTTCGACTTCGTTGATTTGAGGAGATGTAAATTTTATCAGTGAATAATTTTATGATAACGAATCAATGACGCCGTTGTGCAGGAGTTGTAAGTGATGAAGCAGATATGTTATTGTGTCGAATTTTGGCTTAAAAGATTTAAATTCGAAAATGTACACAGCTACTTGCGGAGATCAGAATTAACATGCTAATATGTAAACCTTCACGAAGGTTTCGTTTAAACTCTTCAGCATAAGCAATCTGCGATCATCATTGACTCTTAATAACTTGGAATGATTCATACATGAACAGTGATAGTAACAATTTTGACCGAGTAAACTTAAATTTTTATATACTTCAACTTAAGAAAATTCACTGTTTATTCATTGAAATATTAAATACACAGACTCCAAATGGATTTTGCATACACATTCAAAAATCAGTAAAACCTGAGCTAAATACAAATTAACTAGCTCAAATTAAGGACGAGGGTTCATGTTTACTGTTTATCGGATCACTGTTTAGGGGTATTAAAAACGGTAATAAATTTAAAGGATATTGCGAAACACAATTTCAATAAAACAGTCTGCAGTCAATTAAGAATCTAATGTTAAGTACTCCGACATTCGAAAATAATGTAATTGGCTTTGTGTCACATAAGAGCTTGTGGAAGATTAAATGACCCAGGCTTGTATTAACCATGACGTCTTTGAGACTTTGTGGCTCCCTGTCACCAAGAATTACTGTTGCATATGACTGCCGGTTTTGTGCAAGACACTTTCCGATTTTTAATCAATTTGCTCTAATTCACCAAATAGATATCCTACTGATGTGTCTTGTGGAGGGCTACTAATGCCCGACGATGTTGCATATTTTTTGAGATTAATGCTAGGGACAATTGCAAAAGTCAATATTTTAAGGTTTGAGCATTTCGACAAACTGCACACAAATCTGCCTCAAACCAGTGGAAGGTACAATATTTGGCTGGTAGGTAAGTAATCTGTACTTTATTTGAAAA
Source organism: Hymenolepis microstoma (assembly GCA_000469805.3). NCBI lineage: Eukaryota > Metazoa > Platyhelminthes > Cestoda > Cyclophyllidea > Hymenolepididae > Hymenolepis > Hymenolepis microstoma. The sequence goes on along the minus strand of LR215993.1, from coordinate 3,109,779 downwards.
CTTAGCAATTGCATTACATGAACATTTCAATAGAGCAGATCATTACTTGACAATGTGGATGTAAACGAGAACTGAAATGAACCAATTGCTTAAGAATGTTATTTCATCATTGTAAACCCACTGACATAAACTCACTTATATGCCACGTAAGCTGACTAGTAAATGTTCAATCATGTTGCCTTCAATTTGGACGCTCTTTTGTACGAAAATGCATTTTCGCTAAGTACAATGAAGCTCATATATGTAGCTTTTTCTTTGAGCAATTAGAGACCGTTAGCAATTTATGCCGTGCATACACACATACACACATTCATACATACTTTGAAGAGCATCTCGCTTGTTAATACTGATACAGTTTTATTTAATGATATCTCATCACGCGTTATTCAAATGCTTATTTTTACACGATTTCATGCCGATTTGCACTTTAGTTCAATATATCCATTACTAATAAGAAACTAAATAAAATAGTCATGTTGATTATTTATTATAACCATTATATAGTGATATTAACTACCAAAAAATTAAATTTGCATAATATTATCATTGAACCGTGCAAAAGGTAAGAGAAGCTTACAAATGCGTTCAATTCTATAAATTATGCGCATGTTTTTGAGGTTTTATTGTCATTTGTGCAGTTTGTTGAAAGTTATCATTGATGCCACTGATATATTTCCCGCGAACGTCATACAGGAGGAATAAGTTAAAACGAGATAAACTCTGCACAGTGAATGAAGTGTATACCCACATTGAAATGCATGCAATTTGGACATTGATATTACTTACTCATTTAAGTAGAATTTGACTTGGAAACTTAGATTTTAGGACCCATATCACTTTCCTAATGGAAGCATTAATAAATTAAGCTTTAACTAGATATTGCAAACGCTTTAGCACAGTCACTAAGGTCAAGACGAATAGAATAATGAATAACTGAAATAGGGTATTAGAGTTCAAGTTTAGAATTTCGTAAGCATAATTTTAAGAAAAGTGAGCACCTCTAGGCATATTCATATATTTTCGTGCATGCAGCCTTAATTTTGTTTGGCTGCCATATGTGTTAACACAGTTTGGTATGCATGGCACGAGTTACTAAGGTATTCTAGTAGCTCAAAGTTAAAGCGGAATACTTCTAAAGCTGCTTAAATATTAATTTGTTTGTCATTAATGCCTGCCTGCCACCTATCGAAGTTTTCGAAAGCGGTGGATTTTATAATATTGGAAGAAATGGAAAAATTCATCTTTTTTTAAATACTTTTACATAAACGAGGTATTTTAAAAATGCATTCGTCTGCATTTCTACTTGCTAATGCGTTAGCCTAATTAATGATCTGTGCCTTAGAATCACCTGAAATTTGGCCATTTTAAGGCAATCTGATTTCAACCTCACACGAATTGAAATAAACATCGCAAAGACTTGATGAATTAGGCCAGCATTTGTGAAGCGAGTTAGTAAATTCTCTTCATGCTTCCACATCGTGATCTTAAAATCCCTACAAGTAGAAAGACAGGAGGATTGTATTACTTTCTTGGAAGAAAGTCACGAAAATCACGCTATTTTGAGTCTGTCATGATATTTGTAAAGAAGAATGAGTTTAGGGTGCTAGAAACTAAATTTGCATTATGGTACTTCCATCTAAATTTACCTGCATCCATTTTACTTTTTATTAATTTATTGTTTTAGAGACAAGTAAATAGAAATATTAACAAATCAATTTTTTTATTTTTACTTTTAGTCGACAACATTAAGAATACTGCGAATGCACACCTAACTGTTCCAATTGCATCGTATGTTGTTGAATGAGTACCTACTTGTTCACCAAAGTGCACATGATGCAGTATTCGAAGGCTTAGAATGCCCAACGAAGTTGCATATCTTTAGAGATTAATGCTAGAGACAAAAGCAACGATCAACATTTTAAGATTTGAGCATTTCAACTAATTCCACTCAAATCTACCAGAGAGCAATGGAAGGTACAAATTTTGGCTGTTAGGAAGCAATCCGTATTTTTATTTAAAAACTTAGCAATTGCCTTACATGAAAATTTCAATTGAGCAGATCATTACTTGACAATGTGGATGAAAACGAGAACTGAAGAGAACTTATTGCTTTAGAATTTTATTTCATCATGGTACACCCACTTATATAAACTCACATATATACCAAGTAAGCTGACTGGTAAATTTTCAATCATGTTGTCTTCCATTGGGACGTTCTTTTGTTTAATCTCCGGCAGGAAATGTTTCTGCTAAATAGTCCTTAAATAGATCAAGCATGGTGGCTGTCGAATTGAACAGATTTCGAGAATACAGGCAAATATAAAGCTGGAATTACTAACAATTTTGTGCGAAATGCATTTTCGCTAAGTACAATGTGGCAAATATATGTGGCATTGTATTTGAGCAATTAGAGACCGTAAGCAATTTGTCCCGTGCATGCACACATACATACATACATACATACACACTTTGAAGAGCATCTCGATTGTTAATGCTGTTGCCGTATAATTTATTGATATCCCATCACACGTTTTTTTCAAATGTATAAGATATGTTATAATGTTGACAAATATTAATAACCATTTACACACCATGGGCACCTTATTAAACAATATTTGATGGGCAAGTCAATTAGACTAAATCCTTTCGAGTGTGAATTTCTTGAGAGCAGTCTAAATGAAATGGGGACATACGTGTTGATTATTGCCATTTTGGTCGTGTGCTATTTTCGATGTGAATCCTGATTTAAGGCCTATCTGCTTGCGGAACATGTATTTCATGAAAAAAATGTGTTCCTGGTATGTAATGACCGGTTTCTTCGTAACTAAATCTAATTCATAATTCTGGTGATTCGTCAGTCAAATTTGTTTTGCTTTAAGAAAATGCTAAATTGTCAAAAAACCGAACTCATTTTATGATTGCACATTTTGTTTAAGAAGTGAAGGTATTTTCGAATACAATTCTGACGCGTTTGAGATTAAATAAATGACAATTTTATGCAAAGTCCTCTTAAAAATTCTGTTTCCTTATACTAAATTTCTGATAAAATGAGTATTGCTTAGTTTTTTAAACCAATGTTATTGCGAACAAATTAAACATTCAAAGCACTTTTCAGGACATACATGTGAAAGAACATATTTTTACTTGGAAACATTAAACGCGATAAATTGTTCTTTGGTGAATAGCCTATTTAAAACAAGGCAAGAATGTTTAGAACTCATTTTACAATTAAAAGAGATAATTTAAAAAATATATCTAGAAAATAATTATTAATTTAAGTCCAGAATAAGATCCGAACGACTATTTTTTTAGAAAGAAACCAGATGGAGAAAGGTTACTTTTCAGTCATATTGTTAAATGGAATTAGAAGGACTAATCAGCAAATGTTAGTCAAATTAATCTGAGCTCCCTAACATATGAAACAGTTTAATAAGCCTCTCATTTCAAAGTCATTTATGCACACAAATCTGTAAAATCGTGAAATAAAATTAACATTAATTTAAGCACAATCTGTGTAACTGAATTTTCAGAACATTAAATATTTTCAATATATTTTATCATATCAGACATAGAAAATGTGTTCAATTTTTGACAATTAATTATTTTCCTTGCAAAAGTATTTCTTAATTTTATTTGTGTTTCTGAATTATGACTTGAAGTGTAATATGCTAATTAGGCTTGCCAATGTTTCTAAAATAATAATTTTATATAACCTCCGTAACTATATTTCCAACTCCCGAAAATCGCTGCAAATTTTAGCTATTTCAAGCAGTAAAATAGTGAAGTTTGAGTTATTTTTGCATTTTTCGTATTAAATTATACTTAACTGGGCAAGTTGCTCCATATGCCACATAATGATCATCTATCATCTTATAAACTAGTTACATAATTTTGGTGTCGACGCCATTTCCCGGATTCAAACATTTATTATTTTTATATATAAATGTTAACTAAATGCATATTTAATTAAAAAATTTCATATAGTTATTTCTCTATTTATATTAGTACCGAATCATTTATATTGTGTAGTGATTGTATGTTTTTCAGACATGGATTAAATGCACATGACATAAATCCTGTTGAGATCTTTACACTTACAAACTTTAAGTATCAATTGCTTCAATTACGTCCAGTCGCAATAGATACTTAGCTTTTACAATGCAATATTGTAATTTTGCAATCATTTGTCATTTTGGAGTATTTGAGAAGTGACATCAGCAATCACACTTCTTCAAAAGTTTGGCATCTTGCTAAGTACCATGTAGCTCATCTATGCAGCATGTTAACAATGTTGCCAATCACTAATAATAGCCATTTAAAATTCAAGTGTATTTTAGTAAACCACCTTCGAATGACAAGTCAATTAATTGAATCCTGATACGTGCGCATTTACAGCCTGCAGCCTGCTTCCAGTGTGGCTGCTGAAAATGTTAAAGTAGAAATTATTGGGATAGAGAAGTGAAATTATTTTTGATTAATGTTTTAGTTGGTCGCGTTTGCCTTTTTTGATATACATTTCAAAGTCAGAAACTGGAATGCTCTGGAGTAATTGATAAAATTTCAAGTTAGTATAGAATGAAATTCAGTCCTCTTTTTCTCAACTTTGGTTGAAACTGCACTTCCTGCATGAATCACATCTGATCTCCTCCAGCAACGTTAGTTGCATATAAATATGGCCATTGTAGTACATCGACGCCTTCATAAGATCTGAGGCTACGCATGCGGGGAAGACTTCTCGTCACGTCAAAGCAAATTCTCACCTAGTCATTAAAGTTCGAAACGAGAGAGAATAGCGAGCTGGAGGAACTGCGTATTCGAGACTGTGCTTTTTAAACAAATTATCCATAGATGTGCATCGTGAATGTGACTCAAGTAGGTAAACACATTTCAAATTGGATGTCCATTTTCTGAATTGGCGACATATGACTTACTTCGATTCATATAAGATTGCGATTTAAGACAGCACTGATTTAATAATCTTGATGGTTCAAAGTATAATTTTAAGACACATGCGTAGTTCTCGAAAACAATAGTATACCCATTTGAATAGAATTCGAAAGTAAATAGCCCTAAAAGTATTTTCATTTCAATGAGACAAGCATTGAAAGCACACTGTAATAATGTGACAAAGACTTTAGCTTTGTCGGAATGCAAAAACCCGCGTTATTTAAGATACCCTGTTTATTTAGTATGTAAACAAAAGACATTAGTATTGGACTCTATTTATACGCCGACAATTGAAGAAATTAAATGGGAAACCATTGATTGAGTGTACGCAGTCGCAGTTGATTGAGTGAAGTTGAACTTTAAGTCAGGTTTCACACGCGTTCAAGCCAATTTACACTCTAGTTCAATATATCTTATAATAATAAGAAAATAAAATAAAGTTTTGAAATTCATTATTTGTTATTATCATTATTTTGTGATATTAACTACCCAAAAAATAAAAAAAATCATGATATTATCATAGAACAATTTAAAACGTGAGAGAAACTCACAAGTACGTTCAATTCTAGAAATTATGCGCATTTATTTGAGGTTTTATTGTCATTTATGCAGTTTGTTGAAATTTATCCTTGATGCGACTGATACATTTTCCGAAAACGTCATACAGTAAGACAGGAGCAATGAGTTAGAACTAAATGAACATAGCACAGAGAATGAAGTGTATGTACACATTGAAATTCATGTTATTTGGACATGGATATAACTTATTTATTCAAGTAGAATTTGATATTGAAACTTAGATTTTAAGACCGTTCTCACTTTACTAATGGAAGCATTAATAAAGTAGGCATTAACTGGACATTGTAAACGCTTTTGCACAGTCACGCTAAGGTTTTCCATTTGCTTTTGCCAAATTAATAGTCTGTGCTTTTTAATTCATGTCTCATTTCAATAAAATGAGGAATTATTTTCTTATTGCTTATTAGTGATAGATTTTAAGACTTGTGTGCTGCTTACATCGAGAAATTTGTATTCGCGTTGACAAGATTGCATAGCCAATTTAATGCACTTCTAAGCAGAAATGAAGTGAGAAGGCGCTTTCAAGATTAGTTCAGTCTTAATGAACTCAGCAATGCCCACCTGTCACTTAAGTTCAAGTGGCAACATCTCAAACTTGATGAAAGTGATTGACACTTAATTGGGGCGTGCAAAGCCTTTAAGTTACCTTTATCTGACACAACGCACTTTTGTTAATGATAGTGTTGTATCGGTTAAAGTAAAATTTGACGCAATAAATAGACCTCCTCTAACGATGAGCATTGGTAATCGATCTTCCTCGCATTTTCGTAGTCGAGACGAAAAGTCTTCTCTGTTTATGGTGCCTCGGATTTTATGAAGGCGTTAGTGTACTGCATTAGACATCTTTAAATCAACGTTCCTTACCGATGGATATCAGAAGGGAATCATTGAGGTATTGCTGACTTTAAACAAAGTAGAAGAGAAGAGGAAATAATTTCAATCCATACTAACATTAAATTCAAACAATTCATCCGAGGCATTAAGGAGATAAATAACATTATTGAAATATTCTACATTTCGACTCCAAACGCGTATCGAAAATTGAATGAAAGAAATGAATTGCATACGCAATATTCGTACTTAAGAGCAAAACTTTCGCATAATAAAAGTGGAATTTAAAAGTTACGAGGCTTGTCCTACATGAGAAAATTTTAACAGCAGACTATCTAATCGGTGTTTGAAACAAATGATGTTTGAACAAAGAGACATATCGAAAAAACAATGGATTGTTAAGTTTGTAAAAATATAGTTTCGTACTCCAAAATTTATTCACAATTGAGCTTAAATTAATTTAAGATTCACACTGATAATTGACTTCACGTGCATTGAAATGAAAAGCGCACGAACCATCTTCTTATTAGCCATTTTAGAAGAACCCACTTATTCACCAAGAATTTTGCATAAAATCATACATTTACTATTTAAATAGCAAAAAATAAAGCAAAGTTCCATTGTTAAAACAACAGTTTAACAATCTTCTTTTTTACAGGATAGATATTTTAACAAAATAACTGACCTCCTATTGAAGTTCAAGTAAGCAGATTCAAATGCTCAATTTTGATGATTAAGGCACTTTGAATCTCTTTTACCATCCTCCGGCGCGCAGTCGCCTTTGCATTGACTACAAAGTATGTAGATTGCTATCATTCAAATTCGCAATTTCGATTTTGAAATTTTATTTTATTAGGCAGCAAATCGGCTTAGAAATAAAGATTATTCGGTATGGATAACGGTTTTAAGAACATTGCGATGGCATAGATTTTGAAGTAACCCTTTACTTTGTCTCAATAATGTTAGGGCTGTTGCTTGCTACACTTTACTCAAGCCCTCTGTGAAAGCTACATTTATTTAAGTTGGCTAAATTTAATGTTAACAAGATTGTTTTGATTGAGATTATTTTCAGATGTGACCATTATTTGAATAAGAATACAATTATTCTTAATGCATGCATTCGTAGAAAATCTAGATAGTTCTGAAAGTTTAGCATCTGGGGATGCGAACACAGCTAATACATCATAAATTCGGAAATTGTTATAATTTCTGCTCAATAAATACCTATTTGAGCAAATCCACTAGGCAGAAGATATCCGTCCTTACTTATCTCAAGCAATTAACAAATCAGCCACCATGATGATACATGTTTCTTTAAAAGCTTCAAGAGGATTTTCATAATATAGAAGCTGTCAAATTTTACATGATAATAATGTGAATTGGTAGCACATTCAATGTCGCATTTGTGACATTTACGGAACAAAATTTAAATAGGAATAAGGATGAAGATTAACGGTCGAATTGCGCATTATTCAAAATATTGACACCTCAGAAAATAGGACTATGCGTGGCATTGAAATATCTTTTGGAAAAGACCTACCCAATTGAGCATGTAGCAGTGAGTGAGAGAGTGGAACGAGTATTATCCATGTGATGAGATCGTTCAAAATGCTTGAAAAATGCGAGATTTGAAGACATATATATGAGCGCTTTCGCATTTTGAGCGATTTTTACCAATTTGTATTTATCCCATTTCTTCTAGGAATTTTCTACAGCGTTTGACAACGTATTTCTTTCATTTGCATTGTCAACATGTTTCGTGTCTATTTGCTAGGTGCCTTAAGTATGCAGGTAACCAGAGGTTAGCACGATTCCATGTGAAGCATAAAGGCATTTCTAGATACAATTATTTGAAACACAACCAGATTGTCGATTGCCTGGTAGATTACACAATGTTTTCTACCCAGGCGTTGAAAATAGATGGACATTCACAAGTGCTTTGTTAAATGCCATTGGATATATCGCTTATAAGTGACAAATGTTTGCATTGGAAAATGTTGTAGTTTTATATTGAAAAGGAGTGAAATACTCACTAAATTCTGCTTACAAATATTCAACTGATCTGCAAGTATATAAGTCTGTTAATCCGCTAACCAGGTATTTGATGAATGGAACTCGTTTTGCTGCTGGATGAAGGAGTCCGAAAAGTTCGAAAACAACTTTAAAAACGCTTTAAGAATCCCTGATTGAGAGATTTCGGTAAACATAGTACTTATATTAAAATAAGACTCTCAAGAAAATTCGAATATCATTATTTTATATTACTGAATAATATCACAATCATGTATGCTGTGGTAATGGAATTTTGCCTCAAAATTTGTCACACTGGAAAGTGTTACAAAGACAGTTGCTGAGGCCTGATTTAAATGAGTTAATTTCATATTTCCACATTTCCGTCCTCATGTTTCAGAAGGTCTTTTATTGAATATATGTTTAATATACGGCAGAGATTTATAATATATACAGGATTTAGCTGTCAACGGCGACAATTTTCTCATGAATAATAAAGATTGGTATTCATTTATCATGTATTCGTTATTACCATAAGTGCTATCACTGAAATTATCTCCATGGAAAGCACTTTGCCTTGTATTTAAAATCAAACAAATTTTGATTCACACTGATAATTGACTCCACGTGCATTTGTGTGCATAAATGACTTTGAAATGAGAGGCTTATTAAACTGTTTCATATGTTAGGGAGCTCAGATTAATTTGACTAACATTTGCTGATTAGTCCTTCTAATTCCATTTAACAATATGACTGAAAAGTAACCTTTCTCCATCTGGTTTCTTTCTAAAAAAATAGTCGTTCGGATCTTATTCTGGACTTAAATTAATAATTATTTTCTAGATATATTTTTAAATTATCTCTTTTAATTGTAAAATGAGTTCTAAACATTCTTGCCTTGTTTTAAATAGGCTATTCACCAAAGAACAATTTATCGCGTTTAATGTTTCCAAGTAAAAATATGTTCTTTCACATGTATGTCCTGAAAAGTGCTTTGAATGTTTAATTTGTTCGCAATAACATTGGTTTAAAAAACTAAGCAATACTCATTTTATCAGAAATTTAGTATAAGGAAACAGAATTTTTAAGAGGACTTTGCATAAAATTGTCATTTATTTAATCTCAAACGCGTCAGAATTGTATTCGAAAATACCTTCACTTCTTAAACAAAATGTGCAATCATAAAATGAGTTCGGTTTTTTGACAATTTAGCATTTTCTTAAAGCAAAACAAATTTGACTGACGAATCACCAGAATTATGAATTAGATTTAGTTACGAAGAAACCGGTCATTACATACCAGGAACACATTTTTTTCATGAAATACATGTTCCGCAAGCAGATAGGCCTTAAATCAGGATTCACATCGAAAATAGCACACGACCAAAATGGCAATAATCAACACGTATGTCCCCATTTCATTTAGACTGCTCTCAAGAAATTCACACTCGAAAGGATTTAGTCTAATTGACTTGCCCATCAAATATTGTTTAATAAGGTGCCCATGGTGTGTAAATGGTTATTAATATTTGTCAACATTATAACATATCTTATACATTTGAAAAAAACGTGTGATGGGATATCAATAAATTATACGGCAACAGCATTAACAATCGAGATGCTCTTCAAAGTGTGTATGTATGTATGTATGTATGTGTGCATGCACGGGACAAATTGCTTACGGTCTCTAATTGCTCAAAGACAATGCCACATATATTTGCCACATTGTACTTAGCGAAAATGCATTTCGCACAAAATTGTTAGTAATTCCAGCTTTATATTTGCCTGTATTCTCGAAATCTGTTCAATTCGACAGCCACCATGCTTGATCTATTTAAGGACTATTTAGCAGAAACATTTCCTGCCGGAGATTAAACAAAAGAACGTCCCAATGGAAGACAACATGATTGAAAATTTACCAGTCAGCTTACTTGGTATATATGTGAGTTTATATAAGTGGGTGTACCATGATGAAATAAAATTCTAAAGCAATAAGTTCTCTTCAGTTCTCGTTTTCATCCACATTGTCAAGTAATGATCTGCTCAATTGAAATTTTCATGTAAGGCAATTGCTAAGTTTTTAAATAAAAATACGGATTGCTTCCTAACAGCCAAAATTTGTACCTTCCATTGCTCTCTGGTAGATTTGAGTGGAATTAGTTGAAATGCACAAATCTTAAAATGTTGATCGTTGCTTTTGTCTCTAGCATTAATCTCTAAAGATATGCAACTTCGTTGGGCATTCTAAGCCTTCCACAATGCACATCACTATGATATCTATTTGGTGAATTAGAGCGTATTGATCAAAAATGGGAAAGTTTTTTGCACAAAACTGGTAGTCATATGCAACAGTAATTCTTGGTGACAGGGAGACACCAAGTCTCATAGATGTAATGGTTAATATAAGCTCTTATGTGACACAAGGCCAATTACATTATTTTCGAATGTCGGAGTCCTTAACATCAGATTCCGTAGTGAATGCAGACTGTTTTACTGAAAGTGTGTTTCGCAATATTCACTAAAACTATTACTGTTTTAAGTGCATCTAAACAGTGATCCGATAAACGTGAACCTTCGTTCATAATTTGTGCTAGTTAATTTGTATTTAACTCTGGTTTTATTGATTTTGCGAATGTGTATGCAAAATCCATTTAGAGCTCTGTGTTTTTACTATTTCAATGAAAAAACAGTTAATTTTCTTAAGTCGGAGTATGTAAAATTATTTTTACTTGCTCACAATTGGAACTATCACTGTTCGTGTATAAATTCTTCCAAGTTATGAAGATTCAATGATGATCGCAGATTGCTTATGCTGAAGAGTGTAAACGTAACCTTTCAAGACTGTTACAATATTGACTTGTTAATTCTGGTCTCCACAAGTAGCTCTGTATATTTTCGAATTAGAACCTTTTAAACCAAAATTCGACATAGTACATATCTGCTTCATCATTCTCAACTCCTGCACAACGGTGTCATCGATTCGTAATTATAAATGTATTCACTGATTCAATTTACATTTCCTCAAATCGACGATGTCGAAATATGTTAAAACGAAATCAAAGATTTTCCATCGAGTTTATTTCAAAGATATTAATTATGCACATTGGTTAATTAGTTCGAATTTTAAATTACCGTTGTTTTGCAAAAAGTAGATCCAAAAATAGGGTTCAAAAATGTCAAATTGTTAATCCGATCTAAACAAAATCCGTTCCTTCATGTTTGATTGTAATGAAGTTTCAAATAACATATTGTCCCGAAACTCATTAAAACAGCAATCATTAAATCTCTAAATATTTTGTTTTATCTCAACATTTTCATAGTTTAATATTACTGATTGAGATGACCTTTTTAGTCGTGATAATAATTCTCCATATGGCACTCAATTCAAATTTATTAATTAAATTTTTTACAATCTCGTAATCAGGCTTCCTTTGATGTTTGGAGTGTTCAACACATTAATTTATTACAAGTAAAGTAAAGCGTTTGCCTAGTCACAAAATCTGGAACGATAAGAATATTGACAGACACAAATTCTGTAATGAAATTCTTGCTTGCATTTGTTGTGGGTACACTTTTGTGGGTAATATAAACATCACGCTGTCGTAGTAATATGTATTTTCAATCTGCAGCTTTAATTTCAATTGTTGGTTGGAAGCACGCAGCTCTTCCACGTTATCAGAGAAATTGACGGTTTCAGTGTAGAATATAAGTGAATAACCCACAGAGGTCTTCTTCGTTAAGAGTCTGTCAAACACCCACCATTTAACTTAAATATTAACATTCAGGGTACCTTGAACTAATATTTTTTCTAAACATATTATGAAAACTAACAAAACTTTAATCTGCTAACTTTTTACTATTTGTCTCCATTAAAATAAGTTAAAACAGAACATATCTGCGTTTAATTTACCTAGGAGATAATTAGCTAATGTTATGACAAATTTTATTTTACAAGTTTAAATCTGGTTAAATTATACAAGAGTAACGTCAATTGTGCAATCGCTTTTTACGCAATGATGAATTATATATATATATATATATATATATATGACGAAATTAAAACTGAAGATCAAATTAAACTATAATAAGTGCGACTTTCGAGTAAACAATTCGAAAACAAGCATTTATTTCCACTATTTGGCATAAAACAATTGGCATAAGAGTAATGAGTGATAGCTATGAAATAAAGAGACCAGTCTGCCAAATTTAGATCTTTCGGACATTGTCACAATGGTTGATGCAAGTAAAAGTCTAAGAGTGGTATGAGAACAATTCTACCTCGAAATGTGTCCAATTATCTACATTGACATCTTGTTGAATGCTCAAAAGTGCAGACCACTGTGTTGCAATGGAAAATTAACTGACATCTTAACATTCAATGTACCACGGATAAATAATTTTTTCTGAAAATATAAGGAAACTAACAAACTTTTAAGCAGTTGACTGGAATATATCATTTCCCTGAAATGTGTCTTAGCATTTTGCCATTACGCGAAGTCACTTTCATATTGCCAACTTAATAACAACGCAGCAGTAATACTAACAATGTGGGCTCCTCTAACAAACTCTCTTGGCATATGTGGCAGCCAAATATAATCAAGGCTGCAAGCCGGAGAATTCAAAATGTGTGTTACTGGATTAGCAATTTTAGCAATTTTAAATTGAACCTCAGTGCGCTATTTGTGTTAGACAGTCGTTTTAGATATGGTGATTAAGAATATGAGTTCGCAAAGTCCACTTTACTCTTTATATATTGTTTAATACTTAATTCACGAGAGTCTGATTTGTCTTCAAATCTATATGTTCAAAATAAATTCTACTTAACTGTGTAAACAATGTCAATGATCAATTAGGATGCATCTCAATGTGGTCACGCACCATATCGAGAGAGCATAATAGCTACGAGCAAATCCAAATTCAGTTTCATTGTTTAAAAACGTAAAATCTAATCTTTTGCTAATCCTTATCAAATAAAATATGGGCTGAATTTAACATTTTTTTATTCAACTTGCTGTTAAATGAATGAAAATTGATATTACTTACATATTCTATTATAATTTGATTTTCATGTTTTGGTTTAAGGTGACTCGTATATATATCAAATCAAGTATTTAAAATATCGTGCTATAAACGAATGCTTTAAACTCATTCATGTTAATAATAAATCTTCACGTGGTATATTCAAACGATATGCTAATTGGGCTTGCCAATGTTTTTTTTTAGACTGACAGTTTAAATCACCATGTAACTGTATTTTCAACTAAAATAAATCTCTGCAACAGTTAGCTATTTCAAGCCATAAGATGGTGAAGTTTGAGTATATAAAATGTATATTAAATGCATATTTAATTTAGAAATTGCAAAAAGTAATTTCTCTATTTATATTAGAACCGAATTATTTAAATTCAGAAATGGATTAAATGCATATGACATAAATCTCGTTGAGATTTTAATACTTAAAAAACTTTAAGTATCTATTGCTTTAATTCAGTCCAGTCGCAATAGACACTTAGCATTTAAATTGCAATATTGTAATATAGTAGGCATTTTTCATCTTGAAGCATCAATCACACTGCTTTAAAAATGCGATGTAAATTTAGCATCTTTCGGAGAGTTTTTGAGTTACTTTTTTAAGAGTAATGTGCTACATACTCCACACACACATTCACTCCGCAACACTTGTGCAGTCAGCACAACTTAATTTTATTTGAAGATTGATGATCTTGCATGATTACGTTATTAGTACTGACGACGCACAAAGCATCACAGAAGAGACACGAAGAAAGTGTATAATTTTTCATTTATACATTGTGTCAGCATATATGTGCGGAGCTTCAGACCAAAGCGCGTAAGTCATTCATGATCAGCCTCACTACCTGATTACTTGCCTAATATTGATAATAATTTATTCACAATGTCAACAAGTTGCCCATCTACGTGGTAGATGTGCCAGAAGTGCAAATTTTTGGAAGGTGAAACTTTCAAATACAATCTCACTAAGCACAAACTGATAATCGATTGCCTGAGTAAGTGAACAGTGGCATAATCGAAGACATTAAAAATATTGACACATGCACCAGTACGACTTTGAATGTGATCACGTTTTCCTTGCAAAAACAACCAACCTGAAAGTACATAATTTCGATGAATAGATATTCAAATATATCAGGTAATCAAATTCATCTCTCATTTCATCTCGAAAAGGGCATTACAATGTATTTAGTCAAAAATATTCTAAAATTTTTCAAATAGTGTAAACTGACAATCTCCAGCCATTTTATTTTTTTTTACTTTGCAGACACTTAATCGTAAGGCTACAGCCAAAAATTCTACAATTCCAAAGTTTTCGAAATTCGGGTATCACCACAAGATTGTACCTCGAAATGACGACTTGATGTATAATATGCTATGTTGGCTCGTCAATGATTTTCTTCATTACAAATTCCTATTACCCGAATAAATGTATCTCATGTATCCTTTCATTGCTGCAAATGTTAGCTATTTCAGAAAAAAAATAGTGAATTTATTGTCTCCTCAATTCCCCATATCCCATCATACTTAAATAAATAAGTAGTGATAGTTTGTGACAAAATTCACTATATTGATTAGACCCGATAATCAATATCCAATCAAGGAACGTTTCATTACTTTTCACACAAATTAATTAAACACGATAAATTAAAACTATAAATTTTACCATATTTAGGAAGCATTATAATTAGCCGACTCTTTCAAATTCCCTTAACATCTGGTCTATATAATACACTCATTACAAGTATTGATTTGCAGATTGACATTGATTATAGGTTGATATGGCTGATGGAAAACGTAATAACGTTTGATTCTGTATGTGGTGAGGAATTGGCAGTTGATTGCAACTGCCAATTTTGAGTCAAAGTGCATGAGAAGTGAGTGTAGAGATCTAATATAAGTCTGTTTGCTCAAACTAATTTTTAATGCATTCGAGTTTATTCATGAATGGCATTAAGAATATTTTATGAACTAAGAAAGTGACAAATCAGATTCATATAATTTACAGTTAAGAGGAAGAAAAGTTATTTTAGTTGTTTTCTCTTGAAGCATGTGGATTTTTGCATTGTGTGAATATATTCTTATACATAATGTTTATTGTGTCAATTTTACAACCAACGTATTTTTTTAGCAACAAGTAAAATCCATAGATTCAAATTTGCAAATGAGGCGATTATGAATTTGTTATGAAATTGCGTATGAAATTTAGTGAGGGCTGTACATGAGATCAGTTAACAGGAAGAGAAAATCAAAAGGTTATAAGAAATATATTTGCACTGCGCAATACTCATACACAATCCTTTTGAACTGGTAATGTTCTTCGTTTCGATTTTCAGATAACCTTCTTTTCATTCCACTAATTTGTGGCTCTCCATTTAAAGTTTCAGGCATTCGTTGAAGTTGAAGGCTGAATTTTTCTACTCCTTTGGGAGCACTTGAGCAGCAGCTACCTGTCGAGCGTTTGCCCTCATTTTAGCAACCTAACAGTCTCCAATGTAATTGGCTTTGTGGATAATTGAATGACCTAGGCATGCATTAACCGTGACGTCTTTGAGACTTCGTGGCTCCCTGTCACCAAGAATTACTGTTGCATATGACTTCCGGTTTTGCGCAATTCACTTTTCCATTTTTGATCAATTTGCTCTAATTCACCAAATAGATATCCTACTGATGTGTCTTGTGGAAGGCTACTAATGCCCGACGAAGTTGCATATCTTTTGAGATTAATGCTAGGGACAATTGCAAAACTCAATGTTTTAAGGTTTGAGCATTTCGAAAAACTGCACTCAAATCTGCCTCAAACCAATGGAAGATACAATATTTGGCTGGTAGGTAAGTAATCTGTACTTTGTTTGAAAACTTAGCAATTGCATTACATGAACATTTCAATCGAGCAGATCATTACTTGACAATGTGGATGAAAACGAGAACTGAAATGAACATATTGCTTTAGAATGGTATTTCATCAATGTAATCCCACTGATATAAACTCACTTATATGCCAAATAAGCTGACTGGTAAATTTTCATTCATATTGCCTTCAATTTGGACGCCATTTTGTTTCATCTCGGGCGGAAAATGCTTCTGCTAAATAGTCCTTAAATAGATCAAGCTTGTTAACTTTAGAATTGAACAGATGTCGAGAATATTGGCAAATTCAAAGCTGGAATTACTAACAATTTTGTGCGAAATGCATTTTCGCTAAGTACAATGTGGCACATATATGTAGCTTTTTCTTTGACCAATTAGAGACAGTTAGCAATTTGTGCCGTGCATACACACATACATACATACACACTTTGAAGAGCATCTCGATTGTTAATGCTGTTGCCGTATAATTTATTAATATCCCGTCAAACGTTATTGAAATGCTTTTTTTCACATAATTCCATGCCAATGTACGCTTTAGTTCAATATATCTATTAATAATAAGATAATAAAATAAACTTGTCATATTCAGTATTTATTATTACCGTAGGACAGGAGCAATGAGTCAAAATGAAATAAACTATGCGCAGTGAATGAAGTGTATGCCCACATTGAAATGCATGTCATATGAACATTGATATTACTTACTCATATAAGTAGAATTTGACTTGGAAACTTAGATTTTAAGACCCTTCTCACTTTACTAATAGAAGCATTAATAAAGAAAGCTTTAACTGGACATTCCAAACGGTTTAGAACAGTCAATAGGGTCAGAACGAATAGAATAATGATTAACATAAGTAGGGTATTGGAGTTCAAGTTTAGAATTTCGTAAGCATAATGTTGAGGAATGTGAGCACCTCGCGAAACGTGCATATATTTTCGTGCAGGCAGCCTTAATTTTAATTGGCTGCCATGTATATTAACACAGTTTGGTACGCATGACACTAATTGCTGAGGTATTTTAGTTGCTCAAAGTAAAAGCGGAATACTTCTAAGGCTGCTTAGATACTAATTTGTTTGTCATTAATGCCTACCTACCAATTGCCGAAGTTTTTGAAAGCGGTGAATTTTATAATATTTGAAGCAATAGGTAAATATATCTTTTTTTAAATACTTTTACATAAACGAGGTATTTTAAACAATGCATTCGTCTGCATCTCTACTTGCTAATGCGTTAGCCTAATTAATGATCTGTGCTTTCCAACTCATGTCTCATTTCAATAAATTGAGGAATTCCTTTCTTATTGCTTATAAGTGATGGATTTTTAGACTTGTGCGCTGCTTCTATCGAGGAATTTGTATTCGCTTTGACAAGATAGCATAGTCATTTTAATGCACGACTAAGCAGAAATGAAGTGAGAAGACACTTTCAAGATTAGTTCAGTCTTTGTGAACTGAGCAATGCCTACTCACTAGTTAAAGAAGTTCAAGTGGCAACATCTCAAACTTGATGAAAGTGATTGACATTTAATGGGGGCGTGCAAAGCCTTTAAGTTACCTTTATCTGACACAACACACTTTTGTTAATGATATTGTTGTATCGATTAAAGTAAAATGTGGTGTGATAACTAGACCTTCTTTAATGATGAGCGTTGGCAATTGATTTTCCTTGCAATATCGAAATGGTGAATTATTGCACAAATGTGTGCCATGTTCAAGATTTGGTATATCTAGTTAATAAATTGGGGATCTTTAAACAATTTAATCATTCTCATTTACAATCAATAAAAGCCCATTAACTCCAAACGTAAACAGACAAGCTCAGACGAGTTGTGTTCGTCAACATAAAGTATATATCATTAATGATTTTTCTCATCAGCCCCTTCTTTGGGTGACATCGGAGTTCATTTATTTGCATTTGGACAAAATCAAACAATCTGAAAGTGCATAACTTTGATCAATTGCCATTCAAACGTATTATGGATTGGAAATTATCTCTCATCGCAAGATTTGTTGATTTTAAATATGCACAAGAAAGCGGTTAGTTGAAAATTTTCTAAATTTTGTCGAATGTTATGCAGTTATAACCACCATTCAACTTAATATTAGTTTATTTGGCAGCCAATTAATGTCATGGCTGCATCCGAAATTATATTGACGCTATCTCACTCCGATCATCATCACAAAATTGTGCTTCCAAAATGATGGCTTAATTTATAATATGCTATTTAGTCTTGACAATATTTTTAAAATAATTAATTCATGTTATCCGTGTAATCGTATTTCCAACTACCTTAAATCGATGCAAATTTTGGCTATTTCAGGCAACAAGACAGTGAAGTTTGAATGAATTTCGCGTTTTTCATATTTCGTTTTACTTAAATAAGCAAGTAGCGATAGAATACTGCACATGCTGCAGAATGCACTTCGTTGGTTTCGAGGCCATTTCACTGCTTTAAAACGTATTATTTCAATTTACAAAATGTAAATTAAATGATTATGCAGTTTTATAAATGTATAACATGTTTTCCCTATTTGGAAATCACATAAATCACGTCGAAATGTTTGCAGTTTCCAGCTTTCGATATTAATGCTTTAATCCAATTTAGTCCCAGTAGATATTTAGCATTCGCAATGGAATAGTGTAATCTTGTAATCACTTTTCATTTTGCAGTATTTAGGAAGTGACATCAGAAATCACATTTCTGCAAAAGTGCGATATAAGTGTAAGATCTTAGGTAGACTACTTCAGTTAATTTTTTATAATGTTGTATGGCGTATATTTGACAATCACATTCCGTCCAAAACATTTACGCAATCAGCACAACCCCTCTGTGTTTGTTGTTGATGTAAAGTTCATAGAGAAGTGCCTTCTGCTCTTCTTTCGTTTTGTCAAAAGTTGATTTGCTATCGGAGATATTTAGTTGGATTTCTAAATAAACCTAAATGTCTTGGTGGTTATGCACAGACTGCAGAATGTCCTATGGCACATAAAGTAGCATTACCAACAGTGAATTACTCCAACTCTTGGAGGCTGTTAGGTAGCCAAAATGTAGGACAGAACTCTAGACAGGTAGCTGCAGCACAAGTGCTCCCAATGGAGAAGAAATATTCAGTCTTCAAAACCAACGAATGCCTAAAACTTTAAATGGAGAGCCACAATTTGGTGGAGTGAAAGGAAAAAGATTGGCTGAAAATCGGAAGGAAGAACATTACCAGTTCAAAAGGACTGCGTTTGAGTACTGAACAGTGCAAGTATATTTCTTTTAAACTTTTGATTTTCTCCTCATTTTAACTGATCTCATGTACAGCTCTGAATGACTTTCATGTGCAAATTCATAACAAATCCAAAATCACCTCATTTGCAAATGTGAATTGATAGGTTTTACTTGTTGCTAAATAACGACTTTGTTTGTAATATTGACGCAATGACGTCAAATAAAAATATCACCTAGTTATTTATAGCATATAAATCAATATTGAAGCGATCTTAGAAACGCTCCACTTTTCATTTGTGCAACGAGAAACCCTTTGAAATTTGTGCCATCCATATGAAAGTAAATTAAAGCTGCATGCGGGAAATTCTAAACTTGAACCTCAACAATCTATATCTATTATTCACTATTATATTCGTTTTGGCTCTAGTGACAGTGCTCAAGTGTTTGCAATGTCCAATTAAAGCTTACTTTATTAATACTTCCATTAGAAAAGTGAGAAGGGTCTTAAAATCTAAGTTTTCAAATCAAATTTTACTTATATGAGTAAGTAATATCATTTCTCCAATAACGTGCATTTCAATGTGGGCATACACTTCATTCACTGTGCAAATTTTATCTCATTTTAACTCTTTGCTCTTGTCCTACTGTATGAAGTTCGCCAAAAATATATCAGTCGCATCAATGATAACCTTCAAAAAACTGCACAAATGGCAATAAAGTCTCCAATAAATGCGTATAGTTTCAAGAATTGAACCTACTTGTGAGTTTTTCTCACCTTTTTGCATTGTTCTTCTTGGAATCTTTGGAAATAACACCTCTTAGAACAGTAATATATTATTCACCAGTTGCAATCAAAAGTTTTTGAATATTGACCCATGAGAATATATCTTGATTAATTTAGAAATAACATTCTTAATCGTTATAAAGGAAATTAGTTTATTTCAATTCTCGTTTTCATCTACGTTGTCAAGTGACAATCTGAAGAATTTAAACTTTCAAATAAGTTAATTTTGTATTTTTCAAATTATTGTTTAGTCAACATACATTGCGGTCCCAAATTGTGCAATGCATTTTATTGGATCAGAGTTGAATGCAGTATTTTGATAAGCCTCAAACCTGAAAATATTGTCTCAGTACATTTTCATCACAGTGCTGACAATTTATTGCCTTAAACGTCATTCATTGAGATGTTGACAAGTAGAAGATGGTCGACAGAATGAATTTATGTGACTTTTTGGTTGGGATTGATTAACAACGCTTCTCTCAATGATTGAGAATTCGCTTACTTGACTGCATATATTTTGAATGCCTGCTATCAGTTTTTTTCACACCCTCGATCAATATCACGTCACTTTCCTGGTCCGCAATTAACGAATTGTTAGGAAGGCAAATTCACGTGTTATTAGAAAACCATACCATACATTGTCATTTGACATTTGTTATTTTTATTTTTGCCTCAAGAGTTTTCACATTTTATTAATAATTTATTATGTTATTTCTGTGATAAAGCGTATTGTTAATCGTAAATGCGTTCCAAATTGAATGAATTTTACCATTTTTTTAAAAATAGGGCCTCTGATCAAGATACTGTGAGCAAAAGAATCGAGACGACACGGTCAATTTTTTAAAAAATGCGTTGAAATACTCAATTAGGTACAATATGTACAGGGACAATTTCTATTTAAATTGCATCATTTAATTTCCCTATGTAATATATAAGACGATAGTTCCAAAAAAAATTGAAATGCAAATAATGTCAAAAAAGGAATTCTAGAAGGAGCTAGCCATTTACTTCGTTCGCTAGTAAACGAAACTTCAATCTTCACAGCGTAAATCTTTACTATATAATTTTAATCGTACATTGGCAAATCCGAATTCGGCCATCTGTCTGAAAGAAGGACGGAGAAGCTGTTTTGGTAAATTTGATTGATGAAGTCGCACAGAACAAATGTTTCACGTTTGAATGGTATTGAGGCAGTTAAATGGAGACTGCATTTTTGTACAAATTCAGATGCCGAATGGCCTCTCTATTTTTATATGAAAGAGCGATTTTCGGTTGTCTATCAATTATGCTAATGGGTGAGTATCAAAAAATGCGTTTTTCGGTCAATGAAGAACAGAAGATATAACTATTCGGCGTTGGAAATATTGTGAATTCAATGTGCAAAATGTTAAGCGTGTAAGCAAATTGAAAAGAACGCGAGTTATATCTGGACAGGTGAGCATAATCTATTATTTGAATTTACGCTCTTTGTTTTCTTTATTATTAAGTAGAACAACGCATGACAATTTTGAATCTTGTAAACCAATATAAGAAAAGCAACATGTTTTAAACGCCTTTTGCAGAATGATAAATTGCATTAAAATATTCATATTCATACATATATTAAATGTAAAACTTAATTATTTTCTCTACAATCCAGGTTCGCCTTAATACCAACGATACATTTTCCTAACACATTTGTAAACAAAGCAAAGTGGGTCTCCATGCTGGAAATGCATGGCATTGAAAGTGACGGCAATATTTTATCGCAAAATTGTGTTTCAAATGTAAATACAAACCTCAATTATTGTTTTTGTTTGTCAAAATATATCACGTGCAGATTTATTATTAAAATTACTGTGTTTGGAGCATTCGTTTATAGCACGATAGTTAAATACAAGATCTGATATTAATGAGTCACTTTGAACCAAAACATGTAAATCAAATTATGATCAAATATGTAAGAAATATCGATCTTCATTCATTTAACAGCAAGTTGAATCAAAAATAAAGTAAATTCAGCCCATATTTTATTTGATAAGGATTAGTACAGATCAGATTTTAAATCTTTAAATAATGAAACTGAATTCGGAATTGCTCGTTACTACTATACCCTCTCGATATGGTGCGTGACCACATTGAGATGCATCCTAACTGATCATTGATATTATTTACACATTTAAGTAGAATTTATTTTGAAAATATAGATTTGAAGACAATTCACACTCTCTTGAATAAAGTGTTAAACAATATAAAGCGTCAAGTGGACTTTGCAAACTCATATTCTTAACCACCAAATTTAAAACGACAATAATATTGTCTGACACAAGTAGCGCACTGAGGTTCACGTTAAAATTGCTTAACCACAATTTTTAAGGCTTTTAATCCAGTAACACAAATTTTGAATTCTCCGGCTTGCAGCCTTAATTTTATTCGGCTGCCCCATATGCCAGGAGAGTTTGTTAGAGGGGCCCTGACTTAGAGATGAATTATTTTGGGAGTCTAAAATTGTACAAGGTGAAGCATAATGTAGAGGTGAAAGATGTGCGTGTGTGTTGAAAATGGACCAGTTTGAATGGTAAAATTTTTAATTGATTCTGGAAAGGTACAAATACTTCGCTATGATTCCATTAATATTCATGTTTAAATGTAGTTTATATATACGAATCTACAGTTCTAATTTATTGCCACAAACCATTTAGAGAGTGGTGGTGAAAATGTAACAAATTATTGTGAGGGATTAGAATGAAGTGTGAAAAAAGTATCGTTAGAAAGTGGTGTTTTAAAAAGAGCGGAAGTTTAACTTCAAATAAATAATTTTGAATAATAACTGCGATAGAAATCTTAGTTTGCTCAAATCGCATATTTTATCCGCATCCACAATTTGAGAATTAAAATTGTCTCAATGTTTTTTAGGGAGCATTTGAGAGCATTTCGTGTCAAATTAAATTTTGACAAATTTGTGTAATAGCATTTAGCATATTGTTGTAATGGATAAATTCGAGTTTTAACGTCAATTTGGCATTTGAAAAGAAGAAGGTAAGTAGTTATTTAGCGGAGAGTGAAAGTGCATAATTTCAGGTAACCGTATGTCTACATTTTATATATATTTTGTTTCGACAAATAATGGTGTATAAGGATGAAGTGAACGTCTCCAACATTTCCAATAATTTATAGGATAACGTTTCATTACTATCAAGGCAATGAAGAATAACACAATAGCAGCTACTAAACACAGGACTGGTTCGTAACAAGGCAAAGCAGTGGCTCTATTTAGACTGACCTAAAATAAAAACAACATTAATAAATACTGATAAGGTGAAAAAGGGACTTAGTAAATGAAGAAAAGCATGTGCACGTTTTTTAGATACAAATCAAGGAAGTCAGAAAAACAGACCCAAAACACTCACTTCATCGTAAAAAAATTTAATTACTCTGATTTCTGAGCCAAATTAGACTTCGGGGAGTGAAGCGTTGAGTCAAGCCAGTGTCCTGTCAATAGTTTCACATATTATTGTAGACTCTAAAGACAGATGGGTCAAACAATCAAAGAAGATCAAATGAGATGAGGCATCTTCAACTCAACAGTGCAAACATTCTGTGATCAAGACTGAGTTCCTCGTACGTACACTTCCCCCTCCGAGGACGTTGAATTTAAAGAGGTCTAAATAAGCAAATGTTGCTTTAAATGCTGCCAAAGTGATAGTTTTGGTACGAAATTGTAGAATTATGGTCGAGATAATATAATCAAACCAGCTTATGAGCTCCACTTACCGTTTGCTTCCAACTTGTACATAGAAAAATTCATTGCTTGAGTACTGCGCATGAAATATGATATTGAAACCAATAATGCTTATTTTGAAATCTGCTTTTACGCAGATATCGCTAGAACCATGTAGCCAAAAATGAGAAATGAGGTTATAATACGATTTAAGTTTTGTTATACGGAAAGGAGATTCGTTACTTACTATGTTGAGATTGTATCGTGTCAACAGGAAGTTTTGCAAAAAGGTAGAAAAGACAATGCATTCTCGTGGAGTGTGTGAGTAGATTAATGAATTTTAAATGATGTTTATATACTATACACATAATACCTACGATATGGTAGACTACATGACCGTTCTGCTACATTAGAGCTGAACGAAAATGCATGCAATTATTGTTGGTCTAACAAGGAAAATTTAACCACTAAGATTGTTAAATTGTAAAACCAAGGCTGTTTTTAAGTGGAAAGAACGCCAATTTCGCATTTATATTACCCTCATTATTATACTTGATCATTTACAATTATTTCGAGAGTGTGAAGAAAAGGAGTGAGATTATCGATTTTAGAAACACCAGAAAGCTAGAGTCGAAGATAGACTTTATATAAATTCGGAAGTCATCAGATCACAAATCCATAATTGGCTTTCGTAGTTTTGTCGAACTATTTCATTTTACTGCCACATTGAAATCATTTGTGGCATGTTCTCACGTGCTTTTGTGCCCACACTCTTCTGCTTATTCCCTCTCGTTCTCTTTCTGCATGTTCATCACTACAACCATCCACTCCACTGGTTCAACATCATCCGAAGAGTGGTGTTCTAAACAGCCCATAACTTGATGTCACACTCCAGTTTGTATTCATCGGATTATATGAAAATTCAAGACCTAAGCTCATGCATGAACAGAGTGGCTTCTTCATGACATATTTTCTAAATATATTCACCTGGCGTTAAGTTGGGACTTTGCGAAAATATTCGAGCATATCCAATCTTATTCGTGACCGATCTTTAATTGTCTGCATATTTCAATTCTCCAGTCATCAGTGTCATCCTGTAAAATTCGTTGGTGCTATTTTCAAATTTATAGATTTCTTCTTCAAGCATTCCACATGGGAGCTTCATTTTCACTTTCAATAATCTTGCCATGGAGTGCGAAAACTCTAATCTGTCACGTTAAGACCCATTCATGTATTGTATAGCATGCAAGTAAAGTTATTTTGTTATTTAGACTGATAGACTTAATGATATTATTATTAAATAGTATTCTGTTAGTGCATCGGACGGTGTTTGCATTGAATCTCACAGTCTGACCATCTTAACGCCTTATATCCTTGCATTTAACTACTTAAAATAAGTTCATTGAATATACTCATTAAATTATAAAATTTTACAACAATTTTGGTAGTTCTTAGACTTCAGAAATATTTAATAAATAAGTATAAAGATATCATTTCTGCAATTTTATTCAGACCATATCTTGCGCAACACCAATTTTTTGATTTATGATTGTTCAAATTTTTTATTTATGTCAAGACACTAGTCAACGTTACTGCAGAACACTCGCGTTTGTGAAAAGATGAAACTTGAAATTTCAACTCATGGAGTTCAAACCTCGCTGTGTATATGATCGCAAATTAGATTTTTTGTCAATGCGTTGAATAACGAGTCACGTGAGAAGTTGGTAACTTTTCTGACCTAAGAGAGCATCTATTCAAATGTGGCATTGACATTGACTTAGAACTGAATTCTTTTTGGAGGTTGAAATTGTAAAATATAGAATGCTGCACATGTGTGAGTTCTCTTTAGAAGAATTCCACAAGTCTAATTTAGTTTGTTATAGGCATATGTCGTGTGCATATACTTTATGCTCCAGAGACCACCTGTCTCATGCAGAGTTAAAAAGTACGATCTTCCAATTCTTCCAAGTTGAATATATCTTCGCAGTTCTGAATTGAATTTTCATGTGAAATGGGCTATTTCATCTTGGCATCATTGTCTGACACCTTTACGCCTGCCAAATATTTCATTTGCATCTTTGGTGTGACCTATGACAAGCGGGAATTGTGGAGAGCCTTTTAGGTCGTGACTCGTGGTGAGCGAGAGTTGAGACAGCATTTTTTGAGTTTTTATATCATTATCGCATTGTTTTATAAAATTTTATTGCATTGCTTCACACATTCACTATTTCAAGCAATAAAATAATCAACTTTTACGTACTTGGAGGTTGCTAAAATTTTTTGCAATGGTGTGATTCGATTGGGATAAGAATAACAACATGTAAAAAGACGAGAATTGTAAGAAAGTAAGTTGCGTGAACTTTAATATTACTTAAGCATATGTGTATTGACGGTTTGCTCACCATTAGATTAAAAAGGGAAATAGGATTTTTGATGATCAAAATTGCACATATTTAAACCAATAAACTGGTGTTGAAGGGAGATGATGTCAGGATAAAACTCTCCGAAGGATTAGTAAATTCTCTTGAAAGCAGCCTTAGGTTAGTTTGGCTGCCAAAAATGACAGCATAATAATATTTATTACTATTCAGAGTACCATTATCAGTGATTATTTATTAATATTATTAATGCCAAATTTAACTATCTGATAAAATAAAATATTGAAAATTTCTAATTTACAATTCGTGAAATTTGGGATACTGCATTAGCATAAAAATGATGATGGAAGCATTTTTGAAACTTTGTGCATTCATGAAAGTATTATTTTTTCCATTTTAATTCTATTATTTTTATTTTAATCATTTTAATTTCATGTTTATATTTGCACTATTGCTTCCTCCAGAAAATTGAAAGATATGGCATTTCGCCAATTTATCTTTATTGTATTTTATAGTAGATATGTATTAACCAAAATCTCTTGAATTATTCGGCGCGACAATATGGCGTAGTGTGTGTACAGGAAGCCTAGTCATAATCAACATGGCGGATTAAGTAAAACGTACGGAGGCTTTTGATTGGCCACTGGCTATGTGTTCTCGCACTCAATCTGTACGCGAAGTTGAACAGCCGCACCTTCAAGTCACGCTGTTCGCTCATGCAATGACGTGGCCCACACACTAAATGCTTTCTTGTCTGCAGGTAAAGATTATTTATTCACATTAACAATAAGTTAACATCCTGTTAGAAGGACTAAAATGCCGATTTTAAGAATTCGACATAATTTTGTGAAAATAGTGGAAAGATCAAGTTGACAGTCTAACATAAAATCACTTTAAGCACAATCTGAAAATCAATTGCCTGGAAAAGTGAATGGCGATTTCAAAGAAAACCATAAAAACTGTGACACATAAGTAAGTGAAACATTGTCTACGATCATTTTTTCCTTGCAAAATCAAACCACCTGAAAGATCATCGATTTGATACAATGTCTTTCAAATGTATTTTGGGATCAAAATCATCTTTCAACTCAAGACACGTAGTTTTGAAAAGCGCACGAGAATGCAGTTAGTAAAATATAATAGAATTCATCAAGTATCGTGGAGCAAGATAATCCAGACAAATTTTCATTATTATTTAATTTGTCAGCTAATTAATTTCATGGCTGCACGCAAGAAATTATGAATTTAGGGGATCAGAGCTGCTAGTGATACTACAAAGCTGTGCTTGGAAAATGATTTCTTGAAGCATAAAATGCTATTTGGGCCTTCCATGCTTTTAAAACAATAAATTTATATTACCCGTTTAATTGTACCTCAACACCCATACATGCCGTCCAAAACCTATAAACGTGTTTCGACTGGATAAAAGGTGCAACAATTTACAGGTTTGTGTGCAGAAATAACTTTGAAAAAGGAGGTTTTTAAATGGATTACAATCTTTCAATTAAAAAGTTTCTACGGCATATCATTATTTGTGTGTTTCAGTGCACTACTTCAATTGTCGCATATCAATCGGCAATTGAAATTTGAGGAGAAATCTTTTCCAATAAGCTAGTTGCTCAAGAAGTAAAACACGTATAGAAATAATAGAATCGTTTCAATATTGAAAACAATATAACTCTCGAATTTCATAGGAATTCAGTCTGCATGAAATTTAGTTTTGTCCACAAGATGTAAATCGCTGAGATATCTGTACAAATGCAAAAACTATGTTCACCTCAAAATTATTCATATCCAGAGACATAACCATTCTTTCATAACATCTATATTCGAAGGAGGAGATCAATAAGATGAAGAAATAGGTGATCAGGATTGTAAGACTGTCTTCAAAATCAATGCTACATATCAGTAGTTAAAATAGCTAACGCCTAGACGTCGACTTCAGAATATACCCATCAAAGAGTTAAAATGTCTTCTCCAAAGGTATCTTCTCCAATCTTTAAAATAGACATGTCTTTGGAAAAGTTCTTTGTGGTGTAATCATAAGAAAGCATTCATTTCAAATCTCAAATTTCATTTAAATTCTAAACGGATGTCTTGGACGTTTTTATCGACAAAAATTCACCCAAATGGCATTCTCCATTGAGTCATTATATGAAACAAAGCTCTATTCGACATTAATTTTCTTCCCTTTTATAAATTTTAATATTCTATCTTCAATTGCGAAAAAGCTTCTTTGAGGATATTTCCACCTCACATTTCTATCAAGCACAATACGACTGGCTCTCTTTGCTTAAACGTCAGTTGAAGCTGAATAAAGTAACAGAGCATCATCACCAGAGTTTGAAATGCCTGATATAGATAAAGTGGTTACAGGCTCAAGACATGCAAGGATGGTTATCTTCTACCAATCGAAAATTTACTCAGTTTCGTAGATATTGAGCAAAGTTCTTTTTAATTTCTATGGCGATAATAAATTGGCAGAATTTGAACATACAAGTGTTAAAATTTCAGAGATATGTGGCCTTTGATTGAGTACACGCATAAGCACTAACTGCAACAAACAAAACACGGTCACTGGCAATAATTATCTCAATCAAGAAAACACCATTGCATTCATTTGCTGCCAAGATAAACGAAGTTCGAAGAGAAAGTTAACTGAAAATTTATGCCATAGCTGTGAAATTATATGCTTTCAGGATTACTGAATTATGACCGATTTGCTGCTCAAATAACATCATATATCAAGAACGAAATTGTAAATTTGCATGTAAACGTAGTTGAAAGCCAACAAAGGAGAAGCGACACACCTGAGATTTTGTTTCAAATCCTCAAATACTTTAATCAATAAAATTCAGTTTTTGCAACTGCTTATTTGATCTTCAATAAGAGATCTGTTTTGTTGTTGATATATTCATTGTACAACTGTTATTTCAAAACCAAAATTTCGCCATAAACGAAATTTTAACTTAAAATTTCGTGTGGGTTATATTTTCAGTAAATGATTATGTAAAATCTTGCTCATCACAGAAATTCAATTTCACTTACTAGCATCACTCCTTGTGATTCATTCATTTTTTAATATCGCTGCTTACTTATTTACCATGCAGTTTAAATGGCACTCTCTGATCAACAGACAAACAATGAAGACCTCTATAACCTGCTATCGCACTTGCTATTCAAAAAATTTCTTAGTATCTGCCAAGAAAATTTTCCGATAATGGAGTCTGCTAAATTTGCGGTTGGCAAATTTTGAAGAATATATGTAAATATGATGCTAGAATTGGTTAAAATGTGTGTGAAGATTAAATTCTCTTAAAATCAGAATTTCAAAATTAAATTCTACTTGAATGAGTAAGTAATATTTACGCTCAGGGGAGATGCATTTTAATGAAAGTGGAATTAGTGAAGACAGCAGAGTTCAAGTTCCTATTTAAAAGATATTATTCTGATCATACTCTTATAGATTTTCCCAAATTAGCCCGCTTCTTTAAAAGAATGATTAAATGTAACATTTTAAACAAAAAATTACTTCTTCTAAGTGTTTGTAAACGTCCGCACTGAAGCAAATTTTCAAAGAGCTATGATAATCTCTAGAAATCTGCATGTTCACAAATCTATGGGAATAATTTTATTCTATTCGTTTTAGCTTTAATGACTGTAAAAGAGCTTGAAATGTCCGTTTAAAGCTTACTTTATTAGAGTTTCCATCGGCAAAGTGAGAATGGTCTAAAAATCTAACTTTCCAAATCAAATTCTATTGAAATGAGTAAGTAGTATTAATGCTCAAATAACATGCATTTCAATGTGGACATACACTTCATTCATTGTGCAAAGTTTGTTTCGATTCAACTCATAGATCCTAACCTACTGTAAGGAGCATGAGGTAAACATATTCGTCTCTTATTTTGAATTGAACTCTAAATACGCAAGGGTATTACATTTGCGTACCGACACTGCGTATACAATTCATTCAATTGTCAATATGCTTTTAGAGTCTGAAAGAAGATTATTTCGTTAATGATATTTATCTCTTTGATGTCTTCGATGAATAATGTGAAATTCATGTTAGTATTACATTGAAATTCTTTCCTCCATTTTTCCACTTTGATTGAAGTCAGCATTATCTCCATGATTTCTTTTTGATATTTTCCAGTAACGACAGTTGAGATAAAGATGGCCAATGCAGTAAGTTGACGATTTCGCGAGATCTGAGGCAGCACGTATGGAGAGGTCAAAGTAAAATATCACCAAGTCATAATTGGCATATAAATTAATATTTAAGCAATCTTAAAGCGTTCCTTTTTTATTTGTGCAACGAGAAAACCTTTCGAATTTTTGTCATGCTTTATAAAGTAAATTAAGGCTGCATGCGGAAAATTCTAAACTTGAACCTCAATAATCTATTTCTGTTATTCACTATTCTACTCGTTTTGGATCTAGTGACTGTGCTAAAGCGTTTGCAATGTCCAGTTAAAGCTTACTTTATTCATTCTTCCAATATTAAAATGAAAAGGGTCTTAAAATCTAAGTTTCCAAGTCAAATTCGACTTAAATAAGCAAGTAATATCAATGTTCAAATAGCATGCGTTTCAACGTGGGCATACATTTCATTCACAGTGTTAATTTTTTTTATTTTAACTCATTGATCCTGTCCTACTGTATGAAGTTCGCCAAAAATATATCAGTCGCATCAATGATAACCTTCAAAAAACTGCACAAATGACAATAAAGTCTCCAATAAATGCGTATAATTTCAAGAATTGAACCTACTTGTGAGTTTTTCTCACCTTTTTGCATTGTTCTTCTTGGAATCTTTGGAAATAACACCTCTTAGAACAGTAATATATTATTCACCAGTTGCAATCAAAAGTTTTTGAATATTGACCCATGAGAATATATCTTGATTAATTTAGAAATAACATTCTTAATCGTTATAAAGGAAATTAGTTTATTTCAATTCTCGTTTTCATCTACGTTGTCAAGTGACAATCTGAAGAATTTAAACTTTCAAATAAGTTAATTTTGTATTTTTCAAATTATTGTTTAGTCAACATACATTGCGGTCCCAAATTGTGCAATGCATTTTATTGGATAAGAGTTGAATGCAGTATTTTGATATGTCTCAAACCTGAAAATATTGTCTCAGTACATTTTCATCCCAGTGCTGACGAATTTATTGCCTGAAACGCCAACCATGGGCGTAGTGTCATTCACTGAGTTGATAACAAGAAGAAGATGGTCTAGAGATTGGATTTATGTGACTCTTTGGTAGAGATTGATAACCACCACTTTTCTCAATGATTGTCCTTTTATTTTTGCCTCAAGAGTTTTAAAATTTTAGCAATAATTTATTATGTTATTTATGGCGTCAAGCGTATTACCAATCGCAAATGTGTACCAAATTAAATGAATTTTACAATTTCTAACAATAGCCCCAGTATTGAAAAATAATCTTTTGAAAGAGCCTTTGATCAAGATGATGCAAGCAAACGAAACAAAATGCATAGTCAGTTTAATAAAAAATGCTTTGAAATGCATTACCAAATTATCTATTTAGAAAATTAAACGTAGACATGTACTGTTTTAATTCACTTTTAAGGAAGCAAATAGTAAAAAGTTAGCAGAATAAATATGTTCATAATATGTTCAAACAAAAATATTAGTTCGAGGTACCATGAATGTTAAGATTTAGGTTAAATGGTGGGCGTTTGACAGACTCTTAACAAAGAAGAACTCTCTGGATTATTTACTTATATTTTACACAGAAACCGGCAATTTATCTGACAACGTGGAAGAGCTGCGTGCCTCCAACCAACAATTACCATTTACGTAGCCAATTGAAATTAGGTCTGCAGACTGAAAATACATTTCACCACGATAGCATGATGTTGATAGTTTTCCACAAAAGTGCACCCACAACAAATGCAAGCAAGAACTTCAATACAAAATTTGTGTTTGTCAATATTCTCATCGTTGCATATTTTGATTTGTTTAATCAATAAATTTGAACTGAGCGCCATATGAAGAATTAGTATCACGACAAAAAACGTTATCTAAATCAGAAATATTCAACTTCGAAGAAATTGAGATCGAACAAAATATTCACTGGTTCAATGATTGAGACCATGTGAATAAATTATTTGTAATCAATCGGAGTTAGTTGACAATAACTCATTTGCCTTCCATTGATATTCTACGACTTTAGCAGGCAAGCATATGATTTGACGGGATAACGCATACATATTGATTAATTGTTATTGTGAAAAAATGAAATTCAAAAGGATATTTTGTGTTATATCAGCTCCTGCTCAACAGTTTGAAGTGAAACCTTTTTGTTTTTGAATGCTCCAATGTTTCTGAATAACCGAAGAGTAAATGTACAATTGAGTGCAAATATTTTGACATATTGCGATTCTTATCGGCAGTGGCAAGTTGCTTAGCATCGACATGATATCATTTTAATAACCAATCATTGTTTGTCATCTGCTCGCTAATCACAACATCAGAGTTTGCCCCTGCTTAGCTTCATTGGGCGTTTTACAATATAAATAATGTAACCTTATAACCTCTCATAAAACTAGCATGCAGTACTTAAATGTTAATTAGCAATATCACCGGTCATGATTGCTGTTTTAATGAGATTTGGGTCAATATGTTATTTGAAATTTCATTACAATCAAAAAGGAAACGGACTGATTTTGTTTAGATCTGACTTGCAATTTGACTTTTTCCATTTCCCATTTTCAGGATCAACTTATTTCAAAAGAACAGTAATTTAAAATTCGAATTATTTAACCTATTTGAGTAATTAATATCTTTGAAATAAACTCAGTGAGAAACTATTTGATTTGGTTTTAGCATATTGCGACATCGTCGAATTGAGAAAAAGTAGATTAAATCAGTGAATACATTTATAATTATGAATCAATGACAACGTTGTGCAGAAGTTAAGAGTGATGAAGCAGATATGTTACTGTGTCGAATTTCAGTTTAAAAGTTTAAAATTCGAAAACGTACAGAGTTAATTGTAGAGATAGGAATTAACAAGTCAATATTGTAACGGTCTTGAAAAGTTTCGTTTAACCTCTTCAGCATAAGCAATCTGCGATCATCATTGGCTATTCATAACTTGGAATGATTCATACATGAACAGTGATAGTACAAATTTTGATCACGTAAACTTAATTTTACATACTCCGACTTAAGAAAATTCGCTGATTATTCATTGAAATAGTAAATACACAGACTCCAAATGGATTTTGCATACACATTCAAAAATTAATAAAACCTGAGCTAAATGCAAATTAACTAGCACAAATAATGAACGCAGGTTCATGTTTACTGTTTATCGGATCACTGTTTAAAGGTATTAAAAACAGTTATAAATTTAGAGAATATTGCGAAACCCAACTTCAATAAAACAGTCTGCAGTCACTAAAGAATCTGATGTTAAGCACTCCGACATTCGAAGATAATGTAATTGGCTTTGTGTCACATAAGAGCTTGTGGAAGATTAAATGACCCAGGCTTGTATTAACCATGACGTCTTTGAGACTTCGTGGCTCCCTGTCACCAAGAATTACTGTTGCATATGACTTCCGGTTTTGCGCAATTCACTTTTCCATTTTTGATCAATTTGCTCTAATTCACCAAATAGATATCCTACTGATGTGTCTTGTGGAAGGCTACTAATGCCCGACGAAGTTGCATATCTTTTGAGATTAATGCTAGGGACAATTGCAAAACTCAATGTTTTAAGGTTTGAGCATTTCGAAAAACTGCACTCAAATCTGCCTCAAACCAATGGAAGATACAATATTTGGCTGGTAGGTAAGTAATCTGTACTTTGTTTGAAAACTTAGCAATTGCATTACATGAACATTTCAATAGAGCAGATCATTACTTGACAATGTGGATGAAAACGAGAACTGAAGAGAACTTATTGCTTTAGAATTTTATTTCATCATGGTACACCCACTTATATAAACTCACATATATACCAAGTAAGCTGACTGGTAAATTTTCAATCATGTTGTCTTCCATTGGGACGTTCTTTTGTTTAATCTCCGGCAGGAAATGTTTCTGCTAAATAGTCCTTAAATAGATCAAGCATGGTGGGTGTCGAATTGAACAGATTTCGAGAATACAGGCAAATATAAAGCTGGAATTACTAACAATTTTGTGCGAAATGCATTTTCGCTAAGTACAATGTGGCAAATATATGTGGCATTGTCTTTGAGCAATTAGAGACCGTAAGCAATTTGTCCCGTGCATGCACACATACATACATACATACATACACACTTTGAAGAGCATCTCGATTGTTAATGCTGTTGCCGTATAATTTATTGATATCCCATCACACGTTTTTTTCAAATGTATAAGATATGTTATAATGTTGACAAATATTAATAACCATTTACACACCATGGGCACCTTATTAAACCATATTTGATGGGCAAGTCAATTAGACTAAATCCTTTCGAGTGTGAATTTCTTGAGAGCAGTCTAAATGAAATGGGGACATACGTGTTGATTATTGCCATTTTGGTCGTGTGCTATTTTCGATGTGAATCCTGATTTAAGGCCTATCTGCTTGCGGAACATGTATTTCATGAAAAAAATGTGTTGCTGGTATGTAATGAGCGGTTTCTTCGTAACTAAATCTAATTCATAATTCTGGTGATTCGTCAGTCAAATTTGTTTTGCTTTAAGAAAATGCTAAATTGTCAAAAAACCGAACTCATTTTATGATTGCACATTTTGTTTAAGAAGTGAAGGTATTTTCGAATACAATTCTGACGCGTTTGAGATTAAATAAATGACAATTTTATGCAAAGTCCTCTTAAAAATTCTGTTTCCTTATACTAAATTTCTGATAAAATGAGTATTGCTTAGTTTTTTAAACCAATGTTATTGCGAACAAATTAAACATTCAAAGCACTTTTCAGGACATACATGTGAAAGAACATATTTTTACTTGGAAACATTAAACACGATAAATTGTTCTTTGGTGAATAGCCTATTTAAAACAAGGCAAGAATGTTTAGAACTCATTTTACAATTAAAAGAGATAATTTAAAAAATATATCTAGAAAATAATTATTAATTTAAGTCCAGAATAAGATCCGAACGACTATTTTTTTAGAAAGAAACCAGATGGAGAAAGGTTACTTTTCAGTCATATTGTTAAATGGAATTAGAAGGACTAATCAGCAAATGTTAGTCAAATTAATCTGAGCTCCCTAACATATGAAACGGTTTAATAAGCCTCTCATTTCAAAGTCATTTATGCACACAAATCTGTAAAATCGTGAAATAAAATTAACATTAATTTAAGCACAATCTGTGTAACTGAATTTTCAGAACACTAAATATTTTCAATATATTTTATCATATCAGACATTAAAAATGTGTTCAATTTTTGACAATTAATTATTTTCCTTGCAAAAACATTTCTTAATTTTATTTGGTTTGAACGTCTGTTAAGATACTTTCCAATAATGAGCTAGAGAGAACTCCATTATTAAGATTCAAGGATATTTCTATACGAAAGCAGTAGTTATCATCCTTCAGTAATCAATAAACCAGCAAATGATTCACAAAATTCTAACTGCAAAAGAGGTTAACATATTCAAAAATATAGAATGATATAGAAACTAACTGTACTTAAAAGGTCTAAATTGGCAATGCTAGTGGTTAAAAGAATAGATAAAAGTCTCCGAATAAATGGATTAAGTTTTGAGCTTTTTTCAATATTACTTTCAAAATAAGTAAATAAAGGATCAAAATGACTGAAGTCTATGAATTCACAGAAAAATTGAATACATTTTTTACGCAGCAACAAGACGTAGAATAAGAGATGAATTCCAGCGAACAGCTACCTATAGTTATTTGAGCTAAACAACATTTTATATTACTCTGATGAAATTGCACGTTCTTTTTATAGAATGATCTATAACTTTAATTTCATTAAAAATTTTAAAATAACAATTATAAATAAATTAAACAAGCATTGCGTAAACCGCATGTTTGCAATGCAACTGAAACTGTCACTCTTTTCGTTTAAATTTAAGACGAATCAATTTGATGAACTTGTAGCGGATTTGCTACCTAACTAAGCCTGAATGTACTCAGAAACCTCGGTGACAGAATCTCCTGGTTGTTGGTTCCCACTAAAGCAGCTACGCTACTGCAAAGTCAAGAAAGAGACGAGGTGGGAGAAGAGACGTTTATTCGCCGTGACAAGATGGCGGTGTCTACTGCCTGTGTATAGAAAACCTAGTCTGTGTATATGACGTGGAACTTAGTAATTATATACACTTTATGATACCATGACCTAATATAACTTGGATCATTTATTGGTCGGAAAATCGTATACTGGGATTGACCTTGATTGATCGTAGTTGGTATTGGTCATCGATTCTGCATTAGTCATGCTGAAGTTGTGTCCCTACAACTAGAAAATGTTGGTATTTATCTAAGGCATCAAAAATAAAACTCTTTCCATGGAATAGAATCAAATAGAATCAATGCGAATCTAAATTCTACTTGCACTCGTTTCTTTCCTAAATTCTAACAATTTGACTCTGATGTTTATAGCCTTTCTATAAATTCTTTCACCTTTTATCCTGACAAAACTCGTTTTAACATTTAGAACGGCATGTGCTTTATCTATATTTTAAAACAAAAAATTCGAATATGCTTTATGAATATTTTAATTAATGCATGCTATTAATAATTTCATTTGTTAATATCTTCCAAAATTGCAGATTTTTATGGAGTTAAATTTCGTTGCAATATCGACAGGGTTTAAAACACTTTTATCAATTATATTTGTTTTAATATTATAAAATATAGTGCTAATTAGAAATTGATGACAAAATCTAGAATAAATAGGATTGCCAAGGTGGTTATACTCTATAGGCAGAGCTAAATTTTCCTATTTGAACTAAACTGATAGAGAATTGCAGTTAGGCGTTAATTGCAAAATTGTGGCGATATCTAAACGGTCAAACTAATATAAACAATTTTTTACATTTATTTTTCTATCAAACTAAAATGCAAGGTGCTGTTATATGGCTTGCTTAACTCAAATCAAACGAAATTTCCTCGTTCTCTTAAGAAAGAGTTGGCGAACTCTAATGACTAAAAATAGCGATTGGCTAGCATGTCTTTGATGGTTGGGCCATACCTAGAATTCTAACTAGCTCAAATTTATGGTACCATCGAGTTATATATTTTCTCATATATCATATCAAATCATGACGATTTGATTTTCTTTATATAACTAACATATCATCAGAAACAACCCTCGTTCGAGTCTTTAATAGGTGGTTTTTATTGCGTGATTGATTATGATAATCTTTTTCATCGCCTCAACACAGTTTTGTGTAAGAGCGATTTAACCATGCCAAAGTTTCCTTGATTTTCTCATTATTAAATAAAAAAATTAATATTTTGGATTTAAGTAGGAAAGCAGACTTCGAGCAGATATTTCAACGATTACCTTTTCGTTTCTTTAATTAAATTATTTCAAATACTCAACTACTACCTATTTGGGACATACATTCACGACAATATAAATGAATAATATTCGAGTACTGCTTGCTTTAATAAAACCGTGAACTTTCTAAAATGCGCTTTAAATAACTATTATCAATATGATTTTGAGCAAATATTAATTTCATGTTTACAAATATTGAATCTGTTACAAACGTTCAATTATAATTATTATATTAATTATTTAAAATTTAATGAAATTTAAAACGAAATTACATCTCAAAGCTCTAGATTTGTTTGCTAATTTTTCTATGTGGTAGGAAGTTAACTTTACATAGGACCTGTTAAAGCATTTACAATTAACTTTGTTAAATGTAAATGTAGTTTCATATTAAAATGTAGCAAAATAATTACAAATAATACATAACTACGTTGAACAATCGTTAAAGAACAATTTCAATTACATGAATAGAAGGTAGGAAGTACTTGAAGTCTTACTTGATTTTGTATTCGTGATGACGAAATCAATGTCCATTGGGCATTAATTCACTGATCAGGCCTTCTTCCTGTTCTTTTCATGTTCACTTCACTAACTCAGCATTCAACATTTCTCTACCATCTTTAAATAACAATAAATTTGAAAACAAAATGTGATTTGCATAATAAAACGCAGACAAATTTTTGTTAAAGTCGGAATTATTTTCTCAATTCAGACTTTAATTATAGGCGGTATATCGAATGAGACTAGAACATTTCAGTAAATAACCCCAAAATCTTGATATTTCTTCCGAAGTACTTCTTAATTTGTGTAGCTTTAAAGTGAGACTTCACGTTCTCTCACTGCTTTTATGTCATCCTGTATACAAATTAACGATGCACTGACTTCAAGTAAACTACGTTTCTTTGCAATCATAATGTTCACATTATCGTGCATTACAGTTAATAAACGTCAATGTTCTATGAATGTGTTTATCCTAAAATTTTCGTGTTTTGACAGTATTAAAAATATTTTATAATTAACATTCTTACAAAAAATCAACAGTTTATAAAATATGAATCCTTCAGAGGTCACATAATTTAAAGTGAACTACGAAATCTATCGTATTGAAATAAATTAATTATATTTAAAATAATGTGTGTAATTGAAAAGGGTAGACTGCGAATTATTTATAGGAGATGAACAAACAAAATAAACAATTATTAAAGGCAGAAAAAATCACTTATCTTATCTTTTGCCTGGTGATTCATTTACTAGAATTGTAACGTACTCCATCATTTCTCAAACAAATTTTCATGCGATGGCAACTTTATGACAGGTTGAATTCTTATCCTCAAAATCACTGACTGTTTATAATTTGGTTTAGTTGGTTTAGTAAGTAAGTAATATCAATGTTCATATTAGATTATTTACAATGTTCGGGGCCCCAAACATTTACCATTTATTCCTGACGTATGTTATATATTTGCACGTTTTAGCACCAGTGACGGCTCATGATTTTTGTCACTTGAAAGCAAAGTCACAGAGTTAGTTTTCCAACTTAGTCAGTATTATTTAAATCAGTATAAAATTTCAGAATTTAAAATAGATTGTGACTACAATTTATGATCTGCAACAATTGAATTTACAAGTTATTTTATGGCTTATTGATAGAAAATGTAAAATTCACACGTTGTACATATGTCTAATAAATAATGACGTCCAATATCCAAATAGAGTCTTGAATTTATTCAAGCATCAATTGATTTAAACATAGATAAGAAATGCCTCCGTCAAATAGACACAGTTAGAAAAACTCAATTAACCTGAAAGTACATGAATCGAAATTATCTCTCAATGCATAACACGTAGATTCGAAATACGCGTGAGAATATAGTTAGTAAAAATATTTAAAATCCTTAAAATCTTTTGTAGAGAGAACCATCATTCAAGTTATATTTAGTTTATTCAGTAGCCAAGAATTCTCAAGGCTGCACTCCCGAAATTACATCGACGTTTTCCGACTTCAATTATCATCACAAAATTGTGTTTCCAAAAAGATGACTTGAAGTATAATCTACTAATTGGGCTTGCCAATGTTTCTAAAATAACAATTTATATTACCTCTGTAACTGTATTTTTAACTATCATAAATTGCTGCAACTTTTAGCTATTTCGAGCAATAAGATGATGAAGTTTGAGTTATTTTTACATTTTTCGTATTCCATTAGACTTAACTGAGAAAGTGGCGATTATATTCTCCATATGCAACAGAATGATCATCTTTAATTTGATAAATCAGTTACGAAAATTTAGTGTCGATGCCATTTCACGAATTCAACAAATTACTATTTCAATATATAAAATGTTAATTAAATGCATATTCGTATAGTATGTATAGTATAGTATTCGGATAGTATATGCTTATATTTGACAAGTAATTTCTCTATTTGTATAAGTACCGAATCATTTACATTGTGTATTGATTGTCCCCTTTTCAGACATGTAATAAATGCACATGACATAAATCCCGTTGGGATCTTTACACTTACAAACTTTAAGTATCTATTGCTTCAATTCAGTTCAGTCGCAATAGATACTTAGCTTTTACAATGCAATATTTTATTTTTCAAACATTTTTCATTTTAGAGTATTTATAATTTGAAAGCAGAAAACGCCCTTCTTCAAAAGTTTAGCTTCTTTCTAAGTGCAATGTATGTTATATATGTAGCATGTTAACAATGTGGCCAATCACTAATAATAATAATTTAAAATTCAAGTGTACTTTAGATAACCATCTTCGTCTGACAAGTCCATTTGATTGAGTCCTAACACATGTGAATTTACAGCCTACAGCCTGCTTTCAGTGTGGCTACTGAAAATGGTAAAGTAGAAAATATTGGGAAAAGAAAGGTGGATTTGTTTTTAATCAATGCTACTTTGGACACGTTTGTTCAATTTCAGAAACTAGAATATTAGATAAACAAAATACTTTGGAGAGATTGATAGAATTTTATTTATATTTTAAGTTATTTAATTGCATCACTGACATGGATAAATCGAATCACAAACGCTTTAATTACTTATTGATTTAAATATTGGCCAACACAATTCCAACAAAACTTAGACATTATAAAACAAAATTTGACAAAGAAGTGCGTTTTACAGCATATGCAGAATATTATTATTACTTGCATTTTTAGTTATAATTAAATTAAGGAAAATAAAAATATAAAAAATGTACCCAATTTTTGCTTTAAATACGAAAGATTGTTGTGATTTATTTGTGTTTAAATTAAAATTTAATACCTAATATATAAATAAAATATGCTAAAGCATTGATAAACACACACATTAAAATTCAAGTGATCATTTTGGATGCACATCTTTGTAGTGATAATTGTAGTTTCTAAAGTTGATCTACAGTTTCTGGAGTGCAGACCTGAAATTAATTGGCATCTAAGATAACTAATAATAAATTGACTGGAATTTCTTATTTCACAATATTTAAAGTATTTTAGGATATTTTTGAGTAACTTTAGCTAAAAGATTATTTCGATTATCCAATACATTTGAATGGTCATTCATCCAATTTACGGTCTTTCAGATTGATTCGTTTTGCAAGGAAAATGTGATCATAGACAATGAACCACTTGCGTATGTACAACTTCATTCAAGTTCCACTTTTCCAAACGATTGATTTTCAGGTTGGGGTTAATGTGTTTGTAAGTTGATGTGTCACTTAGAACTCATCACAATTTCGTAAAATCATGTCAAATTCTGAAAATCGGGATTTTTAAAACATCTAACAGATAGTTGGGCAGCTTGTTTATAATGTTAATAAAGAGGATTCGACATCAGAAAAGGTAGCGGAGGGGGGTGAACGTGGATAACTTTCGCTCTCTGTTCTGAAGCATGCTTCGTGTGTGTAATACGACTTCTATCAAAACCAACGATGAAATCCTTACCAAGTTCATCAAAAATTGCTTTCCAATTCACGATAAGCAAGAAAGAAATGAACCTCCCAATATATCCACACATCTCGTTATTAAAGGACACCAAAGATAAATGAAGTTCATTGAATTTAAGACTACAATTTTTGATCAAATGATTTAGTACTAATTTGTGATATTCAGCGGTGTTTCAGATCTTCTGTATGTTTTTATTTCATTTCCAACCTTATTTCCTACTTTCATTATATGGAAACCCTAGATCAACTATTTGTTTGTCTAAGTGCGTAGTGATATTACAGAAGCATATCTAAACTTTTCTAGTGAGATCTCTTTTTTTGTAATCAAATACATTTCCCAGCATATCAGACGTCTATTCACTGACCTTCTCTACTCAAAAAGCACTAGTAAAGAGAAGATGATATTTCTGACGTCAAAGTGCGATAAATGATCTACTGAACTCCAAGTTGAAATATGTAATCTTAGATTCGAACTCAATTCACATGCACTCTGCCATGAATTTTGCACTTCTAGTCAAGGTGTAGTTCCTCACCATGTACAAAATAAAAAAATTTTAATACTTTTCAACTATTACTTTTTCATCACTCAAATCAACCAGCCAGCGACAAATCAGCCACAGCCAATCAAAAGCCTTCGCTGGTTTAACTTAATCCGCCATGTTGAATGACTAAGCTTCCTCCCTTGTTGCACATCACGCCATATTTTCACGGTGAATAAACGCGTTTCCCCCAATTCGTCTGTTTTCTTGACTTTACAGTAGTTTAGCTACTTCAGTGGAAAGTATCAACCAGAAGAAATTGCCACTGAGGTTTCTGAGTACATTCAGACTTAGTTAGGTAGCTAATACGCTACAAACCAATGCTGACATTGTCTGCGCTGTGGATAGAAGATGTTTAATTAATTTTGAAAGCATCACTTTAGCGTTATGCGTAAAAAATATGGTAAAAGCTATAGTTTTACAAGGATACTTCGATCGGTTTAATTAAAAGTGCATAAAATGCTCCTTAATTAAATATAAATTACCAAAAATAACTGACTGACTAACTGCTTATTGACAATCGTTTTAATTTTAAATACGAATCGGACAGATTTACGTGTTGTTGAATTACATATTTCAGTAAAATTTCGCTATAAAGAAATTAGCAAATAAAAATTAATTTACAAAATGTCATTCTTTCAAGTTCCTTGAAAATGCGTCGTTTATTTGCAATTTTAAAATTGAAATTAATAAAAATTTCCATCCCAAAATTAAAAACAAAATTAAATGAATTACAGTCAATTCCAAAATAACTGACTGAGCAGAGTGCACTATGCGCATTAGATTTGCCATTTCAATAATTTACTCAAAAATAAGAGGGTCGTTTACTTGAAATATCCTTATTTATATAAAATTTATATTGACTAGCGATGATATTTCTGGATGCATTGAAAATTGGATTTTATATAAAGATTTACATTAGGTCATAAATATTCTCCAATTTTAATCCCATTAAAATTTTCGCTTTAATATTTATACAAAAAGCAATTTACACTTCCAATGAAGCGATTTATAAACGTGCTATAAATACATATACACGGGTTATAATTATAATACAATAAAAGTGTTGGCAAACACAATTATCATTTATAAAATCTTGTTTTCAATTTGGCAAAGTCATTTTCTATTAAATAGCTGCTCTGTGAATAGGAAGACCCAGATTATGAGGGTAATCACGCCCGGGAAGAAAATACGTGTCTATCGCAGTGTTGTCGTTGGACTAATTGGCTGCCAAAGTACACCAATAATAAATTCTGGTAAAGAAGGTCATCACAACTCCAATTTTGAAGAGTTTTTGTTTATTTCGCTAATTTGTCTTTTCTTACTCTTTTTAAATCATTGAATTCTGCATTAAAAATCAATGAATATTCCCTTATGTAGTTGAATTGTAGCTTACTTAATTTAAGTAATTGCAGATTAGTTGATCTTTGTTAATAGAATTTGGTGGACCTTTCATCCCCATTATCGCACTGTAATTGGAAAATTTTCCATTGTAGAGCTTTAGCATATTTGCAATTAAAAAGTCATCATATTAGGCCTACAACTTTGCCCCCTCCGTCTTCCAAAAGATGACGGCGGTAGTCGGTATTAGTTGAAATATGCTAATCACAGGTGTAGAAGACTTTGTTTTGAAATTTGTAAATATAACCCTATTATGATATAAATTAATTTGTTTTCGCCTAATAATAAGATTTCTAACTAAGAATGTCCGAATTTAAGCAGATTTCTTGTCATTTGCGGGAAGTATTGCTATTTTATTTCAATGCGAAAAAAACTGCCGACTGACTGAGGCTCACCGGATCGTCTCAGATACTTATGGTACCACGGCTGGCTATAAGTGACAGAAAGTT
The DNA here is from genome assembly GCA_000469805.3 of Hymenolepis microstoma. Lineage (NCBI taxonomy): Eukaryota > Metazoa > Platyhelminthes > Cestoda > Cyclophyllidea > Hymenolepididae > Hymenolepis > Hymenolepis microstoma. Next base: position 3,065,590 of record LR215993.1, on the reverse strand, counting down.
TCGGCGGGAATGGTTCCAATGTTTTAAGAGTGGCGATTTTGCTCTCGAAGACTAGCATAGTAGTGGACGGAAGGAAAAGTTTGTTAAAGATGCAGAATTAGAGGCAGGCGATTCTTAGTGAAGCATCGTGTCAAACTGAAGAAGAAAAATTATGAGAATCATTGGTTGGGTATCAGTGAGCATGCAATTTTAAATGATTTAGAAAGAAGAATATTGGGATATTGGGTAACATACGAGTTGAAACAACGAGTTGAGATGTGGAGTGACGTTTGTTTGCTTGTGAACAGCTGCTGCCTGAAAGGCAAACGCAAAAGGAATTTTTCCATCGTATTGTTACTGGGGACAAAATTTGGGGATTGCTCTGTGGTCATACTGCTACGTCAACACCTTGGCCGACGAATATCCATGGTTCAAATCTCATGTTTAGCTTTTGGTGGGGGATGACCAGCTTGGCGTAATTTATTACGAGCTTCTGAAACCCACCGTCTGAAACCATCATGGGTGAGTGTTATAGAAATCAGTTGATGCGCCTGAGCCGTGCAACGGGAGACACGATAAGGTTATTTTACAGCATGATACTACTAGATCGCATGAAATGAGGTAAAGTGGTAGTTAACGATGAACAGTTATTGAAACTCAGTGTATGTAATCATTTTGTTGTAATAAAGCCTCAAATTAATAGAAAAACGGCGGAAGCAAAGTTTTAGACCAAATTGTTCATGAACCATTTGCGTATGTGGCATTATTTTCATCATCTTGGTAGAAATCATTGTTTATTCTACCAGGTAATCGATATTTGATTTACACTTAATCTAAGTATTACTGCTTAATATCAAATTGAGTATTATTGAATATCGTTAATTTAAAATATATAGTACATTTCCTGTTTTATTGCTTGGAGTAGTCAAAATTTGCACAAATGCATGGGCGTTGAAAGTTCAAATATACATTGACAAGCATAAATAACATATAAAATTCAAGTCATCATTTTGGAAGAACAATTTTGTATCGAAATGCTTTGCCGATCGACGAAAAACTCATTTTCTGAGACTGGTGGAATGTCTAATACTCCAATATATATTTTTCGACCATTGGTTTTGTCAAGGTTGCACTCCATTATCGTAAAGGAATCGAAACGAAATTTAATCTACGGCATTTCTTGTAAAAGAAAAAACCCAACAAAAACACTCCTTTGAACCATGTCACTTTCCATCATTTTCACGAATCAATTCAAACCGCTGCTGTTCATTTCGCATTTCTTCCCAAATTTAAGAAGATTTTTTGGAAAAACTTTGCTGCTATTATGTACATTGTTAAGATTGTGAGATTAAATATATGAGCAATCTCTTAATGCCCCTGTTTTAATCTAATCAAACAAATTTACGACATACCGATGAGTAAATCTTCTATATCCAGAATGATCACTTTGGCTAGAATTATATTTGCGAATTAAAAATGCGCAATTATCTCGAACAAGATCGCGAAAGATAGAAAAATGCCACTTCATAGTTTTCTGGAAAATTGCTCCTCCATCATGCACACTTGTGTTTAACATAGCGTTACAATTACTCAATTTGATCTGAATTATTATAAAATTGTAAATGTAAGTTAGTAATAGTGACGATGTAAATAACGTTACAAAGCTTACGGAGATTTTACTCCTTTTAATTTTATTTCAGTCAGGTGAAATACGGTATGGGTACTAGTCATTTGATTTGAGTATTCACAACGACTAACAAGAGTCAGTTTGAAGAAGTGGGTATGCGAGATGAAACTTTATTTCTCCTCTTCTAGGCAGCCGCACATTTGGGCAGAGCTCCAAAACAAAGCGTCCAAGTTATTAATTTTCACCCTTACTACCTGTTTCTTTACATGGCATCAATGATTCTTTGGTCACATCACCAACGCGTTGCTCATCTACATGTCAGGTGGGCCAAAAATTCTGATTTTTATAAGTGGACATAAGTCTGAGGAAATGATGAAGAGAACTAATTAGCACTTCAAGAGACGGAGACTTTAATCCTAACCTTAAAAGCGATTGCCTAGGAAAGTGAATTGTGACGTTAAAGTAGACTCCGAAAATAGTGCCAAATACCCAAGTGGTTCATTGACTGTGAGCATATTTTCTCCGTACAACTAACCGATCAGCAAGAGCATACATTTATTGAATCTACATTCAAATGAAACATTGTAACCGTAATTATCAAAAATTTTCGAAATGAGAATTTTCAGTCTTATTTGTTTTTTATTTCTTTATTTATTATTGTTGTTTATTTAGCAGCCAAGTAATTTCAAGGCTGCACTCCAGAAAACATGAAAAACCCAAAATTTGCATCACTAGTGACACTGCAAAATTGTGCTTCAAAAATGAGGACTTGAAGTATAATATGACATTTATGCTTGGCAGTGTTTTATCATATATGTATATATTTGCGATATAATTTTAATTCCAACACAAAAACGTCGATATAGATTTTAGATATTTCACGCAATTAAATTGTAAATTGTCTGTTCATGTTCAAATCAGATATTCAACTATACTTAAATAAGTAAGTAGTGATTGTATGCTGTATTCAATGTAGTTAAAGTTAATTTTCTAATATCGAGGTTTCACGAGAAGCATCTTTTACATTATTCAAATTAATAATAATTAATCAAAAAATTAATCTATAGAAACATTTATATTTATTAAAACACTTCAAAATGTAAACCGTTTTTTTATATAATTTAATTCATACATGCAAGCAAATTAATGAGACAAAATAAAATTTAAATGAAAAATATTTTAATATGAAAAAATTATTCATTTTGTAAAATTATAAATGTTAAAGTTCATATAAAAAAGCGAGGTTAACTTTTGAAATGTTATACCTGTGATTATGGCAGCAAATAAAATCGTTCATCAATAAATTTGCATTATCTAACTCTAATTAAATAGGCCATTTATTTTATCATTGCTCGTGAAACGTCACTACTTTTACTGTCCAATTCAAAAACACCAACCATCTAGGCAACTTGTATTTGTTTATTAGAAGAAAGTCTTTAATTTTTTTCAGAAATGAATTAAATTAATTACCTAGATAAATAAAATATCAACATTAAATAATGATAATTTGTGAACTTAGATATTATCATAATAGGTACCTTACACTTTTTTTGATAATTTTGACAATTTTAGTAAATATAAAAATTACTAATGGGGATAATCGTGTAGACAAGGTTTTTTGGGTTTTTCAAAATGTCACTAGATATATCATTAACCTAGTCAATTACTCTTGTTTCAATTCTCTTTCTTTTAACAATTCAATTTTCAATATTGAAAGATTAAAAAACCTGAATTAAAGTCCAGCTTCATCTTACCAGCTGCGATTGAGTTCACTCGCCCAATGGTTTACCCGTTGAAGTTCTGAAATTGTCTGCATTAAAGTTTAATTCTGTTTAAAGCGTTTTGTTTACGTACTACATAAACGAGGTATCTAAAATATTGCGCTGCTCTCCATTCCGAGAATGCTAATATCTTTAGCATTTTAGTGATCAGTGGGACCTGTGTTTTACAATTCTCATATCTGTGCAATGAAATGGGAAAGCACATCCTAAAGACTATTTACTTTCGAATTCGAGCCCGTGTGTACGCTATTTCTCTCGGGGGATTTGCATGTGCCTTAAGAATACAACTTGAACCATCAAGATCAATGAAGCCAATGTTGTTTTAAATTGTGTTGTTATATTAATCGAAAGCAAGTTATATGTAGTCAATTATGACGAATTTAGGAAATGGACATCCAATTTGAAATATGTTTGCCTTTTTAAGTCACATTCACGTTGTACATCTTGGGACAAATTCGTTTAAAATATGTTCGCGTGATGAGTGAACAACACAATCGTTTACCTATAGATCATGACAGAATCATGAACAAGGGGTATTAGATGCAATAAAGAGAAGGTTTAGAAATATGCTTCTTTTGAAGACCTACCATTATTGTGACAGGAAATGAACCTATTAATTTCTACGTTTCATTTTAAGAAGAAAAAATGACAACATCTCTAACCTGATGTTTAAAATCTTCAAGTTACTTTAATCTATCGCAACACTTTTGTTAATTAAAGCGTTGTGACGATTTAAATCAAAATTCATTACATTGGTTAAACCTGCATCATGCAAGCAAATCGGTAAATGCCAGCTTTGTTAATCGGTCTACATTGCAGATTCGAAACAATGAATTATTAAAAAAATATGTCTTATATGGAGTAGCTAATTTTTCCAATCGATGCCTCATGGAACATTGCATGATTTGAATACAATGAGCTGCCAAGTTTGTGAGGTCACAACTTTTGCATGAAAAATGCAGAAGCCTCGCGACCAATCAAAGACTTATGCCAATACGTTCAATCATTAGTCAACTCCAGTATATGATTATCCGACCAATCAATGATCCTAGTTATATGAGGTCGTCCTAACATAAAGTGTATATAATTACTAAGTTTCACGTCATACACGCTTGCATTCAACACATACACCTCGAACTGACGTTTTCCATGGTATACTTCTATTTTTTTTCTATTCCGGGAGAATTGACGACTAAAAGAATCCGCCTGAGAGGTTTCTGAGAATAGTCAAGGCTAATCCGCGACAAGTCTCCTTTCATTCAGTTAATTGTTTTAAATTGTGTAAAAATAATAAATTAATAATGGCGATTTTCATAGTAGACAGGTTTTTGTAAGCTTTTCAAAATATTATTACAACACATTATTATCTAATCAATTACTCTTGTTTTAATTCTTTACCTTTTAACAATCCGGCATTTAATATTGATAACTTGTTGAACATGGCTCGAAGCCCAGGTTTATCTAATCAATTGATATTACGTGTACTCGTCCAATGGATTATCTCATTGAAGTTCTGATATTATCTGCAGTAAGGTATAATTCAGAATTCGTGCGTTTTGTTTACATGCTAAATCAACGAGGTATCTGCCCTGCAACCCTAGAAGCTAATGTTTTGGCATATTAGTGACCTGTATTTAACAATTCTGTTCCGATTGCAAGGCAACTAAAAAGCACCTTAATTTTAAGTCCTAGTCTCGTTTATAAGCTATTTCGTTTGAGAAATCCACATGCACCTTAAGATTATAACTTTGACCATCATAAACATTGAGACGTAAAAGGCTTTGCATCAAATGAAGAATCTACTAGATGAAAAAGGCTTTTATTTTCTGCTCTGACGGAAAGTGTAATTGAAAACCGTCAGATAAAGGATAAAACCAAACCAGGACAATTTCCTGCGTGTACCCTAGAGAATTGAAGTAGTTATTTGTTTCTAGTGTCTAAAGCTAGACAATCGGAACCATTTGGTCAATTTGATTGATATTTCCCTACAAATTTGATTTCTTGGCAGGAATGTATTTATTCCTCTGGCCATTTATAGACATACACGTGATAATTCTATTCCTTTGCATCTTTCCTGGTACTTCTGAATAAAAAATTTCTATTGAAAGTAATCAATGTGTTTTTTGAAAATTTGACATGCCTGCCAATTCTACCTCTCTAACTACAGAAAGGGATTATTGTGTTCAATACCTGTTAACCATATTGCCATGTTAATCCTCACTCGAATACAGTCTAAGCAAATTCTTAGGAGGATTTAGCTCATTAAATTCGTTTAGTAGAGTCAAATTAGATTAAGTTGACAAAGATTGCTTTATTTTCTAATATTTCTACCTTTTAAATCTCATTGATTATTTCACGAGAGAAATAATTTTAAATCTGAGTAGTGTCACTTGGTCTTTTGAATTATTTAGATTGGTTTCTAGACCAAGCTGTGTTGAGAAGAATTTGGCCTAAACCTCCCATATGTTTAGAACAGTAAGAAGAATGTATAAAGGAACCTTTGAATATCTGCGACAGGAAAAGATACAAAAATCCAGAAATCAGAATTTTGAAGATTAGGCTTTGAAAAGTTTAGATGTGCGAGATGAATCATATTCATTATCAGAAATTGGCCAAATTCCGTAACCGTATTCATTTGCGAACACCTCCTGAATGATTAGTAATGCAATGATAGCGGTAGGCATTTTCATTCCACTCCACTAAATTAATGTATTCCAATAGGAATTGGAATGTCAATAACAATTTGATCGACGGTGGCTTGAGGCGTTTAAACAGATATTGAGAGATACACCAAAGGATTAGCAAAAGTGTTGTTGTACTTTACAATAAGCAATTATCGAAACATTACAGGCTACTCTGGATGAGATAATCAGTTTGATAATTCCATTCTTGCAGTTATCACAATACATCCAATTTAGTTGGGAGGACGTGATAGCTAGCTTAGATGTACTTTAAATTATCGTTTTAGCTGACAAACCGTGGTCAAGTAGCAGGTAGACGTCAGTCCTTACTCTCACCCTTCAAAGACATGCAAATGAAATTGGTTTAATTGCCGGCTTATCACAGTCAAGATGAAAGTAAGCGAAAATTAAGATTTGAAGTTTATTATGGCATTTTTGTTTTTCAAGAATTTATCCCTTTTTTGCCTTTATATTTACTCACAATCCTGTCTAATCTAATTTTAACTATTTCAAGCAAAGTAAGTAGTGATTGTGTGCTGTTTCGCTGCATGATGCTTTTCATTTTTGAATTTAGTTTGATAATATAGAAGATTGTGTAAGCAGCCTGCTTGACAATAATTAAAATAATAAATAAATACAGCGTTTGTGTAATTAGATTTATCTATTTTAGCAACGCAATTGAATAATATAAAATGTAAATAAAAAGAGTTTAATATAAATAAATTAAACAATCGGCATAAATGCAAAAGTGCCAATGTTCATGAAGAAGGCGAAATTATGTTGCTAATTATGTACCATGATCAAGACAGCAAATATCTTTTTCCAGAACAAACTTGTGGGGACACAACTTTGGCAGGACAAATGCAGAATCAATGACCAGTACCAATACGATCAATCAATGGTCAATTCCCGACCAATCAATGATCCAAGTTATTTAAGGTCATCATATCATAAAGTGTATAGAATGACTAAGTTCCACGTCATACCCACATTACACTCCACGTCATGCATGTCTAAAATAAACGCGTTCCCTGGATACCTCTGTCTCTTCTTAGTTTGCAATAGTTTAGCTAGTTCTGGAGGGTCTTACGAACTAGGAGAAACTGCCACTGAGGTTTCTGAGCACATTGAGGCTTAGTAAGGTAGCTAATCCGCTACAAACTAAATAGGTAAGTGTCCTCATTATCACTCATGACAACTTTCATTGCTTTGTTTCCTTTTTCATTTTTAAAACTTTTATTTGGATTAATTTAACAAATTGATAAATTAAATCTTAAAATTTTACCTCTTTCAAAGAAAGAAATAATGTTTAGTATAGACTATATTCTCAATAATTGTGGTAATTAAATTGACTATAGGGAATAAGAAATGGTTGAAAACCTAGTTGACAAGAATTGCAGTGCTGTTTATCAAAATAAATGAAAGAAAAGCATTAATTTAATCGATTTCTTATGGTTGATTTTCTTAAAATATTGACAAGTCTGCATTTGGCACTTTTTTGATAACAGTTATTTACGACTTCAATAATGCTAACAATTTTTTCTAATTTGTCTTGAAGACCAAGTTCGTCTAATCGTCTCATTGAAGCTCAAAATATATCTGCATTAAAGTATAATACAGCTTTAATGTGTTTTGATTATATACTAAATAAACGGGGTATCTAAAATAATAGCTTTATGTCGTCAACCAATTCGATTTCTCTGATTTACAAATCATACAAGCCCTTGGACGGCAGAAGTTCTCAGTTTTATAGAGTTAACAGGAGGAGTCAAGAGTAGAGCAGAGTTAATTGAAGGCAACTGTTGATAGTCGAATTGATTAGTGCCCCTTTTAAGGAAATGAAAGCGTTGTAGCCAATAGAGATGGAAATCTTCCAAAGGAAGAAGTGCAATTGGAGTTACAACATCATTTCATTCATTAAATTGGTGCAAATAATGAAATTATCGACGCTGCAAAAGGAAAACATTCGCGGTCTTCCACTATCTTTTCAAATCTTTCAAACGGCCAACTTGTCTGCGTTGAAACTTTGCGATTTTTCTCTTCCAGTAAAGTGATCTCACATTTGGCTATCACCGAATTTCATACGCAAATCCATAGCAAATTGATAGGCGTCTCAATTTCAAATCTTGATCTGTCAGTTGTACTGTTAGTTAAAGTGCAACTTTAATTAAAATTTCGATAAAGGAAACCTGGAAGCTAAAAGTAAATTCATAAGATGACATGGCCCTCAATTTTCTGGGAAAAACAGCTGCTTATCTACAAATATAAAATCAAAAATAATGGGGTTTTCCCTAGTTCCTCTAAATTAAAATCGTATGGTTTGCTACGTTAATAGTGCACTTAAGAGCAATTTGATTTTCCCTAAGTAAAATATAATTTGCCAAACACCACTAATAAGTGTGATTATTCCATTTAGGACCAAACATGCGGACTGAAGACCTCTCCTCTAGACAAGAATTGAATACTTTCGGATTCGCCATTGACAAACGCTGCAGGAAGCTTTCAAATGATTAAGTATGATATAAATTACAATATCTTATAACAAATTTTACTCATAGTGGTAAAGCAAACCTCCACTGTGAATCCCCCACTCAATTTCTATAATATGGCAGCCAATAAATATCAAGGCTGCAATCCAGAAGATTTGGATCAATATTCCAACGGCAAACATCGTTATAAAATTGTGAACCAAAATGATGACTTGAAACATAATATGCTATTTGGGCTTGTCAATGCTTTCAAAATAATAAATTTATATTACATTTGTAATTATATTTCCAATCCCCTACATATTTGCAATTTAATGATTTCAAGCAATAAAAAAATTGATATTTGAGTCCATTTTAAAATTTCGTTATTTAATTATACTTCAATAAGTAAGCAGTGATAGCTTGTTGGGTATGCGGTGAAATACTCTTCGTTGTTGAATTTAGTTCTTAATATCAATATTTTACTAGAAGCGTTTTTTACTATATTTAAAATAATAAATATCTTATGTTTATAGAAACAGTATTATCTATCGGATTTACCAAATAAGGTTATGCTACAACTGAGTTAGGTAATAGTTTTCAGAGAATCAACTAATCGATTAGAGAGCAGAGCAGATCTAATTGAAGGCAATGTGTGAGATTCGAGTTTATTAGTGCCCTTTTAAGAGATGGAATGCGTTTGCTATCACCAACGTCAATCGAGGTGGAAAGCATTCAAATAAATAAGTGCATTTCAAGTTATAAAATCATTCCATGTATTTCCCCAACGTAAATAATACCATTTTCAATATTGCGAATTGAAACATCTGGAGATCTCTATTACCTTCACCAATCTTTATAAACTAACTCGCATGTGTTAAGATTTATAAATGAAAGTTTCACCGTGTTTTTTTGAAAGACGTTATCTTACAAATATTTTTCATTCAATCTAAGGTTTTCTCTTCCTGGTAACTGATCTCACATTCACCTACCAACAAATTTCACTCGTAAATTCATAGCATATTTATAATCGCGTTAGTTGGGAATATGAATCAATCGGTTTGACTTGTTGTTTACTTGTCACTTGAACGTAATTTTACACCAAGTAACCTGGTAAATAGGAATAGCTTCACCAAATACCGAGAATATAAATTTGATGAATAGACCTTCAAATGTACAGTAAAATCGAAATCATCTCTCCTTACACAAGGCATAGAGATTCAAAAAGCTAACCAGAATGCAGTTAGTTAAATATATTCTAAAATGCATCAAATGTTGTGGACTGAGAACGAACACTTGAGGATGCTCTCCAGAAACTTTTTCAAATCGACATTACGTACTACGAGTATCACTACAAATTTGCGTTTTCAATAGCAACCAAGGCATACTCACCTTATTCAAATTATGCAACGATTCGTGAGGCTTCAATGGGATAAAATAATTAGTCAAAGTGGGACATTTTTATAATAATTCATTGTTTCAAATGCCCAATATGATCTATTTGCTTGCTTGATGCAGGTGTAATCATTAAAATAAATTTTGACTTAAATCAATACAATGCCTTAATTGACAAATAAACGTCGTGATAAACTAGAGCAACGTTACGACATTGAATGACTTTATTATGTTTTAATAAATTTTAACAGGTTTGATATTCTACCACGTGTCATAGTGAAATGCAGACATCACTGGGTTCATTAAGACTGAATGGTCTTGAAAATATTCCAACATTTCCTGTTGGAGCATTGGACAGCCTTCGAAAGCAGCATAATTCCAAACCTTCTCTATACTGCATCCAAAACCTGCTCTTGATTATCAGTGGATCAATGCATTGTAGATTTGACATCAGAAAGGTCCCCTATTATCTGCTTTCCAATGTTTCAGCTCCTAGAAATTACAATGTGGCACTTGCAACATGACGTTAAATTCAAGAAGAGCTGCATTGAAAAAATTAAGAAATGCACTTGCACTTTTGGCATTGATAGTAATTCAAAATTCTTAAATCTCCCTACCTGGATTACACCCTTATAGCCAAGAATCAAGAGGTTATAGAATGCAACATTTAAGTCTAAGTTTAAAATATTTAAATAAAGATATTCGTAGTCTCATAAAGACACAGTATTTGAAATTTTTGCAATGAATATTCTATTTAAAATAGTCGGTTTGCAGATAGAATGTAACTATTTCCTTCTCTATTGATTGTCATACTTCTTAACTGTCTTTTTTACAGTTTTATACAAAGAGAGCAAAATCAAAATTTGTTTGAATTTTGATATGGATTCCTTCAATGTAGAACGTGCTATTTAAGGTGTCTCAATTTTAAGTGGGAATTGTAGTTTCCATTCTCCTAACTTTTATATAGCCATTTTTTAAACTGCATTTACTCAGACGAATTTAGGAGAAAAGTGGATGCTTGGAGCTCAAAAGACCTTTTCCATTGCCAAAATGATTTAGGCAGACCAGAGTGTGAAATAAATAATTGGTAGTCTGGCTAGCCAATTATGGCACTAATAGCTTCTCTTCAGGTGTTCTTGCATGTCCAGGTGAGAGCATGGAGGACCAGAATCGATAAATCAGGACATGAAGGATGTAAATTGCGATTTTACTTGGTGTGCAAAATAATCTTGAATTAGGTATTCCAACGGTGCATCAATTACTTTATCAAATGAATAAGCATTAATGCTGTGCCGAAATTTTAGTTACATAGCTCCAACTGGTAGGCATTGTGTTTCGAAAGATAGGGTTATTTTAACGATTTAATGCATGAATCATTTCTTAGCAAAATGCACGCCAGCCGCACTCACGCGTGTCTCACACAAGGCAGGTGGCTATAGATGTATTTAGCATGTTTCAAACGACAATAACACCTTCTGGTACGAGTCTAGTACAAATGGAGCTTATTTTGAAAGAGAACTGTGCGGCTCTAAGGGCGATAATGTAATAGCTCTGCAAGAGAACTGCTTCATGGATTATTGAATTTTTTCCGTTCATTTTAAAGTGTTATAATGTATAATTTTTAAAGATTGGTGATTTTGTTACAGGCAATGAGAGTACCACAGAATGCAGACTTTGGTCTTGTGAGGACATTCGTAAAGCGAAGTGGCAAATACTTCATTGACGAGAGAAAATAGTGTTCACAATGAGCATATAATGAAGTTAGGATTGAAAGGTCAATTTGGCTAGTCTAAATTATGATTTGAAGTATTGTACTAGGCTTGATGTTGTTTCCAATAAAGCAACAACATACCTAATTCAAAACTAAGGAGTATTTTATAACTTTAAGTGGTTTAGTAATAGCGTTTTTAAATTGCAGCAAGTTTCGTTTACAAATCCCGAAGACAATTTATTAAATTATTTATAAGAAAAGAGGTTTGTTCTAATAATGCATGCCTGAAAATCAACTCTTCACTAGACGAGGGCAGTGTTGAGCAAATATACTGTTGTTGGATGAGGGGTAATAAAAGGAAATGCTCTATCCGGCCTCGAAGAATCTGTTTCCAACATGTTGGAGTATGCCCTGAAGCTCAGCCATTTAACTGATCTCGTTAAAATACATTTTAACACAAAATTGTCTGAGTGCATAGTTATTCCAGTTAATACAAGCGCAGTTTGCGCATCGATAAATTGGTTCAAGGGAGATGCGAATAGTGGTGTCGTTTAAACAGTGATGTGGCCGAGAAAGCAATTTGAAGATTCCCAGCCGGATTCCAACTGCACATTTCATGACAATTTGTACACTGCCTTGTTTAATTTGTGTTTTCATTGCCGTTTATCAAACTTACTAGGGAATTGTCCAGAATTCATCGACTTTATTTACCATTCGCTGCAAAGATAAATCGTACACTGCTTAATTTGAATCTCTTCAGTAAGCATTTCATAAAACGGCGCATTTCTATCATAAAGACATCAATAGGAAACGGAATTAAAATTTATTTGGAATATTTTACAGTTGTTAGGCAAGATACCCCAATAATTGTGCTAAACAGGTGGTGAATTACGGAAAATATAGAATTAAGCAGTTGGTTTGACCATACAACAAAGTCTGTCAATTTTTTCACATGTCGATAAGCTGTTTAAAAATTCAGCAATCTCATTGTTTCTAAATCAAATAGCCAAGTAGATAGCCATCCCTCAGAATTTGTATTGAGACAGCTTTCATTTTTTAAAATAGGTGCCTTTCTTAGTGGATTTCTTAAATTTGTATTCCTTAGAAAGGACAGCGATTAGCCCATGTGTCTTAAAGTGTGCAGAAAATGATTGGAGGATGGGTCTGATGACGTGAATATTAGATGCTGCATACACTTAAATAACTTCTCATTCTATGTTTAATACGTCATACTTCATTTTCGCTTACTTTCAACTTGACTATGATTGGCCGGCGATTAAACCAATTTTATATGCATGTCTTAGAAGAGTGAGGGTAAGGACTGACGTCTACCTGCTACTTGATCACGGTCTGTCAGCAAAAACGATAAATGAGAGTACGTTTAAGCCAGCTATCACGCCCCCCCCCCCCACCCAACTAAATTGAATGTATTGTGACCATTCAGTTGCTCTCAAGCTTTTGATATTATGATATCTTAACATCGCCAAGTATAAGATAATACGGCAAATATGAGAACCTTAAAAGTACAACACATTAGTACCACAATGGTTTGCTAACCTTTTGATGTAACCATCAATATCTGTTAAAACCTCTCAAGCCACCGTCGCCCAACTTGTTATTGGCATTCTAATTCCTATTGGTATATATAAATTTAGTGGAACGGAATGAAAATGCCTAATTCTATCATTGCATCATTAATCAGTCAGGAGGTGTTAGCAAAGGAATGCGGTTACGGAGTTTGGCCAATTTCTGATAGTGAATATGATTCATCTCGTATAAATAAACTTCTCAAAGCCTAGTTTGCATTCTTCTGATTTCTGGATTTGGGTAACTGTTAGTGTAGCAGATATTCAAAGCTTTCTTCATACATTCTTTTTACTGTTCTAAACATATGGGAGGTTTAGGCCAAATTCTTCTCATCACAGCTTGGCCCAGATACCAATCTAAATGATTCAAATGACCAAATGCTTCTACCCAGATTGAAAATTAATTAACTCCTGAAATAATCAATGAGATTTGAAAGGTAAAAATATTGGAAAATAAAACAATCTTTGTTAACTTAATCTAATTGAGCTCTACTTGACTAATTCAATTTTCTCCTAAGAATTTGCTTAGACTGTATTCGAGTGAGGTCTAATATGCCAACAACGAGTTAACGGGTATTGAGCATAAAAACACTTTCTGTACTAAGAGAGGTAAAATTGTCAAGCCTGTCAAATATTATAGACTTTGTAGTTCTTTTTTGTGGATATTTCTTCCAATCAGAAGAAGTAGAGAAGATGTAACGGAATGGAAATATCACATACAGACCTATGAATGGCCAAAAGAATAAGTACATGCTCGTTGGGAAATAAAATTTGTAAAGACATATCAATAAAATTTGCTAAATGATTTAGGTTGGTCAGTTTAAGTCTCTATAAATGATTCCAAGTAAAACTTCATTACTTTATTTTTCTAGACTACACTCAGAATATTGTCTAGGTTTGATTTTATTCGTTATCTGACGTAACGATCTTATAGGTTTTCAAGTATAATCTACATCAGAATACAGATTAAAAACATTTGCCTTCTAATATATTCTCGATTTAATGCAAAGTCATTTACAATTCAATAACAACGCCAATTCAAATAATACCAATTGTGAGAATTAGGCTAAGCAAGGGTTTCTTGGGATCAATAACTAACCGTTCCACTTGACAAAGCATCTAGGGCAATGAGACGTGTTCAAGATTTTACCAATAATTTTGAAATGGCGTGTTTGAACTAGTCTCTCAGAAAGTAATATGTTTAGGTAAATGAATTGACCCGAAATATCTCGTGAATATGCAAACCACATTACCAATATGGTCTATCCATTACGTAGAGATTTTAAGATTGCAGAATTACAAGCATTTCGGATAATTTCAACGAACACTGAGCTTTTTAGAAGAAGTGACCAAAATGTATCATATTCAACAAGTTCTGCGATGTAAGCATTATTGTTGCGTTGAACATAAGCTATGTGTAGAAAGTGCCTTTGAATGAGTTAAACATTCAGCCGAAATATTCAATTCATTTCAGAATTTGGATTTTAGCTCCAAATTCCAGCTTCACTAAACTCTTTTGACGCCTTACCTCCATTTGATCCGCTTTAACTAACCCATCTTAAACATCGCTACTCCACCTTATATTCAAACACTTATAAACAGGCAAACCTGTTAAACACCACGTTTTCTATTCATTTTACGATTTTTGCACACCCTTCTTTAAATTCATGAACTTCAGCGACAGTCTCATTAAAATCTCCATCATGCAATAAAACTATCCTCATGTTAATGAAACTTAAATATGACTTTTATGAGAGCTTTGTGTTAAATTTAAATCCTAATATCCTTCCACTTTTCTTTATGAAATGATTACAATTTTCATTTTTATATTTTTACAAGCCAAAAAGCAGTCTGAAAAACTACTCGAACTCTTTGCTACCTTACATAAATTCCTCAGAAAGTAGTTTGATTCAAGTGTTAAAAATAGCCTAAGATGATTTGAAACATGTTAGTTTGTTTTGGAATTACCAGTAAGCAGACATCAAGGCAAGAATTGAATTTTGAAGATGAAATTTATTAGCAATTAAAGTTACTGCCATGATTTTTTAGAAGTTAAAAAAGTCAGCAATGTTATTGATAAGGTAGAATTTTCATAATTCCCAACGAAAGAAGGAACATTCTACTTTTCCATTTTACGACTAATTAATAAAAATCTGGTTACAAATGCCGGAATCTTTAACATAAATCCACAGATAAATAGAGCACCTGTCCCATTGTATTTGTTGTGGAAGGTGTAGATGCATACGCATAGATCCACAACAGAGAATACAACTGCAGAAATTGAAAACTAAAGTGTTGAATACACTGAATAATGGAACATTGATCATTTGAAATTGCCCAAATGAATAATTCATTCGTATTAAAATCCTTTCACTTTTATTATATACTATTTAGTTGCATCAATGACAGAGATGAATCTAAGCACACAAAGGCTGTTCAGATTTCACTGTTTTATGCATTACATATACAAACGTTTTAATAGAATATTATTTATTAGCTAACATATATTAAAGCGACTTCTCATGAAACCTTGATTTTGCAATGTTAAATTGGACTACGGTGAGCATTCTGCAGCAAATGCAACATACTATCGCTGCTTACTTATTTAAGTAAAGTTGATTATCGGAGTTGAACATAAACAGACAATTTACAATTTAATTGCTTGAAATAGCTAAAATCTGTACCGACGTATTTGTTTTGAAGTTACAATTCTACCACGAATTATACATATATCAATGACAAACACATATTCAATATTATACTTCAAGTCATCATATTGGAAGCACAATTTTGCTGTGATACGAACAGTTCACATAGTTGGTTTCTCCTAGTTTCAGGAGTGCAGTCTTGAAATTAACTGGCTTCAAAATAGGCTAATAATAATGCATAATACTTGGGCACTCTTATGCACTCTTCGAATCTACGTGCATTAAATTGAAAAATGATTTCCATTACTAAATAAATTTTAATAACAATTTATCAAATGTGTGCAATTTCCTATTTTTGAGATTTTGCAGGAGAAACGTGGTCATAGTAAATGAACCACTTGCGTATGTGACACTATTTGCAGTTTTCTTTGGCGTCACTATTCACTTTGACAAGCAATAGAGTTTCAGTTGTAGAATAAAAATTCTCTCGTCTACTAAAATTGAGAATTTTTTTGGAAAACCCAAAATATAGATGAGTTAATCGTAGATTATATAAACAAGTAAAAATTGGTGTCAAACAAGGAATTTGGTAGTGTGGGTGACCATAAATGACTTACGCTCTACATTTTAGAGCACATTTCGTGATAACATGAATGTGGACAGGAGAGAACAGCCGTTTACCATCCTAAGATAAAAACTAAATCAATACGGAAATTAATAACTGAGCAGAGTGGAAAACGCATCAGATTTGCCGTCTCAAAAATTTACACAAAAATTAATATGGTTTTCCTTGATTAAAAATGCTATAAAATATTATTCCTAATCACTTATCATAGGAGACGTTCTCCTCATTTCCTGCTAAAGTTTGAATCAGTTTCGGTTGATTCTAATGCATATTTCGTTTCTATATCGGCATCTTCTTTTATATGATTACAAACAAAATATAATTTTTTTTTAATCTTATAATTTAATAACAACTGTAATTGTTGGCTTAACTTAAAAATTACTTAAGTGGTTTTTAGAGATAAATCGAACCACTAATTTGTAGCTTGTTAGAAAGAGCCCACTTGAATTCATTTAGTCTGGAAAGGTCCAAATGTATTTTCCCAACAAATTTCAACAGTTTATCAGTTTCAATGTCATAAGCTTTCAAAAATAGCACAACTCTCAATGTCATGTTTTAAACATAATGGCAACGTAAAATTAATTTTACATTTTGTTCAGTACTTACAAATGCATATATATTTCGGCTTGCGAATCAATTATCAATTTAAGAGAGCGATCGAATAATCCATGGCATTAAAACTACCTAAGGCCTAAAATAAATAAAATTATCTTACGTGATGTGAACAAAATTCCTTATTTACGAATTTGCATGTTGGGTGGAAGGTGTTTTACTGCGAAACAGCCTACTGTGGTAAGCATTACCAAACTGACCTTTTAAGATCCAGGTCTCTACTTCTAATTTGAAAAGTGGAACCATTTGCGAATAAAAGTTATTTCGAACGCATTTGGACATTATGATCCAAGTTGCAAAGCCCTCAAAAATGATCTTTGTGTAAAGGCCTCTCTACAGTTATTGCACTATCATGTACATGGTCAATACCCTTAGATATAAAATGAGCACAAACTTTGTGGATCATTTTGCCGTCATCGGCGTTGTTAATTTAATGCGATATCATAACCTTCACAATTTACTTTAATGAAGAAATACTTACACTTTAGTAAAGCACCTAGTAAATTTTGATATCGGCTCATATAATGCATGTGTTGTTATGGATATATAAGCAGTAATAATAATAATACTATTGATAGTAAACCTTTATTTATGCTAGATCAATTAGTATTGATTACTTTATTGTCATTGTTGGCAGTCAAATTGAACTAAGGCTGTCTGCAAGAGAATTTGTCAGTGCAGTGGGACATATAGACTCAACATCGTTGACGCACTGAAAATTTTACTTGAAATAATATGCGATAGTTAGGTTTGTCTAAATTTTACTATTCATGATATATTAGCTATTTAACTATCGCTTCAACACCAGCTTATTGCATTAATTGTATGCAATTCAAATCATTCCATATAACTTCCACTTAAACCTAATCGCTGACAAACAGTTAATACTTAAATACTTAAGTAGGATCACAGATGGTGCAGATTATTTTCCTACAATTCTTTCCATTTTACTTGCTGTTGTTTTTATCACAAGCGAATCACACCTTTTTAGAATTCTATTTATTTAATAATTCGTCAAATGACTGCCAGATCTGTCAATGGAAAGAGGTATTACTAATCCTTTGGGGAGTGACTAAGTAAGGTAATAGTAATAGTAATAGAAGAAGAGAATAATTTTCAGAGATTCAACAGAGAGATTCGATAGTAAAGCAGAGCTAATTGAAATCAAGGATTGATTGTCAAGAAGGGTAATATGTGGATGTGTTAGAAGACTCTTTCATGCTTGCCAATCGTGAAGTTAAAAGCGTCATAGGTAGAACGGGGTAATGATTTCATTCCTTTATCTAATGGCAAGAATATGCATTTGTTTAGAAAGAACAGACATGTTTTAAAAAATTGAGTCTCTCTCTTATTTTTGCTTAAACGCTTATCCCATCACAATTTGAAGCTGAGTTCATTTTAATTTGACTTGGACTATCAGTTTCCTATTAATATTTCACCTTTTCTGTTTTTAAAATTTTTCATTTAATACATTTTAATAATCTCCGATTAAATGAATAAAATGGAGTTCAATATGTCTGACCCATTTGGAAATTATGTCAATTAATAACAACATTATCGATGCGGTTTGTGAAAAAATTGTTTTTTTGCTATTTCAGTTTTGCATTATACTTACGTTATACCTAATGTTTTGGCTCTAATTGGAAAGTGGTTTCTGCGCCCGGGGCTATTCTTATCCGGTGACTGGCCTCGGAATCAATGTGTTTTCTGTGACTTTTTGCAATCTATGGCGTTCTTCCTTATTCTTACCTTCTTGTCAAATTCTGAGATCCTAACAAAATTATCAGCCTGATATTCCCAATATGACAAGTGCACATGTTCTCAATATCCACATCCAAGTGTTAGCAGTTAGTCTATTAGCTGATTAAACTGATTGGATACCTATGCCATTTGTAGATCATGTGAGTAGTGTTGTGCGCTCGTGATGGTATCCTAACAATGTCAGTTTTTACCATCAAACCACCCTCGTCATGGGAAATGAATAAATCAATGCATAAGGCAAAATGATGTGGGAATTTTGCTTCATTACGCTTATTTAATTTTCTAATTGTAAGAATTACCCTGTTTGCTTAATTTATTCTTCATTTCAATTACTAATAAATGTTTGCAAAATTATGGAATGATGTGAATCAGTTCAGACTTAATATCCCAGTTTTGACATCATATTTTTATTTCTAGTCTCTTTTCAAACTGAAAAGCCAAATGACGTTGACCTTACCTGACGCCAAACCTGACCACTCGACTCTGCCTATCACTAAATTTTCGAATCACGCCATATTAGCAAAGGAGACCCAATCATCTTTTAAATCGCGTACTCGTAATTAACTTCTGGCCCAACACTATCTCATAATTGCTGCTTTTCGGTAAATGCCTTTGTCAAACTCGTGCCTTTATTCAGGTGTCTGGACAGATGACAATGAATTTGTCTACTCCTAAATTATCAAGGAGAGAATAGATTCGTTTAAAGCGCTTTCCATGTGTTAATGTTATCCTAGTTCCAACTTGAGGAATAGATTTCAATAAATTTCCTTCATTATTAGTAAATTTCACAGTAGGATGTAATCATTTATGGTACTTTATCTTTGAATTGATTAATATTCTCTTCAATTTTTCCAGAAAGAGATAATTTGGCTGCAGTTTATCAAGTCTTTAATTTCGCTGTATTTTTTTATAGTCATCAACATAGTCCATTTTGCATTCATGTCTTCGACACATCTTTATTTGTCTCATTTAGACAGGCATTGATAGCCTATGGTAACCAAATCCGTAGATTTGTTTATCCTATTGTATTAAGAAGGAGAACCAAAACTGTTGTGTAAAGTAGAAATGTTTAGCTCTCATTAAGCCAATTTCGCATCTCATAAAGGAAGGCGAGACTGAAGATGAGACATGATCAACCCTACCGTAATGAGCTATGATACAATTGCTCGGACTCCAGAGAGACAGAGTGACCAACGAAGGTTAATTATAGGTGATTTTTGTCGAAAAGTACGTACAAATTCATTGATTGGTATCATAGATAGATTTGGATTGGCTAGTAAACGAGCATATCAATGAAAAATAATCGCTTTTTTCAAACCGATATTCAGCATGTTTACAGCATAGAAGTGTCATATCTGTGACGTGGTAATGGTTTTGAACTAACATTACAGTGCAATGCCTGATGTTGTCTTTGACAAATTGTGAGCAATAAATCTAGACTTGGCCACGAAAATTGAATCATTTTGCTTCCTCTAGTTTTCATTGCAACTTAATACTTAACTTGAGAATCAACTATAGCATATAAATGACCAACAATTTTGTTTAAACCTAAATGAAGATTAAAATAGCAACTAACGATGTTTATTTAATATCACGAACGTGTACGTATCGGAATACAATTGTGAATGGAATGCAATATTATCACCCAAAGTAGCCTGAAATCATCCGATAATTGCCCATTTTATAGAACGAGGTAGCCTCGATTAAAGACCAATTTATCCATAAGTGGTATCACTAATTCTCCTTAAATGACATCTACACATATTGAGGCAAAATAAATCATTCGCAAATCAACTCCTTGGCTAGGGTGCTGCTTCTTCAACGTACTCATCACTGAGTCACTACTGATGTTTTAATAAGAAGATTAGTGTTGTACGATATATTTCACCGTTTTATCAGCTTCAATGCGGTAAAAGAAGCAATTTCAACTCGATGGAATTATATAGATGGTAAAAAATATGTGCCTACAACATAAAATCGTTGACATTTAAATCTCAAACATTCATTCATTTAGACCTATTCAAATCGCTTCCAAAAGTCACTTGAAGTACAATCCATTAGTACTACAACGCTTCTGCTAACCTTTAAGTGTAAACTTTTGCGTTTGCATTTCAGGCAGCAGCTGTTCACGAGCAAACAAACGTCACTCCACATCTCAACTCGTTGTTTCAACTCGTATGTTACCCAATATCCCAATATTCTTCTTTCTAAATCATTTAAAATTGCATGCTCACTGATACCCAACCAATGATTCTCATAATTTTTCTTCTTCAGTTTGACACGATGCTTCACTAAGAATCGCCTGCCTCTAATTCTGCATCTTTAACAAACTTTTCCTTCCGTCCACTACTATGCTAGTCTTCGAGAGCAAAATCGCCACTCTTAAAACATTGGAACCATTCCCGCCGAAACTTTCTGTCACTTATAGCCAGCCGTGGTACCATAAGTATCTGAGACGATCCGGTGAGCCTCAGTCAGTCGGCAGTTTTTTTCGCATTGAAATAAAATAGCAATACTTCCCGCAAATGACAAGAAATCTGCTTAAATTCGGACATTCTTAGTTAGAAATCTTATTATTAGGCGAAAACAAATTAATTTATATCATAATAGGGTTATATTTACAAATTTCAAAACAAAGTCTTCTACACCTGTGATTAGCATATTTCAACTAATACCGACTACCGCCGTCATCTTTTGGAAGACGGAGGGGGCAAAGTTGTAGGCCTAATATGATGACTTTTTAATTGCAAATATGCTAAAGCTCTACAATGGAAAATTTTCCAATTAAAGTGCGATAATGGGGATGAAAGGTCCACCAAATTCTATTAACAAAGATCAACTAATCTGCAATTACTTAAATTAAGTAAGCTACAATTCAACTACATAAGGGAATATTCATTGATTTTTAATGCAGAATTCAATGATTTAAAAAGAGTAAGAAAAGACAAATTAGCGAAATAAACAAAAACTCTTCAAAATTGGAGTTGTGATGACCTTCTTTACCAGAATTTATTATTGGTGTACTTTGGCAGCCAATTAGTCCAACGACAACACTGCGATAGACACGTATTTTCTTCCCGGGCGTGATTACCCTCATAATCTGGGTCTTCCTATTCACAGAGCAGCTATTTAATAGAAAATGACTTTGCCAAATTGAAAACAAGATTTTCAAAATGCTAATTGTGTTTGCCAACACTTTTATTGTATTATAATTATAACCCGTGTATATGTATTTATAGCACGTTTATAACTCGCTTCATTGGAAGTGTAAATTGCTTTTTGTATAAATATTAAAGCGAAAATTTTAATAGGATTAAATTTAAATTTCAAGCTTTTACCACGCATTCACTAAGTGCCGTTCAATTCGCTTCCAAATGTCGCTTGAAGTATAACCCATTAGTACACAACACTTTTGCTAACCCTTTGGTGTAACCCTCAATATCTGTTTAATCCCCTCAAGCCACCGTCGATCAACTTGTTATTGGCATTCCAATTCCTATTGGAATATATTAATTTAGTGGAGTGGAATGAAAATGCCTACTGCTATCATTGGGTTTCTAATCATTCAGGAGGTGTTCGCAAATGAATACGGTTACAAAATTTGGCCAATTTCTGATAATGAATATGATTCATCTCGCACATCTGAACTTCTCAAAGCCTAATTTTCATTCTTCTGATTTCTGTATTTAATTATCTTTTCCTGTCGCAGATATTCAAAGGTTCCTTTATACATTCTTCTTACTGTTCTAAACATATGGGAGGTTTAGGCCAAATTCTTCTCACCACGGCTTGGCCCAGAAACCAATCTAAATGGTTCAAATGACCAAATGCCTCTACCCAGATTGAAAATTAATTAACTCCTGAAATAATCAATGAGATTTGATATGTAAAAATATTGAAAAATAAAGCAATCTTTGTCAACTCAATCTAATTTGAACTCTACTTAACTAATTCAATGAGCTAAATTCTCCTAAGAATTTGCTTAGACTGTATTCGAGTGGGGTTTAATTTGCCAACATTACCAATAGTCAGCAGGTATTGAACATCAAATCACTTTCCGCATGTCAAATTTTCAAAAAGCTCGTTGATTTTCTTCAATGGCTATTTTTTTTCAATCGGAAGTATTAGGAAAGATGTACCGGAATAGAATTATCGCGTGTAGGTCTGTAAATGACTAAAGAAATAAATACATGCTTGTCAAGAAATGAAATTTGCAAGGACATATCATTCAAATTGGCAAAATGATTTAAGTTGGTTAGTTTTTTTTCACTATCAGTATTTCCTAGCAACAATTCGCTGCTTCAATTCTCTAGGGTACACGCAGGAAATTGTCCTGGTTTGGTTTTATCCTTTATCTGACGGTTTTCAATTACACTTTCCGTCAGAGCAGAAAATAAAAGCCTTTTTCATCTAGTAGATTCTTCATTTGATGCAAAGCCTTTTACGTCTCAATGTTTTTGATGGTCAAAGTTATAATCTTAAGGTGCATGTGGATTTCTCAAACGAAATAGCTTATAAACGAGACTAGGACTTAAAATTAAGGTGCTTTTTAGTTGCCTTGCAATCGGAACAGAATTGTTAAATACAGGTCACTAATATGCCAAAAACATTAGCTTCTAGGGTTGCAGGGCAGATACCTCGTTGATTTAGCATGTAAACAAAACGCACGAATTCTGAAATATACCTTACTGCAGATAATATCAGAACTTCAATGAGATAATCCATTGGACGAGTGCAAAGATATAAAACTCGTTCCGAATAAAATATTTAAATGGCGCCTTCTATATGAACATCTTTTTTGTATAATTGTGCAAAACGTTCAACCTATTGATAGTAGAATTCCTTTTATTTATATTTTAAATTATTTGATTGCATTACTGGCATAGATAAATCGAATCACAAACGCTGTATTTGTTTATTGATTAAAATAAAATTCAACACAATTCCAACAAAACTTAGACATTACAACAGTAAATTCAACAAAGAATGGCATTCTTCAGCATATGCAGAATATCATTGTTACTTGCATTTTTAGTTATAGTTAAATAAAGAAAATAAAAATATGCAAGAAACCCAATTTTTGCTTGAAATACGAAAGTTTGTTGTGATTTATATGTGTTTCAACTAAAATTTAATATCTAATATAAATAAAAAATGCTTAAGCATAGATTAACACACACATTAAAATTCAAGTGATCATTTTGTATGCATATCTTTGTAGGTGATAATTGTAGTTTCTAAAGTCGATACTACATTTTTTGCAGTGCAGACTCTAAATTAGTTGGCATCTAATATAACTAATAATAAATTGACTGGAATTTCTCATTTCACATTATTCAAAGTATTTTAGAATATTTTTGAGTAACTGCATTTTCACGCGCTTTAAAATCTATGTGCCTTGAGCTGAGAGATTATTTCGATTATCCAATACATCTGAATTGCAATTCATTTAATTTACTGTCTTCGAGATTGATTAGTTTTGTAAGGAAAATGCGATCATAGACAATGAACCGTATGAGTACTAGTCATTTGATTAGAATATTCGCAACGATTAAAAACGGCCAGTTGGAAGAAGTGCGTATGCCAGGTGAAGCTTTATTCCTCCCCTTCTAAGGAGCAGCACATTTAAGAAGAGCTCCAGAACAAAGCGTCCAAGTCATTCATTTCCACCCTTACTACCTGTTTCTTTACATGGCATCATTATTTCTTTGGTCACATCATCAACGCGTTGCTCATCTCCATTTCAGGTGGGCCAAAAATGCTGATTCTCAGAAGTGTTCATAAGTCTGAGGAAATGATGAAGAGATCTAATTGGTACTCCAAGAGACGGAGACTTTAATCCTTACCTTAAAAGCGATTGCCAAGAAAAGTGAATAGTGACGTCAAAGTAGACTCCGAAAATAGTGCCGAATACCCAAGTGGTTCAATGACTATGATCCTATTTTCTCCGTACAACCAATCGGTCAGCAAGAGCATAAATTTATTGACTTGCCATTCAAACGAAGCATTTTAATCAATATTATCATTCTATTAAGCTCATGAGAATACAGTTAACCAAAAATATTCTATAATTTTTCAAAATTTTCAAAATGAGAACTTCCAGTCACTTTCTTATTGGTTTATTTAGCAGCCAAGTAATTTCAAGGCTGCACTCCAGAAAATGTGAAAAACCGCCGATCTGCACTGTCAGTTGACCAGCAAAATTTTGCTTCCAAAATGATGACTTGAAGTATAATATGAAATTTATGCTTGGCAGTGTTTAATCATATATGTATATATTTGCGATATAATTTTAATTCTAACACAAATACGTCGACATAGATTTTAGATATTTCACGCAATTACACTGTAAATTGTCTGCTCATGTTCAACTCCGATATTCAACTATACTTAAATAAGTAAGTAGTGATTGTGTGCTGTACTGTTCTGAACATATGGGAGATACAGGCCAAATTCTTCTCAACACAGCTTGGTCTAGAAACCAATCTAAATAATTCAAAAGACCAAGTGACACTACTCAGATTTAAAATTATTTCTCTCGTGAAATAATCAATGAGATTTAAAAGGTAGAAATATTAGAAAATAAAGCAATCTTTGTCAACTTAATCTAATTTGACTCTACTAAACGAATTTAATGAGCTAAATCCTCCTAAGAATTTGCTTAGACTGTATTCGAGTGAGGATTAACATGGCAATATGGTTAACAGGTATTGAACACAATAATCCCTTTCTGTAGTTAGAGAGGTAGAATTGGCAGGCATGTCAAATTTTCAAAAAACACATTGATTACTTTCAATAGAAATTTTTTATTCAGAAGTACCAGGAAAGATGCAAAGGAATAGAATTATCACGTGTATGTCTATAAATGGCCAGAGGAATAAATACATTCCTGCCACGAAATCAAATTTGTAAGGAAATATCAATCAAATTGACCAAATGGTTCCGATTGTCTAGCTTTAGACACTAGAAACAAATAACTACTTCAATTCTCTAGGGTACACGCAGGAAATTGTCCTGGTTTGGTTTTATCCTTTATCTGACGGTTTTCAATTACACTTTCCGTCAGAGCAGAAAATAAAAGCCTTTTTCATCTAGTAGATTCTTCATTTGATGCAAAGCCTTTTACGTCTCAATGTTTATGATGGTCAAAGTTATAATCTTAAGGTGCATGTGGATTTCTCAAACGAAATAGCTTATAAACGAGACTAGGACTTAAAATTAAGGTGCTTTTTAGTTGCCTTGCAATCGGAACAGAATTGTTAAATACAGGTCACTAATATGCCAAAAACATTAGCTTCTAGGGTTGCAGGGCAGATACCTCGTTGATTTAGCATGTAAACGAAACGCACGAATTCTGAATTATACCTTACTGCAGATAATATCAGAACTTCAATGAGATAATCCATTGGACGAGTACACGTAATATCAATTGATTAGATAAACCTGGGCTTCAAGCCATGTTCAACAAGTTTTCAATATTAAATGCCGGATTGTTAAAAGGTAAAGAATTAAAACAAGAGTAATTGATTAGATAATAATGTGTTGTAATAATATTTTGAAAAGCTTACAAAATCCTGTCTACTATGAAAATCGCCATTATTAATTTATTATTTTTACACAATTTAAAACAATTAACTGAATGAAAGGAGACTTGTCGCGGATTAGCCTTGACTATTCTCAGAAACCTCTCAGGCGGATTCTTTTAGTCGTCAATTCTCCCGGAATAGAAAAAAAATAGAAGTATACCATGGAAAACGTCAGTTCGAGGTGTATGTGTTGAATGCAAGCGTGTATGACGTGAAACTTAGTAATTATATACACTTTATGTTAGGACGACCTCATATAACTAGGATCATTGATTGGTCGGATAATCATATACTGGAGTTGACTAATGATTGAACGTATTGGCATAAGTCTTTGATTGGTCGCGAGGCTTCTGCATTTTTCATGCAAAAGTTGTGACCTCACAAACTTGGCAGCTCATTGTATTCAAATCATGCAATGTTCCATGAGGCATCGATTGGAAAAATTAGCTACTCCATATAAGACATATTTTTTTAATAATTCATTGTTTCGAATCTGCAATGTAGACCGATTAACAAAGCTGGCATTTACCGATTTGCTTGCATGATGCAGGTTTAACCAATGTAATGAATTTTGATTTAAATCGTCACAACGCTTTAATTAACAAAAGTGTTGCGATAGATTAAAGTAACTTGAAGATTTTAAACATCAGGTTAGAGATGTTGTCATTTTTTCTTCTTAAAATGAAACGTAGAAATTAATAGGTTCATTTCCTGTCACAATAATGGTAGGTCTTCAAAAGAAGCATATTTCTAAACCTTCTCTTTATTGCATCTAATACCCCTTGTTCATGATTCTGTCATGATCTATAGGTAAACGATTGTGTTGTTCACTCATCACGCGAACATATTTTAAACGAATTTGTCCCAAGATGTACAACGTGAATGTGACTTAAAAAGGCAAACATATTTCAAATTGGATGTCCATTTCCTAAATTCGTCATAATTGACTACATATAACTTGCTTTCGATTAATATAACAACACAATTTAAAACAACATTGGCTTCATTGATCTTGATGGTTCAAGTTATATTCTTAAGGCACATGCAAATCCCCCGAGAGAAATAGCGTACA
Source organism: Hymenolepis microstoma (assembly GCA_000469805.3). Lineage (NCBI taxonomy): Eukaryota > Metazoa > Platyhelminthes > Cestoda > Cyclophyllidea > Hymenolepididae > Hymenolepis > Hymenolepis microstoma. The sequence continues at coordinate 3,038,058 of LR215993.1, read as the reverse complement.
CACGGGCTCGAATTCGAAAGTAAATAGTCTTTAGGATGTGCTTTCCCATTTCATTGCACAGATATGAGAATTGTAAAACACAGGTCCCACTGATCACTAAAATGCTAAAGATATTAGCATTCTCGGAATGGAGAGCAGCGCAATATTTTAGATACCTCGTTTATGTAGTACGTAAACAAAACGCTTTAAACAGAATTAAACTTTAATGCAGACAATTTCAGAACTTCAACGGGTAAACCATTGGGCGAGTGAACTCAATCGCAGCTGGTAAGATGAAGCTGGACTTTAATTCAGGTTTTTTAATCTTTCAATATTGAAAATTGAATTGTTAAAAGAAAGAGAATTGAAACAAGAGCAATTGAGCAATTAGCAAAAAAGGTGTGTAATACCTATTATGATCATATTTAAGTTTACAAATTATCATTATTTAATTTTTGTATTATATTTATCTAGGTAAATAATTTAATTCATTTCTGAAAAAAATTAAAGACTTTCTTCTAATAAACAAATACAAATTGCCTAGATGATTGGTGTTTTTGAATTTGACAGTAAAAGTAGTGACGTTTCATGAGCAATGATAAAATAAATGGTCTATTTTATTAGAGTTAGATAATGCAAATTTATTGATAGACGATTTAATTAGCTGTCACAAACAAAGGGATAAAGTTTCAAAAGTTAACTTCGCCATTCACATGAACGTGTACATTTATAATTCTGCAAAATGAATAATTTGTTCATATTAAAATCGTTTTATTTATATTTAATTTTATCTGATTGAATTGCTTGCATGTATGAATCATATTACGTAAAGACTGTTCACATTTTAAGTGTTTTAATAAATATAAATGTTTTTGTAGATTATTTTTTATTAGATTTAATATTGTAAAAGGTGCTCTCCGCGAAACCTTGATATTCAACTACAATGAGCTTTCCAAATTCAATACAGCACACAATCACTACTTACTTATTTAAGTATAGTTGAATATCGGAGTTGAACATGAGCAGACAATTTACAGTGTAATTTCGTGAAATATCTAAAATCTATGTCGACGTATTTGTGTTAGAATTAAAATTATATCGCAAATATATACATATATGATTAAACACTGCCAAGCATAAATGTCATATTATATTTCAAGTCATCATTTTGGAAGCAAAATTTTGCTGGTCAACTGACAGTGCAAATTGGCGGTTTTTCACATTTTCTGGAGTGCAGCCTTGAAATTACTTGGCTGCTGAATAAACCAATAAGAAAGTGACTGGAAGTTCTCATTTTGAAAATTTTGAAAAATTATAGAATATTTTTGGTTAACTGTATTCTCATGAGCTTAATAGAATGATAATATTGATTAAAATGCTTCGTTTGAATGGCAAGTCAATAAATTTATGCTCTTGCTGACTGATTGGTTGTACGGGGAAAATAGGATCATAGTCATTGAACCATAGATGATCATAGATGTATTTAGCAATTTTCAAACGACAATAACACCTTCTGTTACGAATCCAGTACAAAAGGAGCTTATTTTGAAAGAGGACTTTACGGTCCTAACAGCAATAATGTAATAGCTCTGCAAGAGAATTGCTACATGGATTATTGAAAATTCAATAAACTTCATTTATCTTTGGTGTCCTTTAATAACGAGATATGTGGATATATTAGGAAGTTCATTTTTTTCTTGCTTATCGTGAATTGGAAAGCAATTTTTGATGAACTTGATAAGGATTTCATCGTAGGTTTTGATGGAATTCGTATTACACACACGAAGCGTGCTTCAGAACAGAGAGCGAAAGTTATTCACGTTCTTCTCCACCCCCTGCTATCTTTTCTGATGTAGAATCCTCTTTATTCACATTATAAGCAAGTTGCCCAACTATCTGTTAGATGTTTTAAAAATCCCGATTTTCAGAATTTGACATGATTTTACGAAATTGTGATGAGTTCTAAGTGACACATCAACTTACAAACACAGTAATCCCAACCTGAAAATCGATTGTTTAGAAAAGTGAACCTTGAAAAAATTTGTACATACGCAAGTGGTTCATTGTCTATGATCACGTTTTTCCTGCAAAACCAATCAATCTGAAAGACCGTAAATTGGATGAATGACCATTCAAATGTATTGGATAATCGAAATATTCTTTTAGCTCAAGCCACATAGAGAGAATACAGTTACTCAAAAATATTCTAAAATACTTTAAATATTGTGAAATAAGAGATTCCGGTCAATTTATTATTAGTTATATTAGATGCCAATTAATTTCAAGTCTGTACTCCAGAAACCGTAGATCGACTTTAGAAACTACAATTATCAATACAAAGATGTGCATCCAAAATGACCACTTGAATTTTAATGTGTGTGTTTATCAATGCTTTAGCATATTTTATTTATATGTTACGTATTACATTTTAATTTAAACACAAATAAATCACAACAAATTTTCGTATTTGAAGCAAAAATTGGGTACATTTGGTACATTTTTATTTTTCTTAATTTAATTTGAACTAAAAATGCAAGTAATAATGATATTCTGCATATGCTGTAGAACGCCCTTCTTTGTCAAATTTAGTTTTATAATGTCTAAGTTTTGTTGGAATTGTGTTGGACAATATTTAAATCAATAAATAATTACAGCGTTTGTGATTCGATTTATTCATGTCAGTGATGCAATTAAATAACTTAAAATATAAATAAAAAGATTTTGTTATCAATAGGTTGAACATTTTGCACAATTATACAAAGAAGATGTTCATATTGAAGGCGTCATTTAAATAGTTTATTCAGAACGAGTTTTTAATCTTTGCACAAAAGCATGAAATGAAAAAATTAAATAAATCTATTCTTAAAATTATTTCATTTTACATACTGTGACATTCTATGTTTATAATGTTATTCACAATAAGTCATTAATTTTTTCCTCTCCAAGAAATGATAATTTATAAAGAATCGTTATATACCTGCTTGACTTCAATTTTTGTGAATCAATTTCTCTGATTATAAATCATATAATATTAAAAATTCGACATTAAGCATTTGTCGGGTTAATTAAATAATTCTAACTAATTTATCAAATATTGTTTGAAGATCAAATTCAGTAAATGTCCACATTAAGTTATAGTTCAGTTATAATGCGTTTTGATGACATACTACATAACGAGGTATCGTAAATATGCTTTGTTTTCATCAAACAATTCGATCTTTCTGATTTCCAAACTATACAATTTTTTTATAGCGTCAGTAGTCCTCACTTTTAGAGATTCAGCAGATAAATTCGAGAGTAGAGTAATGCTAAATGAAGCCAATGATAGAGAGTCGAGTTAATACGTTCCCTTTTAAGAAATTGAATGCCTGCGGGTTTATCACCGACTTGAACTTCTTGAAGTGGTAGGTAAACATTCCTGGGTCCATTGAGACTGAACTATCCTTGAAAATAATACCATATTTCCTTTCAGTATAGTAATGTATTACGATGATTTTATTTCTATAATTAGGGGAACTTAAATTGGTGCAAAAGTCACAATAGGTGGCGCAAGTAAAAGTCTAAGAGGGGTATCAGAACCATTTTACCTCGAAATGTGCCCAATTATCAGCATTGACATCTTGTTGAACGTTCAAAAGTGCAGCCCTCTGTGCTGCAATAGAAAATTAACTTAAATCTTGACATTCAGGGTACCTTGAACTAATATTTTTTCTGAACATTATGAGAAACGAAAAAAACTTTAAGTTGCTGACTGGAATATGTCATTTCCCTAAAGTTTACAAAAGCAGTAGTTATCATCATTTAATAATCAATAAAGCAGTAAATGATTCACGACATTTAAACTGTGAATTTTATTGACCAATCGCCTCATTCACCTCAGTAAGGAGGTTAACATATTCAAAAATCTATAAAAACATTATAATTTTACTTATATCTAAATAATTTCGTGCCTTACATCAGGAATCGTGATAATAATTTTGTTTTCGACGCGACAGCAAATATAACCTACACGAGATAAAATTGCGTTTATTGCAAAATTCCGGTTTCGGAATAACAGTTGTACAACCAATATATCAACAGCAAAACAGACCTTCTATTGAAGATCAAATGAACAGTTGCAAAAACTGAATTTTTTTGTTTTTATTTGAGGATTTCTAACTAAATCTCTGGTGTGTCGCTTCCCCTTTGTTGACTGTCAAATACGTCATAAAATATTGTTGCATATTTATATGCAAATTTATAATTTCGTTCATGATATATGATCTTATTTGAGCAGCAAATCGGTCATGAATCAATAATCCTGAAAGCATATAATTTCACAGCTATGGCATAAATTTTCAATTAACTTTCTCTTCGACCTTCGTTTAACTCGGCAGCAAATGAATGCAATGGTGTTTTCTTGGTTGAGATAATTATTACCAGTGGCCATGTTCTGCTTGTTACAATTATTATTTATGCCCGAACTCAATCAAAGTCCACATATCTCTGAAATTTTAACAATAATGTGTGCGAATTCTGCCAATTTTTTTATCGCTTTAGAAATTATAATGAACTCTGCTCAAAAACTACGAGGCTGAGTCAATTTCGATTGGCCGGAGGTAACCATCCTATATTAGATATTTAAAACTCTAGTGATAATACTCTATTCTTATTATCCAGGATCAACTGACGTTTAAGCAAAGAGGAAAAGTCGTATTGTGCTTGATAGAAATGTGAAACGGTAGTATCCTCAAAGAAGCTTTTCAACAATTGAAGATAGAATATTAAAATTTATAAAAGGGTGAAAATTAATATTCAAATAGGGCATTGTTTCATATAATAACTCATCGGAAATAAAATGAATCCTTTCGATCGATTATACCAAAAAGAACTTATCTAATGACATGCCTCTTTTAGAGATTGAAGAAGGTACATGTTGGAAAGACATTGTAACTCTTTGGTGGGTATATTCTAAAGTCGGCATCTAGGTGTTAGCAATTTTAATTACTGATATGTAGCATTGATTTTGTAGACAATCTTAAAAATCAGATCACTTATTTCTTCATCTTACTGATGCTCTCCCCAAACGACAATAATTTGAGCACATGCATGCACAATATATGTTTGCGGTGAAACTGAATTTTTGGAAAAGTTAATATTTTCAATATATTCCTATGTCAGACAGAGAAAAAGTGTTCAATTTTTGACGATTTACTAATTTCCTTCATATAAAATTTCCTAATTTTATTTGGTTTCAACGCCTGTTAGACCACTTTATCTTTATTGATAAGATTTAAGAATATTTCTAAAGGAAAGCAATAGTTATCATCCTTCAGTAATCAATAAACCATCAAATGATTCAAGAAATTTTAAATTCAATTTGATTAGACATTCGTTACAATAAATATATTACCTCGATAAAATCTAGGATGATATGGAAATTAACCGTACTTAAAAAGACTAAATTGCAAGTAGGAAAAAGTCTCCAATTCAATGGACATGAGTTTTGAGCTTTTCAAAATGATTTTCAAAAAAAATAAATAAACAAAATTTGATCGCAATGACTGAAGTCTATGAATTCACAGAAAAATATAAATACATATTTACACTGCAACAAGACGAAGAATAAGTGATAAATTCCAGCGAAAAGCTACCTGTAGTTATTTGAGCTTAACAACATTTTTATAGCACTCTGATAAAATTGCACGTTCTTTTTATAGCATAATCTGCAACATTAATTTCGTAAAAATTTTGAAATTACAAATTTAAAGTTAATTAAGCAAGCATTGCGTCAACAATATGTTTGCAATACAACTGGAATTGCCAGTCGTTTTGTTTACATTTTAGGCGATTCGATTTGATGAACTAGAAATCATTGGCATTTATCTACGCAGCTAAAATAAACTCTTCCCATGGAATGGATGTATCTCAAGCATTCCTCAAATAGCATCAAGGTGAATCTCCATTCTACTTGTACTCGTTTCTTTTCTGAATCCTAACAATTTGACTGTGATAATTTTAGCCTTTCTGTAAATTCTTTCACGCATTATCCAGACGAGCCATTTATCAACTAAAACGAGAAAGATATAACAGATCTCGCCCCATTTAATTGTGTCTAGCTCAAACATTTATTCCAAGTCAACCACTTCTTTCTGAAAAAAAGTGAAAAATCAAATAAAACGTCCTGAACTGCTAAAGCAGCTGAAGGTTAAAGTTTTCGATAAACTTACTCTCAATTTTACCTTAATTCCAATAGGTAGTGTTCCACTTGCTACCAACTAGAACTTTTGTCATATTTGGCAACAAAAAAGATTGTGGCTGGAGACAGTAAAATTTTGCATATTTTAAATTAGTTCTCGTAAAAATCTAAACTTGCTCTTCAATGTCTTATTTGTATTTTCAAATATTTGTTGGTCTTTCAAGATTCATTAATCCTGTAAATGAATTTAATAAGTGCCTTTTGTTTCATAAAACACTTTGTGTGGTTATTTGGGAAAACAACACTCAGATTCGAAACGCCATAATGGAATTCCAATTGGTTTGGTAAGCAAGTAATGTCAATGTTCTTATAAGGTAATTTACGACGTTGGTGGGCCCAAACATTTACCATTGATTTCTGAGGTAGGTTATATGTTTGCACGTTTTGCATCAGTAACGGCTCATCGTTTTGTCACTCGAAAGCAAAGTCACAGAACTGGTTTTTTAAATTAGTCAGTATTATTTAAATCGATTTAAAATGTCAGAATTTACAATAGATTGTGACTACAAAGTGTGATCTTCAACAATCGAATTTACAAATTTATTGCGTGGCTTATAGATATAAATTTAAAATCCACACATTGTACATATTTTGAATTAATAATGTGGTCCAATATCCAAATAGAGTCTTGAATTTGTTCAAGCATCAATTGATTTAAATATGAAAAAGAAATGTTTCGGTCCAATAGATAGAGTTTGGAAAAAATAAATTAAATTAAACGTACATGAATCGCAATTATCTCTCAATGCAAAACGCGCAGATTTGAAATACGCGTAAGAATACAGTTGGTAAAATATTTTAAAATCCATAATTATTTTGTGGTGAGAACCATCATTCAATTTATATTTAGTCTATTCAGCGGCCAAGTATTCTCATGGCTGCATCCTCGAAATTATGTCGGCGTTTTCCGACTTCAATTATCATCACACAATTGTGTTTCTAAAATGATGAGCTAATTGATATGCTAATTGAGCTACCCAATGTTTCTAAAACAACAATTATATATTACTTCCGTAATTGTATTTCACACTGCCATAAATCGATGCAAATTTTAGCTATTTCAAGCAGTAAGATGGTGAAGTTTGAGTTATTTTTGCATTTTTCGTATTTCATTATACTTAACTGAACAAGTGGCGATAGTATGCTCTATATACCACAGAATGATCTTCTATGATCTGAAAAACCAGTTACATAATTTTAGTGTCGACGCCATTTCACGGCTTCAAATATTTACTATTTCAACATATAAAATCTAAAGTAAGTGCATATTTAATTGAGAAATTAAGCAAAGTAATTTCTCTTTTTATATTATTAGTACCGATTCATTTATTGTATATCGATTGTACGTTTTTCAGACATGGATCTAATGCACATGACATAAATCCCTTTGGGAACTTAGCACTTACAATCTTTAAATATTATTGCTTTCATTCAGTCCAGTCGCAATAGATACTTAGCATTTACAATTCAATATTGTAATTTTGCAATCATTTCTCATTTTGGAGTATTTAATATGTGAAACTTCTTCAAAAATTCTTCTAGTGGAGAGTTCTTGAGTTCAATTTTTAAAGGTAATATGCCACATATTTCACACGCACATTCACTCGTCCTAATTCCATTAAACAAATTGAATGGGAAAGTAACCTTTTTCCATCTGGTTTCTATCTGCAAAATTAGTCGTCCGGATGTGTATTTGGGCTTTAATTGATAGATATTTTCTAGATATTTTATTAAATCATCTCTTTTAAATGAAAAAAGTGTGTTTTAAACATCTTGCCTTGTTTTAAATAGGTTATTTACCAAAGAACATTTCATCGCGTTTAAAATATTTCAAAGTAAAAATATTTTCATTCACTTGCATGTCCTGAAAAGGACTTTGAATGTTTAAGTTGTTTTCAATGATATTGGTTAAAAGAACTAGGCAATACCCAATTCATCAGAGATTTTGTATAAGAAAACAGAATTTTTAAGAAGACTTTGCATAAAATTGTCATTTATTTAATCGCAAACGCGTCATAATTGTGTTCGAAAATATCTTCATTTATTAAATAAAATGTGCGATAGTAAAATGAGTTCGGTTTTTGACAATTTAACAATTTCTTAAAGCAAAACAAAAAATTGACTGAACAATCCTTAGAATAATGAACTAGAGTTAGTGGCGAAGAAACCGCTCATTACATGTCACCAACACATTTTATCATGGAATACATGTTCCTCAAACAGATCAGCATTAAATCTGGATTCACATTGAAAATTGCTGCTCGCAGGAAATTCACACTCGAGAGGATTCAGTCTAATTGACTTGCCCATCAAATATGGTTTAATAAGATGCCCATTTAGTGCAAATGGTTATTAGTATTTGTCAACATTTTAACACACCTTATATATATGACACATTGTACTTATCAAAAAAACGCACTCTCGTACAAATTGTTTAATATTCCAGTATTATATTAGTAAATATTCCTAATATCGTTTTGCATAGATTGGATACTCATTAATTGCATAAGAAATATCAGTGTTAAAGTGAGATATTTTCGCAAAATTGGAGCTTAATTCTACGGTCACCATGCTCGTTATACTTCTAAATTATTCAGCAGAAACATCTCATATCAGTGTTTAAATCAAATAATTTACAAATTCTTAAACTTGAGCAGAAAGATTTAAAATTCTACCAATCAACAACATTGCAGACCCAGAATTGGAAAATTAGTTGACCTTTGTTAGTTAAGCCATTTTCTCTAGAACAGTTTCCTGCGTCACAAAACATATACCATCGCTCATGGAAACAATGAAAAACTTATTACGCTTTATTTGCATTTCAAACTGACATTTTGAGGAAGAGTAACTCGTTACACTTTCAATTCACTCGAAACATTTTCGTGAAAGATGCTAACGTAATTCCAACTTAAAATTTCGTAAAGGTTATATTTTCGGTGAATGAGTGTGTAAAATCTTGCTTATCATAAAAATACCTTTTCACTTACTAGCATCACCTCTTGTGACAACCTCTCATAGATCCGAATTCGGCAATCTGATCTATTAACTTTTTTAATATTGCTGCTTGTTTATTTATCAAGACGATTAAATGACACTCTCTGATCAGCAGATATACAATGAAGACATGTATAACCTGCTATCGCCCATACTATTAGAGAACATTCGAAGTATTTGACAAGGCAATTTTTTGCTTATGCAGACTGCTTAATTTCCTGTTGGCAGATTGATACGACTGATATATTTTCCGAGAAAATTCTTACAGTAGGAGAGGAGCAATGAGTTAAAATGAAATAAATTTTGCACAGTGAATGAAGTGTTTGCCCGCATTGAAATGCATGCTATTTGGACATTGGTAGTACTTACTTATTTAAGTAGAATTTGACTTGGAAACTTAGATTTTAAGACTCTTCTCACTTTAAACCTGGACGCATTAATAAAGTATGCCTTAACTGGACATTGCAAACGCTTTTGCACAGTCATTAAAGCCAAAAAAATAGAATAATGAAAAAAAGTAGCGTATTGAGGTTCAAGTTGAGAAATTCGTAAACATAAATTTGAGGACTGTGAATAGCTATACATGAGCTGTATTTTCCTGCTCGCAGCCTTGATATCGTTTTGCTGCCATATGTATCAACACAGTTTGGTATGCATGACACAAATTGCTAAGGGTTTCTAGTTGCTCAATTTAAATACGGAATTTTTCTAAGGCTGCTTAAATATTAATTTGTTTGTTATTAATGCCTGGATAAGTTTTTTCTTTGGCGAGACGAAAATTCATCTCCATATATGCTGCCTTAGATCTCATGAAAACGTCAATGTACTGCACTAACCATATTTATCACCACTTTCGTTACTGGTGAATATCAGAAGGGAATCATGGAATTAATGCCGTCTTTAAACAACGTAGAAGAAAAGAAGAAATAATTTCAATCCATAATGGCATGAAATTCTAATAATTCTTCAGAGGCATTAAGGAAATGAATATCATTATTAAAATATTGTAGAAATTGAAATTCAAGATTAGAATTTTGTAAGCGTAATTTTGATTCATGCAAAAACCTGGGTATTTCGTAGTTATATTTACTAGCCGCAGCTATCATTTTATTTGGCTGCAATATAAACCAACACAATTAGAAGGTAGTGCCTAGAAGAATAGAATGTTTAGTATCCACGGCATACAACGCCAAGGATTTTCATTTGCTCAAAGTAAAAGCGGAATACTTCTAAGGCTGCTTAAATATTAATTTATTTTCCATTAATGCCTACCTACCACTTATCGAAGTTTTCGAAAGCAGTGAATTTTGTAATATTTAAAGCGATATGTAAATACATCTTTTTAAAAACTTTTATATAAGTGAGGTATTTTAAACAATGTATTCGACTGCATCCCTACTCACCAATGCCCTTGCTGGATTGATGGTTTGTGCTTTTTAATTCATGTCTCATTTCAATAAAAAGATAATTAATTTCTTATTGCTTATTAGTGTTAGATTTTTAGATTTGTGCGCTGCTCTCATCGAGGAATTTGTATTCGCCTTGAAAAGACAGCATAGCCATTTTGATTCATTGCTAAGTAGACATGAATTGAGGAAACACTTTCAAGATTAGTTCAGTCCTAGTGAACTCAGCAATGCCTACCCACCACTAAAAGAAGTTCAACTGGCAATGTCTCAAACATGTTGAAAGTGATTGACACTTAATTAATGCCTGCAAAGTCTTTAAGTTACCTTTATCTGACACAACACACTTTTGTTAATGATAGTGTTGTATCGATTAAAGTAAAATGTGGTGTAATAACTAGACCACCTTTAATGGTGAATGTAATATATCGATCTTCCTTGCAAGTTCGAAACGATGAATTATTGCAAAAATATGTGCCATGTTCAAGCTCTGATATATCTAGTTAAAAAATTGTGAATCGTTAAACATTCTTATCATTCTTATTTACAATCCATAAAAGTCCATTAATCCTAAACGAAACAAACAAATTAAAGTGAGATACTTATGTCGTATTTGAGTTCGTGCGGATAGGAAGGAGAAGTAGCCACAAGTAGATCAGTTTAAATTATTTGTGCCTTAAAATCATCTGAAATGTAGCCATTTAAAGACCATCTGACTTCAACCTCATTCAAATTGAAATAAATGTCGCAATGACTTGATGAATTAGGCCAGCATTTGGAAAGCAAGTTGAATTGTTAGTAGATTCTCTTCATGCTTCCACATCGTGAAAGTAAAATCGCTACAAGTAGAAAGACAGGAGGATTGCATTACTTTATTTGACGAAAGTCATGGTAATCACGCCAATTTGAGTCTGTCATTATATTTGCCAACAAAGGTGCATTTAGGGTGCTAGCAACCAAATTTACAATATGGAGCTCCCATCTATATTTACTTACATCTATTTGAAATTGTATTAATTTATTTTTTGGAGTCAAGCAAAGATAAGTATTTACAAATTGATTTCACAGTTCTATACTGAGTCGATCACATTAAGATTACTGAGATTGTACACTTGACTGTTCCAATTGCATCGTATGTTGTTGAATGAGTACCTACTTGTTCACCAAAGTGCACATTCTGCAGTACTCCAATGATTGTGCTTTGTAATCACCACATCAATATTTGCTAAATTGTTGACCTCAAAATAGTAAAAGAAAGGCATAAAAAGTGAAAGAGGGCATTCTAATTTAACCCTGCACATCTGTGAAACAAATAACAAAGTGCCACGTATCACAGATTGTACTCTTCATTATTTGCAATCATATCAATCACAGCTAGAAAAAATACCCTAAAATTAATCGATTTAAGGAAAATTTACTAATGTAATGCTGGAATATTATATAATTTTTGCAAAAAAATGCGTTTTTTAAAGAAGTATCATGTGTCATATATATAGGGTGTGATAAAATGTTGACAAATACTAATAACCATTTGCAGTTTAATTTCCTAACTGGAATATATCATTTCCCTAAAATTTACAAAAACCGTAGCTATCATCATTCAATAATCAAAAACCATCAAAGAATTCACGAAATTTTAACTGCAAACTTTATTAAACTGTGGGGACACAACTTTGGCGTGACTAATGCAGAATCAATGACCTAAACCAATGCGATCAATCTATGGTCATTTCCAGTACATGATTTTCCGACCAATCAATGATCCAAGTTATATGAGGTCATCGTATCATAAAGTGTATATAATGACTAAGTTCCACGTCATGCTGCCACATCACACAACACGCCATGCTAAATAAACCTATCCACGGTATACGCCTATTTCTTCTATTCTGGGAGAAATTGTCACTGAGGTTTCTGAGAACAGTCAAGGCTTATTAAGGTAGTTAATCCGCTACAAAACAACCGGGGCGGTGAACACATTTATCTAGGTAAGGAGGTTAACATATTCAAAAATCTAGAATGATATAGAGACTAACTGTACTTAAAATGACTAAATTGGCAATGATAGTGGTAAAATAGAGAGATTGCAATTAGGAAAGAGTCTCCGAATCTATGGACGTAAGTTTTGAGCTTGTTTCAATATTATGTTCGAAATAAATAAATAAAAAATGATCAAAATGACTGAATTCTACGACTTCAAAGAAAAATGTAAATATATATTTTTGCAGCAACAAAACGTAGAGTAAGAGATATCTACCCATAGTTATTTGAAAATTACAACATATTATTTTACTTTAGTAAAATTACAAACTTTTGTATAGCATAATCTATAATTTTAATTTCGATAACATGCTAAAATAACTATTATAAAATAAATTAAACAAGCATTGCGTCAACATATGTTTGTAGTGCAACTGCAATTGCCACTCTTTTTGTTTAAATTTTAGATGAACCAATTTGATGAACTAGAAATCGTTGGTGTTTATCTATTTTATATCGATTTAAATAATACTGACTAAGTTGGAAAACTAACTCTGTGACTTTGCTTTCAAGTGACAAAAATCATGAGCCGTCACTGATGATAAAACGTGCAGACATAGGAGAATCCGCCATAGTGGTTTCTGAGTGCAGTCAAGCTAAGTTAGGTAGCAAAATCCGCTGCATGTTGATTTATCAGAAATACAGAAAATAAAATTTTTAATCACAAATATAGATCTGCTATACCAAGGAGCACAAATTGAACTACGTTAAAAGAAAAATGAAATGCAATTTTAAGCATAATACCAAATTGATCAAAATATCAATGAAAATGCTTGTCTCCAAAAAATAAATTAATACAATTTCAAATAGATGTAAGTAAATATAGATGGAAGTTCCATATTGTAAATTTGGTTGCTAGCACCCTTAACTCATCTTTCTTGGCAAATATAATGACAGACTCAAATTGGCGTGATTACCGTGACTTTCGTCCAATAGAGTAATTCAATCCTCCTCTCTTTCTACTTGTAGGGATTTTAATTTCACGATGTGGAAACATGAAGAGAATCTACTAACAATTCAACTTGCTTTCCAAATGTTGGCCTAATTCATCAAGTCATTGCGACATTTATTTCAATTCGAGTGAAATTGAAGTCAGATGGCCTTAAAATGGCCTTCCTTTAGATGATTCTAAGGCACGGACCATTAATTAGGCAAACACATTAGCAAATAGGGATGCAGACGAATGCATTGTTTAAAATACCGCGTTTATGTAAAAGTATTTAAAAAAGATGCATTTACCTATTGCTCTAAATAATATAAAATTCACTTTCGAAAACTTCGATAAGTGGTAGGTAGGCATTAATGGCAAACAAATTAATATTTTAGCAGCCTTGGAAGTATTTTGCTTTTACTTTGAACAACTAGAATTTCTTCGTAATTAGTGTCATGCATACCAAACTGTTTTAACATATACGGCAGCCAAACAAAATTAAGGCTGCTTGCACGAAAATATATGAACATTCTACTATTTGAAATCATGTGAAAATAAGCATTTGAATAATGTGTGATGAGATTTAATTAAATTATACGGCAACAGCATTAACAATCGGGATGCTCTTAAAAGTATGTATGAATGTTTGAATGTGTGCATGCACGGCACAAATTTCTAACGGTATTTAATTGGTCAAAGAAAAAGCTACATATATGAGCTACATTGTACTTAGCAAAAATGCATTTCGCACAGAATTGTAAGTAATTCCAGCTTTATATTTTTCAATATTCTTGAAATCTTCTCAATTCGAAAGCCACCATGCTTGATCTGTTTAAGGACTATGTAGCAGAAGCATTCCCCGCCAGAGTTTAAACAAAATGGCGTCCAAATTGAAAGCAACATGATGGAAATTTACCAGTCAGCTTATTTGGCATATTATTGAGTTTATATCAGTGGATTTTAATGATGAAATAACATTCTAAAGCAAGTGGTTCATTTCAGTTCTCGTTTTCATCCACATTATCAAGTAATGATGTGCTCAATTGAAATGTTCATGTAAGGCAATTGCTAATTTTTCAAATAAAAGTACAGATTACTTACCTACCAGCCAAATATTACACCTTCTATTGTTTAAGAGGAAGATTTGAGTGCAGTTAGTCGAAATGCTCAAACCTTAAAATACTAACTTTTGCAATTGTCCCTAGCATTAATCTCTAAAGATAAGCACCTTCGTCGGGCATTCATAGCTTCCCACAAGGCACATCACTTTGATATTTATTTGGTGAATTAAAGAAAATTTACCGAAAATGGGAAAGTGTTTGCACAAAAGCGGAAGTCATTTGCAACAGTATTTATTGGTGACAGTGAGCTAGTTAATTTGCATTTAGCTCTGGTTTTATTGATTTTGCGAATATGTATGCAAAATCCATTTAGAGCTCTGTGTATTTACTATTTTAATAAATAAGCTGTGAATTTTCCCAAGCCGGAGTATGCAAATTTAAGTTTACTCGATCAAAATTGGTACTACCACGGTTCATGTATGAATCATTCCAAGTTATGAAGAGTCAATTATGATTGCAGTTTGCTTATGCAGAAGAGATTAATCGAAACCTTCGTGACTGTTTCCATATGAGAATGTTAATTCCGTACCTGGCTCTGTACATTTTCGAATTATAATCTTTTGAAACAAAATTCGACACAGTAACATATCTGCTTCATCACTCTCAACTCCTTCACAACGGTGATATTGATGCGTAATTATAAAAGTATTCACTGATTCAATTTGCATTTCCCCAAATCGACAATGTCGAAATATGTTAAAACCAAATCGATGAGTTCCCATGGAGTTTATTTAAAGATATTAGTTTCTTAAAAAATTTAATTAATTCAATTTTAAATTACTGTTCTTTTGAAATAAGTAGATCCAAATGTCAAATTGCAAGTCAGATCTGAACAAAATCAGTAATGAAATTTCAAATAACATATTGACACAAATTTCATTACAACAGAAATCATGACCGGTGATATTGACAATTAACATTTAAGTACTGCATGCTAGTTTTATGAGAGATTACAAGGTTACTTTATTAATATAGTAAAAAGCCCAATGGAGCTAAGTAGGGGCAATCTCTGATGTTGTGATTTGCGAGCAGATGACAAACGATGATTGGTTATTAAAATGATATCATGTCGATGCTAAGCAACTTGCCACTGCCGATAAGAATCGCGATATGTCAAAATATTTGCACTCAATTGTACATTTACTCTTCGGTTATTTCGAAGCAATAGAGATTGCGAAAGCGAAAGTGTTTGATTTTAAACTGTTGAGCAAGAGCTGATATAGCATAAAATATCCCTATGAATTTCATTTTTCACAATGACGATTAATCAATATGCATGCGTTTGTAGCGTTATTGTCAACAAACTCTAAAATTGATGACAAATAATTTATTCACATGGTCTTCATCATCCGAATCCTGCAGCTGTCTGAAGGAAGGACGGATACACTGTTTTGTTGAATTTGATTAAGGAAATCGCACAAAACATTTGTTTCACATTTTAATGGTATTGAGACAGTTAAATGAAGACTGCATTCTTCTTCCAATTCAGATGCCGAATGGCCTCTCTAATTTCATATAGAAGAAGGATTTCAGGTGGTCTTTCAATTATGCTAGTGAGTGAGTATCGAACAATAAGTTTTCCAAAGACTGGTGAAAAGAAGATATTTCTATTCGGTGGTGGCAATATTGTGAAGTCGAAGTGTAAAATGTTAAATGTGTAAGCAAATTGAAAAGAACGCGAGTTATATTTGGATAGGTGAGAATGATCTTTTATTTGAATTTACGCTCTTTGTTTTCTTTATTATGAAGTAGGAAAAAATAATTTCCTTAGTGTTCGATTATGTCCAAAATAAAAGCATATCAGTTGGTCAATTTAAAATGACCTCAAGAAATCAG
Organism: Hymenolepis microstoma; assembly: GCA_000469805.3. Taxonomy (NCBI): domain Eukaryota; kingdom Metazoa; phylum Platyhelminthes; class Cestoda; order Cyclophyllidea; family Hymenolepididae; genus Hymenolepis; species Hymenolepis microstoma. The sequence goes on along the minus strand of LR215993.1, from coordinate 3,021,513 downwards.
CACGCACATACATCCAAGAAAGAGCTAACCATTTAATTCGTTCGCTAGTAATCGATACTTCAATTCTCACAGCGTAAGTGTTTAATATTTAATTTTAATATTTATGAAAATGGGCTACTGAAAAGCATTTTCAAAATGAAATAATTTCTTATTTTCAATAATTTGTTTCACATTACATAGAATCGGATTTTATTGCCTAACTTTTGAAAAATCCGAATTCTGTCAGCTGTCTGAAGGAAGAACGGATAAGCTGTTTAGGTGAATTTGATTGATGAAGTCGCACAGAATATATTTTTCAAGTTTGAATGGTATTGAGGCAGTTAATTGGAGACTGCATTCTTGTTCTAATTCAGATGCTGAATGACCTTTCTAATTTCATATAGAAGAACGATTTTAGGTTGCCTTTCAATTATGCTAGTGAGTGAGAATCGAACAATAAGTTTTCCAAAGACTGGCGAAAAGAAGACATTTCAATTCAGGGGTGGCAATATTGTGAAGTCGATGTGTAAAATGTTGAGTAAGCAAATTGAAAAGAACGCGAGTTATATCTGGACAGGTGAGCATAATCTTTTATTTGAATTTACGCTCTTTGTTTTCTTTATTATAAAGTAGGACAACTCATGACACTTGGTTATTTTTAGTCAATGCATATTATGAGAAAATTGTTCTTTACAATTTTGAATCTTGTAAACCAATAGAAGAAAAGCAACATGTTTTAATCGCCTTTTGCAAAACGATAGATTGCTTTAAACTATTCATATTCATACATATATTAAATATAAGACTTAATTTTTTCTTTACAATCCAGGTTCGCCTTAATACCAAAGATAAATTTTCCTCACGCATTTGTCAATCAAATCAAAGTGCGTCTCCATGCTGGGAATGCATGGCATCGAAAGTAATGGCATTATTTTATCTCAAAATTGTGTTTCAAATGCAAACATGAACCTCAATTGTTTTTATGTTTGTCTAAATATATCACATGCAGATTTACTATTAAAATAAATGAGTTTGGATCATTCGTTTATAGCACGATATTTTAAATACTTGATTTGATATGTTTGAGTCACTTTAAACAAAACATGAAAATCAAATTATAATAGAATATGTAAGTAATATCAATTTTCTTTCATTTAACAGCAATTTAAATAAAAAAAATTAATTCAGCTCATATTTAATTTGAAATGGATTAGCAAAGAGTAGATTTTAAGTCCTTAAACAATGAAACTGAATTTGGAGTTGCTCGTAGCTATTATGCCCTCTCCATATGGTACTTGACCACACTGAGATGCATCCTAATTGATCACTGATATTGTTAACACATTTAAGTAGAATTTATTTTGAACATATAGATTTGGAGACAATTCACACTCTCCTGAATGAAGTTTTTAAAAATGTAAAGAGTAAAGCGCACTTTGAATACTCATATTCTTAATCACCAAATCTAAAACGACTGTCTGACACAAATAGCGCATTGAGGTTCAAGTTAAAATCGATTAAGCACAATTTTGAAGGCTTCTACTCCAGTAACACACATTTTGATTTCTCCGGCTTGCAGCCTTGATTATATTTGGCTGCCACACATGCCAAGAGAGTTTGTTGGAGAATCCCACATTGTTAGTACTGCTACTACGTTGCTATCAAGTTGGCAATATTAACGTGACTTCGCGTAATGATAAAACGTTAACGCACATTTTAGAGAAATGATATATTCCAGTCAGAAGCAGCTTTAATTTTTGTTAGTTTCCTTATTTTTCAGAAAAAAATATATTAGTTCAAGATATCCTGAATGTTAAGATTTCAGTTAATTTTCTATTGCAACACAGTAGGCTGCACTTTTGAGCGTTCAACAAGATGTCAATGTAAAGAAATGGGCACGTTTCGAGGTAGAATTGTTCTGATACCTCGCTTAGACTTTTACTTGCACCACTCATTGTAACAACGCTCGATAGATCTGAGTTTAGCATAATGATCTTTTTATTTCAACGCTTTCACTCATTACTGTTATAGCAATCGTTTAATGCCAATAATGGAAATAAATGCTTTTTGTCGAATTTTTTACACGAAAGTCGCACTTATTATGGTTTAATTTGGTCTTCCGTTGTAAGTTTATCTTTATATTTTATATATGTACGAATATGAATATTTTTAATTATTCATCATTGCGTAAAAAGCAAGAAAACAATTGACGTTACTCTTGTATAATTAAACCTGATTTAAACTTGTAAAATAAAATTTGTTTAAAAATTAGCTAATTAGCTATATGGAAAATTAAACGCAGACATGTACTGTTTTAATTTATTTTTGAGGAGACAAATAGTACAAAGTTAGCAGATTAAAGTTTTGTTATTTTCCTAATATCAGTTTGAGGTTCCCTATTAAGATTTAAGTTAAATGGCGAGCGTTTGACAGACTCTTAACAAAGAAGACCTCTGTGGATTGTTTACTTATATTCTACACTGAAACCGGCAATTTTGTTAACAACGTGGAAGAGCTGCGTGCCTCCAACCAACAATTACCACTTTCGAAGGCAATTGATATTAAGGCCGCAGACTGAAAATACGTTTCACCATGACAGCATGATGTTGATATTTCTCCAAAAAGTGCACCCACAACAAATGCAAGCAAGAACTTCAATAGGTAAATTCTGTTTGTCAATATTCTTATCGTCGCAGATTTTTTGATTAGGCAAACGCGTTACTTAACTTATAATAAATTAATTTGTTGAACACTCCAAACATTCAAGGAAACCCGATAATGGGAATTTGTGTAAAATTTTAATCAATAAATTTGAACTAAGCGCCATATGAAGAATTAGTACCACTACAAAAAAAGTTATCTCAATCAGTAATATTTAACTTCCAAGAAATTGATATCGATCAAAGGATTCACTGACTCAATGATAGAAACCATGTGAATAAATTATTTGTAATCAATTAGAGTTAGTTGACAATAACTTCCTTGCATTCCATTGGTATTCTAAGATATTATTAAGTAAGCATATGATTTGACGGGTTAACGCATATATATTAATTAATCATTATTATGAACAAATGAAATCTAAATGATAATTTATGCCATATCAGCAATTGTTTGGCTGCCATATATTATTAACACAGTTCGGTATGCATGACACTAATTGCGAAGGTATTCTAGTTGTTCAAAGTAAAGGCAAAATACTTCCAAGGCTGCTAAAATATTAATTTGTTTGCCATTAATGCGTACCAACCATTTATCGAAGCTTTCGAAAGCGGTGAATTGTATAATGTTTAAAGCAGTAGGTAAATACATCTTTTTTAAATACTTTTACATAAACGCGGTATTTTAAACAATGCATTCGTCTGCATCCCTATTTGCTAATGCGTTTGCCTAATTAATGGTCCGTGCCTTAGAATCATCTAAAGGAAGGCCATTTTAAGGCCATCTGACTTCAATTTCACTCGAATTGAAATAAATGTCGCAATGACTTGATGAATTAGGCCAACATTTGGAAAGCAAGTTGAATTGTTAGTAGATTCTCTTCATGTTTCCACATCGTGAAATTAAAATCCCTACAAGTAGAAAGAGAGGAGGATTGAATTACTCTATTGGACGAAAGTCACGGTAATCACGCCAATTTGAGTCTGTCATTATATTTGTCAAGAAAGATGAGTTAAGGGTGCTAGTAACTAAACAAACAATATGGAACTTTCATCTATAAATACCTGCATCTTTTTTAAATATTATTAATTTATTATTTTTGTGGATACAATCAAGGAGAAATATTTAAAAATCGATTTCTTATTTTTACATTGATTCGCCCACATTAAGATTACTGAGAATGCACACTTGACTGTTCCAATTGCATCGTATGTTGTTGAATGAGTACCTACTTGTTCACCAAAGTGCACATGATGCAGTATTCTACTGATTGTGATTTGTAATCATCACATCAATATCCGCTAAATGTTTAACCTCAAAATAGTAAAACATAGGCAGGTTATTTTCTCTTTTCGAAGATACTTGCTTTGACGCTTCCGCCTTGCAAGCTCAGACAAGTTGTGCTCTGCAACAGAAAGCATATATTATTAGTGATCTTCCTCATCACCCTCTTCCTTGTGTGACATCAGTGTTCAATTATTTACAGTTAATACAAAACTTTGATCAATGGCCATTCAAAAATATTGTGGAATGGAAACTATCTCTCAACGCAAGAAATGTTGATTCGAAATATGCATGAGAAAGCGGCTAGTTAAAAATTTTCTAAAATCCGTCAAATATTACGCAGTGAGAACCATCATTCAATTTAATATTAATTTACTTGGCAGCAAAATAAAATCATGGCTGCATTCTCGAAATTATGTCGACGCTATCTCACTACGAAAAAATACCACAAAAATATGCTTCAAAAATAATGACTTAAGGTTTTATATGCTTTTTAGTCTTGTCGATATTTTTAAAATAATTAGTTTATGTTACTCGTATAATTGTATTTTCAACTACCTTAAATCTCTGCAAATTTTGACTATTTCAAGCAATATGACAGCGAAATCTGAATCTTTTACGAATTTTTTACATTTCATTTTACTTAAATGAGCAATTAGCAATATAATGCTCCACATCACATAAATTCTGCTTTAATTTCTACATTGTCAAGCTTTCAATATTAATGCATTAATTCAATTTATTTGCAATAGACGCATATGCGACAATCACATTCTCTCCAAAACATATGTGCAATCAGCACAACTCCTGAGTAGGCTGATGACGTAAAGTTCATAGTTTTGTTTAAAGTTGGTTTGCTCTCAAAGTTATTTAGTTGGGTTTCTAAATGAACCTAAATGTCATGATGGTTATGCGCAGACTGCAGAATGTCCTATGCCACATAAAGTAGCATTAAGAACAAAGCAATACTTAAACTCCTGGATGCTGTTACGTAGCTCAAATGTGGGGCAAACCGCTAGGCAGGTAGTGACTGCACAAGTACTCCCAATGGAGAAGAAAATTTCAGTCTTCAAGCTCAACGAATGCCTGAAACTTTAAGTGGAGAGCCATATATTGGTGGAATGAAAAAAAGATTATCTGAAAATTGGAAGGAAGAACATTACCAGTTCAAAAGTATTGTGTATGTTACCGAATTAAAAGCCTTAAAAATTGTGCCTAATCAATTTTAAATTGAACCTCAGTGCGCTACTTGTGTCAGACAATCGTTTTAGATTCGGTGATTAAGAATATAAGCATGCAAAGTCACTTTGCTTTTTATATTTTTAATAATTCATTCGGGAAAGTGTGAATTGTCTTCAAATCTATATGATTAAAATAAATTCTACTTAAATTTGTAAAAATATCAGTGTTCAACTATTACGAATCTTTATCTGGTCATGTACCCAATAGTGGGGCTATAACAGATACGAGAAATTCCAAATTCAGTTATAACGTTTAGAATCTTAAAATTTAACCTTTACAAATTCATATTAAATTGAATATTGGCGTAATTTATTTTTTTATTCAGCTTACAGCAAATTAATGAAAATAGATATTATTTACATATTCGATTATATTTGGATTTTCATGCTTTGGTTTAAAGTGATTCAGTAATATCAAATCAAGTATTTTAATGAATGGAGAGAAACTTTCACTATTGAATTGATAAATCAATTGATCAATCGAATCACTTATGACAGGCAACTAGTATTATGTTTAAAACAGTTATTCTCATGGATGTATGTGCATGCAGATTTCTTGAGGTCATCTTGAATTGACAAACAGTTATGCTTTCATTTTGGACATTAACACACACTAAGAAAATTATTTTTTTCTTAGAATTTCATTTTAGTAAATCTTTCCGATGTACGAGCTCATGTGAAAAATTTGAAAAATAAAGTTTCAGGAAAATAGCTTTGAAATACGATGTTGCAATTCATTGTCGTCATTGACTCCGAATTTATTAAAATGCAGCATACGTGAAATTTGATATTACCGATTCTTTCTAGTTGAATTTAATTTTGACTTTCAGATCTTATAAGAATTCACACCTTATTGATTGTTATATTAATATATAAAGCTCCAAATGGACTTTGCATTTTCATAATCATTAAATCGCAATGGATAAACGTGTTCACAAACACATATAGTGCAATGAGGATCAAGTCTATTATTTTGTCAGCACTCTTTTAGGGTACATTATCTCTCTTAACACTCTGATTCATATTTTCCATTCCTCAGCCTTAATTTGTCTTGACTGCCAAATGCACCAAGAAAATTTGCAATCGAAAGCATTTGAGGTTGTGTGGATGTCTGTCATTTCGAAGTTATTTTACCAATGGCCAGCGGTTTTGAAAACAATATTTGTCGTTTATGATCCGCATCAAATTGGCAGTGTAGAATTGAATACTTTGACCACTTCAGGTTTCCTCAAGCATCTCAATTAGTCAGTAGTTTATGCGATCAAGATTAAATTACAATTTGTGATTTATGGTCTCTTGACGAAATGACTAAGACGCTGTGCTCAAATTTCATAAATTGATTTATGGACAAAGCAAAATTTCGATTCGCCGTTTATTTCATTCCTTGAAGCAAAGATCAATTGAAATAATAGAAAATTCTACTTTAATTCCAGTGATTGAGATCCCACCGTTGAAGTTGCGTATGCAGATATATATTAGTCAAAAATGATAATCGATTAATGAAACTCTCATCATGTCAAAGTGTTAAAAACGATACCAATAAAAGCATAAACCACAAATCGTGAGAGACGCAATATGAAATATGCTGATATCTTGAATGCTTCCATAACGATTAAATATGGAGTATGCCAAAATACAATCATCAGGGACATCGCAGCGAGGTTAACTTTGACAAAAATAAATCCTTCTATTAATTAATAAATATACAGTTCCCTGCATCTTACCATCTCTGATTTCAAGCCGACAGTATTGAGCAAAGTAACTAATGCATTTCTGAAATTTTTAAAAATTGGCAATGGAAACAATAACCCAAACATATGATTGACTTGATTAAATATCATAGTGGACTCATCTACATGTGCTTACTGGTAAAGATTTGCCTAGCACGACTTAAATGGATAAGTTGACAAGTCTAACTTTCAAAGTATCTTCATTTAGTTTAGATAGGACTTACAAAAATGTAAACTAGAATCTCAATACGCTATTTGAGTTAGTCATTATTACAATTTGTTTGTCAGAGTGATGGTTCAAAACTGTTTGTTATATCCACTTGAAGCCTCATATTTTTAGTATTTGAATCAGTAAATTGTTATTTGCCTTAAAACCTAAAAGTCAAAATGAAATTTTATATCAATAAATAAGTAATATCTCGGCTCAAGTGGGATTCATTTTGTTGTTGATGGAGGTAGTAACTGCAGTGATTTTGTTTATACGATCGTGACTCATTTATCAACTAAAACGAGGTACATATCACAGATCTCGATTCATTTGCTTGTGTGTTCCATGAGTAACGCATTTTTTCAAAAGATTCGAGCATATCGGCTTTGGTGCTTTTCTGTCTTAAAGTACCGCTACAATTGAATTCATATTTTATATGTGTGGCTTATAGACATAAAATTTAAAACCCACACATTGTACATATTTCTAATAAACAATGACGTCCAATATCCAATTAGAGTCTTGAATTTGTTCAAGCATCAATTGATTTAGACATGGATAGAAAATGCTTCTGTTGAATAGATACAGGTAGAAAAAATTAACTTACCTGAAAGTACATGAATCGAAATTGTCTCTCAATGCAAAACACGTAGATTTGAAATAGGCGTGAGAAAACAGTTAGCAAAAGTATTTTAAAATCCATAAATCAGTCATTCAACAATCATTCAATAGAAATTTAGTTTATTCAGCGGCCAAGTATTCTCCCAAAATTACATCGATGTTTCCGGACTTCAATTATCATCACGAAATTTTTTCCAAAATGATGACTTGAAGTATAATATGCTAATTGGGCTTGCCAGTGTTTCTAAAATAACAATTTTACATTATTCCTGTAATTGCATTTCACCATCTCATAAATCGATGCAACTTTAAGCTATTTCAAGCCATAAGATGGTGAAGTTTGAATTATTTTTGCATTTTTGTATTCCATTATACTTAACTGAGCAAGTGACGATAGTATGCTGCATATGCCACGGAATGATCATCTTTAATCTGATAAATCAGTTACATAATTTTGGTTTCGACGCCATTTTACGGCTTTAAACATTTACTATTTCAATGTATAAAATGTTAATTAAATGTATATTTAATTTAGAAATTGCGTCAAGTAATTTCTTTATTTATATTAGTTCCGAATCATTTATACTGTGTATTGATTGTACTAAATCAGTCTAGTCGCAATAGATACAATGCAATTCTGCAGTCTTTTTTCATTTTGGAGTATTTAAAAATGAAAGCAGCAATCACACTTCTTCAAAAGTTTAGCATCTTGCTAAGTACAATATAGCTCATATATGAAGCATGCTAAAAATGTAGCCATTCACCAATAGTAATCATTTAAAATTCAAGTCAAGTGTGACAAATCCATTTAATTGAATCCTAACACGTGTGAATTTCCAGCCTACAGCCTGCTCTCAAAGTGGGTGCTGAAAATGGTAAAGTAGAAATTATTGGGAAAGGAAAGGTGGATTTGTTTTTAATTAATGGTACTTTGGACACGTTTGTTCAATTTCGTATTCGTATTAGAGTCAGAAACTAGAATATTGCACAAGCAATATGCTTTGTAGAAATTAATAGAATTTCAAGTTAGTATGGTTTGAAATTCATTCCTCTTTTTCTCTACTTTGATTGAAGTCTGCACTTCCTCCATGATTCACATCTGATCTCCTCCAGTGACGTCAGTTGTATATAAATATGGCCAATGAAGTACATCGACGTCTTCATAAGATCTGAGGCCACGCATGCGAAGTAGACTTTTCGTCACGTTAAATCAAATTGTCACCTAGTCATTCAAGTTCGAAACAATAGAGATTAGCAAGTTGAAGGAACTGCCTATTCGAGGTTGTACTTTCTAAAAAAACTATCCATAGGTTCGCGACGTGAATGTGACTCAAGTAGAAAAACATATTTCAAATTGGATGTCCATTTCCTGAATTGGCGACATATGACTTGCTTCCAATTGATATAACATCACGATTTAAAACAACACTGACTTTATTGATCTTGATGGTTCAAGATATAATCTTAAGAAACATGCGTATTTCTCGAAAGAAAAAGCACACATGTGAAAAGAATTCGAAACTACATAGCCCTAAGAAGTATGAAAGCATAAATAAATAAAATTTTAACTGGACATTTTAAACGCATTTCACAGCCACTAGAGACAAAACAAATAGAATAACGAATGACAAAATTGATTTATTTTGATTCAAGTTTAGATTTTCGTAAGCATATTTATGAAGCAAGCACCTCGGGAACTTTAGTTATATTTTCACTTCCTGCAGCCTTCATTTTATTTAGCTGCAATATATACTAACAAAATAAGGAGGTAATGTTTGTAGGCACGGCATAAAACGCTAAGGGTTTCTATTTGCTCAAATTAAAAGTGGAACACTTCTAAGGCCGTTTAAATATTAATTTACTTGCCATAAATATCTACCTACCACTATCAAAGTTTCCGTAAGCAGTGAATTTTGTAATATTTAAAGCAATAGGCAAATAAATCATTTTTAAATACTTTTATACAAGTGAGGTATTTTAAACCATGTATTCAACTGCATCTCTACTCGCTTAAGCCTTCGCCAAATTAAAGGTCTGTGTTTTAAAATTCATGTCTCATTTCAATAAAATGATGAATTCCTTTCTAACTGCTTATTAGCGCTAGATTTTTAAACGTTTGTGCCGCTTTCATCAAGGAATTTGTATTCGTCTTCACAAGATGGCATAGCTATTTTAATGCACTACTAAGTGGACATGAATTGAGGAAACACTATCAAGATTAGTTCAGTCTAAGCGAACTCAGCAATGCCTGCCCACCACTTAAAGAAGTTCAAGTGGCTTAGGGCGTGCAGAACCTTTAAAGTACCTTTATCTGACACAACACACTTTTTTTAATGATAGTGTTGTATCGATTAAAGTAAAATGTGGTGTAATAACTAGACCTCTCATAATAATTAGCGTTGGCAATCGATCTTCCCCGCAATTTCGAAATGATGAATTATTGCGCAAATGTCTGCCTTGTCCAAGGTTTGGCATATTTAATTAATAAATTTTGGATCGCTAAACAATTTAATCATTCTCATTTACAATTAATAAAAGCCCATTAACTCCAAACGTAAACAGACGAGCTCAGACGAGTTGTGCTCTGCAACATAAAGCACATATCATTAATGATCATCCTCCTCACCCCCTTCCTTGTGTGACGTCGGAGTTCATTTATTTACAGTTAGACAAAATCAAACAATCTGAAATTACGTAACTTTAATCAGTGGCCTTTTAAACGCATTGTGGATTGGAAATTATCTCTCAACGCAAGAAATATTGATTCGAAATAAGCATGAAAAAGCAGCTAGTTAAAAGTGTTCTAAATTCCGTCAAATGTTACGCAATGCAAACCAGCATTCAATTTAATATTAGCTTATTTGGCACCCCATTAATGTCATGGCTGCACCCCGAAATTATATTGACGCTATCTCACTACGATCATCATCACACAATTAGGCTAACAAAATGATGGCTTGAAGTATAATATGCTATTTAGCCTTGTCAATATTTTAAAAATAATTAATTTATGTTACCCATGTAATTGTATTTTCAACTACCTTAAATCGCTGCAAACGGAAACTATTTCAGGCAACAAGGCAGTGAAGTTTGAATCAATTTTGCATTTTTCATATTTCATTATACTTACATTAGCAAGTAACGATAGAATACCGCACATGCTACAGAATGCACCTCGTTGGTTTCGAGGTCATTTCACTGCTCTAAAATGTACTATTTCAACAAATAAAATGTAAATGAAATGATTTTGCAATTTTATAACTGTGTAACATATTTCTCCGATTTAGACATCACATAAATCCCGTCGAAATATTTGCAGTTTCAAGCTTTCAATATTAATGCTTTAATCCAAGTTAGTCCCAGTAGATATTTAGCCTTTGCAATGGAATACTGTAAACTTGTAATCACTTTTCATTTTGCAGTATTTAGGAAGTGACATCAGAAATCACATTTCTGCAAAAGTGCGATATAAGTGTAAGATGTTAGGTAGACTACTTCAGTTAATTTTTTATAATGTTGTATGACGTATATTTGACAATCACTTTCCGTCCAAAACATTTACGCAATCAACACAACTTCTATCTGACACTATGAAACGAATTTGGCAGCTGCAATCAACTGGCATTTCCTCACCACATACAGAATCAAACGTTGTCACTTTTTCCATCAGCCATATCAACCTATAAACAGTGTCAACCTGCAAATCAATGCTTGAAATGAGTATATTATATAGACCAGATGCTTAGGGAATTTGAAAGAGTCAATTTTACATAATGCTTCATAAATAAGAAAATATTTATAGTTTTAATTTATTGTGCTTAATTAATTTACGGGAAAATTATAAGACGTTCCTTGATTGAAAATTGATGATCAGGTCTTATCACTAAAATGAATTTTGTCATAAGCTCTCACTACTTACTTTTATATCGGAAATTGAAAAGACAATAATTTCACTATTTTATGCCTGAAATAGCTACCATTTGCAGCAATGAATGCATACATGAGATACAGTTACACGGGTAATAGGAATCTGTAATGATGAAAAACATTGACAAGCCAACATAAAATATTATACGTCAAATCATCATTTTCAAAGTAGAATCTTGTGGTGATATCCGAATTTCGAAAGCATTGGAATTGTCTATTTTTGGCTGTAGCCCTAAGATTAAATGTCTGCAAACTAAGAGAATAATAAAATGACTGGAGGGTGTCAATTTACAGTATTTTACAGGAATTTAGAATACCTTTGGTTAAATACATTCTAATGATATTTCTGAAGCTACGTATTTTGAAATCAGAGATGATTTTGATTACCCGATACATTTGAATAGCTATTCATCAGATTTATGTACTTTCAGACTGGTTGATTTTGCAAGGGAAACGTGATCACGGTCGACGTCGCACTGGCGTATGTGTCAGTATTTTTAAAGTATTCGTTGACGTCGCTGTTCGCTTACTCAGGCAATCGATTTTCGGTGTGTGCTTAGCGAGATTGTATTTGAAAGTTTCAATTAGATCTTTTTACTATTTCCATAAAATTGTGTCACCTTCCAAAAATCTGCACTTCTGGCACAATTAGCACGTAGATGAGCAACTTGTTGATATTGTGAATAAATTAATATCAATATCAGGCAAGGAAGCAGGTAGTGAGGCTGATCATGAATGATTTACACGCTTTGGTCTGAAGCTCCGCACAATGTACAAAGGAAAAGGGATACAGTTTCTCCGTAGCCCTTTTGGGATGCTATGTGCGTCGTCAATACCAATTGCGTAAATATGCAATTTCACAATGATTCAAATCGAGTTGTGCTGATTACACAAGTGTTGTGGAGTGAATGTGCGTGTAGAGTATGTGGCATATTGCTTTTAAAAAAATTAACTCAAGTACTCTCCGCAAGATGCTAAACTTATATAGCATTTTAAAATAAGTTTAATTGCTGCTCTCACTTCTAAAATACTCCAAAATAAAAATGACTGCAAAATCACAATATTGCATTGTAAATGCTAAGTTTCTATTGCGACTGGACTGAATTAAAGCAATAGATACTTAAAGATTGTAAGTGCTAAGTTCCCGAAGGGATTTATGTCATGTGCATTAGATCCATGCCTGAAAAACGTAAAATCAATACACAGTATAAATGGTTCGCTACTAATATAAATAGAGAAATTACCTTACGCAATTTCTAAATTAAATATGTATTTAATTTACATTTTACATGTTGAAATAGTAAATATTTGAGGCCGTGAAATGGCGTCGACACTAACATTAGGTAACTAGTTTATCAAATTAAAGATGATCATTCTGTGACATATGGAGCAAACTATCGCTACTTGTTCAATTAAGTATAATGGAATACAAAAAATGCAAAAATAATTCAAACTTCACCATCTTATTGCATGAAATAGCTAAAAGTTGCATCGATTTATGGGATGGTGAAATGCAATTACAGGAGTAATATAAAATTGTTATTTTAGAAACATTGGCACGCCCAATTAGCACAGTATACTTCAAGTCATCATTTTGGAAACACGATTGTGTGATGATAATTGAAGTCGGAAAACATCAAGGTAATTTCGGGAGTGCAGACTTGAGGATACTTGGCTGAACTAAAATAGACAATAAGGACCTGAAATTTGGCACCAATTGGTTAATGATCTTGCTCAATCAAAATGGTATCAGAATTAAGGAGTTGTTGACAGACATCATTAATATTATGGATAAAAGATGAATACTCTTTGCTTTAAAGGCCAAACAAACACTGGCAAAACCCTTTTGGCCAATCCTATTACTTCACATTTAACGGTAAGGCACATTGACAATATCTTATTATAAAATATATAATTGAACTAATATTGTCTTTGTTCCTTATAGCTAGCTACTGCATGTTGTAGAGGAGATCAGACAGCTTTCCATTTTGACAATCTTCTCAATAGAACTGTAGCTCTAATGGAAGAATCACGTAATACCATGATCACTAGAAATGATTATAAATGTCTCCTTGGAGGAGGTAGATTTAAAATCGATGTAAACTATGGCGCTCGAGAAGTTTAACAACGTATTCAGGCAGTAGGAACAGCCAATGAAGATCTCGGAGCCTTGTTAACGTTTTTTGGCCAATCAGACCGCCCCAGGTGGTTGGCGGGGCAGGCGGACCGGACGCAAGGAGAGGATGACTGAGTAGCGATTAGTTTTATGCATGGATGGATGAATGTGTGATGCGGTAAACGATACACCTTATATATGCTTCTGCTGAAGACGAAAGGGAGTCAATTAAAGCCTTGATATTGAAAAGAGCGTTGTTCGTACTTCCAAAGGCTATTTCTCTATTTATTGATGGTTTTCATCAAAGTTTCATAATTGGAAACCTTTCTGTTCATTAGTAATTGAAGTAATTCACTACGCCGTCTCATAGAAGTTTGGGAACGTTTGCGAGGTATTTGATTATGTTCACTATAACTAACAAAGGGAAAACGGCACGCCAGATATTTAATTCCCAAAACTTCAAGAACTTTAATCAATAAACTTCAGTTTCGCAGCTGCTTATTTGAACTTCAATAAGAGGTCAGTTTCGCTGTCGATATATTGGTTGTACAACTGTTATTTTTAAACCGAAATTTCGCCATAAACATAATTTTAACTTAAAATCTTGTTTGGGTTATATTTTCAGTGAATGAGTATGTAAAAACTTGCTCATCGCAAAAATTCTTTCCATTTACTAGCACCACTCCTTATGCCAACGTCCGAAAGATCCTAATTTGACAGACTGATCCATTCATTTAATATCAAATTTTGACATGCTTAAGCACATTATGTATTCTAAAATGAACCTCAATTAATATTCTCCTGTGTTTGAATTTCTGAAGTAAATTGACAGAATCGGAAGCACATTTAAATTTTAAAGATGCACTTCACTTTTTCGAAAATGTCACCATTGAAAATTGATAATATTTGTGTAATTAAATAGTCTGTAACTTTGAAGAGCTTTTGTCACGGACGTTTGTAAATAAAATGCTGGAATTGGCCACAATATTGTGCAAAAATTGAATTCTCTTAAATCTAAATTAAAAAATTAAACTATACTCGAATGAGTAAGTAATATCCACGCTTAGGGAAGATGCATTTTAATGAAGGTAGAATTTTCAAATTCCCATTTAAAAGATATTATTCTGAAGATACTCTTATAAATTTTCTCAATTAGGCCGCTTCTTTAAAAGAATGATTTAATATAACATTTTAAACAAAAAATTACTTCTTCCAAGTGTTTTTAAATGTCCGAAATTGAAGCAAATGTTCGGTGAGCTATGATGATCTCAAGAAATCTGCATGTTCAAACATCTATGAAAATAATTCTATTCATTTTAGCTTTAATTACTGTAAATAGAGCTTGGAATGTCCATTTAAATCTTATTTTATTAGATTTTTCATCGGCAAAGTGGGAATGGTCTAAATAAGTAAGTAGTATGAATGCTCAAATAACATGCATTTTAAAGTGGGCATACACTTCATTCATTGTGCAAAGTTTGTTTTGCTTCAACCCATAGATCCTATCTTACTGTAAGGAGTATGAGGAAATATATTCGTCTCTTATTTTGAATTCAACTCTAATTATGCGAGGGTATGACCTTTGAGTACAGACATTCAGTTTACAATTGATTTCTAATCTACCATTTTCGATATGATTTTGAAGTACGATTGAAGAATATTTCGCCAATGATATTTACCCCTTTAATGCTTCTGAGAAATTATGTGAATTTTATATTAGTATGGATTGAAATTATTTCCTCTTTTCTTCTACTTTGCTTGAAGTCAGCATTACCACCATGATTTTCTTTTGATATTTATCTTTAGAGATTAATGCAAAAGTCAATATTTTAAGGTTTGGGCATTTCGACTAACTGCACTCAAATCTGCCCCAAAACAATGGAAGGTACAATATTTGGCGGTTGGGTAAGTAATCTGTACTTTTATTTGAAAACTAAATACGAGAACTGAAATGAACTAATTGCCTTAGAATGTTATTTCATCATTGTAAACCCACTGAAATAAACTCAATAATATGCCAAGTACGCTGACTGGTAAAGCTACAATCAGGTTGCCTTCAATTTGGACACCATTTTGTTTAATCTCTGCAGGGAATGCTTCTGCTAAATAGTCCTTAAATAGATCAAGCATGGTGGCTTTCGAATTGAGAAGATTTCGAGAATATTGGCAAATATAAAGCTGGAATTACTAACAATTTTGTGCGAAATGCATTTTCGCTAAGTACAATGTGGCACATATATGTAGCCTTTTCTTTGACCAATTAGAGACCGCTAGCAGTTTGTGTCGTGCATACACACATACATACATTCATACGTACTCTGAAGAGCACTCGATTGTTAATGCTGTTGCCGTATAATTTAATGATATCTCATCACATGCTATTTAAATGCTTATTTTCACATGATTCCAAGCCAATTTAAACTTTAGTTCTATATATATGTATGTACGTATGTATATATATATATATATATATATATATATATATATATATGTTAATTATAAGAAAATAAATAAATTTATCATGTTTATTATTTGTTATTACCATTATTTTGTGAAGTTAAACACACAAAAAATAATTAAAATTTTCATGATTTTATCATAGAACAATGCAAATGGTGAGAGAAACTTACAAGTACGTTCAATTCTTGAAATTATACGCATTTATTGTCATTTGTGCAGTTTGTTGAAAGTTATCATCGATGCGACTGATATATTTTCCGCGAGCGTCATACAGTAGGACAGGAGCAATGAGTTAAATTGAGATAAACTCTACACAGTGGATGAAGTGTATGCTATTTGGATATTGATATTACCTACTCCTATAAGTAGAATTTGACTTGGAAACTTTGATTTTAAGACCCTTCTCACTTTACTAATAGAAGCTTTAAAAAGTAAGCATTAACTGGACATTGCAAACGCTTTAACACAGTCGCTAGAGACAAAACGAATAGAATAGTGAATAACAGATATAGAGTATTGAGGTTCAAGTTTAGAATTTCGTAGGCATAATTTTGAGTAGTGAGAGCAACTTCAGGAGTGTGCATATATTTTCGTGCAGGCAGCCTTAATTTTTTTGGCTGCCATATATGTTAACACAGTTTAATATGCATGGCACTATTCATGCATGCTATTCATGACTTTCATTGCGAAGGTATTTTTTACGCTGTTTTAGTATTAATATATCTTCCATGAATGACTATGTGAGAGTTTACGTTGACGAGACGTATATTCTTCTCCGTATTTTCTGCTTCCGATCTTATGAAGGTGTCAATGTATAGCATTGGTCATCTTTATCTCAACAGTCGTTACTAGTGGATATCAGAAGCGAATCATGGAGGTAATGCTGAATTTAAACAAAGTAGAAGAAAAGAGAAAATAAATTCATTCCATACTGACATGAAATTCAAATAATTTCTAAAAGGTATTGTGGAGAAATATGTCATTATTGAAATATTTTAGAACTTAGAATTCAAGTTTAGGATTTGTAAGGCATAATTTTGAGGCATGCTAAAACCTGGGCATTTCGTTGTTATATTTTCCTGCCTACAGCCTTCATTTCATTTGGCTGCAATTTATACCAACGCAATTAGAAGGTAGTGCCTAGAAGAGCAGAATGTTTAGTATGCTCAACACAAAAATGCAAAGGGTTTCACTTTGCTCAAATTAAAAGTGAAATACTGCTAAGGCTGTTTATTATTAATGTATTTGCCATTAATGCCTACCTATCACTTGTCGAAGTTTTCGAAAGCAGTGAATTTTATAATATTTAAAGCAATAGGTAAATATATCTTTTTTAATTCCTTTTCATAAGTGAGGTATTTTAAACAATGTTTTCGACTGCATCCCTACTCGCTAATGCCTTTGTCAAATTAATGGTCTGTGCTTTTCAATTCATGTCTCATTTCAATGAAGCGAGGAATTCCTTTCTAACTGCTTGTTAGTGTTCGATTTTTAGACTTTTCCGCTGCTTTCATCGAGGAGTTTGTATTCGCCTTGACAACATAGCATAGTCATTTTGATGCACTTCTAAGCAGTCAAGAAATGGGAGAAGACTTTCAAGATTAGCTCGATCTTTGTGAACTCATCTATGCCCATCTACCACTTTAAGATATTCAAGTGGCAACATCTCAAACTTAATAAAAGTTATTGACACTTAATTAGGGCGTGCAGAGCCTTTAAGTTACTTTTATCTGACACAACCCACTTTTGTTTATGGTAGTTTTTTATCGATTAAAATAAAATGTGGTGTAATTTCGAAACGATGAATTATTGCATAAATGTGTGCCATGTTCAATATTTGGTATATCTTGGTTATAAATCGTGGATCGTTAAACAATCTATTCCTTTTCATTTTCAATCCATGAAACTCCATTAATTCTAAACTTAAATAATACTAATTATAGTGGGATACTTATGTCGTATTTGAGTTCGTGCAGATAGTTAGGTAGGGAAGTGGCCACAAGAAGATCAGTTTGAATTATTTAAAACTTATTTTTCAATAATAAAACTATCGATTCCATTAAATCCATTTTACCTGCTCTTTTACCATAGAGCGCATTGTTACAGGTGGCTGATGTTTACCTGTTCCATATGATAGAATTCTCACCTGAGTTAAAATTTTATTTGCAACCTATTCAAACCAATTGCGCTAAACAAGCTCCACTTCATAGCTATCTACAAAATTAGTCTTCCAAAATGTACGCTTGAAAAATGATTTGATATGTATGTCGTCAAAAGACCTCCTCCTCTCATCGACTAATTCAATTTACTCACTGTAAAACATTATACTCCACGAATATAACTAGGCACTTTATAAATCCACTTGCGTGACTCTCAATTCTGTTAAAATGTTATCTGCCATATTACTTTTAGCCAAAGTTCACAAAATGCACTAATATCATCAAAATGCACACTTGACTGCTCCAATTGCATCTTATGTTGTTGAATGAGTACCTACTTGTTCACCAAAGTGCACATGATGCAGTATTCTAATGATTATGATTTGTAGTCACCACATCAATATCCGCTAAATGTTTTACCTCAAATTAGTAAAACATAGGCAGGTTATTTTCCATATTCGAAGATACCTGCTTTGACGCTTCCGCTTTGCAAGCTCAGACAAGTTTTGCTCTGCAATATAAAGCACATATTATTAGCGATCTTCTTCATCACTCTCTTCCTTCTGTGACATTAGTGTTCAATTATTTACAGTTAATACAAAACTTTGATCAATGGCCATTCAAAAATATTGTGGAATGGAAACTATCTCTCAACGCAAGAAATGTAGATTCGAAATATGCACGAGAATGCGATTAATCAGAAATGTTCTAAAATCCGTCAAATATTACGCAGTGAGAACCATCATTCAATTTAATGCTAGTTTATTTGGCAGCCAATAAATGTCATGGCTGCACCTCCGAAATTATATCGACGACTTAGCAAGGTGTTGAACTTTTGAAGAATTGTGATTGCTGCTGTAACATCTCAAATATTCCAGAATGATAAATAACTGCAAAATTTCGATATTGTTTTGTAAATGCTAAGTACCTATTGCTACTGGACTGAATTGAAGCAATAGATACCTAAAGTTTGTAAGTGTAAATATCTCAACGGGATTTATGTCATGTGCACTTAATCCATGTCTGAAAAACGTACAATCAATACACAATGTAAATGATTCGGCTCCACTATAAAAAAATAATTTGAGAAATTTCTCATTTGAATATGCATTTAATTTACATTTTATAAGTTGAAATAGTAAATGTTTGAAGCCGTGAAATGGCGTCGAAACCCAAAATTATGCAAATGATTTATCAGATTAAAGATGATCATCCTGTGGCATATGAAGCATACTATCGCCACTTGCTCAATTAAATGTAGTGGAATACGAAAAATGCAAAAATAATTCAAACTTCACCATCTTATGGCATGAAATAGCTAAAAGATGCATCGATTTATGGGATGGTGAAATATAATTACAGAAGTAATTTGAAATTGTTATTTTAGAAACACTGGTAAGCCCAATTAGCATATTATACTTCAAGTCATCAGTTTGGAAACACAATTTTGTGATGATAATTGAAGTCAGAAAACATCGATGTAATTTAGGGAGTACAGTCTTGAGAATACTTGGCCGCTGAATAAACTACATTTCAATTGAATGATTGTTCTCACTACAAAAGATTTTATGGATTTTTAAACATATTTACTAACTGCATTCTCACGCGTATTTCGAATCAACGTGTTTTGCATTGAGAGATAATTTTGATTCATGTACTCATAGTTAACTGATTTTTCTAACTGTATCTATTTAACAGAAACTTTTCTTATCCTTGTCTATGTCAATTGATGCTTGAACAAATTCAAGACTCTATTTGGGTATTGGTCGTCATTATTAACTAGAAATATGAACAAATTTTCTATTCATAAACCAAGCAAATGATTTGTAAAGTCACTTGTTGCAGATCCTAACATGTAGTCACAATCTATTGTAAATTCTGACATTTAATATCGATTTAAATATAACTGACTAAGTTGGAAAACTAACTCTATGACTTTGCCATCAATTGATAAAAATCATGAACCGACACTGATGCTTAAACGTGCTAACATAGAAAATACGTCAGAAATCACTGATAACTATTTGGGCCCACCAACGTCGTAAATAATCTAATGGGAAAATTAATATTACTTACTTACCAAACCTATTAGAATTCGATTATAGCGTTTTGAAATTGAGAGTTGTTTTTCCAAATAACCACAAAAAATGTTTCATGAAACAAAGGGCACTTGGCAAATTCATTTACACGATTAAATAAATTGGAAAGGCCAACAAATATTTGAAAACGCAAATTAGACTTTGAGAAGCAAGTTTAGATTTTTACGAGAACTATTTAAAATATGCAAATTTTCTAAGGAGCATATTCGAGTGTTTTATTATAAAATTCAGACTAGGCACATGCCGTCCAAAGCCTTTAAACGAGTTTCGTCTGGATAAATGGTGAAAGAATTTACAGAAAGACTAAAAATATAAGAGTCAAATTGTAAGAATTCAGGAAAGAAACGAGTACAAGTAGAATGTAGATTTACCTTAATTCTATTTGGGGAATGCTTGAGTGACATCTATTCCATGGACTGAGTTTATTTTAGCTTGCGTAGATAAATGCCAATGCTTTTAAGTACATCAAATCGAATCGTCTAAAATGTAAACAAAAGGACTGGCAATTCCAGTTGCATTCCAAACATACTGTTGACGCAATGCTTGCTTAATTTACTTTAAATTTGTAATTTCAAAATTTTATCGAAATTAAAGTTGTCGATTATGCTATAAAAAGAATGTGCAATTTTATTGGAGTACTATAAAAATGTCGTTAAGCTCAAATAACTATAGGTGGCTGTTCGCCGGAATTTATCTCTTATTCTACGTATTGTTGCTGCGTAAAAAATATGATAAATTTTTCTGTGAATTCATAGACTTCAATCATGTTGATCCTTTATTTATTTTTTTATTTTGAAAAGAATATTTAAAAAAGTTAAAAACTTAAGTATATTGATTCAAAGACTTATCATACCAGTTATTTCTCTAATTTGACCACTATCATTGTCAATTTAGTCCTTTTAAGTACAGTTAGTTTCTACATCTTTCTAGATTTTGTATATGTTACCCTCCTTGCCGAGGCAAAATGTTTTTTTTTTGTAGTTAATATCAAAAAATAATGGTTATAACAAATAATCAATATAAACATTCTATTTCATTTCCTTATCATAAACATATATATAACATGTGTATTGAACTAAAGTGTAAATTGAATTGAAATCGTGTGAAACCGGGCTTGAAGTTCAATTTCATCTAATCAACTGAGACTGCGTGCACTCAACCAATGGTTTCCTCATTGAAGTTCTGAAACTGTCTGCATTACAATACAGTCCAATATTAATGCGTTTTGCTTACATACTAAATAAACGAGATATCTTAAATAACGCGCTGCTTTGCATTCATAAAAACTATAGTCTTCGCCGCATTATAACAGTATGTTTTTCAATGCCTGTCTCATTAAAATGAAAATTCTTTTTAGGGCTATTTACTTTTGAATTATATTCGCATGGGTACACTATTTCTTTCGAGAAATACGCATGTGTCTTAAGATTATAATTTGAACCATCAAGATCAATAAACCCAGTGTTGTCTTAAATCGTGATGTTACATCAATTGGAAGCAAGTCATATGTCGCCAAATCGGGAAATGGACATCCAATTTGAATTATGTTTACCTTCTTGAGTCACATTCACATCGCGCATCTGTAGAAAATTTCGTTAGAAAGCACAGCTTCGAATACGCAGTTCCTCTAACTCGCTATTCTCTCTCGTTTCGAACTTAAATGATTAGGAGAGAATTTGCTTTGACGTGACGAAAAATTTTCCCCACATGCTTCATAGGTCCCTGCTATATGTGTGCTCCAAACTCCACTTTTTAGGTCTATATCATGGTAATAATTGAAAATTGTTTTATAAAACTGGACGATTTTGCCAGAGCGATTGAGAAGTTACATAGCGCCATATCGCCTTTTAAGAAAGCAGTTTTTAAAAATACTAAGTTGTGGTTTGAGATATTGATTTCGTTGTTATGAAATGAGTTGCGATTGAGAAGTCTTCTTACGGTTCATGGACTTGGGATGGAGTTTAAATGGTTCGAATTCCTTATTGTTCCACTGTGGGTGGAATTAGGTGAATTTTAATGTTGACGTAATAGCGTGTGTGTGGATTCTGCGTTGCCGATTAGAATTTAGCAGGCAAATAAGTATGAACGTGTTTATAAGAGCATGGCAGAAAATTCTTCATAGATCAATTTGGCAAAAATTGATGAACATTTTGATTTGGAAAATTGTTGTGCTCTTGATGACTGCGCATTTATCAAACATTTTGCTAATCCACCATAAATTGTTTAGGTTTTTTTGATTCAAACTTAATTGGGGACTGAATGGGGACCCTCCGCCTATACAAGGTCAGTTTTTATCAATGCTAAAAGTTAGCTCGTGTACTTTTGACAGTTTGGTTCTATATCATGAAGTATATAAGCGTGTAAATCATTCACGATCAGCCCCACTACCTACTCCATTGTGTGATATTGATATTAATTTATTCACAACATTAAAAAGTTGCTCATATATGTGCTAATTGTGCCAGAAGTGCAGATTTTTGGAAGTTGACAAAATTTTATGGAAGCAGTAAAGAGATCTAATTGAAAATTCTAAATACAATCTCACTGAGCACAAACTGAACATCGATTGTCTGAGTAAGCGAACAGTGACGTCAACGAAGACTTTACAAATGTTGCAGGGCTGCAGCCAAAAAATTCACAATCACTGTCTCTCGCACCCCGGAAAACACCGCAAGATTCTACTTCCAAAATGATGACTTGAAGTATAATACGCCATGTTGGCTTGTCGATGTTTTTCATCATTACAAATTCCTTTTACCTGTGTTGCTGTACCACATGTATCCATTCATTGCTGCTAATGGTAGCTATTTCAGGCAAAAATTGTGAAATTATTGCCACCTCAATTTCCGATATCCCATCATACTTAAATAAATAAGTATTGGGGGTTTGTGACAAAATTCACTAGATTGATTAGACCTAATAATCAATTTTCAATCATGGAGCGTCTTCTTAATTTTCACGTAAATTAATTATGCACAATAAATTAAAACTATAATGTTTACCATATTTATGAAGCATTGTGCAGAATTGACTCCTTCAAATTCTCGAAACATCTGGTCTATATAATATACTCATTACAAGTATTGATTTGCAGATTGACATTGTTTATAGGTTGATATGGCTGATGGAAATGTAATAACGTTCGATTCTGTATGTGGTGAGGAATTGCCAGTTGATTACAACTCTCCATTTCGTGTCAAAGTGCATGGGAAGTGAGTGTAGAGATCTAATTAATAATATAGTTTTTAGTTGTTTTCTCCAGAAACATGTGGATTCTGGAATTTTGTGGACATATTCTTATTTACCGTGTTTATTGCTTCCATATTGCAAATAAAGTTGTTATTTAGCAACAGTTAAAACCAATCGATCCATATTTGCAAATGTGGCGATTATGAATTGGTTATGAATCTGCATATGAAAGTCAGTGATAGCTGTACATGAAGTCAGTTGACAGGAAGAGAAAATCAAAAGGTTAAAAGAAATATATTTGCATTGTTCAAAGCTCATACACAATTCTTTTGAACTGGTAATATTCTTCCATCCGACTTTCAGCCAATCTTTTTCCTTTCACTCCACCAATTTGTGGCTCACCATTTTAAGCTTCAGGCATTCGTAGTGCTTGAAGACTGAATTTTTCTTCTCCATTGGAAGCATTTGTGCAGTAGCTACCTGTCTAGCGTTTTGCTCCACATTTCAGCTATGTAACAGTCTCCTAGAATTAGAGTAATGCACTGTTCGTAATGCTACTTTATGTGCCATAGGACATTCTGCAGTCTACGCATAACCATCAAGACATTTAGGTTTATTTAGAAACCCAACTAAATAACTGTGAGAGCAAACCAACTTTTGACAAAAAGAAAGAAGAGCAGAATGCACTTCTCTATGAACTTTACATCAACAACCTACTCAGGAGTTGTGTTAATTGCACAAATGTTTTCGACGGAATGTGATTGTCGAATATGCGTCATACAACATTATAAAAAATTAACTTAAGTAGTCTACCTAAGATCTTATACTTATATCGCATTTTTGAAGAAATTTGATTTCTGCTGTTCCTTTCTAAATACTTCTAAATGAACAGTGGTTGCAACATTACAATATTCCCTTGCAAATGCGACTGAATTAGATTAAAGCATTAATATTGAAAGCTTGAAACTGCAAAAATTTCGACGAGACTTATGCGATGTCAAAATAGGGGAAACATGTTACACCATTATAAATTGCAAAATCATTTAATTTACATATTATATGTTGAAATAGTACATTTTAAAGCAGTGAAATGGCCTCGAAACCAACGAGGCGCATTTTGTAGCATATGCAGTATTTTATCGCTACTTGCTTATTTAAGTATAATGACACGTGAAAAATACGAAATTGCTTAAAATCACCAAAATTATTATGCTATAAATCATTATTTTATAAGCAGGATTTTGTGACGATAGTCGAAGTTAGAAAGCGTCCATACAAAATCGGTAGATTTGCCATATTTATCATAGCATACAGCTGTGAGTGAACTTCTAAGCAAGTGAAAATGCCAATACTTCAGTGTGATTTCAGACGGAATATTTTCTAATAACACGTCATTAAATCTATACTGGAACAACTTTAAATACCTATTGGTTCGAACGTTTGGTTTTTGAACAGGACTTCTGTTGTTGACACGGTTGCATGTATTTAATAGTCTTCGCCTTCAAATGCTGATAATTTAAAAGAGCACTAACGTAATGGTAAATACATTGTGTTCATTTAAGTAGACATTTATTATGTGGTGACTTTGATTCAAGATGCCTTTTAAGTGTTTTAAATGCGTTAGGAAGAGAGTAAAAAATTGATGCATCTTCTTCAGTAGGAGAGGTGATAGTGGTCAAATTAGAGAAATAACTGGTATGATAAGTCTTTGAATCAATATACTTAAGTTTTTAACTTTTTTAAATATTCTTTTCAAAATAAAAAAATAAATAAAGGATCAACATGATTGAAGTCTATGAATTCACAGAAAAATTTATCATATTTTTTACGCAGCAACAATACGTAGAATAAGAGATAAATTCCGGCGAACAGCCACCTATAGTTATTTGAGCTTAACGACATTTTTATAGTACTCCAATAAAATTGCACATTCTTTTTATAGCATAATCGACAACTTTAATTTCGATAAAATTTTGAAATTACAAATTTAAAGTAAATTAAGCAAGCATTGCGTCAACAGTATGTTTGGAATGCAACTGGAATTGCCAGTCCTTTTGTTTACATTTTAGACGATTCGATTTGATGTACTTAAAAGCATTGGCATTTATCTACGCAAGCTAAAATAAACTCAGTCCATGGAATAGATGTCACTCAAGCATTCCCCAAATAGAATTAAGGTAAATCTACATTCTACTTGTACTCGTTTCTTTCCTGAATTCTTACAATTTGACTCTTATATTTTTAGTCTTTCTGTAAATTCTTTCACCATTTATCCAGACGAAACTCGTTTAAAGGCTTTGGACGGCATGTGCCTAGTCTGAATTTTATAATAAAACACTCGAATATGCTCCTTAGAAAATTTGCATATTTTAAATAGTTCTCGTAAAAATCTAAACTTGCTTCTCAAAGTCTAATTTGCGTTTTCAAATATTTGTTGGCCTTTCCAATTTATTTAATCGTGTAAATGAATTTGCCAAGTGCCCTTTGTTTCATGAAACATTTTTTGTGGTTATTTGGAAAAACAACTCTCAATTTCAAAACGCTATAATCGAATTCTAATAGGTTTGGTAAGTAAGTAATATTAATTTTCCCATTAGATTATTTACGACGTTGGTGGGCCCAAATAGTTATCAGTGATTTCTGACGTATTTTCTATGTTAGCACGTTTAAGCATCAGTGTCGGTTCATGATTTTTATCAA
Organism: Hymenolepis microstoma; assembly: GCA_000469805.3. Lineage (NCBI taxonomy): Eukaryota > Metazoa > Platyhelminthes > Cestoda > Cyclophyllidea > Hymenolepididae > Hymenolepis > Hymenolepis microstoma. The sequence goes on along the minus strand of LR215993.1, from coordinate 2,995,139 downwards.
TTGATGGCAAAGTCATAGAGTTAGTTTTCCAACTTAGTCAGTTATATTTAAATCGATATTAAATGTCAGAATTTACAATAGATTGTGACTACATGTTAGGATCTGCAACAAGTGACTTTACAAATCATTTGCTTGGTTTATGAATAGAAAATTTGTTCATATTTCTAGTTAATAATGACGACCAATACCCAAATAGAGTCTTGAATTTGTTCAAGCATCAATTGACATAGACAAGGATAAGAAAAGTTTCTGTTAAATAGATACAGTTAGAAAAATCAGTTAACTATGAGTACATGAATCAAAATTATCTCTCAATGCAAAACACGTTGATTCGAAATACGCGTGAGAATGCAGTTAGTAAATATGTTTAAAAATCCATAAAATCTTTTGTAGTGAGAACAATCATTCAATTGAAATGTAGTTTATTCAGCGGCCAAGTATTCTCAAGACTGTACTCCCTAAATTACATCGATGTTTTCTGACTTCAATTATCATCACAAAATTGTGTTTCCAAACTGATGACTTGAAGTATAATATGCTAATTGGGCTTACCAGTGTTTCTAAAATAACAATTTCAAATTACTTCTGTAATTATATTTCACCATCCCATAAATCGATGCATCTTTTAGCTATTTCATGCCATAAGATGGTGAAGTTTGAATTATTTTTGCATTTTTCGTATTCCACTACATTTAATTGAGCAAGTGGCGATAGTATGCTTCATATGCCACAGGATGATCATCTTTAATCTGATAAATCATTTGCATAATTTTGGGTTTCGACGCCATTTCACGGCTTCAAACATTTACTATTTCAACTTATAAAATGTAAATTAAATGCATATTCAAATGAGAAATTTCTCAAATTATTTTTTTATAGTGGAGCCGAATCATTTACATTGTGTATTGATTGTACGTTTTTCAGACATGGATTAAGTGCACATGACATAAATCCCGTTGAGATATTTACACTTACAAACTTTAGGTATCTATTGCTTCAATTCAGTCCAGTAGCAATAGGTACTTAGCATTTACAAAACAATATCGAAATTTTGCAGTTATTTATCATTCTGGAATATTTGAGATGTTACAGCAGCAATCACAATTCTTCAAAAGTTCAACACCTTGCTAAGTCGTCGATATAATTTCGGAGGTGCAGCCATGACATTTATTGGCTGCCAAATAAACTAGCATTAAATTGAATGATGGTTCTCACTGCGTAATATTTGACGGATTTTAGAACATTTCTGATTAATCGCATTCTCGTGCATATTTCGAATCTACATTTCTTGCGTTGAGAGATAGTTTCCATTCCACAATATTTTTGAATGGCCATTGATCAAAGTTTTGTATTAACTGTAAATAATTGAACACTAATGTCACAGAAGGAAGAGAGTGATGAAGAAGATCGCTAATAATATGTGCTTTATATTGCAGAGCAAAACTTGTCTGAGCTTGCAAAGCGGAAGCGTCAAAGCAGGTATCTTCGAATATGGAAAATAACCTGCCTATGTTTTACTAATTTGAGGTAAAACATTTAGCGGATATTGATGTGGTGACTACAAATCATAATCATTAGAATACTGCATCATGTGCACTTTGGTGAACAAGTAGGTACTCATTCAACAACATAAGATGCAATTGGAGCAGTCAAGTGTGCATTTTGATGATATTAGTGCATTTTGTGAACTTTGGCTAAAAGTAATATGGCAGATAACATTTTAACAGAATTGAGAGTCACGCAAGTGGATTTATAAAGTGCCTAGTTATATTCGTGGAGTATAATGTTTTACAGTGAGTAAATTGAATTAGTCGATGAGAGGAGGAGGTCTTTTGACGACATACATATCAAATCATTTTTCAAGCGTACATTTTGGAAGACTAATTTTGTAGATAGCTATGAAGTGGAGCTTGTTTAGCGCAATTGGTTTGAATAGGTTGCAAATAAAATTTTAACTCAGGTGAGAATTCTATCATATGGAACAGGTAAACATCAGCCACCTGTAACAATGCGCTCTATGGTAAAAGAGCAGGTAAAATGGATTTAATGGAATCGATAGTTTTATTATTGAAAAATAAGTTTTAAATAATTCAAACTGATCTACTTGTGGCCACTTCCCTACCTAACTATCTGCACGAACTCAAATACGACATAAGTATCCCACTATAATTAGTATTATTTAAGTTTAGAATTAATGGAGTTTCATGGATTGAAAATGAAAAGGAATAGATTGTTTAACGATCCACGATTTATAACCAAGATATACCAAATATTGAACATGGCACACATTTATGCAATAATTCATCGTTTCGAAATTACACCACATTTTATTTTAATCGATAAAAAACTACCATAAACAAAAGTGGGTTGTGTCAGATAAAAGTAACTTAAAGGCTCTGCACGCCCTAATTAAGTGTCAATAACTTTTATTAAGTTTGAGATGTTGCCACTTGAATATCTTAAAGTGGTAGATGGGCATAGATGAGTTCACAAAGATCGAGCTAATCTTGAAAGTCTTCTCCCATTTCTTGACTGCTTAGAAGTGCATCAAAATGACTATGCTATGTTGTCAAGGCGAATACAAACTCCTCGATGAAAGCAGCGGAAAAGTCTAAAAATCGAACACTAACAAGCAGTTAGAAAGGAATTCCTCGCTTCATTGAAATGAGACATGAATTGAAAAGCACAGACCATTAATTTGACAAAGGCATTAGCGAGTAGGGATGCAGTCGAAAACATTGTTTAAAATACCTCACTTATGAAAAGGAATTAAAAAAGATATATTTACCTATTGCTTTAAATATTATAAAATTCACTGCTTTCGAAAACTTCGACAAGTGATAGGTAGGCATTAATGGCAAATACATTAATAATAAACAGCCTTAGCAGTATTTCACTTTTAATTTGAGCAAAGTGAAACCCTTTGCATTTTTGTGTTGAGCATACTAAACATTCTGCTCTTCTAGGCACTACCTTCTAATTGCGTTGGTATAAATTGCAGCCAAATGAAATGAAGGCTGTAGGCAGGAAAATATAACAACGAAATGCCCAGGTTTTAGCATGCCTCAAAATTATGCCTTACAAATCCTAAACTTGAATTCTAAGTTCTAAAATATTTCAATAATGACATATTTCTCCACAATACCTTTTAGAAATTATTTGAATTTCATGTCAGTATGGAATGAATTTATTTTCTCTTTTCTTCTACTTTGTTTAAATTCAGCATTACCTCCATGATTCGCTTCTGATATCCACTAGTAACGACTGTTGAGATAAAGATGACCAATGCTATACATTGACACCTTCATAAGATCGGAAGCAGAAAATACGGAGAAGAATATACGTCTCGTCAACGTAAACTCTCACATAGTCATTCATGGAAGATATATTAATACTAAAACAGCGTAAAAAATACCTTCGCAATGAAAGTCATGAATAGCATGCATGAATAGTGCCATGCATATTAAACTGTGTTAACATATATGGCAGCCAAAAAAATTAAGGCTGCCTGCACGAAAATATATGCACACTCCTGAAGTTGCTCTCACTACTCAAAATTATGCCTACGAAATTCTAAACTTGAACCTCAATACTCTATATCTGTTATTCACTATTCTATTCGTTTTGTCTCTAGCGACTGTGTTAAAGCGTTTGCAATGTCCAGTTAATGCTTACTTTTTAAAGCTTCTATTAGTAAAGTGAGAAGGGTCTTAAAATCAAAGTTTCCAAGTCAAATTCTACTTATAGGAGTAGGTAATATCAATATCCAAATAGCATACACTTCATCCACTGTGTAGAGTTTATCTCAATTTAACTCATTGCTCCTGTCCTACTGTATGACGCTCGCGGAAAATATATCAGTCGCATCGATGATAACTTTCAACAAACTGCACAAATGACAATAAATGCGTATAATTTCAAGAATTGAACGTACTTGTAAGTTTCTCTCACCATTTGCATTGTTCTATGATAAAATCATGAAAATTTTAATTATTTTTTGTGTGTTTAACTTCACAAAATAATGGTAATAACAAATAATAAACATGATAAATTTATTTATTTTCTTATAATTAACATATATATATATATATATATATATATATATATATACATACGTACATACATATATATAGAACTAAAGTTTAAATTGGCTTGGAATCATGTGAAAATAAGCATTTAAATAGCATGTGATGAGATATCATTAAATTATACGGCAACAGCATTAACAATCGAGTGCTCTTCAGAGTACGTATGAATGTATGTATGTGTGTATGCACGACACAAACTGCTAGCGGTCTCTAATTGGTCAAAGAAAAGGCTACATATATGTGCCACATTGTACTTAGCGAAAATGCATTTCGCACAAAATTGTTAGTAATTCCAGCTTTATATTTGCCAATATTCTCGAAATCTTCTCAATTCGAAAGCCACCATGCTTGATCTATTTAAGGACTATTTAGCAGAAGCATTCCCTGCAGAGATTAAACAAAATGGTGTCCAAATTGAAGGCAACCTGATTGTAGCTTTACCAGTCAGCGTACTTGGCATATTATTGAGTTTATTTCAGTGGGTTTACAATGATGAAATAACATTCTAAGGCAATTAGTTCATTTCAGTTCTCGTATTTAGTTTTCAAATAAAAGTACAGATTACTTACCCAACCGCCAAATATTGTACCTTCCATTGTTTTGGGGCAGATTTGAGTGCAGTTAGTCGAAATGCCCAAACCTTAAAATATTGACTTTTGCATTAATCTCTAAAGATAAATATCAAAAGAAAATCATGGTGGTAATGCTGACTTCAAGCAAAGTAGAAGAAAAGAGGAAATAATTTCAATCCATACTAATATAAAATTCACATAATTTCTCAGAAGCATTAAAGGGGTAAATATCATTGGCGAAATATTCTTCAATCGTACTTCAAAATCATATCGAAAATGGTAGATTAGAAATCAATTGTAAACTGAATGTCTGTACTCAAAGGTCATACCCTCGCATAATTAGAGTTGAATTCAAAATAAGAGACGAATATATTTCCTCATACTCCTTACAGTAAGATAGGATCTATGGGTTGAAGCAAAACAAACTTTGCACAATGAATGAAGTGTATGCCCACTTTAAAATGCATGTTATTTGAGCATTCATACTACTTACTTATTTAGACCATTCCCACTTTGCCGATGAAAAATCTAATAAAATAAGATTTAAATGGACATTCCAAGCTCTATTTACAGTAATTAAAGCTAAAATGAATAGAATTATTTTCATAGATGTTTGAACATGCAGATTTCTTGAGATCATCATAGCTCACCGAACATTTGCTTCAATTTCGGACATTTAAAAACACTTGGAAGAAGTAATTTTTTGTTTAAAATGTTATATTAAATCATTCTTTTAAAGAAGCGGCCTAATTGAGAAAATTTATAAGAGTATCTTCAGAATAATATCTTTTAAATGGGAATTTGAAAATTCTACCTTCATTAAAATGCATCTTCCCTAAGCGTGGATATTACTTACTCATTCGAGTATAGTTTAATTTTTTAATTTAGATTTAAGAGAATTCAATTTTTGCACAATATTGTGGCCAATTCCAGCATTTTATTTACAAACGTCCGTGACAAAAGCTCTTCAAAGTTACAGACTATTTAATTACACAAATATTATCAATTTTCAATGGTGACATTTTCGAAAAAGTGAAGTGCATCTTTAAAATTTAAATGTGCTTCCGATTCTGTCAATTTACTTCAGAAATTCAAACACAGGAGAATATTAATTGAGGTTCATTTTAGAATACATAATGTGCTTAAGCATGTCAAAATTTGATATTAAATGAATGGATCAGTCTGTCAAATTAGGATCTTTCGGACGTTGGCATAAGGAGTGGTGCTAGTAAATGGAAAGAATTTTTGCGATGAGCAAGTTTTTACATACTCATTCACTGAAAATATAACCCAAACAAGATTTTAAGTTAAAATTATGTTTATGGCGAAATTTCGGTTTAAAAATAACAGTTGTACAACCAATATATCGACAGCGAAACTGACCTCTTATTGAAGTTCAAATAAGCAGCTGCGAAACTGAAGTTTATTGATTAAAGTTCTTGAAGTTTTGGGAATTAAATATCTGGCGTGCCGTTTTCCCTTTGTTAGTTATAGTGAACATAATCAAATACCTCGCAAACGTTCCCAAACTTCTATGAGACGGCGTAGTGAATTACTTCAATTACTAATGAACAGAAAGGTTTCCAATTATGAAACTTTGATGAAAACCATCAATAAATAGAGAAATAGCCTTTGGAAGTACGAACAACGCTCTTTTCAATATCAAGGCTTTAATTGACTCCCTTTCGTCTTCAGCAGAAGCATATATAAGGTGTATCGTTTACCGCATCACACATTCATCCATCCATGCATAAAACTAATCGCTACTCAGTCATCCTCTCCTTGCGTCCGGTCCGCCTGCCCCGCCAACCACCTGGGGCGGTCTGATTGGCCAAAAAACGTTAACAAGGCTCCGAGATCTTCATTGGCTGTTCCTACTGCCTGAATACGTTGTTAAACTTCTCGAGCGCCATAGTTTACATCGATTTTAAATCTACCTCCTCCAAGGAGACATTTATAATCATTTCTAGTGATCATGGTATTACGTGATTCTTCCATTAGAGCTACAGTTCTATTGAGAAGATTGTCAAAATGGAAAGCTGTCTGATCTCCTCTACAACATGCAGTAGCTAGCTATAAGGAACAAAGACAATATTAGTTCAATTATATATTTTATAATAAGATATTGTCAATGTGCCTTACCGTTAAATGTGAAGTAATAGGATTGGCCAAAAGGGTTTTGCCAGTGTTTGTTTGGCCTTTAAAGCAAAGAGTATTCATCTTTTATCCATAATATTAATGATGTCTGTCAACAACTCCTTAATTCTGATACCATTTTGATTGAGCAAGATCATTAACCAATTGGTGCCAAATTTCAGGTCCTTATTGTCTATTTTAGTTCAGCCAAGTATCCTCAAGTCTGCACTCCCGAAATTACCTTGATGTTTTCCGACTTCAATTATCATCACACAATCGTGTTTCCAAAATGATGACTTGAAGTATACTGTGCTAATTGGGCGTGCCAATGTTTCTAAAATAACAATTTTATATTACTCCTGTAATTGCATTTCACCATCCCATAAATCGATGCAACTTTTAGCTATTTCATGCAATAAGATGGTGAAGTTTGAATTATTTTTGCATTTTTTGTATTCCATTATACTTAATTGAACAAGTAGCGATAGTTTGCTCCATATGTCACAGAATGATCATCTTTAATTTGATAAACTAGTTACCTAATGTTAGTGTCGACGCCATTTCACGGCCTCAAATATTTACTATTTCAACATGTAAAATGTAAATTAAATACATACAGATAACGCAGATAACTGTCCCAGATAACGTATAATTCAACACTACCTATGAATTCTGCTCACCAAAATAACTCAGAAAATAAAAACACTAAGATGTACGGAGTCGTTAATTTACTTAAATCTATCACAGCAGCATTTATCAATCAAACCGTTGTATCGATTTAAGTCAAAATGCAGTATAATGATTAGACTAGCATCAAGCAAGGCAATCGTCAACAATGAGCTATGCTTATCGACCTTCACTGCACATACGAAATGATGATTTATCAAAAAATATCGTCCATGTTGAAGAGTTAATTTGTATAATTGACGTGTCATGAATCGTTCTACAATTTGAATAAGATGAGTGTATCTTAGTTGTTTTTCTATTAAGGTTATGTTATAGAGCAGTCATACGAAATACTTGTATCAATATTGTTACAATACAAATATTATTCTACAATAGTTAATACATTGTTGTTGATGTTTTTATTAATCTGATGCCTTCTCTTTGAAATTTACACTCTTTGAAAGTGCCCTATTTAATGATACTTCTCTAGAACTGACCAACGAGTCCACCTATCTTGGAGTGACTTTTAAAACAAAACTAGCACAATACTAACATTGTCAAAGTAGCAGAACGCGCCACCAATAGACTGAACATACTGAAATGCCTCGCCAGTAGCTCATGAGGCAAATCACACTCAACCCTAAACACCACTTACAATGTGTTTATTCAACCGATAATGCTTTATATAATATATGCATTTTCCAATTATTATTCTACAATAATTACTATATTTTGATGATTTTTATTGATTCGATGCCTTCTTTTTGAAATTTACATCCTTTAAAAGTGCCCTACTTAAGAAAACTTTTCTAGAACAGACCAAGGAGTCCACCTATCTCGAAGTGACGTTTTGACACAAAACTAGCACAATACTTACATTGCCAAAATATCAGAACGAGTCACCAATAGACTGAACGTACTGAAGTGCAGGTAGCCTATGGGGCAGTGCACGCTCAACCCTAAACATCACTTACAAGATGTTTGTTCAATCGATAATGCTGTATTGATGTGGGACACTCGTTACAGCCTCTGAGAAGATTCTCAAACCACTCGAGAAGACGCACAACCAGGCATTACGGCTAATTAATAGAGGGATAGAATTGACATCCATAGACGCAATGCTCCTGGTCACAGGGAACAGTAAAATACGTTCATCTGTCGAAGAGAAGGTCTTGACCATGTATGAGAAACTATTGCACATTCTTACTGACACATTCTGGAGCAGTTATGAAAATAGACCAAGGCACTTTAAAGCTCAAGTTGGCCTAATACAGAAAGCAATAGAGCTGAAGAAAAGATTACAAACACCTGACAAACGAGAAAGCCTCTCTTTATGCCAAAACCCATTAGCGGATCGCGAAGTTCAATTTTCGCAACGTTATGCTCACTTGGTGAAATAGATCTTCAGTCTAAAGCCTTACTTTCAGTTGGCTGCAAAAGTTGTAATTTTTAGCTGGAGTCAGAAAGCTCTACCAAGTTGTCAGAAATATTGTCAGTACCAGTGTGAATTATGAATAAATAATCCATAAAGATGTTCGGTGTGTTAAGTGCGTCAAAGGATTTAAGTCCAATTGAATAATAAATGCTTTTCAATAAATATATTTTTATTGAGAAACTTAGAAAATTCATTGAAATACTTTTAATACAGCTTTTAACATCAACAGATCGATAGGTTAAAAGAATCTTCGTAAAAACATTATGTTTTGACAAAATTTATACAATACCTGAATTATTACGCAATGTTTTTATTGAATTGATATATCCAGATTGAGGTGTGCCCTTGGCGACGTCTACTCATACGGCAATGAGATGACATTCGAAGTATCCACTTGCACTTTACAAATGCACATGCGTGTCAATTCTTGATTAAGGTGATTTGACATTTCCTGCAAATTGTGAATTTTAAACTTTTCCCATTAACCAAATCTTTAATCACAAATGGTACATGTTTGAAAACATTTTCAAGAAGTTAAATATACTCGAATCGATTTCTTATCTGGAAGTATTTCCTAAAATGTGAAATAGCATTTGCCTTGAGATCCACCAATTTTCAATTTTATTAAACATTATTAATTTGATTACATTCAACTGACAAATATCTGGAAGAAAGTCACTTCGGGACTTTGCATTCAAAAAGCAATAATTAGAAGTTATCATTATTACTTCGAATACATTCAGCGGGTAGATATTTGATAGAAACAGCATTGAGTGAGTAGTTATCGAATGTGTAAATCTAATTTAATATTTGTAAATTGCTTAGAGACCATATCCGGTATCTTCGTCTTGGAATATATTACGATTACGACTACGATCTTACAGTTATTAATAAATTACTCTAATACATTTTTATCATAAGACGAGCGTGTCATTAGGAGAAGAAGTGTGAAAATGGATTGTTTCCATTTTCTTCTTGTAACGTTGTGAAAATTTCCAATACAAAACCCAAGAATAGATCAATAAGAAGGGGTTCAAAATAATTGTATTTGCAAAACCTTGTGCAATATAATGAATGCAACAAAATTTTCCACTTCAGTTGTCATCTTGTGTTCTAATGGTTCAGGAGGGAAAATTTTTTGTTACAAATTAATGCCATCATTGACGCGCTTGACCTTGAAATTCATCACATCAAAGTGGTTTCATTTCACTGGCACGCTGTCTCATTGCATAAGACCAGGTATTCATTGAACTTATCTTACGCGTCAACATATTAAGATGAATAAAAGCACATTACTCTATCAGTTCAATCAACATAGGAAATCTATTGACGAAGTGGCATCGAGAAGAGAGAAGGGGATTAATTTGCTATGCACAATTAAATGTCTGTCTTTACAGCAAAACATGCTAACCCCTTCATCACAAATTTTATGTTCTATTTATCTTAAAACATTCAACATCTCAAATTAGCTACGCTGCGTTCTGTTCACTAATTTTCAAGTCGGCAAGATAAGAGCAAACGTCTTGTCGTTACGTGATTAAATAGGTCTAATATCCTTGCATCGTTTTATGTTTTAGTAAAATGAACTGATCAAAATATAGCGTAAGAATTTGCAAAACAATGAAAAAGACTGGCATTTTGGGAAAACCATTAACAAGGAGGTAAAGATTAATCTTCCGCAAAATTTCAAATAGAGATTATAGGAGGATGAAACGCGTGTCGTAATTCTTATTTGACTGCATCGGTAAAATAGTATTAAAATCCGAACTCTAATTGATGTTTATAATAAATCGATGAGAAATTTACGTTTTTAGGTACCATTTAGCAAACATGCTGGCATAACTTTGTGCAATTTTTAAAGTGAAGAAAGTTATCAAAAATGATGAAACGATAACCCATAAATTCTATCAATTGAAAATGTTTTCATTAGACTGGGTAAATATTTTCACAGAAGTGAGTACAAGGTCTTCCGTAGTAACCCCTCCTGCAAGACAATAAATCAACACTGTTGTTTTCAGACAATGTCAACATGCAGTAGCACAGCCATCATTTGTCATTTGACCATGTATGCGAAACTACTGAACATTCCTAGTGACACATTCTGGAGCAGTTATGAAAATAGACCAAGGCACTTTAAAGCTCAAGTTGGCCTAATACGGAAAGCAAGAGAGCTGAAGAAAAGATTACAAACAACTAACAAACGAGAAAGCCTCTCTTTATGCCAAAACCCATTAGCGGATCACGAAATTCAATTTCGCATCCAACTTTTTGGCAATTCCATGAAAGTAGACACCCACCTGATCTAATACGATTATTGGGCCTTAAGAAAAATAATGTCAACTATCCTGCAGATCAATAGCTTCAAGTCTTCAGTGAAGGTTCATACGTGGGAAAACAAGCAAACTTTGGTGCAGTAGTTTACTCTGAACTATTTAATTTCTTCACAGCAGCGGAACAATTAGATCTGCATTCGAAGGTGTAATAGAGGCATTAAAATAGCCTTTGGTCAATTGTGCTGCCGAGATACTAAATTCACCAACGTGGTAATACTTTCGGACTCAGTCAGCAATACAGTCAGTTGGAGGCAGAGAACCATCAAAAACAGCTGAGTTTCACAAAGGCAAACATCTCTATCAGCTACCCTAAGAACAAAACAAAACAATAGTTCTTTAATTAATCCCTGGACACTTTGGCATTAACGACAATGAGCGCGCCGGCACACTTGCTAAGAAGGAGACTAAAATTTAGCATGCTTTAGACCGGCCAATATCTTACTACACAATGAAGACCTTAACCAGACGAGAATTCAAGACTCTAAGAAGCGACAAGCTGAATGTCCGAACAAAATTGAAGCAGTGGATAGTAGCACTCTCCAACATAGCCTGTCAAGAGGCTTTATTTTGACCAGACCGTTAAGTGGAAAGGTCTATTTGGAACGCAAACGTTTAGCCTCATTTAAAAAACACTGCCAATAATGATATGGTTTAGCTATTGGCGAACGAATATATATCAAAATAGAGTTTGCGTGCGCATTTTGGAATCAACATTTCACAGATGGATATGAGTTATAAGTGGTTCATGGTTAGCTATTTCCATTAAGAAAACATGGCCTACTAAAGTGGAAAAAAAATTTTAACGTCAGTGCGACTTCAAAAATATAGATTTATTTTAGTATGCTATAAAGAGATATGGTGGAATAGAAATCGACAGATAGAACAGACCTAGCAAAAGCACTTCTTTCAGTTATGAAAAACAATTGTTAACGGTGCCGAAACCTAGAGAGATAGCGTTTCTTGAATGCATCGTAAATTGTTATTCAGCGACGGATATGTCGAGATATTTGACTATCGGGCGGTTTAATTATACAAATTTGGTTTGCGTAGAAGATTATTATTACTTATTAAGAAATCATTTGAAACTTGAAAGCTATATTCTATTACCTAATTCTAAAGACTTTAATTGATTGAATCAAACGTGGAGTGTGAGCTTTGCAACACACACTCGAAATCACTAAACTCAATAAAATCAGTGGCTGAAAACCCCTAAAATCAACACTGACACAAAGATTAGTATGGTAAAACATTTTAGACAGATCTTTAACTATCATTCTGCTACCAACGTTACCGTTTTTGATCTAACATAAATTGCAACCACGCAGTTCAAAAACAAGATCCCAGTCTATTCACAAAGTTCAGTTGAAATGTGTTTGTGGTGGAAATTCCATATGAATTCGTGAAAAGACACGTTGGTTGTTCTTTTCCAACCACATTGAATGCTTTTACAGACGAAAGAGTGTATTACTGAATAAAATAAAAAGGCGCGATTTTTTTTTGAAAATCATAATCCTAAAGATGAATTCCATTTCAATAATTATTTAAGCATCATTGCTCATTCCATGTGTGCATTTCAATAAAGGCACGCACAAAAAACAAATAAAAATTGCAGTTTCTTAAGAAAACATACTTTTCTGGTGCATTTTTCATTGGTTTCTAATAAATTTGTGAACTAATTCAATTATCTGGTTTTATTAATCATGCATGCATATATGAATGCTAAATTTAACAGGTTCTCGGAAAAATTAAATTTTTATCTGTCCTGACTAGAATTTGCGTTATGTTCCATACAGTGAACGCTTGCATGCCAATCAATAATCTTAGTCATGAGCGCGTACGATTCTTACTGAAGAACATTGTGAAATTAGATTTTACATGACTTAAAGAAGTATTTTAACAACATCATGAGTATAGGGTATAACCACATCAACAGACTCAAATATTCAAGATCCTGCCATCGATTTGCAATTCACTATACAACTTAAAATATTAAGATCAATTTTAATGATTATTTGTGCATAAAACCTAGGTGATATTACAATCCTAGAAGCAGATAACAAATAAAATCATGAAATATCGACTTTACTTCCAGCGATTGAAGTTTCTTATGCAGATGAATAAGACGAAATTAGAAATGATTTAGGAAACTCACATCACGTGAACGTGGCAATGACGACACCAATAAGTGCTCAAAATGCGATCGGTGAGAAAAGCAATCTGAAATATGCGGATATATCGAAAGCTTGTAAGAAGAGGTTATCATGAGGCATGCCATAAAAGCAATCAAAAAGGATATAAAATGAAGCTTACCTTGTCAAACATAAATTCATCGATTTATTAACAAATATGAGGTTCATAGCACCGTGTACATTATACCGTATAGTTGAAATAATTGAGCTAAGTAAGTAATGCATTTCTAAATGTGTGTAAAAAGGATGGACTTAATTGATTGCCATTGTGGACTCATTTACATGAGCCAACCATGACTTAATTAGACCAAATAAATGAAAGATTTCTTGCGGCACATATTAATAATTCTAACCTTCAGTATTATTAAAACCGTATAGAATCTCAGGAATTTAAACAGATTGCGACTGCCGATTATGATCTATATAAACTGATATTATATAATATTTGCGTGGATCCCGGATGGTAAATTTATGAGCCACAATGTATATAGGCTCAATAAATAACGGTGTCCGATTTACAAGTAGTATATATTTTTAATCATGAGCTCAATTTGACGAAATTTTCTACTGTATATCTAACCTATTCGAAATTTGAAGTCGATGTTTTGTTCATTCCTTTATCGAATATAATTGCATTTGAAGGAGAGACATTTCAAACGTTCAGAAAATACGGGGTAGTTTTACTTAAATAATAATTTCCCTGAAACACTCTGACTTTCGAAAATAATGTAATTGGCTCTGTGGCACTGGTCGTGTTCAATTTTGATTTAAATTTTGGAGTCGAAATCTAGAATCTTCATTAACGTGTTTTATCTCCTTATTGAATTAGACTTTTTAATATTAATATTTGCCAATAGATGTCATAATAAGTCAATATCGCGAAAATTGTAGGTGGTGAAATTTTTTTTCTATTCAATTTGTCCATTTTTTTATTTTCTATCATATTATATCAATTTCAATAACACTGATTTATTTGCAAGGCCTGCTTTGAGACCTTGTATTTAAAGTGCAAAAAACGATTCCAAATAATAGCTACACCAACATCGACTATAATTCAATACGAACATTGATATTACTTACTTACTAAAACCTTTTAAATTGGATTCCGGTTTTTTTAATTGAAAATTTTTTCAACAATTAGAATATAAACGTATGAAGGAACGAAGGATTTATTAAATTCATTTACATGGTTAATGAAAAAGCTAACGATTATTGCGAAAAAAACATAAGACATTGACTTGCAAGTTTAGATTTGTTGTGCGAAAGATTGTGATATGCAAATATTTTCCTCCTGAAAACACAATTTTATTTGACTGTCCATTATAACAAAATCTTTAAAGTTGGAATCAGATGAAACATTAATTAGACAAATTATGAAAAATATCTATTAACTCTATCCCTCGTTCACGTTGTGAAGACATTTTACTACCACTTTTGTCAACCAAAGCAAAGCGAGGCTTCATGCTGCGAATTTATGTTTTTGAAATTGATGTCATCATTTTATCTCAAAATTGTGCGAACAAAATGTAAAGGCGTTGTTTGTGTTTGACAATATATAAGACAAACAGATTTATTTATCAAAGTAATGAGCTTAAACATCATTTAACAGCTCGATATTTTAAATATTTACTCGGATAATAAAAAATCCCGTTAATTTAGAAAGGTAAAGTCCAATTTAACTTAAATAAGTAGGTACTATCAGTGTTCGAGTTAATTTCATTCTACTGTTGGTAAAGTCTTAAGCAAAGTTTAAAATAATCTTTAATATGAAGAAAAATTTTTACAACCAAAAAATTGAATATATAAATTTAAGTTTACAAATAATGAAAATGAAGATGGTACCACTCGAATCTATTTTATCCTATCTGTTAGGCCTACGCCCACACTTACTATATCTTGTTTGAGCTTTGATATTACTTACTTATTTAAGTAGAATTAGGTTTGACATTAAAATTTTAGAGAAAGTACTCTTTTACTGATTGATACACTAAAAATATCAAGCTCGAAATAAAGTTTGCAAGCTCTTATGCGTGATCACTCAATCTACAAATATAAGAATATTAACTAGCACAAATAGTGTATTGAGCTCCAAGTTTACATTTTGTGGGTACAATTTTGAGGATTAATCACATTGTGACCTAAATTAGATTTTCTTGAGTGCAGCCTTTGCTTTGGCTGCCAAATGTGCAAGAAATATAAGTGGTAACGAGTGTCAATTATGATGTTGACATTGTCGAAGAGAATCTATTGATCACTTCGGGTTTTCTGAAATCGAGTGATCAAATAAGCCATTTTTGCGATTGACCATGCATATCAATTAGTCAGCAGTCTTTACAATCAAGATTAAATGACTTTTTGCGATTTTTGATTCCCTGACGTAGTGACTTCTTTTTTGATTGAGATATAAATAAATACTTTTGCAAAGTCTTTTCATGGATGCCATCCAAAAACTTAAAAAAAACACTAAATCAACACTAAAACACTAAAAAACACTTAAAAAACACTAAAATTAATATGAAATGACTATTACATTCATTTAATGAGATTATCTCAAAACACTTAACTACCTCGCTTTTTTGTCGGAAAAAGAAATAAATAAAATTAAATAATGCATATTTAACACACTTTGGGGAACAATTATTATACTGATTTAAAGCCAATATTAATTCCAAGTTAAATTTTCTTCAAATATTACATCTGTTAATTATTTCTAATTATAAAAATTATCGATATTTATTATAAATGCATCTCAAAGCGTTTCACATTTATATTAGTTTATACTACGTGGTAGAAATTTAAACTTTTCAAAAAAGCTCTCAGAGCATATAAAATTAAATTGAAATTTCAGCCATGCGTACGTGATAAGAAATGTAAGTTAATATTGGATATATATTATCAATTAAAGTCAATAGCGTGAAGCGAATGTTTTTTATTTTGTATCATGGAGTTCTTTGGAAATCTAATGGCATTCAACAACATCTTGAAAATGTAGTTTAATCTTAAAATTGTGTATATTGTTTGTTAAATTCGAAAGATTATTCAAAATTCAAATTTTAATTCAAAGATGTAGTTTGAACAAGATCACAAACATTATAGTTTATAACTGCTTTGCCGTTATCAGTAGACTATCATTCTAAACTGTAAGTATTTATTAGTTAAATAAAATTTTAAAACATGCTTATCTTTGCAGTGTCTCCCATGTCAAGTTTTTGGGTTTACGACATTTTGGTCAATTGCAATGCAATCGATTCCAAGACAATGGGTGCTTCAGTTATCGGCTTCCATGCCTACCGCCTGAATTTCAATTAAAAAAAATAAAGAACCGTCAAATATTTGAATTCCACAGGTATTTCAAGAAAGACAGGCTCAACTTATAAAGTGAACCCAGCTCGGTATTTTTGTAATTTGTGAAAACGTAGTTGAATTGATTCGTCCTATCTGCCAAATTTGTTGAGTAGGAAAGTTGTTGACCAATTTACACCTTACCTTATCTCAATTCCTACAGTTAGTACTTCGTACGATTCAAACTAGATTTTTTTGTCATAGTTGACAGCCAATTAAATTGTGGCGCTTGATTATTTTTTGCATATCCCAAAGTTTTGCTCTGAAAAATATAAATTTCCAACTCAATATGTTATTTGTGTTTGCTAATATGCGTTAGCTTCTTCAAATTCCTTGATCAAGTAATTGAAGTAATCATATCCTTTGTACATCCCGAAATCTTTTATTTTATTATAGGGTTAAACTCTTAAAGTCGAAACGCCAAAATTAAATTCTAAATTAATGAGTAAATAAGTAGTATCAATGCTTATACCAGATTATTTTCGATTTTGGTGGAGCCAGATGTCACCATTGTTTATAATACTAATTTAAAGGATTTGTCATATGTTCGCACGTTTCAGCGTCAATGATGGCTCCTGATTATTTGTTTATTGAGTGCAAGGACCACAAGTTTGTCCTTCAACTAAGTCAGTATTATTATCAAATCGTATAGAATCTCAGGAATTTGAGTAGATTGCAACTGCCGATTATGATCTATATCAACTGCCTTTATATACTATTTGCGTGAATCCTGGATGATAATTTTATGAGCCATGACATTGTGGCACTGGTCGTGTACAATTTTGATTTAAATCTGATTGATATGTCCTTACAAATTGCATTTCCTGACAGACATGTACTTATTATTTTGGCGATTCATAGGTCTATATGTGAAAGTTCTATTCAGTTATATCTTTCCTAATACCTCTGATTGAAAATAATAGCCATTGAAAGGAATCAGCAAGCTTTTGAAAATTAGACAGGTCTGTCAATTCTACCTCTAATTTCAAGAATTGATTTTATGTTCAATACCTATTAACTCGCTGCTGGCATATTAGACCTCACTCGAATACAGTCTAAGCAAATTCTTGGGAGAAGTTAGCTCATTGAGTTAGTTAAGTAGAGTTCAAATTAGATTAAGTTGACAAAGATTGCTTTACTTTTCAATATTTCTACTTTTCGGATCTCGTTGATTATTTCACAAGAGAATTAATTTTCAATCTGCGTAGGTGCATTTGGTCATTTGGATCATTTAGATTGGTTTCTGGACCAAGCTGTGGTGAGAAGAATTTGGCCAAAACCTCCCACTTGTTCAAAACAGTAAGAAGAATGTATAAAGGAAACGTTGAATATCTGCGGCAGGAAAAGATACCTAAATTCAGAAATCAGAAGAGTGAAAACTAAGCTTTGATAAGTTCAGTTATACCAGATAAATCATACCCACTATCAGAAATCGGCCAAACTCCGCAACCGTATTCCTTTGCGAACACCCCCTGAATGATTAGTAAAGCAATGATAATATTAGAAATTTTCATTCCACTTCACTAAATTTTTTTATTCCAGTATGTTTTTATTCGCAATATAATATTAATTTCAACACGAATACATTGGTGCAGATTTTGGCTATTTCACTCAATTAAATTTTAAATTGTGTGTTCATGTTCAACTCCGATATTCAATTCTACTTAAATAAGTAAGTAGCAATTTTATGTTGTATTTACTGTTGGATGGACATCATAACTAAATTTAATGTTCTAATATCAAGGCTTAACGAAAAGCACATACTGTAATATTTAAGATAATAAAAATTAATCTATGGAATTATTTATATTTAATGCATGAAACGGTAAAATATGAATAGTTTTTTGCGATTAGATTCATCTCTGCCAATAATGCAACTAAATGGCATAAAATACAAATGAAATGATTTTGATATGAACAAATTATTCATTTTGCACAATTACAAATTGTAAATGTTCATATTAAAGTCGAGGTTTCGTATTCGGAAATTATGACGGCAAATTGAACGTTTCATTCAATATATTTGCAATATCGAACTTTTATCGATTAAGCTTCCTAACTAAGCCTGACTGTACTCAAAACCTCAGTGGCAGAATTCTTCTAGTTCGTAAGACTCCCCAAAATTAGCAAATTTATTGCAAAGCTAAGAAGAGACAGAGGTATTCAGAGGTCGCGTTTACTCTGGATATAAATGGCATGGAGTGTAACAAGGGAGGAAGCTTAGTCATTCAACACGACGAATTAGGTAAAACGAACAAAGAATTTTGATTGGCCGTTGACTGTGCGTCCTCGCACTCAATTCGGTAGCGAAGTTGAACGGACGCACCTTCAAGTCACGCAATGCGATCATGCGATGACGTGTCCCACAAACTCTAATTAAATAGACATTTATATGTATCATCGCTCATGGAAGGCCATTGCTTTTACTGCCTAAATATGCAAAAGTGATTAATATTTCTAAAATGAACCCTCAAATCAATAATGTGTTTCATGAGGGATGATATAAATACTTGTCTATTTAATTAGACTTAGAAACCGAAACTTACTGAATGAACGAGTTGATTTTTCAAGATGTGTAAAGTGTACTAGGTGTGGTTATGGAGAGGTAAGATAACATCTTTTGAGGGCATAAAACGAATTTATCAGTAGATTTCATGAAAAAAAATATTTGTAAAGAAGATTACTATTTTGTGCTCTTTAGTTCATATAAGATCGTTGAAGAATCAATTTCAAACTTCTATTAAAAATATACTTGCCACTTAATCACTTAAGCAGATTTCATTAATTCACGGTTAATTTTAATTGAAAAATCATACATTCATTGCTTGCAAATGAAAATGATTAATTATGAAAAGATGGAATAGCCTCGTTTGAGAGCATAAAACAGACTATATATCATATTGTACTTCAAGTCAATATTCTGGATGCACAATTTTGTGATGATGACCGAAGTCAGATATCGTCGATATAATTTCGGAGGTGCAGACATGACATTAATTGGCTGCCATATAAACTAATCTTAGATTGAATGGTGGTTCTCACTGCATAATATCTGACATACTTTAGAACATTTTTGACTAATCGCATTCGCATGCATATTTCGAATTAACATTTCTTGCGTTAAGAGATGAGAAAGATCATTAATGATATGTGCTTTATGTTGCAGAGCACAACTCGTCTGAGCATGCAAAGCGGAAGCACAAAGCAAGTATCTTCGAACGTGGAAGTGTTAAAACTCTCTGTCTGCATTTCCAAATGTGAATATCATGCAACAGTGCTGTAACACACATCAAAGCAAAAATATACAGAATATTTTTGTATCTGGAAATAGAAACAAAATCGAGTGACGTATGGGTGCTTAAATGCAATTATAAAGCCAATATATTCATATAATGTGTTAGAACATTGAAAAAACCAATTCATATTGTACTGCATGCCATTATTTTGTAAACACAATTGTGTAGTGATGTCCGAAGTTCGAACGGTTTGGCCGTAATATCTGGAGGGCAGCCTTGAAATTAATAGGCTGCTGAATAGCTGATAAAATGTTGACAGGAGGTTTTCACTCAACAAAATAGATTAATTTAAAGATATTTTTTCTAACTGTGTTTGGTTATATTACCATTAATGAAGAGTACTATCTTTTCTACATGGCACTTTTTTAGTTGTTTCACAGATGTGTAGGATTAAATTGGAATGCCCTTCCTTCATTTATTATAATTTTTAGATAATTTGTCTTTGTTTTACCATTTTGAGGTCAAAAATTTAGCGAATTTTGATGTGGTGATTACAAAGCACAATCATTTGAGTACTGCATCATGTGCACCTTGGTGAACAGATAGGTACTCATTCAACAACATACGATGCAATTGGAACAGTCAAGTGTTAAATCTCAGTAATCTTAATGTGGTCGACTCAATATAGAACCGTGAGATCGAATTGTCAACAATTCTCTCTTGCTTGTAGGTAGATATCGTCAATATAATTTCAAAGGTGCAGACATGACATCAATTGGCAGCCAAATAAACTAATATTAAATTTAATGATAGTTCCCACTGCATAATATTTGACGGATTCCAGAACATTTCTGAATAATCGCATTATCGTGTATATTTCGAATCTACATTTATTGCATTGAGAGATAATTTCGATTCCACAAAACGTTTTAATGGCCATTGATGGTTTTATACATTCTAACTGCAAATAAATGAACTCCGATGTCACACAAAGAAGGGGGTGATAAGAAAGATCATGAATGGTATGTGCTTTATGTTGCAGAGCACAACTCGTCTAATCTTGCAAGTCGGAAGCGTCAAAGCAAGTATATTCGAATATGGAAGATGACCTACCTTTGTCTTACTAGTTTAAGGTAAAAAATTTAGCGGATATTGATGTGGTAATTACAAAACACAATCATTTGAGCACTGCATCATGTGCACTTTGGTGAACAGGTAGGTACTCATTTAACAACATACGATGCAATTGGAACAGTCAAGTGTGCAATCTCAGTAATATTAATGTGGTCAACTCAATAAAGAACTGAGAAATCGATTTGTAAATACTTATCTTCGCTTGTCTCTGAAACGATAAATAAATTAAAAGTAAAATTGATGCAGGTAAATACAGATGGAAGTTCCATATTGTAAATTTGGTTGCTAGCACCCTTAACTCATCTTTCTTGACAAATATCATGACAGACACGAAATGGCGTGATAACCGTGACTCTCGTTCAAAAATTAACGCAATCCACCTGTCGTTCTTCTTGTAGCAATTTTAATTTCATGAATTGGAAGCATGAAGAGAATCTACTAGGAATTCAAGTTGCTTTCCAAATGTTGGCCTAATTCATCAAGTCTTTGCAAAGTTTATTTCAAGTCGAGTGAGGTTGAAGTCAGATGGCCTTAAAATGGCCACATTTTAGGTGATTCTAAGGCACAGACCATTAATTAGGCAAAGGCATTAGCAAGTTGAGATGCAGACGAATGCATTGTTTAAAATACCTCGTTTATGTAAAAGTATTTAAAAAAAGATGTATTTACCTATTGCTTCAAATATTATAAAATCCACCGCTCTCGAAAACTTCGCCATTTGGTAGGTAGGCATTAATGGCAAATAAATTAATATTTAAGCAGCTTTAAAAGTATTCCGCTTTTACTTTGGGCAACTAGAATACCTTAGCAATTAGTGCCATGCATATTAAATTGTGTTAATGCATATGGCAGCCAAACAAAATTAAGGCTGCTTGCACGAAAATATATAAACATTTCTCTAGAGAGGCTTACATTCCTCAAAATAATGCCTACGAACTTATAAAATTGAACCCCAATAAGCTACTCATGTTATTCATTATTCTATTCGTTTGTAATGTTCATTTAATGCTCACTTTATTAATGCTTCCATTAGTAAAGTGAGAAGGGTCTTAAAATCTAAGTTTCCAAGCCAAATTGTACTTATTTGAGTAAGTAATATCAATGTTCAAATAGCATGCATTTCAATGTGGCCATACACTTCATTCACTGTGTTAAGTTTATTTAATTTTAACTCATTGTCTCTGTCCTATCGTATGACGTTCGCGGAAAATATATCAGTCGCACTAATGAAAAATTTAAACAAACTGCAAAACTGACAATAAAACCACAAATAAATGCCAAGAATTGAACGTACTTGTAAGCTTTCTCTCAATTTTGCATCCTTCTATGATAATATCATGCAAATTTTACTTATTTTTGGGTAGTTAATATCACTATATAATGATAATCATAAATAATCAAAAAATAAAAATTTTATTTTTTTCTTATTATTAATGGATATTTTGAACCAAAGTTTAAATTGGCTTGATATCATGTGAAAATAACCGTTTGAATAACGTGTGGTCGGATGCCATTAAATTATACGGCAACAGCTTTAACAATCGAGATGCTCTTCGAAGTATGTATGAATGTGTGTATGTGTGTATGCACGGGACAAATTGCTAACGGTCTCATACTGCTCAAAGTAAAACGCTACATATACGAGCTACATTTTACTTAGTGAATATGCATTTTGCACAAAATCGTTAGTAATTCCTGCTTTATATTTGCCAATATTCTCTAAATCTGCTCAATTCAAATGTTACCATGCTTGATCTATTTAAGGACTATTTAGGAGAAGCTGTTTCACCAGAGATTAAACAAAATGGCGTCCAAATTGAAGGCGAAATGATTGAAAATTTACCAGTCAGCTTACTTGGAATATAAGTGAGGTTATATCAGTGGGTTAACAATAATGAAAAAAACATTCTTAAGCAATTATTTCATTACAGTTCTCGTTATCATCCACATTGTCAAGTAATAATCTGCTCAATCGAAATGTTCGTGTAAGGCAATCGCTAAGTTTTCTAATAAAGATACGGATTGCTTCCTAACAGCCAAAAAATGTACCTTCCATTGCTCTCTGGTAGATTTGAGTGCAATTAGTTGAAATGCTCAAATCTTAAAATATTGATCGTTGCTTTTGTCTCTAGCATTAATCTCTAAAGATATGCAACTTCGTCGGGCATTCTAAGTCTCCCACAATGCACATCACTATGATATCTATTTTGTGGATTAAAACAAATTGATCAAAATGGAAAAATTTATTGCACAAAACTGGTAGTCATATGCTACAGTAATTCCTGGTGACAGGGAGCCACCAAGTCTCAAAGATGTCATGGTTAATACAAGCCTGGGTCATTCAATTCTCCACGAGCTCTTATGTGACACAAACCCAATTACATTATTTTCGAATGTGGGACAACTTAACATCAGAGTCTTTAGTGAATGCAGACTGTTTTATAGAAATTGTGTTTCGCAATAATCTCTAATGTTATCATTGTTCTTAATATCCCTAAAGAGTGATCTATGATGCATCTTCGAATGTTTTGTTTTAAAATTCAGACTAGGCGCATGCCGTCTAAAACCTTTAAACGAGTTTCGTCCGGGTAAAGGGTGAAAGAATTTACAGAAAGGCTAGAAATATCAGAGTCAAATTGTTAGAATTCAGGAAAGAACCGAGTACTGGTAGAATGTAGAGTTACCTTGATTCTATTTGAGTAATGCTAGAGATACATCACTTCCACGCGAATTTTTTTTGACTGGGGTAGATAAATGCCAATGCATTCTAGTTCATCAATTCGAATCGTCTAAAATGTAAACAAAAAGAGTAATAATTCCAGTTGAATTCCAAACATACTGTTGACGCTATGCTTCCTTAATTTACTTTAAATTAGTTTTTTTTAAATTTTTTATCGAATTTAACGTTGTTGATTATGCTATCAAAAGAATGTGCAATTTGATCAGAGTACCTTAGAAATGTTGTTTGGCTCAAATAACTTTAGGCAGCTATTCGCCGGAATTTTTCTCTTATTCTACGTCATAGACTTCAGACATATTGATTTTTTATTTATGTGTTTATTTTGGAAATTATATTGAAACAAGCTCAAAACTTAATGTCAAACGCCTACTATTTAATTTTCTGTCAAAAATTGCAATGACATATAAAATAACCTCGAAATGACATCCACACAACCTCAAATGCATTCGATTGCACATTTTCTTGATGCATTTGGCAGTCAAAGCAAATTAAGGCTGCAGAATGGAAAATATGAATCAGAGTGCCCAGGGAGATAATGTACCCTAAAAGAGTGCTAACAAAATAATAGACTTGATCCTCATTGCACTATTTGTGCTTGTCAACATTCATATCTACGATTTATTGACTATGAAAATGCAAAGTCCATTTGGTGCTCTGTATACTAATATTACAATCAATACGGAATGAATTCCTTAAAGATTTGAAAGTCAAAATCAAATTCTACGTGAATGAATAGATAATATCAATGAATTAATGAATTCAGAGGCATTGACGACAATAAGTTGAACCAGCGTTTTTCAAAGACATTTTCCTGAAACTTTATTAAAAAATTTTTTACATTAGCTCGTGTGTCGGAAAGAATGACTAAAAGTAAAATTCTAACGTAGTGTTCTTAGTGTTCGTTAATGTTTAAAATGAAAGCATATCTATTAGTCAATTTAGGATGACCTCAAGAAATCTGCATGCACATACATCCAAGGGAATAATTATTTTATACTTAATACTGATTGCTTGTCATAACTGATTCGATTGATCAATTGATCATTTGATTTATCAATTCAGTAGTGAACATTCCCATACATTTATTAAAATACAAGGCTATTTCGAAACTGAACTGTTAATGCAATTTCTTAAAAGTAGTATCTACGAACATCTAAACTGCTTCAACGACTTCACTGTGGTCAAACAACAATCATAATATATTTAGATTTAAATCTGCATTTGTACGCAGCATTCAAATTATGTAGCCAAAAAATGGAGCATTCAGTTTGTCATTAACAAAATAAGTTTTTATTACAACACACGTGGACACTTTATCATCTTCAGTGTATCCCATTACTGGACATATCACATCATCGTTTAATTAACAGCCAAGCATCTTCTTTTGGCCAATTTCGTTAAACTAACAGTTAAGTTTGCTTGAGCAGTTTCCACAAATTTACTCAACATGCTTTATGTATTTTTGCCATTATTGTCTCAGTACATGTTCATTACACTGCTGACGAATTTATTGCCTCAAACAGCAACACGGAGCTTAATGTCCTTCATTGAGATGGTAACAAGGAGAAGATGGTCTGGAGAATGGATTTATGTGACTTTTTAGCAGAGATTGATTAACAACACTTTTCTCAATGATTGCGAATTCGCTTACTTGACTGCACATATTTTGAATGTCTGCTGTCAATTCCTTCCACACTCTCGATCAATATCACGTCACTTTCCTGGCCCGCAATTAACTAACCGTTGAGAAGGCAACTTCACATGCTATTAGTGAACCATAAAAGGAATTGTCATTTTGACATTTGCCAAGAGTTTTACCAACTTTATTATTAATTTATTATGTTATATATGTGATCAAGCGTACTTCTCATAGTAAATGCGTTTCAAGCTAAATAGATTATAGAATTCTTAAAAATAGGACCAATATTGAGAAAACTATCTGTTGAAATACCCTCTGATTAAGATACTGCGAGCAAACGAATCGAGATTTCGCGGTCAGTTTAAAAAAAATGCGTTTAAATACTCAAGGGGGTACAATATATTTGCATTGTTCAATACTCATACACAATCCTTTTGAACTAGTAATGTTCCTCATTTCGATCTTCAGCCAATTTTCTTCCTTTTGTTTCACAAATTCGTAACCCTCCATTAAATGTTTCAGGCATTCGTTGAGCTTAAAGACTTAGTTAATCTTCTCCATTGACAGCACTTGTGCAGTAGCTACCTCTCTAGCCTTTTGCCCCATATTTTAGCTACCTAACTGCATCTAAGATTTGGATTAATGCACTGTTCGTGCTATAGAACATTCTGCATTGTGTGCATAACCACTAAGACATTTAGGTTTATTTAGAAGCCCAACTAAATAACCCTGAGAGCAAACCAACTTTTAACATAACGAAAGAAGAGCGTAATGAATTCAACTAAGAACTTTACATCAACAACCCTCTCAGGAGTTGTGTTGATTGCACAAATTTTTTGGAGAGAATGTGATTGTCGAATATGCGTTACATTACATTTTAAAAAAAATTAACTGAAGTAGTCTACCTAAGATCTTACACTTATGACGCACTATTGCAAAAATGTGATTTCTGACGTCACTTCCTAAATACTCCAAGATGAAAGTGATTGCAACATTACAATATTCCATTGCAAATGCTAGACGTCTATTGCGACTTAATTAGATTAAAGAATTAATATAGAAAGCTTAAAACTGCAAACATTTAGACGGGAATTATGTGATGTCAAAATTGGGAAACATGTTGCACAATTATAAAATTGCAAAATCAGTTAATTTACATTTTATAAGTTGAAATAGTACATTTATAAACAATGAAATGTCCTCAAAACCAACGGAGTGCATTCTGTAGCATGTAGAGTATTCTATCGCTATTTGAAATAGCGAAAATTTAGAGAGATTTAAGGTAGCTGGAATTACAATTACATGAGTAACATGAATTAATTATAACAAAATAGTGGCAAGACTAAAGATAATATTATACTTTATAAGCACGATTTTTGACGACAGTCGAAGTTAGATACCGTCCATATAATACCGTTTAATTGGCCATACTTCATCCAAGCATACAGCTCTGAGTGAACTTCTAAGCACATGGGAATGCCAATACTTCAGTCTGATTTCAGTCGAAATATTTCCTAATAAAACGTCATCAAATCTAAACTGGAACACCTTTAAATACCTATTGGTTCGAAGGTTTGATTTTTGAACAGGACTTATTTTTTGACACGGTTAAATTTATTTAATGGTCTTCGCCTGCAAATGCTGGTAGTTTAGAAGACCACAAACGTAATGGTAAATACATTGTGTTCATTTAAGTAGACATTTCTTATGTGGTGACTTTGATTCTAGATGATTCTTCAGTGTTTTAGATGCTTCGAGAACAGAGAAAGAGAGTGATGCATTTTCTTTACTAGGAGAGGTGTGCAGGCTAATCTGTTAGTTGGTTAGTTAATTAGTTGGTTAGTATGAGATGAATGATCGTTACCTTCGGCAATGAAAAGGAAAGTATAGTGCTTTGCTTTCACAATTTTTTCTATTGAAATCGATAAAAATTCCAACAGGGACCCCAACTTTCATAGACAAAGTTGAGAGAATTTCTGTGAGATAAAAGTACAAACAAAATCTGGTATACTCTCGTGGCACACGAATAATCTTGTGCCTACACGACCTGAATTCCAGTTTTCACTGCATTATTTGAAATTGGTAATTTGGCATTTTTAACAGCCTTACTGAAAGCAGTTAGTTTAAAGTCCAAAATATGTTAAAAATACTGAAAATAAAGTCGTTAGACCAATATAAGCTTAACTTATTCAAATTTCACTCCAATTTTACTTTATTTATTAATTAGGTATTTCATTTTGAATATTCTTCATTCCAATGGTTTGACCGGACAGGTTACAGACAACGTAGAGTCTACGTATTCGGTTGATGAGATGGGACGATAGCAGAATCCATAGAGAAACCTGGGGCGGGGGTTTGAATATTCTGAAGAATTAAAGTTGAAAGCGACGCCTCTTACAGCGTATGACTTAATATTAAATAATGGTATTCCCAGCAAGAGTTGCATTTGTGAAGTGCAGTAACAATAGTTTGCAGATAATGATCATGGAATTTAAAAATTCGAAAGTTAATCTTATTTATAACTCAAAGAAATAATTATATTGTAAAAGAACTTGAAGTCTAATACCTCAGTGGCACCAAATAATGGATAAGGACGTTTGAACACCTTTTCCTGTTAAAAAGTAAGAAGATCGTGAAAAAG
This sequence comes from Hymenolepis microstoma, assembly GCA_000469805.3. Classification (NCBI taxonomy): domain Eukaryota; kingdom Metazoa; phylum Platyhelminthes; class Cestoda; order Cyclophyllidea; family Hymenolepididae; genus Hymenolepis; species Hymenolepis microstoma. Next base: position 2,966,988 of record LR215993.1, on the reverse strand, counting down.
CCTACTTTATATAAAAAAGTATATACATATATAACGTCAGTTAAATTTTGTTCTTAATCGCCTTATATTTTCTTTTATTATATTAGCCAGTCAGTAGTCTGTATTTTTTCAATCAAGCTTGAATGTCAATTTGTAATTTGTGATCTCTTGACGTATGGATAACGGTTTTAAGAACATTGCGATGGCATAGATTTTGAAGTAACCCTTTACATTGTCTCAATAATGTTGAAGCTGTTGTTTGGCACACTTTACTCAAGCACTCTGTAAAAGCTACATTCATTTAAGTTGGCAAAATTTAATGTCAACGAGATTGTTTTGATTGAGATTATTTTCAGAGGTGACAATTATTTGTATATGAATACAAGTGTTCTTAATGCATGCATTCGTAGAAAACTAGATAGTTCTGGCAGTTCAGAAACTGGGGATGCAAATACAGCTAATACATTATTAATTTGGAAATTGTGATGATTTCTGCTCACCGCATACGAAGTTGAGCAAATTCACTAGGCAGAAGATGTCCGACCTTACTTATCTCGGACAATAACCAAATCAGCAACCATCAGGTGTTGCAAACTCTGACGATGATACATGTTTCTTTACAAGTTTCAAGAGGATTTTCAAAATATAGAAGCTGTCAAATTTTAAATGGTAATAATGTGAAGTGGAAGTATATTCAATGTGGCATTTGTGTCATTTACGGAACAAAACTTAATTAGGAATAAGGTTGAAGTTTAACGGTCGAGTGGTGCATTATTCCAGACATTGACACTTCAGAAAATAGGACTATGCGTGGCATTGAAATATCTTTTGGAAAAGACCTACCCAATTGAGCATGTTGCAGTGAGAGAGTGGAACGGGTATTTTTCAAGTGATAAGATCGTTCAAATTGCTTGAAAATTGCAAGATTCGAAAACAAATATACGTGTGATTTCGCATTTTAAGCAATTTCTACCAATTTATCTTTAGCCCATTTCTTCTAGGAATTTCCTACAGTGTTTGACAACGTATTTCTTTCATTTGCATTGTCAACATGTTTCGTGTCAATTTGCTAGGTGCCTTAAGTATGCAGGTAACCAGAGGTCAGCATGATTCCATGTGAAGCATAAAGGAATCAATTTGGCATTTCCAGATACAATTATTTGAAATACAACCAGGTTGTCGATTGCCTGGTAGGTTACACGATGCTTTATACCCAGATGTTAAAAATAGATAGACATTCACAAGTAGTTTGTTAAATGCAATTGGATTTATCGCTTACAAATGAAAAATGTCTGCGTTGGAAAATGTTGAAGTTTTATGTTGAAAAGGAGTTAAATACTCACTAAATTCTGCTTACAAATGTTCAACTGATCAGCAAGTATATAAGTCTGTTAATACGGTAACCAGGTATTTGATGAATGGAACTCGTTTTGCTGCTGGATAAAGGAGTCCGAAAAGTTCCACAACAACTTTAAAAACGCTTTAAGAATACCCGATTGAAAGATTTCGGTAAGCATAATAATTATGTTAAAATAGAGCTCTCAAGAAAATTTGAATATCATAATTTCATATTACTCAATAATACCACAATCATGTGTGCTGTTGTAATTGAATTTTAGTCAATACCTTACCATAATATTTTGCCACAAAATTTTTCACATTGGAAAGTGTTACAAAGACTTCTGCTGAGGCCTGATTTGAATGAGTCAATTTCATATTTCCACATTTTTTGTCCTCATGTTTCAGAAGGCCTTTTATTGAATATATGTTTAATATACAACAAAGATTTATAATATATACAACGATTTAGCTATCAAAGGTGACAATTTTCTAATGAATAATAAGGATTGGTATTTATTTATCATGTATTCGTTATTGTCATGAGTGCTATCGCTGAAATTAGCTCCATGGAAAGCACTTTGCCTTGTATTTAAGATCAAACAAATTTCGATGGCATCGATAGGTTGAAATATAAAATAAAACTGCAGTTCCATTTTAAATACGAACCAATGACACTATTGTGTGAGATTTGAAATTGATAAAGTAGTCATATCAAAGTGAGGAATTTTGGATTAAATATGTGTTAGTTACATTATGGATTCCGCTTTTTTGAAAAAAATTATCTCTATTATATAATCGGCTTCTTGATAGTTACTGTTAGTCCTTTAATTGACTTCGGGCTTCACGGAAGCGGGAACATTGAAGTGACAAAAAATTGAGAGGAGGAACAAAGGTGAGATTCGCAGCTGTAAAAGAGACAGACATAGAAGTTGAGAAAAAGGAAAGATGAATGCTGTGAAGGCGGTTTATTATGACATACAGTTGAGTTAGTGAATTTTGTAGTCTGAAGTCAACTGAAGGATTAAAGGTTTTTTTGCCGTTTGACTTAAATAGTCTACCTAATATCCTACACTTATATCGCACTTTCGCAGAAATGTGATTTCTGCTGTCACTTCCTAAATACGTCAAGATGAAAAGTGCTTACAAGATTACAGTATTCCATTGCAAATGCTTAATATCTGCTGGGACTAAATTGGATTAAAGCATTAATATTGAAAGGGTTGAAACTGCAAACATTTCGACGAGATTTATGTGATTTCCATTTAGAGGAAAAATGTTACACATAATCATTTAATGATTTTCTTTCACATTTTATTTGATGAAATAGTACATTTTAAAGCCACGAAATGGCCGGCGAACCAACAAAGTGCATTCTGCAGCATGTGCAGCATTCTATCGTTACTTGCTTATTTAAGTATAATGAAATAGGAAAAATGCGAAATGGATTCAAACTTCACTGCCTTGTTGCCTGAAATAGTTACAGTTTGCAGCGATTTAAGGTAGTTGAAAATACAATTACACGGATAACATAAATTAATTATTTTAAAAATATTGACAGGACCAAATAGCATATTATACTTCAAGCTATCATTTTGGGAGCCCAATTTTGTGATGATGATCGTAGTGGGGTAGCGTCGATAGAATTTCTGGGTGCAGACATGACATTAATTGGCTGCCAAATAAACTATTATTAAATTGAATGGTGGTTCTCGCTGCATAACATTTGGCGGAGTTTAGAACATTTTTAACTAGCTGCTTTCTCATACATATTTCAGATCAATATTTCTTGTGTTGTGAGATAATTTCCAATTCACAAATTGAAAGGCTATTGATCAAGGTTAAGCACTTTTGATTGTTTGATTTTGTCTAAATGTAAATAAATGAACTCCGATATCACACAAGGAAGGAGGTAATGAGAAAGATCATGAATGATATATACTTTATGTTGCAGAGCACAACTGGTCTGAGCTCGTCTGTTTACGTTTAGAGTTAATGAACTTTTATTGATTGTAAATGAGAGAGATTAAATTGTTAAACGATCCACAATTTATTAACTAGATATACCAAACCTTGATGATTTCACAATTGCGAGGAAGATCGATTGCCAACGCTCATCATTAAAGGAGGCCTAGTTATTACACCACATTTTACTTTAGCCGATACAACACTATCATTAACAAAAGTGTGTTGTGTCAGATAAAGGTAACTTAGAGGCTTTGCACGCCCTAATTAAGTGTCAATCACTTTCATCAAGTTTGAGATGTTGCCACTTGAACTTCTTTAAGTGGCAGGTGGGCATCGCTGAGTTCACTAAGACTGAACTAATCTCAAAAGCGTTTCCTAAATTCATGTCTACCTAGTAGTGCATTAAAAGTACTATGCTGTCTTGTGAAGACGAATACAAATTCCTCGATGGAAGCAGCGCAAAAGTCTATAAATCTAACGCTAATAAGCAGTTAGAAGGGAGTTCATCATTTTATGGAAATGAGACATGATATGTAAAACACAGACCATTAATTTGGCGAAATCGTAAGCAAGTAGAGATGCAGTCGAATACATGGTTTAAAATACCTCACTTATATAAAGTATTTAAAAATGATGTATTTGCCTATTGCCTTTAATATTATAAATTTCACAGCTTACGGAAACTTCGATAGTAGAAGTTAGGCATTAATGGCAAATATTTTAATATTTAGACAGCCTTAGAAGTGTTCCGCTTTTAATTTGAGCAAATAAAAACCCTTAGCGTTTTATGCCGTCCCTACAAACATTACCTCCTTATTGTGTTAGTATATATTGCAGCTAAATAAAATGAAGGCTGCAGGAAGTTGAAATATAACTAAAGTTCCCGAGGTGCTTGCTTCATAAATATGCTTACGAAAATCTAAACCTGAACCTAAATAAATTAATTTTGTCATTCGTAATTCTATTTTTTTGTCTCTAAAGACCGTGAAAAGCGTTAAAATGTCCAGTTTAAACTTACTTTAATAATGAGAAGGGTCTTATAATCCAAGTTTCCAAGTCAAATTCTACTTAAATAAGTAAGTAATATCAATGTCCAAATATCATGCATTTCAATGTGAGCATACACTTCATTCACGGTGTTAAGTTTATCTCATTTTAACTCATTGCTCATCGCAAACTTTACGATGATCGCGGAAAATATACCAGTCGCATCAATGAAAACTTTTAACAAACTCCACAAATGTCAATAAAACCTCCTATAAATGCGCATAATTTCAAAAATTTAACGTCCTTGTAAGATTCTCTCACATTTTGCATTGCTCTATGATAATATCATACAAATTTTATTTATTTTTTGGGTTGTTAATAATATATTTATGGTATTAATAAAAAATAAATATGGCAAGTCTATTTTATTTTTATATTATTAACAAATATATTGAACCAAATTGCAAACTGACTTGAACTCGTGTGAAACCTGGCTATAACTTCAGCTTCCTAATGATTCATACATTAACAGTGATAGAACATATTTTGATCGAGTAAACTTTATTTTACATACTCCGACGTAAGAAAGTTCTCCGTTTATTCATTGAAATATTATATACACAGAGCTTTAAATGGATATTGCATACACATTCGCAAAATCAATAAAACCAGAGCTAAATACAAATTAACTAGCACAAATAATGAACGAAGGTTCATGTTTACTGTTTATCAGATCACTGTTTAGGGGTATTAAAAACAGCAATAAATTTAGAGAATATTGAGAAACACAATTTCATTCACTGAAGAATATGATGTTAAGTACTCCGAAATTCGACAAAAATGTAATAAGATTTGTGTCAAATATGAGCTTGTGGAAGATTGAATGACCCAAGCTTGTATTAACCAAGACGTCTTCGAGACTTAGTGTCTTTCTGTCACCAAGAATTACTGTTGCATAAGACTACCAATTTCGTGCAAAACACTTTTCCATTTTTGACTATTTTGCTCTAATTTACCAAAAAGACATCAAAGTGATGTGTCTTGTTGAAGGCTACGAATACCTGATGAAGGTGCATATCTTATGAGATTAATGCTAAGGAAAATTGCAAAAGTCAATATTTTAAGGTTTGAGCATTTCGACTAACTGCACACAAATCTGCCCTAAATCAATGGGAGTTACAATATTTGGCTGTAAGGTAAGTAATCTCTACTTTTTTTGGAAACTTAGCAATTGCCTTACATGAACATATCAATTGAGTAGATCATTACTTGACGATGTGGATGAAAACGAGAACAATGTGGCACATATATGTAGCTTTTCATTTGACCAATTAGAGACTGTTAGCAATTTGTGCCGTGCATACACACATTCAAACATTCATACATACTTTGAAGAGCATCTCGGTTGTAAATGCTGTTGCTGTTTAATTTAATGATATATCATCACACGATATTTAATGCTTATTTTCACATGATTTCAAGCCAATTAACATTTTAGTTCTATATATATGTTAATAATAAGAAAATAAAATAAATTTATCAAATTGATTAATTATAATTCCTTTTATTTTGTTATATTACCTACCCAAAGAATAAATAAAATTTGCATGATGTTATCATAGAACAATGTAAATGGTGAGAGAAGCTTACAAGTACATTCAATTTTTGAAATTATACGCATTTATTGGAGGTTTTATTGTCATTTGTGCAGTTTGTTGAAAGCTATCATTGATGCTAGTGATATATTTTCCGCGATCGTCATACATTAGGACAGGGGCAATGAGTTAAAATGAAATAAACTTAACACAGTGAATGAAGTATATGCCACATTGAAATGAATGTTATTTGAACATTGATTTTACTTATACATATAAGTAGAATTTGACTTAGAAACATAGATTTTAAGACCCTTTACAATTTACTGATGGAAGCATTAGTAAAGTACGCTTTAACTGGATATTGCAAACGCTCTAGCACAGTCATTAAAGTCAAAATGATTAAAATAATAAATAACATAATTAAGCATAATTTTGAGGTACGTGAGCACCTCTTGTGAGGGGAGTCTTAGTTTTGCTTGGCTGCTATATATGTTAACACAGTTTGGTATGCATGACACTAATTGCTGAGGTACTCTAGTGGCTCAAAGTAAAAGCGGAATACTACCAAGACTGCTTAAATATTAATATGTTTGTCATTAATGCCTACCTACCACTGAGATTGCACACTTGACTTTTCCTATTGCATCGTATGTTGTTGGATGAGAATCTACTTGTTCACCAAAGTGCACATGAAGCAGTACTCAAATGATTGTGCTTTGTAATCAACACATCAATATCCGCTAAATTTTTCACCTCAAAATAGTAAAACAAGGGCAGTTTATTTTCCATATTCGAAGATACTTGCTTTGACGCTTCCGCCTTGCAAGCTCAGACAAGTTGTGCTCTGCAACATAAAGCACGTATCATTAATGATCTTCCTCATCACTTCCTTCTTTGTGTGACATCGGAGTTCATTTATTTGCAGTTAGATTGAATCATACCCTCAACTTTCTTTCAAACGTGATGTGGAATCGAAATTATCTCACAACGCAAGAAATGTAGATTCGAAATATGCACGAGAATGCGCTTATTCAGATATGTTCTGAAATCCGTCAAATATTACGCAAATATTCAATTTAATATTCGTTTATTTGGCAGCTAATTAATGCCATAGCTGCACCTCCGAAATTATATCGACAATATCTAACTACTGTCATCATCAAAAAATTATGCTTCAAAAATATTGACTTGAAGTTTAATATGCTTTTTAGTCTTGTCAATATTTTTTTAAATAATAAATGTATGTTACCCGTAAAATTTTATTTCCAAAAACCTTAAATCTCTGTAAATTTTGGCTAATTCAAGCAATATGACAGTGAAATCTAAATAATTTTCGAATTTTTCGAATTTCATTATACTTATATGAATGCTCCACATCACATAAATTCTGTTTAAATTTTTACATTGTCAAGCTATCAATATTAATGCGTTAATCCAATTTATTCGCAATAGACCCATATGCAACAATCACATTCTCTCCAAAATATTTGTGCAATCAACACAACTCCTGAGTAGGTGGCAATCTGCTTTTCCTTCGTTTTGTCAAAAGTTTGTTTGCTCTCACAGTTATTTAGTTGGGTTTCTAAATAAATCTTATTGTCTTGGTGGTTATGCGCAGACTGCAGAATGTCCTATGGCACATAGAGTTGCATTAGAACAGTGCAATACTCTAACGCTTGAAGGCTGCTAGGTAGCTAAAATGTAGGACAAAACTATAGACAGGAAGCTGCTGCACAAGTGCTCCCAATGGAGAAGAAATATTCAGTCTTCAAAACCAACGAATGCCTAAAACTTTAAATGGAGAGCCACAAATTGGTGGAGTGAAAGGAAAAAGATTAGCTTAAAATCGGAAGGACGACCGTTGCCAGTTCAACGTATTGTATTGTATTGAACGGCGCAAGTATATTTCTTTTACCCTTTTGATTTTTCCTTCCTGTTAACTGATCTCATGTACAGCTCTCACAAACTTTCATATGCAAATTCACACCAAATTCATAATCGCCTCATTAGCAAATGTGGATGGATACGTTTGACTTGTTTGCTAAATAAATACTTTGTTTGCAATATTGTTGCATAAGTATATATCCACAAAATGCCAAAATCTACATGTTTCTGGAGAAAACAACTAAAATAACCTAGCTTCCTCTTAACTGTAGACTATATGTATCTGATTTATCACTTCCTTAGTTCATAAAAAATTCTTAATGCCATTCGCGAATGGACTCTAATGTATTAAAAAATAGTTTATGCCAACAGACATATATTTGATCTCTATACTCACTTCCCATGCACTTTGACACAAAATGGGCAGTTGCAATCAACTGGCGATTCCCCACCACATACAGAATCGAACGTTATTACATTTTCCATTTTGCTTGCTGTGTGTTTGATTTTTTCTAATTGTAAATAAATGAACTCCGATATCACACAAAGAAGAGGGTGGTGAGAAAGATCATTAATGGCATGTGTTTCATGTTGCAGAGCACAACTCGTCTGAACTAGCAAAGTGAAAGCTTCAAAGAAGGTATCTTTGAATACAGTAGTATTAAAACTCTCTGTCCTTATTTCCGAACGTGACTGGTCAAGCAACAATGCTGTATTATTCTTCTGCACAAAAATATGCTGAATATTTTGTGCATCTGGTAGCAGACAAAATTATGAGTAACGTATGGTGTGCTGAAATGCAATTATTTAGCTAATATATACATATAATATGCTGAAACACTGACAAAAACCAATTCATATTGTACTGCAAGTCATCACATTGTAAGCACAATTGTGTGGTGATGTCCGAAGTTCGAACTCTTCCCCCCTAATTTCTGGAGTGCAGCCTTGTTGAATAGCTAATAAAATGTGACTGGAGTTTCACACTCAACAGAATAACTGTTTCATATTTATCATCTTAATATCTGCTAAAAATGAAATAGTACCTTTTTACTTCTATTTGAAAAATTGCACCTTCAATGACAGTAGGTAAAATATTTCTTCATTTTCAATTGTATAAATGTGGTCTAATGAACTCTACGGAATGGGAAATTGAATTATTTTTCCAGCAGAACTTTTATTTTCACCTCATCATCAAAATTGAACCTTTATTCGTTGAGGCGTCAAATTTGAAGCATGCAATAGAGGACAGAAAAAGGCAGAAATCATGGAGAGCAAACTAGCACCTGCTTCAGTTTCGTTGGCGCTTCAAACCGTTGACAACTTCATTGGCATCGCAATCTAGAATTGACGACAATTATATTTCCTGAGATTAAATTGCAGTTAAAATATTGATCATTGGACATTTGATTTTGTGCTAATTGTAATTTGCAGTAAAATTACAACCCTTCATTAATTATACTAAAGCGTTGAGAGCTTAGAGTTAAAATTGCATTCATGATTTTGGCCTTCTTCTGCAAGTATTGGCGACTTTCACTTCGTTCCGTGCGAGGTTGGAGTCAAATGGACTTAAAATTGCTTTCTTACAAATCAGAATCTACAATTGGCCATTCTTCTGAATGATTAGTGAATTGAATAAGGTAAACATCAGCCTAGAGTAATGATGATAAAATCGAATGCATTGGAAATCAGAGTCTATATATAAATGCAACCTGTGCAGATTAACATTTGATGATATTAGGGCATTTTGTGAACTTTAGTAAAAGGTAATATGGCAGATAACATTTTAACAGAATTGAGAGTTCACGCAAGTGGATTCAGAAAAGGCCTAGTTATAGTCGTGGAGTATAATGTTTTAGAATGTGTAAATTGAATTAGTCATAAAGAGGAAAAGGTCTTTTGACAAACATACCTATCAAATCATTATTCAAGCGGACATTTTGCGAGATCAATTTTGCAGATAACTATGAAGTGGAGCTTCGTTTCGCACAATTTGTTTGAATAGGTTGTAAATAAAATTGCAACTCAGGTGAGAATTCAAACATATGGAAGAGGTAAAAATCAGCCACCTCTAACAGTGGGTTCTAAGTTAATGAGCAGTTTTATAATTGAAAAATGAGTTTTAAATAAGTTAATCGGATCTACCTGTGGCTACTTCCTCTACCTATCTGCCCGAAATCAAATAGGTTATAAGTGTCTCACAATAATTGGTTTGAAACAGGTGCACACTAAACATTCTTAAAATTTAGGCACTACATTCTTACTGTGTTGGCATATATTACAGCCTTCATTTTATTTGGCTGCAAGCAAGAAAATATAATTAATGTTCTCGAGGTGTTTGCATACTTCAAAATTATGTTTACAAAATTCTAAACTTGAACCACAATACCCTATTTCTCTTAATTATTATTCTATTCGTTTTGCTTAGTGACTGTGCTAAAGCGTTTGCAATGTCCAGCTAAAGTATACTTTATTAAGGCTTCCATTAGTAAAGTGAAAAGTGTCTTAAAATAGAATGAAAATCTACTTATATGAGTAAGTAATATCAATGTCCATATAACATGCATTTCAATGTGGGCATACACTTCATTCACTGAGCAAAGTTTATCTCATTTTAACTCATTGCTCCTGTCCTATTGTATGACGTTCGCGGAAAATATATCACTAGCATCAATGATAGCTTTCAACAAACTGCACAAATGACAATAAAACCTCCAATAAATGAGCATAATTTCAAGAAGTGAACGTACTTTCAAGAGTCTCTCACCTTTTTGCATTGTTCTTTCTTGGGAGCTTTGTAAGCAACACTTCTTAAAACAGTAATATATTTTTCACCAGTTGTAATCAAAAGTTATTGAATATTGACCCATGAGATTTTATCTTGATTAATTTAGAAATAACATTCTAAATCGTTATAAAAGAAATTAGTTTATTTCAAATCTCGTTTTCACCCATGTTTTCAAGCAATAATCTGAGGCATTTAGAATTTCCCAAAACAGCTGGCCATTTGTAAAATAACTCCGAAAGGACAGACATCCACACAACCTCAAATGCTTTCAATAACAAATTTTCGTGGTACATTTGACAGTCAAAGCAAATTTAGGCTGTTGAATGGAAAATATGAATCAGAGTGCCCAGGGAGATAATGTACTCTAAAAGATTGCTGACAAAATAATAGACTTGATCCTCATTGCACAATTTGTGCTTGTCAACATTCTTATCCTTTGCAATTTATTGATTATGAAAAAGCAAAGTCCATTTGAAGCTCTGCATACTTATATTACAATCAATAAAGTGTGAGTTCATTTAAGGTCTGAAAGTCAAAATTGAATTCTACTTGAATGAATAGGTAATATTAACATTCACGTAAGCTGCATTTTAATGAATTCAGAGTCAATGACGACAATGAATTGCAACATCGCATTTAAAGACTATTTTCACATTTTTCACATAATCTCGTGCGTCAGAAAAATTTACTAAAATGAAATTCTAAGAAAAAAAATTAATTTTCTTAGTGTTCGTTAATGTCCAAAACGAAAGCACATCTGTTGGTCAATTCAAGATGATCTCAAGAAATCTGCATGCCCATACATCCATGAGAATAATTTTTTAAACAGAATACTGGTTGCTTGTCATAACTGATTCAATTGATCAATTGATTTATCAATTCAATAGCGAAGGTTTCTCTCCATTCATTAAAATACTTGATTTGATATTAATGAGTCTAATTATAACCAAATATGTAAGTTATATCGATTTTTATTCATTTGCTGTAGGTTGAAAAAAATAAGTAAATTCTGCTCATATTCAATTTAATAAGAATAAGTAAAGATTAAATTTTAAGTTTCTAAACAGCAAAACAATTTTGTAACCGTTATACATTCTCTATTGCTTATACAGTAATTTTTACATATTTACGCAGAATTTATTTTGAGCATATAGATTTGGAGACCATTCACACTCTCCTGAATGAAGTATTAAAAATGTAAAGAGTAAAGCGCACTTTGAAAACTCATATTCTTAAACACCAAACCTAAAACGACTGTCTGACACAAATAGCGCACTGAGGTTCAAGTTAAAATTGGTTAAGCACAATTTTGAAGGCTTCTACTCCAGTAACACACATTTTAATATCTCTAGTTTGCAGCCTTAAATTTATTCGGCTGCCACACATGCCAAGAGAGTTTGTTAGAGGAGCTCACATTGTTAGTTTTACTACCAAGTTATCATCAAGTTGGCAGTATTAAAGTGCCTTCGCGTAATGATAAAACGTTAACGCACATTTTAGAGAAATGATATATTCCAGTTTGCAGATAAAAGTTTTGTTAGTTTCCAAATATGTTCAGAAAATGTATTAGTTCGAGGTATCCTGAATGTTAAGATAAAAATTAATTTTCTATTGCAACACAGTGGGCTGCACTTTTGAGCGTTCAACGAGATGTCAATGTAAATAACTAGCCAAATTTAGAAGTAAAATTTTTCTGACCACCCTCTTAGACTTTTATTTGCACCACCCACTGTGACGACGTCCGATAGATCAGAATTTGGCAGAATGATCTCTTTATTTCAATGCCTTCACTCATTACTGTTATACCAATCGTTTAATGTCAAATAATGGAAATAAGTGTTTGTTGTCGAATATCTTTTAAATGAGAATTTGAACTTCACTGTCTTCACTAAAATGTATCTCTCCTGAGCATAAATATTACTTACTCATTCAAGTAGAATTTGATTTTGTAATTTGGATTTTAAGAGAGTTCACTCTTCACACAAAACCGTAACCAATTTCAGCATCACATTTACATATCTTCTTCAAAATTTGCCAACCGGAAATCTCTGATTTTGAGCCGACAGTATTGAGCAAAGTAACTAATGCATTTCTGGAATTTTCATAAATTGGCATTTGAAACAACAACCCAAACATGTGATTGACTTGATTAAATATCATAGTGGACTCATCTACATGTGCTTACTGGTAAAAAGTTGCCTAGCACGACTTAAACGGATAAGTTGACAAGTCTTACTTTCAGGGTGTCTTTATTTAGTTTAGATAGGGCTTACAAAAATGTAAACTAGAATCTCAATGCGCTATTTGGTTTAGTCATCATTTAATTTATTTATCAAATTGATGGTTCCAAACCCTTTGTAAAATCCACTTGAAGCCTTATATTTTTAGTATTTGAATCAGTAAATTTTATTTGTCTTTAAACCTAAAGGTCAAAATGAAATTTTATATCAATAAATAAGTAATATCTCGGCTCAAGTGAGATTCATTTTATTGTTGATGGAGGTAGTAATTACAGAGATTTTGTTTATACGATCGTGACCTAATTATCAACTAAAACGAGGAACATATCACAGATCTCGATTCATTTACTTGTGTGTTCCATGAGTAACGCATTTTTTTCGTAAGATTCGAGTATATCGGCTTTGGTGCTTATCTGGCTTCTTGTTGTACCGCTACAATTGAATTTATAAACTATATGCGTAGCTTATAGATATAAAATTTAAAACTCACACATTGTACATATTTCTAATTAATAATGACGTCCAATATCCAAATATAGTCTTGAATTTGTTCAAGCATCAATTGATTTAAACATAGAGGAGAAATGCTTCTGTAAAATAGAAACAGTTTAGAAAAATAAATTAATCTGAAAGTACATGAATCGAAATTATCTCTCAATGCAAAATATGTAGATTTGAAATACGCGTGAGAATACAGTAAGTAAAAATATTTAAAAATCCATGAAATCTTTGTAGTGAGAACAATCATTCAATAGAAATTTAGTTTATTCAGCGGCCAAGTATTATCAAGGCTGCACTCTTGCAATTGCATCGATGTTTTCCGACTTCAATTATCGTCATAAAATTGCGTTTCTAAACTGATGACTTGAAGTATAATATGCTAATTGGGCTTGCCAATGTTACACAAATAACAATTTTACATTACTCCTGTAAATACATTTCACCATCCCATAAATCGATGGACACGTTTGTTAAAATTCGCTATTCGTTTTAAAGTCAGAAACTAGAATACTGGATAAGCAATATGCTTTGAAGAAATTTATAGAATTTCAAGTTAGTATGGATTGAAATTCATTCCTCTTTTTCTATACTTTGATTAAATCCGCGCTTCCTCCATGATTCACATCTGATCTCCTCTAGTAACGTCAGTTGTATATAAATATGGCCAATGCAGTACATCGACGCCTTAATAAGATCTAACGTCACGCATGCGGAGTGGACATTTCTTCACGTTAAAGCATATTCTCACCTGGTCATTCAAGTTCGAAACGATAGAGATTAGCGAGTTAAGGAACTGCGTATTCGAGGCTGTGCTTTCTCAAAAAATTATCAATAGTTGTGCGACGTGAATGTGACTCAAGTATGGAACATATTTCACGTTGGATGTACATTTCCTGAATTGGCGACATATGACTTGCTCCAATTTATATAACATCACGATTTAAGACAACACTAACTTTATTGATCTTGATGATTCAAGATATAATCTTAAGAAAAATGCGTATTTCTCGACAGAAATAGCAAAATCGTGAATAGAATTCGAAACTTAAAGCCCATTTCAGCGAGGCAGGCATTGAAAAACACACCGTTATATTTTGGCGAAGATTTTATCTTTTTCGGAATGCAAAGCAGCGTGTTATTTAAGATACCTCGTTTATTTAGTATGTAAACAAAACGCATTAATATTGGATTACTTTTTTTAATGCAAGCAATATCAAAAATTCAATGGGGAAACATTTGGTTAAGTGTATGCAGACGCAGTTGATTAGATGAAGCTGAACTTATAGCCAGGTTTCACACGAGTTCAAGTCAGTTTGCAATTTGGTTCAATATATTTGTTAATAATATAAAAATAAAATAGACTTGCCATATTTATTTTTTATTAATACCATAAATATATTATTAACAACCCAAAAAATAAATAAAATTTGTATGATATTATCATAGAGCAATGCAAAATGTGAGAGAATCTTACAAGGACGTTAAATTTTTGAAATTATGCGCATTTATAGGAGGTTTTATTGACATTTGTGGAGTTTGTTAAAAGTTTTCATTGATGCGACTGGTATATTTTCCGCGATCATCGTAAAGTTTGCGATGAGCAATGAGTTAAAATGAGATAAACTTAACACCGTGAATGAAGTGTATGCTCACATTGAAATGCATGATATTTGGACATTGATATTACTTACTTATTTAAGTAGAATTTGACTTGGAAACTTGGATTATAAGACCCTTCTCATTATTAAAGTAAGTTTAAACTGGACATTTTAACGCTTTTCACGGTCTTTAGAGACAAAAAAATAGAATTACGAATGACAAAATTAATTTATTTAGGTTCAGGTTTAGATTTTCGTAAGCATATTTATGAAGCAAGCACCTCGGGAACTTTAGTTATATTTCAACTTCCTGCAGCCTTCATTTTATTTAGCTGCAATATATACTAACACAATAAGGAGGTAATGTTTGTAGGGACGGCATAAAACGCTAAGGGTTTTTATTTGCTCAAATTAAAAGCGGAACACTTCTAAGGCTGTCTAAATATTAAAATATTTGCCATTAATGCCTAACTTCTACTATCGAAGTTTCCGTAAGCTGTGAAATTTATAATATTAAAGGCAATAGGCAAATACATCATTTTTAAATACTTTATATAAGTGAGGTATTTTAAACCATGTATTCGACTGCATCTCTACTTGCTTACGATTTCGCCAAATTAATGGTCTGTGTTTTACATATCATGTCTCATTTCCATAAAATGATGAACTCCCTTCTAACTGCTTATTAGCGTTAGATTTATAGACTTTTGCGCTGCTTCCATCGAGGAATTTGTATTCGTCTTCACAAGACAGCATAGTACTTTTAATGCACTACTAGGTAGACATGAATTTAGGAAACGCTTTTGAGATTAGTTCAGTCTTAGTGAACTCAGCGATGCCCACCTGCCACTTAAAGAAGTTCAAGTGGCAACATCTCAAACTTGATGAAAGTGATTGACACTTAATTAGGGCGTGCAAAGCCTCTAAGTTACCTTTATCTGACACAACACACTTTTGTTAATGATAGTGTTGTATCGGCTAAAGTAAAATGTGGTGTAATAACTAGGCCTCCTTTAATGATGAGCGTTGGCAATCGATCTTCCTCGCAATTGTGAAGTCATCAAGGTTTGGTATATCTAGTTAATAAATTGTGGATCGTTTAACAATTTAATCTCTCTCATTTACAATCAATAAAAGTTCATTAACTCTAAACGTAAACAGACGAGCTCAGACCAGTTGTGCTCTGCAACATAAAGTATATATCATTCATGATCTTTCTCATTACCTCCTTCCTTGTGTGATATCGGAGTTCATTTATTTACATTTAGACAAAATCAAACAATCAAAAGTGCTTAACCTTGATCAATAGCCTTTCAATTTGTGAATTGGAAATTATCTCACAACACAAGAAATATTGATCTGAAATATGTATGAGAAAGCAGCTAGTTAAAAATGTTCTAAACTCCGCCAAATGTTATGCAGCGAGAACCACCATTCAATTTAATAATAGTTTATTTGGCAGCCAATTAATGTCATGTCTGCACCCAGAAATTCTATCGACGCTACCCCACTACGATCATCATCACAAAATTGGGCTCCCAAAATGATAGCTTGAAGTATAATATGCTATTTGGTCCTGTCAATATTTTTAAAATAATTAATTTATGTTATCCGTGTAATTGTATTTTCAACTACCTTAAATCGCTGCAAACTGTAACTATTTCAGGCAACAAGGCAGTGAAGTTTGAATCCATTTCGCATTTTTCCTATTTCATTATACTTAAATAAGCAAGTAACGATAGAATGCTGCACATGCTGCAGAATGCACTTTGTTGGTTCGCCGGCCATTTCGTGGCTTTAAAATGTACTATTTCATCAAATAAAATGTGAAAGAAAATCATTAAATGATTATGTGTAACATTTTTCCTCTAAATGGAAATCACATAAATCTCGTCGAAATGTTTGCAGTTTCAACCCTTTCAATATTAATGCTTTAATCCAATTTAGTCCCAGCAGATATTAAGCATTTGCAATGGAATACTGTAATCTTGTAAGCACTTTTCATCTTGACGTATTTAGGAAGTGACAGCAGAAATCACATTTCTGCGAAAGTGCGATATAAGTGTAAGATCGTAGGTAGAATACTTCAGTTAACATTTTATAATGTTGTATGACCCATATTTGACAATCATATTCTCTATAAAACTTTTGCGCATTCAACATAACTCCTGAGTAGGTTGTTGATGTAAAGTTCAAAGAGAAGTGCATTCTGCTCTTCTTACGTTTTGTCAAAAGTGGGTTTGAAACAAGATGCCTTTAGTTAGATTTCTAGATAAACTTTGATGTCTTGGTGGTTATGAGCAGACTGCAGAATGTCCTATGGCACATAGAGTTGCATTACGACAGCGCATTACTCTAACCCTTGAATGCTTTTAGGTAGCATGTGTGGCAAAACGCTACACAGATAGCTACTGCACATGTGCTCACAATGTAGAAGAAAAATTAAGTCTTCAATCTCAGCAAGTGCTTGAAACTTTAAATGGAGAGCCACAAATTTGATAGAGGGAAAGGAAAAAGATTGGCTTAAAATCGGGAGGAAGAACATTACCAGTTCAAAAGCATTGTGTATGAGTATTTAACAACGCTAATATATTTCTTTTAACACTTTGATATTCTCTTCCTGTTAACTGACCTGATGCAGAGCTCTCACTAACTTTCATGCACAAATTCATAACCAATTCATAATCGGCTTATTTGCAAATGTGGATGGATGAATTTGATTTGTTGCTAAATAAATACTTTGTTTGCAATATTGTTGCATAAGAATATATCAACAAAATGCCAAAATCTACGTGTTTCTGGAGAAAACAATTAAAATAATTTTTTTCGTCTCAACTCTATGTTATATGAATCGGAATTGTCACTTCCCCAGTTTATAAAAATTCTTAATGCCATTCACGAGTAGACTCTAATGCATCAAAAAATAGTCTGTGCAAACAGACGTATATTAGAACTGTACACTCACTTCCCATGCACTTTGACACAAAATTGGCAGTTGCAATCAACTGGCGATTCCTCACCTCACACATAATCGAAAGTTATTACATTTCACATCAGCCATATCAACTTATAAACAATGGCAATCTGCCTTCCACGAATGCATGCAATGAGTATATTATATAGACCAGATGTTTAGGGAATTTGAAAGAGTCAATTTTGCATACTGCTTCATAAATATAGTAAAAATTATAGTTTTAATTTATTGTGTTTAATTAATTTACGTTTAAATTAATAAGATGTTCCCTGATTGAAAATTGATTACTAGTTCTAATTAATATCCTGAAATTTGGCTTAAACTAGCATTACTTACTTATTTAAGAATGATTGTGAATCGAAAATGGAAGAGACAGTAATTTCTCTGTTTTCTTGCTTGAAATAGCTGCAATTTAGAGCGATGAATAGATGTAGGAGATACAATTACACGGATAATATAAATATGCCATAATAATAAAACTTACAAGCCCAAATGGCATATTATACTTCTAGTCATCATTTTGTAAGTGGACTCTTGTGGTGATGCACGAAGTTTCAGTAAACGTGTGATCACAATTTTTGTCTGCAGCCTTGAGATAAATTGGCTGCGACATAAACTGGAGGTTCTCAATCCACAGCATTTGAAGAGTTTTAGAATTGTTTTTAGTAACTGAATCCTAATGTTTTTTTTCAAATCTACTTGTCTTGAAATGATAGATGGTTTTGATTGATCAATACATTAGAATGGCTATTCATCAAATTTATGTACTTTCAGAATGGCTGATTTTGGTAGAAAAACGTAGCACTGGCGTCACTGTTCGCTTACTCAGACAATAAGTTTCCATATTGTGCTTAGTGAAATTGTATTTGGAAGTTGCATCTTGATCTCTTTACTTTTCCCATAAAATTATGTCACCTTCCAAAAATCTGCACTTCTGGCACACCTAAGACGTAAATGAGCAACTTTTTGATATTTTGAATAAATTAGTATCAATATCACGCAAGGAAGCAGGTAGTGAGTCTGATCATGAATGACTTACACTCTTTGTTCTGAAACTCTGCACATATATGTTGACACAATGTATAAAAGAAAAATGACACAGTTTCTCCCTTTTGTGATAATATGTACGTCGTCAGTACTACTAACGTAAATATGCAAGGTCACAATGATTCAAATCAAATTGAGTTGTACTGAATGCACAAGTGTTTTGGAGTAAATGAGCGAATGGAATATATGACATATTACTTTTAAAAAGTCAACTCAAGTACTCTCCGCAAGATGCTAAATTTACATCGTATTTTTGAAGAGTTTTCACATTTAAAATAATTGCAAAATTACAATATTGCATTGTAATTGCTAAGAATCATAATTAGTTAAAAATATGTACAACGTGTGAGTTTTAAATTTTATATCCATAAGCCACACAAATAATTTGTAAATTCAATTGTTGCAGATCATAAATTTTAGTCACAATCTATTTTAAATTCTGACATTTTATATCGATTTAAGTAATGCTGACTAAGTTGGGAAACTAACTCTGTTACTTTGCTTTCAAGTGACAAAATCATGAGCCGTTACTGATGCTAAAACGTGCAAACTTACAAAATTCGTCAAAAATCAATTGTAAATGTTTGGGCACACCAACGTCGTAAAAAAATTTAATATGAACATTGATATTACTTTCTTATCAAATCAATTAGAATTCGATTGTGGCGTTTCGCACTTGAGAGTTGTTTTCCCAAATAACCACACAAAATGTTTTATGAAACAAGAGAGGCCAAATATGACAAATAGTTCTAGTTGGTAGCAAGTGGAACAATACCTATTGGAATTAAGAATAATTGGAGATCAAAATTATCGAGATATTCCATATGCTTTTCTTGCTTTTCACTTTTTACGGAAAGGTCTGATTGATTTGCAATAAACTGGGCATTTAAATATTCGAGCATTAATTTAAGTATCAACGATGCATATTTGAATGTTTTGTTTTTAAATTCATACTAGGCAAATGCCGTCAAAATCCGTTAAAAGAGTTTCGTCTGGATAAAGGGTGAAAGAATTTACAGAAAGGCTAAAAATATCACAGTCAAATTGTTAGAATTCAGGAAAGAAACGAGTACTGGTAGAATGTAGATTTACCTTGATTCTATTTGAGTAATGCTAGAGATACTTCAATTCCACGCAGAGTTTTTTTGGCTGGCGTAGATAAATGCCAATGCTTTCTTGTTCATCAAATCGAATTGTATGAAATGTAAACAACAAGTGTGCGTGCTTGATTTAATTTAAATGTTCAATTTAAAATTTTTATCAAATTTAAAATTGTAGATTATGCTATAAAAAGAATGTGCGATTTTATCGGAGTACTATAAAAATGTTGTTGGGCTCAAATAACTACAGGTAGCTGTTCGCTGGAATTTATCTATTATTCTACGTCTTGTTGCTGAGTAAAAATGTATTTAATTTTTCAGTGGTATTTCAAATAAAAATCAAACCCACATTCAGGCGAATAATCACGTAAGTGAGTATTCTGCTGAAGGAACTTGAAAGTATGGCATATTGTAAATAAATTTTTAATTATCAATTTCTATGTAACACAATTTTAGTGAAATATGTAAGTCAACAACATTATTTTCAATTTTGTTACCTGTGGATAAATGGTTGTTTTTTCAGGAATTTAAAAGAAATGGTCTTTTGTGAGTTAATCTTTTTTCACCAATTTTAATTTAGCAACGTGGTAGTGAAAATTAGTAAAGTTGCAAGTGACCAAGTGGCGCAAAACTGTCTGGCGATTACCACTTTGTTATGAATTTACGTTATTCCATTTATTCTGAGTGTTTAATCTTCTACTAATCAATTTTCAATCAAGACAGAGCTTATTACATTTTACGTAAATTTCTAAAGTGCAGTTGATTTTGTTTTAATGTCAGGATGAAAAGTTCTATTATTTTCACTTTTATACTTGTAGGTGAACGATTTTTTGTTCCAAGGGAAATTAAAAGATGTGGCAATTTGTCAGTTTATCTCTATTTAGCAGTTGTTACTTAACAACATTGTGATGAAATTTAGTAAAAGTGCAAGGAAACATACGATTCAACAAGTTCCGTTATGTAATTAATTCTGAGTGTTTAATCTACTGATAATCAATTTTCAATCAAGAAGAAGATTATTTCTTGTTGCGTAAATTACTAAAAGTACTTAAGAAAAAAACTATATATTTCACCATACATTTCAAGGTCTACTGTTTAATATTGGTTAATTTGGATGATGGAAATAATAACATCGTTTAATTGTGAATATCGGTTAACTGGAAAGGCAATTATTTGCTAAAATGATAAAGTAGAAAATATAAAGGAAAGAAAAGTGGATTTAATTTTTTATTAATGCTAATTTGGTCGCTTTTGCTTATTTTGATATGCATTTTAAAGTCACAATCTAGAATATCGGACAAGCAATATGCTCTTTCAAATTCCCTAAACATCTGGTCCATACAATATACTCATTACGAGCATTGATTTGCAGATTGACATTGTTTATAGGTTGATATGGCTGATGGTAAAAGTGACAACGTTCGATTCCGAATGTTGTGAGGAATTGCCGGTTGATTGCAATTGCCACTTTCATGAGAAAGTGCATGAGAAGTGAGTATATCGATCTAATATAAGTCTGTTTGCACAAACTCTTTTTTAATGCATTAGAGTCAATTCGTGAATGGCATTAAGAATATTTTTATGAACAAAGGAAGTGACGAATCAGATTCATATAATTTACAGTTAAGAGGAAGCAGGGTTGTTTTAGTTGTTTTCTATAGAAACATATGGATTTTGTCATTTTGTGGACATATTCTTATACATAATGTTTATTGCGTCAATTTTACAAACAAAGATAATATTTAGCAACAAGTAAAACCCATCGATCCTCATTTACAAATGAGGATATTTTTAATTGGTTATGAATTTGCATATAAAAGACAGTGAGAGCTGTATATGAGATCAGTTAACAGGAAGAGAAAATCAAAAGATAAAAAGAAATATATTTGCACTGTTTACTACTCATACACAATCCTTTTGAACTGGTAATGTTCTTCATTTCGATCTTCAGCCAATCTTTTTCCTTTCAATTCACTAATTTGTGGCTCTTCATTTAAAGTTTCAGACATTCGTTGAGCTTAAAAATTAGTTTTCTTCTCTATTATGAGCACTCGCGCAGTAGCTACCTGTCTATCTTTTTTTCCACATTTTAGCTACCTAGCAGCCTTCAAGAGTTGAAGTAATGCACTGGCCGTAATACTACTTAATGTGCCATAGGAAATTCTCCAGTTTGCGGATAACCACCTAGTCATTCAGGTTTATTTAGAAATCCAACTGAATATCTCTGAAAGCAAACCAACTTTTGACAAAACTAAGGAAGAGCAAGATGCACTTCTCTATGAACTTTGCATCAGCAACCTACTCAGTAGTTGCGTTGATTGCACAAATGTTTTGAAGGAATGTGATTGTCGAATATGGTCATGCAACATTATGAATAATTAACTGAAGAAGTCTACCTGAGATCTTACACTTATATCGCACTTTTGCAGAAATGTGATTGCTGCTGTCACTTCGTAAGTACTCCAATATGAAAAGCGATTGCAACATTACAATATTCCATTGCAAATGTAAATATCAATTGGGACTAAATTGATTTAAAGGATTAATATTGAAAGATTGAAGCTGCAAACATTTCGACAGGATTTATATGATTTCTCAAATAGGGGAAACATGTTTCACAATAATAAAATTGCATAATCATTTAATTTATATTTTATAAGTAGAAATACTACATTTCAAATCAGTGAAATGGCCTCAAAACCAATGAAGTGCATTCTGTAGCATGTGCAGTATTCTATCGCTACTTGCTTGTTTAAATATAACGAAATATGAAAAATGCGAAATGGATTCAAACTTCACTGTCTTGTTGCCTGGAATTGTTACATTTTGCAGAGATTTAAGGTAGTTGGAAATAAAATTAGAAAGATAACACAAATTAATTATTTTAAAAGTATTGACATGACTAAAAACATATTAAACTTCAAGTCATTATTTTTGTGGCACGATTTTGTGATGATGACGGTAGGTAGATATCGTCGATATAAATTCGAGGTGCAGCCATGACATTAGTTGGCTGCCAAATTAATTAATATTAAATTGAATGGTGGTTCTCACTGCATAACATTCGACGGAATTTAGAACACTTTTTACTAACCGCTCTCTCGCACATATTTCGAATCAATATTTTTTGCGTTGAGAGATAATTTATAATCCACAATGCTTTTAAAAGGACATTGATCAAAGATATGCACTTTCAGATTGTTTGATTTTGCCCTAATGTAAATAAGCAGTCCAGAGAGCATAAGCAATCTGCGATCATCATTGACTCTTCATAACTTGGAATGCTTCATACATGAAGAGTGATAGTACCAAGTTTGATTGAGTAAACTTAATTTTAGATACTCCGACTTAAGAAAGTTCACAGTTCAATCATTGAAATAGCGAAAACACAGAGATTTAAATGGATTTTGCATACACATTCACAAAACCAATTAAACAAGAGCTAAATACAAATTAACAAGCACAAATAATGAACCAAGGTTCAAGTTTACTTTTTATCAGATCATTGTTGAGGGGTATTAAATGCAGTATTAAAATAAGAGAATATTGCAAAACACAATTTAAACAAAACAGTCGGCATTCACTAAAGAATCTGATTTTAGGAACTCCGACATTCAAAAATAATGTAATTTTCTTTGTGTCACATAAGAGCTTGTGGGAGATTTAATGATCCAGACTTGTATTAACTATGACGTCTTTGAGACTTGGTGGTTTCCTGACACCAAGAATTACTGTTGCATATTACTACCGGTTTTGTCCAAAACACTTTCCCATTTGTGGAATTTACACTTTAGTTCAATATATCTATTAATAATATGAAAATGAATAAAATTGTCACTTTGATTATTTATTATTACCATTATGTAGTGATATTAACTAACAAAAAATAATTAAAATTTTCATGATTTTATCATAGAACAATGCAATGGGTGAGAGAAGCTTACAAGTACGTTCAATTCTTGAAATTATACGCATTTATTTGAGGTTTTATTGTCATTTGTGCAATTTGTTGAAATTTATTCTTGATGGGACTAATATATTTTCCACAAACTTCTTACAGTAGGACAGGAGCAATGAGTTGAAATGAGATAAACTTTACACAGCGAATGAAGTGTATGTCCACAATGAAATGCATGATATTTGGACATTGGTATTACTTACTTATTTAAGTAGAATTTGACCAGGAATCTTAGATTTTAATTCCCTTTACTTTTTATTAATGTAAACATTAATAAAGGAAGCTTTAACTGGTCATTACGAACGCTTTAGCACAATCACTAGGGTCAGAACGAATAGAATAATGAATAACAGAAATAGGGTATTGAGGTTTAAGTTTAGAAATTTTGTGTGATAAAAATCATATGAGCGATCTCCACAGCACAAGCATCAGCAAGAATGCAAACGATTAATATGCCATTTTCATCGCGTTGCCAGCACCTGGAAGGTATTTTTTGATGCTTTTCTAGTTATATTGAAGTCGATTTTATTGCCTGAGTTTTTGGGAAAGCAATTTGTACTTGCATGACAAGGTCAACCATTGGGAAACTTCTTACCGGAGTGAAAACCCACTTATTACCTGGAAGTTCAAAACCGTGCAAGATTCCACTCATTGCAAATCCAAAACCATATGGGATTCTGTAGGGCGAAAAGGGGGACGGTTTTGGTGAATTTATAGACAAGCGACTTCTCTATTAGATGGAAAAGATTAAAACCCTCACCATGTCTGCATCATTTCATCTCAAAATTTAAGATATTTGTGATCAAAGTGGTAAATTCTTAGAAGAAGAGCTATCTGCATAATTAAAATTTAGTAAATCTCAGCAATAATGGGTTCAAGTAAAACATATCCGGTGACAGGGTGAAAGTATTGGACATATTGACTGAACTAAAATATCAAATTTAATCAAAACATGTATTGTGCATTCTTGCAGAGGCCACAGTTGCGTTCAAAAGAATGTTAATTTTCATGAAAGTCTTCAAAAATTCCTTTTTTTAATGGTAGATCGCTGAGCAATCGAAGTTTGCCTAGGTCTATTTAAAAATGCCCATTCAAATTATTCTTCAGGTCAAAATATTTTAGAAGTGCTAACTAACTGGAAGATAGGACCTGACACTGAATACCAATTGTACGAATTTTGAGCCACACCCTATAATACTTAATTTTGGTGACGATTTAGCTATTTAGATGCCATTCAAAGTATGTCTGCATGCACGACACAACGTGCTAAGGGTTTCTAATTGCTCAAAGCAGAATTGGAATACTTCTAAGGCTGCTCAAACAGTAAATATGCTATTTCTGACTAGGCGAGAATTTGCTCTGACTTGACGAAAATTCTTCCCCAGTGTGAGTGACCTCAGATCTTATAGGACGTTACTGCATTGGCCATCTTTATCTCAACTGTCGTTAATGGAGGATATCAGATGGGAATCATGGAGGAAGTGCAGACTTCAATCAAAGTAGGGAAAAAGAGGAATAAATTTCAATCCATACTAACTTAAAATTCAAATAGTTCATCCGAGGCATTAAAGAGATAAATAACATTAGTGAAATATTCTATGTTCCAACTCCAAACACATATCGAAAATTGAAATGGAGCAACGAATTGCATACGCAATATCCGTATTTAGGAGCAATGCTTTTACATAATAAGAATTTAAAAGTTACTAAGCTCGTCCTACATGGGAACTATTTAACAGCAGACTATCTAATCGGTGTTTGAACCAAATGATGTTTGAACAAAAGGACATATCAAAAAAATGGATTGTTAAGTTCGTAAAAATATAGTTTTCGTACTCAAAAATTTATTCACAATCGAGCTTAAAGCTATTTAAGATTCACACTGATAATTGACTCCACGTGCATTGAAATGAAAAGCGTACGAACCATCTTCTTACTTTGCCTTTTTAGAAGAACTCTTTTATTCACCAAGAATTTTGCATAAAAATCATACATTCGCTACTTTAAATAGCAAGAAAGTAAAGCAAAGTTCAATTGTTGAAACAACAGTTAAACAATCCCTTTATCTACACGACAGATATATCAACAAGATAAATGACCTCTTATTGAATTTCAAGTAAGCAGATTCAAATGCTCAATTTTGATTATCAAAGCACTATGAATCTCTTGTATCATCCTCCAGTCTCCTTTGCATTGACTACCAAGTATGACGAGTATGTAGATTGCTATCATTCAAATTTGCAATTCCGATTTTGAAATTTTTTTATTTAGGCAGCAAATCGGCTTAGAAATAAAGATTATTCGGTATGGATAACGGTTTTAAGAACATTGCGAAGGGATAGATTTTGAAGTAACCCTTTACATTGTCTCAATAATGTTGGGGCTGTTGTTTGCCACACTTTACTCAAGCACTCTGTGTAAGCTACATTCAATTAAGTTCCCTAAATTTAATGTCGACGAGATTGTTTTGATTAAGATTATTTTTAGATGTGATTATTATTTGTATATGAATACAATTATTCTTAATGCATGCATTCGTAGAAAATCTAGATAGTTCAGAAAGTTTAGCATCTGAGGATGCAAACACAGCTAACACATTATTGATTTGGCAATTTTTATAATTTCTGCTCAATAAATACGTAGTTGAGTAAATTCACTAGGCAGAGGAAGTCCGTCCTTACTTGGACGGAAAAGACCTACCCAATTGAGCATGAAGAAGTGAGTGAGAAAGTGGAACGATTATTATCTATGTTATAAGATCGTTCAAAGTGCTTGAAAATTGCGAGATTCGAAGACAAATATATATGTAATTTCTTATTTATGCGATTTCTACTAATTTGTCTTTATCCCATTTTCACTAGAAATTTTCTACAGTGTTTGACAACGTATTTCTTTCATTTGCATTGTCAACATGTTTCGTGTCTATTTGCTAGGTGTGGGTTATATCTTCAGTGAATGATTTTGCAAAATCTTGCTCACCTCAAAAATTCCTTTTTATTTACTAGCACTACCTTTTGTGACAACCTTCGATATATCTGAATTTGACAGACTGATCCATTCATATTTTAATATTGCTACTTACTTATTTACCATGATGTTTAAATGACACTCTCTGACCGATAGAGAAACAATGAAGACCTCTATAACCTGCTATCGCAATTGCTATTCGAGAAATTTCTTAGTATTTGACAGGGAAATTTTCCGTTAATGCAGTATGCTAAAATTCCGATTGGCAAATTTTAAAGTATACATGTAAATATGATGCTGAAATTGGTTATGATTGTGCGTGAAGAGTGAATTCTCTTAAAATGTAAATTTTAAAATTAAATTCTACTTGAATGAGTAAGTAATATCAACGCTCAGGTGAGATGCATTTCAATGAAGGCGGAATTAATGAAGAAATAAAGTTCAAATTCTCATTTAAAAAATATTATTCTGAAGATACTCTTATAAATTTTCTCAAATTAGGCCACTTCTTTAAAAGAATGATTAAATATAACATTTTAAACAAAAAAATGGTTTCTTCTAAGTGCTTGTAAATGTCCGAAATGGAAGCGGTTTTCGGTGAGCTATGATGATTTCCAGAAATCTGCATGTTCACACATCTATGAGAATAGTTCTATTCTATTCGTATTAGCTTCAGTGAATGTAAATTAGCTTGCAATGTCCATTTAAAGCTTACTTTATTAGAGTTTCCATCGGCAAAGTGAGAATGGTCTAAAAATCTTACCTTCCACATCAAATTCTAATGAAATAAGTAAGTTGTATGAATGCTCAAATAACATGCATTTCAATGTGGGCATACATTTTATTCATTGTGCGAAGTTTGTTTCGTTTTAACTCATAGATCCTAACTTACTGTAAGGATTATAGGAAAAATATATTCGTCTCATCTTTTTGAATTCAACTCTAATTATGCGAGGGTACAACATTTGGGTACAGACATTCAGTATACAATTCGTTTCTCGACTTCCATTTTCGATATGCTTTTGGAGCCCGAATGAAGAATATTTCGTTAATGATGTTTATCTCTTTAATGTATCTGAGGAATCATGCGAATATTATGTTAGTATTTTATTGAAATTCCTTCCTGCTTTCTTCTAATTTGATTAAAGTCACCATTATCTCCATTATTTCCTTTGGATATTTTCCAGTAACGACAGTTGAGATAAAGGTGGCCAATGCAGTACATCGACGTCTTCACGAGATTTAAGACACTACATAATGAGAAGACATCTCGTCTCGTCAAAGTTAAATCCCACCTAGGCATTTATGGTATATTTATTAAAATTTAAACAATCTTAAAAGTACTCCGCTTTTACTTAGAATAACTAAAAGCGCATAGCAATTTTTGTCGTGCACACTAAATTGAAGGAAAATATAACTCAAACACCTTCAGGTGTTCGCATTCCTCAAAATTATGCTTACGAATTTTCTTAAATGGAACCTCAATTCCCCATTTCTGTTATTCATTTTTCTATTCGTTTTGCTTCTAGTGACTGTGCTAAAGCGTTTGCAATGTCCAATTATAGCTTACTTTATTAATGTTTCTATTAGGAAAGTAAGAAGGGTCTAAAAATCTAAGTTACCAAGTTAAATTCTACTTATATAAGTAAGTAATATCAATGTCCACATAACTTACATTTCAATGTGGGCATACACTTCATTCACTGTGGAAAGTTTATCTCATTTTAATTCATTGCTCCTCTCATACTGTATGACGCTCATTGAAAATATATCAGTCGCATCGATGATAACTTTTAACGAACTCACTAATGACAATAAAATCTCCAATAAATACGTATAATCTCAATAATTGATCGAACAAGTAAGCGTCTCTCACATTTTACATTGTTTTATGACAATATCGTGCGAAATTTATTTACTTTTTGGATAGTTAATATCACTAGATCATGTTTATAATAAATAATCAATAAGACTGTTTTATTTATTTTCTTATTATTATTAACATATATATTGAACTAAAGTGCAAATTGAAGTTCAACTACATCTAATCAACTCTGAATCCGTACACTCAACTGAACTATTCCCCCTTGAATTTCTGAAATTGCCGTCAATAAAATATAGTCCAATATTAATGCATTTTCTTTACATACTAAATGAACGAGACATCTTAAATAACGCGCTCTGCTTTTCATTTCGAAAAGGATAAAGTCTTCGCCACATTACTATAGTGTGTTTTTAATGCCTGTCTCATTAAAATGAAAATAATTTTTAGAGCTATTTATTTTTGAATTCTATTTACATGTGTATGCTATTTCTTTCAAGAAATACGCATATGTTTTAAGATTATGTCTTGAAACATCAAGTTCAATAAAGTCAGTGTTGTCTTAAATCGTAATGTTAAATCATTTGGAAGCAAGTCATATGTCGCAAATTCAGGAAATGGACATCCAACTTGAAAAACGTTCACCTTCTTGAGTCACATTCACGTCGGGCATCTAAAGATAATTTGTTTAGACAGCACAACCTGCAATAAGGAGTTCCTCCAACTCGCTATTCTCCATCGTTTTGAACTTTAGTAACTAGGTGAGAATTTACTTTGATGTGATGAAAAGTCTTCCTCGCATGCGTGGCCTTAGGAAAGGCAGACTTCAATGAAATTAGAGAGGAAGAGCGCTGAATGTCAATCCGTACTAACTTGAAATTCGATTAATTTCTCCAAAGCCTATTGCTTGTCCAATGTTTTTTTTCTGCCTTTAAAACGCATACCGAAATTAAACAAACGTGTCCAAAGTAGCATTAATTAAAAAATAAATCCACCTTTCTTTTCCCAATAATTTCTATTTTACCATTTTCAGCAGCCACACTGAAACCAGGCTGTAAATTCACACGTGTTAGGATTCAATTAAATTGACTTGTCAGACGAAGATGGTTTACTAAAGTACGCTTTATTTTTAAATGGTTATTATTAGTAATTGGCCACATTGTTAACATGCTAAATATGTGAGCAGCATTGTACTTGGCAAGATGCTAAACTTTTGAAGAAATGTGATTGCTGCTGTCACTTTTCATATACTCCAAAATGATAAATGATTGCAAAATTACAATATTGCATTGTAAAGGCTAAGTATGCATTGCGACTGGACTGAATTGAAGCAATAGATACTTAAAGTCCGTAAGTGGAAAGATCTCAACGGGATTTATGATGTGCATTTAATCCATGTCTGAAAACGTACAATCAATATAAAATGTAAATAATTCAGCCCTCATATAAATAAAGAAATTACTTTACGCAATTTCTCAATTTAATATGCAAGTCATTAAAATTTTTAGATGTTGAAATAGTTTGAAGCCGTGAAATGGCGTCGGCATCAAAATTACGCCACTAATTTATCAGATACAATATGATCATTCTGTGATATATGGAGCACACTATCCCCACTTGCTCAGTTAAGTATAATGGAATACGAAAATTCAAATGTAAATCAAACTTCAGCATCTTAATGCTTGAAATAGATAAAAGCTGCATCGATTTATGGGATGGTGAAATTTTATTACAGGAGTAACATGAAATTGTTACTTTTAAAACATTGTCAAACACTCAATTAAGAGTACACGGTCACTCTTCCTTCTAAGTTATTTCACTGGAATTGACATAGTCAGATAGCAAGTAATTATAGCGAAATTTCGGTATTGAAACAACAGTTTTACAACCAATATATCGACAGCAAAACTGACCTCTTATTGAAGTTCCAATAAGCAGTTGCGAAAGTACTTGAAGTTTTGGAAATTAAATCTCTTGTGTGCCGCTACCCTTTTGTTGGCTCCTAAATGCGGCATAAAATACTGTTGCATGTTAACATGCAAATTCACAATTTCGTTCCTAATATATATGATGTTATTTGAGCAGCAAATCGGTCATGAATCAATAATCCTAAAAGCAAATAATTTCACTGCTATGGCCAAAATTTTTAGTTAACTTTCTCTTCGACCTTTGTTTAACTCGGCAGCAAATGATTGCATTGGTGTTTTCTTGATTGAGATAATTATTACCAGTGACCATGTTTTGTTTGTTGCAGTTATTATTTATGTGCGTACTCAATCAATCATAATTAATAATTAATAATTTTTGTAAAACTCTTGACAAATGTCAGCACTGTGATAAAAATTTATTGAGATAATAATGGCAAAGATATTTTAAGCATGTTGAGTAAATTTGTGAAATCTACTCAAGCACACTAAATTGTTATTATAACGAAATTGGCCGAATGAAGATGCTTGGTTGTTAATTAAATGGTCCAATCTCTAGACCATCTTCTCCTTGTTACCATCTCAATGAATGACACTACGCGCATTGTTGCCGTTTGAGGCAATAAATTCGTCAGCACTGTGATGAAAATGTACGGAGACAATATTTTCAGGTTTGAGAATATCAAAAAACTGCATTCAACTCTGATCTAAAACAATGCATTGCACAATTCGGGACCGCAATATAAATGTTGACTGAACGATAATTTGAAAATAACAAATTAACTCACTTGAATATTTAAATTCCTCAGATTATTACTTGACAACGTGGATGAAAACGAGAATTGAAATAAACTGATTTCTTTTATAACGATTTAGAATGTTATTTCTAAATTAATCAAGATATATTCCCATGGGTCAATATTCAAAAATTTTTGGTTACAACTGGTGGAAAATATATTACTGTTGTAAGAAGTGTTATTTCCAAAGCTCCCAAGAAAGAACAATGCAAAAAGGTGAAAGAAACTCACAAGGAGGTTCAATTCTTGAAATTATACGCATTTATTTGAGGTTTTTTGTCATTTGTGCAGTTTTTTGAAGGTTATCATTGATGCAAACTGATATATTTTCGGTGAACTTCTTACAGTTGGCCAGGAACAATGAGTTAAAATGAAATAAACTTTGCACAGTGAATGAAGTGTATGCCCACAATGAAATGCATGTAATTTGAGCATTGATATTACTCACTTAGATTTTAGGGCCCTTCTCACTTTCCTAAGGGAAGCATTAATAAAGTAAGCTTTAATTGGACATTGCAAACACTTAAGCACAGTCACTAAAGTCAAAACGATTAGAATAGTGAGTAACAGAAATAGAGTATTGAGGTTCAAGTTTACAATTTTCCGCATGCAGCTTTAATTTACTTGATTATGCATGACACAAATCCCAAATGGTTTCTGGTTACTGGAAAATACCAAAAGGAATTCATGGAGGTAATGCAGACTCCAATCAAAGTAGAAGAAAGAAGGAAAGAATTCAAATATAATACCTTCATGAAATTCACATGATTCCTCAGATACATTAAAGAGATAAACATCATTAACGAAATATTCTTCATTCGGGCTCCAAAAGCATATCGAAAATGGAAGTCGAGAAACGAATTGTATACTGAATGTCTGTACCCAAATGTTGTACCCTCGCATAATTAGAGTTGAATTCAAAAAGATGAGACGAATATATTTTTCCTATAATCCTTACAGTAAGTTAGGATCTATGAGTTAAAACGAAACAAACTTCGCACAATGAATAAAATGTATGCCCACATTGAAATGCATGTTATTTGAGCATTCATACAACTTACTTATTTCATTAGAATTTGATGTGGAAGGTAAGATTTTTAGACCATTCTCACTTTGCCGATGGAAACTCTAATAAAGTAAGCTTTAAATGGACATTGCAAGCTAATTTACATTCACTGAAGCTAATACGAATAGAATAGAACTATTCTCATAGATGTGTGAACATGCAGATTTCTGGAAATCATCATAGCTCACCGAAAACCGCTTCCATTTCGGACATTTACAAGCACTTAGAAGAAACCATTTTTTTGTTTAAAATGTTATATTTAATCATTCTTTTAAAGAAGTGGCCTAATTTGAGAAAATTTATAAGAGTATCTTCAGAATAATATTTTTTAAATGAGAATTTGAACTTTATTTCTTCATTAATTCCGCCTTCATTGAAATGCATCTCACCTGAGCGTTGATATTACTTACTCATTCAAGTAGAATTTAATTTTAAAATTTACATTTTAAGAGAATTCACTCTTCACGCACAATCATAACCAATTTCAGCATCATATTTACATGTATACTTTAAAATTTGCCAATCGGAATTTTAGCATACTGCATTAACGGAAAATTTCCCTGTCAAATACTAAGAAATTTCTCGAATAGCAATTGCGATAGCAGGTTATAGAGGTCTTCATTGTTTCTCTATCGGTCAGAGAGTGTCATTTAAACATCATGGTAAATAAGTAAGTAGCAATATTAAAATATGAATGGATCAGTCTGTCAAATTCAGATATATCGAAGGTTGTCACAAAAGGTAGTGCTAGTAAATAAAAAGGAATTTTTGAGATGAGCAAGATTTTACAAAATCATTCACTGAAGATATATCCCACACGAGGTTTTAGGTGAAAATTCTGTTTATGGCAAAATTTCGGTTTTGAATTAACAGTTGTACAACAAATATGTCGACAGCTAAACAGACATCTTTTTGAAGATCAAATAAGCAGTTGCAAAAACTGGATTTTATTGATTAAAGTATTTGAGGATTTGGAACTATATCTCTGGTGTACCGCTTCCCTTTTGTTGGCTGTCAAATACGTCATAACATAGTGTTGCATGTTTACACGCAAATTTACAATTTCGTTCTTAATATATATAATGTTATTTGAGCAGCAAATCGGTCATGAATCAATAATCCTGAAAGCAAATAATTTCACGGCTATATCATAAATTTTGAGATAATCGTTGTAAAAGGCTCGATATTGTGGAGTCTGTTGCCTGTTCAATTTTACCTAAGTTCACTTTCTTTTCGAAGTTCGTTTATCTCGGCAGCAAATGATGGCAATGGTGTTTTCTTGATTAAAATAATTATCAGGAGTAAACATCTTTTGTTTCTTGCAGTAATTGATTATGCACGTACTCATTTAATTGCCACATATCTCTGAAATTTAAAAAAAATTATATGTGCATATTCTGCAAATATATTATTGCCAAAGAAATGGTAATGAACTCTGCTCAATAACTACGAAGCTGAGTAAATTTCGATTGGCAGAAGATAACCATCCTTGCTTGCCTTGAGCCTGTAACCTTTTTACCTATATCAGGCATTTTAAACTCTGGTGGTAATGCTCCGTTCGTTTATCCAGCTTCAACTGACGTTTAAGCAAAGAGGGGCCGTCGTATTGTGCTTGATGGAAAAGTAAAGCGGAAATATCCTCAAAGAAGCATTTTTAACTATTAAAGAAAGAATATAAAAATGTACAAAAGGGAAAGAAATTATTGTCAAATAAAGCATTATTTCATATAATGACTCATCGGAGAAAACGATTTAGATGAATTTGGTCGATAAAACGCCCAAGACATCAGTTTAGAATTTTAATGATATTTAAGATTTGAAATGAATGCTTTCGTTTGATTATGCCACAAAGAACTTATCCAACGGCATGTTCTTTTTTAGAGATTGGAGAGGATACTTGTGGAGAAGATATTTTAACTCTTTGGTGGGTATATTCTGAAGTCGGCATCTAGGCGTTAGCTATTTAAATCACTGATAAGTAACATTGATTTTAAAGAGATTCTTACAATTCCGATCATTTTTTTCTTCATCTTATTGATCCCCTCCTCCAAAGACAGATGTTATGAAAGAATGGTTAGGTCTCTGAATATGATTAATTTTGAGGTGAACAAAGTGTTTGGATTTGTAAAGATATCTCAGCGATTTACATCTTGTGGACAACACTAAATTTCATGCTGTCTGAGTTCCTATGAAATTCGATTGATAAATTGTTTCCAATATTACAATTATTCTTTTATTTCTATACGTGTTTTGCCTCTTGAGCAACCAGATTGTTAGAAAAGATTTCTCCTCAAATTTCCCCTGCCGATTGATATGCGACAATTGAAGTAGAGCACTGAAACACACAAATAATGTTAGGCCGTAGAAACTATTTAATCGAAAGATTGTTATTCGTTTAAAAAAACCCTCATTTCAAAGTCATTTCTGCACACAAATCTGAAAAATCATGAATTTAAATTTAACTTAATTTAAGCTCAAACGGTGTATCTGAATTTTCAAAACATTTAATACTGTCAATATATTTACCTGTCAAACAGAGAACACGTGTTCAACTTTTGACGTTTAATTATTTTCCT
Organism: Hymenolepis microstoma; assembly: GCA_000469805.3. Classification (NCBI taxonomy): domain Eukaryota; kingdom Metazoa; phylum Platyhelminthes; class Cestoda; order Cyclophyllidea; family Hymenolepididae; genus Hymenolepis; species Hymenolepis microstoma. The sequence continues at coordinate 2,931,875 of LR215993.1, read as the reverse complement.
TCCAACAAACTGTAAGGACACTTTGCAAGTGGTGGCTTGAGGTATCTTTATTGTTAAGATATGGTAATATTTACATACGAAAGCAGTGGTTATCATCATTCAATAATTAATAAACCATCAAATAATTCACAGAACATTAACTGCAAATTTGATTAAAAAATTTAGGCGGTAATCACATTTGCCTCAGCAAGTATAGTAACATATTCAAAAATCTAGAACGATATAGAAACTAACTGTACTTAAAAGAAGAAATTATTGGCAATGATAGTAGTTAAAGAAAGAGATTACAAGTAGGAAAAGTCTTCGAATCACCTGAAATGTGGCCATCTCACTTCAACCTCACTCAAATTGAAATAAACGTCGCAAAGAATTGATAAAGTAGACCAGCATTTGGAAAATAAGTTGAATTGTTAGTAAATTCTCTTCATGCTTCCATATCGTGAAACTAAAATCGCTACAAATAGAAAGCAGGAGGATTACATTACTTTATTGGACGAAAAACACGTTAATCACGACATTTTGGGTCTGTCATTATATTTGTAAAGATAGATGAGTTCAGAGTGCTAGCAACTAAATTTGCATTATGGTTAGTTCCATCTATATTTACCTGCATCCATTTTACTTTTTATTAATTTATTGGTTTAGAGACAAGTGAATAGATATACTTACAAATCGATATTTTATTTCTACATTGAGTCGAACACATAAAGATTACTGAGAATGCACAGTTGACTGTTCCAATTGCATCGTATGTTGTTTTATAAGTACCTACTTGTTCACCAAAGTGCACTTGATGCAGTGCTCATATGATTGTGCTTTGTAATCACCACATCAATATTTGCTAAATTGTTGACCTCAAAATAGTAAAACAAAGGCATAAAAAATGAAATAGGGGCATTCCACTTTAACCTTGCACATCTGTTAAACAAATAACAAAGTGCCATGTATAACAGATTGTACTCTTCCTTAATTGAAATAATATCAAACACAGGTAAAAAAATACCCTTAAATTAATCGATTTTAGGAAAATTTGCTAATGTAATACTGGAATATTAAACAATTTTTACAAAAATGCTTTTTTTAAAGAAGTACAATGTGTCATATATATATATAAGGTATGTTAAAATGTCGAAAAATACTAATTCCCATTTGCACATCAGGGGCACCATATTAAACCATATTTGATGGGCAAATCAATTAGACTGAATCCTCTCGAGTGTGAATTTCCTGCAAGCAGTCTAAATGGAACGGGAATATATTTGTTGATTATTGTCATTTTGGTCGTGTGCTATTTTAGATGTGAATCCAGATTTAAGGCTGATCTGTTTGCGGAACATGTACTTCATGAAAAACGTGTTGGTGACATGTAACGATCGGTTTCTTCGCCGCTAACTCTAATTCATTATTCTAGGGATACTTCAATCAAATGTGTTTTGCTTTAAGAAAATGCTAAATTGTCAAAAACCGAACTCGTTTTACTATCGCACATTTTATTTAAGATTGGGAAGGTATTTTTTACACAATTATAACACGTTTGCGATTAAATAAATGACAATTTTATGCAAAGTCTTCGTAAAAATTCTGTTTTCTTTAACTAAATTTCTGGTAAACCGAGTATTGCTTAGTTTTTCAACATTCAAATATTTAAACATTCAAAGTCTTTTTCAGGGCATACATGTTAAAAAACATAATTTAACTTAAAAATAATTAAACACCATAAATTGTTCTTTGGTAAATAACCTATGTAAAACAAGACAAGAATGTTTAGAACTCATTTTAAAATTAATAGAGATAATTTTAAAAATTATCTAGAAAATACTTATTAATTTAAGTTAAAAAAACACATTCGGACAACTATTTTCGTCGGATAGAAACCAGATGGAAAAAGGTTACTTTTCGGTCATATTGTTAAACGGAATTAGGAGGACCAATCAGCGAATGTTATTTAAATTAATATAAGCTCCCTAACATATGAAACAGTTTACTAAACCTCTCATATTAAAATCACTTCTGCACACAAATCTGTAAAATCGTGAATTGAAATTATCATGAATTTAAGCAAAAACTGTGTAACTGAATAATCAGAACAGTTAATATTTTTTATATATTTTATCATATCAGACATAGAAAACGTATTCAATTTTTGACAATTAATTATTTTTCTTCCAATAAAATTTTCTTATTTTATTTGGTTTGACGTCTGTTAATATACTTTGCAATTTAGAGCTAGAGAGATCTTTATTGTTAATATTCAAGGATATTTCTATACGAAAGCAGTAGTTATCATCCTTCAGTAATCAATAAACCAGCAAGTGATCCACAAAATTTTAACTACAAATTTAATTGAACAATCACGGCGGTGAACAAATTCACCTCGGTAAAGAGATTAACATATTCAGAGTGATATAGAAACTAACTGTACTTAAAAGGACTACATTCGCAATGATAGTGGTTAAAAAATAGAAAAATGTCTCCGAATTAATCGATTAAGTTCTGTGTTTTTTAAATATTATTTTCAAAATAAATAAATAAAGGATCAAAATGACTTAAGTGTAAGAATTCACAGAAAAATTGAATACATTTTTACGCAGCAACAAGACGTAGAATACGAGATTAATTCTAGCGAATAGCTACCTATATTTATTTGAGCTAAACGAAATTTTCATAGAACTCTGATGCAATGGTACGTTCTTTTCATAGCGTAATTTATAACTTAAATTTTGATAAAAAAATTTTACAATAACAAATTTAAAGTTAATCAAGCATGCATTGCGTCAACAGTATTTTTGCAATACAACTGGAATTGCCACTCATTTTGTTCACATTTTAGACAATTCGATTTGATGAACTAGAAACCAATGGCATTTATCTACGCAAGCTAAAATAAACTCTTTCAATGGAATGGATGTATCTCAAGCATTCATCAAATAGAATCAAGGTGAATCTACATTCTACTTGCACTCGTTTCTTTCCTGAATTTCCTCTGATATTTTAGTCTATCTGTAAATTCATTCACCTTTTATCCAGATGAAACTCATTTAAATGTTTTGGACGGCATGTGCCTGATCTGAATTGTAAAATAAAAAATTCGAATATGCATCATAGATACCGTAATTAATGCTCGAACATTTGAATGCCCAGTTCTTTGCAAGTCAACCAGTTTTTTCTGTAAAAGGTGAAAAAACAAATGAAACGTCCCAAACTGCTAAAAGAGCTGAAAGTTAAGGTTTTTGATAAATTTGCTCTCCATTTTATCTTAACTCAAATAGGTGGTGTTCCATTTGCTACCAACTAGAACACTGCCATATGTCATATTTGGCATCAGGAAAAATTGTGGCTGGAGACAGAGAAAATTTACATATTTAAATAGTTATCGTAAAAATCTAAACTTGTTTCTCGATGTCTTATTTGTGTTTTCGAATATTTGTTGGTGTTATTAAATTCATTAATCATGTAAATGAATTTGTCAAGTGCCTTTTGTTTCATGAAACATTTTGTGTGGTTATTTGGAAAAACCACTCCCAATTTCGAAACGCCATGATCGAATTCTAATTGGTTTGGTAAGTAAGTAAAACCAATGTTCATATTTAATTATTTACGACGTTGGTGGACCCAAACATTTACCAGTGATTTCTGACGTATGTTGTATGTTAGCACGTTTAAGAATCAGTGACGGTTCATGATTTTTATCACTTGAAGGCAAAGTCAGAGAGTTAGTTTTTCAACTTAGTCAGTTATATTTAAATTGATGTAAAATGACAGAATTTACAATAGATTGCGACTACAAGTTATGATCTGAAACAATTGAATTTACAACTTATTTGTATAGCAAATGAATAGAAAATTTAAAACTCACACATTGTACATATTTCTAATTAAAAATGACGTCCAATATCCAAATAGAGTCTTGAATTTGTTCAAGCATCTATTGATTGAGACATGGATAAGAAAAGTTTCTGTTAAATAGATACAGTTAGAAAAAATCAATTAACCTGAAAGTGCATGTACCGAAATTATCTCTCAATGCAAAACACGCAGATTCGAGATATGCGTGAGAATACAGTTAGTAAAATAAATTAAAATCCATATAATCCTTTGTAGGGAGAGCAATCATTCAATGGAAATTCGGTTTATTCAGCAGCCAAGTATTCTCAAGGCTGCACTCTCCACATTGCATAGATGTTTAACGACTTCAATTATGATCACACAATTGTGTTTCCAAAATGATGACTAGAAGTATAATATGCTAATTGGACTTGCCAACGTTTCCAAAATAACAATTTTATGTTATCCGTAATTTTATTACTCCTGTAATTGTATTTCACTCTACCATAAATCGATGCAACTTTAAGCTATTTAAGCCAGAGGAATGATCTTTAACAATCTGATAAATCATTTGCGACATTTTTTTTCGACGCCATTTTGCGACTTCAAACATTTACTATTTCAATGTGTGAAATGTTAATTAAATGCATATTTAATTGAAAAATTTTGTAAAGTAATTTTTCTATTTATATTAGAACCGATTTCATTTATATTGTGTATTGATTTTACGTTTTTCAGGCATGTATTAAATGTACATTATATAAATCCCGTTGGGATCTTTACACTTACAAACTTTAAGTATCAATTGCCTTAATTCAGTCCAGTCGCAATAGACACTTAGCATTTACAATGCAATATCGTAATTTTGCAGTCATTTATCATTTTGGAGTATTTGAGAAGCGACAGAAGCAATCGCGCTTCTTAAAAAGTTTAGCACCTTGCTAAGTACAATCTAGCTCATATATGTAGCATGTTAACAATGCAGCCATTCACTAATAATAATTATTTAAAATTCAAGTCAAGTGTGACAAGTCCATTTAAATGAATCCTAACACGTTATAATTTACAGCGTGCAGCCTTGTTTCAGTGTGGCTGCTGAAAATGGTAAAGTAGAAATTATTAGGAAAGGAAAGGTGGATTTATTTTTAATTAATGGTACTTTGGACACGTTTGTTCAATTTCGATGTGCGTTTTAAAGTCAGAAAGTAGAATATTGGACAAGCAATATGCTCTATAGAAATTAATAGAATTTCAATTTAGTATGGATTGAAATTCATTAATCTTTTTCTCTACTTTAATTGAAGTCTGCACTTCCTGCGTGATTCACATATGATCTCATCCAATAACGTCAAATTAAATAAATATGGCCAATGCAGTATATCGACGCCTTCATAAGATCTGAGGCCACACATGCAGGGAAGACTTTTCGTTCCGTCAAAGCAAATTCTCACCTAGTCATTTAAGTTCGAACCGATAGAGATTAGCGTGTTGTAGGGACTGCGTATTTAAGGCTGTGCTTTCTCAAAAAATTATCTATAGATGCGAGACGTGAATGTGACTCAAGTAAGTGAACATATTTCAAGTTGGATGTTCATTTCCTGAATTGGCGAAAAATGACTTGCTTCCAATTGATGTAACATCACAATTTAAGACAGCACTGTCTTTATTGATCTTGATGGTTCAAGATATAATCTGAAGACACATTTGTTGATTTCGAAAGAAATAGTATACCCATGTGAATAGAATTTGAAAGTAAATAGCCCTAAATGTGTTTTCATTTTAATGAGACAGGCATTGAAAATCACACTGCAATAATGTGGCGAAGACTATAGATTTTTCGGAATGCAAAGCAGCGCGTTATTTAAGATATCTCGTTTATTTAGAATGTAAACAAATATCGAACGAGAAGTACTTTTTACAATATTTAAACCAATATATTTTGATCCAAAAAAATATCTGCAAAAACACTTATACCTTGTGTCAACATATGTGTGCAGAGCTTCAGACCAAATCGTGTAAATCATTCATGATCAGCCACACTACTATTGGCATTGTGATACTGATATTAATTTATTCACAATATTAACAAGTTGCTCATCAACGTGATAGGTATGCCAGAAGTGCAGATTTTTGGAAGGTGACATAATTTTATGGAAGTAGTAAAAGAGATCCAATTGAAATTTACAAATACAATCTCACTTGGCAAAAACTGAAAATCGATTGCCTGAGTAAACGAACAGTGACGTCAACGAAGACCTTAAAAATATTGACATATACGGCAGTACGACGATGACTGTGATCACGTTTTCCTTGCAAAATCAACCAATCTGAAAGTATATAAATTTGACGATTAGCCATGCAAATGTATCGGGTAATCCAAATCATCTCTCATTTCAAAATACGTAGCTTCAGAAATTGCATTGGAATGTATTTTGTCAAAGTATTCTAAAATCGTTCAAACACTGTAAATTGATTACTTTGCAGCCAATCGATCGTAGGGTTACAGCCAAGAACTAGCTGATGATTATATTTTCTTGCATGCAGCCTTAATTTTCTTTGACTGCGATATGTACAAGCACATCTAAAAAGCAGTGCATAAATTTGCAAAGTGATTAGTGTGCACAACTCAAATTGCTACAGGGTTTCTAGTTGCACAAATTAAAAGTGAAATACTTCTTAGATTGCTGCAATATTAATTTATATGTCATAAATGACTAGGTGATATTTTACTGCAGCCAAAAATAGAAAATATGCTTTGTTGGCTTGTCAATGTTTACCATCATTACAAATTCCTGCTACCCGTGTAACTTTATCGCAAGTATCCATTTATTGCTACAAATAGTAGCTATTTTAGGCGGAAATTAGTGAAGTTAGTGTCTCCTCAATTTCCGATATCGCATAGAATTTTTCATGTAACTTAATTAAACACAAAATATTAAATACATTTTTCCATATTTATGAAGCATTATGCAGAATTGACTCTTCAAATTCCATAAACATCTGGTCTACATAATATACTCATCACAAGCATTGATTTGCAGATTGTCATTGTTTATAGGTTGATGTGGCTGATGGAATATATAATAACGTTCGATTCTGTATATGGTGAGGAATCGTCAGTTAATTGCAACTGCCGATTTCGTGCCAAAGTACATGCGTATTGAGTGAAAAGATCTAATGCAATTCTGTTTGCACAAACTATTTTTTTTATGCATCAGAGTCTAATCGTGAATAGCATTAAGAATTTTTTATGAACTAGGGAAGTGACAAATCAGATTCATATAATTTACAGTTGAGAGGAAGCAAGTTATTTTAGTTGTTTTCTCCAGAAACATGTGGATTTTGGCATTTTGTGGACATATTCTTATGCAACAATATTGCAAATAAAGTATTTATTTAGCAACAAGACAAACCCATTCGTTCAAACTTGCAAATGAGGCGAATATGAATTTGTTTTTAAATTTGCATATGAAAGTCAGGGAGAGCTGTACATGAGATCAGTTAACAGCAAGTGAAAAACAAAAGGTCAACAGAAATATATTTGCATTGTTCAATACTCATACACAATTCTTTTGAACTAATAATATTCTTCCTTCCAATTTTAAGATAATCTTCCTTTCATTCCACCAATTTGTGGCTCTCCATTTAAAGTTTCAGGCATTCCTTCAGCTTGAAGACTGAAACTTTCCTCTCCATTGGGGGCACTTGTGCAGTAACTACCTGGCTAGCGGTTTTTCCTACATTTTAGCTACTTAACAGCCTCCAAGTGTTAGAGTATTGTACTGTTCCTAATGCTACTTTATGTGCCATAGGGCATTCTGCAGTGTGTGCATAACCACCAAAACATTTAGGTTTATTTAGAAACCCAACTAAATAACTCTGAGAGCCAACCAACTTTTAGCAAAAAGATAAAAGAGCAGAAAGCACTTCTCTATGAACTTTACACCAACAACCTTCTCAAGAGTTTTGTCGGTTGCACAAATTTTTTGGAGGGAATGTGATTGTCGCATATGCGTCTACTGTGAATAAATTGAATAAATGCATTAATATTGAAAGCTTGACAGTGTAAAAGTTTAAAAAGAATTAATGTGATGTGGAGCATTCTATCGCTAATTGCTCATTTAAGGATAATGAAATGTAAAAAATCGAAAATGATACAAATTTCACTGTCATATTGTTTGAAATAGCCAAAATTTACAGAGATTTTAGGTATTTGGAAATAAAATTGCACGGGTAACATAAATTAATTATTTTAAAAATATTCACAACACTAAAAAGCATACTAAACTTCAAGTCATTATTTTTGAAGCACGATTTTGTGGTGATGATCGGTGATTACAAAGCACACTCATTTGAGTACTGCATCATGTGCACTTTGGTGAACAGGTAGGTACTCATTCAACAACAAACGATGCAATTGGAACAGTCAAGTGTTAAATCTCAGTAATCTTAATGCGGTCGACTCAATATAGAACAGTGAAATTGACTTGTAAATAGTTCTCTCTTGCTTGTAGTTAGATATTGTCGATATAATTTCGGAGGTGCAGCAATGACATTAATTGGCTGCCAAATAAACTAATATTAAATTGAATGGTGGTTCTCACTGCGTAATATTTGACGGATTTCATAACATTTCTGAATAATCGCATTCTCGTAAAAATTTTGAATCTACATTTCTTGCGTTGAGAGATAATTTCGATTCCACAATACGTTTTTATGGGCATTGATGGTTTAGTTCATTCTAACTGTAAATAAATGAACTCCGATGTCACACAAAGAAGGAGGTGATGAAAAGGATCATTAGTGATATGTGCTTCATGTTGCAGAGCACAACTTGTCTGAGCTTGCAAAGCAGAAGCGTCAAGGCAAGTATCTTCGAACATGGAAGATAACCTGCCTTTTTTTTACTATTTTGAGCTAAAACATTTAGCGGATATTGATGTGGTAATTACAAAACACATTCATATGAGCACTGCAACATTTGCACTTTGGTGAACAAGTAGGTACTCATTCAACAACATACGATGCAATTGGAACAGTCAAGTGTGCATTCTCAGTAATCTTAATGTGGTCGAATCAATGTAGAAAAAAGAAATCGAGTTGTAAATATTTCTCTTTGCTTGTATCCAAAAAAATAATAAATTAATAATATTTCAAATGGATGCAGGTAAATATAGATGGAGGTTCCATATTGTAAGTTTAGTTGCTAGCACTCCTAACTCATCTTTCTTGACAAATATCATGAGAGATTCAAAATGGCGTGATTACCGTGACTTTCTTCCAATAAGGTAATGCAATCCGGCTGTCTTTCTACTTGAAGGGATTTTACTTTCACGATGTGGAAGCATGAAAAGAATCTACTAACATTTCAACTTGCTTTCCAAATGTTGGTCTAATTCATCAAGTCTTTGCAACGTTTATTTCAAGTCGAGTGAGGCTGAAGTCAGATGGCCCTAAAATGGTTTTCTTTTAGATGCTTCTAAGGCAAATATGAAAGTCTACAATTGCACATTCGTCTGAACGATTACTGAATTGAAAAAGGTTAAAGGTGCGTTGAGTAATGATGATAAAGTCGAATGCATTGGAAATCAGAGTCTATATATAAATGCAGATTGACATTTGACGATAGAAGGGCATTTTGTGAACTTTGGCAAAAGGTTATATGGCAGATAACATTTTAACAGAATTGAGAGTTCACGCAAGTAGATTTAGAAAGTGCCTAGTTATATAATGTTTAAGAGTGTGGAAATTGAATTAGTCGTCGAGAGGAGGAGGTCTTTTGACAAACACACCTATCAAATCGTTTTTCAAGCGTACATTTTGGGAGCCTAATTTTGCAGATATCTATGAAGTGGAGCTTTGTTTAGCACAATTTGTTTGAATAGGTTGCAAATAAAATTTCAACTCAGGTGAGACTTCTATCATATGGAACAGCTAAACACCAGCCACCTGTAACAATGCGCTCTATGGCAAAAGAGCAGTTAAAGTGGATTTAATGGAATCGATGGTATTATTATTGAAAAATAAGTTTTAAAGAATTCAAACTGATCTATTTGTGGCTACTTCCTCTACCTTCCTATCTGCACGAACTCAAATACGACACGAGTATCCCACTATAATTCGTTTTTATAAGTTTAGGATTAATGGAGTTTTATGGATTGTAAATAAATATGCGAAGATATACGGAAGCTTGGACATGGCACACATTTATGCAATAATTCATCGTTTCGAAATTACACACATTTTATTTTAATCGATAAAACACTACCATTTACAAAAGTGTGTTGTGTCAGATAGAGGTAACTTAAAAGCTCTGCACGCCTTAATTAAGTGTCAATCACTTTCATCAAGTTTGAGATAATGTCAATTGAACTTCTTTAATTGGTAGGTGGGCATTCTTGAGTTCGCTAAGACTGAACTAATCTTGAAAGTGTCTTTTCACTTCATTTATGCTTATTAGTGCATTAAAATGGCTATGCTATCTTGTCAAGGCGAATACAAACTCCTCGATAGAAGCAGCGCAAAAGTCTTAAACTCTATCACTAATAAGCAATAAGAAAGGATTTTCTCATTTTATTAAAATGAGACATGAATTGAAAAGCACCGACCATTAATTTGGCAAAGGCATTATCGAGTAGGGATGCAGTCGAATACATTGCTTAAAGTACCTTGTTTATGTAAATGTATTTAAAAAAGATGTATTTACATACTGCTTCAAATATTATAAAATCCACCGCTTTCGAAAACCTCGACAAGTTGTAGATAGGCATTAATGTCAAATAAATTAATATTAAACAGCCTTAGAAGTATTCCGCTTTTAATTTTGTGAAAATAGAAACACTTAGCGTTTTATGTTGTGCATACTAAACATTCTACTCTTCTAGGCACTACCTTCTAATTGTGTTGATATAAATATATAGTTACGAAATACCCAAGTTTTTGCATGCCTCAAAATTATGCCTAACAAATCTAAGTTCTAAAATATTTCAAGAATGATATTTTTCTCTAAAATGCCTCTTAGAAATTATTTGAATTTCATGTCAGTATGGATTGATATTATTTCCTCCTTTCTTCTACTTTGTTTAAATTCAGCATTTCCTCTATGATTCCCTTCTGATATCCACCAGTAACGAGTGTTGAGATAAAGATGGCCAATGCAGTACACTGACATCTTCATAAGATCCGAGGGAGCACATACGGAGAAGAATATTCGTCTCGTCAACGTAAATTCTCACATAATCAATCATGATATGTATATTAATATTATAGTAATCTTAAAAATACCTTAGCAGTAACTGTCCTGCATACAAAACTTTATTAATATACGTGGCAGCCAAATAAAACTAAAGCTGCCTGCACGAAAATATATCACACTTTTTGAGGTGCTCACATTCCTCAAAAATATATACTGACGAAATTATAAACTTGAACCTCAATACTCTATTTCTGTTATTCACTATTCTATTCGTTTTGTTTCTAGTGACTGTGCTAAAGCGTTTGCAATGTCCAGTTAATGCTTAATTTTTTAAGGCTGCCATTAGTTAAGTGCGAAGAATATCAAAATCTAAGTTTCCAAATTAAATTCTACTTATATGAGTAAGTAATATAAATGTCCAAATAGCATTCAATTCATTCACTGTGTACAATTTATCTCAATTTAACTCATTGCTCTTGTCCTACTGTTTGACTTTCGAGGAAAATTTATCAGTCGCATCAAGTATAACTTTTAACAAATAACAATAAAACCTCAAATAAATGCGTATAATTTCAAGAATTGAACGTACTTGTAAGTTTCTCTCATCTTTTGCATTGTTCTATGATAATATCAAGCAAATTTTATTCATTTTTTAGGTAGTTAATATCTCCACATAATGGTAATAACAAATAATAAATATGCTAAATATATTTTTTTTTCTTGTTTGGCTTGCAATAGTGTGAAAATAAGCATTTGAATAACTTGTGGTGAGATATCATTAAATAAAACGGCAACAGCATTCGCAATAGAGATGCTCTTCAAAGTATGTATGTATGTATGAATGTGCGTATGCACGGCACAAATTGCTAACGGTCTCTAATTGGTCAAAGAAAAAGGTACATATATGTGCTACATTGTTCTTAGCGAAAATGCATTTCTGACAAAATTGTTAGTAATTGTTTGTCAATATTCTGGAAATCTTCTCAATTCGAAATCTACCATGCTTGATTTATTTAAGGACTAGTTAGCAGAAGCATTCCCTGCAGAGATTAAACAAAATGGCGTCCAAATTGAAGGCAACATGATTGAAAATTTACCAGTCAGCTTATTTGGTATATAAAGGAGTTTATATCATTGGGTTCAAAATGATGAAATAACATTCGAAAGCAATTAGTTCATTTCAGTTCTCGTTTTCATCCACAGTGCCAAGTAACGATCTGCTCAATTGAAATATTCCTGTAAGGCAATCGCTTAGTTTTTAAATAAAAGTACAGATTACTTACCTACCAGCCAAATATTGCACCTTCCATTGTTTTGGGCAGATTTGAGTGCAGTTTGTCGAAATGCTCAAACTTTAAAGCACTAACTTTTTCAATTGTCCCTAGCATTAATCTCAAAAGATATGCACCTTCGTCGGGCATTCGTAGCCTTCCACAAGGCACATCACTATGCTATCTATTTGGTGAATTATAGCAAATTGATCAAAAATGGGAAAGTGTTTTGCACAAAACCGGTAGTCATATGCAACAGTAATTCTTGGTGTCAGGAAGTCACCAAGTCTCAAAGACGTCATGATTAACACAAGCCTGGGTCATTTAATCTTCCACAAGCTCTTATGTGTCACAAAGAAAATCGCATTATTTTCGAATGTAAGAGTACTTAACATCAGATATTTTAGTGAATGCAGACTACTTTATTGAAATTGCGTTTCACAATATTCTATAAATTTATTACTGTTTTTAATACCCCTAAACAGTGATCCGATAAAGAGTAAACATGAACTTTCTTTTATTATTTGTGCTAGCTAATTTGCATTTAGCTCTGGTTTTATTGATTTTGCTAATATGCATGCAAAAAATCATTTGGAGCTCTGTGTATTTACTATTTCAATAAAAAAACAGTGAATTTTCTTATTGCGGAGTATGTAAATTTAAGTTTACTCGATCACAATTGGTACCATCACTGTTCATGTATGAATCATTCCAAGTTATGAAGAATCAATAATGATCGCAGATTGCTTATGCTGAAGAGATTAAACGAAACGTTCCTGACTGTTTCCATATGAGCATGTTAATTCCGATCTCTACAACTAGCTCTGTACATTTTCGAATTACATTTTTTTAAGCCGAAATTCGACACAGTAACATCACTTTTAACTTCTGCACAACGGTGTCATTGATTCGTAATTATAAAAGTATTCATTGATTCAATTTACATTTCCTCAAATCGACGATGTCGAAATATGTTAAAACCAAACCAAATAGTTTCTCATTGAGTTTATTTCAATGATATTATTACTTAAATTAATTAATTATTTCAAATTTTAAATTACCGTTTTTTGAAAAAAAAGCAGATCCAAAAAATGGGAATTTGAAAATGTCGAATTGATAATCCAGATAAGCCGGTTTTAATTCATCACTACTGACTGAATCCTTGGTACTATTGCGGTCAAGTATAAAGTATTTGGAATTGCGTTGGAGTACTTTGTATGTTCCTTCGTAAGGAGGCTGAAGGGGTTTCTTTACTGCATCTGCTCGAACATAGCCGAAGACGGATGTAGATAAGTCTTTGTGGATATATGTAGACTTGCTATCCTGACGAGTGGGAGTGGGCAGGAGAGATCGGAAATGTTCTTTTAATCGGGTGGCATACCATGAAGGGTCTACAGAGACTCGGTAATGAGATTCACAGGTCATTTCCCCAGGAAGCCTTAAGGGGGTGCCGAGTACAAGCTCTGCCGGACAGCATCCCAGATTTCCCTTTACTGTACTTCTAAATGCGAGAAGAATGATAGGAAGACGTTCCATCCAATTGAGACCGGAGTAAGTGGCGATGATTGCTGATTTGAGCTGCCGGTGAAAGCGTTCGACGAGACCGTTGGCTTCAGGATGGTTTGCAGTGGTACGAATGTGTGTTGAGCCTAATAGTTGGTTTAGTTCCCGGAATAGGGTAAAAGTAAACTGTGGTCCTCTGTCTGTCGTGATGACTGATGGAACACCGAATATGCATATCCATGAATCTATCAGGGCTTTAGACACCGACGGGGAAGAAGTGTTGTGTGAGGGAACGGCGATTGGCCAACGCATGAAACGGTCAATGCAGGTTAGGATGTACGAGAAAGAGTTCGATGGTGGGAGGGCACCGATAATATCAACGTGGATATGGCGAAAACGGGCTTCAGGAAGAGGGAAAAAAGCGAGGGTACTTCGGGTATATTTGTGGACTTTACTGGCCTGACAGGGGAGGCCATTTTGGCCTACTTACGGACGTCCTGTCGTATGTTCTTCCAAACGAAACGGTCAGTGATCAATTTCGTTGTAGCGCGAATGTTTAAATGCGACAAACCATGGTTGTGGTCGAAAATCTTCAGGCGATACGTTTGCGGGACGAAAGGTTTCGGATTGTCCGTCGAAACAGCACAATGGATCTCTGTGCTAGAGTCCGGTAAGGGTAAACATTCGAAGCGTAAAGAAGGATTGAAAATGATTTCTGTGAAATCTGGGTCTGACCATTGTTCAGAAGCAAGAAATTGCAGATCTAAAAAAGGCACGACGACTTGGTTCATTTCCAAACGAGACATGGCATCTGCAACGACGTTACTGGTACCATCAATGTGTCGTATATCATTAGTGAGTTGTGCGATGAAGTCCAAATGTCGTGTTTCTCTGGGTGAATGGTGATCTGCGGCTCCCCGAAAAGCATAGATTAAGGGTTTTTGATAGGTGGAGATCGTAAATTGACGCCCCTCTAGTATGTGTCGGAAGTGTTTTACCGCTTAATAGATTGCGAGCAGTTCTCGATCAAATATGCTGTACCACGTCTCCGTGGTTGTGAGCTTCTTCGAGAAGAAGGAGAGAGGCTGTGTTTCGCCCTCGACCACCTGTTGCAGGACTGCTCCGACGGCTAATTGAGATGCGTCGGTCTTCAGAACAAGGCACGTCTGGCTAGAAGTATCGAGATGGTTTAACGTGGTCGCCTTTGAAAGCTCCTGTTTTACTTCAGAGAACGCCGTTTCCGCCTCCGACGTCATAATGAAAGGCTTCCGATTACCATTAGGTAAATCCGTGAGGGGCTGGAAGATGCGAGTACAGTTTGGGATGAATCAACCGTAATAGTTTACCACATCTAGAAAGCGACAAAGACTCTTCACCGATTGAGGAGCGGGGTAATTCAAGATAGATTGCGTCCTTTCAGGGAGCGGTGTGATTCCACGACCGCTGGTGTATGAACGACTTTGCATTTCTCGGAGTTGACCGTGATTCCATATTGTTGGAGACGTTCAAACACTTGTTGTAAGTGTTGTTTGTGCTCCTCCAGGTTGGAGCTAGCAATGAGCACGTCGTCGAAATAAGTAAAAACGAAGTCTAACCCACGAAAATCTTGATCCATGAAGCGTTGAAAAGATTGGGCCGCATTGCGTAAGCCGAAAGGCATACGTAAGTATTCGAATAGACCGAATGGTGTGATGACAACCGTCCTAGCAGTATCTTCCGAGGCCATGGGAAATCGGTGGTATGCGCGGACTAAATCAAGCTTGGAGAACATGACCTTTCCATGGATATGCAGCGGGAAAACATGTACGTGCGGTATTGGGTAACGGTCTGGAGCGGTAATTCCGTTGAGGGCCCAATAGTCATCACAAGGTCTCCAGTCACCATTTTTCTTCTAGACCATGTGCAAAGCTGAAGCCCATGGGCTGTTTGAAGGTCGAACGATACCTAAGGATGCCATGTGATGAAATTCTTGTTTAGCTGCACGTAGTTTGTCGGGGTGCAGACGACGGACTCTAGCAAAAACAGGCTGTCCCTTAGTGGTAATGTTGTGTCATACCTTATGTTTGGGTTCCGAGGTCTCAGTCTGAGGACGAAAAATCGAAAGGCAAACTCAATCAAAATATTTGACAACGGATTTGCAGAGGGTAGGAGGGTATTCAGGTCATAAGTTACGGATTTGAGAAGGGCAGGGTACTTGGAGGGAGGTGACGCCGTCATTTAGGGTCCTGTCTCTGAGATTGACGAGCAATCGGACCTTTGAGATGAAATCAGCGCCTCTGATTGGTTTTCGAACGTCTGCAATTAGGAACACAAATGGAAACTCCCGGCGAAGCCCTAAATCGAGGTTGAGAAGCTTGTGCCCGTAGGTGCGTATCTTAGTGTTGTTGGCTACGAGTAGTGAAAGTTCGGATGCTTGCAGACAGCGTTTTTCTGCTGAACGAGGGATAACGCTGACCTCGGAACCTGAATCTACCAGGAACCTAAGTTTTGAATTCCTTTCGACTACCTGGAGGAGGCGACTGGGAAAATAGCCAGGATCAGTTGTCGCTTTTACAGCTTGGCTTAGAATTTCCCCGATGGGCTGAATGTTCTCCTCTTAACATATTTGCAACCAAGTAGACATTTCCTGGCCTTGTTTCCGAATTTTTTGTGGAAATAACTCATAGTGCCATCGGGTCTTGCTGAGCTCCGCCTTCGCCTAGGCAAGATGGAACGCTGTCTATCGGAGCATGATGAAGAACCTGATAGGAGTAATTGCATCTTTTGGAATTGCTCCGTCAAGGCGTCCAATCCCACTGCGTTCACGCTATGTCCACCGTAATGACTGTGAACGCGATCTGCAACTTCGACTAACTTGTCAAGCTCATCTTGAAACGGACTGCTCTATACGGTCGACACCATGCTTCCTGGCAGACACTTCAACCATTGCCTCTTAAGAACCTTGTCGTTCAAATCTAAACCACAGGCTAAGGAGCGCATGTGGCTTACTAACTGAGACGGAGAACGGTCTCCTAGTTGGGTTGTCAAATAAACTTGCTCTAGCCGTGTCTCTGGTGGCGCTGAAAAACGATTCATGACCGCCTGCTTTAACCGTTCATAGAAGTTGTTGACCGGCGGCGTGGATGTTAAGTCCTTAAATTGAGTTTGTATATTGCTTGGTAGGACGGTGAGAGCGTATTGAAACTAGCTTTCTGACTTGGTTACGCCTCTCAATTGGAACATCGTTTCCAATAGCGCAAAAAAGGAATCCGGATGTTCGGGTTCGAAATTGGGGATGGCCAGAAGTAGAGCACACGCGGTTTCTTCAGTCATTTTCAAAAGATAGTAGGAGTGAGCGAGTGTAAAGTAGAAATAGTTGTTGATCTAGAAGTGAGAGGATCACCAAATAAGTCGTGTGATCGGACAGTGAATCGCGATGTCGTGAAGAGATTGTTCTTCTGCTGAGTTGATTAAGTCAGGCTCGGATCACGTCAGGGTCACCAATTGTAGCGGATTAGCTACCTAACTAAGCCTGTCCAGTCTCAGAAACCTCTAACACAGATTCTCTTTGTTAAAACGTCCCACTGAGTAGCTAAGCTACTGTAGAGTTAATAAGCAGAAAGTAGTGGGAGGAACGCGTTTATTCGCTGTAAAAAAATGGCGTGTAATATGTTTCAGGGGGCTTAGTCATATTCAACATGGTAGCATGACTAAAACAAACGGAGGCGCCTGTTTGGCTATGCGTTCACCGCACACGATCCGTACGCGAGTTGCATGTCTGCACCTTTACGTTCGCGTGCGCTGACGTGTTCCACAAATGCGAAACCTCACCTTTGATATGAACATTGACAATTTGTAATTGTGCAAAATGAATAATTTCTTTGTATTTACATCATTTCATTTGTATTTTATACTATTTAAATTGTGGGAGCACAACTTTCGCATGACAAATGCAGAAACCCCGTCCACCAATCAATGACCATTGCCAAAACGATAAATCACTGGTCAATTCTAGTACACGATTACACGACCCATCGATGACCCAAGTTATATGAGACCATATGAGGTAAATGAGGTGTATAAAATAACTAAGTTCCACGTCATACGACACACAGCACGCTAGCGTGCCGAACCACATCACGCTTGCACGTCAACACGCATACTAAATAAACGTGTTCCACGATATACAAGTGTTTCTTCTATTCCAGGAGTCTTACCAACGAGGAGAATCTGCCATAGAGATTTCTGTGAATAGTTAAGGCTAATAAAAGTAGCTAATCCGTTACATACTTCTCCCACTGTAAACGTTTTTAGCTACCACCAATTTTCATATTTAACTTCATAGAAAATTTCCAGTCGCCTACTATACAACTATAATTATAAATGTTTCTATAGATAATTCATTTATTAGCTTAAATATTGTCAAGGGGCTTCTCGTAAAGCCTTGATATGAACAAATTAAATTTTAAAAAAGACGAGCATTTTACGACGCATACAGCAAGCCATCACTGCTTGCTTACTTAAGAAGTCGTGAATATCAAAATTGAAAATGGAATCGAGCTTCACTTTCCACTTCTAGAAATAGCTCAAACTGCAGAGAAATATGAGTGTTGGAAATAAAATTGTATGCGTAATATAAATTTAATATTTTGAAAACATTGACAAGCCCAAATAGCATTGTATATTTCAAGTCGTTATTTTAGGAGCACAATTGTGTGATGATGCACGACGTTGATAAATTACACATCATTCTGAAGTTCAACCTTGAGATTAATTGGCTGTTAACCAAGCTGACAATGCATTAACAGTGGATTTCACCTCTCGAAAATTGTTGGGTTTTAGGATACTTTTGTCTAACTGCATTTGCCTGAGGTTTTCGAATTTACGCTCATTTCGTTGAAAAATGATTTCGGTTCCCCGATTCATTTAAGTGACGAATCATCAAATTTATTTCTTACGGATCGGGAATTTTGCACGAACAACTGGATCATTGCTGATGAACCACTTTCGTATATATTTCACTATTTATAGAGCGGTCTTTAAAATCCCTGTCCACTTTCCTGGGTTATCGATTTTCAATTTGGGATTATAGTCTGTACCGGACTGCTACGCTAATAAGCCTTGACTGTTCTCAGAAATCTCTAAGGCAGATTCTCCTATGTTTAAACCGATTTTCAATGCATTAACGGATATCATCACTAGTCATATTGTAATTTTATATGAATGAATGTATTTTAAGTAAACGTTTTTAATCAAAGATAATCCAATTACTTTGAACAAATTAATGAAATGGCCAATAAGATGTGTTATGCACTCCTCACAGTTAGCAATTTTTGCATTGACGGCAATGCAGTTAACTTTGTTTTAATTTTAGGATAGAAGATTTCATTATTTTCAATTGTTTTCTTCTTCTTCTTTGTTTGTTATTGATGTTTGTTTGTTGTCAACATCTGTATCTAAGGTGTTCAAAATGCTAATTTCAGACGTGGAAGTAATGCTGGGAAAATAATAAAGATATCCAATAGCCTCGCCTAAATTGGAAAATCGTTCGCCTGAGAAAGTAAACAAAGACGCCAAAGGAAACTCCGAAAATGGTAGTACATACAGAACTGGTTCATTGTCTATAAACACGTTTTTCTTGCAAAATAAACCATTCGACAAGCGCATAAATTTGTGGAATTGTCATTCAAATATAATTGTTACCAGAAATCACATCTCAATTGGATGCAGGTAGATTTGAAAAGCATATGAGAATATATCATAATTATAATTCATTTTTATTGGTTTATTTAGCAGCCAAGTAATTTTAAGAAAATATATAAAACCATCAATTTGCACTGCTATTGGCAGTAAAAAATTGTGCTTCCAAAATGATGACTTGAAGTATAATATGACATTTATGCTTGGCTGTGTTTTATCATTCTATACGTTTTTATTCTCGATATAATTTAAATTCCAACACAAATAAGTCGACGTAGATTTTAGGTATTTCACGCAATTAAATTGTAAATTGACTGTTCCTGTTCAAATCCGATATTCAATTATATTTAAATAAGTAAGTAGTGGTTGTATGCTGTATTCAGTGTAGTTAAATTTAATTTTCTAATATCAATATTTCACGAGAAGCATCTTTTACTTTATTTAAATTAATAACAATTAATCTAAAAAAATAATCTATAGAAACAATTATATTTATTAAAACACTAAAAATGTAAACAGTCTTTATGTAATTTGATTCATACATGCAAGCAATTCAATCAGATAGAATAAAATTTAAATGGAAAGATTTTAATATTAACAAATTATTCATTTTATACAATTATAAATGTTTAAGTTCATGTGAAAGGCGTGGTTAACTTATAAAAGGTTATACCTGTGATTATGGCTGCAAATTAAATCGTTCATCAATAAATTTGCATTATCTAACGCTAATTAAATAGGCCATTAATTTTATCATTGCTCATGAAACGTCACTGCTTTTATTGACCAATTCAAAAACACCAACCATCTAGGCAATTTGTATTTGTTTATTAAAAGAAAGTCTTTAATTTTTTCACATTAGAGCTACAGTTCTATTGAGAAGATTGTCGAAATGGAAAGCTGTTTGATCTCCTCTACGACATACAGTTCCTAGCTATAAGGAACAAAGACAATATTAGTTCAATTATATATTTTATAATAAGACATTGTCAGTGTGCCTTATCGTTAAATGCGAAGAAATAAGATTGGCCAAAAGGGTTTTGCCTGTGTTCGTTTGACCTTTAAAGTAAAGAGTATTCATCTTTGTCGTCCTTTTATCCATAATATTAATGATGTCTTTCAACAGCTCATTAATACTGATGCCACTTTGATTGAGCAACATCATTAACCAATTGGTGCTCAATTCCAGGTTCTTATTGCCTATTTTAGTTCAGCCAAGTATTCTCAAGGCTGCACTCCTGAAATTGCATCGATGTTTTCCGACTTCAATTATCATCACACAATCGTGTTTCCAAAATGATGACTTGAAGTATAATAAGTTAATTGGGCTTGCCAGTGTTTCTAAAATAACAATTTTACATTATTCCTGTAATTGCATTTCACCATCCCATAAATCGCTGCAACTTTAAGCTATTTCAAGCAATAAGATAGAGAAGTTTGAATTATTTTTGCATTTTTCGTATTCCATTATACTTATTTGAGCAAGTGGCGATAGTTTGCTCCATATGTCACAGAATGATCATCTTTAATTTGGTAAAGTAGTTACTTAATTTTAGTGTCGAAGCAATTTTACGGCCTCAAATATTTACTATTTCAACATGTAAAATGTAAATTAAATGCATATTTAATTGAGAAATTGCGTAAGTTATTTGTCTATTTATATTAGTAGCGAAACATTTATATTGTGTATTGATTTTGCGTTTTCAGACATGGATCTAATGCATATGACATAAATCCCGTTAGGAACTTTACACTTACAATCTTTAAATATTATTGCTTTAATTCAGTCCAGTCGCAATAGAAACTTAGCATTTACAATGCAATCAACACAACTCAATTTGATTTGAATCAATATAAAATGGCATACTTACGTAAGTAGCATTGACGACGCACGTAGCATTACAAAAAGAATACGGAAAAACCGTACCCTTTTCTTTTGTACATTGTGTCAGCATATATGTGCGGAGTTTCAGACCAAATCGTGTAAATCATTCATGATCCTTGCGTGATATTGATATTAATTTATTCACAATATCAACAAGTTGCTCATCTACGCGCCAGATGTGCCAAAAATGCAGATTTTTGGAAGGTGACACAATTTTATGGAAGCAAAAAAGAGATCTAATTTAAATTTACAGATACAATCTCACTAAGCATACCCCGAATGTCGATTGTCTGAGTAAACGAACAGTGACGTCAAGGAAGACTTTAAAAATATTGACACATACGGCACTACGACGATGACTGTAATCACGTTTCCCTTGCAAAATAAACCAATCTGAAAGTACATAAATTTGATGAATAGCCATTCAAATGTATCGGGTGATCAAAATCATCTCTGATTTCAAAATATGTTGCTTCAGGAAAGGGCATTGGAATGTATTTAATCAAATTTATTCTAAATTCCTGTAAAATACTGTAAGTTGACACCCTCCAGTCATTTTATTATTCTTTTAGTTTGCAGACATTTAATCGTAGGGCTGCAGACAAAAAATAGACAATTCCAAAGCTTTCGAAATTCGGATATCAAACAAAGAGTTTTCCGAAGACTGGAGAAAAGAAGACATATCAATCCAGGGGTGGTAATATTGAGAAGTCATTGTGTTAAGTCTTAAGTGTGTAAACAAATTGAAAAGAACGCGAGTTAAGTCTGAACAGGTGAGCATAATCTTTTATTTGAGTTGAAGCTCTTTGTTTTCTTTATTTTACAGTAGAACAACGCATGACAGAGTTAAATTTCCCAAGCAAACACATGACTATTTTTAGTCAATGCATATTATTGGAAAATATTTCTTTACAGTTTTGAATCTTGTAAACCCATACAAGAAAATCAACATGTTTGAATCACCTTTTGCAAAATGATAAATTGCATTAGAATATTCATATTCATACATATATTAAATGTAAAAAATAACGTTTTTCTTTACAATCCAGGTTCGCCTTAATAACAACGATAAATCTTCCTAACGCATTTGTCAACCAAAGCAACGTGCGTCTCCATGCTAGTGAATGCAGACTGTTTTATTGAAATTGTGTTTCGCAATATTATCTAAATTTATTACTATTTTTAATACCCATAAACAGTGATCCGATAAACAGTAAACATGAACCTTTGTTCATTATTTGTGCTAGTTAATTTGCATTTAGCTCTGGTTTTATTGATTTTGCAAATATGTATGCAAAATCCATTTAGAGCTCTGTGTTTTCACTAAGACAATTATTATGATTACTCGATCAAAAGGTATGAATCATTCCAAGTTATGAAGAGTTAATGCGGATGGTAGATTGCTTACGCTGAAGAGATTAAACGAAACGTTCCTGACTGTTTCCATATGAGCATGTTAACTCCGATCTCCACAACTAGCTCTGCACATTTTCGAATCGTGAACTTTTAAACCAAAATTCGACACAGTAACATATCTGCTTCATCTTTCTCAACTAATGCACAACGGTGTCATTGATTCGTAATTATAAAAGTATTCACTGATTTAATTTACATTGCCTCAAATCGACGATGTCGAAATATGTTAAAACCAAATTAAATAGTTTCTCATTGAGATTATTTCAAAGATATTATTTACTTAAATAAGTTAAATAATTCATATTTAATTTACTGCTAATTTGAAATAAATAGATCATAAAAATGGGAAATAGAAATTGCCAAGTTGCAAATCAGATCTAAAGAAAACCACACCGTTTCTTTATTGATTGTATTGTAATTTTAAATAAAATATTGAATCAAATCTCATTAAAACACCAATCGCGACCGGTGATATTCCTAATTCAGATTAAAGTACAGCAAGCTTGTTTTATAAAGGATTATAAGGTTAATTGATTAACATAGTAAAACGCCCAATGGAGCTAAGCAGGAGCAATCTACGATGTTGTGATTAACGAGCAGATGACAAACGATGATTGTTTATTAAAATGATATCATGTCGATGCTAAGCAACTTGTCAGTGCCCATAAGAATCGCGATGTGTCAAATTATTTGCACTCAATTGTACATTTACTCATCGGTTTTTCTGAAACATTGGAGCATGCAAAAGCGAAAAGGTTCGACTTTAAACTGTTGAGAAAGAGCCGATATAGCATAAAGTACCCTTTTGAATGCCATTTTTTCACAATAACGATTAAACGATATGCATGCGTTTGTAGCGGATTAGCTACCTAACTAAGGCTGACTGTACTCAGAAACCTTAGTGGCAGTTTCTTCTAGTTCGTGAGTCCTCCAGAATTAGCTAAGACATTGCAAAGCTAAGAAGAGACAGAGGTATCAAGAGAACGCGTTTATTCTAAACATGCATGACGTGGAGTGTAATGAAATAAGTATGACGTGGAATTTAGTCATTATATACACTTTATGATATAATGACCTCATATAACTTGGATTATTGATTGGTCCGGAAATCGTGTACTGGAATTGACCATTGACTTGTCGTATTGGTATTGGTCATTGATTCTGCATTAGTCATGCCTAAGTTGTGCCTCCACACATTAACCCGTCAAATCATATACTTGTTAAAATCTTAGAATATCAATGGAAGGCAAAGACGTTATTGTCAACAAACTCTAAAATTGATGACAAATAATTTATTCACATGGTCTCAATCATTGAATCAGTGAATATTTGTTCCATCTCAATTTCTCGAAAATTGAATATTACTGATTGAGATAACTTTTTTTGTCGTGATACTATTTCTTCATATGGTGCTCAGTTCAAATTTATTCATTAACATTTTACACAAATTCCCGTTATCGGGTTTCCTTGGAACTTCTGTAAAAATAAATACCTGTGTCCTGATGCCCCACGTGTGCGCCTATTTGTGCATATGGATGTTAGCAATAACTATATTCGCCTGATCATCTTTATCCGATGAGTATTAGTTAGTGATAAAAGTGGTTGAACGCTTGAGTGCACGAACCAATGTGATCAGAGCAAGATTTTAGCTGCTACTCCTAAAGCTAAGAGTCAACAGAGTACGTACGCATGAAGATATTTTGCACATTGCAACGCCTTTTATAAATCAATTAGCACGTTTTCCCTTCCAATACTCATACACGTTGAGAGCGATCATCTTTGTCAATCGTTTTTACTTCAACATTTACTTGCTTCTTTTCCTTCAGTTTCATTAACTTTTAAAGGTGGAATGCATGTAATTACAATTTTCTTGGATTTAATGAATCTGTGAAGAGTAATTGAAGTTAGTTACAATTAGTGAGAGATAATTGCATATTTCAGATTCGAAGCGTTCTCATTGAAATACAATAATACATCTTGCCAATTTAGATAATCTTCTGGTTCCTAATTAACTGCACTTTCGTTGGCCCTGATATAAAGTTGAAGCTTTTGTGTAATTGGTAAAAAACAGCGGTTGTAACAGTTAAATTAAAGATTGCTTCTCTATTCATGTATTTCACAATAAGCTGTAAAATCGAAAGTGTCATAAGTCTTGATTCTTGCATTTCAAAACAACCGACTCATCTCTGCCCACATTTTCACTGAGTAAATGCCTTTGCTAAGACCGGCTACCCCATCATTGAAATTCATTTTAATGTGACTAATGCTAGCCATATCCAAAGCCAACCTCCGGAGAAATATTCAAAATTATTCTAAGATGGTCTTAGTTCTAATCAGTTGAAGTGGTAATTACAAAACGCACTCATTTGAGCACTGCATCATGTGAACTTTGGTGAACATGTAGGTACTCATTCAACAACATACGATGCAATTAGAACAGTCAAGTGTACTATCTCAGTAATCTTAATGTGGTCGACTCAATATAGAACTGAGAAATCGATTTGTAAACATTTCTATTCGTCTGTCTCTGAATCGATAAATTAATTAAAAGTAAAATGGATGTAAGTAAACATAGGTGGAAGTTCCATATTGTAAAGTTAGTACCTAGACCACTTAACTCTTATTTCTTGGCAAATATAATGACAGGCTCAGATTGGCGTGATTACCGCGACTTTCGCCCAATGAAGTAATGCAATCCTTCTGTTTTTCTACTGGTAGCGATTTTAATTTCACGATGTGGAAGCATGAGGAGAATCTACTAAAATTCAACTTGCTTTCCAAATGTTGGCCTAATTCATCAAGTCATTGCAAAGTTTATTTCAAGTCGAGTGAGGTTGAAGTCAGATAACCTTAAAATGGTCTTCTTTCAGATGACTCTAAGGCACATATGAAAGTCTACAATTGCACATTCGTCCGAATGATTACTGAATTGAATAAGGTTAAAGGTGCATCGACTAATGATGCTAAACTCTAATGCATTGGAAATCGGAGTCTATATATAAATGCAACCTTTACATATTGACATTTGATGATATTAGGGCATTTTGTGAACTCTGGTGAAATGTAATATGGCAGATAACATTTTAACAGAATTGAGAGTTCACGCGAGTGAGTTCAGAAAAGGCCTAGTTATAGTCGTGGAGTATAATGTTTTAGAATGTGTAAATTGAATTAGTCGTGGAGGGGAGGAGGTCTTTTGACAAACATTCATATCAAATCATTTTTCAAGCACACATTTTGGGAGCTCAATTTTGCAGATAACTATGAAGTGGAGCTTTGTTTCGCACAATTTGCTTGAATAGGTTGCATAGGTTTGTGTCGTGCGTACTAAACATTCTACTCTTCTAGACACTGCCTTCTAATTGTGTTGGTATATATTGCAGTCAAATAAAATGAAGGTTGCGGGGAGGAAAATTTAACTACGAAATACCCAGCATTTCGCATGGTTCAAAATTATGCTTACGAAATTCTGAACTTGATTCTAAGTTCTAAAATATTGAAAGTATTTCCCTTTTCTTCTACTTTGTTTAAAGTAAGTACTACCTCCATGATTCACTTCTGATATCTACCAGTAACGAGTATTGAGATAAAGATGGCCAATACAGTACACTGACATCTTCATAGGATCCGAGGCAGCATATGTGAGGAAAAATTTTCGTTCAGTCAACGTAAATGCTCACCTTGTCATTAAAGGCTGACAAATTAATATTTAAGCAGTCTTAGAAGTATTCCTCTTTTACTCTGAGCAACTAGAATACTTCAGCAATTAATGTCATGCTTACCAAACTGTGTTAATACATATGGCAGCCAAACAAAATTCAGGCTGCCTGCACGAAAATACACGCAAACATCTCGAGATGATCGCATTCCTCAAAATAATGCTTACGAAATACTAAACTTGAACCCTTAATTCCCTACTTATGTTATTCATTATTCTATTCGTTTTGACCAAAGTGACTGTGCTAAAGCGTTTGTAATGACCAGTTAAAGCTTCCTTTATTAATGTTTCCATTAATAAAAAGTGAAGGGTCCTAAAATTTAAGATTCCTAGTCAAATTCTACTTAAATGAGTAAGTAATATCAATGCCCAAATAGTATGCATTTCAATGTGGGCATACACTTCTTCGCTGTGTAAATTTTATCTCATTTTAACTCATTGCTCCTGTCCTACTGTAGGACGTTTGCGGAAAATATATTAGTCGCATCAAGGATAAATTTTAGCAAACTGCACAAATGACAATAAAACCTCAACTAAATACGTATAATTCCAAGAATTGAACGTACTTGTAAGCTTCTCACATATTTTGCATTATTCCATGATAATATCATGCCAATTTAATTCATTTATTGGGTTGTTAACATCACTAAATAATGGTAATAATAAATAAAGAATATGACAAGCTTATTTTATTTTCTTATTATTAACATATATATATGGAACTAAAGTGTAAATTGTCATGGAATTATGTGAATAACGTGTGATGAGATATCATTAAATTATACGGCAACAGCATTAACAATCAAGATGCTCTTCAAAGTGTGCATACATGTACAAATGTGTGTACGCACGGGACAAATTGCTAGCGGTCTCTAATTACTCAAAGAAAAAGCTACGTATATTTGCCACATTGTACCTTGCGAAATGCATTTCGCACAAAAATTTTAGTAATTCCACCTTTATATTTGTCCATATTCTCGTAATCTGTTCAATTCGATAACTACCATGCTTGATCTATTTAAAGACTATTTAGCAGAAGCATTTCCTGGCAGAGATTAAACGAAATGGCGTCCAAATGGAAGACAAAATGATTGAAAATTTACCAGTCAGCTAACTTGGCACATATATGAGTTTATATCAGTGGGTGTACCATGATGAAATAACATTCTAAAGCAATAAGTTCTCTTCAGTTCTCGTTTTCATCCACATTGTTAAGTAATGATCTGCTCAATTGAAATTTTCAGGTAAGGCAATTGCTAAGTTTTTAAATAAAAATACAGATTGCCTACCTAGCAGACAAAAATTGTACCTTCAATTGTTTTCTGGTGGATTTGGGTGCAGTTAGTTGAATTTCTTAAGCCTTAAAATATTGACTTTTGCAATTATCCCTAGCATTATCTCAAAAGATAAGCATTTTTGTTGGGAATTCGTAGCCTTTCACAAATAGGAAAGTGTTTTGCACAAAACCGGTAGTCATATGCAACAGTAATTCTTGGTGTCAGGAAGCCACCAAGTCTCAAAGACGTCATGGTTAATACAAGTCTGGGTCATTCAATCTTCCACAAGCTATTATGTGACACAAAGAAAATTACAATATTTTCGAATGTCGGTGTACTTAACATCAGATTCTTTAGTGAATGCCGACTGTTTTGTTGAAATTTTTTCGCAATATTCTCTTATTTTAATACTGCATTTAGTACCCCTCAACAATGATCTGATGAAAAGTAAACATGAACCTAGGTTTATTATTTGTGCTTTTTAATTTGTATTTAGCTCTGGTTTTATTGATTTTGCGAATGTGTATGCAAAATCTATTTAGAGCTCTGTGTTTTCGCTATTTCAATGATTGAACTGTGAGTTTTCTTAAGTCAGAGCATCTAAAATTAAGTTTACTCAATCAAAATTGGTACTATCACTGTTCATGTATGAGTCATTCCAAGTTATGAAGAGCCAATGATGATCGCAGACTGCTTATGTTGTCTGGACAATTTATTTACATTTGGACAAAATCAAACAATCTGATAGTGCACAAATTTGATCAATGGCCTTTTTAAAGCCTTGTGGATTGGAAATTATCTCTCAACGCAAGAAATATTGATTCAAAATATGTACGAGAGAGCGGTTAGTAAAAAGTGTTCTAAATTCCGTCGAATGTTATGCAGTGAGAACCACCATTCAATTTAATATTAATTAATTTGGCAGCCAACTAATGTCATGGCTACACCTCGAATTTATATCGAAGATATCTAACTACCGTCATCATCACAAAATCGTACCTCAAAAATAATGACTTGAAGTTTAATATGCTTTTTAGTCATGTCAATACTTTTAAAATAATTAATTTGTGTTATCTTTCTAATTTTATTTCCAACTACCTTAAATCTCTGCAAAATGTAACAATTCCAGGCAACAAGACAGTGAAGTTTGAATCCATTTCGCATTTTTCATATTTCATTATATTTAAACAAGCAAGTAGCGATAGAATACTGCACATGCTACAGAATGCACTTCATTGGTTTTGAGGCCATTTCACTGCTTTGAAATGTACTATTTCTACTTATAAAATATAAATTAAATGATTATGCAATTTTATTATTGTGAAACATGTTTTCCCTATTTGGGAAATCATATAAATCCTGTCGAAATGTTTGCAGCTTCAATCTTTCAATATTAATCCTTTAAATCAATTTAGTCCCAATTGATATTTACATTTGCAATGGAATATTGTAATGTTGCAATCGCTTTTCATATTGGAGTATTTACGAAGTGACAGCAGCAATCACATTTCTGCAAAAGTGCGATATAAGTGTAAGATCTCAGGTAGACTTCTTCAGTTAATTATTCATAATGTTGCATGACCATATTCGACAATCACATTCCTTCAAAACATTTGTGCAATCAACGCAACTACTGAGTAGGTTGCTGATGCAAAGTTCATAGAGAAGTGCATCTTGCTCTTCCTTAGTTTTGTCAAAAGTTGGTTTGCTTTCAGAGATATTCAGTTGGATTTCTAAATAAACCTGAATGACTAGGTGGTTATCCGCAAACTGGAGAATTTCCTATGGCACATTAAGTAGTATTACGGCCAGTGCATTACTTCAACTCTTGAAGGCTGCTAGGTAGCTAAAATGTGGAAAAAAAGATAGACAGGTAGCTACTGCGCGAGTGCTCATAATAGAGAAGAAAACTAATTTTTAAGCTCAACGAATGTCTGAAACTTTAAATGAAGAGCCACAAATTCGTGAATTGAAAGGAAAAAGATTGGCTGAAGATCGAAATGAAGAACATTACTAGTTCAAAAGGATTGTGTATGAGTAGTAAACAGTGCAAATATATTTCTTTTAATCTTTTGATTTTCTCACCCTGTTAACTGATTTTATATACAGCTCTCACTGTCTTTTATATGCAAATTCATAACCAATTGAAAATTGCCTCATTTGTAAATGAGGATCGATGGGATTTACTTGTTGCTAAATATTAACTTTGTTTGTAAAATTGACACAATAAACATTATGTATAAGAATATGTCCACAAAATGGCAAAATCCACATGTTTCTATAGAAAACAACTAAAATAACCCTGCTTCCTCTTAACTGTAAATTATATGAATCTGATTCGTCATTTCCTTGGTTCATAAAAATATTCTTAATGAAATTCACGAAGAAACTCTAATGCATCAAAAAAGAGTTTGTGCAAGCAGACTTATATTAGATCGATATACTCACTTCTCATGCACTTTCTCATGAAAGTGGCAATTGCAATCAACCGGCAATTCCTCACAACATACAAAATCGAACGTTGTCAATTAATTTACAATATGTCATACATTCAAGTTCCTTTAGCAGAATACTCACTTACGTGATTATTCGCTTGAATGTGGATTTGATTTTTACTTGAAATACCACTTTATTAAGCCTCCTGTGTATTTGACAAGTGCTCTTTAGACAGCTCAAGAAATTTCATGTTGGATGTGACTTCCTGAAATGGCATGGTTAACTGGCATAGTTAATAGCAAATGTCCAATAAAATGGGACATTTTCTCTGAATGCATTTCACAACATGACGCAGAAAATAAAGCAGATATAAACGAAAGATTTCCTCAGGACTATTTGCATTGCCATGTACTATATATCCATACACAGTTTTAGTTATAATTATTTTTTCAATTTTTGCAAGGTTAAGGAAGATGAGAATTGACTACTCTCTCCAAATAAAGTCCTCATTACTCGTCCTTATGTCGTCTATTCTTGTTTGAGAGGCCAATAAAGTTGTCAAAGACTGAAAATGCGCAGAAAATCGAAGAAAGAAGAGGACAATCCTGTCTATGATCTCAACATTTTCGTGCCTTTAGTTGCAATTCTCCGAATTTGAACCCTCATCAAAAAATGCTTAATTTTGAGTAGACGATTTGGAGAAAAAGGTCTATTTGAGTTATAAACGATTAGATCGCCCTTACAAAATAAATATAATGATATGGTTAAATTGTAGTCAAAAGCACATATCGAATTTGAGTTTGTGTGCTCATTTTGGAGGCTACATTTTACAAATAGATATGAGTTGAAACTAATTCATGCTTAGCTGTTTATTTTACGATTATTTGATTGACAAAATCGGAATAACATTTTATCTCCAATATGAGTGAGTTAAATATCAGCATGCAGTAAATCATTATGCTGAGATATAAATCAATAGACAGAATGGACTTTGCAAATATTCTAGTTTCAGTTTTGAAAAGTAATTATTATAGATGCGTAAACAGGTTGTAGGGCGAAGAGGTGAAAATGCATTTCTTGAGAACAGCATACAGTTTTTTTCGGCAGCAGATATTTCGAAATCTTGGTTATCGTGGGATTTGTTTCGCTGAAAATATTTCCACTTTAATCCACTATTAAGGAAGATTTTTCATCATCTATTTATCGAATATTTTCTTGACACTTCCTATAGGCAAGATTTGACACTGGCAGAGAAGTTTAATCCGTTAAGCTCGTAGCGGTCTAGCTACCTAACTTAGTCTGACGGTACTCTGATACCTCAGTGGCAGATTCTCCTAGTTCGTAGAATTGGCTAAGCTATTGCAAAGCTAAGAAGAGACGGTTTTATTCAGGGTATGCGTTTATTCTAGACATTCCTGGCGTGGAGTGTGGCAGGGAAGGAAGCTTAGTTATTCAACATGGAGGATTAAATAAAACAAGCGGAGACTTTTGATTGGCCACTGGCTGTGTTTTCCCTCTCAATCCGTACGAGAAGTTGAGCGCCGCACCTTCAACTCACGCTGTGCCCTCATGCGATGACGTGTCCCACAAACTAAAAGTGTGTTTCCAAGTGTATGAAATGATAGCATTATAATTAATTTTGTGTGAATATTTAAATATTGAAAATGTAAAATGTGCAGTGAACGTATTAATTTTGCATTTTTATCAATAGATGCGACTGTTTAAATATGTATACAAGTTTTAGAGAAAACCGAGATGCGCATCAATATCCTATATTTAAACGATGATAATATAAAAAAATAATGGTAAAAATATTAATATGAATAATCATATTGTCATTTCTAGCAGCCAAATTAGACTATGTCCACTCGCAAAATATCACACGTAGGGTAGGGAAAGCATTTCACCTTGATTTTAGTCCAACTAACGGCGTTAATCTATCACTGAGATATAAATGTTTGCATTTCTATTAACATAACACTGTAGTT
Organism: Hymenolepis microstoma; assembly: GCA_000469805.3. Classification (NCBI taxonomy): domain Eukaryota; kingdom Metazoa; phylum Platyhelminthes; class Cestoda; order Cyclophyllidea; family Hymenolepididae; genus Hymenolepis; species Hymenolepis microstoma. The sequence goes on along the minus strand of LR215993.1, from coordinate 2,899,682 downwards.
TTAATTGTATTCATATTATTAAATTTCTGAAGACATATGACTTTTGTCCGGATGAAAATATAAACACAGTAATTGAGACAATAATAAAAATAAATAATCATGATTAATAGTAACTTTAAGAAAAAAAATTCCATTATCATTATTAGTGTCAACACCAGTTTACCGCTTTAGTCGTCAGCCTTTACATCCAATAACAGTCCAAATACGCTTTTTCCAATTCTACATTTAAATGTTTTCACTGATAAGCGTTGTCGCATCGGTTTGTGAGCAAATACTTTTATTGTCGAATTAAATAACGACTGAACGCCAGAGACCCGTTTAGTTTACTTGACATTATACTTCTATAATTTTGTCTCAAGAATAGTTTACAGTTTCAATTCTTTTCCATTTCGAAATCAAAAACACAAGCATGAGAGCTAGTAAAATAGAAAATTATAGTGTATTTTTTGCAGCCAGATAAACCGATGGCTGCGCGCGAGATAACTTCCAGGATTTACGAGAACTGCTGTCGTCCGCAATTGGCCTTTTTAAAATGATCAAATAAAACTATGATACGAAGATAATTTACATCGATATTTCATCCACCTTGATGTAGAACTTGCATAACAGATGTTTCAGCACCAGTATTTGGACTTAATTATTTTCATTTGCAAGTAATGAATGTATGATTTTTCAATTAAAATTAACCGTGAATTAATGAAATCTGCTTAAGTGATTAAGTGGCAAGTCAATTTTTAATAGAAATTTGGAATTGATTCTTGAACGATCTTATATAAACTAATGAGTACAAAATAGTAATCTTCTTTACAAATAATTATTTTCAAGATATCTACTGATATATCTGCTTTACGCTATCAAAGAATGCTATCCCACCTCTTCATAACCACATCTAGTACACTTTACACATCTTTAAAATCATTTTTCAAAACAAAAACGAGAACTTTTGCTGAATCCATTGTGATTGTTTAATAATTTCATCATTATGCTTTAAAATTTTAACCGTGACAAACCGTTTCATCTGGCAGAATTCTCACTTCGGTTAAAAATTTAATTTCAGATAAGTCGACCAAAGTATATTAAAATCCGATTAAAATGAAACAATACCATACATTGCTATTTGTAAAATAGCACTTCCAAAATCCACACACAGACCATGTGTTTTGCCATTAGCTTAAAAATATCATAGTTTTCAATTGCATAATTATTGTCTTTTCAAGCCTACCGAGGAATAAATAGAAGTTATTTCCAGCAGAACCTTTGCTTTCACCTCCACATCAGCAAATCAATCCGTTCATTCAGTAAATTTCGGTTTCTAAGTCTATTTAAATAGTCAAGTATTTATATAATCACTCATGAAATATATCATTGGTTTGAGGGTTTTTTAGAAATATTAATCATTACTGCGTGTTTAGACAGTAAAAGCATTGACATTTCATGAGCGATGATACAAATATTTGCCTATTTAATTAGAGTTTGTGGGACACGTCATCGCATGATTGCATAGCGTGTCATGAAGGTGCGTCCGATCAACTTTGCGTTCGGATTGAGTGCGAGGACACACAGTCAATGGCCAATTAAAAGCCTCCGCTCGTTTTACTTAATCCGCCATGTTGAATGACAAAGCTTCTATCCTTGTTACACTCCATGCCATTCATGTCTATAATAAACGCGTGCCCTGAATACCTCCGTCTCTTTTTAACTTTGCAATAGCTTAGATAATTCTGGGGGTCTTACAAACTAGCAGAACTCTGCCACTGAAGTTTTTGAGTACAGTCGGGCTTAGTTAGATAGCTTAATCCGGTACAAGTTAGATAATGCAAATTTATTGAATGAAAGATATAATTTGCCGTCATTATCTCCGAATACGAAACCTCGACTTTAATATGGACATTTACTATTTTTAATTATGCAAAATGAAGAGTTTGCTCATACTAGAATCATTTCATTTGTATTTTATGTTACTTAGTTGCATTATTGACAGAGATGAATCTAATAGCATAAAGACTATTCATATTTTTCTGTTTCATGCATTAAATATAAATGTTTCTATAGATGAATTTTTATTACCTTAAAGATTGCAGTAGGTGCTTTTCGTTAAACCTTAATATTAGAAAATTAATTTTAGTTACGATGCGCATCCTACATTAAATACAACATAGAATCACTACTTACTTATTTAAGTAGAATTGAATATCGGAGTTGAACATGAACATACAATTTGCAATTTAATTGAGTGAAATAGCTAAAATCTGTACCAATGTATTTGTGTTGAAATTAAAATTCTATCGCGACTATAAACATGTTGGAATAAATTAATTTAGTGAAGTGGAATGATAATGCCTAATACTATCACTGCATTACTAATCATTCTGGGATTGTTCGCAAAGGCCTAGTTTTCATTTTCTGATTTCTGAATTTAGGTATCTGATCCTGTCGCAGATATTCAACGCTTCCTATATACATGTTTCTTACAGTTCTGAGCATGTGGGAGGTTTAAGCCAAATTCTTCTCACCACAGCTTGGCCCAAACCCAATCTAAATGATTCAAATGACCAAATGCCTCTACCTAGAGGGAAAATTATTTCACTCTTGACATAATCGATGAGATTTGAAAAGTGGAAATATTGAAAAATAAAGCAATCTTTGTCAACTTAATTTAATTTGAACTCTGCTTAACTAATTTGATGAGCAAAATTCTCTTAAGAATTTGCTTAGACTGTATTTGAGTAAGATTTTATATTCCAACAAATAGTTTACAGGTATTGAACATGAAATCACTTTCTGTAATTAGAGAGGTTAAATTGCCAAGTCTGTTAATTTTTAAAAGCTTTCTGATTCCTTTTAATGGCTATTTTCTTCAAAAAGAAGAAGTGGAGAAGATTTGACGGAATAGAACTTTTACATGTAGACATGTGAATCGCCAATAGAATAAGTACATGTCTGTCAGGAAATGAAATTTGTAAAAATATGTCAATCAAATTGGCTAAATGATTTAGGTTGATCAGTTTTAATAACTAGAAATGTTTCTAATCAACAATAAACTACTTCAATTCTCTAGAGTACAGACAGAAATTTGTCCAGGTTTGGTTTCTTCCTTAATCTGGCGAAATAACATTCTAGATCCTCAATTACATTCTCTATCAGAGTACAAAATAAAGGCCTTTTCTTTCTAAAACTTTCTCATTTAATGCAAAGCCTTTTATAATTCAATACCAACGCCAATTCAACCAATACCAATTGTGATAATTACGCTAAGCCAAGGCTTTCTTGGGGTCCCTAGCTAACCGTTCCACTTGATAAAGCACCTGAGGCAATGAGATGTCGTCTTGTTTTAACCTATCATTTCAAAATAGTCTTCCAGGATATAATATGTGCAGGCTAATGAATTTTGACTGAAATATCTCGGGAATAAGCAAACCACAATAGCACATTAGTCTATGTAGCATAGAATGATATCAACAAATCGTTTTTTGCTGTTGGACTAGGCACTTTTATGTGGGAGTCTATGTAAAATTACAAACATTGACCTTAATAATTTACATGCAAGGTTAGGGAAGAGGCGGTTAGTTGTAGAGATTTCAAGATTGCAGAATTACAAGCATTTGAGATAACTTCAACTAACATGGAAATCCAAGTGGGCTATATTGATATGTGAGCTTTGGAGAAGAAAAGTGACCAAAATGTATCATATTCGACGAATTCTGCGATGTTAGCATTATTGTAGCGTTGAACATCCGCTTTGTGTAGAAAGTGCCCTTTACAGAGTTAAACAATTAGCCGAAATATTCAATTCATTTCAGACTTTTGATTTTAGCTCCACATACCAGCTTCACTAAATTCTTTTGACGCCCTACCTCCATTTGACCTGCTTGTACTAACCCATATTAAACATCGTTACTCCACCTTAAATTCAGAAACTTATAAACAGGCAAAGCTCTAAAACACCACGTTTTGTATTCATTTTACGATTTTTACAAACTCTGCTTTAAATTCCCAGTAGAAGAAGGAATATCCTACTTTTAACATTTACGACAAATTAATAAAAATCCGGTTAAAACTGTCGGAATCTTTGTCAAAACGTCACAAATTAATATAATACTCATACCACCGTAGTGCTTGTGGCTGATGTAAATGCACAGGCATACATCCACAACAGAGAACACATATGCAGAAATTATGAACTAAAGTTTTGAATGCACTGACAAATGGAATCTCACAATATAAAACAGTCATTTGACTTTTTCGGAAAAAGCGACAAAACCGATCACAGACGCCACGAAATGGATGAAACCATATGCTGTTAATAAAGAATAGGCAACAGTTGCGGCTTGCTCGTCTTCCGATATTAACAGTAGCAACGTTCCAATTACTAACCAAGCTATTCCAAAATTCTTAAAATGGTTAGTTGAAATTAATAAATGAAATTCGTGGCTTACTAAGACACCATTTAAATTGAATAGAAGACAAATTGCCTTGACATAATCAAATTAAGGACAGACCATTGTGAGTAGAGGACTGGGAATGCTGAATTAATTTCAAGGCTGAACTCCAGAAATTAGGGTAAAGAGTTCGAACTTCGGACATCACTACACAATTGTGTTTACAAAATGATGACTTGCAGTACAATTTGAATAGGTTTTTGTCAATGTTTCAGCATAATTATATGTATATATTAGCTAAATAATTGCATTTCAGCACCCATATGTCAGCCCTAATTTTATCTATTTCCAGATACAAAAAATACTCAGTATATTTTTGTGCCGAAGTATGTTACAGCGCTGTTGCTTGAACATTCACATTCGGAAATGAGGACAGAGAGTTTGAATACTACCATATTCGAAGATACCTGCTTTGACGCTTCCACTTTACTAGTTCAGACGATTTGTGCTCTGTAACATAAAGCACATATCATTAATGATCTTCCTCATCACCCCCTTTCTTGTGTGACATTGGAGTTCATTTATTTACAGTTAGTACATAACTTTGATCAATGTCCTTTCAAACGTATTGTCGAATGGAAATTATCTCTCAACGCAAGAAATGCTGATTCGTATATTGCATGAGAAAGTGGTGTATTAAAAATGTTCCAAAATGCGTCAAATATTATGGAGTGAGAACGATCAAGTGAGGTCGCTCTCCAGAAACTTTGTCTAATTGACATTACGAAATACGATTATCACTATAAAATTGCGTTTGCAAAAGCAATCAAGTTATACTCATCTTATTCAAATTACGCAAAGATTCTCGAGATTACAATTAGATTAAATAACTGTACCACATGGGAATTATTTTTTTAATAATTCGTTATTTCGAATGTGCAATGAAATCTCAATCCTAGTACATTATTTGGTTGATCCAGGTGTAATCGTGAGGCAACATTTTGACTTAAGTGTATATGTATAAGTAAGTACCAATGTTATGTTGCGTTAGTCGTAGACAGGTCAATTTTGTTGAATTTATTCGGATAATATCAAGACTTCACGGGAAGTATGTTTGGCAATATGCAAACTAATAAATAAAAAGATTATCTATATAAATTTTTTATTTACTTTATTTAACCAAGTGACAGATGAAGGCCAGAGTTTTCGGATATTCAACATAGAGATTCGAGAATGGAGCAGAACTAATTGGAGGCAAAGGTTGAGAGTCGAATTAATTAGTTCTCTTTTAAGAAATTGAATACATTCCGTTTTATCACCGAGATTTGGGGTGGAATACATTCAAAGGAATAAATGTGATTTGAGATAAAGCATCTTTCAATAAATTTACAAAATGTAGATAGAGGCAATTTTAAGGTTGCAAAAGCAAAACATCCGCATTTCTGCATTGCAATTGAAAAACTTCGGTAACTAACCAACATAAGTTGTGACTTCCGGAAGCCACTTGCGCAATGAGTAATTCGTTTAAAAGTGAATTCCTGAAAATACATTTGATTTTTACTCTTTCGATCAATGCCATTTTATGAGTGATGGAAATAATACTTGTCTATTTAATTAGAGTTAGAACTTGTTAAGTTGCTGGCATACTCACAGATTTAACATTTCAGATCGTAATCTCGCTTTCAATATCAACATTGAGCTTTTACAATTGCGTAAAATGCATAATTTTTTCATTTAGAAATATTTTCGTATACATTTTATATTATTTAATTGCTTTGCTGGCATAGATGAATCCATTTACATAAAAGCAGTTCAGTTTTTACTTTTAAAAGCTAGGAATGTAAATGATTCCAAATAGTAGTTGTATTAGTTTAAATATTGTAAAAAGGTCTTCTCATTAAATATTGATATTACAATGTTAAATTCAACAACACTGAGCATTCTACAGCATTTGTTGTAAATTAACACTATTTTCTTATTAAAGAATAATTGAATTTCGAAAATTGAAAACATACGAAAAATATATTATTTAATCGTGCGCTTGTTGAAAGCAGGAGGTCTGTTTGCAGACGTCTGTTATGTTGGGAATTAGTATTAATTTCGCAATGCATATCACGTGAGACACTTGACCATGTGAATCTTGGTTTGAAAAGCAACTGTGATGTCAATACACACTGAATGATAAATTTGTTTAATTAAGACTTTTATCCTATGGCATGCAAAGATACCGGATTGGTGTATAATTGAAATGAGGAAACAAGAAAATGGTTGTGACGCAGCTGAATATCTCAGATCAGGACCAAATATTTGGTCGAAAATTTTATTCTGATAAGGTTTTAACAACAGCTAGTATTTTGGATAGGAATTGCGTTTCTTTCATGCTTACCATGAAGTCAAGGCTTCTTTTTTTCTTCCAATACGCCGAAATTGTATCACCTTTATAAGGTTGCTTCTGAAATGCATGGGCACATCATCAAACGAGAAATGTATCATACAAAATTTTACAACGAATTCCTAATTTAAGTCAAAATGTAAATATGAACTTATTGCCAATAAAGTGCGATCAGTTTAAGTGGATAAAAAATTTCGTTTGGCGTCAATTATTGTTTGAAATGACAAACATTTTCTGTCATCATTTGCAGTTCGGTAATTTTGATGTCTCAATGAAAAATGTTTAATTTTTCACGTTGAAGTGAAAATGAAATTTCTGCTTACGGCAAGGGTGATAAAAGCACACTAATGCAAGTGAAAATAATGATACCCCGTGTGTGCATTCTGGATGCTCAATTTTTTATAAGGATATGAGTTTGTAAGATAAATTGGCTGATTAATTGGCAAAAAATTATCCATGAAGTGAATCAAACAAATGGAGGACATCTATCAAATTATAGTCTGTGCGTGGCCTTGGAAATTGCGATTTTTCGAATAGGAACGCATGGGTATTTTTTCATTTTGAGTGATTTTTCGGATAATTGGGCAGGTTAATTTGCGACTACAGGTTTAGCCATAGCGCAAATTCTAAAACATGGAAAGTTTCATATGTTGTAAGGCAATATGAAGAAGGTGGAACAAGCAGAATCTACAAGAATAAATGCACTTCGTAAATATCTCAGTATTAATTATTTGTGAACAAATGAGTTTAAAGAAAAGCCACATATTGTATTGTTAAAATTGCACATAATTAAAGATATTAATTAGCGCTGAAACAAAAGTTTCATAAATAGACCACCTTTAGGCAATTGAAAAGTATCATTTCGTGAAACTATAAATATAAATTTATATATATATATATATATTTATATTTATATAGTTTAATTATATATAACTTTAAAAATTTTTAAAAGTGTTAATTGAGAAGCCTCGATACCAACAAACTACACTCAAAAACTGAGCTTTTCACGGCATATACAGCAAACTACCAATACTCACTTATTTAAGTGTAATTCAATATCGAAACTTTAAAATAGACTCAAACTACAAATTTTGATTGCTTGAAATAACTAAAATTGCAGATATTTAGGGGGTTGAAAATATAATTATACAGGCAATATAAAATTATTATTTTGGAAGCATTGACAAGCCCAAATGGCATTTTCGTGGGGATATCCGAAGTAAGATCGATGGAGGCATGGTTACTTGAGAGCGTCCTGGAGAGTAATTGGATAGTAAATAAGTGGATTTGATGGAGAATCACACCCCGCAACATGCGATGGATTTTAGATCATTTTTGATAACCTGCACGCACACGCATTTCGAGTATTACTTGCATTTTGTCGAGAGATGATTTCGGTTCCCCAATACGTTAAATTGGAAATTCATCACATTTACGTTCATACTGACCGGATGATTTTGCAAGGAAATTCTGATCATAGTCAATGGACCACGTGCGTATACGCCACTATTTTCCGTGTCTTTTTTTGAAATCACTGTTCATTTTCCAAGCATTTGACTTTTAGGTTGGGATTAAAGCTATTGTGTGCCAAAGTGTCAATTAGACCTATTTACAGGTTTCACAGAATTATGCCGACTTCTGAAAATCTACATTTTTAGCCCATCTGACAATTTAACGAAGTCAGTCTATAATTTTGTATAAATTGGCTAAATGAACAAAGCAGACAAATGGAGTCTCATAAGTGAACAGATATATTAGTATTAGAGAAAGACCTTCCCGTCCATATATTATTAGCTAATTTAACGGCAAATTGATTTAAAGGCTGCACTTTAGAAACTATAATAAACGGAGTCGAAATTGGTAACAACGAGTGTCACTTCAAAAATTGGGCTTCCAAAATGAAGACGTGAAGTTTATTAAGGCATTTTTATTTGTCAAGCTTTTATCATATTTTTATGCGTTTAAGAGACATAAAGTTTTCATTTACTCACAAACATATCTCAAATAATATTTAATATTTCAAGCAATAAAATTGTGAACTTTCGCTGTATTTTAAATTTCAAATTTTCCAATATACTTAAATAAGTAAGTAGTGATAGTATGCTGTTTTGCTGCATGATGCTTTTCATTGTTGAATTTAGCTAGATAATATAGAAGATTGCGTAAGCGGCGTGCTTGACAATAATTAAAATAATAATAAAAGCAGCGTTTGTGTAATTAGATTTATCTATGTTAGCAATGAAATTTAATCATATAAAAATGAATTAAATTAACAAATTAATAAATTTACTCCTAAAACTAACTATATTTTATACACTGAAATATTGTTTATTATAAACTACATTCTCTATTCGTCAATAATTATGGCAATTCAAGTAACTATAAGAAATTCAGAACGGTTGTTTACTTTAGCGTCAAGAATTGCGGTACGTTTTTTTTTCAAAAGAAATAAAATTAAAATATTTATTTAATCTATTTCTCTCGTTATTCTTCTTAAATTGTTGACATTTTAGCATTTGGCACCTTTTTATAATTGTTATTTACGACTTTATAATGCTCATAAACTTTCCAAACTTGCCTTGAAGACCAATTTTTATCGAATCGTCTCCGATTGCGTGCAGTCCTGAATTGGAGACTAAGATGAGAAATTGAAGATGAAAATTTTCTTTATAAAAGTATAATTCAGTCTTAATGTGCATTGAAATGAGATATTACTTTATAATTCTTTTTTAAAGCTAACATTTAGACTTTTACACTAATTTAAGTTCTCCTTATTATAGAAATAAAACCATCGTAATACATTACTATACTGAAAGGAAATGTGGTATTATTTTCAAGAATAATTCAGTCTTAATGGACCCACAAATCTTTACCTGGCACTTCATGAAGTTCAAGTCGGTGATAAAACCGCAGGCATTCAATTTCTTAAAAGGGAACGCATTAACTCGACTCTTCATCGTTGGCTTCATTTAGCATTACTCTTCTCTCGAACTTATCTTCTGAATCTCTAAAAATGAGGATTACTGACGCTTTAAAATTTGTATAGTTTGGAAATCAGAAAGATCGAATTGTTTGATGAAAAGAAAGCATATTTAAGATACCTCGTTATGTAGTATGTCATCAAAACGCATTATAACTGAACTATAATTTAATGTGGACATTTACTGAACTTTAATGATTAGCTGAATTTGATCTTAAAACAATATTTGATAAATTAGTTAGAATTGTTTAATTTATCTGACAAATGCTTAATGCAGAATTTTTAATATTATATGATTTATGATCAGAGAAATTGATTCGCTGAAATTCAAGTCAAGCAGGTATATAACGATTCTTACTTTATTACCATTTCTTGGAGAGGAAAAAATTAATGACTAATTGTGAATACCATTATTAACATGAAATTTCAGAGTATGTAAAATGAAATAATTTTAAGGATAGATTTATCAATTTTTTCATTTAATGCTTTTGTGCAAAGATTAAAAACTCGTTCCGAATAAAACATTCAAATGTCGCCTTCAATATGAACATCTTCTTTGTATAATTGTGCAAAATGTTCAACCTATTGATAGCAGAATCTTTTTATTTATATTTTTAATTATTTTATTGCATTACTGACATGGCATATGCGGAATATCATTATCACCTGCATTTTTAGTTATAATTAAATTAAAGAAAATAAAAATATACAAAAAAAAATTTTTGATTGAAAAACGAAATTTTTTTGTGATTTATGTGTGTATCAATTAAAATTTAATATCTGATATAAATAAAATATGCTAAAGCATAAATAAACACATACATTATATTCAAGTGATCATTTGTATGCACACCTTTGTAGTGATAATTGTAGTTTCTAAAGTCGAAACTACATTTTTTGCAGTGCAGACTTGAAATTAGTTGGCATCTAATATAACTAATAATAAATTGACTGGAATTTCTCATTTCACAATATTTAAAGTATTTTAGAATATTTTTGAGTAACTGCATTCTCATGCGCTTTCAAATCTATACGCCTTGAGTTGAGCGATTATTTTGATTATCCAATACATTTGAATCGCAATTCATCCAATTTACGGTCTTTGAGATTGATTAGTTTTGTAAGGAAAATGCGATCATGGAAAATGAACCGTATGAAAACTAGTCCTTTGATTAGAATATTCGCAACGATTAAAAACGGTTAGTTGGAAGAAGTACGTATGCGAGGTGAAGCTTTATTCCTCCTCTTCTAAGGGGCAGCACATTTAAGCAGAGCTCCAGAACTAAACGTCCAAGTCATTTATTTACACCTTTACTACCAGTTTCGTTACATGGCATCATTATTTCTTTGGTCACATCATCAACGCGTTGCTTATCTACATGTCAGGTAGGCCAAAAATGCTGATTTTCAGAAGTGGACATAAGTCTGAGGAAATGATGAAGAGATCTAATTGGAACTTCAAGAGACGGAGACTTTAATCCTTACCTTAAAAGCGATTGCCTAGAAAAGTGAATAGTGATGTCAAAGTAGACTCTGAAAATAATGCCAAATACCCAAATGGTTCAATGACAACCAACCAATCAGCAAGAGCATAAATTAATTGACTTGCCATTCAAATGAAGCATTTTAATCGTAATTATCATTCTAATAAGCTCATGCGAATACAGTTAACCAAAAATATTCTATAATTTGTCACAATTTTCAAAATAAGAACCTTCAGTTCTTTTTAGCAGCCAAGTAATTTCAAGGCTGCACACCAGAAAATATGAAAAACCACCAATTTGCACTGTCAGTGACACAGCAAAAGTTTGCTTCCGAAATGATGACTTGAAGTATAATATGGCATTTATGCTTAGCAGTGTTTTATCATATATATATATATATATATATATATATATATATATTAATTCCAACACAAATACGTCGACATAGATTTTCACGCAATTAAACTGTAAATTGTCTGTTCGTGTTCAACTCTGATATTCAACTATACTTAAATAAGTAAGTAGTGATTGTACGCTGTATTCAATGTGGAATGCCCATAGTAGTTAAATATCAAGTTTTTGCGGAGAGTACCTTTTACAATATTTAAACTAATAAAAATAATCTATAGAAACATTTGTATTTATTAAAACACTAAAAATGTGAACAGTGTTTATGTAATTTGGTTCATACATGCAAGCAATTCAATCAGATAAAATAAAATTTTAATGAAAAGATTTTAATATGAACAGATTATTCATTTTGGACAATTATAAACGTTCATGTTCATATGAAAGGCGAGGTTAACTTTTGAAAGTTTATGCCTGTGATTATGACAGCTTATTAAATCTTTCATCAATAAATTTGCATTATCTAACTCTAACTAAATAGGCCATTAATTTTATGAAACGTCACTGATTTACTGCCCAATTCAAAAACACCAACCATTTGGGCAATTTAAATTTGTTTATTAGAAGAAAGTATTAAATTTTTTCTCAAATGAATTAAATTAATTAACTATATAAATATAATATCAACATTAAATAATAATATTTTGCGAAATTGAATATGTTCATAATAAGTAGTACACACCGTTTTTGCTAATTTTTACAAGTTCAGTAAATATAAAATTAATAATAACGATAACCCAGTAGACAAGATTTGTTGAGTTTTTCAAAATATCACTAGATATATCATTAACCTAATCAATTACTCTTATTTCAATTCTCTTTCTTTCAACAATTCAATTTTCAATATCGAAAGATTAAAAAACCTGAATTGAAGTTCAGCTTCATCTAATCAGCTGCGATTGAGTTCGCTCGACCAATGGTTTACCCGCTGAAGTTCTGAAATTGTCTGCATTAAAGTTTTATTCTGTTTGAAGCGTTTTGTTTATGTACTACGTAAACGAGGTATCTAAAATATTGCGCTTCTCTGCATTCCGAGAAAGCTAATATCTTCTGCATTTGAGTGATCAGTGGGACCTGTGTTTTACAATTCGTGTATCCGTGCAATGAAATGGGAAAGCACATCCTAAAGACGATTTAATTTCGAATTCATGCCGGTGTGTACGTTATATCTTTCTGTGAATTTGCATACGCCTTAAGATTATAACTTGAACCATCAAGATCAATGGAGCCAATGTTGTTTTAAATTGTGTTGTTATATTAATCGAATGCAAGTTATATGTAGTCAATTATAACGAATTTAGGAAATGAACATCCAATTTGCAATATGTTTGCTTTTTTGAGTCACATTCACGTTGTACGTCTTAGGACAAATTCGTATAAAATATTTTCACGTGATGAGTGAATAACACAATCATTTACCTATAGATTATGACAGAATCATGAACAAGGGATATTAGATGCAATAAAGAGAAGGTTTAGAAATATGCTTCTTTTGAAGACCTACCATTATTGTGGAAGGAAATGAACATATTAATTTCTACGTTTCATTTTAAGAAGAAAAAATGACAACATCTCTAACCTGATGTGTAAAGTCTTCAAGTCACTTTAATTTATCACAAAACTTTTGTTAATTAAAGCGTTGTGACGATTTAAATCTAAATTCATTATGTTGGTTAAACCTGCATCATGCAAGCAAATCGGTAACAATCATCTTTGTTAATCGGTCTACATTAAAGATTCGAAGCAATGAATTATTAAAAAACTATGTCTTATATGGAGTAGCTAATTTTTCCAATTGATGCCTCATGGAACATTGCATGATTTGAATACATTGAGCTGCCGATTTTGTGAGGTCACAACTTTTGCATGAAAAATGCAGAAGCCTCGCGACTAATCAATGGCATGTCAATACGTTCAATCATTGGTCGATTCCAGTATTTGATTACCCGACCAATCAATGCTCCTAGTTATATGAGGTCGTCCTACCATAAAGTGTATATAATTACTAAGTTTCACGTCATACACGCTTGCATTCAACACATACACCTCGAACGGACGTTTTCCATGGTATACTTCTATTTTTTTTTCTATTCCGGGAGACTTGACGAATAAAAGAATCCGCCTGAGAGGTTTCTGAGAATAGTCAAGGCTAATCCGCGACAAGTTTCCTTTTATTTAGTTAACTGTTTTAAATTGTGCAAAAATAATAAATTAATAATGGCGATTTTCATGATAGACAGGATTTTGCATACATTTCAAAATATTATTTCAACACATTATTACCTAATCAATTACTCTTGTTTTAATTTTTTACCATTTAACAATTCAGCATTTAATATTTAATACTTGTTAAACATGGCTTGAAGCCCAGATTTATCTAATCAATTGCTATTACGTGCACTCGTCAAATGATTATCTCATTGAAGTTCTGATATCATCTGCAGTAAGGTATAATTCAGAATTCGTGCGTTTTGTTTACATGCTAAATAAACGAGGTATCTGTCCTGCAACCCTAGAAGCTAATGTTTTTGGCATATTAGTGACTTGTATTTAACAATTCTGATCCAATTTCAAAGCAACTAAAAAGCACCTTAATTTTAAGTCCTAGTCTCGTTTATAAGCTATTTCGTTTGAGAAATCCTCATGCACCTTAAGATTATAACTTTGACCATCATAAACATTGAAACGTAAAAGGCTTTCATTAAATGAAGAATCTATTAGATGAAAAAGGCTTTTATTTTCTGCTCTGACGGAGAGTGTAATTGGAAACCTAGAATTTCATTACGTCAGATAAAGGCGAAACCAAACCAGGACAACTTCACATGTGTACCCTAGAGAATTGAAGTAGCGAATTGTTGCTAGGAAACACTTATAGTGAAAAAAACTAACCAACTAAAATCATTTTGCCAATTTGAATGATATGTACTTACAAATTTCATTTCTTGACGGGCATGTATTTATTTCTTTGGTCATTTATAGACCTACACGCGGTAATTCTATTCCGTCACATGATTTCTAATACTTCTGATTGAAAAAAATAGCCATTGAAAAAATCACCGAGCTTTTTGAAAATTTGACATGCAGAAAGTGATTTAGTGTTCAATACCTGCTAACTATTGGTAATGTTGACATAGTTAACCTCACTCGAATACAGTCTAAGCAAATTCTTAGGAGAATTTAGCTCATTGCATTAGTTAAGTAGAGTTCAAAGTAGATTAAGTTGACAGAGATTGTTTTATTTTTCAATATTTCTACCTTTCAAATCTCATCGATTATTTCACGTGTTAATTAATTTTCAATCTGGGCAGAGGCATTTGGTCATTTGAATCATTTAGATTGGTTTATGGGCCAAGCTGTGAGAAGAATTTGGCCTAAACCTCCCACATGTTTAGAACAGTAAGAAGAATGTATAAAGGAACCCTTAAATATCTGCGACACTAACAGTTACCCAAATCCAGAAATCAGAAGAATGAAAATTTGGCTTTAAGAAGTTTAGTTATACGAGATGAATCATCTCCACTATCAGAAATTGGCCAAATTTCGTAACCGCATTCCTTTGCGAACATCCCCTGAATGATTAGTAATGCCATGATAGCAGTAGGCATTTGCATTCCACCCCACTAAATTTATATATTTCAATAGGAATTTGAATGCCAATAACAAGTTGATCGACGGTGGCTTGAGGGGTTTAAACAGATATTGAGGGTTACACCGAAAGGTTAGCAAAAGCGTTGTGGTACTAATGGATTGTAATTCAAGTGACTTTTGGAAGCCATTTGAATTGGGCTAAATGAATGCATGGCTCATGTTTGAGATTTAAATGTCAACGATTTTGGGTTGTAGACACATATTTTCCACCGGAGTTAATTATTAGCATTTGGGTGAAGTAACGTAAAAAATCGCCATTTATATAATTCCATCAAGTTGAAATTGTTACTTTTACCGCATTGAAGCTGATAAAACGATGAAATATATCGTACAACACTAATCTTCTTATTAAAACATCAGTATTAACTCAGTGATGAGCACGTTGAAGAAGCAGCATCCTAGCCAAGGAGTTGATTTTCCAAATGATTATTTTTGCCTCAATATGTGTGGATGTCATTTAAAGAGAATTAGTGATACCACGTATAGATAAATTGGTTTTAATTGAGGCTACCCCATTCTATAAAATAGGCAATTATCGGATGATTTCAGGCTACTCTGGGTGAGATAATCAATTTGATAATTCCATTCTTTCAGTTATCACAATCGCATTCCGATACGTTCACGTTCGTGATATTAAATAAACATCGTTAGTTGCTATTTTAATCTTCATTTAGGTTTAAACAAAATTGTTGGTCATTTATATACTATAGTTGATTCTCAAGTTAATTCTTAAGTTGCAATGAAAACAAAAGGAAGCAAAATGATTCACTTTTCGTGGCAAAGTCTAGATTTATTTCTTACAATTTGTCAAATGCAACATCAGGCATTGCACTGTAATGTAATTTCAAAACCATTTCCACGTCACAGATATGACACTTCTATGCTATAAACATGCTGAATATCGGTTTGAAAAGAGCGATTATTTTTCATTGATATGCTCGTTTACTAGCCAATCCAAATCTATCTATGATACCAATCAATGAATTTGTACGTACTTTTCGACAAAAATCACCTATAATTAACCTTCATTGGTCACTGTCTCTCTGGAGTCCGAGCAATCGTATCATAGCTAATTACGGTAGGGTTGATCATGTCTCATCTTCGGTCTCGCCTTCCTTTATGAGATGCGAAATTGGCTTAATGAGAGCTAAGCATTTCTACTTTATACAACAGTTTTGGTTCTCCTTCTTAATACAATAGGATAAACAAATCTAAGGATTTGGTTACCATAGGCTATCAATGCCTGTCTAAATGAGACAAATAAAGATGTGTCGAAGACATGAATGGACTATGTTGAGGTCTTGATGACTATAAAAAAAATACAGCGAAATTAAAGACTTGATAAACTGCAGCCAAATTATCTCTTTCTGGAGAAATCGAAGAGAATATAAATCAATTCAAAGATAAAGTACCATAAATGATTACATCCTACTGTGAAATTTACTAATAATGAAAGAAATTTATTGAAATCTATTCCTCAAGTTGGAACTAGGATAACATTAACACATGGAAAGCGCTTTAAACGAATCTATTCTCTCCTTGATAATTTAGGAGTAGACAAATTCATTGTCATCTGTCCAGACACCTGAATAAAGGCACGAGTTTGACAAAGGCATTTACCGAAAAGCAGCAATGATGAAATAGTGTTAGACCAGAAGTTAGTAACGAGTACGCGATTTAAAAGATGATTGGGTCTCCTTGGCGAATGTGACGTGATTCGAAAATTTAGTGATAGGCAGAGTCGAGTGGTCAGGTTTGGTGCCAGGTAAGTTCAACGTCATTTGGCTTTTCAGCTTGAAAAGAGACTAGATATTAAGTGAGGACTGATTCACATCATTCCATAATTTTGCAAACATTTATTACAATTCTTACAATTAGAAAATTAAATAAGCGTAATGAAGCAAAATTCCCACATCATTTTGCCTTATGCATTGATTTATTCATTTCCCATGACGAGGGTGGTTTGATGGTAAAAACTGACATTGTTGGGGCACCATCACGAGCGCACAACACTACTCACATGATCTACAATTGGGATAGGTATCCAATCAGTTTAATCAGCTAATAGACTAACTGTTAACACTTGGATGTGGATATTGAGAACATGGGCACTTGTCATATTGGATATATCGGGCTGATAATTTTGTTAGGATCTCAGAATTTGAAAAGAAGGTAAGAATAAGGAATAACGCCATAGAGTGCAAAAAGTCACAGAAAACACATTGATTCCGAGGCCAGCCACCGGATAAGAATAGCCTCGGGTGCAGAAACCACTTTCCAATTGGAGCCAAAACATTAGGTATAACGTAAGTATATTGCATAACTTAACTAGCAAATAATTAATTTATATCACTAACCACATCGATAAATTTGTTATTAATTTAAACAATTTTCAAATGCGTCAGACATATTGGACTCCATTTTACCCAGTTGATCGGAGATTATTAAAATGTATTAAATGAAAAATTTTACAAACAAAAAAGGTGGAATATTAATAAGAAAATGATAGACCAAGGCAAATTAAAATGAACTCAGCTTCAAATTGTTATAGAATAAGCGTTTAAACCCAAATAAGAGAGAGACTCAATTTTCTAAAACATGTCTGTTTTTTCTAAACAAATGCATATTCTTGCCATTAGATAAAGCAATGAAATCATTACCCCGTTCTACATATGACGCTTTTAACTTCACGATTGGCAAGCATGAAAGAGTCTTCTAACATACTTACATATTACCCGACTTGACTATCAATCCTTGTTTTCAATTAGCTCTGCTTTACCACCGAATCTCTCCGTTGAATCTCTGAAAACTCTTCTCTTCTTCTGTTGTACTATTATCTTACGTGGTCACTCCCCAAAGGATTAGTAATACCTCTTTCCATTGACAGATCTGGCAGTCATTTGACGAATTGTTAAATTAATAGAATTCTAAAAGGTGCGATTCGCTTGTGATAAAAATAACAGCAAGTAAGATGGAAAGAATTCCTTGAAAACGAACTGCACCAACTGTGATACTACTTAAGTATTTAAATATTAACTGTTTGTCAACGATTAGGTTTAAGTGGAAGTTATATGGAATGATTTGAATTGCATACAATTAATGCAATAAGCTGGTGTTGAAGCGATAGTTAAATAGCTAATATATAATGAATAGTAAAATTTAGACATACTTAATTATCGTATATTATTTCAAGTATACATTTTCAGTGCGTCAACGATTTTGAGTCTATATGTCCCACTGCATTGAAAAATTCTCTTGCAGACAGCTTTAGTTCAATTTGGCTGCTAACAAGAACAATAAAATGAGCATCATTAATTGACCTAGCATAAATGAATGTCTACTATCATTATTATTATCATCATTATTATTGTTATTACTGCTCATATATCCATAGCAACGCATGCATTATATGAGCCGATGTCAAAATTTACTAGGTGCTTTACTAAAGTGTAGGTATTTCTTCATTCAAGTAAATTGTGAAGGTTATGATATCGTATTAAGTAACAACGACGATGAAAGCAAATCGATCCACAAAGTTAGTGCTCATTTTATATCTAAGAGTATTGACGATGTACATGATAGTGCAATAACTGTAGAGAGGCCTTTACACAAGGGTCACTATTGAGGGCTCTGTAACTTGGATCATAATGTCAAATTGCGTTCGAAATAACTTTTATTCGCAAATGGCACTACTGTTCAACTTAGAAGTAGAGACCTGGATCTTAAAAGGTCAGTTTGGTAATGCTTACCACAGTAGGCCGTTTCGCAGTAAAACACCTTCCACCCATCATGCAAATTCGTAAATAAGGAATTTTGTTCACGTTACGTAAGATTATTTTATTCATTTTAGGCCTTAGGTAGTTTTGGTGCCATGGCATATTCGATCGTTCTCTTAAATTGATAATTGATCCACAAGCCGAAATAGATATGCATGTGTAAATACTGAACAAAATGTAAAATCCATTTTCCGACGCTATAATGTTTAAGGCATGACATTGAGATTTGTGCTATTTTGGAAAGCTTATGACATTGAAACTGATAAACTGTTGAAATCTGGTGGGAAAATACATTTGGACCTTTCAAGACTAAATGAATTAAATTGGGCTCTTTCTAACAAGCAAAATTATTGGTTCAATTTACCTCTAAGTATCAGTTAAGTACTTTTAAAGTTAAGCCAACCATTACAGTTGTTATTAATTTATAAACTTAAAAAAATTATATTTTGTTTGTAATCATATAAAAGAAGATGCCAATATAGAAACGAAATATGTATTAGCATCAACCGAAATAAGGCATTTTAGAAATCCTCTGATTCAAACTTTAGCAGGAAATGAATAGAAGGTCTCTTATGATCGGTGATTAGGAATAATATTATATAGCATTTTTTAGTCAAAGAAAATTATATTTATTTTTGTGTAAATTTTTGAGACGGCAAATTTGACGCGTTTTTTCCCGGTGCTTAGTTAGTTATTTTCGTATTCATTGGAATTCAGTTAATTTAGTTTTTAATCTTAGGATGGTAAACGGCTGTTCTCTCCTGTCCACATTCATGCTATCACGAAATGTGCTCCAAATTGTAGATTGTAAGTCATTCATGGTTACCCACACTACCGAATTCCTTTTTTGATACCAATTTTTACTTGTATATATAATCTACGATTAACTCATCTATATTTTGGTTTTCCAAAAAATTTTCAATTTCAGTAGACGAGAGAATTTTTAATCTTCAACTGAAATTCGATCGCTTGTCAAAGTGAATAGTGACGCCAAAGAAAACTGCAAATAGTGTCACATACGCAAGTGGTTCATTTACTATGACCACGTTTATCCTGCAAAATCTAAAAAAAATAGGAAATTACACACATCTAATGAATCGAAACTAAAATTTATTTAGTAATGGAAATCATTTTTCAATTTAAAGCACCTAGATTCGTAGAGTGCATGAGAGTGCACAATTATTATGCATTATTAGTAGTCTATTTTGAGCCAGTTAATTTCGAGACTGCGCTCCAAAAACTAGGTGAAACCAACTATGTGAACTGTTCGTATCACAGCAAAATTGTGCATCCAATATGATGACTTGAAGTATAATATTGCATATGTGTTTGTCATTGATATATATATATATTCGTGGAAGAATTCTAACTTCAACACAAATACGTCGGTATAGATTTTAGCTATTTCAAGCAATTAAATTGTAAATTGTCTGTTTATGTTCAACTCTGATATTCAACTTTACTTAACTAAGTAAGCAGCGATAGTATGTTGCATTTGTTGCAGAATGCTCACCGTAGTCGAATTCAACATTGTGAAATCAATGTTTCATGAGAAGTCGCTTTAATATATTTTAGCTAATAATTAATATTCGATTGAAACATTTATATTCAATGCATAAAACAGTGAAATCTGAACAGCCTTTGTGTGCTTAGATTCATCTCTGTCATTGATGCAACTAAACAGTATAAAATACAAGTGAAAGGATTTTAATACGAATGAATTATTCATTTGGGCAATTTCAAATGATCAAAGTTCATATTGAAGGCGAGGTTATCTTTTGAAAGGTCATACCTGTGATTATGACAGCTAATTAAATTATTCATTTAATAAATTCGCGTAATTTATGTGACATTTGAAACCGAATTGAACATTAAAATTGAATATTAGATTAAAACATTTGTATTTAATGTTTGAAACAGTGAAATCTGAGCAGTCACTGATCAATGCTATAAGTCTCTTTCTTACTGGCTTGAAGTCCAACCGGCATATGGATTATTAATTACTACAATAATACTCATATCATGCATTTAATTTCTGTCATTAGGATATGAGATTTGCTGTTTGCGTTAAAGTGCCAATCAGAAATTCTTGAACTTGCAAGAGTATTGGCATTGAGCTTACTTGTGTTAGAGAAGAGACCATGTTTTCTCATGTATACTTATTCGAAATATTAACAGTCTTCTATTTACCATGATCTGTTCATTTGATTATGTCAAGGCAATTTATTTCATAGTCAAATTAATTGGAGTTTTAGTAAGGCACGAATTTTATTAAAAGTTTCAACAAACCATTTTAAGATTTATGGAACAGTTTGGTTGGTAGTTGGAGTGATTCTACTATTAATGTCGGAAAATAAGCAGGGCGCAATCGTTGCCTTCTGTTTACTAATGGCATATGGTTGCTTCCTTATCGCAGCGTCTGTGGTCGGTTTCGTCGCTCTCTCCAAGAAAGTTAAATGTCTGCTTTATATTGAGGAATTCCATTTGTCAGTGCATTCAACACTTTAGTTTTCAATTTCTGCAGTTGTGTTCTCTGTTGTAGATCTATGCGTATGCATCTACCCCTTCCACAACAAATACAATGGGACAGGTGCTCTATTTATATGTGGATTTATAGCAAAGATTCCGGCATTTTTAACCAGATTTTAATTAATTAGTCGTAAAAAGAAAAGAAAGATGTTCCTTCTTTCGTAGGGAATTATGCAAATTCTTCCCCATCAATAGCATTGCTCACTTTTTTAACTTCTAAAAAGTCATAGCAGTAACTTTAATTGCTAATAAATTTCATTTTCAAAATTCGATTCTTGCCTTGATGTGTTTTTACTGGTAATGCCAAAACAAACTAACATGTTTCAAATCATGTTGGGATATTTTTAACACTTGAATCAAAATTGCTTTCCGAGAAATTCATGAAAGAGGCCGAATAGTGTTACTTACTGCTATTTGGTTGGTGAAATAAAAAATTAAGTTTGTACTCATTTCATAAAGAAAAGTGGAAGGATGTTAGAAATTATCTTTAACACAACGCTCTCAAAAAGGCATATTTTTTTTTTCATTACCATGAGGACAATTTTATTGCATGACGGAGAGTTTAATGAGACTAATGCCTTTGAAGTTTTCGAATTTAAAGCAGAGTGTAAAAATCGTAAAATAAATACAACACGTGGTGTTTTGCAGATTTGCTTGCCCATAAGTGTCTGAATATAAAGCGGATTAACGAGGTTTAAGTAAGGTAAGTAGAAGCGGATCAAATGGAGATAGGGCGTCAAAAAAATTTAGTGAACCTGGAATTTGGAGCTAAAATCAAAAGTCTAAAATAAATTGAATATTTCGGCTGATTGTTTAACTCTTTCAATGGCACTCTCTACACATAGCTTATGTTCAACGCAACAATAATGCTAACATCGCAGAACTCGTTGGATATGATACATTTTAGTCACTTCTTCTGAAAAGCTCAGTGTTCGTTGAAGTTATCCGAAATGCTTGTAATTCTACAATCTTGAAACCTCTGTGTAATGGATAGACCTTATTGGCATTGTGGTTTGTTTATTCACGAGATATTTCGGGGCAATTCATTTACAAAAACATATTACTTCTTGGAAGACTAATTCAAACACGCCATTTTAAAATTATTGGCAAAATCTTGAACACATCTCACTGCCCTAGATGCTTTGTCAATTGAAACAGTTAGCTATGGATCCGAAGAAACCCTTGAAATAGCCTAATTCTCACAATTTGTATTAGTTGAATTGGCGTTGGTATTGAATTGTAAAAGACTTTGCATTAAATCGAAAAAATATACTACAAGGAAAAGGTTTTTAATCTGTACTCTGATGTAGATTATACTTGAAAACCTAAAAGATCATTACGTCAGATAACGAATAAAACCAAACCTGGACAATATTCTGCGTGTAGTCTAGAGAAATGAAGTAATGAATTGTTATTTGGAATCATTGATAGAAACTTAAACTGACCAACCTAATCAATTAGCCAATTTGATTGATATTTCTTTACAAATTTCATTTCCTGAGGAGCATGTACTTATTCTTTTGGCCATTCATAGGTCTGCATGTGGAATTTTCATTCCGTTACATCTTCTCTACTTCTTCTGATTGGAAGAACTAACCAAAAAAAAGAACTACAAAGTCTATAAAATTTGACAGGCTTGACAATTTTACCTCTCTAAGTACAGAAAGTGATTTTATGTTCAGTACCTGTTAACTCGCTATTGGCGTATTAGACATCACTCGAATACAGTCTAAGCAAATTCTTAGAAGAATTTAGCTCATTGAATTAGTCAAGTAGAGTTCAAATTAGATTAAGTTAACAAACTTCCTAACTTCAATATATGCTCATTGTGAACACTATTTTCTCTCGTCAATGAAGTATTTGCCACTTCGCTTTACGAATGTCCTCACAAGACCAAAGTCTGCATTCTGTGGTACTCTCATTGCCTGTAACAAAATCATCAATCTTTAAAAATTATACATTATAGCACTTTAAAATGAGCGAAAAAATTTCAATAATCCATGAAGCAGTTCTCTTGCAGAGCTATTACATTATCGCCCTTAGGGCCGCACAGTTCTCTTTCAAAAAAAGCTCTATTTGTACTGGATTCGAAAAAAAGCTGTTATTGTCGTTTGAAACGTGCTAGATACATTTATAGCCACCTGCCTTGAGTGAGACACACGGGAGTGCGGCTGGGGTTAATTTTGCTAAGAAATGATTCGTGCATTAAATCGTTAAAATAACCCTATCTTTCGAAACACAATGCCTACCAGTTGGAGCTATGTAACTAAAATGTCGGCACAGCATTTATGCATTTTCATATGATAAAGTAATTGATGCACTGTTTGAAAGTCTAATTCATGATTATTTTGCACTTTAAGTAAAATCGCAATTTACATCCTTCATGCTCTGATTTATCGATTTTTGTCCTCCATGCTCTCACCTGGACATGCAAGAACACCTGAAGAGAAGCTATTAGTGCCATCATTGGTTAGCCAGACTACTAATTATTTATTTCATACTCTGGCCTGCCTAAATTATTTTGGTAGTGCGAAAAGATCTTTTAAGCTCCAAACATCCACTTTTCTCCTAATTTCGTCTGAGTAAATGCAGCCTAAAAAAATGGCTCTATAAAAGTTAGGAGAATGGAAATTACAATTCCCACTTAAAAGTGGGACACCTTAAATAGCAGGTTCTACATTGAAGGAATCCATATCAAAATTCAAACACATTTTGATTTTAGTCTCTTTGCATAAAACTTTATCCATGGCAATTAAGAAGTATGACAATCAATAGAGCAGGAAATAGTTACATTCTATCTTCAAACCAACTATTTTTAATAGAATATTCATTGCAAATATTTCAACTATTGTGTCGTTATGAGACTACGACTATCTTTATTTAAATATGTTAAAATTAGACTTAAATGCTGCATTCTATATTCTCTTGATTCTGGACTATAAGGATGTAATCCAGGTAGGGAGATTTGAGAATATTGAATTACTATCAATGCCAAAAGTGCAAGTGCATTTCTTAATTTTTTTCAATGCAGCTCTTATTGAATTTAACGTCATGTTGCAAGTGCCACATTGTAGTTTCTAGGAGCTGAAACACTGGAAAGCAGATAATAGGGGTCCTTTCTGATGTCAAA
Source organism: Hymenolepis microstoma (assembly GCA_000469805.3). Lineage (NCBI taxonomy): Eukaryota > Metazoa > Platyhelminthes > Cestoda > Cyclophyllidea > Hymenolepididae > Hymenolepis > Hymenolepis microstoma. The sequence goes on along the minus strand of LR215993.1, from coordinate 2,874,956 downwards.
TCTACAATGCATTGATCCACTGATAATCAAGTGTAGGTTTTGGATGCAGTATAAGGAAGGTTTGGAATTATGCTGCTTTTAAAGGCTGTCCAATGCTCCAACAGGAAGTGTTGGAATATTTTTAAGACCATTTAGTCTTAATGAACCCAGTAATGTCTGCATTTCACTATGACACGTGGTAACATATCAAAAACGTTAAAAGTTATTACAATTTAATTAATTTAATCAATGTCGTTACGTTGTTCTAATCTATCACGACGTTTTCCTGTCAATTAAGGCATTGTATTGATTTAAGTCAAAATTTATTTTAATGAATACACCTGCATCAAGCTAGCAAATTGACCATATTAGGCTTTCAATGCACATTTTAAGTAATAAATTATTATAATTATCCAATTATTATAATGATTATTATTATTTTATCCAATTGAAACCTCACGAATCGTTGCACAATTTGAATAAGGTGAGCTTGCCTTGGTTGCTATTGGAAACGCAATTTTGTAGTGATACTCGTAGTATCTAATATCGATTTGACAAAGTTTCTCGAGAGCCGCCTCGAGTGTTCCTTCTCACTCCGCGACATTTGATGCATTTTAGAATATATTTGATTAACTGCATTCTGGTTACCTTTTTGAATCTACGTGCCTTGTGTAAGGAGAGATGATTTCGATTTCAATGTACATTTGAAGGTCTATTCATCAAATTTATATTCTAGGTATTTGGTGAATCTCTTCCTATTTACCAGGCTACTTGGTGTAACATTACATTCAAGTGACAAGTAAACAACAAGTCAAACCGATTGATTCATATTCCCAACTAACGCGATTATAAATATGCTATGAATTTACAAGTGAAATTTGTTGGTAGGTGAATGTGAGATCAGTTACCAGGAAGAGAAAACCTTAGATTAAATGAAAAATATTTGTAAGATAACGTCTTTCAAAAAAACACGCTGAAACTTTCTTTTATAAATCTTAACACATGCGAGTTAGTTTATAAAGATTGGTGAAGGTAATAGAGATCTCAAGATTTTTCAATTCGCAACATTCAAAATGGTATTATTTACCCTGTTGAAATACTCTTCAACAACGAAGAGTATTCCACGGCATACACAGCAAACTATCACTGCTTACTTATTGAAGTACAATTAAATAACGAAATTTTAAAATAGACTCAGATATCAATTTTTATTGCTTGAAATAGTTAAAATTGCAGATATGTAGAGAATTGGAAATATAATTACAAATGCATGACGGAGACTTTAGTGAGACTAATGTCAATAAAGTTCATGAATTTAAAGTAGAGTTTGCAAAAATCGTAAAATAAATACAAAACATGGAGTTTTAAAGGTTTGCCTGTTTATAAGTGTCCGAATATAAGGTGGAGTAACGATGTTTAAGATGGGTAAGTTGAAGCGAATCAAATGGAGGTAGGGCGTCAAAAAAATTAAGTGAAGCTGGAATTCTGAGCTAAAATGAAAAGTCTGAAAGGAATAGAATATTTTTTCGCTGATTGTTTAACTATTTCAAAGGCACTTTCCAGGCATAGCAGATGTTCAACGCCATAACAATGCTAACATTGCCGAACCCGTTGGATATGATCCATTTTGGTCACTTCTTCTAAAAAGCTCAGTGTTCGTTGAAGTTATCCGAAATGCTTGTAATTTTACAATCTTGAAACCTCTGTGTAATGGATAGACCTTATTGGCATTGTGATTTATTTATTCACGAGATATTTCAGGTCAAATCATTTACCTACGCATATTACTTACTGAACGACTAGTTCAAACACGCCATTTTAAAATTATTGGCAAAATCTTGAACATATATCATTGCCCTAGATGCTTTGTCAAGTGGAACGGTTAGCTATGGATCCGAAGAAACCCTTGAACTAGCCTAATTCTCACAATTTGTATTAGTTGAATTGGCGTTGATATTGAATCGTTAAAGGCTTTGCATAATTAAAGAATCTATTAGAAGAAAAGGCCTTTATTTTTTGCTATGATAGAGAGTGTAATTGAAAACCTAGAAGGTTTTACGACAGATAAAGGATGAAACCAAATCTGGACAATTTTCTGCGTGACCCTAGAGAATTGAAGTAGTTAATTGTTACTTAGAAACATTTCTAGTGGCAAGAACTGCCCTACCTAAATCATTTAGTTGATTTGATTTTTATGTTCTTGCAAAATTTCATTTCATGACAGACAGGTACTTATTGTTTTGGCGATTCATAGGTCTCCATGTGAAAGTTCTTTTCCGTAACATTTTCTCTATTTCTTCTGATTGAAGAAAATAGTCATGCAAAGAAATCAGCAAGCTTTTGAAAATTTGACAGGCCTGTCAATTCAAAATCTCTAATTGCAGAAAGTGATTTTATATTTCAAACCTGTTAACTATTGGAATTGTTGGCATATTAAACCTCACTCGAATACAGTCTAAGCCAATTCTTAGGAGGATTAAGCTCATTGCATTAGTTAAGTAAATTTCAATTTAGATAAATTTGACAAAGATGGCTTTATTTTTCAATATTTCTACCTTTCAAATCTCATTGATTATTTCACGAGAGAATTATTTTTCGGTCTGGGTAGTGGCATTTGGTCATTTGAGTTATTTAGATTGGTTTCTGGGCTAATCTGTGTTGAGAAGAATTTAGCCTAAACCTCCCATATGATCAGAACTGTAAGAAGAATGTATAAAGGAAGCTTTGAATATCTGCGTCACTAACAGGTACCCAAATCCAGAAATCAGAAGAATGAAAACTGGGCTTGTATAAATTCATTTTTACGGAATGAATCATATCCACTATCAAAAATTGGCCAAACACCGTAACCGTATTCCTTTGCTACACTTTCTGAATGATTAATGTTGCAATGATAGTATTAGGCATTTTCATTCCGTTCCAAAAACTGTATATTTTTCAATAGGAATTTGAATGCCAATAACAAGTTGACCGACGGTGGCTTGAGGAATTTAAACAGATATTGAGAGTTACACCAAAAGGTTGGCAAAACGTTGTGGTACTAATGGGTTGTACTTCAAGTGACATTTGAAACCGAATTGAACAGCACTTAGTGAATTTGTGGTACATGTTTGAGATTTACATGTCAACAACTTAGAGCACATATTTTCTACCGGAGTTAATAATTAGCATATATGTGACGTAACGTATAGAAATGCTATCTATGTAATTCCATCAAGTTGAAATTGCCACTTTTCCCGCATTGAAGCTGGTAGAAAGGATGAAATATATCGTACAACATTAATCTACTTTTAAACATAGAACTAGAAATCAAGGAGTTAATTTTCTCAATGATTATTTTTGCCTCAATATGTGCAGATGTCATTTAAGGAGAATTAGTGATACCACTTATGGATAAACTGGTCTTTAATCGTGGCTACTTCATTCTATAAAATAAACAATTATCGAAGGATTTCATTTTACTCTGGGTGAGATAATCAATTTGATAATTCCAATTTTATATATTATATATATATATATATTATATTCATTACATTGAATAAAAATGCCATTTATTCCACTAACGCCTCCAGCTTGAAATTTGCATTTATTCCTCTAAGTCGCTAGGAAAAGTAATAGGCATCTACCCATAAAAGGACTAATTGGGATGAAATGCAAATCAATGAGTAGAAAAGATTTGAAACACGAGACAAGGCGACCATTTTCCTTCAAAAGTGACATGTATATGTCCTTCATTTTCTGCACATTCTTAGCTTCTCATATTTGCCGTATTATACTCAGTAAAGTTAAGATATCATAGTGTCAAAAGCTTGAGAGCAAATTAATGACCACGATAGTGGAAGTGACTGGAAGTTCTCATTTCGAAAATTTTTGATAAATACGGTCACAACGCTTTATTTGAATAGCAATTCAATAAATATCGATACCATGAAAAAAACAGGTAGTTGAAGTGAAAATGAATGACTTGAACTCTTTGTTTTGGAGCTCTGCCCAAATGTGCTGCTGCCTAGAAGAGGAGAAATAAAGTTTCATCTCGCATACGCACTTCTTCCAACTGGCTGTTGTTAGTCGTTGTGAATACTCAAATCAAATGACTAGTACCCATACCGTATTTTACCTGTCTGAAATAAAAGTAAAAGGAGTAAAATCTCCGGAAAGCTTTTGTAACGTTATATACATCGTCAATATTACTAACGCACATTTACAATTTTATAATAATTCAGATCAAATTGAGAAGTTGTAACGCTATGTTAAACGCAAGTGTGGATGATGGAGGAGCAATTTTCCAGAAAATTGTAAAGTGGCATTTTTTCCATCTTTCGCGATCTTGTTCGAGATTATTACGCATTTTAAATTCGCAAATATAATTCTAGCCAAAGTGATCATTCTGAATATAGAAGATTTACTCATCGGTACGTCGTAAATTTGTTTGAATAGGTTAAAAGAGGAGCATTAATACATTACTCATATATTTACTCTCACAATCTTAACAGTGCACATGATGACGGTGATTATGATTTGTTTCAATCTTTCCTTGAGAAGTGAAGTTGGATTCAATGTAAATTATTTGTAATTAATCAGAGTTAGTTGGCAATAACGTCTTTGCCCTCAATTGATATTCTACGACTTTAGCAGGCAAGTATATGATTTGAAGCTTTACCGCATGCGTATTGATTAAGCATTTTTGTGAAAGAATGAAAACAAAGGGATATTTTATGCCATATCAGCTCTTGCTCAACAGTTAAAATCAAACACTTTCGCTTTTACATTCTCCAATGTACAATTGAGTGCAAATATTTTGACATATCGCGACTCTTATCGGGAGATGTAAGTTGCTTAGCATCGACATTATATCATTTTAATAACCAATCATCGTTTGTCATCTGCTCGCTAATCACAACATCAGAGATTGTTTCTGCGAAGCTCTATTGAGCTTTTCACTATATTAATAAATTAACCTTATAATCTCTAATAAAAGTAGACTGCTGTACTTAAATGTTAATTAGCAAAATCACCAGTCATGATTGGTGTTTTAATGGGATTTGGGTCAATATATAATTTGAAATTTCATTACAATCAAAAGGAAACGCACTGATTTTGTTTAAATCTGATTATCAAGTTGACAATTTCTAATTTTCATTTTTGTATCTTTTTTTTCAAAAGAACATTAATTTAAAATTCGAACTAATTAACTGATTTAAGTAATTAATATCTTTGAAATCAACTCAATGAGAAACTAATTGATTTGGTTTTAACATCGTGAATTTGAGGAGATTTAAATTGAAACAGTAAATACACATATAATTACGAATCAATGACACGGTTGTGCAGGAGTTGATAGTGATGAAGCCGATATGTACAGAGCTAGTTGTGGAGATCAGAATTAACTAGTCAAAATTGTAATAGTCTTGAAGGGTTACGTTTAACCTCTTCAACATAAGCAATCTGCGATCATCATTGATTATTCATAACTTGATGTGATTCATACATTAACAGTGATAGTACCAATTATGATCGTGTAAACTTAATTTTACATACTCCGACAAAAGAAAATTCACTGTTTAATTATTGAAATAGTAAAAACAGAGCTAAAGGCGAATTAACTAGCACAAATAAAGAAAAGCATTTCATTTTTACATTTTATATAATTACTGTTGTTAGGTATTAAAACAGTTTAAAATTTAGCGAAAAGAAGAATGAATTTCAATCCACACTAGCTTGAAATTTCATTAATTTCTATAGAGCATATTGCTTGTCCAATAATCTAGTTTCTGACTTTAAAATGCCTATCAAAATAAGCAAACGCAACCAAATTAGCCCTAATTAAAAATGTGTCCACTTTTCTTTTCCCAATAATTTCTACTTTACCATTTTTAGCAGCCACACTGAAGGCAGGCTGTAGGCTGTAAATTCACACGTGTTGGGATTCAATTAAATTGACTTGTCAGACTTGACTTGTGTGAACATGCAGATTCCTAGATATCATCAAAGCTCACCGGAAATTTGCTTAAATTTTGGACATTTATATACACTTAAAAGAAGTAATTTTATTGTTTAAAATGTTATATTTAATCGTTCTTTTAAAGAACAGGGCTAATTTGAGAAAATTTATATGAGTATCTTCAGAATAATATACATTAAATGAGAATTTGAAATTTACTGTCTTTATTAACTCTGCCTTCATTAAAATGCATCTCGTCTGAGCGTAAATATATCTAACTCACTCAACTAGAATTTAATTTTGAAATTTATATTTTAATGCAATTCCCTCTTTACACAATCGTAACCAATTCTAGCATCAGATTTACATATATCCTTCAAAATTTGAAAACCGAAAATTAAGCGGACTGCATTAACGAAAAATTTCCTTGACAGATACTAGGAAATTTCTCGAATAGTAAGTGCGAAAGGAGGTTAAAGAGGTCTTCATTTTATTTGTGCTTATCAGAGAGTTCAATTTAAGCGGCTTGGTAAATTAGTAAGTAGAATTATTAAAAAAATTAATGGATAAGTCTGTCAAATTCAAATCTTTGGACGTTGTCACAAGAATTGGTGCTAGTAAATGTAAGGAATTTTTGCGATGAGCAAAATTTTACATTATCATTCACTGAAAATATAACCCTCACAAGATTTTAAGTTAAAATTCCGTTTATTGCAAATTTCCGGTTTTGAAATAACAGTTGTACAACCAAAATATTAACAGCAAAACTGAACCCTAATTGTAGTTCAAGTAAGCAGTTTAAAAAACTGAATATTATTGCTTAAAGTACTTGAAGTTTTGAAAATTAAATCTCTTGTGTGCCGCTTCCATTTTGTTGGCTGCGAAATACGTCATAAAATATTGTTGCATGTTTACACGCAAATGTACAATTTCGTTCTTGATATATGATCTTATTTGAGCAGCAAATCGGTCATGATTCAACAATTCTGAAAGCATATAATTTCACGGCTATAGCATATATTTTCAGATAATCGTTGTAAATGACTCAATATTGTGGAGTCTGTTGCCTGACCCATTTTACCTAAGTTCACTTTCTCTTCGACCTTCGTTTAACTCGTCAGCAAATGATTGCAATGGTGTTTTCTTGATTGAGGTAATTATTATCAGTGACCATGTTTTGTTTGTTGCAGTTATTGTTTATGCACGTGATCAATCAACGGCCATATATCTCTGAAATTTTAACAGTTATATGTGCAAATTCTGCCAATATACTATCGCTATGGAAATTATAATGAACACTGCTCAATAACTACGAGGCTGAGTAAATTTCGATTAGCAGAAGATAACCACCTTTGCTTGTCTTGAGACTATAACCACTTTACCTATATCAGGCATTTCAAGCTCTGGTAATGATGCTCTGTTCGTTTATTCTGTTTCAACTGACGTTTAAGCATATTTAATTTAGAAATTATACAGAATCATTTATATTATATATTGATTGTACGTTTTTCAGGCATGTATTAACTGCACATGACATAAATTCCGTTGAGATCTTTACATTTACAAACTTTAAGTTTCTATTGCCTTAATTCAGTCCAATCGCATTGGATACTTAGCATTTACAATGAAATATTGTAATTTTGCAATCAATTTTCATATTGGGGTATTTTAAATGTGAAACTTCTTCAAAAATGCGTTGTAAGTTTAGCATCTTGCGGAGAGTACTTGAGTTAATTTTTTAAAAGTAATATGCCACATACTTAATTAGCACATTCACTCCACAAAACTTTTGCAATCAGCACAACTCAATTTGATTTGAATCATTGTGAAATTGCTTATTTACGTTAGCAGTATTAACGACGCACTTAGTTTCACAAAATGGATACGGAGAAATTGTATCCCTTTTCTTTTATACATTGTGTCAACATATATGTTCAGAGATTCAGAACATAGAGTGTAAGTCATTCAAGATCAGCATCGCCACCTGGCATCTGGCCTGATATTGACATTAATTTATTCACAATATCAACAAGTTGCTCATCTACGTGCTAGGTGTGCCAGAAGTGCAGATTTTTGGAAGGTGACATAATTTTATGGAAGTAGTAAAGAGATCTAATTGAAACTTCCAAATACACTTTCACTGAGCACAGACTAAAAATCGATTGCTTGAGTAAGCGAACAGTGAAGTCAACGAAGACTTTAAAAATATTGACACAAACGCTAGTACGACGTCGACTGTGATCACGTTTTCCATGCTAAATCAATCAATCTGAAAGAACATAAATTTGATGATTGGCTATTCAAATGTATCGAATAATCAAAATCATCTCTCATTTTCAGAGATGTATCTTCGAAAAGGGAATTAGAATGTATTTGGTCAAAAGTTATCTAAAATCCTGTAAAATACTGTTAATTGACACCCTCCAGCCATTTTATTATTTTTTACTTTGCAGCCAATCAATCGTAGGGCTGCAGCCAAAAATTTGACAATGCTAAAGCCTTCGATACTCGAATATATCACCACAAGATTGTACTTCGAAAATTATGACTTGACGTATAGTATGCTCTGCTGGATTGTCAATAATTTTCTTCATTACGAATTCCTATTATCCGTGTAATTGTATCTCATGTATACGTTCATTGCTGCAAATGGTAGCTATTTCGGGCAGATAACAGCGAAGTTATTATCTGCTCAATTTCCGATATCTCATTTTACTTAAATAAGTAAGTAGTGACAGTTTGTGACAAAATTCACTATATTAATTATACCTGATAATCAATTTTCAACAAAGAAACGTTCATTACTTTTCACATATATTAATTGATCACAAAAAATTAAACCATTAAATTTTTCCATATTTATGAAGTATTATTCAGAATTGACTCTTTCAAATTCTTTAAGCATCTGGTCTATGTAATATAATCATTACAAGCATTGATTTGCAGATTTACATTGTTTATAGATTGAAAGGGGTTAAGGGAAAAACTGACAACATTCGATTCTGTATGTGGTGAGAAATCGCCAGTTGATTACACCTGCCAAATTCGTGTAAAAATGCAAAGTAAATGAGTGTAGATATCTAATATAAGTCTGTTTGCACAAACTATTTTTAAATTCATTAAAGTCTATTCGTGAATGGCATTAGGAATATTTTTATGAACTAAGGAATTGATAAATCAGATTCATATAATTTGCAGTTAAAAGTATGAAAAGTTATCTTAGTTGTTTTCTCCAGAAACATGTGGATTTTGGCATTTTGTGGACATATTCTTATGCAACAATATTGCGAACAAAGTATTTATTTAGCAACAAGTCAAACATATCCATCCACATTTGCAAATGAAAGTTTGTGAGAGCTGTATATGAGATCAGTTAACAGCAACAGAAAATCAAAAGGTTAAGCGAAATATATTTGTATTTTCAATGCTCATACACTATCCTTTGAACCGGTAATGTTCTTCCTTCTGATTTTCACCCAATCTTTTTTCTTTCCCTCCACCAATTTGTGTCTCTCCATTCAAAGTTTCAGGAATTCGTTGAGCTGGAAGACTTAGTTCTTCTTCTCCATTGGGAGCTCATGTGCAGTAACTACCTGTCTGGCGTTTTGCTTCACATTTTAGCTACCTAACAGCCATCAAGATTTGGAGTAATGCACTGTTCTCAATGCTACTTTATATGCCATAGGGCATTCTGCAGTGTGTGCATAATCATCAAGACATTTAAGTTTATTTAGAAACCCAACTTAATAACTTTGAGAGCAAACCGACTTTTGACAAAACGAAAGAAAAGCAGAATTCATTTAACTATGAACTTTACATCAACAACCTACTCAGGAGTTGTGTTGATTGCACAAATATTTTCGAAGGAATGTGATTGTCGCATATGCGTCTATTGCGAATAAATTGGATTAACGCATTAATATTGTTAGTTTGTCAATGTAAAAATTTAGGCATAATTTATGTGATGTGCAGCATTCTATCGCTAATTGCTCATTTAAGAATAATGAAATGTAAAAAAATTCGATAAAGGTTCTGATTTCACTGCCATATTGCTTGAAAAAGCCAAAATTTACAGAGATTTAAGGAAGTTGGAAATAAAATAACACGGGTAACACAAATTAATAATTTTAAAATATTGACAAGACTTAAAAGCATATTAAACTTCAAGTCATTATATTTGAGGCACAATTTTGTGATTATAACGGTAGTAAGATATCGTCGTTATAATTTCGGTGTTATAGCCATGACATTAGTTAACTGCCAAATAAACTAGCATTAAATTGAATGATGGTTCCCACTGCGTAATATTTGACAAATTTTAGAACATTTTTAACTAGCGGCTTTCTCGCTCATATTTCGAATCAACATTTTTTTATTGGGCATTCATCAAAGTTATGTATTTTCAGATGGTTTGATTTATTCTAACTGTAAATAAATAAACTCCGATGTCACCAAGAAAGAGGGTGACGAGGAAGATCAATAATGGTATGTGCTTTATGTTGCAGAGCAGAACTCTCTGAGCTTTCAAATCGGAAGCGCCAAAGAAAGTATCTTCCAACGTGGTAGTGTTAAAACTCTCTGTCTGCATTTCCGAATGTGAATTGTCAAGCAGCCATGCTGTAACATACTTCGAAGCAAAAATGTACTGAATATTTTGTGTATCTGGAAATAGATAAAATTAGGAGTGATGTATGGGTGATGAAATATAATATATACATATATATATATTATAATATATATATATATATATATATATATATATATATATATATATATATATATTGTTTAAAATACCTCAAATACATAAAAGTATTTAAAAAAAAGTGCATTTACCTATTGCTTTAAATATTATAAAATTCACCGCTTTCGAAAACTCCGATAAGTGGTAGGTACACATTAATGGCAAACAAATTATTATTTAAGCAGCCTTAGAAGTATTCGGTTTTAATTTGAGCAAATAGAATGTTTTAGCAATTAGTGTCATATATACCAAACTGTGTTAGTAGATATGGCAGCCAAACAAAAGTAAGCCTGCCTGTACGAAAATACACGCAAATTCTTAGAGGTGCTCGTATTCATCAAAATTATGCCTACGAAATTCTAAACTTGAACCCCCATACCCAAAACGAGATTGTTTTGATTGAGATTATTTTCAGATGTGAACATTATTTGTATATGAATACAAGTGTTCTTAATGCATGCATTCGTAGAAAATCTAAATAGTTCTGAAAGTTTAGCATCTGGGGATGCAAAAACAGCTAATACATTATTAATTTGGAAATTGTGATAATTTCTGCTCACTAAATACTTAGTTGAGCAAATTCACTAGGCAGAAGATGTCCGTCCTTACTTATCTCGAGCATTTAACAATTCAGCCACCATCAGGTGTTGCAAACTCTGACGATGATACAACCTACTCAGGAGTTGTGTTGATTACAAAATGTTTTGGAGGGAATGTGATTGTCACATATGTGCCATACAACATTATAAAAAATTAACTGAAGTAGTTTACCTAAGATTTTACACTTACATCGCATTTTTGAAGAAATGTGTTTTCTGCTCTCAATTCCCAAATACGCCAAAATGAAGAGTGATTACAAGATTACAGTATTCCATTGCAAATGCTAAATATCTACTGTGACTACATTGAATTAAAGCATTAATATTGAAAGCTTGAAACTGCAAACGTTTCGAGGGGATTAATGTGATGTCAAAATAAAAGAAACATGTTACACAATTTTAAAATTGCACAATCATTTAACTTGCATTTTATTTGACGAAATAGTACATTTAAAAACAGTGAAATGGACTCAAAACTAACGAAGTGCATTCAACTCTAATTATGCGAGGGCATTACATTTCAGTACAGACATTCCGTATACAATTCATTGCCCGTGTTCAATTTTGATATGCTTTTGGAATCGGAATATAAAATATTTTGTTAATTATATTTATTTCTTTAATGCTTCTGAGGAATTATTTGAATTTCTTGTCAGTATGGATTGAAATTCTTTCCTCTTTTCTTCTACAAACAAATTGAAAAGATGAGCATAATCATTTATCTGAAGTTACGCTCTTTGTTTTCTTTATTTTAAAGTGGGACAACGCATGACAATTTTGAATCTTGTAAACCAATATAAGAAAAGCAGCATGTTTTAATTGCATTTTGCAAAATGATAAATTGCATTAGAATATTCATATTCATACATATATTAAATGTAAAACTTAACCATTTTCTTTACAATCCAGGTTCGCCTTAATACCAACGATACATTTTCCTAACGCATTTGTCAACCAAAGTAAAGTGTGCCTTCATGCTGGAAATGCATGGCATTGAAAGTGATGACATTATTTTATCTCAAAATTGTGCTTCAAATGTAAACATGAATCTCAATTGTTGTTTATGTTTGTCTGAATATATCACGTACAGATTTTCTATTAAAATTACTGAGTATGGAGCATTCGTTTATAGCACGGTATTTGAATTTTTTGATTTGATATAAATAAGTCAAGTTAAACCAAAACATGAAATTCAAATTATAATCGAGTATGTAAGTAATATCAATTTTAATTCATTTAACAGCAAGTTGAATAAAAAAATAAATTTAGCCCATATTTAATTTGATAAGAATTAGTAAAGATTAGATATTTTGCTTTAAACAAAGAAACTGAATTTGGATTTGCTCGTAGCCATTATGTACTACGATATGGTGCGTGACCACATTGAGATGCCTCATTGCGTAAAAAAGCGATTAAACAATTTACGTTGCATTTTGTATAATTTAACCTGATTTAAACTTGTACAATATAATCTGTTTTAACATTAGCTTATTATCTCCTAGGAAAATTAAACGCAGACATGTACTGTTTTAATTCATTTTGACGGAGACAAATATTACAAGGTCGAAAAACAAACAATCTTCATCAGTTCAGATGAAAAGCGCGATCTTATCTGGATAAAAGAAGAATTATGTTTGAATTCCATATATATAATGAGGACATATTAATTTGTATAATTCAATTAATTTATGATGTTTTCTTGAACACAATCAAATAAACTCAGTGAGAAACTATTTGATTTGGTTTTAACATATTTCGACATCGTCGATTTGAGGAAATGTAAATTGAATCAGTGAATACATTTATAATTATGAATCAATGACACAGTTGTGCAGGATTTTCATGATGAAGCAGATATGTTACTGTGTCAAACTTCGGTTTAAAAGTTTATAATTCGAAAACGTACAGAGTTTTTTTGTGGAGATAGGAATTAACAAGTCAATATTGTAACATTCTTGAAGATTTCGTTTAACCTCTTCAGCATAAGCAATCTCGATCATCATTAGCTCTTCATAACTAAAAATTATTCATACATGAACGGTGATAGTACCAATTTTGATCAAATAAACTCCGACTATGGAAATTTACAGTTTAATCATTGAAATAGTGAAAACACGATGCTCTAAATGGATTCTGCAAACACATTCGCGTAATCAATAAAATAAGAACTGCTGCCAAACTCAGCAAGGATTGAGCGAGATTCTAGTCTGTGCTATAAATGCCTTGAAAATTAACCTAAAGGCATGTTTAAATATATTCTTTCTTGAATATTATATATAAATATGTATAATATAATATATATAATATAAACCGGACTGTAATAATAATAAACGGCAAACAAACAAAAATAAAGCTGCCTGCACGAAAATATATCCTCACTCCTTGAAGTGCTCGCATTCCTCAAAATTATGCCTACGAAATTCTAAACTTGAACCCAAATACCCTACTTGTGCTATTCATTATTCTATTCGTTTTGACCCAAGGGACTGTGCTAAAGCGTTTGCAATGTTCAGTTAATGCTTACTTTATTAAGGCTTCCATTAGTAAAGAAAGAAGGGTTTTAAAAACTAAATTTCCAAGTCAAATTCTACTTAAATAAGTAAGTAATATCAATGTCCAAATAACATGCATTTCAACGTGGGCATACACTTGATATACAGTGCAAAGTTTATCTCATTTTAACTCATTACTTCTGTACTACTGTATGAGTGTTGCGTAAAATATATCAGTCGCATCAGAGATAAATTTCAACAAAATGCACAAATGACGATAAAACCTCAAACAAATGCGTATAATTTTAAGAATTGAACGAACATGTGAGCGTCTCTTACATTTTATATTGTTCTATGACAAAATCGTGAAAATATATTTATTTTTTGGATAGTTAATATCACTAAATCATGATAATAATAAATAAACAACATGACTATTTTATTTATTTTCTTATTATTAACATATATATTAAACTAATATCTGACTTGAAGTTCAACTTCATCTAATCAACAGCGACTGCGTACACTCAACTAATTGTTTCCTCATTGCATTTCTGAAATTGCCGGCATTTAAATATAGTCCAATATCAATGCGTTTTGTTTACATACTAAATAAACGAGGTATCTTAAATAACACGCTGCTTTGCATTCCGGAAAAACTAAAGTCTTCGCCACATTATTACAGTGTGTTTTTCAATGACCGTCTTATTGAAATGAAAATATCTTAAGGTCTATTTAGTTTCGAATTCTATTCACACGTGTATATTATTTCTTTCGAGAAAAACGCATGTGCCTTAAGATTATATCTTGAACCATCAAGATCAATAAAGTCAATGTTGTCTTAAATCTTGATGTTATATCAGTTGGAAGCAATTCATATTTCACCAAATCAGGAAATGGACATCCAACGTGAAATATGAGTCACATTCACGTCGCGCATCTATGGAAAATTGGTTTAGAAATCACAGCCTCGAATACGCAGTTCTTCCAACTCACTCTTCTCTATCGTTTGAAACTTAAAATGACAAGGTGAGAATTTGCTTTGACGTGACGAAAAGTGGCTTCAGGAAGCGCAGACTTTAATCAAACAACATATTGCTTGTCCAATATTCTGGTTTCTGACTTCAAAAAGCATAACGAAATTGAACAAACGTGTCCGAAGAAGAATTAATTAAAAAATAAATCCACCTTTCATTTCCCAATAATTTATACTTTACCATTTTCAGCAACCACACTGAAACCAGGATGAAATCTCTAAATTCACACGTTTTATGATTCAATTAAATTGACTTGTCAGACGAAATTGGTTTACTAGAGTATGCTTGAATTTTAAATGATTATTATTAGTGATTGGTTACATTTTTAACACGCTACATCTATGAGCTATAATGTACTTAGCAAGATGCTAAACTTTTGAAGAAGTGTGATTGCTGCTTTCACATCTTAATTACTCGAAAATGAAAAATGACTGCAAAATTACAATATTGCATTGTAAATGTTAAGTATCTATTGCGATTGTACTAAATTGAAGCAATAGATACTTAAAGTTTGTAAGTACAAAGGTCTCAACGGGATTTATATGATGTGCATTAAATCCATGTCTGAAAAACGTACAATCGATATACAACGTAAATGATTCGGTACTAATATAGAAAGAGAAATAACTTTACGCAATTTCTAAATTAAATATGCATTTAATTACATTTATATGTTGAAACAGTAAATACTTGAAGCCGTGAAATGGCGTCGACACCAAAATTATGCAAATAGTTTATTAGTTCAAAAATACGCATTCTGTGGCACATGGTGCAAACTATCCTCACTTGCTCAGTTAGGTATAATGGGATACGAAAAATGCAAAAATAAATCAAACTTCACCATTTTATTGCTTGAAATAGCTAAAGGGTGCAGGGATTTATAGGAGTTGGAAATACAGTTCAATTGATGCTTGACCAGATTCAGAGCTCTATTTGGATATATGACGTCATTATTAATTAGAAATATGTACAATGTGCGGGTTTTAAATTTGATATTTATATGCCACACAAATAATTTGTAGTTACAATCTATTGTAAATTCTGACATTTTTAATCGATTCAAATAATACTGACGAAGTTGGAAAACTAACTCTGTGACTTTGCTTTCAAGTGACAAAAATCATGAAACGTTACTGATGCTAAAACGTGCAAACATACAACATACGTCAGAAATCTATGGTGAATATTTGTGCCCACCAAACTCGTAAATAATCTAATATGAACATTGATATTACTTACTTACCAAACTAATTACATTCGATTATGGCGTTTCGAATTGGAGAGTTGTTTTCCCTAATAACCACACATAATGTTTCATGAAACAAAAGGCACTTGACAAATTCATTTGCACGATTTAGTAATCTGAAAAGGCCAACAAATATTTGAAAACACAAATAAGACATTGAGTAGCGGGTTTAGACTTTACGAGAACTATTTTAAAACATGCAAATTTTCTCTGTCAGCAGCCACAATCTTTTTGATGCCAAATATGACAAAAAGTTCTAGTTGGTAGCAAGTGGAACACCACCTTTTGGAATTTAGAAAAATATAGAGAAAATTTATCCAAAACCTTAACTTTCAGCTACTTTAGCAGTTCGGGCAATAAACTGGGCATTTATATGTTTGAGCATTAATTACGGTATCTATTGTGCATATTGGAATGTTTGTTTTAAAGCTTAGACTAAGCGCATGCCGTCTAAAACCTTTAAACGAGTTTCGTCCGGCTAAAGGGTGAAAGAATTTCCAGAAAGGCTAGAAATATCAGAGCCAATATCCAAATAGAGTCTTGAATTTTTTCAGGCATCAATTGATTTAAACATGGATTCTAAATGCTTCTGTTAAATAGATACAGATAGAAAAAATAAATTAACCTGAAAGTACATGAATCGAAATCATCTCTCAATGCAAAACATGTAGATTTGAAATACACTTAAGAATACAGTTAGTAAAAATATTTAAAAATCCATTAATCTCCTCCAGTAACGTCAGTTGTATATGAATATGGCCAATGCAGTACATCGGTGCTTTCATAAGATCTGAGGCCACACATGAGCAGTAGACTTTTCGTCACGTCAAAGCAAATTCTAAACTAGTCATTTAAGTTCGAAACGATAGAGAATAGCGAGTTGGAGGAATTGCGTATTCGAGGCTGTGCTTTCTAAACAAATTATCTATAGATGCGCGACGAAAATGTGACTCAAGTAGGAAAACATATTTCAAATTGGATGTCCATTTCCTGAATTGGCGACATATGACTTGTATCCAATTGATATAACATCACGATTTAAGACAACACTGACTTCATTGATCTTGACGGTTCAACATATAATCTTAAGAAACATGCGTATTTCTCGACAGAAATAGCACACATGTGAATATAATTCGAAACTAAAAGCCCTAAAAAGTATTTATATTTCAGCGAGGCAGGCATTGAAATATACACTGTAATATTGTGGCGAAGATTTTATCTTTTTTGGAATGCAAAGCAGCGTGTTATTTAAGATACCTCGTTTATTTAGTATGTAAATAAGACGCGTTAATATTGGATTATATTTTAATGCAAGCAATTTCAGAAATGCAATAGGGAAACAATTGGTTGAGTGTACGCAGTCGCAGTTGATTAGATTAAGCTGAAATTAAAGCCAGGTTTCACACGAGTTCAAGTCAATTTACAATTTAGTTCAATATATATGTTAATAATACAAAAATAAAATAAACTTGTCATATTCATTTTTTATTAATACCATTATATAGGTATATTAACCACCCAAAAAATAAATAAAATTTTTACGATATTTTCATAGAGCAATGCAAAATGTGAGAGAAGCTTACAAGTACGTTAAATTTTTGAAATTATACGCATTTATAGGAGGCTTTATTGTCATTTGTGGAGTTTGTTAAAAGTTTTCATTGATGCGACTGGTATATTTTCCGCGAACATGGTACAGTTTGCGATGAGCAATGAGTTAAAATGAGATAAACTTAACACCGTGAATGAAGTGTATGCTCACATTGAAATGCATGATATATGGACATTGATATTACTTACTTATTTAAGTAGAATTTGACTTGGAAACTCAGATTATGAGACCCTTCTCACTTTAATAATGAAAGCAGTATTAAAGTAAGTTTAAACTGGACATTTCTACGCTTTTCACAGTCTTTAGATACAAAACAAATAGAATAACGAAGGACAAAATTAATTTATTTAGGTACAAGTTTAGATTTTCGTAAGCATATTTATGAAGCAAGCACCTCGGGAACTTAGAACATATTTCCACTTCCTGCAGCCTTCATTTTATTTAGCTGCAATATATACTAACAAAATAAGGAGGTAATGTTTGTAGGCACGGCATAAAACGCTAAGGGTTTCTATTTGCTCAAATTAAAAGCGGAACACTTCTAAGGCTGTTTAAATATTAATTTATTTGCCATTAATTCCTACCTACTACTATTGAAGTTTCCGTAAGCTGTGAAATTTATAATATTAAAGGCAATAGGCAAATACATCATTTTTGAATACTTTATATAAGTGAGGTATTTTAAACCATGTATTCAACTGCATCTCTACTCGCTTACGATTTTGCCAAATTAATGGTCTGTCATATCTCGTTTCCATAAAATGATGAATTCCCTTCTAACTGCTTATTAGCGTTAGATTTATAGACCTTTGCGCTGCTTCCATCGAGGAATTTGTTTTCCTCTTCACAAGATAGCATAGTGCTTTTAATGCACTGCTAGGTAGACATGAATTTAGGAAACACTTTTGAGATTAGTTCAGTCTTAGTGAACTCAGCGATGCCCACCTGCTACTTAAAGAAGTTCAAGTGGCAACATCTCAAACTTGATGAAAGTGATTGACACTTAATTAAGGCGTGCAAAGCCTTTAAGCTACCTTTATCTGACACAAGACACTTTTGTTAATGATAGTGTTGTATCGATTAAAGTAAAATGTTGTGGAATAACTAGGCCTCCCTTAATGATGAGCGTTGGCAATCGATCTTCCTCGCAATTGTGAAATCATGAATTATTGCATAAATGTGTGCCATGTTCAAGGTTGGATAAATCTAGTTAATAAATTGTGGATCGTTTAACAATTTAATCATTCTCATTAACAATCAATAAAATTTCCTTAACTCCGAACGTAAACAGACGAGCTCAGACCAGTTGTACTCTGCAACATAAAGTATATATCATTTATGATCTTCCTTATTACCTCCTTCCTTGTGTGATATCGGAGTTCATTTATTTACAGTTAGACAAATTCAAACAATCTAAAAGTGCATAACTTTGATCAATAGCCTTTCGATTTGTGGATTGGAAATTATCCCTCAACACAAGAAATATTGATTCGAAATATGTATGAAAAGCGGCTAGTTAAAAATTTTCTAAATTCCGCCAAATGTCATGCAGTGAGAACCACCATTCAATATAATAATGGTTTATTTGGCAGCCAATTAATGTCATGGCTGCACCCAGAAATTATATCGACGCTATCTCACTACGATCATCATCACAAAATTGGGCTCCCAAAATGATGGCTTGAAGTATAATATGCTATTTAGTCATGCCAATATTTTTAAATGCTTAATTTATGGTACCCGTGTAATTGTATTTTTAACTACCTTAAATCGCTGCAAACTGTAACTATTTCAGGCAACAAGGCAGTGAAGTTTGAATCCATTTCGCATTTTTCCTATTTCATTATACTTAAATAAGCAAGTAGCGATAGAATGCTGCACATGCTACAGAATGCACTTCGTTGGTTTTGAGGCCATTTCACGGATTTAAAATGTACTATTTTATCAAATAAAATGAAAATAAAATGATTAAATGATTATGTGTAGCATTTTTTCCCTTTATGGAAATCACATAAATCCCGTCGAAATGTTTGAGGTTTCAACCCTTTCAATATTAATGCTTTTATCTAATTTAGACCCAGTTGATATTAAGCATTTGCAATGGAATACTGTAATCTTGTAATCACTTTTCATCTTGGACTATTTAGGAAGTGACAGAAGCAATCACATTTCTGCAAAAGTGCGATATAAGTGTAAGATCCTAGGTAGAATACTTCAGTTAACTTTTTATAATGTTGTATGACGCATATTTGAGAATCGTGTTCTCTATGAAACATTTGCGCATTCAACACAACTCCTGAGTAGAGAAGTGCATTCTGCTCTTTTAACGTTTTGTCAAATGTGTGTTTGATACCAGATGCATTTAGTTAGATTTCTAGATAAACTTTGATGTCTTGATGGTTATGCGCAGACTGCAGAATGTCCTATGGCACATAGAGTTGCCTTAAGACAGTGCATTACTCTAACTCATGAATGCTTTTAGGTAGCATGTGTGGCAAAACGCTACACAGGTAGCTACTGCACAAGTGCTCACAATGTAGAAGAAAAATTAAGTCTTCAATCTCAGCAAATGCTTGAAACTTTAAATGGAGAGCCACAAATTGATAGAGTGAAAGGAAAAAGATTGGCTGAAAATCGGGAGGAAGAATATTACCAGTTCAAAAGCATTGTGTATGAGTATTGAACGACGCTAATATATTTCCTTTAACACTTTGATGTTCTCTTAGTGTTAACTGACCTGATGCACAGCTCTCACTAACTTTCATATACAAATTTATAACCAATTCATAATCGGCTTATTTGCAAATGTAGATGGATGAATTTGACTTGTTGCTAAATAAATACTTTGTTTGCAATATTGTTGCATAAGAATATATCAACAAAATGTTAAAATCTACGGGTTTCTGGAGAAAACAATTAAAATAACTGTTTTTTTTCTCAACTCTATGTTATATGAATCTGAATTGTCACTCCCCTGGGTTATAAAAATTCTTAATGCCATTCACGAGTAGACTCTAATGCATTAAAAAATAGTCTGTGCAAACAGACGTATATTAGAACTGTACACTCACTTCCCATGCACTTTGACACGAAATTGGCAGTTGCAATCAACTGGCGATTCCTCACCACACACATAATCGAAAGTTATTACATTTTACATCAGCCATATCAACTTATAAACAATGGCAATCTGCCTTCCACGAATGCATGCAATGAGTATATTATATAGACCAGATGTTTAGGGAATTTGAAAGAGTCAATTTTGCATAATGCTTCATAAATATAGTAAAAATTATAGTTTTAATTTATTGTGTTTAATTAATTTACGTTTAAATTAATAAGATATTCCCTGATTGAAAATTGATTACTAGTTCTAATTAATATCCTGAAATTTGGCTTAAACTAGCATTACTTACTTATTTAAGAATGATTGTGAATCGAAAATGGAAGAGACAGTAATTTCTCTGTTTTCTTGCTTGAAATATCTGCAATTTGGAGCGTTGAATAGGTGCAGGAGATACAATTACACGGATAATATAAATATGCAGAAATTATAAAACTGACAAGCCCAAATAGCATATTATACTTCAAGTCATCATTTTGTAAGTGGAATCTTGTGGGTGATGCCTGAAGTTCTAGTAAACGCGTGATCACACCATTTTTGTCTGCAGCCTTGTGATAAATTGGCTGCGAAGGAAACTGGAGGTTCTCAATCCACAGCATTTGAAGAGTTTTAGAATTGTTATTAGTAACTGAATCCTAATGTTTTTTTTCAAATCTACTTGTCTTGAAATGAGAGATGGTTTTGATTGATCAATACATTAGAATGGCTATTCATCAAATTTATGTACTTTCAGAATGGCTGATTTTGGTAGAAAAACGTAGCACTGGCGTCACTGTTCGCTTACTCAGACAATCGGTTTTCAATTTGTGCTTAGTGAGATTGTATTTGGAAGTTACATCTTGATCTCTTTACTTTTCCCATAAAATTATGTCACCTTCCAAAAATCTGCACTTCTGGCACACCTAAGACGTAAATGAGCAACTTTTTGATATTTTGAATAAATTAATATCAATATCACGCAAGGAAGCAGGTAGTGAGTCTGATCATGAATGACTTGCACTCTTTGTTCTGAAACTCTGCACATATATGTTGACACAATGTATAAAAGAAAAGGGACACAGTTTCTCCGTATCCCTTTTGTGATAATATGTGCGTCTTCAGTACTACTAACGTAAATATGCAAGGTCACAATGATTCGAACCAAATTGAGTTGTGCTGAAAGCACAAGTGTTTTGGAGTAAATGAGCGAAGGGAGTATGTGGCACATTACTTTTAAAAGTCAACTCAAGTACTCTCCGCAAGATGCTAAATTAACATTGTATTTTTGAAGAGATTTCACATTTAAAATACTCCAAACTGAAAAATGATTGCAAAATTACAATATTGCATTGTAATTGCTAAGAATCATAATTAATTAAAATTACGTACAATGTGTGAGTTTTAAATTTTATATCCATATGCCACACAAATTATTTGTAAATTCAATTATTGCGGATCATAACCTGTAGTCACAATCTATTGTAAATTCTGATATTTTAAATCGATTTAAATAATACTGACTAATTTGGAAAACTAACTCAGTGATTTTGCTTTCAAGTGACAAAATCATGAGCCGTTACTGATGCTAAAACGTGCAAAAATACAAAGTTCGTCAGATATCAATTGTAAATGTATGGGCCCACCAACGTCGTAAATAATTTAATATGAACATTGTTATAACTTTTTTACCAAATCAATTAGAATTCTATTGTGGCGTTTCACAATTGAGAGTTGTTTTCCCAAATAACCCCACAAAATGTTTCATGAAACAAAAAAAGGCTTGACAAATTCATTTGCACGTTTAATAATTCTAGAAAGGCCAGCACATATTTGAAATTGCAAAAAAGTCATTAAGGTGCATGTTTAGATTTTTACAAGAACTAATTTAAAATATGCAAATTTTCTCTGTCTTCAGCCGCAATCTTTAGGATGCCAAATATGACAAATAGTTCTAATTGGTAGCAAGTGAAATACTACCTTTTGGAATTAAGAATAATTGGAGATCAAAATTGTCGAGATGTTCGATACGCTTTGCTTGCTTTTCACTTTTTACAAAAAGGTCTGATTGATTTGCAATAAACTGGGCATTTAAATATTCGAGCATTAATTACAGTATCAACAATGCATATTTGAAATCTTTTTCAAAATTCAGACTAGGCACATGCCGTCCAAATCCGTTAAACGAGTTTGGTCTGGATAATGCGTGAAAGAATTTACAGAAAGGCTAAAAATATCACAGTCAAATTGTTAGAATTCAGGAAAGAAACGAGTACTGGTAGAATGCAGATTTACCTTGATCCTATTTGAGTAATGCTAGAGATACAACAATTTCACGCAGTTTTTTTGGCTGGCGTAGATAAATGCCAATGCTTTCTAGTTCATCAAATCGAATTGTCTAAAATGTAAACAAAAAGTGTGTTAATTTCAGCCGTATTATAAAAATACTATTGACGCAGTGCGTGCTTGATTTAATTTAAATGTTGATTTTAAAATTTTTATCAAAATTAAAGTTGTAGATTATGCTATAAAAAGAATGTGCGATTTTATCGGAGTACTATAAAAACGTTGTTGGGCGCAAATAACTACAGATAGCTGTTCGCTGGAATTTTTCTCTTATTCTACATCTTGTTGCTGAGTGAGAATGTATTTTATTTTTCTGTGAATTCATAAACTTCAGTCATTTTCATCCTTTATTTATTTATTATTTATTTTGAAAATAATATTGAAAACATACAATGAGAGAAAGAGACATGTGTCCTGAATGACTTTTAAATTAGCACTGAACACTGTTGTTGGATGGGCTGTACGAATTCCACTCGTGACTGCTATAATATTAACATTTCACTTCTAATTATTTCAATAGCTGAATAGGTGTTCGAATTATTACTTGCTTTAACTGAAATTCTTCCCAATATAATAAACCTTTAATAACTCTAAAATCCTGCAAATTGCTTGGCATATCAAGTTACTTAGAATTTTTTATTTGACGATTTTTAAATTCGATTTTTACCTACAGCTTAAGCCACTACAGCTACAGGAGGATGATTTTGAGTAGACTTTGTGAACATCAAAATACCTATTCCATCATTTGTTTTGCTTTTGACATGCCTGTTGCTCTTTTAACCACATTATGACACAATGTGAGCATGTACACCTCTTCTTCAACTCGATTTCCATATCCCAATTATCCAATCAGTTGTTTTCTCATATGCTTGCATATTTTAACATTTACGTAAAGAATCGTTGCAGAATCGACATCTCTAAGTATATTTAATGTGACATAAGTATGCCAAATGTAGCATGAATAAATCGATCCTATGATTGCCATTCTAACTTGAATTTTAAAATAAATTTCAAGCTGCGTATTACAACGCAGTTAAATGTTTGCCTGATTCTAAAAATCTTAGCTCGACTCAGACTTCATTTTAATGAAGCAATTTGCAACACACCCCAAGCATCTCACTGTATAAGTTCAAACCTGGAATGTATTAACAGACTTAGAGATTGCTGATATTTACGTTTTCAAGACAATATTTTTCTAATTACGATGCAACAAAAGGAACAAATGCCAATGTAATAAGTTTGAAATGTGTTTTTAACTTCATGCCTTAAACTAATTAAACTGGAAAAAAATAGATAGACAAAAATTTCAATCTTTCATGGGTCAATATCTTTTTAGGGAGCTAAGAATTATTTCCTTTCGAAATTTAATACCTTCAATAAATATAAATGCGTAGGAATTTTATTTAAAAATCAATACGATTGCACTTTCAGTTCTTTTAATGCAAAATAGTTATTGAAACAAGGTATTAGTGATCCGAACAATTTCTCTAGTGCTGTGGTCATTTTTATTTAATTTCGACTGAGCGAATAAGCAAATAAGCAAAATAAAATTTGTGATTTATGTTTTCTCTATTTAAATTCATAAAGCGCGTATTGTCTTAAAATGTAAATGTCAAAATAAATTTGTAATTGATTAAATGAGTAATATCACTGTTCAAAAAGGATTCAGTTCAATATAGATAAAGTCAATAATTATCACTTAACGCCTTCTGCAAATGATATATTTGCAGAACATATCTTGTAAATGCTCTGTTCTCGGCTTGTGAATTATAATGAACCCTAAATGGGGTAAGTGATAGACTGATTTTTACATTGTGCAACCTAAGTTACGTATACTCATACGGCAAAAAAGCCTTTAATCCGTCAGTTGACCTCCAACTACAAAATTCACTAACTCAACTGTATGTCATAATAAATCGCCTTCACAGCATTCATCTTTTCTTTTTCTTAACCTCTTTGTCTGTCTCTTTTACAGCTGCGAATCTCACCTTTGTTCCTCCTCTCAACTTTTTGTCACTTCAATGTTCCCGCTTCCGTGAAGCCCGAAGTCAATTAAAGGACTAATAGTAACTATCAAGAAGCCGATTATATAATAGAGATAATGTTTTTCAAAAAAGCGGAATCCATACTGTAACTAAAACGTATTTAATCCAAAATTCCTCACTTTGATATAACTACTTTAATAATTTCAAATCTCACACAATAGTGTCATTGATTCGTATTTAAAATGGAACTGCAGTTTATTTTATATTTCAACCTATCGATGCCATCGAAATTTGTTTGATACAAAGGCAAAGTGCTTTCCATGGAGCTAATTTCAGCGATAGCACTTATGACAATAACGAATACATGATAAATGAATACCAATCTTTATTATTCATGAGAAAATTGTCACCTTTGACAGCTAAATCGTTGTATATATTATAAATCTCTGCTGTATATTAAACATATATTCAATAAAAGGCCTTCTGAAACATGAGGACAAAAAATGTGGAAATATGAAATTGACTCATTCAAATCAGGCCTCAGCAGAAGTCTTTGTAACACTTTCCAGTGTGAAAAATTTTGTGGCAAAATATTATGGTAAGGTATTGACTAAAATTCAATTACAAAAGCACACATGATTGTGGTATTATTGAGTAATATGAAATTATGATATTCAAATTTTCTTGAGAGCTCTATTTTAACATAATTATTATGCTTACCGAAATCTTTTAATCGGGTATTCTTAAAGCGTTTTTAAAGTTGTTGTGGAACTTTTCGGACTCCTTTATCCAGCAGCAAAACGAGTTCCATTCATCAAATACCTGGTTACCGTATTAACAGACTTATATACTTGCTGATCAGTTGAACATTTGTAAGCAGAATTTAGTGAGTATTTAACTCCTTTTCAACATAAAACTTCAACATTTTTTAAATGCAGACATTTGTCATTTGTAAGCGATAAATCCAATTGCATTTAACAAACTATTTGTGAATGTCCACCCATTTTCAACGCCTGGGTAGAAAGCATTGTGTAACTTACCAGGCAATCGACAATCTGGTTGTATTTCAAATAATTGTACCTAGAAATGCCAAATTGATTCCTTCATACTTCACATGGAATCCCGCTAACCTCTGGTTACCTGCATACTTAAGGCACCTAGCAAATAGACACGAAACATGTTGACAATGCAAATGAAAGAAATACGTTGTCAAACGTTGTAGTAAATTCCTAGAAGAAATGGGCTAAAGACAAATTGGTAGAAATCGCTTAAAATGCGAAATTACACGTATATTTGTCTACGAATCTCGTAATTTTCCAGCATTTTGAACGATCTAATCACTTGAATAATACCCGTTCCATTTTCTCACTCACTGCTACATGCTCAATTGGGTAGGGCTTTTCCAAAAGATATTTCAATGTCACGCATAGTCCTATTTTCTGAAGTGTTAATGTCTGGAATAATGCGCCACTCGACCGATAAACTTCAACCTTATTCCTAATTAAGTTTTGTTCCGTAAATGACACAAATACCACATTGAATATACTTCCACTTCACATTATTACCATTTAAAATTTGACAGCTTCTATATTTTGAAAATCCTCTTGAAACTTGTAAAGAAACATGTATCATCGTCAGAGTTTGCAACACCTGATGGTTGCTGATTTGGTTATTGCCCGATATAAGTAAGGTCGGACATCTTCTGCCTAGTGAATTTGCTCAACTTCGTATGCGGTGAGCAGAAATCATCACAATTTCCAAATTAATAATGTATTAGCTGTATTTGCATCCCCAGTTTCTGAACTGCCAGAACTATCTAGTTTTCTACGAATGCATGCATTAAGAACCCTTGTATTCATATACAAATAATTGTCACCTCTGAAAATAATCTCAATCAAAACAATCTCGTTGACATTAAATTTTGCCAACTTAAATGAATGTAGCTTTTACAGAGTGCTTGAGAAAAGTGTGCCAAACAACAGCCCCAACATTATTGAGACAATGTAAAGGGTTACTTCAAAATCTATGCCATCGCAATGTTCTTAAAACCGTTATCCATACGTCAAGAGATCATAAATTACAATTTGACATTCAAGCTTGATTGAAAAAATACAGACTACTGACTGGCTAATATAATAAAAGAAAATATAAGGCGATTAAGAACAAAATTTAATTGACGTTATATATGTATATACTCTTTTATATAAAGTAAGCTTTTTCACGATCTTCTTACTTTTTAACAGGAAAAGGTGCTCAAACGTCCTTATCCATTATTTGGTGCCACTGAGACATTATACTTTAATTAAAATATGGACTGAAAAGCATATGTCTGGTCAAACCATTGGAATGAAGAATATTCAAAATGAAATACCTACTTAATAAATAAAGTAAAATTGGAGTGAAATTTGAATAAGTTAAGCTTATATTGGTCTATCGACTTTATTTTCAGTATTTTTAACATATGTTGGACCTTAAACTAACTGCTTTCAGTTAGGCTGTTAAAATTGCCAAATTAACAATTTCAAATAATGCAGTGAAAACTGGAAATCAGGTCTTGTAGGCACAAGATTATTCGTGTGCCACGAGAGTATACCAGATTTTGTTTGTACCTTTATCTCACAGAAATTCTCTCAACTTTGTCTATGAAAGTTGGGGTCCTTGTTGTATTTGTTACTGATTTTCCTAGAAAAAATTGTGAAACCAAAGCACTATACTTTCCTTTTCATTGCCGAAGGTAACGATCATTCATCTCATACTAACCAACTAATTAACTAACTAACTAACAGATTGGCCTGCACACCTCTCCTAGTAAAGAAAATGTATCACTCTCCTTCTCTGTTCTCGAAGCATCTAAAACACTGAAGAATCATCTAGAATCAAAGTCACCACATAAGAAATGTCTACTTAACTGAACACAATGTATTTACCATTACGTTTGTGGTCTTCTAAACTACCAGCATTTGCAGGCGAAGACCATTAAATAAATGTAACCGTGTCAAAAAAGTAGTCCTATTCAAAAATCAAACCTTCGAACCAATAGGTATTTAAAGGTGTTCCAGTTTAGATTTGATGACGTTTGATTAGAAAATATTTCGACTGAAATCAGACTGAAGTATTGGCATTCCCACGTGCTTAGAAGTTCACTCAGAGCTGTATTCTTGGATGAAGTATGGTCAATTAAACGGTATTATATGGACGGTATCTAACTTCGACTATCGTCAAAAATCGTGCTTATAAAGTATAATATTATCTTTAGTCTTGCCACTATTTTGTAATAATAAATTTATGCTACTCATGTAATTGTATTTCCAGCTACCTTAAATCTCTCTAAGTTTTCGCTATTTCAAGCAATAAAAATGTGAAATTTGAATCCATTTCGCATTTTTCATATTTTATACTTTTCATGCTACAGAATGCACTCCGTTGGTTTTGAGGACATTTCATTATTTATAAATGTACTATTTCAACTTATAAAATGTAAATTAACTGATTTTGCAATTTTATAAATGTGCAACATGTTTCCCAATTTCGACATCACATAATTCCCGTCTAAATGTTTGCAGTTTTAAGCTTCCTATATTAATTCTTTAATCTAATTCAGTCGCAATAGACGTCTAGCATTTGCAATGGAATATTGTAATGTTGCAATCACTTTCATCTTGGAGTATTTAGGAAGTGACAGCAGAAATCACATTTCTGCAATAGTGCGATATAATTGTAAGATCTAAGGTAGACTACTTCAATTAATTTTTTATAATGTTGTATGACGCATATTCGACAATCACATTCCCTTCAAAACATTTGTGCAATCAACACAACTCTTGAGAGGGTTGTTGATGTAAAGTTCTTAGTTGAATTCATTACGGCCTTCTTTCGTTATGTCAAAAGTTGGTTTGCTCTCAGAGTTATTTAGTTGTGTTTCTAAATAAACCTAAATGTCTTAGTGATTATGCACACAATACAGGATGTTCTATGGCACGAACAGTGCATTAATCCAACTATTGGAGCCAGTTAGGTAGCTAAAATATGGGGCAAAAGGCTAGAGAGGTAGCTTCTTCCCAAGCGCTGCCGATGGAGAAGATTAACTAAGTCTTTAAGCTCAACGATTGCGTGAAACATTAAATGAAGAGTTACAAATTTGTAAAATGAAAGAAGAAAATTGGCTAAAGATCGAAATGAGGAACATTACCAGTTCAAAACGATTGTGTATGAGTATTGAACAATGCAAATATATTGTACCACCTTGAGTATTTAAACGCAATGTTTTATTAAACTGACCGCGACATCTCGATTCGTTTGCTCGCAGTATCTTAAACAGAGGGTATTTCAACGGATAATTTTCTCAATATTGGTCCTATTTTTAAGAATTCTATAATCTATTTAGCTTGAAACGCATTTGCAATGAGTAGTACGCTTGATTACATATATAACATAATAAATTAATAATAAAGTTAGTAAAACTCTTGACTAATGTCAAAATAACAATGCCTTTTATGGTTCACTGATAGCATGTGAAGTTGCCTTCTCAACGGTTAGTTAATTGCGGGCCAGGAAAGTGACGTGATATTGATCGAGATTGTGAAAGGAAATGACAGCAGAAATTCAAAATATATGCAGTCAAGTAAGCGAATTCGCAATCATTGAGAAAAGTGTTGTTAATCAACCTCTGCTAAAGAGTCACATAAATCCATTCTTCAGACCATCTTCTCCTTGTTATCATCTCAATGAATGTCATTAAGCTCCGTGTTGCCGTTTGAGGCAATAAATTCGTCAGGAGTGTAATGAACATGTACTGAGACAATAATGGCAAAAATACATAAAGCATGATGAGTAAATATGTGGAAACTACTCAATCAAACTTAACTGTTAGTATAACGAAATTGGCTAAAAGAAGATGCATGGCTGCTAATTAAATGATGATGTGATATGTCCAGTAATTCGATACACTGAAGATGATTAAGCGTCCACGTGTGTAGTAATAAAAACTTATTTTGTTATTGACAAACTGAATGCTCCATTTTTTGGCTACATAATTTGAATGCTGCGTACAAATGCAGATTTAAATCTAAATTTATTATAATTACTGTTTGACCACAATGAAGTCGTTGAAGCAGTTTAGATGTTTGCAGATACTGCTTTTAAGAAATTGCATTAACAGTTCAGTTTCGAAATAGTCTTGTATTTTATATGTATGGGAATGTTTACTATTGAATTGATAAATCAAATGATCAATTGATCAATCGAATCAGTTATGACAAGCAATCAGTATTAAGTATAAAATATTTATTCCCTTGGATGTATGTGCATGCAGATTTCTTGAGGCCATCCTAAATTGACTAATAGATATACTTTCATTTTGAACAGTAACGAAGACTAAGAACACAACGTTAGAATTTCACTTTTAGTCATTCTTTCCGACACACGAGCTAATGTAAATTTTTTTTTAATAAAGTTTAAGGAAAATATCTTTGAAAAACGCTGATTCAACTCATTGTCGTCAATGACTCTGAATTCATTAATTCATTGATATTATCTATTCATTCACGTAGACTTTGATTTTGACTTTCAGATCTTAAAGGAATTCATTCCGTATTGATTGTGATATTAGTATACAGAGCACCAAATGGACTTTGCATTTTCATAGTCAATAAATCGTAGAAGATAAAAATGTTGACAAGCACGAATAGTGCAATGAGGATCAAGTCTATTATTTCGTTAGCACTCTTTTAGGGTACATTATCTCTCTGGGCACTCTGATTCATATTTTACATTCTGCAGCCTTAGTTTGCCAAATTCATCAAGAAAATGTGCAATTGAAACATTTGAGGTTGTGTGGATGTCATTTCAAAGATATTTTATATGTCATTGCAATTTGTGACAGAAAATTAAATAGTAGGCGTTTGATATTAAGTTTTGTGCTTGTTTCAATATAATTTCCAAAAAAACAAATAAATGAAGGATTAAAATGACTGAAGTCTATGAATTCACAGAAAAATTAAATACATTCTCACTCAGCAACAAGACGTAGAATAGGAGATAAATTCCAGCGAACAGCTACCTGTAGTTATTTGAGCTTAACAACATTTTTATAGTACTCTGGTAAAATTGCACATTCTTTTGATAGCATAATCAACAACTTTAAATTCGATAAAAAATTTAAAAAACAAATTTAAAGTAAATTAAGGAAGCATAGAGTCAACAGTATGTTTGGAATTCAACTGGAATTATCACTCATTTTGTTTACATTTTAGACGATTTGATTTGATGAACTAGAAAGCATTAGCATTTATCTACGCCAACCAAAAAAAACTCTGCGTGGAATTGATGTATCTCTAGCATTACTCAAATAGAATCACGTTTAATCTACATTCTATCAGTAATCGTTTTTTTTCTGAATTCTAACAATTTGACTCTGATATTTTTAGCCCTTCTGTAAATTCTTTCACCCCTTAGCCGGACAAAACTCGTTTAAAGTTTTTGGACGGCATGTGCTTAGTCTGAATTTTAAAACAAAACATTCGAAAATGCATCGTTGATACTGTAATTAATGCTCGAACATTTAAATGCCCAGTTGATTGCAAGTGAAAAGCAAATAAAACATCTCAAACTGCTAAAGTAGCTGAATTTTAAAGTTCTTCATAAATTTGCTCTCCAATTATCTTAACTCCAATATGTAGCATTTCACTTGCTACCGACTATAATTATTTGCCATATTTGGCATCCAAAAAGATTGTGGCTGGAGACAGAAAAAATTTGCATATTTTAAAATAGTTCTCGTAAAAATCCAAAATTGGTCCTCAATGTCTTATTTGTGTTTGCAAATATTTGTTGGCCTTTCCAGATTCATTAATCATGCAAATGAATTTGACAAGCGTCTCATGTTTCATAAAATATTTTTTGTAGCTATTCGAGAAAACAACTCTCAAATTCGAAACGCCATAATCGAATTCTAATTGATTTGGTGTAAGTAATACCAATGTTCATATTAGATTATTTTTGATGTTGGTGGGCCCAAATATTTACCATTTATTTCTGACTTATGTTGTATGTTTGCACGCTTAAGCATTAGTGACGGCTCATGATTTTTGTCACTTGAAAACAAAGTCACAGAGTTAGTTTACCTTACTAGACAGTATTAGTTAAATCGATTTAAAATATCAGAATTTACATTAGAGTCTATTCGTGAATGGATTAAGAATTTTTTATGAACTAAGAACGTGACAAATCAGAGTCGTATAGTTTACAGTTAAGAGGAAGAAAAATTATTTTACTTGTTTTCTCTAGAAACATGTGGATTTTGGCATTTTGTGGACATATTCTTATGCATCATGTTAATTGCGTCAATTTTGCAAACAACGTATATTTTTAGCAACAATTAAAATCCTATCCATCCACATTTGCAAATGAGGAGATTATGAGTTTGTTATGAAATTGCATATGAAAGTAAGGGAGAGCTGTACATGAGATCAGTTAACAGGAAGAGAAAATTAAAAGGTTAACAGAAATATATTTGCATTGTTCAATACTCATCCACAATTTTTTTGAACTGGTAATGTTCTTCCTTTCGATTTTCAGATAATCTTCCTTCCATTCCACCAATTTGTGACACTCCATTTAACGTGCCAGGCATGCGTTGAGGTTGAAGACTTAGTTTTTCTTCTCCGTTGGGAGCACTTGTGCAGTAGTTACCACCAAGACATTTAGGTTTATTTAGAAAGCTAACTAAAAACCTCTGAGAGCAAACCAACTTTTGGCAAAACGAAAGAGTAGCAGAATGAAATTTACATCAACAACTTACTCAGAAGTTGTGTTGATTGCACAAATGTTTTGGAGGGAATTTGACTGTCGAATATGCGTCAGACAACATTATGAAGAATTAACTTAGGTAGTCTATCTAAGATCTTACACTTATATCGCATTTTTGAAGAAATGTGATTTCTGCTGTCACTTCCAAAGTACTCCAAAATGAAAAGTGATCGCAACATTTCAATATTCCATTGCAAATGCTAGACATCTTTTGCGACTGGAATAAATTGAAGTGTTAATATTGAATGCTTGAACTAGTAAAAACATCATAGGATTTGTGTGATGGGCATTTAATCCATGTCGGAAGAACGTACAACCAATATACATTGTAAATTATTCTCACTCGACAACATTCGATGGGTTTAAGAATATTTTGACTGTCTGCAGTCTTTTACGATTTTCAAATCTTACTTGCGCTTCATTTGAATACGAATTTGCTTCCTCAATACATTAAATGGCTATTCACCAAATTTATGTACTTACTAATCAAGTGATTTTGTTGGAAAAACGTGATCACCGTCCATGAAAAACTTGTGCATGTGAAGTCACAGTTCACTTTCTCAGGCAATCGATTTTCATTTTATGATTAAATAGACTGTTTGTGTAAATTTTAGTTAAATCTTTTCAACATTTCCACAGAATTATGTCGACGTCTGAACGTCAATATTTTTGTTAGATAATGTGAATAAATTGTTATCGGACACATATCCCATATCACATACCGGATGTGAGTATTTTAACTCCTATTGAAAAAGGCAATTAAATCCTTCTCCATTTCATTAAAAGATGCTTTTTACTTTACCATAACCATGCAAGAAAAGAATCTGCTTACTCATCCACTTATTTCCCAATCAAAAATTCCTAATCAACAATAATAACTGACGTTCATTTCATTTTAGACGGATTTCAGAACATTTCTGAATAATCGCATTCTCGTGCATATTTTGAATCTACATTTCTTGCGTTGAGAGATAATTTGCATTCCACAATACGTTTCAATGGCCATTGATGGTTTGGTTCATTCCAACTGTATACAAATGAACTCCGATGTCTCACAAAGAAAAGGGTAGAGAGGAAGATCTTTAATGATATATGCTTTGTGTTGCAGAGCACAACTCGTCTGAGCTTGCAAAGCGGAGACGTCAATGCAAGTATCTTCGAATATGGAAGATAACCTGCCTTTGTTTTACTATTTTGAGGTAAAAAAAATAAGGCGGATTTTGATGTGGTAATTACAAACCACAATCATTTGAGCACTGCATCGCAAGCACTCTGGTGAACAAGCAGGTACTCATTCAACAAAATATGATGCATTTGGAACAGTCAAGTGTGCAATCTCAGTAATCTTAATGTGGTCGACTCAATATAGAACTGAGATATCGATTTGTAAACATTTCTATTCGTCTGTCTCTGAATCGATAAATTAATTAAAAGTAAATTGGATGCAGGTAAACATAGATGGAAGTTCTATATTGTAAAGTTAGTACCTAGACCACTTGACTCATATTTCTTGGCAAATATAATGACAGACTCATAATGGCGTGATTACCGTGACTTTCGTCCAATAAAGTAATGCAATCCTCCTGTCTTTATACTTGTAGCGATTTTAATTTCACGATGTGGAAGCACGAAGAGAATTTACCAACAATTCAACTTGCTTTCCAAATGTTGGCCTAATTCATCAAGTCATTGCAAAGTTTATTTCAAGTCGAGTGAGGTTGAAGTCAGATGGCCTTAAAATGGCCTTCTTTCAGATGATTCTAAGGCACATATCGGAGTCTACAATTGCACATTCGTTCGAATGATTACTGAATTGGATAAGGTTAAATGTGCATCGAGTAATGATGATAAACTCCAATGCATTGGAAATCAGAGTCTATGTATAAATGCAACCTTTACATATTGACATTTGATGATATTAGGGCATTTTGTGAACTCTGGTAAAAGGCAATATGGCAGATAACATTTTAACAGAATTGAGAGTTCACGCAAGTGAGTTCAGAAAAGGCCTAGTTATAGTCGTGGAGTATAATGTTTTAGAATGTGTAAATTGAATTATTCGTGGAGAGGAGGAGGTCTTTTGACAAACATACATATCAAATCATTTTTCAAGCACACATTTTGGGGGCTCAATTTTGCAGATAGCTATGAAGTGGAGCTTTGCTTAGCACAATTTGCTTGAATAGGTTGCAAATAAAATTTCAACTCAGGTGAGAATTCAAACATATGGAACAGGTAAACATCAGCCACCTGTAACAATGCGCTCTATGGCAAATGAACAGATAAAATAGATTCCATGAAACTTGTATGGACTTTTATAGATTGGAAATGTGAATGATTAAATTGAATTCGATCCATAAGTTATTAACTAGATATACCAAATCTTGAACATGGCACACATTTTTGAAATAATTCATCGTTTCGAAATTGCGAGGATGATCAATAGCCAACGTTCATCATTAAAGGTGGTCCAGTTATTACACCACATTTTACTTTAATCGATACAACACTATCATTAACAAAAGTGTGTTGTGTCAGATAAAGGTAACTGGAAGGTTTTGCTCGCCTTAATTAAGTGTCAATCACTTTCATCAAGTTTGAGATGTTGGCAATTGAACTTCTTTAAGTGGTAGGTATGCATTGCTAAGTTTACTAGGACCTAACTAATCTTGAAAGTGTCTTATCGCTTCATGTCTACTTAGTGGTACATCAAAATGGCTATGCTATCTTGTCAAGGCGAATGCAAATTCCTCGATAGAAGCAGCGCACAAGTCTAAAAATCCATCACTAAATAAGCAGTAAGAAAGAAATTTCTCATTTTATTGAAATGAGACATGAACTTGGAAGCGCAGACCATTAATTTGACAAAGGCATAAGCGAATACATAGTTTAAAATACCTCATTTATACAAATTATTTAAAAAAAGATGTATTTACCTATTGCTTTAAATATTACAAAATTCACTGCTTTCGAAAACTTCGGTTAGTGGTAGGTAGGCGCTAATGGCAAACAAATTAATATTTAAGCAGCCTTAGAAGTATTCCGCTTTTAATTTGGGCAAATAGAAACCCTTAGCGTTTTGAGTCGTGCATACTAAACATTCTAGTCTTTTAGACACTACCTTATAATTGTGTTGGTATATATTGCAGCCAAATAAAATGAAGGCTGCAGGGAGGAAAATTTATCTTCGAAATACCCAGGATTTTGGATGCCTCAAAATTATGCCAACGAAATTCTAAAATTGAATTCTAAGTTTTAAAATATTGAAATTATTTCCACTTTTCTTCTACTTTGTTTAAAGTAAGCACTATCTCCATAATTCACTTCTGATATCTACCAGTAACGAGTGTTGAGATAAGGATGGCCAATGAAGTACACTGAAACCTTCATAAGATCCGAGGCAGCATATGCGGAGAAAAAGTTTCGTTCAGTCGACAAAAATTCTCACCTAGTCATTAATTGCAAAAAAATTAATATTTAAGCAATCTTTGAAGCATTCCGCTTTTATTTTGAGAAATTATAATACCTCAGTAATTATTGTCATGCGTACCAAACTGTGTTAATATATATGGCAGCCAAATAAAATTAAGGTTGCCTGCACGAAAATATATACACTGACCTCAAAGTGCTTACATTCCTCAAAATTATGCTTACGAAATACTAAACTTGATGCCCCAATTCCCTACTTATGTTATTCATTATTCTATTCGAATTGACCCTAGTGACTGTGATAAAGCGTTTGTAATGACCCGTTAAAGCTTTCTTTACTAATGCTTCTATTAATAAAGTGAAAGGGTTCTTAAAATCTAAGTTTCCAGGTCAAATTATACTTATATGAGTAAGTAATATCAATGTCCAAATAGCATGCATATCAATGTGGGCATACACTTCATTCACTGTGTAAATTTTATCTCATTTTAACTCATTGTTCGCAGAAAATATATTAGTCGCATCAATTATAAATTTTAACCAACTGCACAAATGACAATAAAACCTCAAATGAATGCATGTAATTTCAAGAATTGAACGTACTTGAAAGCTTCTTTCACATTTGACATTGTTCTATGATAATATCATGCAAATTTTATTTATTTTTTGGGTTGTTAACATCACTAAATAATGGTAATAATAAACAATGAATATGACAAGTTTATCTTATTTTCTTATTATTAATATGTATATTGAACTGCAGTGTAATTTGGCTTGAAATCATGTGAATAACGTGTGATGAGATATCATTAAATTATACGGCAACAGCATTAATAATCGAGATGCTCTTCAAAGTATGTATAA
Source organism: Hymenolepis microstoma (assembly GCA_000469805.3). Taxonomy (NCBI): domain Eukaryota; kingdom Metazoa; phylum Platyhelminthes; class Cestoda; order Cyclophyllidea; family Hymenolepididae; genus Hymenolepis; species Hymenolepis microstoma. The sequence continues at coordinate 2,837,776 of LR215993.1, read as the reverse complement.
ATGTATGTACGTGTGTATGCACCTGTTAAATTGCGGTCCCTACTATATATATATATATATATATATAATTAGCAAAAACGCATTATTGACAAAACCGTTAGTAATTCCAGCTTTATATTTGTAAATATTCTCCAAATCTTCTCAATTCGAAATCTACTTTGCTTGATCTATTTAAGAAATATTTGGTAAAAGCATTTCCTGCCAGAGATAAAACAAAATGGCGTCCAAATTAAAGGCAACATGATTGAGAATTTACCAGTCAGCTTATTTGGAATATAAGTGAGTTTATATCAGTGGGTTCACAATGATGAAATAACATTCTAAAGCAATTTGTTCATTTCAGTTCTCGTTTTCATCCACATTGTCAAGTAATGATCTGCTCAATTGAAATGTTCATGTAATGCAATTGCTAATTTTTCAAGTAAAAATACAGATTGCCTACCTAACAGCCAAAAATTGCACCTTCCATTGTGTTCTGGTAGATTTGAGGGCAGTTAGTTGAAATGCTCATGTCTTACAATATTGACCTTTGCAATTGTCCTTAGCATTAATCTCATAAGATATGCACCTACGTAGGGCATTCGTATCCCTCCACAAGGCACATCATTATGATATCTATTTGGTGAATTAGAGCAAAATGATCAAAAATAGGGAAGTGTTTTACACAAAACCGGTAGTCATTTGCAACAGTAATTCTTGGTGGCAGGAAGCCACCAAGTCTCAAAGTCGTCATGTTTAATACAAGTCTGGGTCATTCAATCTTCCACAAGCTCTTATGTGACACAAAGCCAATTACGTTATTATCGAATGTCGGAGTAATTAACATCAGATTCTTTAGTGAATGCAGACTATTTTATTAAAATCGTATTTTGCTATATTCTCTAATTTTAAGACTGTATTTAATACTCCTCAACAATGATCTCATAAAAAGTAAACATGAACCTCGGTTCAATATTTGTGTTTGTTAATTTGCATTTAGCTCTGTTTTCATTGATTTTGTGTATGTGTATGCGAAATCCATTTAGAGCTCTGTGTTTCCACTATTTCAGTGAATAAACAGTGAATTTTCTTAAATCAAGTTTCTTAAATTAAGTTTACTCGATCAAAATTGGCATTATCACTGTACGTGTTTTAATAATTCCAAATTATGAAGAGTCATTGATGATCGCAGATTGCTTAGACTGAAGAGGTTAAACGAAACCTTCGTGACTGTTTCTATATGAACATGTTGATTCCGATCTCCACAAATAACTCTGTACATTTTCGAATTGTAATTTTTTAAACCGACATTCGACACAGTAACATATCTGCTTCATCACTCTCAACTCCTGCACAACGGTGTCATTGATTCATGATGATAAATGTATTCACTGATTCAATTTACATTTCCTTAAATCGATGATGTCGAAATATGTGAAAATCAAATTAAATAGTTTCTCATTGAGTTTATTTCAAAGATAAATTACTTACTTAATTTAATTGGTTCAAATATTAAATTGTTGTTCTTTTGAAATAAGTAGATCCAAAAAATGGTGATTCGAAAATGTCAAATTGCTAATCCGATCTTAACAAAATCAGTCCATTTCGTGTTTGATTGTAATGAAATTTCAAATAACATATTGACCCAAATCTCATTACAACAGCAATCATGACCGGTGATATTGCTAATTAAAATTTAATTATAGCACGCTAGTTTTATGAGAGATTATAAGATTAATTTAGTAATATTGTAAAAATGCAATGGAGCTAAGCAGGAGCAATCTCTGATGTTGTGATTAGCGAGCAGATGACAAAGGTTGATTAGTTATTAAAATGATATCATGTCGATGCTAAACAACTTGCCACTGCCGATGTCAAAATATGTGCACTCAATTGTACATTTGTTCTTCGGTTATTTTGAAGCAATAGAGAGTGCAAAAGCGGAAGTCGCTGATTTTAAACTGTTGATCAAAAGCTGATATAGCATAAAATATTCCTTTTAATTTCATTTATTCACAATAACGATTAATTAATATGTATGCGTATGTATGCTTGTTAAATTCTAAGAATATCAATGGAAGGCAAAAGAAGTTATTGTCAACTAACTCTGATTGATTACAAATAATTTATTCGCATGGTCTCTATCATTGAGTCAGTGAATGCCACAATAATGTGTGCTGTTGAAATGGAATTTTGGTCAATACCTTACCATATTATTTTGCCTCAAAATTTTGCACACTGGAAAGTGTTACAAAGACTTTTGCTGAGACCTGATTTGAATGAGTCAATTTCATATTTCACATTTTCCGCCCTCATGTTTCAGAAGGCCTTTTATTGAATATATGTTTAATATACAGCACAGGTTTATAATATATACAAAGAATTAGCTGTCAACGGCGACAATTTCTCATGAATAATAAAGATTGGTATTCATTTATCATGTATTCGTTATTATCATAAGTGCTATCGCTGAAATTAGCTCCATGTAAAGCACTTTGCCTTGTATTTAAGATCAAACAAATTTCGATGGTTTCGATAGGTTGAAATATAAAATAAAACTGCAGTTCCATTTTAAATACGAATCAATGACACTATTGTGTGAGATTTGAAATTATTAAAGTAGTTATATCAAAGTGAGGAATTTTGGATTAAATACGTTTTAGTTACAGTATGGATTCCGCTTTTTTGAAAAACATTATCTCTATTATATAATCGGCTTCTTGATAGTTACTATTAGTCCTTTAATTGACTTCGGGCTTCACGGAAGCGGGAACATTGAAGTGACAAAAAGTTGAGAGGAGGAACAAAGGTGAGATTCGCAGCTGTAAAAGAGACAGACAAAGAGGTTAAGAAAAAGAAAAGATGAATGCTGTGAAGGCGATTTATTATGACATACAGTTGAGTTAGTGAATTTTGTAGTTGGAGGTCAACTGACGGATTAAAGGCTTTTTTGCCGTATGAGTATACGTAACCCAGGGTGCACCATGTAAAAGTCAGTCTATTACGTACCTCATTATAATTCACAAACCGAAAACAGAGCATTAACAAGATAATTTCTGCAAACGTATCATTTGCAGAAAGCGTTAAGTGATAATTATTGACTTCATCTATATTGAATTGAATCCTTCTGAACAGTGATATTACTCATTTAATTAATTACAAATTTATTTTGACATTTAGATTTTAAGACAATACCCGCTTTATGAATTTAAATAGAGAAAACATAAATCACAAATTTTATTTTGCTTATTTGCTTATTCGCTCAGTCGAAATTAAATAAAAATGAGCAAAGCACTTGAGAAATTGTTCGGATCACTAATACCTTGTTTCATTAACCATTTTGCATTAGAAGCACTGAAAGTGCAATCGTATTGATTTGTAATTAAAATTCCCACGCATTTATTTTAATTGGAGGTATTAAATTTCGAAAGGAAATAATTCTTAGCTCCCTTAAAAGATATTGATTTATGAAAGGTTGAAATTTTCGTCTATCTATTTTTTTAAATTTAATTAGTTTAAGGCATGAAGTTGAAAACTCATTTCAACCTTATTACATTGGCATTTGTTCCTTGTGTTGTATCGTAATTAGAAAAATATTGTCTTGAAAACGTAAATATCAGCAATCTGTAAGTCTGTTAATATATCACAGGTTTGAACTTATACAGTGAGATGCTTGGGGTGTGATGCAAATTGCTTCATTAAAATGAAGTCTGAGTCGAGCGGAGATTTTTTAAATTAGGCAAACATTTAACTGCGTTGTACTACGCAGACCGCAATTTATTTTAAAATTCAAGTTAGAATGGCAATCATAGGATCGATTTATGATGTTGCATTTGCCTTACTTATGTCATATTAAATATGCTTAGAGATGGTGATTCTGCAAAGATTCTCCTCTTAAATGTTAAAATATGCGAAAATGTGAGAAAACAACTGATTGGATAATTGGGATATGGAAATCGAGTTGAAGAAGCGATGTACATGCTCACAATGTGTCATAATGTGGTTAAAAGAGCAGCAGGCATGTCAAAAGCGAAACCAATGATAGAATAAGTATTTCAATGTTCACAGAGTCTACTCAAAATCGTCCACCTGTAGCTGTAGTGGCTTAAGCTGTAGGTAAAATATCGAATTTAAAAATCGTCAAATAAGAAATTCTAGATAACTTGATATGTCAAGCAATTTAAAGGATTTTAGAGTTATTAAAGGTTTATTATATTGGGAAGAATTTCAGTTGAAGCAAGTAATAATTTGAACACACTTTTCAACTATTAAAATAATTAGAAGTGAAATGTTGATATTGAAGCAGTCACGAATGGAATTTGTTCAGCCTATCCAACAAGAGTGTTCAGTGCTTATTTAAAAGTCATTCAGGACACATGTCTCTTTCTCTCATTGTATTTTTAATATTATTTTCAAAATAAATAATAAATAAATAAAGGATGAAAATGACTAAGTTTATGAATCCACAGAAAAATTAAATACATTTTTACTCAGCAACAAGACGTAGAATAAGAGATAAATTCCAGCGAATAGCTACCTGTAGTTATTTGAGCTCAACGACATTTTTATAGTACTCCAAAAATACACACATTCTTTGTATAGCATAATCTACAACTTCAATTTTGATAAAAATCTTAAAATGAACATTTAAATTAAATCAAGCACGCGCTGCGTCAACAGTATTTTTATAATACGGCTGAAATTGAGCCCCTTTTTGTTTACATTTTAGACAATTCGATTTGATGAACTAGAAAGCATTGGCATTTATCTACGCTAGCTAAAATAAACTCTTTCCGTAAAAAGGATGAAACTCAAGCATTTCTTAAATAGAATCAAGGTGAATCTAGATTCTACTCGCACTCGTTTCTTTCCTGTATTCTAACCATTTGACTCTGATATTTTTAGCCTTTCTGTTAATTCTTTCACTCTTTATTAAGACGAAACTCGTTTAAAGGATTTGGACGGCATGTGCCTAGTCTGAATTTTGAAAAAGATTTCGAATATGCTCCTTGGATACTGTAATTAATGCTCGAACGTTTAAATGCCCAGTTTATTGCAAGTCAACCTGTCCTTTCTGTAAAAAGTGAAAAGCAAGTAAAGCGTATCAAACATCTCGATAATTTTGATCTCCAATTATTCTTAATTCCAAAAGGTAGTATTTCACTTGCTACCAACTAGAACTATTCGTCATATTTGGCATCCAAAAGATTGCGGCTGAAGACAGAGAAAATTTGCATATTTTCAATTTGTTCTCGTAAAAATCTAAACATGCACCTTAATGTCTTTTTTGCAATTTCAAATATGTGCTGGCCTTTCCAGAATTATTATACGTGTAAATGAATTTGTCAAGCCCCTTTTGTTTCATGAAACATTTTGTGTGGTTATTTGGGAAAACAACTCTCAAATGCGAAACGCCACAATCGAATTCTAATTGATTTGGTAAGAACGTAATATCAATGTTCATATTAAATTATTTACGACGTTGGTGGGCCCAAACATTTACAATTGATTTCTGACGAACTTTGTATGTTTGCACATTTTAGCATCAGTGACGGCTCATGATTTTGTCACTTGACAGCAAAATCACTGAGTTAGTTTTCCAAATTAGTCAGTATTATTTAAATCGATTAAAAACATCAGAATTTACAATAGATTGTGACTACAAGTTATGATCTGCAACAATTGAATTTACAAATAATTTGTGTGGCTTATGGATATAAAATTTAAAACTCAAACATTGTACATATTTTTAATTAATTATGATTCTTAGCAATTACAATGCAATATTGTAATTTTGCAATCATTTTTCAGTTTGGAGTATTTTAAATGTGAAATCTCTTCAAAAATACAATGTTAATTTAGCATCTTGCAGAGAGTACTTGAGTTGAATTTTTAAAAGTAATATGCCACATACTCCCTTCGCTCATTTACTCCACAACACCTGTGCATTCAGCACAACTCAATTTGATTCGAATCATTGTGACCTTGCATATTTACGTTAGTAGTACTGACGACACACATATTATCTCAAAAGGGATACGGAGAAACTGTGTCCCTTTTCTTTTATACATTGTGTCAACATATATGTGCAGAGTTTCAGAACAAAGAGTGCAAGTCATTCATGATCAGACTCACTACCTGCTTCCTTGCGTGATATTGATATTAATTTATTCACAATATCAACAAGTTGCTCATCTACGTCCTAGGTGTGCCAGAAGTGCAGATTTTTGGAAGGTGACATAATTTTATGGGAATAGTAAAGAGATCAAGATGTAACTTCCAAATACAATCTTACCAAGCACAAATTGAAAACCGATTGTCTGAGTAAGCGAACACTGATGCCAGTGCCACCTTTTTCTAGCAAAATCAGCCATTCTGAAAGTACATAAATTTGATGAATAGCCATTCTAATGTATTGATCAATCAAAACCATCTCTCATTTCAAGACAAGTAGATTTGAAAAGAGCATTAGAATTCAGTTACTAAAAACTATTCTAAAACTCTTCAAATGCTGTGGATTGAGAACCTCCAGTTTATGTCGCAGCCAATTTATCTCAAGGCTGCAGACAAAAATTGTGATCACACGTTTACTGAAACTTCGTGCATCACCACAAGAGTCCACTTACAAAATGATGACTTGAAGTAAAATATGCTTTTTGGGCTTGTCAGTTATATTATTTCTGCATATTTATATTATCCGTGTAATTGTATCTCCTGCACCTATTCAACGCTCCAAATTGCAGATATTTCAAGCAAGAAAACAGAGAAATTACTGTCTCTTCCATTTTCGATTCACAATCATTCTTAAATAAGTAAGTAATGCTAGTTTAAGCCAAATTTCAGGATATTAATTAGAACTAGTAATCAATTTTCAATCAGAGAATATCTTATTAATTTAAACGTAAATTAATTGAACACAATAAATTAAAACCATAAGTTTTACCATATTTATGAAGCATTATGCAAAATTGACTCTTTCAAATTCCCTAAACATCTGGTCTATATAATATACTCATTGCATGCATTCGTGGAAGGCAGATTGCCATTGTTTATAAGTTGATATGGCTGATGGAAAATGTAATAACTTTCGATTATGTATGTGGTGAGGAATCGCCAGTTGATTGCAACTGCCAATTTCGTGTCAAAGTGCATGGGAAGTGAGTGTACAGTTCTAATATAAGTCTGTTTGCACAAACTACTTTTTGATGAATAGGAGTCTACTCGTGAATGGCGTTAGGAATTTTATAAAATAGAGAAGTGACAATTCAGATTCATATAATATAGAGTTGAGAAGAAGAAAAGTTATGTTAGTTGTTTTCTCCAGAAACATGTGGATTTTGGCGTTTTGTGGACATTTTCTTATGCAACAATATTGCAAACAAAGTATTTATTTGGCAACAAGTCAAATTCTTCCATCCACACTTGCAAATAAGCCGATTATGAATTGGTTATGAATGTGCATATGAAAGTTTGTGAGAGTTGTGCATCAGGTCAGTTAACGGGAAGAGAATATCAAAGTGTTAAAAGAAATATATTAGCGTTGTTCAATACTCATACACAATGCTTTTGAACTGGTAATGTTCTTCCTCCCGATTTTCAGACAATCGTTTCCTTTCACTCTATCAATTTGTGGCTCTCTATTTAAGGTTTCAAGCATTTGTTGAGATCGAAGACTTAATTTTTCTTCTACATTGTGAGCACTTGTGCAGTAGCTACCTGTGTAGCGTTTTGCCACACATGCTACCTAAAAGCATTCAAGAGTTAGAGTAATGCACTGTCTTAATGCAAATCTATGTGCCATAGGACATTCCGCAGTCGGCGCATTACCACTAAGACATCAAAGTTTATCTAGAAATCTAACTAAATACATTTGGTATCAAACCCACTTTCGACAAAACGTAAGAAGAGCAGAATGCACTTCTCTATAAACTTTACATCACCAACCTACTCAGGAGTTGTGTTGAATGCGAAAATGTTTTATGGGGAATATGATTGTCAAATATGCGTCATACAACATTATAAAAATTTAACTGAAATAGTCTATCTAATACCTTACACTTATATCGCACTTTCGCAGAAATGTGATTTCTGCTGTCACTTCCTAAATACGCCAAGATGAAAAGTGATTACAAGATTACAGTATTTCATTGTAAATGCTAAATATCTACTGGGACTAAATTGGATTAAAGCATTAATAATGAAAGCTTGAAACTGCAAACATTTCGACGGGATTTATGTGATTTCCATATAGGGAGAAAATGCTACACACAATCATTTTATCATTTTATTTACATTTTATTTGATGAAATAGTACATTTTAAATCCGTGAAATGGCCTCAAAACCAACGAAGTGCATTTTGTAGCATGTGCAGCATTCTATCTCAACTTGCTTATTTAAGTATAATGAAATATGAAAAATGCAAAATTGATTCAAACTTCACCGACTTGTTGCCTGAAATAGTTACAGTTTGCAGCGATTTAAGGTAGTTGAAAATACAATTACACGGGTAACATAAATTAATAATTTTAAAAATATTGACAAGACTAAATGGCATATTATACTTCAAATCATCATTTTGGGAGCCCAATTTTGTGATGATGATCGTAGTGAGATAGCGTCGATATAATTCCTTGGTGCAGCCATGACATTAATTGGCTGCCAAATAAACTATTATTAAATTGAATGGTGGTTCTCACTGCATAACATTTGGCGGAATTTAGAACATTTTTAACTAGCCGCTTTCTCATACATATTTCGAATCAATATTTCTTGTGTTGAGGGATAATTTCCAATCCACAAATTGAAAGGCTATTGATCAATGTTATGCACTTTCAGGTTGTTTGATTTTGTCTGACTGTAAATAAATGAACTCCGATATCACACAAGGAAGGAGATAATGAGAAAGACCATAAATGATATATACTTTATGTTGCAAAGCACAACTGGTCTGAGCTCGTCTGTTTACGTTCGGAGTTAATGAACTTTTATTGATTTTAAATGAGAATGATTAAATTGTTAAACGATCCACAATTTATTAACTAGATATACCAAACCTTGAACATGGCACACATTTATGCAATATTTCATGATTTCACAATTGCGAGGAAGATCGATTGCCAACGCTCATCATTAAAGGAGGCCTAGTTATTACACCACATTTTATTTTAGCCAATACAATACTATCATTAACACGAGTGTGTTGTGTCAGGTAAAGGTAACTTAAAGGCTTTGCACGCCCTAATTAAGTGCCAATCACTTTCATCAAGTTTGAGATGTTGCCACTTGCACTTCTTTTAGTAGCAGGTGGGCATCGCTGAGTTCACTAAGACTGAACTAATCTCAAAAGTGTTTCCCAATTTCAGGTCTACCTAGCAGTGCATTAAAAGCACTATGCTATCTTGTGAAGACGAATACAAATTCCTCGATGGAAGCAGCGCAAAAGTCTATAAATCTAACGCTAATAAGCAGGTAGGAAGGAATTCATCATTTTATGAAAATGAGACATGATATGTAAAGCACAGACCATTAATTTGGCAAAATCTTAAGCAAGTAGAGATGCAGTCAAATACATGGTTTAAAATACCTCACTCATATAAATTATTCAAAAATGATATGTTTGCCTATTGCTTTAAATTTTATGTAATTCACAGCTTACGGAAACTTTGAGAGTATTAGGTACGCATTATTGGCAAATAAATTAATATTTAAACAGCCTTAGAAGTGTTCCGCTTTTAATTTGAGCAAACAGAAACCCTTAGCGTTTTATGCCGTGCCTACAAACATTACCTCCTTATTGTGTTAGTATATATTGGAGCTAAATAAAATGAAGGCTGCAGGAAGTGAAAATATAACTAAAGTTCCCGAGGTGCTTGCATACTGCATAAATATGCTTACGAAAATCTAAACTTGAACATAAATAAATTAATTTCGTCATTCGTTATTCTATTTGATTTGTCTCTAGTGACTGTTAAAAGCGTTTAAATGTCCATTTTAAACTTACTTCATTAATGCTTTCATTAGTAAAGTGAGAAGAGTTTTATAATTTGAGTTTCCAAGTCAAATTCTACTTAAATAAGTATGTAATATCAATGTCCAAATATCATGCATTTCAATGTGAGCATACACTTCATTCACGGTGTTAAGTTTATCTCAGTTTAACTCATTGCTCATCGCATACTGTACGATGTTCGCGGAAAATATACCAGTCGCATCAATGAAAACTTTTAACAAACTCCACAAATGACAATAAAACCTATAAATGCGTATAATTTCAAAAATATATCGTACTTGTAAGCTTCTTTCACATTTTGCATTGCTCTATGATAATATCATACAAATTTTATTTCTTTTTTGGGCAATTAATATACATATATAATGGTATTAATAAAAAATGAATATGACAAGTATATTTTATTATATATTATTAATGCCTGCCTCGCTGAAATGAAAATAATTTTTAGGGCTATCTAGTTTCGAATTCTATTCCCATTTGAATGCGCATGTTTCTTAAGATTATATCTTGAACCATCAAGATCAATAAAGTCAGTGTTGTCTTAAATCGTGATGTTATATAGATTGGAGCAAATCATATGTTGCCAATTCAGGAAATGGACATCCAACTTGAAATATGTTCACCTACTTGAGTCACATTCACGTCGCGAATCTATAGATAATTTTTTGAGAGAGCACAGCCTCGAATACGCAGTTCCTTCAACTCGCTAATCTCTATCATTTCGAACTTGAATGACTAGGTGAGAATTTGCTTTGACGTGACGAAAAGTCTGCACCGCATGCGTGGTCTCAGATCTTATGAAGGCGTCGATGTACTGCATTGGCCATATTTATATACAACTGACGTTACTGGAGGAGATCAGATGTGAATCATGGAGAAAGCGCGGACTCCAATCAAAGTAGAGAAAAAGAGGAATGAATTTCAATCCATACTAACTTGAAATTCTATTAATTTCTTCAAAGCATATTGCTTGTCTAACATTCTACTTTCTGACTCTAAAACGCATACCGAAATTGAACGAACGTGTCCAAAGAAGCGTTAATTTAAAAAATAAACCCACTTTTCTTTTCCAAATAATTTCTGCGATACCATTTTCAACAGCCACACAAAAGCAGGCTGCAGGCTATAAATTCACACGTGTTAGGATTCAATTAAATGGACTTGTCACACTTGACTTGAATTTTAAATGATTATTATTAGTGAATGGCTACATTGTTAACATGCTACATATATGAGCTATATTGTACTTAGCAAGATGCTAAACTTTTGAAGAAGTGTGATTGCTGCTTTCATTTTTTTAAATACTCCAAAATGAAAAATGACTGCAGAATGGCCGTGTAAATGCTAAGTATCTATTGCGACTAGACTGATTTAGTGCAATCGATACTTAAAGTTTGTAGGTGCAAAGATATCAACGGGATTTATGTCATGAGCATAAGATCCATGTCTAAAAAACGTACAATCAATGCACAATATAAATGATTCGGTACTAATATACTTAAAGAAATAACTTGACGCAATTTCTAAATTAAATAAACATTTATTTAACATTTTATATATTGAAATAGTAAATGTTTGAAGCCGTGAAATGGCGTCGAAACCAAAATTATGTAACTGATTTATCAGATTAAAGATGATCATTCTGTGGCATATGGAGCATACTATCGCCACTTGCTCAGTTATGTATAATGGAATACCAAAAATGCAAAAATAATTCAAACTTCACCATCTTATGGCTTGAAGTAGCTTAAAGTTGCATCGATTTATGGGATGGTAAAATGTATTTACAGGAGTAATGTAAAATTGTTATTAGAGTAACATTGGCAAGCCCAATTAGCATATTATGCTTCAAGTCATCAGTTTGGAAACACAATTGTGTGATGATAATTGAAGTCGGAAAACATCGATGTAATTGCCTTGATAATACTTGGCCGCTGAATAAAATAAATTTCCATTGAATGATTGTTCTCACTACAAAAGATTTCATGGATTTTTAAATATTTTCATTTACTGTATTCTCACGCGTATTTCAAATCTGCATCTTTTGCATTGAGAGATAATTTCGATTCATGTACTTTCAGGTTGATTTACTTTTTTCTAACTATATCTATTTTACAGAAGCATTTCTCCTCTATGTTTAAATCAATTGATGCTTGAACAAATTCAAGACTATATTTGGATATTGGAAGTCATTATTAATTAGAAATATGTACATGGTGTGGGTTTTAAATTTTATATCTATAAGCTACGCATATAGTTTGTAAATTCAATTGTAGCGGTATAACAAGAAGGCAGATAAGCACCAAAGCCGATATGCTCGAATCTTACGAAAAAATGCTTTACTCATGGAACACACAAGTAAATAAATCGAGATCTGTGATATGTTCCTCGTTTTAGTTGACAATTGGGTCACGATCGTATAAACAAAATCTCTGTAATTACTACCTCCATCAACAATAAAATGAATCTCACTTGAGCCGAGATATTACTTATTTATTGATATAAAATTTCATTTTGACTTTTAGGTTTTAAGGCAAATAACAATTTACTGATTCAAATACTAAAAATATAAAGCTTCAAGTGGATTTTACAAAATTTTTTGAACCATCACTTTGACAAACAAATTGAATGATGACTAACCCAAATAGCGTATTGAGCTTCTAGTTTACATTTTTGTAAGCCCTACCTAAACTAAATGAAAACACCCTGAAAGTTCGACTTGTCAACTTATCCATTTAAGTCGTGCTAGGCAACTTTTTACCAGTAAGCACATGTAGATGAGTCCACTATGATATTTAATCAAGTCAATCATATGTTTGAGTTATTGTTTCAAATGCCAATTTATAAAAATTTCAGAAATGCATTAGTTACTTTGCTCAATACTGTCGGCTTGAAATCAGAGATTTCCGGTTGGCAAATTTTGAAGAAGATATGTAAATATGATGCTGGAATTGGTTACGGTTTTGTGTGAAGAGTGAACTCTCTTAAAATCCAAATTGCAAAATCAAATTCTACTTGAATGAGTAAGTAATATTTACGCTCAGGTGAGATACATTTTAATGAAGACAGTGAAGTTCAAATTCTCATTTAAAAGATATTAGACAACAAACACTTATTTCCATTATTTGACATTAAACGATTGTTATAACAGTAATGAGTGAAGGCATTGAAATAAAGAGATCAGTCTGCCAAATTCAGATCTATCGGACGTTGTCACAGTGGGTGGTGCAAGTAAAAGTCTAAGAGGGTGATAACAAAAATTGTACTTCTAAATTTGACTAGTTATTTACATTGACATCTCGTTGAACGCTCAAAAGTGCAGCCCACTGTGTTGCAATAGAAAATTAATTTTTATCTTAACATTCAGGATACCTAGAACTAGTATATTTTCTGAACATATTTGGAAACTAACGAAACATTTATCTGCAAACTGGAATATATAATTTCTTTAAAATGTGCGTTAACATTTTATCATTACGCGAAGGCACTTTAATACTGCCAACTTGATGATAACTTGGTAGTAAAACTAACAATGTGAGCTCCTCTAACAAACTCTCTTGGCATGTGTGGCAGCCGAATAAATTTAAGGCTGCAAACTAGAGATATTAAAATGTGTGTTACTGGAGTAGAAGCCTTCAAAATTGTGCTTAACCAATTTTAACTTGAACCTCAGTGCGCTATTTGTGTCAGACAGTCGTTTTAGGTTTGGTGATTAAGAATATGAGTTTTCAAAGTGCGCTTTACTCTTTACATTTTTAATACTTCATTCAGGAGAGTGTGAATGGTCTCCAAATCTATATGCTCAAAATAAATTCTGCGTAAATATGTAAAAATTACTGTATAAGCAATAGAGAATGTATAACGGTTACAAAATTGTTTTGCTGTTTAGAAACTTAAAATTTAATCTTTACTTATTCTTATTAAATTGAATATGAGCAGAATTTACTTATTTTTTTCAACCTACAGCAAATGAATAAAAATCGATATTACTTACATATTTGATTATAATTAGACTCATTAATATCAAATCAAGTATTTTAATGAATAGAGAGAAAAGTTCGTTATTGAATTGATAAATCAATTGATCAATTGAATCAATTATGACAAGCAACCAGTATTCTGTTTAAAAAATTATTCTCATGGATGTATGTGCATTCAGATTTCTTGAGATCATCTTGAATTGACCAACAGATGTGCTTTTGTTTTGGACATTAACGAACACTAAGAAAATTATTTTTTTTTTCTTAGAATTTCATTTTAGTAAATCTTTCCGACGCACGAGACTATGTGAAAAATGTGAAAAAGTTTCAGGAAAATAGCCTTGAAATGCGATGTTGCAATTCATTGTCGTCATTGACTCTGAATTCATTAAAATACAGCTTACGTGAATGTTGATATTACCTATTCATTCGAGTAGAATTCAATTTTGACTTTCAAATCTTAAATGAACTCACACTATATTGATTGTTATATTAGTATGCAGAGCTTCAAATGGACTTTGCTTTTTCATAATCAATAAATTGCAAAGGATAAGAATGTTGACAAGCACAAATTGTGCAATGAGGATCAAGTCTATTATTTTGTCAGCAATCTTTTAGGGTACATTATCTCCCTGGGCACTTTAATTTATATTTTCCATTCTGCAGCTTAAAGTTGCTTTGACTGCCAAATGCACCAAGAAAATTTGTAATTGAAAGCATTTGAGATTGTGTGGATGTCTGTCCTTTCGGAGTTATTTTACAAATGGGCAGCTGTTTTGGGAAATTTTAAATGCCTCAGATTATTACTTGAAAACATGAGTGAAAACGAGATATGAAATAAACTAATTTCTTCTATAACGATTTAGAATGTTATTTCTAAATTAATCAAGATATAATTTCATGGGTCAATATTCAATAACTTTTGATTACAACTGGTGAAAAATATATTACTGTTTTAAGAAGTGTTGCTTCCAATGCTCCCAAGAAAGAACAATGCAAAAAGGTGGGAGACTCTTGAAAGTACGTTCACTTCTTGAAATTATGCGCACTTATTGGAGGTTTTATTGTCATTTGTGCAGTTTGTTGAAAGCTATCATTGATGCTAGTGATATATTTTCCGCGAAAGTCATACAATAGGACAGGAGCAATGAGTTAAAATGAGATAAACTTAACACCGTGAATGAAGTGTATGCCCACATTGAAATGCATGTTATACGGACATTGATATTACTTACTCATATAAGTAGATTTTCATTAGATTTTAAGACACTTTTCACTTTACTAATGAAAGCATTAATAAACTATACTTTTGCTGGACATTGCAAACGCTTTAGCACCGTCACAAGAGCCAAAACGAATAGAATAATAATTAGCAGAAATAGGGTATTGTGGTTCAAGTTTAGAATCTTGTAAACATAATTTTGAAGTATGCAAACACCTCGAGAATATTAATTATATTTTCTTGCCTGTAGACTTCCTTTTATTTGGCTGCAATATATGCCAACACAGTTAGAATGTAGTGCCTAAATTTTAAGAATGTTTAGTGTGCACCTGTTTCAAACCAATTATTGTGAGACACTTATGTCGTATTTGAGTTCGGGCAGATAGGTAGAGGAAGTAGCCATAACTAGATCCGTTTAGCTTATTTGAAACTCATTTTTCAATTATAAAACTGCTCTTTTAACATAAAACGCATTGTCAGAGGTGGCTGATATTTACTTGTTTCATATGATAGAATTCTCACCTGAGTTGCAATTTTATTTACAACCTATTCAAAAAAATTGTGCGAAACAAAGCTCCACTTCATAGTTATCTGCAAAATTGAGCTCCCAAAATGTACGCTTGAATAATGATTTGATAGGTATGTTTGTCAAAAGACCTCCTCCTCTCCACGACTAATTCAATTTACACATTCTAAAACATTATACTCCACGACTATAACTAGGCCTTTTCTGAATCCACTTGCGTGAACTCTCAATTCTGTTAAAATGTTATCTGCCATATTGCCTTTTACCAAAGTTCACAAAATGCCCTAATATCATCAAATGTTAATCTGCACAGGTTGCATTTATATATAGACTCTGATTTCCAATGCATTCGATTTTATCATCATTACTCTATGCTGATGTTTACCTTATTCAATTCACTAATCATTCAGAAGAATGGCCAATTGTAGATTCTGATTTGTAAGAAAGCAATTTTAAGTCCATTTGACTCCAACCTCGCACGGAACGAAGTGAAAGTCGCCAATACTTGCAGAAGAAGGCCAAAATCATGAATGCAATTTTAACTCTAACCTCTCAATAATTTAGTATAATTAATGAAGGGTTGTATTTTTACTGCATTCCAATTAGCACAAAATCAAATGTCCAATGATCAATATTTTAACTGCAATTTAATCTCAGGAAATATCATTTTGTCGTCAATTCTAGATTGCGATGCCAATGAAGTTGTCAACGGTTTGAAGCGCCAACGAAACTGAAGCAGGTTCTAGTTTGCTCTCCATGATTTCTGCCTTTTTCTGTCCTCTATTGCATGCTTCAAATTTGACGCCTCAACGAATAAAGGTTCAGTTTTGATGATGAGGTGAAAATAAAAGTTCTGCTGGAAATATAATTCAATTTCCCATTCCGTAGAGTTCATTAGACCACATTTATGCAATTGAGAACGAAGAAATATTTAAGCTACTGTCATATTGTGATATTGGAAAGTGCGATTTTTCAAATAGATGTAAATAGGTATTATTTCATTTTAAGCAGATATTAAGGTAATCTGGCTGATTAATATGGAACAGTAATTTTGTTGAGTGTGAAACTCCAGTCACATTTTATTAGCTATTCAACAGTGCTGCACTGTGTTTACAAAATGATGACTTGCAGTACAATATGAATTGGTTTTTGTCAGTGT
Organism: Hymenolepis microstoma; assembly: GCA_000469805.3. Lineage (NCBI taxonomy): Eukaryota > Metazoa > Platyhelminthes > Cestoda > Cyclophyllidea > Hymenolepididae > Hymenolepis > Hymenolepis microstoma. The sequence goes on along the minus strand of LR215993.1, from coordinate 2,820,897 downwards.
TTCAGCATATTATATGTATATATTAGCTAAATAATTGCATTTCAGCACACCATACGTTACTCATAATTTTATCTGTTACCAGATGCACAAAATATTCAGCATATTTTTGTGCAAAAGTATGATACAGCATTGTTGCTTGACCAGTCACGTTCGGAAATAAGGGCAGAGAGTTTTAATACTACCATACTCAAAGATACCTTCTTTGAAGCTTTCACTTTGCTAGTTCAGACGAGTTGTGCTCTGCAACATGAAGCACATATCATTAATGATCTTTCTCACCACCCTCTTCCTTGTGTGATATCGGAGTTCATTTATTTACAGTTAGACAAAATCAAACACACAGAAAGTAAAATGGAAAATGTAATTACGTCCGATTCTGTATGTGGTGAGGAATCGCCAGTTGATTGCAACTGCCCATTTTGTGTCAAAGTGCATGGGAAGTGAGTATAGAGATCAAATATATGTCTGTTGGCATAAACTATTTTTTTAATACATTAGATTCGATTCGTGAATGGCACTAAGAATTTTTTTGAACTAAGGAAGTGATAAATCAGATACACATAATCTACAGTTAAGAGGAAGCTAGGTTATTTTAGTTGTTTTCTCCAGAAACATGTAGATTTTGGCATTTTGTAAATATATACTTATGCAACAATATTGCAAACAAAGTATTTATTTAGCGACAAGTCAAACCCATCCATCCACATTTGCTAATGAGGCGATTATGAATTTGTTGTGAATTTGCATATGAAAGTTTGTGAGAGCTGTACATGAGATCAGTTAACAGGAAGGAAAAATCAAAAGGGTAAAAGAAATATATTTGTGGTGTTCAATACTCATATACAATACTTTGAACTGGCAATGGTCGTCCTTCCGATTTTCAGCCAATCTTTATCCTTTCACTCCACCAATTTGTGGCTCTCCATTTAAAGTTTCAGGCATTCGTTGGTTTTGAAGACTGAATTTTTCTTCTCCATTGGGAGCACTTGTGCAGCAGCTACCTGTCTAGAGTTCTGTCCTACATTTTAGCTACCTAACAGCCTCCAAGAGGTAGAGTACTGCACTGTTCGTAATGCTACTTTATGTGCCATAGGACATTCTGCAGTCTGCGCATAACCACCAAGATAATAAGGTTTATTTAGAAACCCAACAAAATAACTGTGAGAGCAAACCAACCTTTGACAAAACGAGGGAAAAGCAGATTGCTATCTACTCAGGAGTTGTGTTGATTGCACAAATATTTTGGAGAGAATGTGGTTGTTGCATATGCGTCTATTGCGAATAAATTGGATTAATGCATTAATATTGATAGCTTGACAATGTAAAATTTAAACAGAATTTATGTGATGTGGAGCATTCATTTAAGTATAATGAAATGCAAAAAATTAGAAAATTATTTAAATTTCACTGTCATATTGCTTGAAATAGCCAAAATTTACAGAGATTTAAGGTTGCTGGAAATAAAATTACACGCGTAAGATACATTGATTATTTTAAAAATATTGACAAGACTAAAAAGCATATTAAACTTCAAGCCAATATTTTTGAAGCATAATTTTTTGATGATGACGGTAGTTAGATATCGTCGATATAATCTCGGAGGTGCAGCTATGACATTAATTGGCTGCCAAATAAACGAATATTAAATTGAATATTTGCGTAATATTTGACGGATTTCAGAACATATCTGAATAACCATATTCTCGTGCATATTTTGAATCTACATTTCTTGCGTTGTGAGATAATTTCGATTCCACATCACGTTTGAAAGAAAGTTGAGGGTATGATTCAATCTAACTCCGATGTCACACAAAGAAGGAGGTGATGAGGAAGATCATTAATGATACGTGCTTTATGTTGCAGAGCACAACTTGTCTGAGCTTGCAAGGCGGAGGCGTCAAAGCAAGTATCTTCGAATATGGAAAAGAAACTGCCCTTGTTTTACTATTTTGAGGTGAAAAATTTAGGGGATGTTGATGTGTTGATTACGAAGCAAAATCATTTGAGTACTGCTTCATGTGCACTTTGGTGAACAAGTAGGTACTCATTCAACAACATACGATGCAATTGGAACAGTCAAGTGTGCAATCTCAGTAATCGTAATGTGATCGACTCAATATAGAACTGAGAAATCGACTTCTAAAAATTTCTCTTTGCTTGTCTCCAAAAAGGTAATTTAATAACATTTCAAATGGATGCAAGTAAATATAAATGAAAGTACCATATTGTAAATTTAGTTGCTAGCACCCTTAACTCATCTTTCTTGACAAATAGCATGACAGAATTAAAAATGGCATGATTAACGTGACTTTCGTCCAATAAGGTAATGCAATCCTCCTGCCTTTCTACTTGTAGCGATTTTAATTTCACGATGTGGAAGCATAAAGAGAATCTACTAACACTTCAACTTGCTTTCCAAATGCTGGTCTAATTCATCAAGTCTTTGCAACGTTTATTTCAATTCGAACGGAGTTGAAGTCAGATGGCCTTAAAGTGGCCACATTTCAGGTGATTCTAAGGCACGGACTATTAATTATGCAAATGCATTAGCAAGTAGAGATGCAGACGAATGCATTGTTTAAAATACCTGGTTTCTGTAAAGGTATTTAAAAAAAGATGTATTTATCTATTGCTTTAAATATTATACAATTCATTGCTTTCGAAAGCTTCGCTAAGTGGAAGGTAGGCATTAATGGCAAACAAATTAATATTTAAGCAGCCTTAGAAGTATTGCGCTTTTAATTTGAGCCGCTAGAATACCTCAGCAATTAGTGTCATGCATACCAAACTGTTTTAACATATATGGCAGCCAAGCAAAATTAAGGCTGCCCACACGAAAGTATATGAACATTCCACAAGAGGTGCTCACATTCCTCAAAATTGTGCTTACGAAATTCTAAACTTGAAAACCAATACCCTAATTATGTTATTGATTATTTTAATCATTTTGACTTTAATGACTGTGCTAGAGCGTTTGCAATGTCCAGTTAAAGCGTACTTTATTAATACTTCCATCGGTAAATTGAGAAGGGTCTTAAAATCTAAGTTTCCAAGTCAAATTCTACTTATATGGATAAGTAATATCAATGTTCAAATAACATTCATTTCAATGTGGGCATAAACTTCATTCACTGTGTCAAATTTATTTCATTTTAACTCATTGCCCCTGTCCTAATGTATGACGTTCGCGGAAAATATGTCAGTCGCATCAATGATAAATTCGAAAAACATGCACAAATGACAATAAAACCTCCAATAAATGCGCATAATTTCACGCATTGAATGTACTTGTAGGCTTCTCTCACCATTTACATTGTTCTGTGATAATATCATGCAAATTTTATATATTCTTTGGGTAGATAATATAACAAAATAATAGGAATTATAATTAATCAATATGATAAATTTATTTTATTTTCTTATTATTAACATATATATGGAACTAAAATGTTAATTGGCTTGAAACCATGTGAAAATAAGCATTTGAATAACGTGTGATGAGATATTAACAAATTATGCGGCAACAGCGTGAACAATCGTGATGCTCTTCAAATTATGTATGTGTGTATGCACGGCACAATTCGCTAACAGTCTCTGATTGGTCAAAGGAAAAGCTACATATATGTGCCACATTGTACTTAGCGAAAATGCATTTCGCATAAAATTGTTAGTAATTCCAGCTTTATATTTGACAATATTCTCTAAATCTTCTCAATTCGAAAGTTACCATGCTTGGTCTATTTAAGGACTATTTAGCAGGAGCATTTCTTCCCAGAGATTAAACAAAATGGCGTCCAAATTGAAGGCAACATGATTGAGAATTTACCAGTCAGCTTACTTGTCATATAGGTGAGTTTATATCAGTGTGTTTACAATGATGAAATAACATTCTAAAGCAATTAGTTCGTTTCAGTTCTCGTTTTCATCCACATTGTCAAGTAATGATCTGCTCAATTGAAATGTTCATGTAAGGCAATTGCTAAGTTTCCAAATAAAAGTAGAGATTACTTACCTTACAGCCAAATATTGTAACTCCCATTGATTTAGGGCAGATTTGTGGGCAGTTAGTCGAAATGCGCAAACCCTAAAATATTGACTTTTGCAATTTTCCTTAGCATTAATCTCATAAGATATGCACCATACGTAGGGCATTCGTGGCTTTCCACAAGGCACATCACTTTGATGTCTTTTTGGTAAATTAGAGCAAATTGATCAAAAATGGGAAAGTGTTTTGCACAAAACCGGTAGTCATATGCAACAGTATTTCTTGGTGACAGAAAGCCACCAAGTCTCAAGGCCTCATGGTCAATACATGCTTGGGTCATTCAATCTTCCACAAGCTCTTATATGACACAAAGCCAAATAGATTTTTTTCGAATGTAAGAGTAATTAACATCAGATTCTTTAGTGAATGCAGACTGTTATATTGAAATTGTGTTTCGCAATATTTTCTAAATTTATTACTGTTTTTAATACCCCTTAACAGTGATCCGATAAACAGTAAACATGAATTTTGTTCATTATTTGTGCTGGTTAATTTGCATTTAGCTCTGGTTTTATTGATTTTGCGAATGTGCATGCAGAATTCATTTAGAGCTCTGTGTATTTAATACTTCAATGAATAAACGGTGAACTTTCTTACGTCGGAGTATGTAAAATAAAGTTGACTCGATCAAAATATGTACTATGTCTGTTTATGTATGAATCATTAGGAGTTATGAAGAGTCAATGATGATCGCAGATTGCTTATATTGAAGAGGTTAAACGAAACCTTCGTGACTGTTTCCATATGAGCGTGTTAATTCTGATCTCCACAACTAGCTCTGTACGTTTTTGAATTACAATCATTTGAACCAAAATTCGACACAGTAACATATCTGCTTCATCCCTTTCAACTCCTGCACAACGGTGTCATTGATTCATTATTATAAATGACTGATTCAATTTACATTTCCTCAAATCGACGATTTTGAAATATGTTACGAAAACATCAAAGAGTTTCCTTTTATTAAGCATAAAATATACCTTTCAATTTCATTCTTTCAATATCGCTTGACTGCATATATTTTGAATGTCTGCTGTCAATTCCTTCCTCACTCTCGATCAATATCACGTTACTTTCCTGGCCCGCAATTAACTAACCGTTGAGAATGCAACTTCACATGCTATTAGTGAACCATAAAAGGCATTGTCATTTTGACATTTGTCAAGAGTTTTCCTAGCTTTATTTATAATTTTTTATGTGATTTATGTGATCAAGCGTATTACTCATCCCAAATGCATTTCACGTTAAATAGATTAAAGAACTCGTAGAAATAGGACCAGATTTGAGAGAATAATCTGTTGAAATTGCCTTTGTTCAAGATACTGCGGGAAAACGAATCGAGATGTCGCGATCAGTTTAATAAAAAATTGCGTTGAAATACTCAATACACAATACTCAATACCCATACACAATCCTTTTGAACTAGTAATGTTCCTCATTTCGATCTTCAGCCAATTTTCTTCCTTTCATTTCACAAATTCGTAACTCTCCATTTAATGTTTCAGGCATTCGTTGAGCTTGAAGACTTAGTTTATCTTCTCCATCGGCAGCACTTGTGAAGTAACTACCTCTCTAGCCTTTTGCCCTATATTTTAGCTACCTTACTGCCTCAAAGAGTTGGATTAATTGCACTGTTCGTGCCATAGAACATTCTGTATTTTGTGCATAACCACTAAGACATTTAGGCTTATTTAGAAACACAACTAAATAACTCTGAGAGCAAACCAACTTTTGACATAACGAAAGAAGAGCGTAATGAATTCAACTAAGAACTTTACATCAACAACCCTCTCAGGAGTTGTGTTGATTGCACAAATGTTATGGAGGGAATGTGATTGTCGAATATGCGTCATATAACATTATAAAAAATTAACTGAAGTAGTCTACCTAAGATCTTACAATTATATCGCACTTTTGCAGAAATGTGATTTCTGCTGTAACTTCCTAAATACTCCAAGATGAAAGTGATTGCAACATTACAATATTCCATTGCAAACGCTAGACGTCTATTGCGACTGAATTAGATTAAAGAATTAATATAGAAATCTTAAAACTGCGAATATTTAAACGGGAATTATGTGATGTCAAAATTGGGAAACATGTTGCACAATTATAAAATTGCAAAATCAGTTAATTTACATTCTATAAGTTAAAATAGTGCATTTGTAAGCAGTGAAATTTTTTCAAAACCAACGAAGTGCATTCTGTAGCATGTGCAGTATTCTATCGCTACTTGCTTATTTAAGTATTATGAAATATGAAAAATGCGAAATTGATTCAAACTTCACTGTTTTATTGCTTGAAATAACGAAAATTTAGAGAGATTTAAGTTAGCTGGAAGTACAATTGCATGAGTAACATAAATTTATTATTACAAAAATACTGGCAATACTAAAGATTGTATTATAATTTATAAGCACGATTTTGTGACGATAGTTGAAGTTAGATACCGTCCATATAATACCGTTTAATTGGCCATACTTCATCAAGCATACAGCTCTGAGAGAACTTCTAAGCACGTGGGAATGCCAATACTTCAGTCTGATTTCAGTCGAAATATTTCCTAGTAAAACGTCATCAAATCTAAACTGGAACAACTTTAAATACCTATTGGTTCGAACGTTTGGTTTTTAAACAGGACTTCTGTTTTTGACACGTTTACATTTATTCAATGGTCTTCACCTGCAAATGCTGGTAGTTTAGAAGACCACAAACGTAGTGGTTAATACATTGTGTTCATTTAAGTAGACATTTCTTATGTGGTGACTTTGATTCAAGATGCTTCTTCAGTGTTTTAGATGCTTCGAGAATAGAGAAAGAGAGTGATGTATTTTCTTTACTAGGAGAGGTGTGCAAACCAATCTGTTAGTTAGTTAGTTAGTTACTTAGTTGGTTAGTATGAGATGAATGATCGTTACCTTCGGCAATGAAAAGGAAAGTATAGTGCTTTGGTTTCACAATTTTTTCTAGGGAAATCAGTAACAAATACAACAAGGACCCAACTTTCATAGACAAAGTTAAGGGAACTTCTGTGAGATAAAGGTACAAACAAAATCCGGTATACTCTCGTGGCGCACGAATAATCTTGTGCCTACACGACCTGATTTCCAGTTTTCACTGCGTTATTTGAAATTGGTAATTTGGCAATTTTAACAGCTCAACTGAAAGCAGTTAGTTTAAAGTCCAAAATAGGTTAAAAATACTGAAAATAAAGTCGTTAGACCAATATAAGCGTAACTTATTCAAATTTCACTCCAGGTTTTACTTTATTTATTAAGTAGGTATTTCATTTTGAATATTCTTCATTCCAATGGTTTGACCAGACAGCTTACAGACAACGTAGAGTCTACGTATTCGGTTGATGAGATGGGACGATAGCAGAATCCATAGAAAAACCTGAGACGGGGGTTTGAACATTCTGAAGAATTAAATTTAAAAGCGACGCCTCTTAAAGCGTATGACTTAATAATAAATAATGGTATTCCCAGCAAGAGTTGCATCTGTGAAGTGCAGTAACATCAGTTTGCAGATAATGATCATAGAATTCCAAAAACTGAAAGTTAATTTTATTTATAAATCAAAGAAATAATTATATTGTAAAAGAACTTGAAGTTTCTAGGAATTCCTTTAAAATTTTATCATATGCCTTTCAGTCCATATTTTAATTGAAGTATAATATCTCAGTGTCATCAAATAATGGATAAGGACGTTTGAACACCTTTTTTTATTAATAAGTAAGAATATCGTGAAAAAGCCTACTTTATACTTAAAAGTATATACATGTATAATGTCAATTATATTTTGTTCACAATCGCCTTGTATTTTCTTTTGGCACTATTAAAATAAATGAGTTTGGGGCATTCGTTCCAATTCAGATGCCGAATGACCTCTCTATTTTCATTTGGAAGAACGATTTTGGGTTGTCTTTCAATAATGCTAGTGAGTGAGTATCAAACGATGAGTTTTCCGAAGACTGGAGAAAAGAAGACATTTCAATTCAGAGGTGGCAATATTGAGAAGCCATTGTGTAAAATCTTAAATGTGTAAGCAAATTGAAAAGAACGCGAGTTACATCTGGACAGGTGAGCATGATCTTTTATTTGAATTGAAACTCTTTGTTTTCTTTATTTTACAGTAGGACAACGCATGACAGAGTTAAATTTCCCAAGTAAACAATTGACTATTTTTAGTCAAAGCATATTATTGGAAAATATTTCTTTACAATTTTGAATCTTGTAAACACATACAAGAAAATCAACACGTTTGAATCGCCTTTTGCAAAATGATAAATTGCATTAGAATATTCATATTCATACATATATTAAATGTAAAAAAAAATAACGTTTTTCTTTACAATCCAGGTTCGCCTTAATAAAAACGATAAATCTTCCTAACGTATTTGTCAACCAAAGCAAAGTGCGCCTCCATGCTGGAAATGCATGGCATTAAAAGTAAAGGCACTATTTTATCCCAAAATTGTGTTTCAAATGTAAACATGAACCTCAATTGTTGTTTATGTTTGTCTGAATATATCTCGTGCGGATTTACTATTAAAATAAATGAGTTTGGGGCATTCGTTTATAGCACGATATTTTAAATACTTGATTTGATATGTTTGAGTCACTTTAAACAAAACATGAAAATCAATCGAATATGAAAGTAATATCAATTTCCATTAATTTAACAGCAAGTTGAATAAAAAAACTAATTCAGCCCATATTTAATTTGATAAGGATTAGCAAAGAATAGATTTTAAGTTTTTAAACAATGAAACTGAATTTGGATTTGCTCGTAGCTATTATGCCTTCTCGATATGGTGCGTGACCACATTGAGATGCATCCTAATTGATCATTGACATTGTTTACACATTTAAGTAGAATTTATTTTGGACATATAGATTTGAAGACAATTCACACTCTCCTGAATGAAGTATTAAAAATATTAAGAGTAAAGTGGTTTTTGTAAAATCATATTCATAATCACCAAATCTAAAACGAGAATAATATTGTCTGACACAAATGGAGCACTGAGGTTCAATTTAAAATTGTGTAAGCACAATTTCGAAGGCTATTAATCCAGTAACACACATTTTGATTTCTCTGGATTGCAGCTTTAATTTTATTCGGCTGCCACATTTGCCAAGAGAATTTGTTAGAGAAGCGCACATTGTTAGTCGTACTGCTACGTTGTCGTCAAGTTGGCAATATGAAAGTGACTTTGCGTATTATCAAAATTTTAAGGCAAATTTTAGAGAAATGATATATTCCAGACAGCAGCAGATTAAATTTTTGTTAGCTTCTTTATATTTTCAGAAAAAAATATATTAGTTCGAGTTACCATGAATGTTAGGATTTAAGTTGTATTTCTATTGCGACACAGTGGGCTGCACTTTTGAGCGTTCAAAAAGATGTCAATGTAAATAAATGGGCACATTTCGAGATGGAATTGTTCTGATACCCCTCTTAGACTTTTACTTGCACCACCTATTGTAACAACGCTCGATAGATCTGAGTTTGACATACTTATCTTATTATTTCAATGCTTTCACTCATTACTGTTATACCAATCGTTTAATGGCAAATAATAGAAATAAATACCTGTTATCGTATTGTTTACTCGAAAGTCGCACTTATTTGGTCTTCTGTTTTAAATCTATCTTTTATATTTTATATATGTATGAATATGAATACTTTTTAATAATTCATCATTGCGCAATAATCGATTAAACAATCGACGTTACTCTTGTATAATTAAACCTGATTTAAACTTGTAAAATAAAATTTGTTTTAACATTAGCTAATTATTTATATGGGAAATTAAACGCAGACATGTACTGTTTTAATTCATTTTGAGGAGACGAATATCAAAAAGTTAGCAGGTTAAAGTTTTGTTTTTTTCCTAATATTAGTTTGAGATATCCTTTTAAGGTTTAAGTTAAATGTTGGGCGTTTGACAGACTCTTAAAAAAGAAGAACTCTCTGGATTATTTACTTATATTCTACACTGAAACCGACAATTTTGTTGACAACGTGGAAGAGCTGCGTGCCTTCAACCAAAAATTACTACTTACGAAGACAATTGATATTAAGGCTGCAGACTGAAAATACATTTCACCATGAGAGCATGATGTTGATATTTCCCCCAAAAGTGTACTCACAACAAATGCAAGCAAGAACTACAAAACAGAATTTGTGTTTGTCAATATTCTTATCGTTTCATATTATGTGATTAGGCAAACGCTTTACTTTACTTATAATAAATTAATGCGTTGAACACTCCAAACATCCAAAAAACCTGATAATGGGAATTCTTGTAAAATTTTAATCAATAAATTTGAACTGAGTGCCATATGAAGAATTAGTACCACGACAAAAAAGTTATCTCAATCAGTAATATTCAACTTCCACGAAATTCGCATCGAACAAAGGATTCACTGATTCCATGATTGAGACCATGTGAAAAAATTATTTGTAATCAATCAGAGTTAGCTGACAATAACTTCCTTGCCTTCCATTGATATTCTTAAATTTTAACAATGACGGGTTAACGCACATATATTAATTAATCGTTATTGCGAAAAAATGAAATTTAAATGGATATTTTATGCTATATAAGCTCTTGCTCAACAGTTTAAAATCAAACCTTTTCGCTTTTGCACGCTCCAATACTTCTGAATAACCGAAGAGTAAATGTACAATTGAGTGTAAATATTTTGACATATTGCAATTCTTATCGGCAATGGCAAGTTCCTTAGCATCGATATGATACCATATTAATAACCAATCATCGTTTGTCATTTGCTCGCAAATCACGGCATCAGAGATTGCCTCTACTTTGCTCCTTTAGGCTTTTTACTATATTAAAAATGTAACCTTTTAATATCTCAAAAAACTAGCATGCAGTACTTAGATGTTAATTAGCAATATCACCGGTCATGATTGCCGTTTTAATGAAATTTTGGTCAATATGTTATTTGAAGTTTCATAACAATCAAACATGAAGTGGACTGATTTTGTTTAGAAGGGATTAGCAATTTGACAGTTGGATCTACTTATTTCAAAAGAACAGTAATTTAAAGATGAATTAATTAAATTTTTTAAGTAATTAATACCTTTGAAATAAACTCAATATGAACTCATTAATTTGGTTTTAACATATTTCGACATCGTCGATTTGAGGAAATGTAAATTGAATCAGTCATTTATAATAATGAATCAATGACACCGTTGTGCAGGAGTTGAAAGGGATGAAGCAGATATGTTACTGTGTCGAATTTTGGTTCAAATGATTGTAATTCAAAAACGTACAGAGCTAGTTGTGGAGATCAGAATTAACACGCTCATATGGAAACAGTCACGAAGGTTTCGTTTAACCTCTTCAATATAAGCAATCTGCGATCATCATTGACTCTTCATAACTCCTAATGATTCATACATAAACAGACATAGTACATATTTTGATCGAGTCAACTTTATTTTACATACTCCGACGTAAGAAAGTTCACCGTTTATTCATTGAAGTATTAAATACACAGAGCTCTAAATGAATTCTGCATGCACATTCGCAAAATCAATAAAACCAGAGCTAAATGCAAATTAACCAGCACAAATAATGAACAAAATTCATGTTTACTGTTTATCGGATCACTGTTAAGGGGTATTAAAAACAGTAATAAATTTAGAAAATATTGCGAAACACAATTTCAATATAACAGTCTGCATTCACTAAAGAATCTGATGTTAATTACTCTTACATTCGAAAAAAATCTAATTGGCTTTGTGTCATATAAGAGCTTGTGGAAGATTGAATGACCCAAGCATGTATTGACCATGAGGCCTTGAGACTTGGTGGCTTTCTGTCACCAAGAAATACTGTTGCATATGACTACCGGTTTTGTGCAAAACACTTTCCCATTTTTGATCAATTTGCTCTAATTTACCAAAAAGACATCAAAGTGATGTGCCTTGTGGAAAGCCACGAATGCCCTACGTATGGTGCATATCTTATGAGATTAATGCTAAGGAAAATTGCAAAAGTCAATATTTTAGGGTTTGCGCATTTCGACTAACTGCCCACAAATCTGCCCTAAATCAATGGGAGTTACAATATTTGGCTGTAAGGTAAGTAATCTCTACTTTTATTTGGAAACTTAGCAATTGCCTTACATGAACATTTCAATTGAGCAGATCATTACTTGACAATGTGGATGAAAACGAGAACTGAAACGAACTAATTGCTTTAGAATGTTATTTCATCATTGTAAACACACTGATATAAACTCACCTATATGACAAGTAAGCTGACTGGTAAATTCTCAATCATGTTGCCTTCAATTTGGACGCCATTTTGTTTAATCTCTGGGAAGAAATGCTCCTGCTAAATAGTCCTTAAATAGACCAAGCATGGTAACTTTCGAATTGAGAAGATTTAGAGAATATTGTCAAATATAAAGCTGGAATTACTAACAATTTTATGCGAAATGCATTTTCGCTAAGTACAATGTGGCACATATATGTAGCTTTTCCTTTGACCAATCAGAGACTGTTAGCGAATTGTGCCGTGCATACACACATACATAATTTGAAGAGCATCACGATTGTTCACGCTGTTGCCGCATAATTTGTTAATATCTCATCACACGTTATTCAAATGCTTATTTTCACATGGTTTCAAGCCAATTAACATTTTAGTTCCATATATATGTTAATAATAAGAAAATAAAATAAATTTATCATATTGATTAATTATAATTCCTATTATTTTGTTATATTATCTACCCAAAGAATATATAAAATTTGCATGATATTATCACAGAACAATGTAAATGGTGAGAGAAGCCTACAAGTACATTCAATGCGTGAAATTATGCGCATTTATTGGAGGTTTTATTGTCATTTGTGCATGTTTTTCGAATTTATCATTGATGCGACTGACATATTTTCCGCGAACGTCATACATTAGGACAGGGGCAATGAGTTAAAATGAAATAAATTTGACACAGTGAATGAAGTTTATGCCCACATTGAAATGAATGTTATTTGAACATTGATATTACTTATCCATATAAGTAGAATTTGACTTGGAAACTTAGATTTTAAGACCCTTCTCAATTTACCGATGGAAGTATTAATAAAGTACGCTTTAACTGGACATTGCAAACGCTCTAGCACAGTCATTAAAGTCAAAATGATTAAAATAATCAATAACATAATTAGGGTATTGGTTTTCAAGTTTAGAATTTCGTAAGCACAATTTTGAGGAATGTGAGCACCTCTTGTGGAATGTTCATATACTTTCGTGTGGGCAGCCTTAATTTTGCTTGGCTGCCATATATGTTAAAACAGTTTGGTATGCATGACACTAATTGCTGAGGTATTCTAGCGGCTCAAATTAAAAGCGCAATACTTCTAAGGCTGCTTAAATATTAATTTGTTTGCCATTAATGCCTACCTTCCACTTAGCGAAGCTTTCGAAAGCAATGAATTGTATAATATTTAAAGCAATAGATAAATACATCTTTTTTTAAATACCTTTACAGAAACCAGGTATTTTAAACAATGCATTCGTCTGCATCTCTACTTGCTAATGCATTTGCATAATTAATAGTCCGTGCCTTAGAATCACCTGAAATGTGGCCACTTTAAGGCCATCTGACTTCAACTCCGTTCGAATTGAAATAAACGTCGCAAAGACTTGATGAATTAGACCAGCATTTGGAAAGCAAGTTGAAGTGTTAGTAGATTCTCTTTATGCTTCCACATCGTGAAATTAAAATCGCTACAAGTAGAAAGGCAGGAGGATTGCATTACCTTATTGGACGAAAGTCACGTTAATCATGCCATTTTTAATTCTGTCATGCTATTTGTCAAGAAAGATGAGTTAAGGGTGCTAGCAACTAAATTTACAATATGGTACTTTCATTTATATTTACTTGCATCCATTTGAAATGTTATTAAATTACCTTTTTGGAGACAAGCAAAGAGAAATTTTTAGAAGTCGATTTCTCAGTTCTATATTGAGTCGATCACATTACGATTACTGAGATTGCACACTTGACTGTTCCAATTGCATCGTATGTTGTTGAATGAGTACCTACTTGTTCACCAAAGTGCACATGAAGCAGTACTCAAATGATTTTGCTTCGTAATCAACACATCAACATCCCCTAAATTTTTCACCTCAAAATAGTAAAACAAGGGCAGTTTCTTTTCCATATTCGAAGATACTTGCTTTGACGCCTCCGCCTTGCAAGCTCAGACAAGTTGTGCTCTGCAACATAAAGCACGTATCATTAATGATCTTCCTCATCACCTCCTTCTTTGTGTGACATCGGAGTTAGATTGAATCATACCCTCAACTTTCTTTCAAACGTGATGTGGAATCGAAATTATCTCACAACGCAAGAAATGTAGATTCAAAATATGCACGAGAATATGGTTATTCAGATATGTTCTGAAATCCGTCAAATATTACGCAAATATTCAATTTAATATTCGTTTATTTGGCAGCCAATTAATGTCATAGCTGCACCTCCGAGATTATATCGACGATATCTAACTACCGTCATCATCAAAAAATTATGCTTCAAAAATATTGGCTTGAAGTTTAATATGCTTTTTAGTCTTGTCAATATTTTTAAAATAATCAATGTATCTTACGCGTGTAATTTTATTTCCAGCAACCTTAAATCTCTGTAAATTTTGGCTATTTCAAGCAATATGACAGTGAAATTTAAATAATTTTCTAATTTTTTGCATTTCATTATACTTAAATGAATGCTCCACATCACATAAATTCTGTTTAAATTTTACATTGTCAAGCTATCAATATTAATGCATTAATCCAATTTATTCGCAATAGACGCATATGCAACAACCACATTCTCTCCAAAATATTTGTGCAATCAACACAACTCCTGAGTAGATAGCAATCTGCTTTTCCCTCGTTTTGTCAAAGGTTGGTTTGCTCTCACAGTTATTTTGTTGGGTTTCTAAATAAACCTTATTATCTTGGTGGTTATGCGCAGACTGCAGAATGTCCTATGGCACATAAAGTAGCATTACGAACAGTGCAGTACTCTACCTCTTGGAGGCTGTTAGGTAGCTAAAATGTAGGACAGAACTCTAGACAGGTAGCTGCTGCACAAGTGCTCCCAATGGAGAAGAAAAATTCAGTCTTCAAAACCAACGAATGCCTGAAACTTTAAATGGAGAGCCACAAATTGGTGGAGTGAAAGGATAAAGATTGGCTGAAAATCGGAAGGACGACCATTGCCAGTTCAAAGTATTGTATATGAGTATTGAACACCACAAATATATTTCTTTTACCCTTTTGATTTTTCCTTCCTGTTAACTGATCTCATGTACAGCTCTCACAAACTTTCATATGCAAATTCACAACAAATTCATAATCGCCTCATTAGCAAATGTGGATGGATGGGTTTGACTTGTCGCTAAATAAATACTTTGTTTGCAATATTGTTGCATAAGTATATATTTACAAAATGCCAAAATCTACATGTTTCTGGAGAAAACAACTAAAATAACCTAGCTTCCTCTTAACTGTAGATTATGTGTATCTGATTTATCACTTCCTTAGTTCAAAAAAATTCTTAGTGCCATTCACGAATCGAATCTAATGTATTAAAAAAATAGTTTATGCCAACAGACATATATTTGATCTCTATACTCACTTCCCATGCACTTTGACACAAAATGGGCAGTTGCAATCAACTGGCGATTCCTCACCACATACAGAATCGGACGTAATTACATTTTCCATTTTACTTTCTGTGTGTTTGATTTTGTCTAACTGTAAATAAATGAACTCCGATATCACACAAGGAAGAGGGTGGTGAGAAAGATCATTAATGATATGTGCTTCATGTTGCAGAGCACAACTCGTCTGAACTAGCAAAGTGAAAGCTTCAAAGAAGGTATCTTTGAGTATGGTAGTATTAAAACTCTCTGCCCTTATTTCCGAACGTGACTGGTCAAGCAACAATGCTGTATCATACTTTTGCACAAAAATATGCTGAATATTTTGTGCATCTGGTAACAGATAAAATTATGAGTAACGTATGGTGTGCTGAAATGCAATTATTTAGCTAATATATACATATAATATGCTGAAACACTGACAAAAACCAATTCATATTGTACTGCAAGTCATCATTTTGTAAACACAGTGCAGCACTGTTGAATAGCTAATAAAATGTGACTGGAGTTTCACACTCAACAAAATTACTGTTCCATATTAATCAGCCAGATTACCTTAATATCTGCTTAAAATGAAATAATACCTATTTACATCTATTTGAAAAATCGCACTTTCCAATATCACAATATGACAGTAGCTTAAATATTTCTTCGTTCTCAATTGCATAAATGTGGTCTAATGAACTCTACGGAATGGGAAATTGAATTATATTTCCAGCAGAACTTTTATTTTCACCTCATCATCAAAACTGAACCTTTATTCGTTGAGGCGTCAAATTTGAAGCATGCAATAGAGGACAGAAAAAGGCAGAAATCATGGAGAGCAAACTAGAACCTGCTTCAGTTTCGTTGGCGCTTCAAACCGTTGACAACTTCATTGGCATCGCAATCTAGAATTGACGACAAAATGATATTTCCTGAGATTAAATTGCAGTTAAAATATTGATCATTGGACATTTGATTTTGTGCTAATTGGAATGCAGTAAAAATACAACCCTTCATTAATTATACTAAATTATTGAGAGGTTAGAGTTAAAATTGCATTCATGATTTTGGCCTTCTTCTGCAAGTATTGGCGACTTTCACTTCGTTCCGTGCGAGGTTGGAGTCAAATGGACTTAAAATTGCTTTCTTACAAATCAGAATCTACAATTGGCCATTCTTCTGAATGATTAGTGAATTGAATAAGGTAAACATCAGCATAGAGTAATGATGATAAAATCGAATGCATTGGAAATCAGAGTCTATATATAAATGCAACCTGTGCAGATTAACATTTGATGATATTAGGGCATTTTGTGAACTTTGGTAAAAGGCAATATGGCAGATAACATTTTAACAGAATTGAGAGTTCACGCAAGTGGATTCAGAAAAGGCCTAGTTATAGTCGTGGAGTATAATGTTTTAGAATGTGTAAATTGAATTAGTCGTGGAGAGGAGGAGGTCTTTTGACAAACATACCTATCAAATCATTATTCAAGCGTACATTTTGGGAGCTCAATTTTGCAGATAACTATGAAGTGGAGCTTTGTTTCGCACAATTTTTTTGAATAGGTTGTAAATAAAATTGCAACTCAGGTGAGAATTCTATCATATGAAACAAGTAAATATCAGCCACCTCTGACAATGCGTTTTATGTTAAAAGAGCAGTTTTATAATTGAAAAATGAGTTTCAAATAAGCTAAACGGATCTAGTTATGGCTACTTCCTCTACCTATCTGCCCGAACTCAAATACGACATAAGTGTCTCACAATAATTGGTTTGAAACAGGTGCACACTAAACATTCTTAAAATTTAGGCACTACATTCTAACTGTGTTGGCATATATTGCAGCCAAATAAAAGGAAGTCTACAGGCAAGAAAATATAATTAAT
This sequence comes from Hymenolepis microstoma, assembly GCA_000469805.3. NCBI lineage: Eukaryota > Metazoa > Platyhelminthes > Cestoda > Cyclophyllidea > Hymenolepididae > Hymenolepis > Hymenolepis microstoma. Next base: position 2,803,259 of record LR215993.1, on the reverse strand, counting down.
ATTCTCGAGGTGTTTGCATACTTCAAAATTATGTTTACAAGATTCTAAACTTGAACCACAATACCCTATTTCTGCTAATTATTATTCTATTCGTTTTGGCTCTTGTGACGGTGCTAAAGCGTTTGCAATGTCCAGCAAAAGTATAGTTTATTAATGCTTTCATTAGTAAAGTGAAAAGTGTCTTAAAATCTAATGAAAATCTACTTATATGAGTAAGTAATATCAATGTCCGTATAACATGCATTTCAATGTGGGCATACACTTCATTCACGGTGTTAAGTTTATCTCATTTTAACTCATTGCTCCTGTCCTATTGTATGACTTTCGCGGAAAATATATCACTAGCATCAATGATAGCTTTCAACAAACTGCACAAATGACAATAAAACCTCCAATAAGTGCGCATAATTTCAAGAAGTGAACGTACTTTCAAGAGTCTCCCACCTTTTTGCATTGTTCTTTCTTGGGAGCATTGGAAGCAACACTTCTTAAAACAGTAATATATTTTTCACCAGTTGTAATCAAAAGTTATTGAATATTGACCCATGAAATTATATCTTGATTAATTTAGAAATAACATTCTAAATCGTTATAGAAGAAATTAGTTTATTTCATATCTCGTTTTCACTCATGTTTTCAAGTAATAATCTGAGGCATTTAAAATTTCCCAAAACAGCTGCCCATTTGTAAAATAACTCCGAAAGGACAGACATCCACACAATCTCAAATGCTTTCAATTACAAATTTTCTTGGTGCATTTGGCAGTCAAAGCAACTTTAAGCTGCAGAATGGAAAATATAAATTAAAGTGCCCAGGGAGATAATGTACCCTAAAAGATTGCTGACAAAATAATAGACTTGATCCTCATTGCACAATTTGTGCTTGTCAACATTCTTATCCTTTGCAATTTATTGATTATGAAAAAGCAAAGTCCATTTGAAGCTCTGCATACTAATATAACAATCAATATAGTGTGAGTTCATTTAAGATTTGAAAGTCAAAATTGAATTCTACTCGAATGAATAGGTAATATCAACATTCACGTAAGCTGTATTTTAATGAATTCAGAGTCAATGACGACAATGAATTGCAACATCGCATTTCAAGGCTATTTTCCTGAAACTTTTTCACATTTTTCACATAGTCTCGTGCGTCGGAAAGATTTACTAAAATGAAATTCTAAGAAAAAAAAAATAATTTTCTTAGTGTTCGTTAATGTCCAAAACAAAAGCACATCTGTTGGTCAATTCAAGATGATCTCAAGAAATCTGAATGCACATACATCCATGAGAATAATTTTTTAAACAGAATACTGGTTGCTTGTCATAATTGATTCAATTGATCAATTGATTTATCAATTCAATAACGAACTTTTCTCTCTATTCATTAAAATACTTGATTTGATATTAATGAGTCTAATTATAATCAAATATGTAAGTAATATCGATTTTTATTCATTTGCTGTAGGTTGAAAAAAATAAGTAAATTCTGCTCATATTCAATTTAATAAGAATAAGTAAAGATTAAATTTTAAGTTTCTAAACAGCAAAACAATTTTGTAACCGTTATACATTCTCTATTGCTTATACAGTAATTTTTACATATTTACGCAGAATTTATTTTGAGCATATAGATTTGGAGACCATTCACACTCTCCTGAATGAAGTATTAAAAATGTAAAGAGTAAAGCGCACTTTGAAAACTCATATTCTTAATCACCAAACCTAAAACGACTGTCTGACACAAATAGCGCACTGAGGTTCAAGTTAAAATTGGTTAAGCACAATTTTGAAGGCTTCTACTCCAGTAACACACATTTTAATATCTCTAGTTTGCAGCCTTAAATTTATTCGGCTGCCACACATGCCAAGAGAGTTTGTTAGAGGAGCTCACATTGTTAGTTTTACTACCAAGTTATCATCAAGTTGGCAGTATTAAAGTGCCTTCGCGTAATGATAAAATGTTAACGCACATTTTAAAGAAATTATATATTCCAGTTTGCAGATAAATGTTTCGTTAGTTTCCAAATATGTTCAGAAAATATACTAGTTCTAGGTATCCTGAATGTTAAGATAAAAATTAATTTTCTATTGCAACACAGTGGGCTGCACTTTTGAGCGTTCAACGAGATGTCAATGTAAATAACTAGTCAAATTTAGAAGTACAATTTTTGTTATCACCCTCTTAGACTTTTACTTGCACCACCCACTGTGACAACGTCCGATAGATCTGAATTTGGCAGACTGATCTCTTTATTTCAATGCCTTCACTCATTACTGTTATAACAATCGTTTAATGTCAAATAATGGAAATAAGTGTTTGTTGTCTAATATCTTTTAAATGAGAATTTGAACTTCACTGTCTTCATTAAAATGTATCTCACCTGAGCGTAAATATTACTTACTCATTCAAGTAGAATTTGATTTTGCAATTTGGATTTTAAGAGAGTTCACTCTTCACACAAAACCGTAACCAATTCCAGCATCACATTTACATATCTTCTTCAAAATTTGCCAACCGGAAATCTCTGATTTCAAGCCGACAGTATTGAGCAAAGTAACTAATGCATTTCTGAAATTTTTATAAATTGGCATTTGAAACAATAACTCAAACATATGATTGACTTGATTAAATATCATAGTGGACTCATCTACATGTGCTTACTGGTAAAAAGTTGCCTAGCACGACTTAAATGGATAAGTTGACAAGTCGAACTTTCAGGGTGTTTTCATTTAGTTTAGGTAGGGCTTACAAAAATGTAAACTAGAAGCTCAATACGCTATTTGGGTTAGTCATCATTCAATTTGTTTGTCAAAGTGATGGTTCAAAAAATTTTGTAAAATCCACTTGAAGCTTTATATTTTTAGTATTTGAATCAGTAAATTGTTATTTGCCTTAAAACCTAAAAGTCAAAATGAAATTTTATATCAATAAATAAGTAATATCTCGGCTCAAGTGAGATTCATTTTATTGTTGATGGAGGTAGTAATTACAGAGATTTTGTTTATACGATCGTGACCCAATTGTCAACTAAAACGAGGAACATATCACAGATCTCGATTTATTTACTTGTGTGTTCCATGAGTAAAGCATTTTTTCGTAAGATTCGAGCATATCGGCTTTGGTGCTTATCTGCCTTCTTGTTATACCGCTACAATTGAATTTACAAACTATATGCGTAGCTTATAGATATAAAATTTAAAACCCACACCATGTACATATTTCTAATTAATAATGACTTCCAATATCCAAATATAGTCTTGAATTTGTTCAAGCATCAATTGATTTAAACATAGAGGAGAAATGCTTCTGTAAAATAGATATAGTTAGAAAAAAGTAAATCAACCTGAAAGTACATGAATCGAAATTATCTCTCAATGCAAAAGATGCAGATTTGAAATACGCGTGAGAATACAGTAAATGAAAATATTTAAAAATCCATGAAATCTTTTGTAGTGAGAACAATCATTCAATGGAAATTTATTTTATTCAGCGGCCAAGTATTATCAAGGCAATTACATCGATGTTTTCCGACTTCAATTATCATCACACAATTGTGTTTCCAAACTGATGACTTGAAGCATAATATGCTAATTGGGCTTGCCAATGTTACTCTAATAACAATTTTACATTACTCCTGTAAATACATTTTACCATCCCATAAATCGATGCAACTTTAAGCTACTTCAAGCCATAAGATGGTGAAGTTTGAATTATTTTTGCATTTTTGGTATTCCATTATACATAACTGAGCAAGTGGCGATAGTATGCTCCATATGCCACAGAATGATCATCTTTAATCTGATAAATCAGTTACATAATTTTGGTTTCGACGCCATTTCACGGCTTCAAACATTTACTATTTCAATATATAAAATGTTAAATAAATGTTTATTTAATTTAGAAATTGCGTCAAGTTATTTCTTTAAGTATATTAGTACCGAATCATTTATATTGTGCATTGATTGTACGTTTTTTAGACATGGATCTTATGCTCATGACATAAATCCCGTTGATATCTTTGCACCTACAAACTTTAAGTATCGATTGCACTAAATCAGTCTAGTCGCAATAGATACTTAGCATTTACACGGCCATTCTGCAGTCATTTTTCATTTTGGAGTATTTAAAAAAATGAAAGCAGCAATCACACTTCTTCAAAAGTTTAGCATCTTGCTAAGTACAATATAGCTCATATATGTAGCATGTTAACAATGTAGCCATTCACTAATAATAATCATTTAAAATTCAAGTCAAGTGTGACAAGTCCATTTAATTGAATCCTAACACGTGTGAATTTATAGCCTGCAGCCTGCTTTTGTGTGGCTGTTGAAAATGGTATCGCAGAAATTATTTGGAAAAGAAAAGTGGGTTTATTTTTTAAATTAACGCTTCTTTGGACACGTTCGTTCAATTTCGGTATGCGTTTTAGAGTCAGAAAGTAGAATGTTAGACAAGCAATATGCTTTGAAGAAATTAATAGAATTTCAAGTTAGTATGGATTGAAATTCATTCCTCTTTTTCTCTACTTTGATTGGAGTCCGCGCTTTCTCCATGATTCACATCTGATCTCCTCCAGTAACGTCAGTTGTATATAAATATGGCCAATGCAGTACATCGACGCCTTCATAAGATCTGAGACCACGCATGCGGTGCAGACTTTTCGTCACGTCAAAGCAAATTCTCACCTAGTCATTCAAGTTCGAAATGATAGAGATTAGCGAGTTGAAGGAACTGCGTATTCGAGGCTGTGCTCTCTCAAAAAATTATCTATAGATTCGCGACGTGAATGTGACTCAAGTAGGTGAACATATTTCAAGTTGGATGTCCATTTCCTGAATTGGCAACATATGATTTGCTCCAATCTATATAACATCACGATTTAAGACAACACTGACTTTATTGATCTTGATGGTTCAAGATATAATCTTAAGAAACATGCGCATACAAATGGGAATAGAATTCGAAACTAGATAGCCCTAAAAATTATTTTCATTTCAGCGAGGCAGGCATTGAAGAACACGCTGTAATATTGTGGCGAAGGTTTTACCTTTTTCGGAATGCAAAGCAGCGAGTGCAAGTCAATTTGCAATTTAGTTCAATATATATGTTAATAATATATAAAAAAATATACTTGTCATATTCATTTTTTATTAATACCATTATATATGTATATTAATTGCCCAAAAAATAAATAAAATTTGTATGATATTATCATAGAGCAATGCAAAATGTGAAAGAAGCTTACAAGTACGATATATTTTTGAAATTATACGCATTTATAGGTTTTATTGTCATTTGTGGAGTTTGTTAAAAGTTTTCATTGATGCGACTGGTATATTTTCCGCGAACATCGTACAGTATGCGATGAGCAATGAGTTAAACTGAGATAAACTTAACACCGTGAATGAAGTGTATGCTCACATTGAAATGCATGATATTTGGACATTGATATTACATACTTATTTAAGTAGAATTTGACTTGGAAACTCAAATTATAAAACTCTTCTCACTTTACTAATGAAAGCATTAATGAAGTAAGTTTAAAATGGACATTTAAACGCTTTTAACAGTCACTAGAGACAAATCAAATAGAATAACGAATGACGAAATTAATTTATTTATGTTCAAGTTTAGATTTTCGTAAGCATATTTATGCAGTATGCAAGCACCTCGGGAACTTTAGTTATATTTTCACTTCCTGCAGCCTTCATTTTATTTAGCTCCAATATATACTAACACAATAAGGAGGTAATGTTTGTAGGCACGGCATAAAACGCTAAGGGTTTCTGTTTGCTCAAATTAAAAGCGGAACACTTCTAAGGCTGTTTAAATATTAATTTATTTGCCAATAATGCGTACCTAATACTCTCAAAGTTTCCGTAAGCTGTGAATTACATAAAATTTAAAGCAATAGGCAAACATATCATTTTTGAATAATTTATATGAGTGAGGTATTTTAAACCATGTATTTGACTGCATCTCTACTTGCTTAAGATTTTGCCAAATTAATGGTCTGTGCTTTACATATCATGTCTCATTTTCATAAAATGATGAATTCCTTCCTACCTGCTTATTAGCGTTAGATTTATAGACTTTTGCGCTGCTTCCATCGAGGAATTTGTATTCGTCTTCACAAGATAGCATAGTGCTTTTAATGCACTGCTAGGTAGACCTGAAATTGGGAAACACTTTTGAGATTAGTTCAGTCTTAGTGAACTCAGCGATGCCCACCTGCCACTAAAAGAAGTGCAAGTGGCAACATCTCAAACTTGATGAAAGTGATTGGCACTTAATTAGGGCGTGCAAAGCCTTTAAGTTACCTTTACCTGACACAACACACTCGTGTTAATGATAGTATTGTATTGGCTAAAATAAAATGTGGTGTAATAACTAGGCCTCCTTTAATGATGAGCGTTGGCAATCGATCTTCCTCGCAATTGTGAAATCATGAAATATTGCATAAATGTGTGCCATGTTCAAGGTTTGGTATATCTAGTTAATAAATTGTGGATCGTTTAACAATTTAATCATTCTCATTTAAAATCAATAAAAGTTCATTAACTCCGAACGTAAACAGACGAGCTCAGACCAGTTGTGCTTTGCAACATAAAGTATATATCATTTATGGTCTTTCTCATTATCTCCTTCCTTGTGTGATATCGGAGTTCATTTATTTACAGTCAGACAAAATCAAACAACCTGAAAGTGCATAACATTGATCAATAGCCTTTCAATTTGTGGATTGGAAATTATCCCTCAACACAAGAAATATTGATTCGAAATATGTATGAGAAAGCGGCTAGTTAAAAATGTTCTAAATTCCGCCAAATGTTATGCAGTGAGAACCACCATTCAATTTAATAATAGTTTATTTGGCAGCCAATTAATGTCATGGCTGCACCAAGGAATTATATCGACGCTATCTCACTACGATCATCATCACAAAATTGGGCTCCCAAAATGATGATTTGAAGTATAATATGCCATTTAGTCTTGTCAATATTTTTAAAATTATTAATTTATGTTACCCGTGTAATTGTATTTTCAACTACCTTAAATCGCTGCAAACTGTAACTATTTCAGGCAACAAGTCGGTGAAGTTTGAATCAATTTTGCATTTTTCATATTTCATTATACTTAAATAAGCAAGTTGAGATAGAATGCTGCACATGCTACAAAATGCACTTCGTTGGTTTTGAGGCCATTTCACGGATTTAAAATGTACTATTTCATCAAATAAAATGTAAATAAAATGATAAAATGATTGTGTGTAGCATTTTCTCCCTATATGGAAATCACATAAATCCCGTCGAAATGTTTGCAGTTTCAAGCTTTCATTATTAATGCTTTAATCCAATTTAGTCCCAGTAGATATTTAGCATTTACAATGAAATACTGTAATCTTGTAATCACTTTTCATCTTGGCGTATTTAGGAAGTGACAGCAGAAATCACATTTCTGCGAAAGTGCGATATAAGTGTAAGGTATTAGATAGACTATTTCAGTTAAATTTTTATAATGTTGTATGACGCATATTTGACAATCATATTCCCCATAAAACATTTTCGCATTCAACACAACTCCTGAGTAGGTTGGTGATGTAAAGTTTATAGAGAAGTGCATTCTGCTCTTCTTACGTTTTGTCGAAAGTGGGTTTGATACCAAATGTATTTAGTTAGATTTCTAGATAAACTTTGATGTCTTAGTGGTAATGCGCCGACTGCGGAATGTCCTATGGCACATAGATTTGCATTAAGACAGTGCATTACTCTAACTCTTGAATGCTTTTAGGTAGCATGTGTGGCAAAACGCTACACAGGTAGCTACTGCACAAGTGCTCACAATGTAGAAGAAAAATTAAGTCTTCGATCTCAACAAATGCTTGAAACCTTAAATAGAGAGCCACAAATTGATAGAGTGAAAGGAAACGATTGTCTGAAAATCGGGAGGAAGAACATTACCAGTTCAAAAGCATTGTGTATGAGTATTGAACAACGCTAATATATTTCTTTTAACACTTTGATATTCTCTTCCCGTTAACTGACCTGATGCACAACTCTCACAAACTTTCATATGCACATTCATAACCAATTCATAATCGGCTTATTTGCAAGTGTGGATGGAAGAATTTGACTTGTTGCCAAATAAATACTTTGTTTGCAATATTGTTGCATAAGAAAATGTCCACAAAACGCCAAAATCCACATGTTTCTGGAGAAAACAACTAACATAACTTTTCTTCTTCTCAACTCTATATTATATGAATCTGAATTGTCACTTCTCTATTTTATAAAATTCCTAACGCCATTCACGAGTAGACTCCTATTCATCAAAAAGTAGTTTGTGCAAACAGACTTATATTAGAACTGTACACTCACTTCCCATGCACTTTGACACGAAATTGGCAGTTGCAATCAACTGGCGATTCCTCACCACATACATAATCGAAAGTTATTACATTTTCCATCAGCCATATCAACTTATAAACAATGGCAATCTGCCTTCCACGAATGCATGCAATGAGTATATTATATAGACCAGATGTTTAGGGAATTTGAAAGAGTCAATTTTGCATAATGCTTCATAAATATGGTAAAACTTATGGTTTTAATTTATTGTGTTCAATTAATTTACGTTTAAATTAATAAGATATTCTCTGATTGAAAATTGATTACTAGTTCTAATTAATATTCTGAAATTTGGCTTAAACTAGCATTACTTACTTATTTAAGTATAATTGGGAATTGAAAATAGAAGAGACAGTAATTTCTCTGTTTTCTTGCTTGAAATAGCTGCAATTTGGAGCGTTGAATAGGTGCAGGAGATACAATTACACGGATAATATAAATATGCAGAAATAATAAAACTGACAAGCCCAAATAGCATATTATACTTCAAGTCGTCATTTAATATTGAAAATAATAAAACAATCGAAGTTCATAGGAATTCATTCTGCATGAAATTAAGTACATGCAGACTGTACAAAATGCAGAAATTTTGTTCACTTAACAATTATTCATATCCAGAGACCTAACCATTATTTCATAACATCCATCTTCGAATTTGGGTTTAATCGGTTATAATTCGAAAATTTACAGAGCTAGATGTGGAGATCAGAATTAACAAACCCATATGGAAACGGTCACGAAGGTTTCTTTTAACCTCTTCAGCATAAGCAATCTACGATCATCATTGACTCTTCATAACTTAGAATAATTTATAAATTTTGATCGAATAAACTTAATTTGTAAATGCTCAGACTAAAATTGTGAAAACACAGAGCTCTAAATAGATTTTGCATACACATTTGCAACTTCAATAAAACCAGAGTTAAATGCAAATTAACTAGCACAAATAAAGAACGAAGGTTCATGTTTAGTTTTTATCGGATCCCTGTTTAGGGACATTAGAAACAGTGTTAAAATTAGAGATTATTGCGAAACACAATTTCAATATAACAGTCTGCATTCACTAAAGACTCTAATGTAAAGTAGTCCGACATTAGAAAAAAATCTTATTGGCTTTGACTCATATAAGAGCTTGTGGAAGATTGAATAACCCAGGCTTGTATTTACCATGACGTCTTTGAGACTTGGTGGCTCCCTGTCACCAAGAATAACTGCAGCATATGACTACCGATTTTGTGCAATAAACTTTCCAATTTTGATCAATTCGCTCTACTCCACCAAATAGATATCATAGTGATGGCCATTGTGGAAGGCTGCGAATGCGCGACAAGGGTCCATATCTTATAAGATTAATGCTAAGAACAATAGCGAAAGTCACTATTTTAAGGTTTGAGCATTTCGACTGTACTTTTATTTGCAAACTTAGCGATTGCCTTACACGAACATTTCCATTGAGCAGATTATTACTTGACAATGTGGATGATAACGAGAACTGCAATGAAATAATTCTTAAGAATGTTTTTTCATTATTGTAAACCCACTGATATAACCTCACTTATATTCCAAGTATGCTGAATTTTAAATTTTTATTCATGAGGCCATCAATTTTGACGTCATTTTGTTTAACCTCTGGTGAAAAATGCTTCTGCTACGTAGTCTTTAAATAAATCAAGCATGGTAGCTTTTGAATTGGGCAGATTGAGAGAATATTGGCAAATATAAAGCTGGAATTACTAACGATTTTGTGCGAAAATGCATATTCACTAAGTACAATGTAGCTCGTATATGTAGCGTTTTTCTTTGAGCAATAAGAGACCGTTAGCAATTTGTCCCGTGCATACACACATACACACATTCATACATTCTTTGAAGAGCATCTCGATTGTTAATGCTGTTGCCGTATAATTTAATGATATCCGATCACACGTTATTCAAACGCTTGTTTTCACATGATATCAAGCCAATTTACACTCTAGTTCAATATATCCATTAATAATAAGAAAATAAATATAATTTTCATATTTATTATTATTTATTATTATTATTATATAGGGATATTAACTACCCAAAATAAGTAGCATTTGCATGATATCATCATAGAACAATGCAAAAGTGAGAGAAAGCTAACAAGTACGTTCAATTTTTGGCATGTTTTTGAGTTTTTATTGTCAGTTTTGCAGTTTGTTGAAAGTTTTCATTGGTGCGACTGGTATATTTACCGCGAACGTAATACGATAGGACAAGGGTAATGAGTAAAATTAAATAAACTCAACACAGTGAATGAAGTGCATGCACACATTGAAATGCATGCTATTTGAACATTGATATTACATACTCAAATGGGTACAATTTGACCTGGAAACTTAGATTTTAAGACCCTTCGTGCAGGCAGCTTTAAGTTTATTTGGCTGCCATATATATTCACACAGTTCGGTATGCATGACACTTATTGATAAGGTATTCTCGTTGCTCAAAGTAAAAGCGGAATACTTTTAAGGTTGCTTAAATATTAATTTATTTGCCATTAACGCCTACCTACCAAATGTCGAAGTTTTCGAGAGCGGTGGATTTTATAATATTTAAACCAATAGATAAATAAATCTTTTTTAAATACTTTTACATAAACGAGGTATTTTAAACAATGCATTCGTCTGCATCTCTACTTACTAATGGCTTTGCCTAATTAATGGTCTCTGCCTTAGAATTAAATGAAATGTGACCATTTTAAAGCCATCTGACTTCAACCTCACTCGAATTAAAATAAACATCGCAGAGACTTGATGAATTAGACCAGCATTTGGAAAACAAAATGACATGTTAGTAGATTATCTTCATGCTTCCGCAAGTATAACGACAGAAGGATTGCGTTACTTTATTGAACGAAAGTCACGGTAATCACGCCATTTGGAGTCTGTCATGATATTTGTCAAGAAAGATGAGTTAAGGGTGCTAGCAACCAAATTTACAATAGGGAACTTCCATCTATATTTACCTGCATTCATTTTACTTTTAATTTATTTATCATTTCAGAGACAAGCGAAGATAAGTATTTACAAATCGATTTCTCAGTACTTTGTTGAGTCGAACACATTACGATTACTGAGATTGCACACTTGACTGTTCTAAATGCATCGTATGTTGTTGAATGAGTAACTACTTGTTCACCAAAGTGCGCATGATGCAGTGCTCAAATGATTGTGTTTTGTAATTACTACATCAATATCCGCTAAATGTTTTACCTTAAACTAGTAAAACAAAGGCAGTTCATCTTCCATATTCGAATATACTTGCTTCGACGCTTCCGCCTTGCAAGTTCAGACGAGTTGTGCTCTGCAACATAAAGCACATATCATTAATGATCTTTCTCATCTCTCAACGCAAGAAATGTTGATTCAAAATATGCATGCGAATGCGGTTAGTCAAAAATGTCCTAAAATATGTCAGATATTATGCAGTGAGAACCACCATTCAATCTAAGATTAGTTTATATGGCAGCCAATTAATGTCATGGCTGCACCTCCGAAATTATATCGACGATATCTGACTTTGGTCATCATCACAAAATTGTGCATCCAGAATAATGACTTGAAGTATAATATGATATAAAGTCGTTTCAAAATATTTAAAATTATAAGATTATGTTACCCGTGTAATTGTTTGCCCAACTACGAAAAATGCTTGAAGTAGCTAAAAGTTGCAGCTATTTTTTTATATATCTTCTAATATATCTGCTTTATGCTCTCAAACGATGCTATCCCATCTTTGATACGAAGATTATTTGCATCAATAATTCATCCACGTTGACGTAGTAATTGCATAACAGATATTTCAGCACCAGTATAGGGCCTTAATTATTTTCATTTGCAAGCAATGAATGTATGATTTTTCAATTAAAAATAACCGTGAATTAATGAAATTTGCTTAAGTGATTAAGTGGCAAGTCAATTTTTAATAGAAATTTGGAATTGATTCTTCAACGATCTTATATAAACTAATGAGTAAAAATAGTAATCTTCTTTACAAATATTTTTTTCATGAAATCTACTGATAAATTCGTTTTATGCCCTCAAAAGATGCTATTCCACCTCTCCATAACCACATCGAGTACACTTTGCACATCTTTAAAAATTATTTTTCAAAACGATAACGAGGACTTTTGCTAAATCCATTCTGCTTTTTTTTATAATTTCATCATTATGTTTTACAAATTTAACCATTGCAAACTGTTCCATCGGTCAGAATTCTCATTTCGGTTAGGACTTTTATTTTAAATAAGTCGACCACAGTATCTTAAAAATCCGGTTAAAATGAAACAATACCCATATATTGCTATTTGTAAAATAGCACTTCCAAAATCCACACACAGGGCATGTGTGTTTGCTATTAGCTTAAAAATATCAAATTTGGAGAAGTGCAATGAAGGACAGAACGGTGCAGAAATCGTAAAGAGCAACTTGGTAACTGCTTTAGTTTCATTGGAGCTTCCAATCGTTGACAGCTTTATTGGCATCGCAATAGAGAATTGACAACAAAATTATATTTCCTGAAAGTAACTCGCAGTAAAAACATTGCCCAAGGGCAGTAAACATTTTAACTAATTTTAAAATATGAAAGTGAAGAAAAAATTTCGGCTAAAATATTGATTATAAATGCGAAACATGCAGTAGCCATTTGAGGTGATTCAACAATTTGATTGGAGGTTGGGCATTTTAAACCAAGTAATTCCCAACATAACAGACGTCTGTAGCCTGACCTTCTATTTTCAACAAGTGTTATTAAAGTGGAAATAAGATTTCTGCCTTGGCGCACGATTAAATAATATGTTTTTCGAATACTTTCAATTTTTGAAATTCGATTATACTTAATTAACAAAGTGGTGATAATTTACAAAAAATGCCGTAGAATGCTCACTGTTGTTAAATTTAATATTGTAATATCGAGATTTCATGAGAAGCCCTTTTTACAATATTTAAACTTATACAAATAATATATGAAAACAATTTCATCCATGGCCTTTAAAAGAAAAAAACTGAACTGCTTTTATAAAAATGTATTCATCTATTCCAGCAAAGCAATGAATAATATAAATGTATACGAATATATTTTTAAGCGAACAAGTTATGCATTTTACGCAATTGCAAAAGTCCAATGTTGATATTGAAAGCGAGAATGTGTTTTAGCATGCGATATCTCGGAGTATGACAGCAAACCAACTCGTTTATTCAGTAAATTGCGGTTTCTAAGTCTAATTAAATAGACAAGCATTTATATCATCACTCATGAAACACATTATTGGTTTGAGGGTTCGTTTTAGAAATATTAATCACTTTTGCATAATTAGGCAGTAAAAGCAATGGCCTTTCATGAGCGATGATACAAATAATTTTCTATTTACTTAGAGTTTGTGAGACACGTCATCGCATGATCGCATAGCGAGACTTGAAGGTGCGTCCGTTCAACTTCGCTTTCGAATTGAGTGCGAGGACGCACAGTCAATGGCCAATCAAAAATCTTTGCTCGTTTTACCTAATTCGTCATGTTGAATGACTAAGCTTCCTCCCTTGTTACACTCCATGCCATTTATATCTAGAATAAACGCGTGCCCTGAATACCTCTGTCTCTTCTTAGCTTTGCAATAAATTTGCTAATTTTGGGGAGTCTTATGAACTAGAAGAACTCTGCCACTGAGATTTTTGAGTACAGTCAGGCTTAGTTAGGAAGCTTAATCGGTAAATGTTCGATATTGCAAATTTATTCAATGAAGCGTTTAATTTGCCGTCATCATTTCCGAATACGAAACCTCGACTTTAATATGAACATTTACAATTTGTAATTGTGCAAAATGAATAATTTGTTCATATCAAAATCATTTTATTTGTATTTTATGCCAATTAGTTGCATTATTGGCAGAGATGAATCAAATCGCATCAAAACTATTCATATTTTACCGTTTCATGCATTAAATATAAATAATTCCATAGATTAATTTTTAGTATCTTAAATATTACAGTATGTGCTTTTCGTGAATCCTTGATATAAGAACATTAAATTTAGTTATGATGTCCATCCAACAGTAAATACAACATAAAATCGCTACTTACTTATTTAAGTAGAATTGAATATCGGAGTTGAACAAGAACATACAATTTAAAATTTAATTGAGTGAAATAGCCAAAATCTGCACCAATGTATTCGTGTTGAAATTAAAATTATATTGCGAATAAAAACATACTGGAATAAAAGTTTAGTGAAGTGGAATGAAAATGTCTAATATTATCATTGCATTACTAATCATTCAGGGGGTGTTCGCAAAGAAATACGGTTACGGAGTTTGGCCGATTTCTGATAGTGGGTATGATTTATCTCGTACAACTGAACTTCTCAATGCTCAGTTTTCACTCTTCTGATTTCTGAATTTAGGTATCTTTTCCTGTCGCAGATATTCAACGCTTCCTTTATACATTCTTCTTACTGTTCTGATCAAGTGGGAGGTTTTGGCAAAATTCTTCTCACAACAGCTTAGTCCAGAAACCAATCTAAATGATTCAAATGACCAAATGCACCGACACAGATTGAAAATTAATTCGAAAATTTCGAAAATTTTAATGTCAAATCAAATTCTACTTAAATAAGCAAGTAATATCAAAGCTCAAATAAGATGTATTAAATGTGGGCGTAGGCTTAACAGATACGATAAAATAGATTCGAGTGGTACCAACTTCATTTTCATTGTTTGTAAACTTAAATTAAAATTTTTGATTTCTTGTTTGTAAAAATCTTTCTTCATATTAAAGATTACTTTAAACTTTATTTAAGACTTTATTAACAGTAGAATGGAATTTACTCGAACACTGATAGTACTTACTTATTTTAGTTAAATTGGACTTTACCTTTCTAATTTAAAGGGATTTTTTATTATCCGAGTAAATATTTAAAATATCGAGCTGTTAAAATGATGTTTAAGCTCATTACTTTGATAAATAAATCTGTTTGTTTTATATATTGTCAAACACAAATAACGCCTTTACATTTTGTTTGCACAATTTTGAGATAAAATGATGACATCAATTTCAAAAACATAATATCGCAGCATGAAGCCTCGCTTTGCTTTGGTTGACAAAAGTGTTAGTAAAATGTCTTCACAACGTGAACGGGGGATAGAGTTAATAGGTATTTTTGATAATTTTTCTAATTAATGTTTTTTTCTGATTCCAACTTTAAAGATTTTGTTATAATGGACAGCCAAATATATTTGCATATCTCAATCTTTCGCACAACAAATCTAAACTTGCAAGTCAATGTCTTATGTGTGTTTCGCAATAATCGTTAGCTTTTTCATTAACTATGTAAATGAATTTAATAAATCCTTCGTTCCTCCAAACTCAGTAATTTTAATAGTACATCTGTACGTGATATATTCAGACAAACATAAACAACAATTGAGATTCATGTTTACATTTGAAGCACAATTTTGAGATAAAATAATGCCATCACTTTCAATGCCATGCATTTCCAGCATGAAGGCGCATTTTGCTTTGGTTGACAAATGCGTAAGGAAGATTTATCAATGTTATTAAGGCGAACCTGGATTGTAAAGAAAAAAGTTAAGTTTTGCATTTAATATATGGAGAGAGATTGCCGAGTGAGTGAGTGAAATGCGTGAAAAAAAATTCGTATCTAGTAAAAATAGCCAAGTGTTTACTTGGAAAATTTACACTGTCATGCGTTGTCCTAATTTATAATAAATATGAACAAAGGACGTAAATTCATATAAATGATTATGCTCATCTGTCCTGATATAACTAGCGTTCTTTTCAATTTGCTTTCACACTTAACATTTTACACATCGACTTCACAATATTTCCACCACCAAATCGAAATGTCTTCTATTCTTCAGTCTTCGGGAAACTCATTGTTTGATACTTACTCATTGGCATAATTGAAAGACAATCGAAAATCGTTCTTCTATACAAAATAGAGAGGTCATCCGGCATCTGAATTGAACCAAGAATGCAGTCTCTATTTAATTGCCACAATACCATTCAAACGTGAAACATATGTACTGTGCGACTTCATCAATCAAATTCACCAAAACAGCTTCTCCGTCATTCCTTCAGACGGCTGGCAGAATTCGGATTTGCCAATGAACTGATACAATTTCATTACAAGTTGTCCCTGTACGTATTGTAGCTTTTTGAGATTTTCAAAGCATTCTTATTAAATTTACCATGCAACCTCGATTCGTTTGCTCGCAGCATCTTGATCAGAGGCTCTTCATTATTTAAGATATATTCTTATGGGTCAATATTCAATAACTTTTGGTTAAAACTGGCGAAAGATATATAACTATTTTGAGAAGTGTTATTTCCAAATCTCCCAAGAAAGAACCATGCAAAAATTTGAGAAAAGCTTACAAGTACGTTCAATTCTAGAGATTATACGCATTTATTTGAGGTTTTATTGTCATTTGCGCAGTTTGTTGAAAGTTAACATTAATGCGACTGCTATATTTTCCGCGAATTTCTTACAGTAGGATAGGAGCAATGAGTTAAAATGAATTGCATTTTATTTGGAAATTGATATTACTTACTCAAATAAGTAGAATTTAACTTGAAAACTTAGATTTTAAGACTCTTCTCAAATTACTAATGAAAGCATTAATAAAGTTAGCTTTAACTGGACATTGCAAACGCTTTAGCACAGTCAATAGGGCCAAAACGATTAGAATAATGATTACCATACGTAGGGTATTGGGGTTCAAGTTTAGAATTTTGTAGGCATAATTTTGAGGAATGTGAGCACCTCGAGGAATGTGCATACATTTTCGTGCAGGCAGCCTTATTATTGTTTAACTGCCATATATATTTTTACATAATTTGGTATGGGTGACATTAATTTTTAAGGTATTCTAGTTGTTCAAAAGAAAAGGAGAATATTTCTGAGGCTGTTTAAATGTTACTTTGTTTGCTATTAATGCCTACCTACCACTTGTCGACGTTTTTTAAAGCGGTGAATTTTATAATATTTAAAACAATAGGCAAATACATCATTTTTAAACACTTTACATAAGTGAGTTATTTTAAACCATATATTCGACTGCATTTCTACTTGCTAATGCCTTTGCCTAATTAATGGTCTGTGCTTTTCAATTCATGTCTCATTTCAATAAAGTGAGGAATCCCTTGCTAATTGCTTATTAGTGATAGAGTTTTAGACTTGTGTGCTGCTTTGATCGAGGAATTTGTATTCGCCTTGACAAGATAGCATAGCCCTTTTAATGCACTACTAAGCAGAAATGAAGTGAGAAGACACTTTCAAGATTAGTTCAGTCTTAGTGAACTCAGCGATGCCCACCTACCACTTGAAGTAGTTCAAGTGGCAACATCTTAAACTTGATGAAAGTGATTGACACTTAATTAGGGCGTGCAAAGCCTTTAAGTTACCTTAATCTGACACAACACACTTTCCTAAATGGTAGTGTTTTATCGATTAAAGTAAAATGTGGTGTAATTTCGAAAGGATGAATTTACTGCAAAAATGTGTGCCATGTTCAAGCTTTGGTATATCTGGTTAATAACTTGTGGGTCTTTAAACAATTAAATCACTCTCATTTACAATCCATAAAAGTCCATTAATCCTAAACGTAAACAAACCAATCAGAGTGAGATACCTATGTTCTATTTGATTTCGTGCAGATAGGTAGAGGAAGTAGCCACAAGAAGATCAGTTTGAATTCTTTAAAACTCCTGTTTCGATAATAAAACCATCAATTCCATTAAATCCATTTTGCCTGCTCTTTTACTATAGAGCGCATTGTTACAGGTGGCTGATATTTACTTGTTTCATATGATAGAATTCTCACCTGAATTGAAATTTTATTTGCAACCTATTCAAGCAAATTGTGCTAAACAAAGCTCCACTTCATAGCTATCTGCAAAATTGAGCTCCCAAAATGTGTGCTAGAAAAATGATTTGATATGTATGTTTGTCAAAAGACCTCCTCCTCACCATGACTAATTCAATTTACACATTCTAAAACATTATACTCCACGACTATAACTAGACCTTTTCTGAATCCACTTGCGTGAACTCTCAATTCTGTTGAAATGTTATCTGCCATATTACCTTTTACCAGAGTTCACAAAATGCCCTAATATCATCAAATGTCAATGTGTAAAGGTTGCATTAATAAAACGACTCCGATTTCCAATGTATTCGAGTTTATCATCATTACTCAATGCACCTTCAACCTTATTCAATTCAGTAATCATTCGGACGAATGTGCAATTGTATACTCCGACTAGTGCCTTAGAATCATCTGAAAGAAGGCCATTTTAAGGCCAGCTGACTTCAACCTCACTCGAATTGAAATAAACGTAGCAAAACTTGTTGAATTAGGCCAGCATTTGGAAAGCAGTTTTGTTTGTTAGGTTATGTTACCCGTATAATTTTATTTCCAACTACCTTATATCTCTGTAACTTTTGACTATTTCAAGCAATAAGACAGTGAAGTTTGAATCATTTTCGAATTTTTTACATTTCATTATACCTAAATGAGCAATTAGCGATTGAAGCTGCACATCACATAAATTATGTTTGAATTTTTACATGGTCAAGCTTTCAATATTAATGCATTAATCCAATTTATTCGCAATAGAAGCATATGCGGCAATCACATTCCCTCGAAAACATTTGTGCAATCAGCACAACTCCTGAGTAGATTGTTGATGTAAAGTTCATAGTGAAATGAATTCTGCGTTTTTTTCGTTTTGTCAAAAGTTGGTTTGCACTTAGAGTTATTTAGTTGGATTTCTAAATAAACCTAAATGTTTTGGTGGTTATGCGCAGACTGCAGAATGTCCTATGGCACATAAAGTAGCATTACGACCAGTGCATTACTTCAACTCTTGAAGGCTGTTAGGTAGTTAAAATGTGGAATAAAACGCTAGACAGGTATTGACTGCACAAGTGCTCCCAATGGAGAAGAAAAACTAAGTCTTCAAGCTCAACGAATGCCTGAAACATTAAATGGAGAGCCACAAATTGGTGGAGTGAAAGGAAAATATTGGCTGAATATCTTAAGGAAGAACATTATCAGTTCAAAAGGAAAGGATTGTGTATGAGTATTGACCAATGCAAATATATTTCTCTTAACCTTTTGATTTTCTCTTCCTATTAACTGATCTCATGCACAGCTCTCACAAACTTTCATATGCGAATTCACAACAAATTCATAATCGCCTCCTTAGCAAATGTGGATGGATGGGTTTGACTTGTTGATAAAAAAATACTTTGTTTGCAATATTGTTGCATAAGTATATATCCACAACATGCCAAAATCTACATGTTTCTGGAGAAAACAACTAAAATAACTTTTTTCTTTTTAACTGTAAATTATATGAATCTGATTTGTCACTTCCTTATTACATAAAATATTCTTAATGCCATTCACGAATAGACTCGGATGCTTTTTAAAAAAATAATTTGTGCAAAGAGACTTATATTAGATCTCTACGCTCACTTCCTATGCACTTTGACACGAAATTGGCAGTTGCAATCAACTAGCAATTCCTCAACACATACAGAATCGAAACTTATAACATTTTCCATCAGCCGTATCAACCTATAAAAAATGGCAATCTGCCTTCCACGAATGCATGTAATGAGTATATTATATAGACCAGATGTTAAACGAATTTGAAAGAGTCAATTCTGCATAATACTTCATAAATATGGAAAAATTTAGAGTTTTAATTTATTGTATTTAATAAATTTATTTGAAACGTAATAAGGCGTTTTGTTGGTTGAAAATTGTTTATAAGGTCTAATCAATATAGTGAATATTGTCACAAACTCCCACTACTTATTTATTTAAGTATAATGGGATATCAATAATTGAAGAGATAATAACTTCACTATTTTCTGCCCGAAATAGCTACCATTTGCAGCAATGAAAGGATACATGAGATACAGGTACACGGGTAATAGGAATTTGTAATGATGGAAAACATTGACAAGCCAACATAGCATATTATACATCAAGTCATCATTTCGAAGTACAATCTTGTGTTGATATCCGAATTTCTAATGCTTTGATTTGCTAATTTTTGGCTGCAGTCCTACGATTAATTGGCTGCAAGGTAAAAAAAATAATAAAATGACTGGAGGTTCACAATTTACAGCATTTGAAGGATTTTAGAATATTTTTGACTAAATACATTCTAATGCCTTTTCTGAAGCTGCGTATTTTGAAATAAGAGATGATTTTGATTAATCGATCCATTTGAATAGCAATTCATCAATTTTATGCACTTTCAGATTGGTTGATTTTGCAACGAAAAGGTGATTACGGTCAACGTAGCACTGGCGTATGTATCAGTATTTTTAAAGTCTTCGTTGACGTCACTGTTCGCTTACTCAGGCAATCGATTTTCAGTTTGTGCTTAGTGAGATTGTATTTGGAAGTTTCAGTTAGATCTCTTTACTATTTCCACAAAATTATGTCATCTTCCAAAATTCTGCAATTCTGGCTCACTTTGCACGTAGATGAGCAAATTTTTGATATTGTAACTTAATTAATATCCACATCAGGCAAGGAATCAGGTAGTGAGTCTGATCATGAATGATGTACGGTCTTTGTTCCGAAGCTCCGCACATATATGCTGACACAATGTATAATAGAAAAGGAATGAAGTTTCTCCGTGGATAATTCTTTCAGATAGCAAGGACTCGCATACGCACTTCGTCCAGCTTGTTATTCTCTATCTTTTCGAATATTTCCATCAAAGGAGAACCACATTTTTTGCATTTCGTCTAACTAGAATAAACCCGAAAGAGATAAAAGTCCGTAAAACCTTTGTGATGTTATATGCGTTGTTGATAATTCTTGCGTAATTCTACAAGTTGGTCATGGTTCAAATCAAATAGAGTTCTCCATGATTGTTTTGGAAGTACTGCCTCGTCTCCAATAAGGTATTCATGTTACTAGGAAATGAATAAATTATGACATGCTTATAAAGCAATCATTTCGGTAATTTAATCGCTCTGAACCCAAATTCATATTTTTTCTGAGAAAATGCCAACATTATTAATATGCTGAGAGTAGCATGACTACCAATCCTACTTATGATGCATTCCACTTCACTATTAGCAAGTATTATAAGAATCTGACAATGTTTTCATTTATTTCTCTAACGGAAATGGCCTTGTCCTGACCTGAGATATTTAGCGTTGTTGCAGTTCCAGTCAACCAGTAATTCCTCACCATATAAATAATGAAACAGCAAAATCAGCAAACTCAACTAAAACAAATGCAGACAATGCTTAATATCTAACAAAACATTGAAACCCGTTCTATAAGTGGTGAAGTAGTGGTGGATAAGTGTACATTTGTATTGCTAACACCGCTCAGGATACTTCACATTGGAAGTGACTCCCCGAAATGGCCAGATAGCTGACATAGTTAATAACACGTGTTCAATATAATTCAACCCTACCTATGAATTCTGCTCACCAAAATAACTCAGAAAATAAAAACACTAAGATGTACGGAGTCGTTGATTTACTTAAATCTATCACATCAGCATTTATCAATCAAAGCGTTGTAACGATTTACGTCAAGATGCAGCATAATGATTAGACTAGCATCAAGCAAGGCAATCGTCAACAATGAGCTATGCTTTTCGACCTTCACTGGTCATACGAAATGATGATTTATTAAAAAATATCGCCTATGTGGAAGAGTTAATTTTTATAATTGACGTCTCATGAATCGTTCTACAATTTAAATAAGATGAGTATGTCTTAGTTGCTTTTCTATTAAGATAAGCGTAGGTTATGTTATAGAGCAGTCATACGAAATACTTGTATCAATATTGCTACAATACAATTATTATTCTACAATAATTAATACATTCTGATGTTTTTATTCATCTGATGCCTTCTCTTTGAAATTTACATTCTTTGAAAGTGCCCTACTTAATGATACTTCTCAAGAACGGACCAACGAGTCCATCTATCTTGGAGTGACGTTTGACGCAAAACTATTACAATACAAAAATTGTCAAAATAGCAGAACGAGCCATCAATAGAGTGAACGTACTGAAGGGTCTTGCAGGTAGCCTATGGAGCAGTGCACGCTCAACCCTAAACATCACTTACAAGATGTTTGTTCAATCGATAATTCTGTATTGACGTGAGACACTCGTTACAGCCTCTGAGAAGATTCTCAAACCACTCGAGAAGACGCACAACAAGACATTGCGACTCAATAATAGAGGAATAAAATTGACACCCATAGACCCAATGCTGCTGGTCACAGAGGACAGTACAATACGTTCATCTGTCGAAGAGAAGGTGGAAATTTGCAAATTTTATCATCTGAGACACTTTTTCTGTTGAAAATTTCCCATTCGATATGCGACCATAATGCCAAGGTCCCACCATTTCGATTAACGCAGAAAAAATTACTAATTTGTGAAGAGACATTCTCCACAATTTAATGGGTCTGCACCAATTACGTCAGGCTGGCTTGATCGGCCAATTATCTTACACCAGTTTGAGCAATATCAACTTAGTCATGTGATGTGAAATGATAGATTAGCATCATAAGAGCGTGTTGTATAAATCAGGAGAGATTGGGAGCTGTGATAAATTCTCACTTTCTCAAATCAACCGATCTATAAGTACATGGGTCTGTTCATATGATTTGCTATTATTCCATTCAAAGCTATAGGATAATTGTGCTCAAGAATTCGCGACTTAAATTTTAACCAAAATGGGAATTTTATCATAAAGGAGAGTTCATTATAATTATATTGCAAAGAGTTATAATGAAATTATATAAACAGGTAGGCTAGATTTGGCCAAAACTCTTGTTTTGATTGTAAAAAAATAATTTTAAAAATATGTAAACTGCACTAGTTGTGGTTATGGAGAGATGGGATAGCCTTTCCTAGGAGCTGAAAAAAATCGATTTTGGTATCGAATTACCTGGCAGTCCAGTGGGTTTCATCGACAAAATCTGATTTGTAAAGAGAATTATTATGTTATACTCATTAGTTCATACAAGATCGCGTAAGAATCCACTTCAAATTGCTATTGAAATGAACACCATGTACATTGAAATGAATCACGCGCAAAGAAGCTTGTTTTTTAGCCACATGAGTCGATTCCATTAATTCAAAAATAGTTTTACATAAAATTTCTTACAATAGGAACTAATTGAGGCTATATACGGTTTCTGAATAGTCGATAGGGATAAAATATCGACGTCAGCTAATTTTTGTTGAAGTTCAAGTAATGAATTTAAAAAGGCTTATTGCATGCAATTTTATTTTTGAAATTGCTTTCAGAATTTTCTTGCGTGTGGCCATTGGATAATTTGGCTGCCAATTATGAAAAAGTAATGTTCTTTTATGCCACCTTGTATATTGGCCTTTTTGATATTGAAATGTAAATCAACTAAAGTAAGAAGCTGGTATTGAGAAAAAATTTATGTAAATAAGATATCGAATAAATTAAATCAATCTCTTGCTTTCAGGCTTCATTTATTTTCACTGCAAAATTTGTCAACAAAATTAATTGACAACCGTTTTCGGTGGCTGACTTTGAAAAGCATAGTTGCATTTTTAATGGGTAAATTGGCAGACAATCAATGCTAAAAATTTGCGCTGACACCCATAAGGGCAATAATAGTATTATGATTATAGCAATTATTAATTATGGTTATTTATTGCAATTATTAATTCAATTATTATTTTTCAAGTGTGGATTTCAAGAAAAGTAAAATGTCACTAGAACTTTAACAGAGATGTAGATATTTACGTCTCAGCGATTGATTTACGCGATAATTTGGAGTTAAATTAGGAAGAATTTAGGAGGATTTATTAATTAAATTAAATGGAAATGCTTTTCAACCCTTTAAGTATGTTCTTCTGTAAGTGCTTATAATTTTTTAAAATTAGCAATTTGACATACTTGCGGTTTCAGTTCTTAGCCAAATTTGTTGTTTGCTGCCTAGTTTGTAAAATCTGGCTTAGAGACCAAGTGCACCTAATTGTCTGTGATGAAATGCACTCGATTAATGGATTATTGCATTAAAGTCCTGAATTTGTTTTCGTTAAGATGCATCTAATTCATTAAACAAAGAGAACATATATTCAAACTAATGAATTCCTAAAAGAGCTGTTCACCAAATAAATCATATCTCAACGAGATCGTAATTGATTAGGAATAAATTCATTTTCAGGTTTTAATTGGAACTGAGATTTTGATCTTGTAGACGTTAATAATTTTCCCTGAGAAATCTAGAATTTTTGCATGAAAATAGGTACCTTTTCTACACAGTACTCTGTTTGTCGTTAAACAGGTGTGGATTAAATAAGAATGCCTCACTTTCATATTGTAAAATTCCTTTCAATTTTAGCAAATTGCTATTGCATTTACAAATACGCTACAAAGACGCTACCATTCTGGCATCATGGAATAGAACGCGGGTTTACACACCAAATATTTGTCCGTCAGGATGTATTCAAAGTTAGAAATGCCAGTGACATCTTCTACACTAGATCTGAGTGATTTTACTTCGTCTAAATACCTCCATGTCAAACTCTATACTATAAACTGATAGAATCGGATTATGGTGCGCATTGCAATCATAAAAAAAATGACTTAGAGGAGTGCCTGATTTTATATCACTTGATCTATGACTCGATATTATTTGGCTCGAAGAAGAAGTTGCCGTAGTCTTTGAAGTAAGGTATTTGCAACGGAAACTGGAATGTGTTTGTAGTCATCATAGGCATTCTATTTGAAACACCTTCATAGGTGTACATGATTGAGATTATTTCAAACAATGCGAAGGAGAGACCTCTGAGATCACGAAGGTATGAGGTGATTGAGAAATTATCAATGTTTTCCGCTTCTTGTACACCATGAATTCTCAAATAAGCATCTCAAATATACTCCCCATAAACAGAGCTTGCCAATAATTTTACTGACTGTTCGCGTTCGTTTATATTTTGTCTCTCTTGGTGCATTTATTATAATGCTTGTGTCTCAACTACAGTTTATTGTTTAATCATTATTTACGATTACAACCATATCCATTTCAAATTGCTTCTTTAGCGAAGCGAAATCTGCCATTAAAAATCGTTGGCATGTTGGTATGCGAACAAATATTGTTCAAAATAATTAGCATCAAAAAAATACATAGTTGTTGCAAGCCAGAGATGTGCTTGAGTTCTGCTGAGATATCACAAGTGTCCAAGTAGAGCCATTGAAAATGCCTGAACTTTAATACGAAATTATTATTCTTGTGTCAATTTTTCATCCTAGTCGTTATAATATTTTCATTACTGATGTTGCCAATCCAAGAATATTGTCTTGACTATTTACTATTTCAAACAGTAAATATATAACTTTTCTGCAAATATATTCGTGAATGAATGGATTCCACTAAGCTGGCTAAGTGGCAAGATCGATCGTGCTTGATTCATTCCAATGGGGGCGGAGTCAAATATCAATAAGGTCTTGAAATACATTTAAGTGCTACCTTATATGAAATCCTGAGTAGAGAACGGTAATCCTCTATGCAAACCAAATTTGTATGATCAAACCACCCGATAGTCAAATATCTCGACATATCTGTCGCCGAATAACAATTTACGATGCATTCAAGAAACGCTATCTCTCTCGGTTTCGGCACTGTTAACAATTGTTTTTCATAACTAAAAGAAGAGCTTTTGCTAGGTCTATTCTATATGTCGATTTCTATTCCACCATACTTCTTTATAGCATACTAAAACAAATCTATATTTTTGAAGTCGCACTGACGTTAAAATTTATTTCCACTTAAGTAGGCCACGTTTTCTTAATGGAAATAGGTAACCATGAACCACTTACAACTCATATCCATCTGTGAAATGTAGATTCCAAAATGCGCACGCAAACTCTATTTTGATATATATTCGTTCGCCAATAGCTAAACCATATCATTATTGGCAGTGTTTTAAATGAGGCTAAACGTTTACGTTCCAAATAGACCTTTCCTCTTAACGGTCTGGTCAAAATAAAGCCTCTTGACAGGCTGTGTTGGAGAGTGCCACTATCCACTGCTTCTTTTTTGTTCGGGCATTCAGCTTGTTGCTTCTTAGAGTCTTGAATTCTCTCCTGGTTAAGGTCTTCATTGTGTAGAAAGATGCTGGCCGGTCTATAGAATGCTAAATTTTGGTCTCCTTCTTAGCAAGTGTGTCGGCGCGTTCATTGTCGTTAATGCCACAGTGTCCAGGGATTCATTAAAGAACTATTGTTTTGTTTTGTTCTTAGGGTAGCTGATACAGATTTTCGCCTTTGTGAAACCCAGCTGTTTTTGATGGTTCTCTGCTTCCAACTGACTGTATTGCTGACTGTGAGTCCGAAGGAATTATCACGTTGGTGAATTTAGTATCCCGGCAGCACAATTGACCAAAGGCTATTTTAATGCCTCTATTACACCTTCGAAAGCAGATCTAATTGTCCCGCTGCTGTGAAGAAGTTAAATAGTTCAGAGTAAACTTCTGCACCAAAGTTTGCTTATTTTTCCGCGTATGAACCTTCACTGAAGACTTGAAGCTATTGATCTGCAGGATAGTTGACATTATTTTTCTCAAGGCCCAATAATCGCATTAGATCTGGCGGGTGTCTACTTTCATGGAAGAAAAGCTCAAGGTCAACCTATTGATCTGATGATGTTAAAAGCTGTATTAAAAGTTTCTAAGTTTCTCAATAAAAATATATTTATTGAAAAGTATTTATTATTCAATTGGACTTAAATCCTTTGACGCACTTAACACACCGAACATCTTTATGGATTATTTATATATAATTTACACTGGTACTGACAATATTTCTGACAACTTGGTAGAGCTGTCTGACTCCAGCTAAAATTACAACTTTCGTAACCAATTTAAAGTAAGGCTTTAGACTGAAGATCTATTTAACCAAGTGAGCAAACCTTGCGAAAATTGAACTTCGCGATCCGCTAATAGGTTTTGACATAAAGAAAGGCTTTCTGGTTTGTCAGTTGTTTGTAATCTTTTCTTCAGCTCTATTGCATTCTGTATTAGGCCAACTTGAGCTTTAAAGTGCCTTGGTCTATTTTCATAACTGCTCCAGAATGTGTCACAAGGAAAAAGCAGTAGTTTCTCATACATGATCAAGACCTTCTCTTCGACAGATGAACGTATTGTACTGTCCTCTGTGACCAGCAGCATTGGGTCTATGGGTGTCAATTTTATTCCTCTATTATTGAGTCGCAATGTCTTGTTGTGCGTCTTCTCGAGTGGTTTGAGAATCTTCTCAGAGGCTGTAACGAGTGTCTCACGTCAATACAGAATTATCGATTGAACAAACATCTTGTAAGTGATGTTTAGGGTTGAGCGTGCACTGCTCCATAGGCTACCTGCAAGACCCTTCAGTACGTTCACTCTATTGATGGCTCGTTCTGCTATTTTGACAATTTTTGTATTGTAATAGTTTTGCGTCAAACGTCACTCCAAGATAGATGGACTCGTTGGTCCGTTCTTGAGAAGTATCATTAAGTAGGGCACTTTCAAAGAATGTAAATTTCAAAGAGAAGGCATCAGATGAATAAAAACATCAGAATGTATTAATTATTGTAGAATAATAATTGTATTGTAGCAATATTGATACAAGTATTTCGTATGACTGCTCTATAACATAACCTACGCTTATCTTAATAGAAAAGCAACTAAGACATACTCATCTTATTTAAATTGTAGAACGATTCATGAGACGTCAATTATAAAAATTAACTCTTCCACATAGGCGATATTTTTTAATAAATCATCATTTCGTATGACCAGTGAAGGTCGAAAAGCATAGCTCATTGTTGACGATTGCCTTGCTTGATGCTAGTCTAATCATTATGCTGCATCTTGACGTAAATCGTTACAACGCTTTGATTGATAAATGCTGATGTGATAGATTTAAGTAAATCAACGACTCCGTACATCTTAGTGTTTTTATTTTCTGAGTTATTTTGGTGAGCAGAATTCATAGGTAGGGTTGAATTATATTGAACACGTGTTATTAACTATGTCAGCTATCTGGCCATTTCGGGGAGTCACTTCCAATGTGAAGTATCCTGAGCGGTGTTAGCAATACAAATGTACACTTATCCACCACTACTTCACCACTTATAGAACGGGTTTCAATGTTTTGTTAGATATTAAGCATTGTCTGCATTTGTTTTAGTTGAGTTTGCTGATTTTGCTGTTTCATTATTTATATGGTGAGGAATTACTGGTTGACTGGAACTGCAACAACGCTAAATATCTCAGGTCAGGACAAGGCCATTTCCGTTAGAGAAATAAATGAAAACATTGTCAGATTCTTATAATACTTGCTAATAGTGAAGTGGAATGCATCATAAGTAGGATTGGTAGTCATGCTACTCTCAGCATATTAATAATGTTGGCATTTTCTCAGAAAAAATATGAATTTGGGTTCAGAGCGATTAAATTACCGAAATGATTGCTTTATAAGCATGTCATAATTTATTCATTTCCTAGTAACATGAATACCTTATTGGAGACGAGGCAGTACTTCCAAAACAATCATGGAGAACTCTATTTGATTTGAACCATGACCAACTTGTAGAATTACGCAAGAATTATCAACAACGCATATAACATCACAAAGGTTTTACGGACTTTTATCTCTTTCGGGTTTATTCTAGTTAGACGAAATGCAAAAAATGTGGTTCTCCTTTGATGGAAATATTCGAAAAGATAGAGAATAACAAGCTGGACGAAGTGCGTATGCGAGTCCTTGCTATCTGAAAGAATTATCCACGGAGAAACTTCATTCCTTTTCTATTATACATTGTGTCAGCATATATGTGCGGAGCTTCGGAACAAAGACCGTACATCATTCATGATCAGACTCACTACCTGATTCCTTGCCTGATGTGGATATTAATTAAGTTACAATATCAAAAATTTGCTCATCTACGTGCAAAGTGAGCCAGAATTGCAGAATTTTGGAAGATGACATAATTTTGTGGAAATAGTAAAGAGATCTAACTGAAACTTCCAAATACAATCTCACTAAGCACAAACTGAAAATCGATTGCCTGAGTAAGCGAACAGTGACGTCAACGAAGACTTTAAAAATACTGATACATACGCCAGTGCTACGTTGACCGTAATCACCTTTTCGTTGCAAAATCAACCAATCTGAAAGTGCATAAAATTGATGAATTGCTATTCAAATGGATCGATTAATCAAAATCATCTCTTATTTCAAAATACGCAGCTTCAGAAAAGGCATTAGAATGTATTTAGTCAAAAATATTCTAAAATCCTTCAAATGCTGTAAATTGTGAACCTCCAGTCATTTTATTATTTTTTTTACCTTGCAGCCAATTAATCGTAGGACTGCAGCCAAAAATTAGCAAATCAAAGCATTAGAAATTCGGATATCAACACAAGATTGTACTTCGAAATGATGACTTGATGTATAATATGCTATGTTGGCTTGTCAATGTTTTCCATCATTACAAATTCCTATTACCCGTGTACCTGTATCTCATGTATCCTTTCATTGCTGCAAATGGTAGCTATTTCGGGCAGAAAATAGTGAAGTTATTATCTCTTCAATTATTGATATCCCATTATACTTAAATAAATAAGTAGTGGGAGTTTGTGACAATATTCACTATATTGATTAGACCTTATAAACAATTTTCAACCAACAAAACGCCTTATTACGTTTCAAATAAATTTATTAAATACAATAAATTAAAACTCTAAATTTTTCCATATTTATGAAGTATTATGCAGAATTGACTCTTTCAAATTCGTTTAACATCTGGTCTATATAATATACTCATTACATGCATTCGTGGAAGGCAGATTGCCATTTTTTATAGGTTGATACGGCTGATGGAAAATGTTATAAGTTTCGATTCTGTATGTGTTGAGGAATTGCTAGTTGATTGCAACTGCCAATTTCGTGTCAAAGTGCATAGGAAGTGAGCGTAGAGATCTAATATAAGTCTCTTTGCACAAATTATTTTTTTAAAAAGCATCCGAGTCTATTCGTGAATGGCATTAAGAATATTTTATGTAATAAGGAAGTGACAAATCAGATTCATATAATTTACAGTTAAAAAGAAAAAAGTTATTTTAGTTGTTTTCTCCAGAAACATGTAGATTTTGGCATGTTGTGGATATATACTTATGCAACAATATTGCAAACAAAGTATTTTTTTATCAACAAGTCAAACCCATCCATCCACATTTGCTAAGGAGGCGATTATGAATTTGTTGTGAATTCGCATATGAAAGTTTGTGAGAGCTGTGCATGAGATCAGTTAATAGGAAGAGAAAATCAAAAGGTTAAGAGAAATATATTTGCATTGGTCAATACTCATACACAATCCTTTCCTTTTGAACTGATAATGTTCTTCCTTAAGATATTCAGCCAATATTTTCCTTTCACTCCACCAATTTGTGGCTCTCCATTTAATGTTTCAGGCATTCGTTGAGCTTGAAGACTTAGTTTTTCTTCTCCATTGGGAGCACTTGTGCAGTCAATACCTGTCTAGCGTTTTATTCCACATTTTAACTACCTAACAGCCTTCAAGAGTTGAAGTAATGCACTGGTCGTAATGCTACTTTATGTGCCATAGGACATTCTGCAGTCTGCGCATAACCACCAAAACATTTAGGTTTATTTAGAAATCCAACTAAATAACTCTAAGTGCAAACCAACTTTTGACAAAACGAAAAAAACGCAGAATTCATTTCACTATGAACTTTACATCAACAATCTACTCAGGAGTTGTGCTGATTGCACAAATGTTTTCGAGGGAATGTGATTGCCGCATATGCTTCTATTGCGAATAAATTGGATTAATGCATTAATATTGAAAGCTTGACCATGTAAAAATTCAAACATAATTTATGTGATGTGCAGCTTCAATCGCTAATTGCTCATTTAGGTATAATGAAATGTAAAAAATTCGAAAATGATTCAAACTTCACTGTCTTATTGCTTGAAATAGTCAAAAGTTACAGAGATATAAGGTAGTTGGAAATAAAATTATACGGGTAACATAACCTAACAAACAAAACTGCTTTCCAAATGCTGGCCTAATTCAACAAGTTTTGCTACGTTTATTTCAATTCGAGTGAGGTTGAAGTCAGCTGGCCTTAAAATGGCCTTCTTTCAGATGATTCTAAGGCACTAGTCGGAGTATACAATTGCACATTCGTCCGAATGATTACTGAATTGAATAAGGTTGAAGGTGCATTGAGTAATGATGATAAACTCGAATACATTGGAAATCGGAGTCGTTTTATTAATGCAACCTTTACACATTGACATTTGATGATATTAGGGCATTTTGTGAACTCTGGTAAAAGGTAATATGGCAGATAACATTTCAACAGAATTGAGAGTTCACGCAAGTGGATTCAGAAAAGGTCTAGTTATAGTCGTGGAGTATAATGTTTTAGAATGTGTAAATTGAATTAGTCATGGTGAGGAGGAGGTCTTTTGACAAACATACATATCAAATCATTTTTCTAGCACACATTTTGGGAGCTCAATTTTGCAGATAGCTATGAAGTGGAGCTTTGTTTAGCACAATTTGCTTGAATAGGTTGCAAATAAAATTTCAATTCAGGTGAGAATTCTATCATATGAAACAAGTAAATATCAGCCACCTGTAACAATGCGCTCTATAGTAAAAGAGCAGGCAAAATGGATTTAATGGAATTGATGGTTTTATTATCGAAACAGGAGTTTTAAAGAATTCAAACTGATCTTCTTGTGGCTACTTCCTCTACCTATCTGCACGAAATCAAATAGAACATAGGTATCTCACTCTGATTGGTTTGTTTACGTTTAGGATTAATGGACTTTTATGGATTGTAAATGAGAGTGATTTAATTGTTTAAAGACCCACAAGTTATTAACCAGATATACCAAAGCTTGAACATGGCACACATTTTTGCAGTAAATTCATCCTTTCGAAATTACACCACATTTTACTTTAATCGATAAAACACTACCATTTAGGAAAGTGTGTTGTGTCAGATTAAGGTAACTTAAAGGCTTTGCACGCCCTAATTAAGTGTCAATCACTTTCATCAAGTTTAAGATGTTGCCACTTGAACTACTTCAAGTGGTAGGTGGGCATCGCTGAGTTCACTAAGACTGAACTAATCTTGAAAGTGTCTTCTCACTTCATTTCTGCTTAGTAGTGCATTAAAAGGGCTATGCTATCTTGTCAAGGCGAATACAAATTCCTCGATCAAAGCAGCACACAAGTCTAAAACTCTATCACTAATAAGCAATTAGCAAGGGATTCCTCACTTTATTGAAATGAGACATGAATTGAAAAGCACAGACCATT
Source organism: Hymenolepis microstoma (assembly GCA_000469805.3). Classification (NCBI taxonomy): domain Eukaryota; kingdom Metazoa; phylum Platyhelminthes; class Cestoda; order Cyclophyllidea; family Hymenolepididae; genus Hymenolepis; species Hymenolepis microstoma. The sequence continues at coordinate 2,770,421 of LR215993.1, read as the reverse complement.
AATTAGGCAAAGGCATTAGCAAGTAGAAATGCAGTCGAATATATGGTTTAAAATAACTCACTTATGTAAAGTGTTTAAAAATGATGTATTTGCCTATTGTTTTAAATATTATAAAATTCACCGCTTTAAAAAACGTCGACAAGTGGTAGGTAGGCATTAATAGCAAACAAAGTAACATTTAAACAGCCTCAGAAATATTCTCCTTTTCTTTTGAACAACTAGAATACCTTAAAAATTAATGTCACCCATACCAAATTATGTAAAAATATATATGGCAGTTAAACAATAATAAGGCTGCCTGCACGAAAATGTATGCACATTCCTCGAGGTGCTCACATTCCTCAAAATTATGCCTACAAAATTCTAAACTTGAACCCCAATACCCTACGTATGGTAATCATTATTCTAATCGTTTTGGCCCTATTGACTGTGCTAAAGCGTTTGCAATGTCCAGTTAAAGCTAACTTTATTAATGCTTTCATTAGTAATTTGAGAAGAGTCTTAAAATCTAAGTTTTCAAGTTAAATTCTACTTATTTGAGTAAGTAATATCAATTTCCAAATAAAATGCAATTCATTTTAACTCATTGCTCCTATCCTACTGTAAGAAATTCGCGGAAAATATAGCAGTCGCATTAATGTTAACTTTCAACAAACTGCGCAAATGACAATAAAACCTCAAATAAATGCGTATAATCTCTAGAATTGAACGTACTTGTAAGCTTTTCTCAAATTTTTGCATGGTTCTTTCTTGGGAGATTTGGAAATAACACTTCTCAAAATAGTTATATATCTTTCGCCAGTTTTAACCAAAAGTTATTGAATATTGACCCATAAGAATATATCTTAAATAATGAAGAGCCTCTGATCAAGATGAAAATTCCTAGAAGAAATGGGATAAAGACAAATTGGTAAAAATCGCGCAAAATGCGAAATCACACATATATTTGTCTTCAAAGCTCGCAATTTTTAAGCATTTTGAACAATTTTATCACATGAATAATACCCGTTCCACTTTCTCACTTACTGCTACATGCTCAGCTGGGTAGGTTTTTTCCAAAAGATATTTCAATGCCACGCATATTCCTATTTTCTGAAGTGTTAATGTCTGGAATAATGCGCCATTCGACCGTAAATCTTCAACCTTATTCCTAATTAAGTTTTGATTCGTAAATGTCACAAATGCGGCATTGAATATACTTCCACTTCACATTATTACCATGTAAAATTTGACAGCTTCAATATTTTGAAAATCCTCTTGAAACTTGTAAAGAAACATGCATCAACGTCAGAGTTTGCAACACCTGATGGTGGCTGATTTATTAATTGCTCGAGATAAGTAAGGACGGCCATCTTCTGCCTAGTGAATTTGCTCAACTAAGTATTTAGTGAGCAGAAATTATCACAATTTCCAAATTAATAATGTATTAGCTGTGTTTGCATCCCCAGATGCTAAATTTTCAGAACTATCTAGATTTTCTACGAATGCATGCATTAAGAATAATTGTATTCATATACAAATAATGGTCACATCTGAAAATAATCTCAATCAAAACAATCTCGTTTTGGGTATTGGGGTTCAAGTTTAGAATTTCGTAGGCATAATTTTGATGAATACGAGCATCTCTAAGAGTTTGCGTGTATTTTCGTACAGGCAGGCTTACTTTTGTTTGGCTGCCATATCTACTAACACAGTTTGGTATGCATGACACTAATTGCTAAAACATTCTATTTGCTCAAATTAAAACAGAATACTTCTAAGGCTGCTTAAATAATAATTTGTTTGCCATTAATGTCTACCTACCACTTATCGAAGTTTTCGAAAGCGGTGAATTTTATAATATTTAACGCAATAGGTAAATACATCTTTTTTTAAATACTTTCATGTAATTGAGGTATTTCAAACAATGCATTCGTCTGCATCCCTACTTGCTAATGCCTTTGCCAATTAATGGTCTGTGCCTTAGAATTACCTGAAAGAATGCCATTTTAAGGCCATCTGACTTCAACATTAAGATTACTGAGATTGCACACTTGACTGTTTCAATTGCATCGTATTTTGTTGAATGAGTACCTACTTGTTCACCAAATTGCTCATGATGCAGTACTCAAAGTATTGTGCTTTGTAATCACCACATCAATATCGGCTAACTTTTTGACCTCCAAATAGTAAAACAAAGGCAGGTTATAGAAAAATTATAAAAAATTAAAGAGGGACATGCCAATTTACTCTTGCACAAAACAATTGTTCCTTCAAATCTCTGAAACTAGGTGCCATGTAGCAAAGATAGTACTCTTCATTAATGGTAATAAAATCAAACACAGTTAGAAAAAATATATTAAAATTAATTAATTTTTGTTGAGTGTAAACCTCCTGTCAACATTTTATCAGCTATTCAGCAGCCAATTAAATTTAAGTCTGCTCTCCAGAAATTACGGCCAAAAATTTCGAACTTCGGACATCTCTACACAATTGTGTTTACAAAATGATGACATGCAGTACAATATGAATTTGTTTTTGTCAAATTTTATATATATACCAATATATATATATATATATATACCATCACCCATACTTCACTCCTGATTTTATCTATTTCCAGATACACAAAATATTCAGTATATTTTTGCTTCGAAGTATGTTACAGCATGGTTGCTTGACAATTCATATTCGGAAATGCAGACAGAGAGTTTTAACCCTACCACGTTCAAAGTTACTTGCTTTGGCGCTTCCGATTTGAAAGCTCCGACGAGTTCTTCTCTGCAACATAAAGCACATACCATTAATGATCCTCCTCATCACCCTCTTCCTTGTGTGACATCTTAGTTCATTTATTTACAGTTAGAATAAATCAAACCATCTGAAAATACATAACTTTGATGAATGCCCAATAAAAAAATGTTGATTCGAAATATGAGCGAGAAAGCCGCTAGTTAAAAATGTTCTAAAAGTTGTCAAATATTACGCAGTGGGAACCATCATTCAATTTAATGCTAGTTTATTTGGCAGTTAACTAATGTCATGGCTATAACACCGAAATTATAACGGCGACATCTTACTACCGTTATAATCACAAAATTGTGCCTCAAATATAATGACTTGAAGTTTAATATGTGTTTTAGTCTTGTCAATATTTTAAAATTATTAAGTTGTGTTATCCGTGTTTTTTTATTTCCAACTACCTTAAATCTCCGTAAATATTGGCTTTTTCAAGCAATATAGCAGTGAAATCAGAACCTTTATCGAATTTTTTTACATTTCATTATTCTCAAATGAGCAATAAGCGATAGAATGCTGCACATCACATAAATTATACCTAAATTTTTACTTTTTCAAGCTATCAATATTAATGCGTTAATCCAATTTATTCGCAATAGACGCATATGCGACAATCACATTCCCTCCAAAATATTTGCGCAATCAACACAACTCCTGAGTAGGTTGTTGATGTAAAGTTCATAGTTAAATGAATTCTGCTTTTCTTTCGTTTTGTTAAAAGTCGGTTTGCTCTCAGAGTTATAAAATTGGGTTTCTAAATAAACTTAAATGTCTTGATGATTATGCACACACTGCAGAATGCCCTATGGCACATAAAGTAGCATTACGAACAGTGCATTACTCCAAATCTTGATGGCTATTAGGTAGCTAAAATGTGAAGCAAAACGCTAGGCAGGTAGTTACTGCACATGAGCTCCCAATGGAGAAGAAGGACTAAGTCTTCAAGCTCAACGAATTCCTGAAACTTTAAATGGAGAGCCACAAACTGGTGGAGGGAAAGAAAAAAGATTGGGTGAAAATCGGAAGGAAGAACATAACCTGTTCAAAAGGATAGTGTATGGGCATTGAAAACGCAAATATATTTCGCTTAACCTTTTGATTTTCTCTTACTGTTAACTGATCTCATGTAGAGCTCTCACAAACTTTCATTTGCATATGTGGATGGGTATGTTTGACTTGTTGCTAAATAAATACTTTGTTTGCAATATTGTTGCATAAGAATGTGTCCACAAAATGCTAAATCAACATGTTTCTGGAGAAAACAGCTAAAGTAACTTTTCTTCTTTTTAGCTGTAAATTATATGAATCTGATTTGTCACTTCCTTAGTTCATAAAAATATTCCTAATGCCATTCACGAATAGACTTAAATGCATTTAAAATTAGTTTGTGCAAACAGACTTATATTAGATATCCACACTCATTTCCCTCGCATTTTGACACGAATTTGGCAGGTGTAATCAACTGGCGATTTCTCACCACATACAGAATCAAACGTTGTCAGTATTTCCATCACCTTCTTCAATCTATAAACAATGTAAATCTGCAAATCAATGCTTGTAATGATTATATTATATGGACCAGATGCTTAAGGAATTTGAAAGAGTCAATTCTGAATAATACTTTATAAATATGGGAAAATTTAATTTTTTAATTTTTTGTGTTCAATTAATTTACGTGAAAAGTAATGGACGTTTCTTGATTGAAAATTGATTATCAGGTATAATCAATATAGTGAATAATGTCACAAACTGCCACTACTTACTTATTTAAGTAAAATGAGATATCGGAAATTAAGCAGATAATAACTTCACTATTTTCTGCCCGAAATAGCTACCATTTGCAGCAATGAAAATATACATGAGATACAGTTACACGGGTAATAGGAATTCGTAATGAAGAAAAACATTGACAATCCAGCAGAGCATTCTATACGTCAAGTCATAATTTTCGAAGTACGATCTTTTGGTGATATATTCGAGTATCGAAGGCTTTAGCATTGTCAATTTTTTGGCTGCAGCCCTACGATTGATTGGCTGCAAAGTAAAAAAATAATAAAATGACTGGAGGGTGTCAATTAACAGTATTTTACAGGATTTTAGAAAACTCTTGACCAAATACATTCTAATGCCCTTTTCGGAGATACGTCTCTGGAAATGAGAGATGGCTTTGATTATTCGATACATTTGAATAGCCAATCATCAAATTTATGTTTTTTCAGATTGATTGATTTAGCAAGAAAAACGTGATCACAGTCAACGTCATTCTGGCGTTTGTGTCAATATTTTTAAAGTCTTCGTTGACTTCACTGTTCGCTTACACAAGCAATCGATTTTTAGTTTGTGCTCAGTGAAAGTGTATCTGGAAGTTTCAATTAGATCCACTTACTACTTCCATAAAATTGTGTCACTTTCCAAAAATCTGCACTTCTGGCACAACTAGCACGTAGATGAGCAACTTGTGGATATTGTGAATAAATTAATGTCAATACCAGGCCAGATAGCAGGTAGCGATGCTGATCTTGAATGACCTACACTCTATGTTCTGAATCTCTGAACATATATATTGACACAATGTATAAAAGAAAAAAGATACAATTTCTCCCTATCCATTTTGTGAAACTAAGTGCGTCGTTAATACTGCTATTGTAAATATGCAATTTCACAATGATTCAAATCAAATTGAGTTGTGCTGATTGCAAAAGTTTTGTGGAGTGAATGTGCTAATTAAGTATGTGGCATATTACTTTTAAAAAATTAACTCAAGTACTCTCCGCAAGATGCTAAACTTACAACGCATTTTTGAAGAAGTTTCACATTTAAAATACTCCAAAATTAAAAATGATTGCAAAATTACAATATTGCATTGTAATTGCAAGGAATCATAATAAATTAAAAGTATGTACAATGTGTGAGATTTAAATTTTATATCCATAAGCCACACAAATAATTTGTAAATTCGATTTTTGCAGATCATAACTTGTAGTCACAATCTATTGTAAATTCTGATATTTATATCGATTTAAATAATACTGACTAAGTTGGAAAACTAACTCTTTGACTTTGTTTTCAAGGGACAAAATCATGAGCCGTCACTGATGCCAAAACGTGCAAACATATGACATACGTCAGAAATCAATGGTACATGTTTGTGCCCACCAAAATCGTAAATAATCTAATACGAACATTGATATTACTTACTCACAATATCAATTAGAATTCGATTATGGCGTTCCGAATTTGAGAGTTGTTTTCTCGAATAACTACACAAAATGTTTCATAGAACAAGAGCGACTTGACAAATTCATTTGCAAGATTAATGAATTTGGAAAAGCCAGCTAATATTTGAAAACACAAATAAGACATTGAATAGCGGGTTTAGATTTTTACGTGAACAATTTTAAAATATGCCCATTTTTTTTGTCTGCAGTCGCAATCTTTTTAAATGCCAAATATGACAAATAGTTCTAGTTAAAAGCAAGTGGAATTAAGATAAAATAGAGAGCAAATTTATTGATTACCCTAACTTTCAGTTACTTTAGCAGTTCGAAACGTTTTATTTGCCTTTTCACTTTTTACAGAAAGAACTAGTTGACTTGCAATAAACTTGGCATTCAAATGTTCGAGCATTAATTAAAGTATCCATGTAGGATACTCCAAATTTTTGTTATAAAATTCAGACTAGGCACACGCCGTCCAAAACATTTAAACAAGTTTCGTCTGAATAAAGGGTGAAAGAATTTACCGAAAGGCTAAAAATGCCTCAGTCAAATTGTTAGAATTCAGGAAAGAAACGAGTGCAAGGAGAATATAGATTCGCCTTGATTCTATTTGGGGAACGCCTGATTTACAACTATTCCTTGGAAAGAGTTTATTTTAGATAGCGTAGAAAAATGCCAATACTTTCAATTTCATCAAATCGAATCCTCTAGAATGTAAGCAAAAGGAGTGGCAATTCCAATTGTTTTGCAAAAATACTGTTGACGCAATACTTGTTTAAAGCTTCACGTCAGAATTTAAAATTGCCAACGCCTAAACGCCGAATTCAACATATACCCACCAAAGAGTTAAAATGCATTCTCCACAAATATCTTCTCTAATCTCTAGAAAAAGCATGACGTTGAATAATTTCTTTGTGGTATAATTAAACAAAAGCATCCGTTTCATTTCCGATGAGTCATTACTTGAAACAATGCTCTATTCAATATTACTGTTCTTTCTTTAATTGTTAAAAATGCTCTTTGAGTATATTTCTGCTTCACATTTCAATCAAGCACAATGCGACTTCCCCGTTTTGCTTAAACATCAGTTGAAATTGGATAAACGAGCACAGCATCAGCACCAGAGTTTGAAATTCCAGATATAGGTAAAGTGGTTATAGGCTCAAGAAAGGCGAAGATGGTTATCTTCTGCTAATCGAAATTTGCTAAGCCTCATAGTTATTGATTAGCGTTCATTAAGATTTCTATTGAGATAATAAATTGGCAGAATTTGCACATATAATTGTTAAAATTTCAGAGATATATGGCCGTTGATTGATCACGTGCATAAACAATAACTGCAACAAACAAAACATGGTCACTGGTAATAATTACCTCAATCAAGAAAACACCATTGCAATCATTTGCTGACGAGTTAAACGAAGGTCGAAGAGAAAGTGAACTTAGATAAAATGGGTCAGGCACCAGACTCCACAATATTGAGTCATTTACAACGATTATCTGAAAATATATGCTATAGCCGTGAAATTATATGCTTTCAAAATTGTTGAATCATGACCGATTTGCTGCTCAAATAAGATCATATATCAAGAACGAAATTGTACATTTGCGTGTAAACATGCAACAATATTTTATGACGTATTTGGCAGCCAACAAAATGGAAGCGGCACACAAGAGATTTAATTTTCAAAACTTCAAGTACTTTAAGCAATAATATTCAGTTTTTTAAACTGCTTACTTGAACTACAATTAGGGTTCAGTTTTGCTGTTAATATTTTGGTTGTACAACTGTTATTTCAAAACCGGAAATTTGCAATAAACGGAATTTTAACTTAAGATCATGTGGGGGTTATATTTTCAGTGAATGATAATGTAAAATTTTGCTCATGGCAAAAATTCATTACATTTACTAGCACCACTTCTTGTGACAACGTCCGAAGATTTGAATTTGACAGACTGATCCATTAATTTTTTTAATAATTCTACTTACTAATTTACCAAGGCGTTTAAATGGAACTCTCTGCTCAGCACATAAAAAGTGAAGACCTCTATAACCTCCTTTCGCACTTGCTATTGGAGAAATTTCCTAGTATCTGTCAAGGAAATTTTTCGTTAATGCAGTCCGCTTAATTTTCGGTTGGCAAATTTTGAAGTATATATGTAAATCTGCTGCTGGAATTAGTTGCGATTGTGTAAAGAGTGAATTGCATTAAAATCTAAATTTCAAAATTAAATTCTACTTGAATGAGTAAGTAATATTTGCGCTCAGGCGAGATGCATTTAAATGAAGGCAGAGTTAATAAAGACAGTAAATTTCAAATTCTCATTTAAAGGATATTATTCTGAAAATATTCATATAAAATTTTTCAAATTAGTCCTGTTCTTTAAAAGAACGATTAAATATAACATTTTAAACAATAAAATTACTTCTTTTAAGTGTATCTAAATGTCCAAAATTGAAGCAAATTTTCAGTGAGCTTTGATGATCTGTAGAAATCTGCATGTTCACACAAGTCAAGTCTGACGAGTCAATTTAATTGAATCCTAACACGTGTGAATTTACAGCCTGCAGTCTACTTTCAGTGTGGCTGCTGAAAATGGTAAAGTAGAAAATATCTGAAAGAAAAGTGGATACATTTTTAATTAAAGCTAATTTGGTCGCGTTTGCTTATTTTGATATGCATATTAAAGCCAGAAACTAGAATATTGGACAAGCAATATGCTCTATAGAAATTAATGAAATTTCAAGTCAGTATGGATTGAAATTCATTCTTCTTTTCTCTAAATTTAATACTGTTTTAATACCTAACAACAGTAATCATATGAAATGTAAAAATGAAACGCTCTTCATTATTTGTGCTAGTTAATTCGCCTTTAGCTCTGTTTTTACTATTTCAATAATTAAACAGTGAATAATCAGTGAATTTTCTTAAGTCGAAGTATGTAAAATTTAGTTTACTCGATCAAAATTGGTACTATCACTGTTCATGTATGAATCGCATCAAGTTATGAATAGTCAATGATGATCGCAGATTGCTTATGTTGAAGAGGTTAAACGTAACCCTTCAAGACTATTGCAATTTTGACTTGTTAATTCTGATCTCTACAACTAGTTCTGTACATATCGGCTTCATCACTATCAACACCTGCACAACCGTGTCATTGATTCGTAATTATATGTGTATTTACTGTTTCAATTTAAATCTCCTCAAATTCACGATGTTAAAACCAAATCAATTAGTTTCTCGTTGAGTTGATTTCAAAGATATTAATTACTTGAATCAGTTAATTAGTTCGAATTTTAAATCAATGTTCTTTTGAAAAAAAAGATACAAAAATGAAAATTAGAAATTGTCAACTTGATAATCAGATTTAAACAAAATCAGTGCTTTTCCTTTTGATTGTAATGAAATTTCAAATAATATATTAACCCAAATCCCATTAAAACACCAATCATGACCGGTGATTTTGCTAATTAACATTTAAGTACAGCGTCTAGTTTTATTAGAGATTATAAGGTTAATTTATTAACATTTTTAAAAGCCCAATGGAGCTAGGCAGGAGCAATCTCTGCTGTTGTGATAAGCGAGCAGATGACAAACGATGATTGGTTATTAAAATGATATCATGTCGATGCTAAGCAACTTACCTCTGCCGATAAGAGTCGTGATATGTCAAAAAATTTGCACTCAATTGTACATTGGAGAATGTTAAAGCGAAAGTGTTTGATTTTACCTGTTGGGCAAGAGCTGATATAGCATAAAATATCCCTTTGATTTCATTCTTTCACAAAAACGCTTAATCAATATGCATGCGATAAAGCTTGTGGGGACACAACTCAGCATGACCAACTATGATCATTCAAGGTCAATCTCAACACAGAATTGATGATCAACACCAATAACGACCATCCAACACAGAATTGATGATCAACAACAACGACGATCAACCACACGATCTTCCGACAATGAGGTCAGCGTGTCTCAGAGTGTATATAATGACTAAGTCCCCACAGCCACACACACACAACCACAGAGACCCATTGCACACACCGCCCCCTAGTTACGGCGAATAAACGTCTCTTCTCCCACTCGTCTCTTTCTTGACTTTGCAGTAGCTCGGCTACTTTAGTGGGAACCAACAACCAGGAGATTCTCTCACCGAGGTTTCTGAGTACAGTCAGGCTTAGTTAAGTAGCTAATCCGCTACAAGCTTCAAATCATATACTTGCCTGCTAAAGTCGTAGAATATCAATTGAGGGCAAAGACGTTATTGCCAACTAACTCTGATTAATTACGAATAATTTACATTGAATCTCTAAATATTTTGTTCAATCTCATTATTTTGGAAGTTTAGTGTTACTTGTTGAGATGACGTTTTTTGCCTTTATACTTATTCTACATATCAACATCATGCTGTCATGGTGAAATGTATTTTCAGTCTGCAGCCTTAATTTAAATTGGCTCTGTAAGTGGTAATTTTTGGTTGTAGACACGCAGCTCTTCCACATCTCTTTCAGAATTTCACTGAGGCAATCATTGGTTGGGTGAATGCAAAAAACAATGCCTCGTGTTCAAATGTCACATAGTAAACACATTATATGAATAGAATTGCTGTATCTTATAACACATATGCAAATGAAATCTGTTGGCAAAGTTTTATCCGAATTCTGTAGATCTTGGTTCTGCATAATCCACAGGAAAAAGATATATGATGGACTACGCGCAAGTGGCTCGAAAATGTATTCATATTTTGAATTGGGTGTCTATTTCCTGAATCTGCTCAAATTGGTGATACAGTAACTTGCTTCTGTTAGATATAATATCATAATTTAAAACGTCATTCGGTCCATTGGTTAAGATGGTTCATGTTATTATCATAAGGTGCATGCGAATTCCTCGAAAGAAATAGCATACACACAAGACTAGAATTTAAAGTGAATAGCCCACAAAAAGTACTTGCTCATTTTATTGCAATAAGAGCAGAATTCAAAAACACAGGTCGCCAATATGCCAACGACATTAGTCTCTGTGGATGTAGAACAGTACATTTTTAAGATACTTTGTTTATTTTGCATATAGTCAAAGCACATTTAAAATGAATTATACTTTGATCCAAACAATTTCAGAATTTCACTGAGGCAATCATTGCTCGGGTGAACGCAATCGCAGTTGATTAGGTGAGATTGGATTTCAAGCCAGGCTTTACCTGTTTTAAATATTGATTGTTAACAAGAATAATTGATTGAAATAATTATTTTTATTTTAATTTAAAAAAGCGTATAGCCATTAATATTTTATTATACTAACTTGAATTGTCAAAGTCATTTCCAAAGTTTTTATGACCAATTGTGATTATATCCCAATTTATAAAGTATCGGTATTTAATTTTTAAATCATATTTATCTATTTATTTCATTTATTTTGTCTATTTTATTTATGAAGTATAATTGAATACTTTCTTCTAATATACAATTTTAAATTGCCCAAATGATTGGCATTTTTAAATTGGAGAGCAAAAGAAATGGCATTGCATGAGTGATGTTACAAGTAGTTACCTATTACATTAGAGTTAGATAGATGAAAATCTATTTAAAGTACCATTTAATTCGTTGCCATAATCATAGCTATAGCCTTTAAATGCGAAACCTCACCTTTGATATGAACATTGACCATTTGTAATTGTGCAAAATGAATAATTTCTTTGTATTAACATCATTTCATTTGTATTTTATACTATTTAGTTAGTGAGAACACAACTTTAGCATGACAAATGCAGAAGCCCCTCCACCCATCAATAACCAATATCATTATGATAAATCACTGGTCAATTCCAGTACACGATTACACGATCCATCGATGACCCAAGTTATATGAGATCATATGAGGCTATATGAGGTGCATGTAATGATTAAGTTCAACGTCATGCGACACACAGCACTCCAACGTGCCAAAACACATCACACTTGCACGACTGCACTCCAACACGCATACTAAATAAATGCATTCCACGGTATACTTATGTTTCTTGTATTCCTGGAGACTTACTAACAAGGGAATCTGTCAAAGAGATTTTTGGGAAAAGTTAAGGCTTATTAAGGTAGCTAAACCGCCACAATTTGAAGAAAGTAATTTTATGCTCAATACCTGTTAACTCGTTGCTGGCATATTAAACCTCACTCGAATACAGTCTAAGCAAATTCTTGGGAGAAATTAGCTCATTGAGTTAGTTAAGTACAGTTCAAATTGGATTAGGTTGACAAAGATTACTATATTTTTCAATATTTCTACCCTTCGTATCTCATTGATTACTTTACGACACAATTAATTTTCAATCTGTGTAGGTGCATTTGGTCATTTGAATCATTACGATTGGTTTCTGGACCAAGTTGTGATAAAAAAAATTTGGCCATAACCTCCCACATGTTCAGAACAGTAAGAAGAATGTTAAAGGAAGCGTTGAATATCTGCGACAGGAACAGATACCTAAATTCAGAAATCAGAAGAGTGAAAACTAGGCTTTAAAATATTCAGTTATAGGAGATAAATCATACTCATTATCAGAAATTGGCCAAACTATGTAGCCTCCTAATTGATTAGTAATGCAATGATAGTATTAGGCATTTTCATTCCACTCCACTAAATTTATCTATTCCAGTATGTTTTTATTCGCGATATAATGTTAATTTCAACACGAATACATTGGTACAGATTTTAGCTATTTCAATCAATTAAATTGTAAATTGTATATTCATGTTCTACTCCGATTTTCAGTTCTACTTAAATAATTAAGTAGTGATTTTATATTGTATTTACTGTTGGATGGGCATCGCAACTGAATTTAATGTTCTAATACCAAGATTTCACGAAAAGCACCTGCTGCAATATTTAAGATAATAAAAACTAATCTTTAGAATTATTTATATTTAATGAATGAAACAGTAAAATATGAATAGTCATTATGCGATTAGTTTCATCTCTGCCAATAATGCAACTAAGTAATATAAAATAAAAAAGAAATTATTTTAATATGAACAAATTTTTCATTTTGCACAATTAAAAATTGCAAATGTTCATATTAAAGTCAAGGTTTCGTAATCGGAGATTATGACGGCAAATTAAATCTTTCAATAAATTTGCATTATCTAATATGGACCGGATTAAGCTACCTAACTAAGCCTGACTGTACTCAAAAACTTCATTGTCGGAGTTCTGCAAGTTTCTAAGACCCTCAGAATTAGCTAAGCTATTGCAAAGCTAAGAAGAGACAGAGATATTCAAGGCACGCGTTTATTCTAGACATAAATGGCATGGAGTGTAACAAGGGAGGAAGCTTAATCATTCAACATGGGTGATTTTACAGATTTTTGTGCAGAAATGACTTTGAAATGATAGATTTTTTAAACGGATTACACTCTTTCAATTAAGTAGTTTCTATGGCATATCATTATTTGAGTATTTCAGTGCAATACTTTTATTGTCGAATATCGATCGGCAACAGAAAATAGGGAAGAAACTTTTTTAATATTTAAAACAATTTAACAATCGAATTCACAGAAATTCAGTCTGAATGAAATTTAGTGTTGTTCGCAAGATGTAAATCGCTGAGATATCTGTACAAAATGCAGACACTTTCTTCACTTCGAAATTAATCATATTCAGAGACTTAACCATTCTTTCATAACATCTTCCTTCGGAGGAGAAGATCAATAATTTTTATAGCGATAATATACTGGCAGAATTCGCACACATAATTGTTAAAATTTCAGAGATATGTGTCCTTTGATTGAGTACGTGCCTAAACAATAACTGCAACAAACAAAACATGGTCACTGGTAATAATTACCTCAATCAAGAAAACACCATTGCAATCATTTGCTGGCGAGTTAAACGAAGGTCGAAGATAAAGTTAACTGAAAATTTATCCCATAGTAGTGAAATTATATGTTTCTGGATTATTGATTCACCACCGATTTGTTGCTCAAATAACATCATATATATATTTAGAACGAAATTTTAAATTTGCATGTAAACATGCAACAATATTTTGTGTCTCACTTGGCAGCCAACAAGAGGGAAGCGACACACCAGAGATTTAATTTAAAAAACTTCAAGTACTTTAATCAATAAAGTTCAGTTTTCGCAACTGCTTATTTGAACTTCATTAAGAGGTCAGTTTTGCTGTCGATATATTGGTTGTGCAACTGTTTTTTCAATGCCGGAATTTTGCTATAAGTTCTTGCTATCTGACTATGTCAATTCCAGTGAAATAACTAAGGAGGAAGAGTGACCGTGTGCTCTTAATTGAATGCTTGCCAATATTTCTATAGTAACAATTTTATTTTACTCCTGTAATTGCATTTCACCCTCCCATAAATCGATGCAACTTTTAGCTATTTCAAGCAATAAGATAGTGAAGTTTGAATTATTTTTGCATTTTTCGAGTTCCATTATACTTAACTGAGCAAGTGATGATAGTGTGCTCCATATGCAACAGAATGATCATCTTTTATCTGATAAATTAGTGGCGTAATTTTGGTGTCGACGCCATTTCACGGCTTTAAACATTTGTACGTTTTCAGACAGAGATCTAATGCCCATGACGTAAATCCCCTTGAGATCTTTACACTTACAAACTTTTAGTATCTATTGCTTCAATTTTAGTCCAGTCGCAACACATACTGAGCCTTTACAATGCAATATTGTAATTTTGCAATCATTTATCCTTTTGAAGTATTTGAGAAGTGGCAGCAGCAATCACACTTCTTCAAAAGTTTAGCATCTTGCCAATTACAATGCAGCTCACATATGTAGCATGTTAACAATGTAACCAATCGCTAATAATAATCATTTAAAATTCAAGTGTAATTTGGTAAACCATCTTCGTCTGACAATTCAATTTAATTGAATCCTAGCACGGGTGAACTTACAGCCTGGTTTCAGTTTGGCTGCTAAAAATGATAAAGTAGATATGTTTGAGAAAAATAAATGTGTTTATTTTATTTAATGCTACTTTGGGCACAATTTTTTTTAATTTCGTTATGCGTTTTAAAGGCAGAAAAAAGAATATTGGACTAGCAATATGCTTTGGCGAAATAAATAGAATTTCAATTTAGTATGGATTGAAATTCAGCGTTATTTTTTGCTACTTTGGATGAAGTCTGCACTTCCTCAATGATTCACATCTGATCTCCTCCAGTAACGTCAGTTGAGATAAGTATGGCCAATGCAGTGCATCGACGCCTTCATAAGATCTAAGGCCACGCATGCGGAGAAGATTTTCGTCACGTCAAAGCAAATTCTCACCTAGTCATTAAAGTTCGAAACGAGAGAGAATAGCGAGCTGGAGGAACTGCGTATTCGAGGTCGTGCTTTCTAAACAAATTATCTTTAGATGCTCGACGTGAATGTGACTCAAGTAGGTGAACATATTTCAAGTTGGATGTCCGTTTCCTGAATTTGCGACATATAACTTGCTTCCAAATGATAAAACATCACGATTTAAGACAACACTGAATTTATTGATCTTGATGGTTTAAATTACAATCTTAAAAGACATGAGTATTTTTCGAAAGAAATAGTATATGCATGTGAATAGAATTCGAAAGTAAATAGCCCTGAAAGTATTTTCATTTCAATGAGACAGGCATTGAGAAACACGATGTAATAATGTGGCGAAGACTATAGCTTTTTCTGAATGCAAATCAGCGCGTTATTTAAGATACCTGGTTTATTTAGTATGTAAACAAAACGTATAAATATTGGACTATATTTTAATGCAGGCAAAATCAGAACTTCAATGAGGAAACCTTTGGTTGAATGTACGCAGTCGCAGTTGATTAGATGAAATTGAACTTCAAGTCGGGTTTCATATGATTTCAATTCAGTTTACACTTTAGTTCAATATACATGTTATATATATGTTTATAAAAAAAAAATAAAATAAAATAGTCATATTGCTTATTTATTATTACCATTATTTAGTGATATTAACTACCCAAAAATAAAACAAAATTCATGGTATTACAAGTACGTACAATTCTTGAAATTTTATGCATTTACTTGAGGTTTTATTGTCATTTGTGCAGTTTGTTGAAAGTTGTTATTGATGCGACTGATATAGTGTCCGCGAACTTCTTAAAGTAGGGCAGGAGTAATGAGTTAAAAGTAAATAAACCTAGCACAGAGAATGAATTGTATGCCCAAACTGAATGCATGTTATTTGGACTTTGATATTACTTACTTATTTAAGTAGAATTTGACATGGAAACTTATATTTTAAGACTCTTTTTACTTTACAAATGGAAGTATTAATGAAGTAAGGATTAAATGGACATTGCAAATGCGTTTGCACAGTCACTAGAGCCAAAACAAATAGAATAATTATTAACGTATGTAGAGTTTTGAGGTTCAATTTTACGATTTCGTAACCGCAATTTTTAAATTTGCGACAACACAATATATTTTCTTGCCTGCAGCCTTAATTATGTTTGGCTGTAATATATGCCAACACAATTGGAAATGGACATCCAATTTGAAATATGTTTACTTACTTGAGTCAGACTCACGTCGCGCATATATAAAAATTTCGTTTGAAAGCACAGATTCGAATACGCAGTTCCTCCAGCTTGCTAATCTCTATCGTTTCGACCTTAAATGACTAGGAGAGAATTTGCTTTGACGTGACGAAAAGTCTTCCCCGCATGCTTCATTTGTCCCTGTTATATGTGTTCTCCAAACTCCACCATGTCTATACCTTGTAGGACTAAGAGATTTGGCTATTAGGAGACTTAATGCTCTTTTAGGCACAACGGGAAGGCAACTTTCTGATATTCTCCTTCGCTAGCATGACTACTGCCTTGCTCGTCGGATTACTCCACGAAGCATGTGCCAAATATCAACAGAGAAGACATCGTTCTTTGCTTGCAATGAGAATCCTTCGTACTTGTCACAAAGTGTAGGAATAATCAAAACTGCAGTTGTGAAGGAATGCAGTACTTCAAATTCAGATTTTTTCATATTAGAATAAAAAAGCAATCTTTCCCCCTAATGGCGACAATTCAGTTTACGTTCGAAGATATTTAAGTATAAATTTAATTTTTATGTAAACACAAATTAAGTTATATCAAAGTGAGGTTATATTTAAAAATGTCGAAACAAAGTGTTCGATACTTGTGATTAATGTTCGATGAACGCTGTTAGACTTGACGAACAGGGGAGAGAACGTTGTCCAACTCTGTCGACAATATGTTCATCTCATACAGTTCCTAGTATTGATGTTAAATGTATTAACAGTCCTCACAGAAAAGATGAGATTTTAGTGATCACATTGATCACTGATATGTGCACCTATATTTCTGAATTAATTTCATGGCATTTTCTTCAAATATTTTCAACTTTTGTAAATGGAACTGTTTTTCCAATTGTCTCATTGCGAGTTAGCTGACTTTACTATTCAATTTTACTGTTACGCATTCCGTGGGAATCATGTCATCAACAACACTCAAATTTAAGGCACTGTTCAAGTGCCTCCTTTCTCCTACTCAATTACAAAACATTTTAACCACCATGCCAATTCACTGAACACACCAGTTAATCAAGATAACGTCCCTCCCTTTAAATTAACGCACGAGCCATGATTTCAACACTGTCAAAGCCCTTTCAGCAAATCCACATTCACTTTCTTTCAAACAATAAAAAATTTAAAATTTCCCGCATTCCTGTCAAGTCATAATACAGTTGCCAAACAAACATTTTTCGATTTCTTTTACACTTTCTTGAATTGTTATCAATGACGTGTTAAAAAATGATAGGAATTTCAATTCCTCGTCATTACCACACATATTTATTAAAACAAATTAGTGGTTCAATAAATCATATATTGTAGTAATAAAGTTAAATTAAGGAGCAAAAGGCCATTAAACAAATAGTTTTTAAAAGAAAGAATTTCACAAACGCCTCGACGCTAATGATTCTCTGAACCCTAACCTGAGAGTCGTGCTCTTGATATTTCATATAATTTTGAAGGTTCTCTTTATGTTGACATTTTCTCAAGAGTCGATTTTCGAAGTTTGTATATGTTGAGTCTACTGACAACTTGGCTATAATTTTAAATCTGCATCAATTTTGGAATTACTTTAATCTTCATAAATTTGACGTTTCATTTCGTGATGAAGATGGAACGTCATCTGTATAATTCTCAAGAATTGTTATGAATTTACCAAAATGATCCTTCCGTGCACTTAGTATATCAGACAGTATTCACAAGTCAAAGACAATTTTTTCTTACTTTTTAATTGTTCCTCCCTTGATCCCAATATGAATCATTTCAGAAGTTATGACGTAAAAGCGGAAATTTATTGGATTTGTCATTAGTATGTCTTACTGTAATCGAATCAGTAACAGTACTTGTTCAAAGTCCACAATTTGAATTTAGTTGAAAACGATGGAAGTTGTGACTGCCATTATATTCAATAGCATGTCCAAAATATCGTGAGTATAAAAGAAGAGGAATATAAAAATTGAAATTTACATTTCCTTAAGTTCCTTAGGAAATTCAGATTCCTTCAATCTCGTAGATGGAAAGGCCTTAAATCGGGTGGATCTGACTGCCATCTATATTTGTGATGCATGAACGTTGCTTAAAAAGGGTTACTTTGTATGTACACAGTATTATACAGTCTCTGCAATTCCTACAATGGCTCTTCAACATTGACGGTTGTCATATTTTTGTGAGTAG
Source organism: Hymenolepis microstoma (assembly GCA_000469805.3). Taxonomy (NCBI): domain Eukaryota; kingdom Metazoa; phylum Platyhelminthes; class Cestoda; order Cyclophyllidea; family Hymenolepididae; genus Hymenolepis; species Hymenolepis microstoma. The sequence continues at coordinate 2,751,687 of LR215993.1, read as the reverse complement.
CAATGGTTACAACCATTTACTTTCTCAAACGAATTAAACCATAATTACAAGTTCTGAAATTGTAACTTGCTTTAACATTAAAGCTTAATCATATAAGACTTCAATTCGAGTTTCAATGACAATTCTACGCCAATCAGAATATGTGGACAATGACCTCCTTCGAAATATTTCCTTCTTACTGATAATTAGTTGAATATTAATAACAAAAATTATTATTATTATGGTAATAATTAAAAATTGTTTTATAAACTGGACGATTTTGCAAAAACGATTGAGAAGTTTCATAGCACCATATTGCCTTTTAAGAAAGTAGTTTTTGAAAATTCTTAGTTGTGATTTGATATAGTGACTTTGTTGTTATAAAAGGAGTTTCGATTGAGAAGTCTTCTTACGCTTCATGGACTTGGGATGGAGTTTAAATGGTTCGATTTCCTTGTTGTTCCACTGTGGGTGGATCTAGGTGAATTTTAATGTTGACGTAATAGCGTGTGTGTGTGTGTGTGTGTGAGGATTCTGCTTTGGCGATTAGAATTTGGCATGGTATCTTATATTTTTATGGCAAATAAGTATGAACGTGTTCATAAGAGCATGGCAGAAAATTCTTCATAAATCAATTTGGCAAAAATGGGTGAACATTTGGATTTGGGAAATCGTTGCGCTCTTGGTGACTGCGCATTTATCAGACATTTTGCTCACTTACTATAACTATTTTAAGTTTTTTTGACTTAATTGGGGACTGAATGGGGACCCTCCGCCTATACAAGGTCAGTTTTTATCAATGCTAAAAGTTAGCTCGTGTCCTCTTGACAGTTTTGTTCTATTTCATGAAGTATATATTGCTATCTTTTAGGCAGCAGTAGAAAGTGTAATAAAGATGTCAGAAAATTAAATATTTAATAGTTGAAAACCGAAAAATTCACTGGGAAAACTTGGTAAATGGCATTTAGAAGTGGCTTCAACTGTTAAAATCAATTGTATTGTGATGGCATTCTAATCTGGCACTTAGGTTTAATCGCCTTCTCTATTTTTACTGGTTATCTAATGATTCATCTCTGCAAATGGCCTTCTCACTCTCTATTTCTATTTGAGTTCCTTCTAGGAACAGATTATGGCAGTCTGATACACTAGTAAAGGCTGCAATACGCGTTGATAATCAATGGCCCCCTCATAAGAAGGAGTTTCAATAAAATTGTTGGCTTTCATCGAATTACGGTACTTAGAAAATATCAATCGTAGTATTTTCGACTGTTTTCCATATTGATACAATTTGTGCTTCATTCCTTAAATTTTGGACGTAAGGTTATGAGGTGTCTTGTAAAATTAAAACCAGCAGAGCACGCATTACTCAATACCTTTATATGCTAACCCAATTAGACGTTTTCAATTATTGTCCTGTCTTCTAACTTGATGTAAATTGAGAAAGAGATGTTGACGCCATGGAGAGGAAGAGGATTAATTTACCTCTGCGAACATCTCTGTTGACAACAGTAAGAGCAAACTACTTGAAGCGTCAATTTTGGTAGAAAAAAAGAAACCAAATATTTAAAATTCTGTAAAAATAGATATCTATGTCCTGATGCCCCACGTGTACGCCTATTTGTGCATATGGATGTTAGCAATAATTATATTTACCTGATCATCTTTATCCGCTGAGTATTAGTTAGTGATAAAAGTGGTCGAACGCTTGAGTGCACGAACCAATGTGATCAGAGCAAGATTTTGGCTGCTTCTCCTAAAGCTAAGAGTCAACAGAGTACGTACGCATGCAGATATTTCGCACATTGCAACGCCTTTTATAAATCAATTAGCACGTTTTCCCTTCCAATACTCATACACGTTGAGAGCGATCATCTTTTTCAATCATTTTTACTTCAACATTCACTTGCCTATTTTCGATCAGTTTCATAAACTTTTAAAGGTGGAATGCATGTAGTTACAATTTTATCGGATTTAATGAATCTGTGAAGAGTAATTGGAGTTAGTTACAAGTAGTGAGAGGTAATTGCATATTTCAGATTTGAAGCGTTCTCATTGAAATACAATAATACAACTTGCCAATTTAGATAATCTTCTGGTTCCTAATTAACTGCACTTTCGTTGGCCCTGAGGTAAAGTTGAGCCTTTTGTGTAATTAGTAAAAAACAGCGGTTGTAACAGCTGAATAAAAGATTGGTTCCCTATTCATTTATTTCACAATAAGCTGTAAAATTGAAAGTGTCATAAGTCTTGGTTCTTGCATTTCAAAACAACCGACTCATCTCTGCTCACATTTTCACTGATTAAACGCCTTTGCTAAGACCGTCTACCCCATCATTGAAAATCATTTTAATGTGACTAATGCTAGCCATATCCAATGCCAACCTCCGGAGAAATATTCAAAATTACTCTAAGATGGTCTTAGTTCCAATCAGTTGACGGTTATTTTGTGATTAGAGTTAACTTTAATTGCTAAATAACTCTTGATATTACTTGTTTTAATTTTTCTAACGGATCTTTCACCTTCTACTGGTTCAGTTGCAAGAAAGTGTAGCTTTAAGCAGCAACGCAGAAGACTTAATAAGTGTGATAACCAAGAAATCTAATGGAGAACAGAGTATCCGTGCTCACAGTGAGAAATCAGCAGAAAATGATGGCGTTTTCGGGACGGCAGTTGATGACAATAAAAGCAATGAAATAGATTGCGTATCTGGAACATTAGTTTGGGAAAGTGATGTTTTCAGACGATTTCAAAAGCTCTTAATAAATTACGTCAAGCCGGTTCTCCCCATCAAACGCAATGCATGACTTTTGAGCCATGGATATTCGTCCGAGGTCTTGACCGAGGTGCAGTTTGACCGTGCAATCCCCAAGATTTTCTGCTCCGTTTGAGATTATTATGGATTAATGTACACATTTTTCGCGCCCAGTAACAATACGATTTCGCATTTACCTATCCACCAGCTGTTCACAAGCAAGAGTCTTCAATAAGACTGTATCGCCTCCAATTCTGCATCTTCAACAATTTCTGAACCTCGACCACTTTGTCGGTCATCGACAGCAAAATCTCCACTCTTAAAATGTTGGAACTATTCCCGCCGACACTAAAAGCCGTTTTATCACAAGTATCTGAGATATACCGGTGGGCCTCAGCCACTCTGCAGATTTTTTCATATTAGAATAAAAAAGCAATTCCTCACCCCAATTGGCGACAATTCGGTTTAATTTCGAAATTTTTATTTAAAATGTTTTTTTTTCTGTGTAAACACAAATTAAGATATATCAAAGTAGGGTTATATTTACAAATGTCAAAACTAAGTCATTATGCCTTCAAAGAGGTGAGAAATGGTGTCCCATTTCACTTGTATTTGCCAAGTAGGCAAAAAACAATGGATTAAATGGATGAGTGAGTGTGTTTAGGAGACGATGAAAATGGCATTTGGAGTGAAATATGGTGAATGAGAACAACGTGTGTGTGGTTCTTGTCACTATGCGCTGTTGATGAACATATTTGAGAAGAAGCTCTAATAGATACCACCAAACTGGTTTTCCATTTATCTCTCTTCTGCATTTCACTTCGTTCTGGAGTTGGTTTTAAGGCCTCGCATCTTCTTTGATATATATAAATTACTATAAGTACATTCATTATAATAAGGGAAGAGTAAAATACTATAAAATTCGGTAACAATGTGTTGATTTTCAACATTTCTTTTAAATTTTACAAACTGAGTTGTCATTCCTTGATTTAAAAGTAAGTGAGATATCATCAAAGAGATGTGTTTATTTGAACAATGAAAAATTCCAACAGACAAAAATATGGGAGAGGTGGAAGGCGATGCACCAAAAGTATTTAGCTCTTTAAGCACAAGGATCTTTGGTGACCCCCTTTACAGAATTGTAATATATGAGGGTTTTTAAGACCTGTCGCTTCCGGAATCGCTTTTGGAGCCGAAGGGATCGTCAGCAACCCTATGAAGAGCGTAGATTTGCTTCCTGATCTCCTCCGGCAAGTCACTCTCACTGAAGGAATCATCTGTGGGATAGGCTATTTCATCGCCCTAATGGTCATCGACTGTGCTCTACTCTTCGGCCTCTTCGAAGATATCGTCGTCGTATGTGCTCTCAAAAGTGTTCTGTATCGGTAAAGAGCACGTTGCTTTGTGTTTCTTCTTATCTTTCGGACTCTATCTTCATCGTGCCCGTTTTCGCTTGATTCCTTTCTCTCCAACACTACTCGACATCTTCATTATTATAAAAATGGAAAAATGATTATTACTTAGACGTTCGAAATTAAAACTGCTTATGCAAACTATATGATGATAACTTACAGTAATTAATATGTTTCAAAGGAGATGCGAGGTCTTACAACCAACTCCAGAAACAAGGGAAATGCAGAAGAAGGATGAACAAAAACAATGATTGTTGGTATCTACTGGAGCTCTTTTCATCCTCCCACAAACAACAGTCGTTTTCAACATCAAAGCATCACACCTACTTCAACAACCATTGTTTTGAGACACGGAATGTGTTTTCGAAGGTTTTAAGCAGTAAATGTGTAATGCACAATGAATTGTACATTTTAATAAAAAAAAATGTGAAATCAGTTTGTTTATAAGCGTTCATTAAACTAAAGCATTGAGTTGTCCACATAATCACAAGAATTGTGATCCAATCGTTAACGTCTGAAATTTTGGGATGGGGCCTGCGTGCCTGGCCTCGCCACTTGGGTGGGTTTGACAACAGCGGCGCTCAACCAGTGCGCTTATCATAACCATGTGCATCGGATTGTATAGGGGCTGGTACAATATCCAATTTCAAAATGAGTGTCGAGACACAAATTCGATTATAGACTACTTAATGTTTTGTGGAGTGGTGTGGGGGAGGGAAAAAGACGTGAGTATTCGTAAGCAATATCCCTAATAGACGTAATTATTTAGGGCCTTTGATGCACATTCACTCATTCATTCATTGCTCATATCTTCTTGTGTACTTATGATGTTGAATTCTAGCCTTTTGAGTTGCATTTATTTCACCCATTGCACACAAAGTACTGGTTGGTTCATTCACTCAATCAAGCACTCAATCGCACAAGCACTTTTAGCTCTAACCAATACACCATGAATGACAATGATTGTGTGAATATGATGATTGCCAAAATTCATATACACAAATAAGCGCAAATGTAGGGCAACAGGTCACAATAACACGTGTATGCATTATTACCATACAGCGACAACTTCATAAAGTAATACTTACTTAGGGTGAAATGTACAGGAATCACAATTACTCCTGAAGCACCATCACCGCTACTTCATTACAGCATGAGAGTAGAAATATATTGTCTTGGTGGCACCTTTGTCACAGTTTTCATGATGTATCTACTACGGTGCTGTGCACGTGTATTTGTGTACAGTGCACAACAGTACCAAGGCTGAACAAAGAATTCTCATATCCACTCAGCACACAGACTCAATCAAATTAAGGCGACTTATCTAATTTCGGGATCCAACTCATAATAGAGTATTTTGCAATAGCCTATATATGACTTTATATTAATATCTATTCCTGTCATTATTCACTTTGCTCAAAGCACGAACCCATAAAGATATTTCACACATTGTAATAAGTGAAAAAATTGACACTTAGTAGCCGAGTAAGAGAGGCAACTCTAGCGCTTCCATCATTCAAACGTCTTACGCCTCGCCCATGAGCTTGACTTGGCACCCCACCGCAGTCTAGACATACTTATTACACGTACATTCAGCGTACCAACAGTAGCACATCAGGCTATGTGATTAGGAAACAACTAAATATATTTGTAGACTATGTTCGTGCCTCATATTGGTCGAACTGTGCCCCTACCCCTCAAAATTGTACTTACAAGAATTTCGACATTAACATCAATACGCTCTTTGTGTTTGCCAATGTTTTTATCATTGTAGATATTATGATGAGGTAAATGAATTTGTAAGGCAATTTCTATTTTAAAAGTAGAGAAGATTTTGATAAACAATTTCAACAGATCAATTGCGATTCATCAAGATTTTCTCATGTAAGTACTCCGACATTGGAAAATAATGAAACTGGCTCTGTGTCACAGGAGAACATGTGGAAGATTGAATGACCCACACTTGTTCTTGCGATAGAGTCTTTGAGCCATAGTAGGTTCTTGCCATCAAGAATTGCTGTTTAAAATGTCAATTATTTTTGTGAAAACTACTATGCATTTCCAGTCATTGTGCTCTAATTCGTCAAACAAATTCGTCTGTAAATTTTTTCACGCATTCTCCAGACGAAACTCGTTTAAAGGTTTTGGTCTTCATGTGCCTAGTCCAAATTGTAAAACAAATATTTGAATATGCAAAATAGATACTTTATTTAAGGCTCGAACGTTTAAATGCATGGTTTAGTGTAAGTCAACCATTTTTTTCTGTGAAAAGTGAAAGCAAATAAAACATCCCGAACTGCTAAAGTAGCTGAAAGTTAAAGTTCTCGAAAAATTTGCTCTCTATTTTATCTTAACTCCAATAGGTAGTATTTCACTTGCTACCAACTAGAACTATTTGTAATATTTGCCATTCAAAAAGATTGTGCCTGGAGGCAGAAAAAATTAGCATATTTTAAAATAGTTCTGGTAAAAATCTAAACTTGCTACTCAAGGCCTTTCCAAATTGATTAATTAATGTCTTATTTGTGTTTTAAAATATTTGTTATCCTTTCCATATTCATGAGTCGTGCAAATGAATTTGTCAAGCCTCCCTTGTTTCATAAAATATTTTGTGTAGCTATTCGGAAAAACAACTCTCAAATTCGAAACGCCATAATCGAATACTAATTGGTTTGGTAAGTAATTATTATCAATGTTCATATAGGTTATTTACGACGTTGGTAGGACCAAAAATTTACATTGATTTCTGACGTATGTTGTATTTCTTCACGTTTTAGCACTTGAAAGCAAATTCAAAGAGTTAGTATTCCATTTTAGTCAGTATTATTTAAATCGATATAAATGTCAGAATTTACAATAGATTGTGACTACAAGTTATGATCTGCAACAATCGAATTTACAAGTTTTTTGTGTGGCTTAAAGATAAAAATTTAAAATCCACACATTGTACATATTTCTAATTAATAATGAAGTTAAATATCCAAATAGAGCCCTGAATTTTTTCAACCATCAATTGATTTAAACATGGATAAGAAATGCTTCTGTTGAAAAGATACAGTTAAAAAAAATCAATTAACCTGAAAGTAAATGAATCCAAATTATCTCTCAATGCAAAACACGTAGATTCAAAATAGGCGTGAGAATACAGTTAGTAAAAATATTTTAAAATCTATAAATCAATCATCCAATTGAAGTTAAATTTATTCAGTGGACAAGCATAGTCAAGTCTGCACTCCAGAAATTACATCGACGTTTTCCGACTTCAATTATCATCACACAATCGTGTTTCCAAAATGATGACTTGAAGTATAATATGCTAATTGGGCTTGCCAATGTTCCTAAAATAACAATTTTATATTAACCACGTAACTGTATTTCCAACACCCATGAATCGCTGCAACTTTTAGCTATTTCAAGCAATAAGATAGTGAAGTTTGAATGATTTTTGCATTTTTCGTATTCCAAGTGGCGATAGTATGCTGCATATGCCACAGAATGATCATCTTTGATCCGATAAACTAGTTATATAATTTTGGTGTCGACACCATTTCACGGCTTCAAACATTTACTATTTCAACATATAAAATGCAATAAAATGCATATTTAATTTAGAAATTTTGTAAAATAACTTTTATATTTATATTAGTTCCGAATCATTTATATTGTGTACTGATTGTACCTTTTTCAGACATGGATATAATTCACATTAAATAAATCTTACAAACTTTAAGTATCTATTGCTTTAATTCTGTCTAGTCGCAATAGATACTTAGCATTTACAATGCAATATTGTAATATAGCAGTCATTTTTCATTTTGAAGCATCAATCACACTTCTTTAAAAATGAGATGTAAATGTTGCATCTTGCGGAGAGTACTTGAGTTACTGTTTTAAGAGTAATATGCTACATACTTCACACGCACATTCACTCCACAACACTTGTGCAGTCAGCAAAACTCAATTTTATTTGAAGAAAGATGACTTTTTCAATTTTGCGATAACCAAGCAAGAAAAAAAACTGACTACACATCCACTTATTTCCCAATCAAAAATTCCTAATCAACAATAATAACTGACGTTCATTTCATTTTAGACGGATTTCAAAACATTTCTGAATTTTCGCATTTTCGTGCTTATTTCGAATCTGCATTTCTTGCGTTGAGAGATAATTTCCTTTCCACATTACGTTTTAATTGCCATTGATGGTTTGATTCATTCCAACTGTAAATAAACGATTTCCTGTGTCTCACAAAGAAGGGGGTAGGGAGAAAGATCTTTAATGATATATGCTTTATGTTCTAGAGCACAACTCGTCTGAGCTTGCCGAGCGGGTGCGTATAAGCAAGTATCTTCGAATATGGAAGGTAACCTGCCTTTGTTTTACTATTTTGAGTTAAAATATTTAGCGGATATTGACGTGTTGATTGCAAAACACAATCATTTGAGCACTGCGTCGCAAGCACTCTGGTGAACAAGTAGGTACTCATTCAACAACATACGATGCAATTGGAACAGTCAAGTGTGCAATCTCAGTAATCTTAATGTGGTCGACTCAATATAGAACTGAGAAATCGATTTGTAAATATTTCTATTCGTCTGTCTCTGAATCGATAAATTAATTAAAAGTAAAATGGATGCAAGTAAACATAGATGGAAGTTTCATATTGTAAAGTTAGTACCTAGACCACTCAATTCATATTTCTTGACAAATATAATGACAGGCTCAGAATGGCGTGACTACCGTGACTTTCGTCCAATAAAGTAATGCAATCCTCCTTTTTTTCTACTGGTACCGATTTTAATTTCACGATGTGGAAACATGACGAAAATCTATTAACAATTCAACTTGCTTTCCAAATGTTGGCCTAATTCATCAAGCCTTTGCAAAGTTTATTTCAAGTCGAGTGAAGTTGAAGTCAGGTGGCCTTAAAATGGTCTTCTTTCAGATGATTCTAAGACACATATCGCAGTCTACAACTGCACATTCGTCCAAATGATTACTGAATTGAATAAGGTTAAAGGTGCATCGAGTAATGATGATAAACTCTAATGCATTGGAAATCAGAGTCTACATATAAATGCAACCTTTACATATTGACATTTGATGATATTAGGGCCTTTTGTGAACTCTGGTTAAAGGTAATATGGCAGATAACATTTAAACAGAATTGATAGTTCACGTTAGTGAGTTCAGAAAAGGCCTAGTTATAGTCATGGAGTATAATGTTTTAGAATGTGTAAATTGAATTAGTCGTGGAGAGGAGGAGGTCGTTTGACAAACATACATATCAAATCATTTTTCAAGCACACATTTTGGGAGCTCAATTTTGCAGATAGCTATGAAGTGGAGCTTGGTTTAGCACAATTTGCTTGAATAGGTTGCAAATAAAATTTCAATACAGGTGAGAATTCTATCAGATGGAACAGGTAAATATCAGCCACCTGTAACAATGTGCTCTAAGGTAAAAGAACAGATAAGATAGATTCCATGGAACTTGTATGGACTTTTATGGATTGTAAATGAGAATGATTAAATTGAATTCGATCCATAAGTTATTAACTAGACATACCAAATCTTGAACATGGCACACATTTTCAAAATAATTCATCGTTTCGCAATTGCGAGGAAGATCAATAACCAACGTTCATCATTAAAGGTGGTCCAGTTATTAAACCACATTTTACTTTAATTCATACAACACTATCATTAACAAAAGTGTGTTGTGTCAGATAAAGGTAACTTAAAAGCTCTGCACGCCTTAATTAAGTGTCAATCACTTTCATCGAGTTTGAGATGTTGCCACTTGAACTTCTTTAAGTGGTAGGTATGCGTTGCTAAGTTTACTAAGACCTAACTAATCTTGAAAGTGTCTTATCACTTCATGTTTACTTAGCAGTGCATCAAAATGGCTATGCTATCTTGTCAAGGCGAATACAAATTCCTCGATAGAAGCAGCGCACAAGTCTAAAAATCCATCACTAAATAAGCAGTTAGAAAGAAATTTATCATTATATTGAAATGAGACATGATCTTGAAAGCGCAGACCATTAATTTGGCAAAGGCATAATCGAGTAGAGATGCAGTCGAATACATGCTTTAAAATACCTCATTTATACAAAAGTATTTAATAAAGATTTATTTACCTATTGCTTTATTTATTACAAAATTCACTGCTTATGAAAACTTCAACAAGTGGTAGATAGGCATTTATGACAAATACATTAATATTAAACAGCCTTAGAACATTCCGCTTTTAATTTGAGCAAATAGAAACCCTTTTGGCGTTTTGTGTCGTGCGTACTAAACATTCTACTCTTCTAGACACTACCTTCTAATTGTGTTGGTATATATTGCAGCCAAATAAAATGAAGGTTGCAGGGAGGTAAATTTAACTATGAAATACCCAGCATTTCGCATGCTTCAAAATTATGCCTACGAAATTTCAAACTTGAATTCTAAGTTCTAAAATACTGAAATTATTTCCTCTTTTCTTCTTCGTTTAAAGTAAGCACTGCCTCAATGATTCCCTTCTGATATCTACCAGTAACGAGTGTTGAGATAAAGTTGGCCAATGCAGTACACTGACACCTTCATTGGATCCGAGGCAGCATATGCGGAGAAAAATTTTCGTTTAGTCAACGCAAATTCTCACCTAGTCATTAATGGCTAACAAATTCATATTTAAGCAGTCTTAAAAGTATTCCACTTTTACTCTGAGCAACTAGAATACCTTACCAATTAGTGGCATGCATACCAAACTGTGTTTTTATATATGGCAGCCAAACAAAATTAAGGCTGCCTGCACGAAAATATATGCCATAGTCCTCAAAGTGCTTACATTCCTCAAAATTATGCTTACGAAATACTAAACTTGAACCCTTAATTCCCTACTTACGTTATTCATAATCTATTCATTTTGAATATAATGATTGTGCTAAAGCGTTTTTAATGACTAGTTAAAGCTTCCTTTATTAATGTTTCCATTAGTAAAAAGTGAAGGGTCTTAAAATCTAAGTTTCCTAGTCAAATTCTACTTAAATAAGTAAGTAATATCAATTATAAATAGATATGTTGAACTAAAGTGTAATTTGGCTTGAAATCATGTGAATAACGTGTGATGAGATATCAATAAATTATACGGCAACAGCATTAACAATCGAGATGCTCTTCAAAGTATGTATGAATGTATGTACGTGTGTATGCACCTGACAAATTGTTAGCGGTCTCAAATAGCTTAAAGAAAACCTACATATATGTGCCATACAGTACTTATCGAAAATGCATTTCGAACAAAATTGTTAGTAATTCTAGCTTTATATTTGTCAATATTTTCGTAATCCTCTCAATTCAAAAGCTACCATGCTTGATCTATTTAAGGAACATTAAGAAGTAGCACTTCCCGCCAGAGATTTATTAAAATCGCGTCCGAATGGAAGGCAACATGATTAAGGCTTTACCAGTCAGGTTACATGACATATAAGTGAGTTTATATCAGTGGGTTTACAATGATGAAATAACATTCTAAAGCAATTCGTTCATTGCAATTCTCGTTTTCATCCACATCGTCAAGTAATAATCTGCTCAATTGAAATGTTCATGTAAGACAAACCAAATAGAATTCGATTATGGCGTTTCGAATTGGAGAGTTGTTTTCCCAAATAAACACACAAAATGTTTCATGAAACAAAAGACACTTGACAAATTTATTTGCGCGCTTAAGGAATCTGAAAAGGCCAACAAATATTTGAAAACACAAATAAGACACTGAGAAGCAGGTTTAGATTTTGGCGAGAACGATTTTAAAATATTCAACTTTTCAGTGTCCCAGCCACAATTTTTTTGGATGCCAAATATGACAAAAAGTTCTAGTTGGTAACAAGTGGAACAATACCTATTGGAATGAAGATAAAATGGAGAGCAAATTTATTAAAAACCTTAACTTTCAGCTACTTTAGCGGTTCGGGACGTTTTATTTGCTTCACTAATTGACATGCAATAAACTGGACATTTAAATGTTTGATCATTAATTGCAGTATCAACGATGCATATTCGAATATTTTGTTTTAAAATTCAGATTAGGCGCATGCCGTCCAAAACCTTTAAACGAGTTTCGTCCGGCTAAAGGGTGAAAGAATTTACAGAAAGGTTAAAAATATCAGAGTCAAATTGTTAGAATTCAGGGAAGAAACGAGTGCAAGGAGAATATAGATTCGCCCTGATTTTATTTGAGTAATGCTAGAGATACATCACTTCCGCGCAGAGATTTTTTGGCTGGCGTAGATAAAAGCCAATGCTTTCTAGTTCATCAAATCGAATCGTCTATAATGTAAACAAAAGGAGTGATAATTCCAGTTGAATTCCAAACATACTGTCGGCGCAATGCTTGCTTGATTTACTATAAATTTGTTATTTTAAAATTTTTATCGAATTTAAAGTTGTCGATTATGCTATCAAAAGAACGTACAATTTTATCGGAGTACTATAGAAATGTTGTTTAGCTCAAATAACTATAGGCAGCTATTCGCTGGAATTTATCTCTTATTCTACGTCTTGTTGCTGGGTAAAAAATGTATCTTATTTTTCTGTGAATTCATAGACTTCAGTCATTTCGATCCTTTATTTATTTGTTTATTTTGGAAATTATATTGAAACAAGCTCAAAACTTTATGTCAAACGCCTACTATTTAATTTTCTTTCAAAAATTGCAATGACATATAAAATAACTTCGAAATGACATCCACACAACCTCAAATGTTTTCGATTGCACACTTTCTTGATGCGTTTGGCAGTCAAAGCAAATCAAGGCTGCAGAATGGAAAATATGAATCAGAGTGCCCAGGGAGATAATGTACTCTAAAAGAGTGCTAACAAAATAATAGACTTGATCATCATTGTCAACATTCTTATCTTCTACGATTTATTGATTATGAAAATGCAAAGTCCATTTGGTGCTCTGTATACTAATATTACAATCAATACGGAATGAATTCCTTTAAGATCTGAAAGTCAAAATCAAAGTCTACGTGAATGAATAGATAATATCAATGAATTAATGAATTCAGAGTCATTGACGACAATGAGTTGAATCAGCGTTTTTCAAAGATATTTTCCTGAAATTTTATTTAAAAAATTTTTTACATTAGCTCGTGTGTGTTGGAAAGAATGACTAAAAGTGAAATTTTAACGTAGTGTTCCTAGTGTTCGTTAATGTTCAAAATGGAAGCATATCTATTAGTTAATTTATAATGACCTCAAGAAATCTGCATGCACATACATCCAAGGGAATAAATATTTTATACTGAATACTGATTGCTTGCCATAACTGATTCGATTGATCAATTGATCATTTGATTTATCAATTTAGTAGTGAACATTCCCATACATTTATTAAAATACAAGGCTATTTCGAAACTGAACTGCTAATGCAATTTCTTAAAAGTAGTATCTACAAACATCTAAACTGCTTCAACGACTTCATTGTGGTTAAGCAACAATCATAATAAATTTAGATTTAAATCTGCATTTGTACGCAGCATTCAAATTATGTAGCCAAAAAATGGAGCATTCAGTTAGTCATTAACAAAATAAGTTTTTATTACAACACACGTGGACACTTAATCATCTTCAGTGTATTTCATTACTGGACATATCACATCATCGTTTAATTAACAGCCGAGCATCTTCTTTTGGCCAATTTCGTTATACTAACAGTTAAGTTTGCTTGAGTAGATTTCACAAATTTACTCAACATGCTTTAAATATTATTGCCATTATTGTCTCAGTACATGTTCATTACACTGCTGACGAATTTATTGCCTCAAACGGCAACACGGAGCTTAATGTCATTCATTGAGGTGGTAACAGGGGGAAGATGGTCTAGAGAATGGATTTATGTGACTCTTTAGCAGAGATTAATTAACAACACTTTTCTCAATGATTGCGAATTCGCTTACTTGACTGCATATATTTTGAATGTCTGCAGTCAACTCCTTCCACACTCTCGATCAATATCACGTCACTTTTCTGGCCCGCAATTAACTAACCGTTGAGAAGGCAACTTTACATGCTATTAGTGAACCATAAAAGGCATTGTCATTTTGACATTTGTCAAGAGTTTTACTAACTTTATTAATAATTTATTATGTTATTTATGTGATCAAGCGTACTACTCATCGCAAATGCGTTTCAAGCTAAATAGATTGTAGAATTCTTAAAAATAGGACCAATATTGAGAAAATTATCCGTTGAAATACACTCCGATTAAGATACTGCGAGCAAACGAATCGAGATATCGCGGACAGTTTAATAAAAAAATGCGTTTAAATACTCAAGGGGGTACAATATATTTGCATTGTTCAATACTCATACACAATCCTTTTGAACTAGTAATGTTCCTCATTTCGATCTTCAGCCAATTTTCTTCCTTTCATTTCACAAATTTGTAACTCTCCATTTAATGTTTCACGCAATCATTGAGCTTAAACACTTAGTTAATCTTCTCCATCGGCAGCACTTGTGAAGAAGCTACCTCATTAGCCTTTTGCCCCATATTTTAGCTGCCTAACTGCCTCCAAGATATGGATTAATGCACTGTTCGTGCCGCAGAACATTCTGTATTTTGTGCATAACCACTAAGACATTTAGGTTTATTTAGAAACACATCTTAATAACTCTGAGAGCAAACCAACTTTTGACATAACGAAAGAAGAGCGTAATGAATTCAACTAAGAACTTTACATCAACAACCCTCTCAGGAGTTGTGTTGATTGCACAAATGTTTTGGAGGTAAAGTGATTGTCGAATATGCGTCATACAACATTATAAAAAATTAACTGAAGTAGTCTACCTAAGATCTTACAATTATATCGCACTTTTGCAGAAATGTGATTTCTGCTGTCACTTCCTAAATACTCCAAGATGAAAGTGATTGCAACATTACAACATTCCATTGCAAAGGCTAGACGTCTATTTCGACCGAATTAGATTAAAGAATTAATAAAGAAAGCTTAAAACTGCAAACATTTAGACAGGAATCATGTGATGTCAAAATTGGGAAACATGTTGCACAATTATAAAATTGCAAAATCAGTTGATTTACATTTTATAAGTTGAAATAGTACATTTATAAACAGTGAAATGTCCTCAAAACCAACGGAGTGCATTCTGTAGCATGTAAAGTATTCTATCGCTACTTGCTTCTTTAAGTATTATGAAATATGAAAAATGCGAAATGGATTCAAATTTCACAGTTTTATTGCTTGAAATAGCGAAAATTTAGAGAGATTTAAGGTAGCTGGAAATACAATTACATGAGTAACATAAATTAATTATAACAAAAATACTGGCAAGACTATAGATAGCATTATACTTTATAAGCACGATTTTTGACGATAGTCGAAGTTAGATACCGTCCATATAATACCGTTTATTTGTCCATACTTCATCCAAGAATACAGCTCTGAGTGAACTTCTAAGCATGTGGGAATGCCAATACTTCGGTCTGATTTCAGTCAGAATATTTCCTAATAAAACGTCACCAAATCTAAACTGGAACAACTTTAAATACCTATTGGTTTGAACGTTTGGTTTTCGAACAGGACTTCTGTTTTTGACACGGTTACATGAATTTACTAGTCTTCACCTGCAAATGCTGGTAGTTTAGAAGACCACAAAAGTAATGGTAAATACAATGTGTTCATTTAATTAGACATTTCTTATGTGGTGACTTTGATTCAAGATGCTTCTTCAGTGTTTTAGGTGCCTCAGGAACAGAGAAAGAGAGTGATGCATTTTCTTTACTAGGAAAGGTGTGCAGACCAATCTGTTAGTTAGTTAGTTAATAATTTGGTTAGTATGAGATGATTGATCGTTCCCTTCGGCAATGAAAAGGAAAGTATAGTGCTTTGGTTTCACAAATTTTTCTAGGGAAATCAGTAACAAATGCAACAAGGACCCAACTTTTATAGACAATTTGAGAGAATTTCTGTGAGATAAAAGTACAAACAAAATCTGGCATACTCTCGTGGCACACGAATAATCTTGTGCCTACACGACCTGAATTCCAGTTTTCACTGCATTATTTGAAATTAGTAATTTGGCAATTTTAACAGCCTAACTGAAAGCAGTTAGTTTTAAGTCCAAAATATGTTAAAGACCCCGAAAATAATGTCGTTAGACAAATATAAGCTTGACTTATTCAAATTTCACACCACGTTTTACTTTATTTATTAAGTAGGCATTTCATTTTGAATGTTCTTCATTCCAATGTTTTGACCAGACAGCTTACAGACAACGTAGAGTCTACGTATTCGATTGATGAGATGGGACGATAGCAGAATCCATAGAGAAACCTGGGGCGGGGGTTAGAATATTCTGAAGAATTCAATTTAAAAGCAACGCCTCTTAAAGCGTTTACTTAATAATAAATAATGGTTGCATCTGTAAATTGCAGTAACAATAGGTTGCAGATAATGATCATAGAATTCCAAAAACCGAAAGTTAATCTTATTTATAACTCAAAGAAATAATTATATTGTAAAAGAACTTGAAGTTTCTAGAAATTCCTTTAAATTATATCATATGCTTTTCAGTCCATATTTTAATTAAAGCATAATGTCACAATGGCACCAAATAATGGATAAGGACGTTTGAACACCTTTTCCTATTAAAAGGTAAGAATATCGTGAAAAAGCCTGCTTTATATATAAAAGTATATACATGTTTAACGTCAATTAAATGTTGTTCACAATCGCCTTATATTTTCTTTTATTATATTAGCCAGTCAGTAGTCTGTATTTTTTCAATCAAGCTTGAATGTCAAATTGTAATTTGTGATCTCTTGACGTATGGATAACGGTTTTAAGAACATTGCGATGGCATAGATTTTGAAGTAACCCTTTACATTGTCTCAATAATGTTGGGGCTGTTGTTTGCCACACTTTACTCAAGCACTCTGTGAAAGCTACATTCATTCAAGTTGGCAAAATTTAATGTCAACGAGATTGTTTTGATTGAGATTATTTTCGGAGGTGACCATTATTTGTATATGAATACAATTGTTCTTAATGCATGCATTCGTAGAAAACTAGATAGTTCTGGAAGTTCAGAAACTGGGAATGCAAATTCAGCTAATACATTATTAATTTGGAAATTGTGATAATTTCTGCTCACTGCATACGTAGTTGAGCAAATTCACTAGGCAGAAGATGTCCGTCCTTACTTATCTCGGGCAATAACCAAATCAGCAACCATCAGGTTTTGCAAACTCTGACGATGATATATGTTTCTATATAAGTTTCAAGAGGATCTTAAAAATATAGAAGCTGTCAAATTTTACACGGTAATAATGTCAAGTGGAAGTATATTTAATGTCGCATTTGTGACATTTACGAAACAAAGCTTAATCAGGAATAAGGTTGAAGATTAACGGTCTAATGCCGCATTAATCCAGATAATGACACTTCAGAAAATAGGACTATGCGTGACAGTGAAATATGTTTTGGAAAAGACCTACCAATTGAGCATGTAGCAGTGAGTGAGAAAGTGAAACGGGTATTATTTAAGTGATAAGATCGTTCGAAATGCTTGAAAATTACGAGATTCGAAGACAAATATACGTGTAATTTCGCATTTTAAGCGATTTCTACCAATTTGTATTTGGCTCATTTCTTCTAGGAATTTTCTACAACGTTTGACAACGTTTTTCTTTCATTTGCATTGTCAACATGTTTCGTGTCTATTTGCTAGGTGCCTTAAGTATGCAGGTAACCAGAGGTTAGCGGGATTCCATGTGAAGAATGAAGGAATCAATTTGGCATTTCTAGATACAATTATTTGAAATACAACCAGATTGTTGATTGCCTGGTAAGTTACACAATGCTTTCTACCCAGACGTTGAAAATAGGTGGACATTCACAAATGATTTGTTAAATGCAATTGGATTTATCGCTTACAAATGACAAATGTATGCGTTGGAAAATGTTGAAGTTTTATGTTGAAAAGGAGTTAAATACTCACTAAATTCTGCTTACAAATGTTCAACTGATCAGCAAGTATATAAGTCTGTTAATACGCTAACCAGGTATTTGATGAATGGAACTCGTTTCGCTGCTGGATGAAGGAGTTCGAAAAGTTCGACAACAACTTTAAAAACGCTTTAAGTATCCCTGATTGAAAGATTTCGGTAAGCATAATAATTATTTTAAAATAGAACTCTCAAGAAAATTTGAATATCATAATTTCATATTACTCAATAATACCACAATCATGTGTGCTGTTGTAATTGAATTTTGGTCAATACCTTACCATATTATTTTGCCTCAAAATTTTTCACACTGGAAAGTGTTACAAAGACTTTTGCTGAGACCTGATTTGAATGAGTCAATTTCACATTTCCACATTTTTTGTCCTCATGTTTCAGAAGGCCTTCTATTGAATATATGTTCAATATACAGCAGAGATTTATAATATATACAACGATTTAGCTGTCAAAGGTGACAATTTTCTCATGAATAATAAAGATTGGTATTCATTTATCATGTATTAGTTATTGTCATAAGTGTTTTCACTGAAATTAGCTCCATGGAAAGCACTTTGCCTTGTATTTAAGATCAAACAAATTTCGATGGCATCGATAGGTTGAAATATAAAAAAAACTGCAGTTCCATTTTAAATACGAACCAATGACACTATTGTGTGAGATTTGAAATTGATAAAGTAGTTATATCAAAGTGAGGAATTTTGGATTAAATACGTTTTAGTTACAGTATGGATTCCGCTTTTTTGGGAAAACTTATCCATACCATATGATCGGCTTTATGATAGTTACTATTAGCCCTTGTATTGACCTCGGGCTTCACGGAAGCGGGAACATTGAAGTGACAAAAAGTCGAGAGGGGGAACAAAGGTGAGATTCGCAGCTGTAAAAGAGACAGACACAGAGGTTGAGAAAAAGGAAAGATGAATGCTGTGAAGTCGGTTTATTATGACATACAGTTGAGTTAGTGAATTTTGTAGTCGGAAGTCAACTGACGAATTAAAGGCTTTTTTGCCGTATGAGTATACGTAACCATGCACCATGTAAAAATTAGTCTATCACGTGCCCCACTTAGGGTTCATTATAATTCACAAGCCGAGAACAGAGCATTTACAAGATAAGTTCTGCAAAAATATCATTTGCAGAAGGCGTTAAGTGATAATTATTGACTTTATCTATATTGAATTGAATCCTATTTGAACAGTGATATTAATCATTTAATCAATGGAAAATTTTTTTTGACATTTACATTTTAAGACAATACGCGCTTTATGAATTTAAATAGAGAAAACACAAATCACAAATTTTATTTTGCTAATTTGCTTATTCGCTCAGTCGAAATTAAATAAAAATGAGCAAAGCACTTGAGAAATTGTTCGGATCACTAATACCTTGTTTCATTAATTATTTTGTATTAGAAGAACTGAAAGTGCAATCGTATTGATTTTTAATTAAAATTCCAACGCATTTATTTTAATTGGAGGTGTTAAATTTCGAAAGGAAATAATTCTTAGCTCCCTTAAAAGATATTGATTTATGAAAGATTGAAATTTTTGCCTATCTATTTTTTCAATTTAATTAGTTTAAGGCATGAAGTTAAAAACACATTTCAAACTTATTACATTGGCATTTGTTCCTTTTGTTGCATCGTAATTAGAAAAATATTGTCTTGAAAACGTAAATATCAGCAATCTCTAAGTCTGTTAATACATCCCAGGTTTAAACTTATACAGTGAGATGCTTGGAGTGTGATGCAAATTGCTTCATTAAAATGAAATCTGAGTCGAGCTAAGATTTTTTGAATCAGGCAAACATTTAACTGCGTTGTAATACGCAGCTCGCAATTTATTTTAAAATTCAAGTTAGAATGGCAATCATAGGATCGATTTATTCATGCTACATTTGGCTTACTTATGTCACATGAATTTACTAGTCTTCACCTGCAAATGCAATTAGTTTAGAATAGCACAAAAAAATAGTCAATACAATTTGTTTATTTAAGTAGGCATCTCTTATGTGGTGACTTTGATTTAAGATGCTTCTTCAGTGTTTTAGATGCTTCTAGAACGTAGAAAGAACTGAATGATCGTTACCTTCAGCAATGAAAATTCCACAATATTTTCTAGGGAAATCGATAGAAGATCTAACAGGAACCCCAAATTTTATAGAAAAATTTAAAGGATTTCTGTGTGATAAAAGTGCAAACAAAATCTGGTATAATCTCGTGGCACACGAATAATCTTGTGCCTACACGACCTGATTTCCAGTATTCACTGCTTTATTTGAAATTAGTAATTTGGCAATTTTAACAGCCTAACTGAAAGCAGTTAGTTTTAAGTCCAAAATATGTTAAAAACCCCGAAAATAATGTCGTTAGACAAATATAAGCTTGACTTATTCAAATTTCACACCACGTTTTACTTTATTTATTAAGTAGGCATTTCATTTTGAATATTCTTCATTCCAATGTTTTGACCAGACAGCTTACAGACAACGTAGAGTCTACGTATTCGATTGATGAGATGGGACGATAGCAGAATTCATAGAGAAACCTGGGGCGGGGGTTAGAAAATTCTGAAGAATTCAAATTAAAAGCGACGCCACTTAAAGCGTATGACTTAATAATAAATAATGGTATTCCCAGCAAGAGTTGCATTTTTGAAGTGCCGTTACAATAGTTTGCAGATAATGATCATAGAATTCCAAAAAATCGAAATTTAATCTTATTTACAACTCAAAGAAATAATTATATTGTAAAAGAACTTGAAGTTTCTAGGAATTCCTTTAAAATTTTATCATATGCTTTTTAGTTCATATTTTAATTAAAGAATAATATTTTAGTGTCACCTAATAATGCATAAAGAAGTTTGAGCACTCTTTCCTATTAAAAAGTAAGAAGATCGCGGAGACCATGTGAAAAAATTTTTAGTTATCAAACAGAGTTAGTTGACAATAACTTCCTTGCCTTCCATTGATATTCTTAAATTTTAACAAGCAAGCATATGATTTGACGGGTTAACGCATACATATTAAAAAATCGTTATTGCGAAAAAATGAAATTTAAATGGATATTTTATGCTATATCAGCTCTTGCTCAACAGTTTAAAGTCAAACCTTTTCCCTTTCGCACGCTCCAATGTTTCTGAATATCCGAAGAGTAAATGTACAATTGAGTGCAAATATTTTGACATATCGCGATTCTTATCGGCAGTGCCAAGTTGCTTAGCATCGAAATGATATCATTTTAATAACCAATCTCCGTTTGTCATCTGCTCGCAAATCACAACATCAGAGATTGCCCCTACTTTGCTCCATTGGGCTTTTTACTATATTAATAATGTAACCTTATAATCTCTCATAAAACTAGCATGCAGTACTTAAATGTTAATTAGCAATATCACCGGTCATGATTGCTGTTTTAATGAGATTTGGGTCAATATGTTATTTGAAGTTTCATAACAATCAAACATGAAGTGGACTGATTTTGTTTAGAAGGGATTAGCAATTTGACATTTGGATCTACTTATTTCAAAAGGACAGTAATTTAAATTTGAATTAATGAAATTTTTAAATAATTAATACCTTTGAAATAAACTCAATAGGAACTCATTGATTTGGTTTTAACAAATTTCGACATTGTCGATTTGAGGAAATGTAAATTGAACCAGTGAATACATTTATAATTATGAATCAATGACACCGTTGTGCAGGAGTTGAAAGTGATGAAGCAGATATGTTGCTGTGTCGAATTTTGGTTCAAATGATTATAATTCAAAAACGTACAGAGCTAGTTATGGAGATTGGAATTAACATGCTCATATGGAAACAGTCACGAAGGTGAATTGTTAGTAGATTCTCTTCATGCTTCCACATCGTGAAATTAAAATCGCTACAAGTAGAAAGACAGGAGGATTGCATTATTTTATTGGACGAAAGTCACGGTAATCACGCCAATTTTAATTTTGTCAAGAAAGATGAGTTAAGGGTGCTAGCAACTAAATTTACAATATTATTATAATATTATTACTTATATCCATTTGAAATATTATTAAATTCCTTTTTTGGAGACAGGCAAAATACAAGAAATTTTTAGAACTAGATTTCTCAGTTGTATATTGAGTCGACCGCATTAAGATTACTGAGATTGCACACTTGACTGTTCCAATTGCATCGTATGTTGTTGAATGAGTACCTACTTGTTCACCAAAGTGCACATGGTGCAGTACTCAAATGATTACGCTTTGTAATCACCACATCAATATTCTCTAAATTTTTTACCTCAAAATAGTAAAACTGAGGCAGGTTATCTTCCATATTTGAAGAGACTTGCTTTGACGCTTCCGCTTTGTAAGCTCAGACAAGTTGTGCTCTGCAACATAAAGCACGTATCATTAAGGATCTATCTCATCACTTCCTTCTTTGTGTTCATTTATTTGCAGTTAGAATGAATCACACCCTCAATTGTCTTTCAACCGTAATGTGGAATCGAAATTATCTCACAATTCAAGAAATGTAGATTCAAAATATGCACGAGAATGCGATTATTCAGAAATGTTCTGAAATCCGTCAAATATTACGCGAATATTCAGTTTAATATTCGTTTATTTGGCAGCGAATTAATGTCATAGCTGCACCTCCGAAATTATATCGACGATATCTAACTACCGTCATCATCAAAAAATTATGCTTCAAAAATATAGACTTGAAGTTTAATATGCTTTTTAGTCTTGTCAATATTTTTAAAATAATTAGTTTATGTTACTCGTATAATTGTATTTGCAACTACCTTAAATCTCTGCAAATTTTGGCTATTTCAAGCAATATGACAGTGATATCTGAATCATTTTCGAATTTTTTACATTTCATTACACTTCAATGAACGCTTCACACCACATAAATTCTGTTTAAATTGTTACATCGTCAAGCTATCAATATTAATGCGTTAATCCAATTTATTCGCAATAGACGCATATACAAAAATCACATTCTCTCCAAAATATTTGTGCAACTAACACAACTCCTGAGTAGGTAGCAATCTGCTTTTCCTTCGTTTTGTCAAAAGTTGGTTTGCTCTCACAGTTATTTTGTTGGGTTTCTAAATAAACCTTATTGTCTTGGTGGTTATGCGCAGACTGCAGAATGTCCTATGGCATATAAAGTAGCATTACGAACAGTGCAATACTCTAAATCTTAGAGGCTGTTAGGTAGCTAAAATGTAGAACAAAACTCTAGACAAAACAAAACCACATCTGTTGGTCAATTCAAGATGATCTCAAGAAATCTGAATGCACATAGAGATCAAATATATGTCTGTTGGCATAAACTATTTTTTTATTACATTAGAGTCGATTCGTGAATGGCACTAAGAATTTTTTTGAACTAAGGAAGTGATAAATCAGATACACATAATCTACAGTTAAGAGGAAGCTAGGTTATTTTAGTTGTTTTCACCAGAAACATGTAGATTTTGGCATTTCGTAAATATATACTTATGCAACAATATTGCAAACAAAGTATTTATTTAGCAACAAGTCAAACCCATCCATCCACATTTGCTAATGAGGCGATTATGAATTTGTTGTGAATTTGCATATGAAAGTTTGTGAGAGCTGCACATGAGATCAGTTAACAGGAAGGAAAAATCAAAAGGGTAAAAGAAATATATTTGCGCTGTTCAATACTCATATACAATACTTTGAACTGGCAATGGTCGTCCTTCCGATTTTCAGCCAATCTTTTTCCTTTCACTCCACCAATTTGTGGCTCTCCATTTAAAGTTTCAGGCATTCGTTGGTTTTGAAGACTGAATTTTTCTTTTCCATTGGGAGCACTTGTGCAGCAGCTATCTGTCTAGAGTTTTGTTCTACATTTTAGCTACCTAACAGCCTCTAAGATTTAGAGTATTGCACTGTTCGTAATGCTACTTTATGTGCCATAGGACATTCTGCAGTCTGCGCATAACCACCAAGACAATAAGGTTTATTTAGAAACCCAACAAAATAACTGTGAGAGCAAACCAACTTTTGACAAAACGAAGGAAAAGCAGATTGCTACCTACTCAGGAGTTGTGTTAGTTGCACAAATATTTTGGAGAGAATGTGATTTTTGTATATGCGTCTATTGCGAATAAATTGGATTAACGCATTAATATTGATAGCTTGACGATGTAACAATTTAAACAGAATTTATGTGGTGTGAAGCGTTCATTGAAGTGTAATGAAATGTAAAAAATTCGAAAATGATTCAGATATCACTGTCATATTGCTTGAAATAGCCAAAATTTGCAGAGATTTAAGGTAGTTGCAAATACAATTATACGAGTAACATAAACTAATTATTTTAAAAATATTGACAAGACTAAAAAGCATATTAAACTTCAAGTCTATATTTTTGAAGCATAATTTTTTGATGATGACGGTAGTTAGATATCGTCGATATAATTTCGGAGGTGCAGCTATGACATTAATTCGCTGCCAAATAAACGAATATTAAACTGAATATTCGCGTAATATTTGACGGATTTCAGAACATTTCTGAATAATCGCATTCTCGTGCATATTTTGAATCTACATTTCTTGAATTGTGAGATAATTTCGATTCCACATTACGGTTGAAAGACAATTGAGGGTGTGATTCATTCTAACTGCAAATAAATGAACACAAAGAAGGAAGTGATGAGATAGATCCTTAATGATACGTGCTTTATGTTGCAGAGCACAACTTGTCTGAGCTTACAAAGCGGAAGCGTCAAAGCAAGTCTCTTCAAATATGGAAGATAACCTGCCTCAGTTTTACTATTTTGAGGTAAAAAATTTAGAGAATATTGATGTGGTGATTACAAAGCGTAATCATTTGAGTACTGCACCATGTGCACTTTGGTGAACAAGTAGGTACTCATTCAACAACATACGATGCAATTGGAACAGTCAAGTGTGCAATCTCAGTAATCTTAATGCGGTCGACTCAATATACAACTGAGAAATCTAGTTCTAAAAATTTCTTGTATTTTGCCTGTCTCCAAAAAAGGAATTTAATAATATTTCAAATGGATATAAGTAATAATATTATAATAATATTGTAAATTTAGTTGCTAGCACCCTTAACTCATCTTTCTTGACAAAATTAAAATTGGCGTGATTACCGTGACTTTCGTCCAATAAAATAATGCAATCCTCCTGTCTTTCTACTTGTAGCGATTTTAATTTCACGATGTGGAAGCATGAAGAGAATCTACTAACAATTCACCTTCGTGACTGTTTCCATATGAGCATGTTAATTCCAATCTCCATAACTAGCTCTGTACGTTTTTGAATTATAATCATTTGAACCAAAATTCGACACAGCAACATATCTGCTTCATCACTTTCAACTCCTGCACAACGGTGTCATTGATTCATAATTATAAATGTATTCACTGGTTCAATTTACATTTCCTCAAATCGACAATGTCGAAATTTGTTAAAACCAAATCAATGAGTTCCTATTGAGTTTATTTCAAAGGTATTAATTATTTAAAAATTTCATTAATTCAAATTTAAATTACTGTCCTTTTGAAATAAGTAGATCCAAATGTCAAATTGCTAATCCCTTCTAAACAAAATCAGTCCACTTCATGTTTGATTGTTATGAAACTTCAAATAACATATTGACCCAAATCTCATTAAAACAGCAATCATGACCGGTGATATTGCTAATTAACATTTAAGTACTGCATGCTAGTTTTATGAGAGATTATAAGGTTACATTATTAATATAGTAAAAAGCCCAATGGAGCAAAGTAGGGGCAATCTCTGATGTTGTGATTTGCGAGCAGATGACAAACGGAGATTGGTTATTAAAATGATATCATTTCGATGCTAAGCAACTTGGCACTGCCGATAAGAATCGCGATATGTCAAAATATTTGCACTCAATTGTACATTTACTCTTCGGATATTCAGAAACATTGGAGCGTGCGAAAGGGAAAAGGTTTGACTTTAAACTGTTGAGCAAGAGCTGATATAGCATAAAATATCCATTTAAATTTCATTTTTTCGCAATAACGATTTTTTAATATGTATGCGTTAACCCGTCAAATCATATGCTTGCTTGTTAAAATTTAAGAATATCAATGGAAGGCAAGGAAGTTATTGTCAACTAACTCTGTTTGATAACTAAAAATTTTTTCACATGGTCTCCGCGATCTTCTTACTTTTTAATAGGAAAGAGTGCTCAAACTTCTTTATGCATTATTAGGTGACACTAAAATATTATTCTTTAATTAAAATATGAACTAAAAAGCATATGATAAAATTTTAAAGGAATTCCTAGAAACTTCAAGTTCTTTTACAATATAATTATTTCTTTGAGTTGTAAATAAGATTAAATTTCGATTTTTTGGAATTCTATGATCATTATCTGCAAACTATTGTAACGGCACTTCAAAAATGCAACTCTTGCTGGGAATACCATTATTTATTATTAAGTCATACGCTTTAAGTGGCGTCGCTTTTAATTTGAATTCTTCAGAATTTTCTAACCCCCGCCCCAGGTTTCTCTATGAATTCTGCTATCGTCCCATCTCATCAATCGAATACGTAGACTCTACGTTGTCTGTAAGCTGTCTGGTCAAAACATTGGAATGAAGAATATTCAAAATGAAATGCCTACTTAATAAATAAAGTAAAACGTGGTGTGAAATTTGAATAAGTCAAGCTTATATTTGTCTAACGACATTATTTTCGGGGTCTTTAACATATTTTGGACTTAAAACTAACTGCTTTCAGTTAGGCTGTTAAAATTGCCAAATTACTAATTTCAAATAAAGCAGTGAATACTGGAAATCAGGTCGTGTAGGCACAAGATTATTCGTGTGCCACGAGATTATACCAGATTTTGTTTGCACTTTTATCACACAGAAATCCTTTAAATTTTTCTATAAAATTTGGGGTTCCTGTTAGATCTTCTATCGATTTCCCTAGAAAATATTGTGGAATTTTCATTGCTGAAGGTAACGATCATTCAGTTCTTTCTACGTTCTAGAAGCATCTAAAACACTGAAGAAGCATCTTAAATCAAAGTCACCACATAAGAGATGCCTACTTAAATAAACAAATTGTATTGACTATTTTTTTGTGCTATTCTAAACTAATTGCATTTGCAGGTGAAGACTAGTAAATTCATGTGACATAAGTAAGCCAAATGTAGCATGAATAAATCGATCCTATGATTGCCATTCTAACTTGAATTTTAAAATAAATTGCGAGCTGCGTATTACAACGCAGTTAAATGTTTGCCTGATTCAAAAAATCTTAGCTCGACTCAGATTTCATTTTAATGAAGCAATTTGCATCACACTCCAAGCATCTCACTGTATAAGTTTAAACCTGGGATGTATTAACAGACTTAGAGATTGCTGATATTTACGTTTTCAAGACAATATTTTTCTAATTACGATGCAACAAAAGGAACAAATGCCAATGTAATAAGTTTGAAATGTGTTTTTAACTTCATGCCTTAAACTAATTAAATTGAAAAAATAGATAGGCAAAAATTTCAATCTTTCATAAATCAATATCTTTTAAGGGAGCTAAGAATTATTTCCTTTCGAAATTTAACACCTCCAATTAAAATAAATGCGTTGGAATTTTAATTAAAAATCAATACGATTGCACTTTCAGTTCTTCTAATACAAAATAATTAATGAAACAAGGTATTAGTGATCCGAACAATTTCTCAAGTGCTTTGCTCATTTTTATTTAATTTCGACTGAGCGAATAAGCAAATTAGCAAAATAAAATTTGTGATTTGTGTTTTCTCTATTTAAATTCATAAAGCGCGTATTGTCTTAAAATGTAAATGTCAAAAAAAATTTTCCATTGATTAAATGATTAATATCACTGTTCAAATAGGATTCAATTCAATATAGATAAAGTCAATAATTATCACTTAACGCCTTCTGCAAATGATATTTTTGCAGAACTTATCTTGTAAATGCTCTGTTCTCGGCTTGTGAATTATAATGAACCCTAAGTGGGGCACGTGATAGACTAATTTTTACATGGTGCATGGTTACGTATACTCATACGGCAAAAAAGCCTTTAATTCGTCAGTTGACTTCCGACTACAAAATTCACTAACTCAACTGTATGTCATAATAAACCGACTTCACAGCATTCATCTTTCCTTTTTCTCAACCTCTGTGTCTGTCTCTTTTACAGCTGCGAATCTCACCTTTGTTCCCCCTCTCGACTTTTTGTCACTTCAATGTTCCCGCTTCCGTGAAGCCCGAGGTCAATACAAGGGCTAATAGTAACTATCATAAAGCCGATCATATGGTATGGATAAGTTTTCCCAAAAAAGCGGAATCCATACTGTAACTAAAACGTATTTAATCCAAAATTCCTCACTTTGATATAACTACTTTATCAATTTCAAATCTCACACAATAGTGTCATTGGTTCGTATTTAAAATGGAACTGCAGTTTTTTTTATATTTCAACCTATCGATGCCATCGAAATTTGTTTGATCTTAAATACAAGGCAAAGTGCTTTCCATGGAGCTAATTTCAGTGAAAACACTTATGACAATAACTAATACATGATAAATGAATACCAATCTTTATTATTCATGAGAAAATTGTCACCTTTGACAGCTAAATCGTTGTATATATTATAAATCTCTGCTGTATATTGAACATATATTCAATAGAAGGCCTTCTGAAACATGAGGACAAAAAATGTGGAAATGTGAAATTGACTCATTCAAATCAGGTCTCAGCAAAAGTCTTTGTAACACTTTCCAGTGTGAAAAATTTTGAGGCAAAATAATATGGTAAGGTATTGACCAAAATTCAATTACAACAGCACACATGATTGTGGTATTATTGAGTAATATGAAATTATGATATTCAAATTTTCTTGAGAGTTCTATTTTAAAATAATTATTATGCTTACCGAAATCTTTCAATCAGGGATACTTAAAGCGTTTTTAAAGTTGTTGTCGAACTTTTCGAACTCCTTCATCCAGCAGCGAAACGAGTTCCATTCATCAAATACCTGGTTAGCGTATTAACAGACTTATATACTTGCTGATCAGTTGAACATTTGTAAGCAGAATTTAGTGAGTATTTAACTCCTTTTCAACATAAAACTTCAACATTTTCCAACGCATACATTTGTCATTTGTAAGCGATAAATCCAATTGCATTTAACAAATCATTTGTGAATGTCCACCTATTTTCAACGTCTGGGTAGAAAGCATTGTGTAACTTACCAGGCAATCAACAATCTGGTTGTATTTCAAATAATTGTATCTAGAAATGCCAAATTGATTCCTTCATTCTTCACATGGAATCCCGCTAACCTCTGGTTACCTGCATACTTAAGGCACCTAGCAAATAGACACGAAACATGTTGACAATGCAAATGAAAGAAAAACGTTGTCAAACGTTGTAGAAAATTCCTAGAAGAAATGAGCCAAATACAAATTGGTAGAAATCGCTTAAAATGCGAAATTACACGTATATTTGTCTTCGAATCTCGTAATTTTCAAGCATTTCGAACGATCTTATCACTTAAATAATACCCGTTTCACTTTCTCACTCACTGCTACATGCTCAATTGGTAGGTCTTTTCCAAAACATATTTCACTGTCACGCATAGTCCTATTTTCTGAAGTGTCATTATCTGGATTAATGCGGCATTAGACCGTTAATCTTCAACCTTATTCCTGATTAAGCTTTGTTTCGTAAATGTCACAAATGCGACATTAAATATACTTCCACTTGACATTATTACCGTGTAAAATTTGACAGCTTCTATATTTTTAAGATCCTCTTGAAACTTATATAGAAACATATATCATCGTCAGAGTTTGCAAAACCTGATGGTTGCTGATTTGGTTATTGCCCGAGATAAGTAAGGACGGACATCTTCTGCCTAGTGAATTTGCTCAACTACGTATGCAGTGAGCAGAAATTATCACAATTTCCAAATTAATAATGTATTAGCTGAATTTGCATTCCCAGTTTCTGAACTTCCAGAACTATCTAGTTTTCTACGAATGCATGCATTAAGAACAATTGTATTCATATACAAATAATGGTCACCTCCGAAAATAATCTCAATCAAAACAATCTCGTTGACATTAAATTTTGCCAACTTGAATGAATGTAGCTTTCACAGAGTGCTTGAGTAAAGTGTGGCAAACAACAGCCCCAACATTATTGAGACAATGTAAAGGGTTACTTCAAAATCTATGCCATCGCAATGTTCTTAAAACCGTTATCCATACGTCAAGAGATCACAAATTACAATTTGACATTCAAGCTTGATTGAAAAAATACAGACTACTGACTGGCTAATATAATAAAAGAAAATATAAGGCGATTGTGAACAACATTTAATTGACGTTAAACATGTATATACTTTTATATATAAAGCAGGCTTTTTCACGATATTCTTACCTTTTAATAGGAAAAGGTGTTCAAACGTCCTTATCCATTATTTGGTGCCATTGTGACATTATGCTTTAATTAAAATATGGACTGAAAAGCATATGATATAATTTAAAGGAATTTCTAGAAACTTCAAGTTCTTTTACAATATAATTATTTCTTTGAGTTATAAATAAGATTAACTTTCGGTTTTTGGAATTCTATGATCATTATCTGCAACCTATTGTTACTGCAATTTACAGATGCAACCATTATTTATTATTAAGTAAACGCTTTAAGAGGCGTTGCTTTTAAATTGAATTCTTCAGAATATTCTAACCCCCGCCCCAGGTTTCTCTATGGATTCTGCTATCGTCCCATCTCATCAATCGAATACGTAGACTCTACGTTGTCTGTAAGCTGTCTGGTCAAAACATTGGAATGAAGAACATTCAAAATGAAATGCCTACTTAATAAATAAAGTAAAACGTGGTGTGAAATTTGAATAAGTCAAGCTTATATTTGTCTAACGACATTATTTTCGGGGTCTTTAACATATTTTGGACTTAAAACTAACTGCTTTCAGTTAGGCTGTTAAAATTGCCAAATTACTAATTTCAAATAATGCAGTGAAAACTGGAATTCAGGTCGTGTAGGCACAAGATTATTCGTGTGCCACGAGAGTATGCCAGATTTTGTTTGTACTTTTATCTCACAGAAATTCTCTCAAATTGTCTATAAAAGTTGGGTCCTTGTTGCATTTGTTACTGATTTCCCTAGAAAAATTTGTGAAACCAAAGCACTATACTTTCCTTTTCATTGCCGAAGGGAACGATCAATCATCTCATACTAACCAAATTATTAACTAACTAACTAACAGATTGGTCTGCACACCTTTCCTAGTAAAGAAAATGCATCACTCTCTTTCTCTGTTCCTGAGGCACCTAAAACACTGAAGAAGCATCTTGAATCAAAGTCACCACATAAGAAATGTCTAATTAAATGAACACATTGTATTTACCATTACTTTTGTGGTCTTCTAAACTACCAGCATTTGCAGGTGAAGACTAGTAAATTCATGTAACCGTGTCAAAAACAGAAGTCCTGTTCGAAAACCAAACGTTCAAACCAATAGGTATTTAAAGTTGTTCCAGTTTAGATTTGGTGACGTTTTATTAGGAAATATTCTGACTGAAATCAGACCGAAGTATTGGCATTCCCACATGCTTAGAAGTTCACTCAGAGCTGTATTCTTGGATGAAGTATGGACAAATAAACGGTATTATATGGACGGTATCTAACTTCGACTATCGTCAAAAATCGTGCTTATAAAGTATAATGCTATCTATAGTCTTGCCAGTATTTTTGTTATAATTAATTTATGTTACTCATGTAATTGTATTTCCAGCTACCTTAAATCTCTCTAAATTTTCGCTATTTCAAGCAATAAAACTGTGAAATTTGAATCCATTTCGCATTTTTCATATTTCATAATACTTAAAGAAGCAAGTAGCGATAGAATACTTTACATGCTACAGAATGCACTCCGTTGGTTTTGAGGACATTTCACTGTTTATAAATGTACTATTTCAACTTATAAAATGTAAATCAACTGATTTTGCAATTTTATAATTGTGCAACATGTTTCCCAATTTTGACATCACATGATTCCTGTCTAAATGTTTGCAGTTTTAAGCTTTCTTTATTAATTCTTTAATCTAATTCGGTCGAAATAGACGTCTAGCCTTTGCAATGGAATGTTGTAATGTTGCAATCACTTTCATCTTGGAGTATTTAGGAAGTGACAGCAGAAATCACATTTCTGCAAAAGTGCGATATAATTGTAAGATCTTAGGTAGACTACTTCAGTTAATTTTTTATAATGTTGTATGACGCATATTCGACAATCACTTTACCTCCAAAACATTTGTGCAATCAACACAACTCCTGAGAGGGTTGTTGATGTAAAGTTCTTAGTTGAATTCATTACGCTCTTCTTTCGTTATGTCAAAAGTTGGTTTGCTCTCAGAGTTATTAAGATGTGTTTCTAAATAAACCTAAATGTCTTAGTGGTTATGCACAAAATACAGAATGTTCTGCGGCACGAACAGTGCATTAATCCATATCTTGGAGGCAGTTAGGCAGCTAAAATATGGGGCAAAAGGCTAATGAGGTAGCTTCTTCACAAGTGCTGCCGATGGAGAAGATTAACTAAGTGTTTAAGCTCAATGATTGCGTGAAACATTAAATGGAGAGTTACAAATTTGTGAAATGAAAGGAAGAAAATTGGCTGAAGATCGAAATGAGGAGCATTACTAGTTCAAAAGGATTGTGTATGAGTATTGAACAATGCAAATATATTGTACCCCCTTGAGTATTTAAACGCATATTTTTATTAAACTGTCCGCGATATCTCGATTCGTTTGCTCGCAGTATCTTAATCGGAGTGTATTTCAACGGATAATTTTCTCAATATTGGTCCTATTTTTAAGAATTCTACAATCTATTTAGCTTGAAACGCATTTGCGATGAGTAGTACGCTTGATCACATAAATAACATAATAAATTATTAATAAAGTTAGTAAAACTCTTGACAAATGTCAAAATGACAATGCCTTTTATGGTTCACTAATAGCATGTGAAGTTGCCTTCTCAACGGTTAGTTAATTGCGGGCCAGAAAAGTGACGTGATATTGATCGAGAGTGTGGAAGGAGTTGACTGCAGACATTCAAAATATATGCAGTCAAGTAAGCGAATTCGCAATCATTGAGAAAAGTGTTGTTAATTAATCTCTGCTAAAGAGTCACATAAATCCATTCTCTAGACCATCTTCCCCCTGTTACCACCTCAATGAATGACATTAAGCTCCGTGTTGCCGTTTGAGGCAATAAATTCGTCAGCAGTGTAATGAACATGTACTGAGACAATAATGGCAATAATATTTAAAGCATGTTGAGTAAATTTGTGAAATCTACTCAAGCAAACTTAACTGTTAGTATAACGAAATTGGCCAAAAGAAGATGCTCGGCTGTTAATTAAACGATGATGTGATATGTCCAGTAATGAAATACACTGAAGATGATTAAGTGTCCACGTGTGTTGTAATAAAAACTTATTTTGTTAATGACTAACTGAATGCTCCATTTTTTGGCTACATAATTTGAATGCTGCGTACAAATGCAGATTTAAATCTAAATTTATTATGATTGTTGCTTAACCACAATGAAGTCGTTGAAGCAGTTTAGATGTTTGTAGATACTACTTTTAAGAAATTGCATTAGCAGTTCAGTTTCGAAATAGCCTTGTATTTTAATAAATGTATGGGAATGTTCACTACTAAATTGATAAATCAAATGATCAATTGATCAATCGAATCAGTTATGGCAAGCAATCAGTATTCAGTATAAAATATTTATTCCCTTGGATGTATGTGCATGCAGATTTCTTGAGGTCATTATAAATTAACTAATAGATATGCTTCCATTTTGAACATTAACGAACACTAGGAACACTACGTTAAAATTTCACTTTTAGTCATTCTTTCCAACACACACGAGCTAATGTAAAAAATTTTTTAAATAAAATTTCAGGAAAATATCTTTGAAAAACGCTGATTCAACTCATTGTCGTCAATGACTCTGAATTCATTAATTCATTGATATTATCTATTCATTCACGTAGACTTTGATTTTGACTTTCAGATCTTAAAGGAATTCATTCCGTATTGATTGTAATATTAGTATACAGAGCACCAAATGGACTTTGCATTTTCATAATCAATAAATCGTAGAAGATAAGAATGTTGACAATGATGATCAAGTCTATTATTTTGTTAGCACTCTTTTAGAGTACATTATCTCCCTGGGCACTCTGATTCATATTTTCCATTCTGCAGCCTTGATTTGCTTTGACTGCCAAACGCATCAAGAAAGTGTGCAATCGAAAACATTTGAGGTTGTGTGGATGTCATTTCGAAGTTATTTTATATGTCATTGCAATTTTTGAAAGAAAATTAAATAGTAGGCGTTTGACATAAAGTTTTGAGCTTGTTTCAATATAATTTCCAAAATAAACAAATAAATAAAGGATCGAAATGACTGAAGTCTATGAATTCACAGAAAAATAAGATACATTTTTTACCCAGCAACAAGACGTAGAATAAGAGATAAATTCCAGCGAATAGCTGCCTATAGTTATTTGAGCTAAACAACATTTCTATAGTACTCCGATAAAATTGTACGTTCTTTTGATAGCATAATCGACAACTTTAAATTCGATAAAAATTTTAAAATAACAAATTTATAGTAAATCAAGCAAGCATTGCGCCGACAGTATGTTTGGAATTCAACTGGAATTATCACTCCTTTTGTTTACATTATAGACGATTCGATTTGATGAACTAGAAAGCATTGGCTTTTATCTACGCCAGCCAAAAAATCTCTGCGCGGAAGTGATGTATCTCTAGCATTACTCAAATAAAATCAGGGCGAATCTATATTCTCCTTGC
The DNA here is from genome assembly GCA_000469805.3 of Hymenolepis microstoma. Taxonomy (NCBI): domain Eukaryota; kingdom Metazoa; phylum Platyhelminthes; class Cestoda; order Cyclophyllidea; family Hymenolepididae; genus Hymenolepis; species Hymenolepis microstoma. The sequence goes on along the minus strand of LR215993.1, from coordinate 2,716,583 downwards.
ACTCGTTTCTTCCCTGAATTCTAACAATTTGACTCTGATATTTTTAACCTTTCTGTAAATTCTTTCACCCTTTAGCCGGACGAAACTCGTTTAAAGGTTTTGGACGGCATGCGCCTAATCTGAATTTTAAAACAAAATATTCGAATATGCATCGTTGATACTGCAATTAATGATCAAACATTTAAATGTCCAGTTTATTGCATGTCAATTAGTGAAGCAAATAAAACGTCCCGAACCGCTAAAGTAGCTGAAAGTTAAGGTTTTTAATAAATTTGCTCTCCATTTTATCTTCATTCCAATAGGTATTGTTCCACTTGTTACCAACTAGAACTTTTTGTCATATTTGGCATCCAAAAAAATTGTGGCTGGGACACTGAAAAGTTGAATATTTTAAAATCGTTCTCGCCAAAATCTAAACCTGCTTCTCAGTGTCTTATTTGTGTTTTCAAATATCTGTTGGCCTTTTCAGACTTCTTAAGCGCGCAAATAAATTTGTCAAGTGTCTTTTGTTTCATGAAACATTTTGTGTGTTTATTTGGGAAAACAACTCCCCGATTCGAAACGCCATAATCGAATTCTATTTGGTTTGTCTTACATGAACATTTCAATTGAGCAGATTATTACTTGACGATGTGGATGAAAACGAGAATTGCAATGAACGAATTGCTTTAGAATGTTATTTCACCATTGTAAACCCACTGATATAAACACACTTATATGTCAAGTAACCTGACTGGTAAAGCCTTAATCATGTTGCCTTCCATTCGGACGCGATTTTAATAAATCTCTGGCGGGAAGTGCTACTTCTTAATGTTCCTTAAATAGATCAAGCATGGTAGCTTTTGAATTAAGAAGATGCATCATAGATCACTGTTTAGGGGTATTAAAAACAGTGTTAAAATTAAAGATTATTGCGAAACAAAATTTCAATAAAACAGTCTGCATTCACTAAAGACTCTGATGTTAAGTTCTTCCACATTCGAAAATAATGTAATTAGGTTTGTGTCACATAATAGCTCGTGGAGAATTGAATGACCCAGGCTTGTATTAACCATGACGTCTTTGAGACTTGGTGGCTCCCCGTCACCAGGAATTACTGTAGCATATGACTACCGGTTTTGTGCAATAAACTTTCCCATTTTGATCAATTTGCTCTAATCCACCAAATAGATATCATAGTGATGTGCATTGTGGAAGGCTACGAATGCGCGACGAAGGTGCATATCTTATGTGATTAATGCTAAGGACAATTTCAAAAGTCACTATTTTAAGATTTGAGCAATTCGACTAACTGCACACAAATCTGTAAAGTAAGAAATCTGTACATTTATTAGAAAACTTAGCGATTGCCTTACACGAACATTTTGATTGAGCAGATTATTACTTGACAATATGGATGATAACGAGAACTGTAATGAAATAATTTCTTAGAATGTTTTTTCATTATTGTAAACCCACTGATATAACCTCACTTATATTCCAAGTAAGCTGACTGGTAAATTTTCAATCATGTTGCCTTCAATTTGGACGCCATTTTGTTTAATCTCTGGTGAAAAATGCTTCTGCTAAATAGTCCTTAAATAGATCACACATGGTAAATTTTGAATTAGGCAGATTTAGATAATATTGGCAAATATAAAGCTGGAATTACTAACGATTTTGTGCAAAAATGCATATTCACTTAGAAATATGTAGTTCGTATATGTAGCGTTTTACTTTGAGCAATATGAGACCGTTAGCAATTTGTCCCGTGCATACACACATACACACATTCATATATACTTTGAAGAGCATCTCGATTGTTAATGCTGTTGCCGTATAATTTAATGATATCCGACCACACGTTATTCAAACGCTTATTTTCACATGATTCACACTTTAGCTCAATATATCCATTAAAAATAGGAAAATAAATAAAATTTTCGCGTTGATTATTTTTTATTACCATTATAAAGTGATATTAACCACACAAAAATAAGTAAAATTTGCATGATATTATCATAGAACAATGCAAAAGTGAGAGAAAGCTAACAAGTACGTTCAATTTTTGGCATGTATTTGAGTTTTTATTGTCAGTTTTGCAGTTTGTTGAAAGTTTTCATTGGTGCAACTGGTATATTTACCGCGAACGTGATGCGATAGGACAGGGGTAATGAGTAAAATTAAATAAACTCAACACATGAATGAAAGTGCATGAATGAATGAATGAAGTGAATGAAGTGCATGCACACATTGAAATTCATTTTATTTGAACATTGTGTTACTTACTCAAATAAGTACAATTTAACTTGGAAACTTAGAATTTAAGACCCTTCTCACTTTAATAATGGAAGCATTAATAAAGTGAGCATTAAATGAACATTACGAACGAATAGAATAATGAATAACATGAGTAGCTTATTGGGGTTCAAGTTTAGAAATTCGTGGACATAATTTTGAGGAATGTAAGCACCTCTAGGGAAATGTTTATATATTTTTGTGCAAGCAGTATTAATTTTGTTTGACTGCCATATATATTCACACAGTTTGGTATGCATGACAATTATTGATAAGGTATTCTCGTCGCTCAAAGTAAAAGCGGAATACTTTTAAGGCTGCGTAAATATTAATTTGTTTGCCATGAATGCCTACCTTCCAAATGTCGAAGTTTTCGAGAGCGGAGGATTTTATAATATTTAAAGCAATAGGTAAAAACATTTTTTTAAATACTTTTACATAAACGAGATATTTTAAACAATGCATTTGTCTGCATCTCAACTTGCTTATGCCTTTGCCTAATTAATGGTCTGTGCCTTAGAATCACCTAAAATGTGGCCATTTTCAGGCCATCTGACTTCAACCTCACTAGAATTGAAATAAACATCGCAGAGACTTGATGAATTAGGCCAGCATTTGAGAAAAAAGTTGAATTGTTTGTAGATTCTCTTCATACTTCCACATCATGAAATTAAAATTGCTACAAGTAGAACGACATGAGGATTGCGTTACTTTTTTGAACGAGAGTCACGGTAAGCATTCTATTTCTTACTAGGTGAGAATTTGCTCTGACTTGACACAAAGTCTTCCCAGTGTGTTTGGGCTCAGATCTTATGAGGACGTTAGTGTACTACATTGACTCTCTTTATCTTAGCTGACGTTGATGGAGAATATCAGATAGGAATCATGGAAGAAGTGCAGACTTCGATCAAATTAGGAAAAAAGAGAAATGAATTTCAATCCATTCTAACTTAAAATTCAAATAATTCATCTGAGGCATTAAAGAGATAAATAACATTAGTGAAATATTCTACGTTCCGACCCCAAATACATCGAAAATTGAACGGGAGCAATGAATTGCATACGCAATATCCGTACTTAAGAGCAATACTTTTACATAATAAGTATTTAAAAGTTACTAGACTCGTCCTACATGGAAAATATTTAACAGCAGACTATCAAATCGGTGTTCGAACCAAATGATGTTTGAACAAAAGGACATATCAAAAATATGGATTGTTAATTTTGTAAAAGTATAGTTTTTGTACAAAAAAAAATTATTCGCAATCGAGCTAAAAACTTTTAGGATTCAAATTGATAATTGACTCCACGTGCATTGAAATGAAAAGCGTACGAACCATCTTATTACTTTGCCTTTTTAGAAGAACCCACTTATTCACCAAGAATTTTGCATAAAATCATGCATTTACTACTTTAAATAGCAAGAAAGTAAATCAAAGTTCCATTTTTGAAACAACAGTTAAACAAACCCTTTATCTACACGACAAATATATTAACAAGATAAATGACCTCTTATTGAATTTCAAGTAAGCAGATTCAAATGCTCAATTTTGATGACCAAAGCACTATGAATCTCTTGTATCATCCTCCGACACGCAGTCTCCTTTGCATTGACTACCAAGAATGACGAGTATGTAGATTGCTATCATTCAAATTTGCAATTTCGATTTTTAAATTTTATTTTACTTAAGCAGCAAATCGGCTTAGAAATAAAGATTATTCGGTATGAAAAACGGTTCTAAGAACATTGCGATGGCATAGATTTTGAAGTAACACTTTACATTGTCTCAATAATGTTGGGGCTGTTGTTTGCCACACTTTACTCAAGCACTCTGTGAAAACTACATTTATTTAAGTTGGCTAAATGTTATGTCAACGAGATTGTTTTGATTGAGATTATTTTCAGAAGTGAACATTGTTTGTATATGTAAATGTGCAATAGTAAAATGAGTTCGGTTTTTGAAAATTTAGCATTTTTTTAAAGCAAAACAAATTTGACTGAAGAATCCTTAGAATTATGAATTAGATATAGTGGCGAAGAAACTGCTCATTTCATGTCACCAACACATTTTATCATGAAATACATGTTCCGCAAGCAGATCAGGCTTAAATTTGATTCACATCGAAAATAGCACACGACCAAAATGGCAATAATCAACACCTATGTCCCCATTCAATTTAGACTGCTCGCGGGAAATTCACACTCGAGAGAATTCAGTCTAATTGACTTGCCCATCAAATATAGTTTATTAAGGTGCCCATGGTGTGCAAATAGTTATTAAAATTTGTCAAAATTTTAACATACCTTATATATATGGCACATGGTTCTTTAAAAAACGCATTTTTGCAAAAATTATTTAATATTCCAGTATTACATTAGTCAATTTCCCTTAAAACGATTAATTTAAAAGTCATTTTTATTCTAGCTGTGTTTGATATTATTACACTTAATAAAGAGTACTATCTGTGATACGTGGCACTTTGTTAGTTGTTTCACAGATGTGCAGGATTGAATTGGAATGCCTCTCATTCATTTGTTATGCCTTCGTTTTACGATTTTGAGGTCAAAAATTTAGCAAATATTGATGTGATGATTACAAAGCACAATCGTTTGAGTACTGCATCATGTGCACTTTCGTGAACAAGAAGGTACTCATTCAACAACATACGATGCAATTGGAACAGTCAGGTGTGCAATCTCAGTAATCTTAATGTGGTCGACTCAATAAAGTACTGAGAAATCGATTTGTTAATGCTTATCTTCGCTTGTCTCTGAAACGATAAATAAATTAAAAGTAAAATGGATGCAGGTAAATATAGATGGAAGTTCCATATTGTAAATTTGGTTGCTAGCACCCTTAACTCATATTTCTTGACAAATATAATGACAGGCTCAGAATGGCGTGATTACCGTGACTTTCTTCCAAGAAAGTAATGCGATCCTCCTGTCTTTCTACTTGAAGCGATTTTAAGATCACGATGTGGAAGCATGAAGAGAATTTACTAACAATTCAACTCGCTTTCCAAATGCTGGCCTAATTCATCAAGTTTTTACGATGTTTATTTCAATTCGTGTGAGGTTGAAGTCAGATGGCTTTAAAATGGCCAAATTTTAGGTGATTCTAAGGCACAGATTATTAATTAGGAAGTAGAAATGTAGACGAATGTATTTTTAATATATCTTGTTTATGTAAAAGTATTTGAAAAAAGATTTATTTTCAACAAACTGCAAAAATGACAATAACACCTCAAATAAATGCGTATAATTTCAAGAATTGAGCGTACTTTTAAACTTCTCCCACCAGAGCTAAATGCAAATTAACAAGCACAAATAATGAACAAGATTTATGTTTACTGTTTATCGGATCACTGTTTAGGGGTATTAAAACACTAATAAATTTAGACAATATTGCGAAACACAATTTCAATAAAACGGTCTGCATTCACTAAAGAATCTGATGTTAAGTACTCCAACATTCGAAAATAATGTTATTGGCTTTGTGTCACATAAGAGCTTGTGGAAGATTGAATGACCCAGACTTGTATTAATCATGACGACTTTGAGACTTGGTGGCTTCCTGCCACCAAGAATTACCCTTGCAAATGACTACCGGTTTTGTGCAAAACACTTTCACATTTTCGATCAATTTGCTCTAATTCACCAAAATAGATATCATTGTTATGTTCTTTGTGCAATGAGCGACAAAGGTGCATATCTTTAGAGATTAATGCTAGGGAAAATTGCAAAAGTTGGTATTTTAAGGTTTGAGCATTTCGACTAACTGCACACAAATCTGCCCTAAATCAATGGGAGTTACAATATTTGGCTGTAAGGTAAGTAATCTCTACTTTTATTTGGAAACTTAGCAATTGCCTTACATGAACATTTCATTTGAGTAGATCATTACTTGACAATGTGGATGAATACGAGAACTGAATTGAACTAATTGCTTTAGAATGTTATTTCATCTTTTTAAGTCCACTGATATAAACTCACTCATATGCCAAATAAGCTGACTGGTAAATTTTCAATCATGTTGCCTTCAATTTGGACGCCAGATTGTTTAATCTCTGGCAGGAAATGCTTCTGCTAAATAGTGCGTAAATAGCTCGAGCATGGAAGCTTTGGTATCGAACAGATTTCAAGAATATTGACAAATATAAAGCTGGAATTAGAAATAATTTTGTGCGAAATGCATTTTCACAAAGTACAATGTACCTCATATATGTAGCTTTTTCTTTGTGCAATTAGAAACCGCTGGCAATTTATGCCATGTATACACACATACATACATTCATCTCGATTGTTTATGCTGTTGGTGTGTAATTTATTGATATCTCATCAAATGCTTATTTTCACATGATTTCAAGCCAATTTGCACTTAAGTTCAATATATATCTATTACTAATAAGAAAAAAAAATTTAACTTGTCATATTACTATTTATTTAGGTTAATAATAAGAAAATGAATAAAATTGTCCTATTAATTATTTATTATAACCATTACATATTACCTGCCCAAAAATAAATAAAATTTGCATGATATTATCATAGGACAATGCGAAAAGGTGAGAGAAACTCACAAGTAGGTTCAATTCTTGAATTTGAAGTTTTATTGTCATTTGTGCAGTTTGTTAAAAGTTATCATTGATACGAACGGATATATTTTCCGTGATTGTCACACATTAGGACAGGAGCAATGAGTTAAAATGAAATAAACATAACACAGTGAATGAAGTGTATGCCCACATTGAAATGCATGCTATTTGGACTTTGATATTACTTACTCATATAAGTAGAATTTGACTTGGAAACTTAGATTTTAAGACCCTTCTCACTTTACTAATAGAAGCTTTAATAAGTTAAGCTTTAACTGGACATTGCAAACGCTTTAGAACAGTCACTAGGATCAAAACGACTAGAATAATTATTAACATAATTAGGGTATTGGGGTTCAAGTTTGGAATTTCGTAAGCATAATTTCGAGGAATGTGAGCACCTCTAATGGAATGCTATATATATTTTCCTGCATGCAGCCTTAAATTTGTTTGGCTGCCATATATGTGAACACAATTTAATATGCATGACACTAATTACTAAGGTATTCTAGTTGCTCAAATTAAAAGCGGAATACTTTTAAGGCTGCTTAAATATTAATTTGTTTGCCATTAGCGCCTATCTACCACTTTTCGAAGTTTTCGAATGAATTAAGAATAAATTAAAGTTAATATCACTCAAGGAAGCAGGTTGTGAGGCTGATCATGAATGACTTACACTCTTTGTTCTGAAGCTCTGAACATATATATTGACACAATGTATAAAAGTAAAGTGATACAATTTCTCCGTATTCATTTTGTAAAGTTAAGTGCGTCGTCAATACTACTAACGTAAATTTGCAATTCACAATGATTCAAATAAAATTGAGTTGTGCTGATTGCACAAGTGCTGTGGAGTGAATGTATAATCAGCACCTAATATAAATGATTCTGTATTAATATAGAATTAATTTCTAAATTAAATAGGCATATTATTTACATTTTATCTATTGAAAAAGTAAATTTTTAAGGCCGTGAAATCAAAAAATTAACGAATATTGATTTGGTGATTACAAAACACAATCCTTTGGGCACTGCACCATGAGCACTTTGGTGAACAATTAGGTACTCATTCAACAACATATGATGCATTTGGTACAATCAAGTGTGCAATCTCAGTAATCTTAATGTGGTCGACTCAATAAAGTACTGAGAAATCGATTTGTAAATGCTTATCTTCGCTTGTCTCTGAAACGATAAATAAATTAAAAGTAAAATGGATGCAGGTAAATATAGATGGAAGTTCCATATTGTAAATTTGGTTGCTAGCACCCTTAACTCTTCTTTCTTGACAAACATAATGACAGACTTAAGGTGGCGTGATTGCCGTGACTTTCGTCTAATAAAGTAATGCAATCCTCCTGTCTTCTACTTGTATCTATGATGCATATACGAATGTTTGTTCTAAAATTCAGGCTAGGCACATGCCGTAAAAAGCCTTTAAACGAGTTTCGTCTGAATAAAAGGTGAAAGAATTTACAGAAAGGCTAAAAATATCAGAGTCAAATTGTTAGAATTCAGGAAAGAAACGAGTGCAAGTAGAATGCAGATTCACCTTTATTCTATTTGAGGAATGCTTGAGATACATCCATTCCACGAGAGTTTATTTTAGCTGGCATAGAATAATGCCAATGCTTTCTAGTTCATCAAATCAGTTCGTCTTACATGTAAGCAAAAGGAGTGGCAATTCCTGTTGTATTGCAAAAACAAACATACTGTTGACGCAATGCTTCCCTAATTGACTTTAAATTTGTTTTTTTTTGAATTTTTTACCGAAATTAAAGTTGTTGATTATACTATCAATAGAATGTACAATTTTATCGAAGTACTATAAAAATTTCGTTAAGCTCATATAGCTATAGGTAGCTGTTCGCTGGAATTTATATCTTATTCTACGTCTTGTTGCTGCATAAAAACTGTATTAAATTTTTCTGTGAAATCATAGGCTTCGGCCATTTTGATCCTTAATTAATTTATTTATTCTGGAAATTATATTAAAAATAGCTCAAAACTCATGTCCATTTTTTCAGAGACGTTTTCTTATTTGTAATCTTCCTTTTCTAACCACTAACATTGCCAATTTAGTCATTTTAATTACAGTTAGTTTCTGTAACATTCTACATTTTTGAATATGCTAACGTCCTTACCGAGGTAAATGTGTTCATCGCCGCGATTGTGTAATAAAATTTGAAGTTAATATTTCGTGAATCATATGACGGTTTTTTGATTTTTGAGTGATGATAACCACGGCTTTCGTATAGAAATATCACCAAATCTTAACAAAAAGATACCTCAAGCCACCAATTGCATAGGATCCTAAAGGACATTTAAACTTAATAAAATTAGGCAAGTTTGTTGGAAGGAAAATAATTAATCGTCAAAAATTGAACACACTTTCTCTGTCTGACATGGAAAAATATAGAAAATATTAACTGTTCTGAAAATTAAGTTACACGGATTGTGCTTAAATAAATTTAAACTTGAATTGACGATTTTACAGATTTGTGAGCAGAAATGACTTTGAAATAAGAGGTTTTTACAACGGATTATAATCTTTCAATTAAATAGTCTCTACAGCAAATTATTATTCGTGTGTTTCAGTGCACTTCTTCAGTTGTCGCATATCGATCGGCAAAAGAAAATTTCAAGAGAAATGTTATTCAACAAGCTGATTGCTCAAGGGGCAAAACGCGTATAGAAATAAAAGAAAAATTTTAATATAAAAAACAATGTAACAATCGAGTTTCATAGGAATTCAGTCTGCATGAAATTTAGTTTTGCCTACAACATGTAAATCGCTGAGATATCTGTACAAAATGCAAAAACTTTGTTCACCTCAAAATTAATCATACCCAGAGACCTAGCCATTCTTTCACAACATCTGCTTTCGGAGGAGAGGATCAGTAAGACGAAAAAATAAGTGATCAGAATTGTAAGACTGTCTTCAAAATCATTGCTACATATCAGACGCCGACTTCAGAATACACCCAACAATGAGTTAAACTGTATTCTCCACAAGTATCTTCTCCAATCTCACAAATAGACACGTCGTTGGATAAGTTCTTTGTATCATAATCAAACGAAAGCATTCAATTCAAGTTTCAAATATCATTTAAATTTTAAACGGATGTCTTGGGCGATTTTATCGAAAAAATTCACCCAAATCGCATTCTCCGATGAGTCGTTAAATGAAACAATGCTCTATTCGAGATTAATTTTCGTCCTTTTCAAAAATTTTATTATTCTATCTTCAATTTTTAAAAAGCTTCTTTGAGGAAATTTCCGCTTCACATTTCTATCAAGCACAATACGACTGCTCTTCTTTGCTTAAACGTCAGTTGAAGCTGGATAAAGGAACAGAGCATCATCACCAGAGTTTTAAATGCCTGATATAGGTAAATTGGTTACAGGTTCAAGACAAGCAAGGATGGTTATCTTCTGCCAATCGAAATTTACTCAATTTCCTAGATATTGAGCAGAGTTCATTAAAATTTATATAACGATAATATATTAGCAGATGTTGCACATAAAATTGCTGAAATTTCAGAGGTATGTTGCCTTTGATTGTGTGCGTACATAAATAATAACTGCAACAAACAAAACATGGTCACTGGTAATAATTATCTCAATCAAGAAAACACCAACGCGATCATTTGCTGCCGAGTTAAACGAAGGCCGAAGATAAAGTTAACTGAAAATTTATGCCATAGGAGTGAAATTATATGTTTCTGAATTATTGATTCATGACCGATTTGCTGCTCAAATAAAATCATATATATTAGAAACAAAATAGTAAATTTGCATGTTAACATGCAACAGTAATTTATGTCGCATTTGACAGCCAAAAAAAAGCGACACAACAGAGATTTAGTTCAAATCCTCAAATACTTTAATCAATAAAAGTCAGTTTTCGCAGCTGCTTATTTGATCTTCAATAAGGGATCTGCTTTGCTGTCGATATATCGGTTGTACAAATGTTGCTTCAACACTGGAATTTCCGTTATATTTTCCGTAAATATGCATGTAAAATCGTTTTCATCACAAAAATTCCTTTTCATTTAATAGCATCTCTCCTTGTGACAACGTCCGATAGATCCGAATTTTAAAGATTGATCCATTCATTTTTTTAATAATTCAACCATGCCGTTTAAATGGCGCTCTTTAATCAAAAGACATGCAATGAAGACCTCTATAACCTGCCATCGCACTTGCAATTCGAGAACTTTCTTAGTATTTGACAGAGAAATTTTTCGTTAATGCAGTATGCTTAAATTCCGGTTGGCAAATTTTGAAGTATATATGTAAATATGATGCTGAAATTGGTTATGATTGTGCGTGAAGAGTAAATTCTCTTAAAATCTAAATTTCAAAATTAAATTCTGTTTGAATGATTGAGTAATATCAACGCTCAGGTGAGATGCATTTTACGTATTTACGTATATTCTACACTCAAACAGACAATTTTTCTCACAACGTGAAACAGCTGCGTGCCTCCAACCAACAATTACCACTTACACAGCCAATTGAAGTTAAGGCTGCAGACTGAACATACATTTTACCAAGACAGCATGATGTTGATATTCCTCTCAAAAGTGCACCTACAACAAATGCAAGCTAGAACTTCAATAAAAAAATTATGTTTGTGGAATTCGTAGCCTTCCACAAGGCACATCACTATGATATCTATTTGGTGAATTAGAGCAAATTGATCAAAATGGGAAAGTGTTTTGCACAAAAAGGGTAATCATATGCAACAGCAATTTTTGGTGACAGGAAGCCACCAAGTCTCAAAGACGCCATGGTTAATACAAGCCTGGTCATTCAATCTTCCAAAAGCTCTTATGTGACATAAAGCCAATTACACTATTTTCGAATGTCGGAGTACTTAACATCAGATTCTTTAGTGAATCCAGACTGTTTTGTTGAAATTGTGCTTTGCAATAATCTTTAATGTTAATGCTGCATTTAATACCCCTAAACGGTGATCCGATAAAGAGTAAAAAATGAACTTTCTTTTATTATTTGTGCTAGCCAATTTGCATTTAGCTCTGGTTTTATTGATTTTGCGAATGTGTATGCGAAATCTATTTAGAGCTCTGTGTATTAACTATTTTAATGATTAAACTGTAAATTTTCTTAAGTCGGTGTATGTAAAATTTAGTTTACTCGAACAAAATTGGTACTAACACTGTTCATGTATGAATCATTCCAAGTTATGAAGAATCAATGATGATCGCAGAGTGCTAATAATGAAGAGGTTAAACGAAACCTTCGTGACTTTTTCCATATGAGCATGTTTATTCTGATCTTCACAACTAGCTCTGTATATTTTCAAACTATAATATTTTAAACTGAAATTCAACACAGTAACATATCTGTTTCATCAATTTCAACTCCTGCACAACGGTGTCATCGATTCATAATTATGAATGTATTCACTGATTCAATTTACATTTCCTCAAATCGACGATGTCGAAATCTGTTATAACCAAATCAAATAGTTTCTCATTGAGTTCATTTCAAAGATATTAATTTCTTAAATAAGTTAATTAGTTCGAATTTTAAATTACCGTTGTTTTGAAGAAAGTAGATTTAATAAATGGGAATTTGAAAATGTCAAATCGCTAATTTGATCTATACAAATCAGTCCACTTTATGTTTGTTTGTAATTAAATTTCAAATAACATGTTGACCCAAATCTCATTAACACAGCAATCATGACCGGTTGTATTGCTAATTAACATTTAAGTACAGCACGTTAGTTTTATGAGAGATTATAGGGTTAATTTATTAATATAGTAAAAAACACTAATGGAGCTAAGCAGGGGTAATCTCTGATGCTGTGACTAGCAAGCAGATGACAAACGATGAAGGGTTTTTAAATGATATCATGTCGATGCTAAGCAAACTTGTCACTGCCGATAAGAATCCCGATATGTCAAAATATTTGCACCCAATTTTACATTTACTCTTCAGTTATTCTGAAACATGAGAGAATGAAAAAGCGAAAAGATTTGATTTTAAACTCTTGGGCAAGAGCTGATACAGCATAAACTATCCCGTTGAAATTCATTCTTTCACAAAAACGATTAATCAATATGTATGCGGTAATCCTTCATGTCAAACACTTGCTTGTTAAAATCTTAGAATATCAATGGAAGGCAAAGATTTTATTGTCAACTAATTCTGATTGATGACAAGTAATTTTTTATACACATGGTCCCAATCATTGAATCAGTGAATATTTTGTTTGATCGCCATTTTTTCGAAGTTGAATTTTACTGATTGAGATAACATTTTTTTGTCGTGAAAGTAATTCTTTATATGGAGCTCAGTTCAAAATTATTGTTTAAACTTTTACACAAATTCTCCTTATCGCGTTACCTAAGATGTTTGAAGTGTTCACCACATTAATTTATTATAATTAAATTAAAGCGTTTGCCTAATCATAAAACTTGGAACGATAAGAATATTGACAAACACAAATTACGTATTGAATTTCTTGCTTGAATTTGTTGTGGGTGCACCTTTGGAGGAAATATCAACATCATGCTGTCGTGTTGAAATGTATATTCAGTCTGCAGCACTAATTTCAATTGGCTCCGTAAGTGGTCATGGTTGGTTGGAGGCACGCAGCTCCTCCACATTGTCAGAAAAATTGGCGGTTTCGGTGTAGAATATAAGTAAATAATCCACAGAGGTGTTTTTCAATTTAGTCCTTTTAGTTTCTATATCATTCTAGATTTTTGAATGTGTTAACCTCCTTACCAAGGTAAATATATTCACCGCCCCGATTTTTAATAAAATTTGTAGTTAATATTTCGTGAATCATTTGATGGTTTTTTTGATTATTGAATGATCATAACCACGGCTTTAATATAGAAATATCACCAAAACATACCAAAAAAGATACCTCAAGCCACCAATTGCATAGGATCCTAAAGGACATTTAAACTTAATAAAATTAGGCAAGTTTGTTGGAAGAAAAATAATTAATCGTCAAAAATTGAACACATTTTCTCTGTCTGACGTTGAAAAATATTGAAAATATAAACTGTTCTGAAATTTCAGTTACACGATTTGTGCTTAAATTAATTTAAGTTTGAATTGACGATTTTACAGATTTGTGTTCAGAAATGACTTTGAAATGAAAGGTTTTTTAAACGGATTACACTCTTTCAATTAATTAGTTTCTTCGGCATATCATTTTTTGTGTGTTTCATTGCAATATTTTAATTGTCGAATAGCGATCAGCAAGGAAAACTGAGGAGAAATGTTTTTAATATTTATAACAATTTAACAATCGAATTTCATAGGAATTCAGTCTACATGAAATTTAGTGTTGTCCACAAGATGTAAATCGATGAGATATCTGTACAAATGCAAACACTTTGTACGCCTCGAAATTATTCATATTCAGAGACTTAACCATTTTTTCATAACATCCGTCTTCGGAGGAGGGGATCAATAATTTTCATGGCGATAGTATATTGATAGAATTTGCACACATAATTATTTAAATTTCATAGATATGTGTCCTTAGATTGAGTACGTGCATTAAAAATAACTACAACAAACAAAACATGGTCACTGGTAATAATTATCTCAATCGAGAAAACACCAACGCGATCATTTGCAGCCGATTTAAACGAAGGTCGAAGATAAAGTTAACTGAAAATTTATCCCATAGTAGTGAAATTATATGTTTCTGGATTATTGATTCACCACCGATTTGTTGCTCAAAAAACATCATATATATTAAGAATGAAATTGTAAATTTGCATGTAAACATGCAATAATATTTTTTGTCGCATTTGGCTGCCAACAAAAGGTTAGCGGCACACAAGATATTTAATTTCCAAAACTTCAAGTACTTTCGCAACTGCTTGTTTGAACTTCATAAAGAGGTCAGTTGTGCTGTCGATATATTGGTTGTATAACTGTTTTTTCAATGCCGGAATTTTGCTATAAGTTCTTGCTATCTGACTATGTCAATTCTAGTGAAATAACTAAGAAGGAAGAGTGACCGTGTACTCTTAACTGAACGCTTGCCAATTTTTCTAAAGTAACAATTTTATATTACTCTTTTAATTGCATTTCGTCCTCTCATAAATCGATGCAACTTTTAGCTATTTCAAGCAATAAGTTAGTAAAGTTTGAATTATTTTTGCATTTTTCATATCCCACTATATTTAACTGAGCAAGTGGGGATAGTGTGCTTCATATGTCACAGAATGATCATCATTTATCCGATAAATTAGTGGCGTAATTTTGGTGTCGACGTTATTTCACGGCTTCAA
The DNA here is from genome assembly GCA_000469805.3 of Hymenolepis microstoma. Taxonomy (NCBI): domain Eukaryota; kingdom Metazoa; phylum Platyhelminthes; class Cestoda; order Cyclophyllidea; family Hymenolepididae; genus Hymenolepis; species Hymenolepis microstoma. Next base: position 2,701,410 of record LR215993.1, on the reverse strand, counting down.
ACATTTACTATTTCAACATATAAAATTTTAATTAATTGCATATTAAATTGAGAAATTGCGTAAAGTAATTTCTTTATTTATTTTAGGGCCGAATCATTTACATTTTATATTGATTGTACGTTTTCAGACATGGATTAAATGCACATCATATAAATCCCGTTGAGATCTTTCCACTTACAGATTTTAAGTATCTATTGCTTCAATTTTAGTCCAGTCGCAACACATACTTAGCCTTTACAATGCAATATTGTAATTTTGCAATCATTTATCATTTTGAAGTATTTGTGAAGTGACAGCAGCAATCACATTTCTTCAAAAGGTTAGCATCTTGCCAAGTACAATGCAGCTCACATATGTAGCATGTTAACAATGTGATCAATTACTAAAAATAATCATTTAAAATTCAAGTATACTTAGTAAACCATCTTCGTCTGACAAGTCAATTTAATTGAAGCCTAACACGTGTGAATTTACAGCCTGGTTTCAGTGTGGCTGCTGAAAATGGTAAAGTAGTAATTATTGGGAAAAGAAAGATGGATTTATTTTTTAATTAATGCTACTTTAGACACGTTTGTTTAATATCGGTATGCGTTTTAAAGGCAGAAAAAAGAATATTGGACAAGCAATAGGATTTGGATAGATTAATCAAATTTCAAGTTAGTATGGATTGACATTCAGGGCTCTTTTTCTCTACTTTCATTGAAGTCTGCCCTTCCTGAGGCCACGCATGCGGGGAAGACTTTTCGTCACGTCAAATTAAATTCTTACCTAGTTACTAAAGTTCGAAACGATGGGGAATAGCGAGTTGGAGGAACTCCTTATTGGAGGTTGTGCTTTCTAAACAAATTATCTATAGATGCGCGACGTGAATGTGACTCAAGAAGGTGAAAATTTTTGAAGTTGGATGGCCATTTCCGGAATTGTCGATATATGACATGCTTTTGATTGATATAACATTACGATTTAAGGCAACACTGACTTTAATGATCTTGATGTTTCAAGATATAATCTTAAGACACATGCGTAGTTCTCGAAAGAAATATTATACCCATATGAATAGAATTCGAAACTAGATAACCCTAAGAATATTTTCATTTCAATGAGACAGGCATTGGAAAACACACTGTAATAATGTGACAAAGATTTTAGCTTTTATGAATGCAAAGCAGCGCGTTATTTAAGATATCGCGTTTATTTAGTATGTAAACAAAACGTATTAATATTGGACTTTATTTTAATGCCGGCAATTTCAGAAATTCAATGGAGAAACAATTGGTTGAGCGTACGCAGTCGCAGTTGATTAGATGAAGTTGAACTTCAAACCAGGTTTTACACGATTTAAAGTCAATTTACGCTTTTTTTCAATATATACCTCAATAATACGAAAATAAATAAAATAGACATATTGTTTATTTTTTATTACCATGATCTAGTGACATTAACTATCCAAAAATAAATAAATTTTTCACGATATTGTCATAGAACAATGTAAAACGTAAGAGACGCTTATATGTTCGTTTAATTCTTGAAATTATACGCATTTATTTGAGGTTTGATTGTCATTTGTGCAGTTTGTTGAAATTTATTATTGATACGAACTGATACATTTTCGGGAACTTCTTACAGGAGCAATGAGTCAAAATGAAATAAACTTTGCGCAGTGAATGAAGTGTATGCCCACATTGACATGCACATTGATTGGACATTGATATTGCTTACTTATTTAAATAAAATATGACCTGGAAACTAAGATTTTAAGAGCCTTCTCAAGTTTCGATTCGAGTTGAGAATTTCGTAAGCATTGTCTTGAAGTAAGTGAGCACCTCCAAAGCTTGCGAATATATTTTCATGCCGGCAGCCTTAATTTTATTTGGCTGCAATGTATACTAACTCAGTTAGAAAGTAGTGCCTAAATTCGAAGAATGTTTAGTGTGCACGACTCAAATTGCTAAGGGTTTCTTATTGCTCAAAGAAAAGCGGAATACTTTTAAGACTGCTTTAGTATTAATTTATTTGCCATTAATGACTAGGTGAGAATTTACGTTGACTAGACGAAAATCGTCTCCAGCTATGTAATAGGAGGTGCGAACTGCTGTGTGATGTGCCACCAGCCTATGTAGCGCTCTAAAGCTACGACATTTAAGTGCACGCCGAATAGCAGAGCTCAGTGCTAGAGTACTTGTCGAGTGTAGGCTATGGAGCAAATCCAACTTTGCTCTCTCCCCTTCACTCGTGTCGACCGTGAAGCTCATTGAAATGCCGTGTGCATTTATGAAGCCTTGCCCTATCATTTTTGATGTTTGTGCCTATTTATCATTTCTTGATATTGTGCATATTGTTCTAAATAATTTCTCAAACAATTCTTCCATTTATTGATGGGCTCCATCAATCGTTGATAATTGGGATTCTTTACATCCATGGCCAATTTCACTAATTCGCTGCGCCTTCCTTGAGCAGTTTGTGATCTCGTATGAGGTATTCTGACTTTTCTGCCATAATCGACTAATTGATTTCTTATACCTCTTCTCGATAAGGAACAATTATTCCGATTGTGGTAAATTCTCTCTGTAATTTTAGTTGATGCAGTCTCATTTCTAGCTTAATTTCTCTTCATAAGTCTATACAATACTTTAGTTGCTTATAGCTTTCTTCTCGTTGGAAATAAGTAAATTTTCTACCAGGATAATTAGCATGCGGGTTTTCCGGCATGAGCATATTTGTTCTAAATTGGTGATGACGAATAAGCGAAGTGTGCGTCCAGCTTGTTCATACACGTCTTCTAGAACATGGGATGTACTCCCATCCCATGTCCTCCGGCCAATCAGACCGCCTCAGGTGGTTGGCGGGGTCAGGCTTATGGGATGCGCGGAGTGGATGACAAGTACATCACGTCACTGGACATGTGGGATCGATGACTTGTATCGGTTAGAAGCAGGGTTGCTCATTCAGTTTGTTTTGTTTCACTCTAGAATATAAGGCCGCACTATCAATTGATGTTATTAATGAACCAAAATCTTCATTTGTAGTTTCTACTACTGGAATACGCTTGAAGAACCGTCGTGCACCAAAGTTAACATCTATTTCAAACCTGCCACCTCCTAACAAGCACTTATAATCGTTCTTTGTCGTCATCGTTATGCGTGGCTCTTCCATCAAAGCCACCGTCTGATTTAAAATATTGTCGAACTGAAACCCAGTTTGTTGGAGCAAAGCCAAGATTTGATTAAATACATATTATATGAGGAGATATTGACAATGCTCCTTACCGTAAGGTGTGATTTTATCAAATTTGCTAGCAACCTTTTCCCTGTATTTGTTTGTTCTTTGTAGCACAGGGTGTTGTCCTTAGTTATCGTTATGTGCATCATGTTTATGATGTTTTGAAGAAGATGGCCAATATTGATATGGTTTCGATTAAGTGGCATCATATGCCAGTTGGTACCTAATTCGACATCTCGTTCAGTCCTTACTTGGTATTCATGAGACATTTCGGACAAATTTGTTAGATACGAATTTTTTTCACGCATTTCAATCACTCATTATTGAGGCTTTTAATATGTTGCTTGGCAATCTCTCTTCACTGGACACTAATTGAAGAATTTAATTGTTTTATTTTTTCAAAGGAGAATGATCGGAAAATGTCTTTAAATTGTCGAATATTTCTTTAAAGTTACTCATTCGAGAGGAGATCGAATTTAAGTTCTCTGGAATGGCCCCTTTGCGCTGCAAGACTTTTGGTTTTGGCACGGCGAATATCTGACAAACAGATTGTTTCGGGCTTCACTGGTGCCAAATCCTATGCAGCCGTCTATTCCTTACGCATTCTACTACCCACCTCTTTCAGTGCACTACGGAATTTGAAATATTGAATCAATGGAAATATATTTCTAAAATATTGTCCTGTATTTTTTCGATCACCACTGATCAACTGGTACAAAATAATCCTTCAGTAGCCTGCCGAATTTCCGAGCCACGTCATCTCGAGACTGGGAAACCGCGTGCATAAGATCTTCATGTTCGACATATGGGCAACTTATTGCCGTGAGTATTTTTGCATATACTTTGATAATTATTGTGGTAATGTCGATCTGAAGTGATTGAAATTCCACCCAAGGGAATGTTCCTTATTGATTCCGCATCTTTCTTAGCCATCCTAAGAGATAGCTAACCTTCAGTACGCTCTCCCATGTCGCTCAGTCGCTGGACGGACGGGAAAACTTCTTGATCTTCTGAGACTCCATAGGAGCCGTCTCCAATATAGCTTGGACTATTGGATGATTCATACCTAGTTCTGGCAAAGAAGCTCGGTATTGCTTCAGATCGTCGACGATTTTCCATAAGTGTAAGATGAACATTTTGCGCGTTAGCGCAGTTTTTATTCTTTTTCCAGAAAAATTCTATTGAATACTAAAAAAACTAACAATATGACATTGATCGGTCATATTAACCAATAAAGTTTGACTTCTAGAACATTCTTTCATATCGGACATCCATCCATCCGGACCTTAGACTATTCGTTACTCAGTCATTCACTCCACGCGTCCGTTTCACCGCCCCGTCAAACACCTAGGGTAGTCGGATTGGCCCGCGGACATAAGGAGGAAGGGCATATCATGTACTTATTCATTGTACAAGCATAATCTCATGCTGCATTCTCATGGATAGATGAAATTTGAATCAAGAATTTCGAAAATCAAGTGCTTGGCATAAATTGCGTAAATTGATTTGCTTAAATTATTATTTAATTAGAACCAATTGACCACTTCTACTAATAAGTGGCCATTTTTATGAATGCGGTAAAATAGATAGCTTTTGTAACAGCGAATAGTCTACACCTCGAATAGTCTAAATTCAGTTAATTAAAACATCAGCTGTTGGACGGTTTGGTCTAAACAGAACAATCTGCTTATTGCTGAAATTCAGACGAAGTCGCGAACAACGGCAATAATAACATTATCATCCTACTAAAGGAGGCATTGGGAAGTACGCCTTGTAAACATACTCACATGCTCAATAGTTAATGGCGTGCATTAGCATGGAATGTTCATACTTAACAAGTAAACATGCCAACATGCCATGCAATCAAACTCTATCTCAGTAGTACAAGTAGGTGGCCATATGCATGCGCAAATTTAGTGACATTTGGAATTTTCTTAAATAAGCGGTACAAATGGACGTGAGACTGGAAAGCGGAATCTCCCAGAGAAGACTTGAACAAGCACACGAGGAATTTGGAAAGTTTCTACGATTTTCACATTTTTATAATGAATGAAATGCTAGGTAAGTTAGAGAAAGAGTGCATCCTCGGCTACAAGGATGCTGTTTTCTTTTCTTATATTTTTTATCTCCGGTTCCTCCGGTTTAATCTCTTCACTTTCCGGTTCCTTATACCTGATTTCCAGTTCTCTCCATTTAATTCTAGGCTCAAAAGGCAATTGAAAGTCACCTGATACGTTGGACTCTCTGGACATACCATTGAGCACTTGCACACTTATTTCCTTACTCGGCAAAAGCACGTCAATAAGATAGTCATTAACTGTGAGCATATCACGTTCATAATTTACACTCTCGATAAACTCAAGAATGCATACTAGCGTAGATAAAAAACAATGCTTTTTAGTTCATCAATTCGAATCGTCTAAAATGTAAACAAAAGGTGGCAATTCTAGTTGCATCCCATGCATCCTGTTGACGCAATGCTTGCTTAATTTACTGTAAATTTGTTATATTAAAATTTTTATCGAAATTAAAGCCGTAGATTATGCTATAAAAAGATTGCGCAATTTTATCAGAGTACTATAAAAATGTTGTTAAGCTCAAATAACTATAGGTAGCTGTTCGCTGGAATTTTTCTCCTATTCTACGTCTTGTTGCTTAGAAAAAAATGAATTCAATTTTTCTGTGAATTCATAGACTTCAGTCATTTTGATCCTTTATTTAATTGTTTGAAATTAATATTGAAAAAAGCTCAAATTTTTTTTTGATTGACCTGGAGAATTTTTCTCATTTCTAATCATTTTATTTTAAACACTATCATTGTTAATTTCGTTTTTCTAATTTCTATATCATTTTTTAATTTTTGAAAATGTTAACCTCCTTACCAAAGGTGAATGTGTTCACCGCCGCGATAGTTTAATAAAATTTACAGTTAAAATTTCCCGAATCGTTTGCTGCTTTATTGATTATTGAATGATGAAAACTACTGCTTTTGCAAATTTTAGGGAAATGATATATTCCAGTCAGCAACTTAGTTTTGTTAGTTTTCATAATATGTTCGGAAAAAATATTAGTTCGAGGTACCCTGAATGTTAAGATTGAAGTTAAATGGTGGGCGTTTGACAGACTCTTAACAAAGAAGACCTCTGTGGATTATTTACTTATATTTTACAATGAAACCGGCAACCAACAATTACCACTTACGGATCCAATTCAAATTAAGACTGCAGACTAAAAATACATTTCACCACGACAGCATTATGTTGATATTTTCCACAAAAGTGCGCTCACAACAAATGCAAGCAAGAACTTCAATACGTAACTTGTGTTTGTCAGTTTTCTTATTATTCCAGATTTTGCGATTAAGCAAACTGTTTACTTTACTTATAATAAATTAATGTATTGAACACTCCAAACATCCAAGGAAACCCGATAACGGGAATTTGTGCAAAATTTATTCAATAAATTTAAACTGAGCGCCATATGAAGAAATTGTATCACGACAAAAAACGTTATCTCAATAAGTAATTTTAAACTTCCAAGAAATTGAGATCGAACATAATATTCACTGATTCAATGAATGAGACCATGTGAATAAATTATTTGTAATCAATCAGAGTCAGTTGACAATAACTTCTTTTGCCTTCCATTGATATTCTAAGATTTAAACAAGCAAGCATATGAATTGACGAGTTAACGTGTGGTGACACAACTTTGGCATGACTTAAGCAGAATCAATGGTCAGTATCAATATGATTAATCAATAGTCAATTCCAGTACTCGATTTCTCGACCAATCAATGATCCAAGTTATATGAGGTCATCATATCATAATGTGTATATAATGATTAAGTTCCACGTCATACATATTACTTTACACTCCACGCGTTCTTTGAATATCTCTGTCTCTTCTTAGCTTTGCAATAGATTAGCTAATTCTGGAGGACTCACCAACTAGGAGGAACTGCCACTGAGGTTTCTGAGTACAGTCAGGCTTTGTTAGGTAGCTAATCCGCTACAAACCCATGCATATTGATGAATTGTTTTTGTGAAAACATGAAATTCAAAAGGCAAACTTGATGCTTTATCAGCTCTTGCTCAACAGTTTGAAATCAAACACTTTGGCTTTCGCAATCTCTATTGCTTCGAAATAACCGAAGAGTAAATGTACAATTGAGTGCAAATATTTTGACATATCGCGATTCTTATAGGCAGTGCCAAGTTGCTTAGCATCGACATGATATCCTTTTAATAACCAATCATCGTTTGTCATCTGCTCGTGAATCACAACATCATAGATTGCTCCTGCTTAGCTCCATTGGGCTTTTTACTATATTACTAAATTAACCTTATAATCTTTCATAAAATTAGCGCGATGTAATTAAATCTTAATTAGCAATATCACCGGTCATGATTGGTGTTTTAATGAGATGTGGGTCAATATTTTATTTGAAAGTTTATTACATTCAAACATGAAGTGGACGGATTTTGTTTAGATCGATTAACAATTTGACATTTTTTTAATTCCATTTTTTGGATCTACTTTATTCAAAACAACGATAATTTAAAATTCGACCTTATTAACCAATTTAAATAATAAATGTCTTTGAAATGAACTCAATGAAAACTCATTGATTTGGTTTTAACTTATTTCGACATCGTCGATTTGAGGAAATCTAAATTGAAACAGTGAATACATTTATAACTTTGAATCAAACACACCGTTGTGCAGGAGTTTAGAGTGATGAAGCAGACATGTTACTGTGTCGAATTTTGGTTTAAAAGATTATATATATATATATATATATATAATATATATTATATAAAAGGTTATAATTCGAAAACGTATGGAGCTACTTGTGGAGATCGGAATTAACAAGTCAATATTGTAACAGTCTTGAAGGGTTTCGTTTAACCTCTTCAGCATAAACAATCTGCGATCATCAGTGACTCTTCGTAACTTGGAATGATTCATACCTGAACAGTGATAGTATGAATATTGACCGAGTAAACTTATTTTAGATACTCCGAATTAAGAAAATTTACGTCATTTCGATCCTTTTTTTATTTATTTCGAAAATAATACTGAAAAAACCTGAAAACTTATGTCCATTGATTTGGAGACATTTTGAATGTGTTAACCTCCTAACCGAGGTGAATGCGTTCACCATCGCGATTGTTTAATAAAATTTACAGTTAAAATTTCCTGAATCACTTGCTGCTTTATTGATTATTGAATGATGAAAACTACTGCTTTTGCAAATTTTGGGGAAATGATATATTCCAGTCAGCAAATTAAAGTTTTTTTAGTTTTCATAATATGTTCAGTAAAAATATTTATTCGAGGCACCTGATCGTTAAGATTCAATTTAGTTTTGTATTGCAACACAGTAGGCTGCACTTTTGATTGTTCAACAAGATTTCAATGTAAATAACTAGTCAAATTTAGAGGTAAATTGTTCTGATAACCCTCTTAGACTTTTACTTGCACCACCTATTATGACAACGTCCAAAAGGTTTGAATTTGACCGACAGATGCATTTATTTTTTAATATTGCTTCTTACCTATTTATCATGCCGTTTAAATGGCACTCTCTGATAAACAGACATACAATAATGACCTCTATAACCTGCTATCGCACTTGCAATTCGAGAAATTTCTTAGTATCTGTCAAGGAAATTTTTCGTTAATGCAACCTGCTTAATTTTTGCTTGGCAAATATGTAAATATGATGCTGGGATTGGTTACGATTGTGTGTGAAGATTGAATTCTCTTAAAAAGAAATTGTAATTTTGCATGTAAACAGAGATTTAGTTCCAAATTCTCAAATACTTTAATCAATAAAATTCAGTTTTTACAACTGCTTATTGGATCTTCAATAAGATGTCTGTTTTGCTGTCGCTATATTGGTTGTGCAACTGTTATTTCAAAACCGAAATTTCACCATAAACAGAATTTTAACTTAAAATCTCGTGTAGGTTATATTTTCAGTGAATGAGTTTGTAAAATCTTGCTTATCACAAAAATTCCTTTTCATTTACTAGCACTACCTTTTGTGACAACCTTCGAATTTGAGAGAATGATCCATTCATTTTTTAATATTGCTTCTTACTTATTTACTTTACCGTTTAAATGACACTCTCTAATCAAAAGCCATACAATGAAGACCTCTTAAACCTGCTTTCAAACTTGCTATTCAAAAAATTTTGTAGTATCTGTCAATGAAAGGTTTCGTTAATGCAGTATGCTCAATTTATGGTTGGCAAATTTTGAAGAATATATGTAAATATGATGCTGGAATAGGTTACGATTGTATGTGAAGAGTAAATCCTCTTAAAATCTAAATTTCAAAATTAAATTCTGCTTGAATGCGTAAGTAATATTTACGCTCACGTGAGATGCATTTTAATGAGGGCGGAATTAATGAAGACAGTAAATTTCAAATTCTCATTTAAAAGGTATTATTCTGGAGATACTCAAATTAGCCCGATTCTTTATAAAATGATTAAATATAACATTTTAAGCAATAAAATTACCTTTCTAAGTGTTTGTAAATGACAAAAATTGAGGCAAAATTTCAGTAAGCTATGATGATCTCTAGAAATCCGCATGTTCACACATCTATGGGAATAATTCTATTCCATTCGGTTTGGCTTTAGTGCTTGCAATATCCGTTTAAAGCTTACTTTATTAGAGTTTCAATCGGCAAAGTGAGAATAGTCTAAATATCTAGCTTTCCACATCAAATTCTAATGAAATAAGTAAGTAGTATGACTGCTCAAATAACATGCATTTTAAAGTGGGCATACACTTCATTCATTGTGCAAAGTTTCAACCCATAGATCCTAACCTACTGTAAGGAGTATGAAGAAATATATTCGTCTCTTATTTTGAATTCAACTCTAAATATGCGAGGGTACTATATTTGAGTACTGACATTGCATATACAATTTATTGCTCGTGTTTAATTTCCGATGTGCTTTTTTAGTCGGAAAGTAGAAGGATATTTATCTCTTTAATGCCTCTGAGGAATTATGTGAATTTCATGATAGTGTTATTTTGATATTCCTTCCTCCTTTCTTCTAAATTGATTGATGTCAGTATTATCTCCATGATTTCCTTTTGATATTTTCCAGTACTGACAGTTGAGATAAAGATGGCCAATGCAGTTCATTGAAGAATCCACGAGATCTGAGGCAGCACATACGAAGAAGACTTTTTGTCTCGTCAAATTAAATTATCACCTAGTCATTTATGCTCATAAATTAATATTTAAGCGATCTTAGAAATGCTCCACTTTTCATAAGTACAACCAGAAATTATTTGCAATTTGTGTCATGCATAATAAAGTAAATTAAAGCAGCATCCGGGAAATTCTAAACCTGAACCTCAATACTCTATATCTGTTATTCACTATTCTATTCGTTTTGGCTCTATTGTCTGTGCTAAAGCGTTTTCAAAGTCTAATTAGCGCTTTCTTTATAAATTTTTTAATTAGGAGAGTAAGAAGTGTCTTAAAATCTAAGATTGCAAGTCAAATTCTACTTACATAAGTAAGTAATATCAATGTCCAAATAACATGAATTTCAATGTTTGCATACACTTCATTCACTGTGCAAAGCATATTTCATTTTAACTCATTACTCCTCTCCTACTGTAAGAATTTCGTGGAAAATATATCAGTCGTATAAATGACGACTTTCAACAAACTGTACAAATGACAAAAAACCCTCAAATAAATGCGTATAATTTTAAGAATTGAACGTACTTGCATGCTTCTCTCACCTTTTTGCATTGTTCTCCCTCGGGAGTTTTGGCAATAACACTTCCTAGAACAGTAATATATTTTTCGCCAGTTTTAACTAAAGGAAAATGATTATTGACCCATGAGCATATATCTTAAATAATGCAAAAATAACATTCTAACTTGTTATAAAAGAAATTGGTTTATTTCATTTCTCGTTTTCATCCACATTGTCATGTAATAATGTGACGAAATTTAAATTTTCAAATATTCTAATTTCCCATATATTGCCGCCCAAAATTGTGCAATGCATTGTTTTGGATCATATTTGAGTGCAGTCATATGATACGCGCAAACCTTAAAATATTCACTTTTGCATTTCCCTCCCCACCCTCGACCCCCACCTACTTCCCGTCATTGATCTCACAAGACATACACCGTCTTTGGTAATTCGTAGCTTCCCACAATGCATATCGCTATGACATTTGTTTGACGAATTAGAGCACAATGACTGGAAATTGATAGTAGTTTCCACAAAAATAATTGACATTTTTAACAGTAATTCTTGGTGGCAAGAACCTACTAAGGCTCAAACACACTATCGTAAGAACAAGTGTGGGTCATTCAATCTTCCACATGTTCTCCTGTGACACAGAGCCAATTTCATTATTTTCCAATGTCGGAGTGCTTATCTGAGAAAATCTTGAACAATCGCAATTGATCCACTTAAATTGTTTATCACAATCTTCTCCACTTTTAAAATAGAAATTGCCTTACAAATTCATTTACCTCATCATAATATCTACAATGATAAAAACATTGGCAAACACAAAGAGCGTATTGATGTTAATGTCGAAATTCTTGTAAGTACAATTTTGAGGGGTAGGGGCACAGTTCGACCAATATGAGGCATGAACATAGTCTACAAATATATTTAGTTGTTTCCTAATCACATAGCCTGATGTGCTACTGTTGGTACGCTGAATGTACGTGTAATAAGTATGTCTAGACTGCGGTGGGGTGCCAAGTCAAGCTCATGGGCGAGGCGTAAGACGTTTGAATGATGGTAGCGCTAGAGTTGCCTCTCTTACTCGTCTACTAAGTGTCACTTTTTCCACTTATTACAATGTGTGAAATATCTTCATGGGTCCGTGCTTTGAGCAAAGTGAATAATGACGTAAATAGATATTAATATAAAGTCATATATAGGCTATGGCAAAATATTCTAGTATGAGTTGGCTCCCGAAATTAGATAAGTTGCCTTAACTTGATTGAGGCTGTGTGCTGAGTGGGTATGAGAATTCTTTGTTCAGCCTTGGTACTGTTGTGCACTGTACACAAATACACGTGCACAGCACCGTAGTAGATACATCTTGAAAACTGTGACAAAGGTGCCACAAAGACAATAATTTCTTCTCTCATGCTGTAATGAAGTAGCGGTGATGGTGCTACAGGAGTGAATGTGATTCCTGTACATTTCACCAAAAGTAAGTATTACTTTATGAAGTTGTCGCTGTATGGAAATAATGCATACACTTGTTATTGTGACCTGTTGCACAACATGTGCGCTTATTTGTGCATATGAATTTTGGCAGTCATCATATTCACACAATCATTATCATTCATGGTGTATTAGTTAGTGCTAAAAGTGCTTGTGCGATTGAGTGCTTGATTGAGTGAATGAACCAACCAATACTCTGCGTGCAATGGGTGAACTAAATGCGTACGTACACTGCAACTCATAAGGCTAAGAGTCAACAGCATAAGTACACATGAAGATATGAGCAATGAATGAATGAGTGAATGTGCCTCAAAGGCCCCAAATAATTACGTCTATTAGGGATATTGCTTACGAATACTCACGTCTCCCCCTCCCCCACACCACCCCCACAAAACATCAAGTCGTCTAAAAACGAATTTGTGTCTCGACACTCATTTCAAAATTGGATATTGTACCAGCCCCCATATAACGCCATTACAATCCGATGCACATGGTTATGATAAGTGCACTGGTTGAGCGCCGCTGTTGTCAAACCCAGCCGAGTGGCGAGGCGAGGCACGCAGGCCCCGTCCCAGCCTTTCAGATGTTAACGATTGGATCACAATTCTTGTGATTATGTGGGCAACTCAATGCTTTAGTTTAATGAACGCTTATAAACAAACTGATTTCACTATTTTTTATTAAAATGTACAATTCATTGATGCTTTACACATTTACTGCTTAAAATCATCCAGGTATTTAAAGTGTTAATGATTTGTAAGGGGAATATTTTGAGAAAAAATTAGAGTTTCTAAAAAATCATTTGGATGACATAACGTTGAGTGGTAAAATAATCACTAGTATTATTTCCTAAGATTAACCTCTCAAACTTTTCACTTAGGTAATCACTGAAACAGAACTGCCAATTATAAAGACATGAGAGTGATATAGAGATACCATTTCCGTTACAATGTAAGTTGGTCCTGTGTATTCTCACGTTTGATCATCATCGTCAAACTGAATATCACAATTGAAAATCAACTATTTGTGTCTCTTAGAAGCAAAAATGTCCCTTCGAAAGTTGCTTGTAATGACCATTTGATGGTATCTCATTTATTAACTTATCATGCAATAATCATTCAGTTTGTATGATTTAAAATTATCTATCGTGTCCATATGTTTCAATCCAGGTTCTTCTTCAACAAATTACCTGTTTCCCTTCACCTTGAAAGCGGTCACTTTCCCCAACTAATGAAACAGAAGCACAATTCAGGTCATTGCTTCTATGGTCATATACTGCAATCTCGAAAATATCACCTTTTTTCTTGAGATTGCTGAACATGCTTCTCGTATCTTTAAGGATCTCAGAAGTTGAGTTTGGAAAGCTAATGCAGTGTTATAAGTGTAAATATTAAATGGGCTGTGAAATGAAAGGAAAAACAGTGAACACCTCACTCTCTCTCTCTCTCTCTCTGTCTCTCTATTTAATTATATTTAGGGAAATTCATAGAATTCGTTGCCATGTGTTGTGACCACTCAAAATAAAAATCGTTCTGCTTGCTTGCTTTTCATTCGCTCTTAAATAATTTTCATTCACTCATGGCTACTACACAGGATGTCTTTTCTCCCAATTTCACAACTCTCTGTATATAACGAAACAAAGATATCACATAAAAAACATGCGTAACATTTCAACTCCACAAAATTCATTCCAAAGTATTAAATTCCTATCATAAACTAAATTATTACAATGTAAAAGTTAGAAAATGCGTGAGTGAGTCCAGCGTGTATCGCTTAATATCATTAAAATTTAACTGCGTGGTGTGAATCTTATTCCGATAAGTTTGAATCGAAGATTTGAGAGTGATCTAAGGAAGCATACATCCAACAGCGCGAAATGTGAGTGGAATGATTGCATTGTCAAATTCGTATATACTCAAATAATATTCCGGCAAATACAACACTGCATGTGTGGTAGATTCATGGACGAAAAGTTTTCACTAATGAGGTAATGAACTGACAATTTGGTCGATCTGAAGAATAAAATAAGACAAAAGTCAAGAATTCTCTTCGACCATTAAGTGGCAGATTATTGAATAATGCCTTTATGGATGACAAATTTATTTGAATAACCTACGTTTAATCAACTCCTGTTTTAAAATTCTTTCAGTAGTTGATCGCATAGGTAAATTAAAAAGCTCTACTTAATTTATTTCAGTAACATAGTCCTTACTGTCTGTTAAATGAACTAAGGAAATATATGAAATAAAGAACACTTTTTTCTTGGTAGAGTTGCGTTATAGATTTTGAGTCCTAGCAGGTCAGAGTAATCTTGTAGTAGGTGCAAAACGGTGATTTTGATTTTCCCTGGCTCACTTTTGCGGACGCCTGATGGGCTTGCACAACTTGCAATTGTGCACTATTCATCCATTGGCTTGCGTCAACCCTTGAATCGCCAACCTGATCATTATTTTGCCAAGTGAAACCTCACTATACCAAAAATGCTATCAGTTCGATGATCTGGAATCGTCACTACAATTTAAAATTGTTGCATTTCCTTGATTAAATTAGCGTAATATTATAAAATGTTGCACTGGTAGCAGGATTAACATAGCAGAGAGACAATAATTTCGCGTATCCAGTTATGCAATAAGATCTAAGATCTAGGTGAGATCTAGGCTTAGAAATAAACCCAAATATTATCTACCGCTAAGTGAAATCGGAAAAATTTCTTAACATATATGGTAGAAAATTTCCTTACAAAATGGTTGACATATAAATAGCTAATTATATTCATCAATCAATGCTTCTTTCATCCATCCATACTCTGTGGAATCAAAATTTCTGGGGCTTCGAAAACACATTCAATGTCTCCAAACAATTGTTGTTGAAGTAGGTGTGATGCTTTGATAGTGAAAACGACTGCTGTTTGTGGGAGGGTGAAAAGAGCTCCAATAGATACCAACAAGCATTGTTACCGTTCATCCTTCTTCTGCATTTCCCTTGTTTCTGGAAGTGGTTGTAAGGCCTTGCATCTCCTTTGAAATATATTAATTACTGTGAGTTATCATCAAATAGTTTGCATAAGCAGTTTTAATTTTGAAGGTCTAGGTAATATTCATTTTTCCATTTTTATAATAATGAAGATTTCGAGTGGTGTTAGAGAGAAAGGAATCAAGCGGAAACGAGCACGATGAAGATAGATTCCGAAAGGTAAGAAGAAACACAAAGCAACGTGATCTTCACCGATACAGAACACTTTTGAGGGCACATACGACGACGATATCTTCGAAGAGGCCGAAGAGTAGAGCACAGTCGATGACCATTAGAGCGATGAAATAGCCTATCCCACAGATGATTCCTTCAGTGAGAGTGACTTGCCGGAGGAGATCAGGGAACAAATCTACGTCCTTCATAGGGTTGCTGACGATCCATTCAGCTCCGAAAGCGATTCCGAAAGCGACAGGTCTTAAAAACCCTCATATATTACAATTCTGTAAAGGGGGTCGCCAAAGATCCTTGTGCTAAAAGAGCTAAATACTTTTGGTGCATCGCCTTCCACCTCTCTCATATTTGTGTCTGATGGAATTTTTTGCTGTTCAAATAAACACATCTCTTTGATAATATCTCACTTACTTTTAAACCAATGAATGACAACTCATTTTGTAAAATTTAAAAGAAATTTTGGAAATCAACGCATTGTAACCGAATTTTATAGTATTTTACGCTTCCCTTAGGATAATGTATGTACTTATAGTAATTAATATATTTCAAAGGGGATGCAAGACCTTACAACCAACTCCAGAACGAAGTGAAATGCAGAAGAGAGATAAATAGAAAACCAGTTTGGTGGTATCTATTAGAGCTCCTTTCAAATATGCTCATCAAAAGCGCATAGTGACAAGAACCACACACACTTTGTTCTCATTCACCATATTTCATTCCAAATGCCATTTTCATCTCTCCTCAACACACTCACTCATCCACTCAGTGTATTGCTCTATGCCTACTTGGCAAATACAAGTGAAATGAGACACTATTTCTCACCTCTTTGAAGGCATAATGACTTAGTTTGAAATGAGATTGTCTTCAGTGCCATAGTAAGAAGAAGAAGAAGAAGAAGGACACACACACTTCATTTTCATTCTCCAAATTTCACTCCAAATGCTCTTTTTAACTCCCTCCAAACTCACTCACTCCTAACAAATAAAGTAAACGCACAATCAATGGTCAGTGGCATATTTATTTAAATATATATTAATTGAGAAAAATAAATAGCACTTCTGAAGATGATGCTTATTTTCGTCTAAAATTTGATACCGATTCTTGATGTCGGTGATTACGATTTGTTTCAATCTTTCCTTGAGAAGTGAAGTTAGATAGCAAAGAGTTAAATTTGAATAATTATAGCAAATTGCAGAATTATTAAGCAACACTATAAATTGATTATATTCTAAAATTTGAAATTATGTGGAATTCATAGTGGCCCTTGCGTGTCAAGGAAAGTCCCGCAAAGGCGTTTTGATAAATTGTTCAGGGTACAGATAAGATAGCTTGTACACTCTTGACAGCTTTTTTTGTGTCATTAAAAATATATTACTATTTTCAAAATATTTTTTTTCCTATAAGTATACTCATTATCCTAAGAGAAACGCAAAATATTTTAAAATTTATTTATTAGGACAACAACTTTGCTCCTGCCGTTTTCCAAAAGATGGCGGTAGTAGTCGGTAGTGGTTGAATTATATTAATTACCGATGTCGAACATTTGGTTTTGACATTTGTAAATATAACCCTACTTTGATATAACTTTATTTGTGTTTATACAGAAAAAAAATTTAAATAAAAAATTTCGAACCTAAACCGAATTGTCGCCAATTGGAGTGAAATATTACTTTTTTATTCTAATATGAAAAAATCTGCGGAGTGGCTGAGGCTCATCGGTATATCTCAGATACTTGTAATAAAACGGCTTTTAGTGTCGGCGGGAATAGTTCCAACATTATAAGAGTGGGGATTTTGCTGTCTATGACCGACAAAGTGGTCGAGGTTCAGAAGTTGTTGAAGATGCAGATTTGGAGGCGATCCAGTCTTATTGAAGACTCTTGCTTGTGAACGGCTGGAGGATAGGTAAATGCGAAATCGTATTGTTACTGGATTTAAGTATCTTTTCATTTCGCATATATTCAAAGCTTTCTTTATACATTCTTCTTACAGTTCTGGACAAATGAGAGGTTAAGGTCAAATTCTTCTCAACACAGCTTGGCCCAGAAACCAACCTAAATGATTCAAATGACCAAATGCCACTACCCAGATTGAAAATTAATTTCCTCGTGAAATAATCAATGAGATTTGAAAGGTAGAAATGTTAGATAATAAAGCAATCTTTGTCAACTTAATCTAATTTAAACCCTTCTTAACTTATTCAATGAGCTATATTCGTTTAAGAATTTGCTTAGACTGTATTCGAGTGAGGTTAAATATGCCCACAATACCAAAAGTTAACAGGTATTGAACATAAAACCGCATTCTGTAATTAGAGAGGTAAAATTGCCAGGCCTGTTAAATTTTTAAAAAGCACGCTGATTCCTTTCAATGGATATTTTTTTCAATCAGAATTATAAGTAGTAGTTTAGAAGAACACAAACGTAATGGTTAATACATTGCGTTCATTTAAGTAGACATTTCTTATGGGGTGACTTTGATTCAAAATGCCTTTTTAATGCTTTTAGTGTTTTAGATGCGTCAGCAAAAGGGAAAGGGATCGATGCATCTTCATCACTAAGAGAAGTGAGCAGGCTAATCTGTGAGTTAGTTAGTTAATTGGTTGGTTAGTATGAGATGAATGATCGTTACCTTCGGCAATGAAAAGGATATTATAGTGCTTTGGTTTCACAAATTTTTCTAGGGAAATCGATAAGAAATCCAACAGGGACCCAACTTTCATAGAAAAATTTGGGAGAATTTCTGTGTGATAAAAGTGCAAACAAAATCTGGTATAACCTCGTGGCACACGAATAATCTTGTGCCTACACGACCTGATTTCCAGTTTTCACTGCTTTATTTGAAATTGATAATTTGGCAATTTTAACAGCCCAACTGAAAGCAGTTAGTTTAAAGTCCAAAATATGTTAAAAATACTGAAAATAAAGTTATTAGACCAATATAGATTTAACTTTTTCAAATTTCTCTCCAGGTTATACTATATTTATTAAGTAGGTTGTTAATTTTGAATATTCTTCATTCCAATGGTTTGACCAGACAGCTTGCAGACAACGTAGAATCTACGTACTCAGTCGATGAGAAGGGACGATAGCAGAATCCATGGAGAAACCTGGGGAGGGGATTTAAAAATTCTTAAGAACTAAAGTTGAAGCGACGCCTCTTAAAGCGTATGACTTAATAATAAATAATGGTATTCCCAGCAAGAGTTGCATTTGTGAAGTGCAGTAACAATAGTTTGCAGATAATGACTATAGAATTCCGAAAATCGAAAGTTAATCTTATTTATAATGCGAACAAATAATCATATTGTAAAATAACTTGAAGTTTCTAGAAATTCCTTTAAATTTTTTCATATGCTTTTCAGTTCATATTTTAATTAAAGTATAATGTCTCAGTGTCACTAAATAATGGATACAGACGTTGAAATAACTATTCCCATTAAAAAGTAAGAAGATCGTGAAAAAGCCTACTTTATGCATAAAAGTATATACATGTTTAACGTCAATTAAATGTTGTTCACAATCGCCTTGTATTTTCTTTTGGTATATAAGCCAGTCACTAGTCTGTATTTTTCAATCAAGCTTGAATGTCAATTTATGATTTGTGATCTCTTAACGTAAAAACATTTTCAAAAATTGGAATTCAAATACAATTTATTTTTAAATTAAATAAAAATCACTCTCTGAAAGTTAGAATTATCACCTTACCCCAATTAAGTCGCGCTAGGCAACTTTTTACCATTAAGCACGTGTAGACGAGTCCACTATGATATTTAATCAAGTCAATCATATGTTTGGGTTATTGTTTCAAATGCCAATTTATAAAAATTTTAGAAATGCGTTAGTTACTTTGCTCAATACTTTCGGCTTGACATCAAAGATGGTAAGATGCAGTGAACTGTATATTTATTAATTAATAGAAAGATTTATTTTTGTCAAAGTTAACTTTGTCTCGATGCCCGTGGTGATTGCTTTTGGCATACTCCGCCATGGTGAAAGACTAAGCCTCCTATCCTCTTTACACTCCACGTCATGCGCACCTAAAATAAATGTGTTTCTTATGATACGTCTGTTTCTTCTATAGTTTTGTGGTAGCTTAGCTAATTCCGGTAGACTTGCCAACAAGGAGAATCTGCCATAAAGGTTTTTGAGAATGGTCAAGGCTTATTTGGGTAGCTAATCCACAACAATCCCAAGTATTGTTTAAAACTAAAATTTGTGTTTTTGCAATATAATACTTTCCAAAGTAGAGAAAATTTTAAGGAGGCAATTTGCTTATATATATATATATATATATCCTCAGATCACAGATGTTAAAGCCAAGATAAAGTGTTTCCATTGAGATTATTTCAAAGACATCAACGAATTAAATGAGGTAAATGAATTGTATCAGAAAGCAAATAGTCATGAATAATACAATTGGAATATTTGGAGATTTGTGTGATTTTAATTTATAAATTTGGCAACTCTGACATCCATACTGTTTGAAAACCAAATAAATGTGCATAAATTTACTAGTCTTCAGAAAGATTTTAACAAATATACAAGGGAAAATATTTTGCTTTCAAATCATATCGAGTGTGATAAAAAATCATATGAGCTATTTCCACAGCACAGCATCAGCAAGAATGCAAACGATTAATATGCCATTTTCATCGCGTTGCCAGCACCTGGAAGGTATTTTTTTGTTGCTTTTCTAGTTATATTGAAGTGGATCTTATTGCCTGAGTTTTAGAGAAAGCAATTTGTACTTGCATGACAATGTCAACCTTTGGGAAACTTCTTACCGGAGTGAAAACCTACTTATTACCTGGGAGTTCAAAACTGTGCGAGATTCAACTCATTGCAAATCCGAAACCATATGGGATTCTGAAGGGAAAAATAGAGGGACGGTTTTGGTGAATTGTTGATCAGTACAAGTAAGGATCTGCATCAACTGAATTTATAGGCAATTGGTCTGTCTATTAGATGGAAAAGATTAAAACATTGCATCATTTATCTCAAAATTGAAGATACTTGTGATCAAAGTGGTAAATTCTTAGAATAAAAGCTATCTGCATAATTAAAATTAATTCAAGTAAAACATATCCGGTGACGGGGTGAAGGTATTGCTCATTTGTCTGAACTAAAATTTCAAATTCAATCAAAACGTGTATTGTGCATTCTTGCAGAGGCCACAGTTGCGTTCAAAAGAATGTCAATTTTAATAAAAGCCTTAAAAAATTCCCTTTTTATAATGGTAGATCGCTGAGTAATCGTAGTTGCAAAGCTGTGCGTATTTTTGTAGCCGTTCCTTGCTGTGATGTCTTGATGCCTGTGTGTGAGGAGACACCGGTCTTATCGCAGAATTTATATTAGCTGCCCTCCCCTCTCTCTTTTTCTCGCAGTTGTTGATATTTCACTAGCGCCAGAGGATACTACTGTCGGGTAGAAACCTCTTTTGTTCCGAAGAATGCGACACGCCTGCATTGCTGTGTGCTGATAGGTGTTTGGGGCGAAATGCCTAGAGGCTGATGCGGAAAGGTTTTCATATGTGGAGTGAATTTATATATCCCAAATATATCAGTGGGGCTCAAGTGAAGGGCTTATAACGTTTCGATGTTGGCAGCGCATGTTAGCTTGTTTGCATGAGAATGGATGCTGCCCTTAAAACGTGATCACGCAAAAATGGCCATCGTAAATCGAAGTTTGCCTAGGTGTTTTGAAAAATGTCCATTCAAAGTACTTTTCAGGTCAAAATATTTCAGAAGTGCTTATTAACTTGAGGATAGGACCAGACACTAAATAGCAATTATACGAATTTTGAGCCACACTCTATAATACTCAATTTTGGTAACGACTTAGCGATTAAGATGCCAGTCAAAGTATGTCTGCATGCACGACACAACGTGCTAAGGGTTTCTAATTGCTCAGAGCAGAATTGAAATACTTCCAAGGCTACTTAAACAGTAAGCATTCCATTACTTACTAGGTGAGAATTTGCTCTGACTTGACGAAAAGTCTTCCCCAGTGTGTTTGGGCTCAGATCTTATGAGAACGTTAGTGTACTACATTGACTCTCTTTATCTTAACTGACGTTAATGGAGAATATCAGATGGGAATCATGGAAGAAGTGCAGACTTCGATCAAATTAAGGAAAAAGAGGAATGTATTTCAATCCATACTAACTTAAAATTCAAATAATTCATCTGAGGCATTAAAGAGATAAATAACATTGGTGAAATGTTCTACGTTCCGACTCCAAACGCAGATCGAAAATTGAACGAAAGCAATGAATTGCATACGCAATATCTGTACTTATCGATCTTGCGAATCCATTTAGAGCTCTGTGTATTTACTATTTCAATGAAAAAACAGTTAATTTTCTTAAGTCGGAGTATGTAAAATTACGTTTACTCGATCAAAATTGGTACTATCACTGTTCGTGTATGAACCATTCCAAGTTATGAAGAGTCAATGATGATCGCAAATTGCTTATGCTAAAGAGGTTAAACAAAACCTTTGTGACTGTTTCCATATGAGCATGTTAATTCCGATCTCCACAACTAGCTCTGTACATTTTCGAATTATAATCTTTTAAACTGAAATTCGACACAGTAACATATCTGCGTCATCACTCTCAACTCCTGCACAACAGTACCATTGATTCGTAATTATAAATGTATTCACTGATTCAATTTACATTTCCTCAAATCGACAATGTCGAAATATGTTAAAACCAAATCACATAGTTTCTCATTGAGTTAATTTCAAAGATATTAATTACTTAAATAAGTTACTTAATTCAAATTTACATTACTGTTCTTTTGAAAAAGGCAGATCCAAAATATAGGAAGTAGAAATTGTCAAATTGCAAGTCAGATCTAAACAAAATCAGTCCATTTCGTGTTTGATTGTAATGAAATTTCAAATAACATATTGACCCAAATCTCATTACAACAGCAATCATGACCGGTGATATTGCTAATTAAAATTTAATTATAGCACGCTAGTTTTATGAGAGATTATAAGATTAATTTAGTAATATTGTAAAAATGCAATGGAGCTAAGCAGGAGCAATCTCTGATGTTGTGATTAGCGAGCAGATGGCAAACGATGATTGGTTATTAAAATGATATCATGTCGATGCTAAACAACTTGCCACTGCCAATAAAAATCGCGATGTCAAAATATTTGAATTCAAATGCCCGCATTTTCTTCGGTTATTTTGAAGAAATAGAGAATGTAAAAGCGAAAGTGTTTGATTTTGGACTGTTGAGCAAGAACTGATATAGCACAAAATGTCTTTTTGAATTTCATTTTTTCACAATAACGCTTAATCATTATGTATGCGATAACCCTTCGAATCATATGCTTGCCTGCTAAAGTCGTCGAATATCAATGGAAGGCAAAAACGCTATTGCCAACTAACTCTGATTGATTACAAATAATTTATTCACATGGTCTCCATCATTGTTTCAGTGAATATTTTGTTTGATCTCAATTTCTTGGAAGTTGGCAATTACTGATTGCGATAATGATTTCTTCGTGATACTAATTCTTCAAATGGCGCTCATTTCAAATTTATTGATTAAAATTTTACACAAATTCATGCTATCGGGTTTCCTTGGATGTTTGGAGTGTTCAACACATTAATTTATTATAAGCAAAGTAACGCGTTTGCCTAATCACAAAATCTGCAACGATAAGAATATAGAATAACAGAAATTACCTATTGAAGTTCCTGCTTGCATTTGTTCTGGGCACACTTTTGGGAGAAATATCAACATTATGCTGTCATGGTAAAAGGTATTTTCAGTCTGCAGCCTTAATTTCAATTGGCTCTCTAAGTGGTATTTGTTAGTTGGAGGCACGCAGCAGTCCCACGTTGCCAGAAAAATTGCCGGTTTCAGAGTAGAATATAAGTAAATAATCCACAGAGGTCTTCTTTGTTAAGGCTGTCAAACGCCCTCTATTTAATTTTGTGTGAAAAGTTGCAAGCACAGGTGAATTAATAATGCTTTCCAATATTTATACTTATAATGCGTAACTTAATACATTCATTTTTGTATTTTTAATACCGTTTTTAACATAGGCATGTCGATATATCAAGAGAATTTTCATGCAATTATTGTGTTCAAGAAAACATCATAAAATACTTGAATTACACAAATTAATATATATATATATATATATATATATATATGAAATTCAAAAAAATTCTTCTTATATCCAAATAAGCTCGCGCTTGTCATCTTGACTGGTGATGACTATTTGTTTTTCGACTTTTTACTATTTGTCTCCTTCAAAATGAATTAAAATAGTACATGTCTGTGTTTAATATCCCTAAGACATAATTAGCTAATGTTATAACACATTTTATTTCACAAGTTTAAATCAAATTAAATAATACAAGAGTAACGTCAATTGTTTAATCGCTTTTTACGCAATGATGAATTATTAAAAAATATTCATATTCATACATTTATTAAATATAAAAGACAAGCTTTCAACTGAACTTCAAATTAAACTATAATAAGTGCGACTTTTGAGTAAACAATTGGAAAACAAACATTTATTTCCATTATTTGGCAAAAAACTACAGTGGGTTAGCTACCTTAATAAGCCTTGACTGTTCTCAGAAACCTCAGTGACAAATTCTCCTAGTTGGTAAGTCCCCCCGAAATAGAAGAAATACACGTATACCGTATATACGTTTATTTAGTATTGCCTGTTTTGTACTGTATGTGTATGACGTGGAACTTAGTCATTATATACACTTTATGATACGATGACCTCATATAACTTGGATCATTGATTGGTCGGAAAGCCGTGTACTGGAATTGACCATTGATTGATCGCATTGGTATTGATCATTGATTCTGCATTTGTCATGCTAAATTTGTGTCCTTACAATACTCCCCCTTAGAGCGTTTGCAGGCAACTAAAAGGTTGGAACGAGTGTAATAGGGTTTGTGATGGAGAGGTACGGGTGTTGAAACTGAAGGGGTCGAAGCATCGTCGAAAAGGGATGGTAGCGGTGGGGGGGGGGGGGGGAAAGGGGTGGTATAGTAACTTCCGTTGTTTGAGTAGGAGGTCTAGACAGGTGTGCTCTAACCTCGGGCGCCGGCGTAGGAGGTAGCTCCAGATAAGATGGTTTTAACCTATCAATACTGAATGAATCCTTGGTACCATTGCGGTCAAGAATAAAGTATTTGGAATTGCGTTGGAGTACTTTGCATGGTCCGTCGTACGGAGGCTGAAGGGGTTTCTTTACTGCATCTGCTCGAACAAAGCCGAAATGGGATGTAGATAAGTCTTTGTGGATATATGTAGGCTTGCTATCCTAACGGGTGGGAGTGGGCAGGACAGATCGGAAATGTTCTTTTAATCGGGTGGCATACGATGTAGAGTCTACAGAGACTCAGTACTGAGATTCAAAGATCATTTCTCCAGGAAGCCTTAAAAAGGGTGCCGAGTACAAGCTCTGCCGGACAGCATCCCAGATCTTCCTTTACTGCACTTCAAGTGCGAGAAGAATGATAGAAAGATGTTTCACCCAATTGAGACTGGAGGAAGTAGTGATGATTGCTGATTCGAGCTGCCACTGAAAGCGTTCGACGAGACCGTTGGCTTCAGAATGGTATGCAGTGGTACGGATGTGTGTTAAGCCTAATAGTTGGTTTAGTTCCCGGAATAGAGTAGAAGTAAAGTGTGGTCCTCTGTCTTTCGTGATGACTGATGGAACGCCGAATATGTATATCCATGAATATATCAGGGCTCTAGCCACCGACGCGGAAGAAGTGTCGTGTAAGGGAACGGCGATTGGCCAACGCATGAAACGGTCAATGTAAGTTAAGATGTACGAGAAAGAGTCCGATGGTGGGAGGGGAACGGTAATATCAACGTGGATATGGCAAAAACGGGCTTTAGGAAGAGGGAAACAAGCGAGGGGACTTCGAGTACGTTTATGAACTTTACTGGCCTGACAGAGGAGGCCATTTTTGGCCCACTGACGGACGTCCTGTCGTATGCTCTTCAAAACAAAACGGTCAGTGATCAACTTCGTTATAGCGCTAATGCTTGGATGCGACAAACCATGGAAGTGGTCGAAAATGTTCCTGCGATACGTTTGCGGGACGAAAGGTTTCGGCTTGCCCGTCGAAACATCACAATGGATCTCTGTGTTAGAGTCCGGTAAGGGTAAACATTCGAAGCGTAAAGAAGGATTGGAAATGATGTCTGTGAAATCTGGGTCCGACCTTGGTTCAGAAGCACGAACTTGCAGATCTAAAAAAGGCACGACGATTTGGTTCAGTTCCAAACGGGACATGGCATCTGCAACGACGTTACTAGTACCATCGATGTGTCGTATATCATTAGTGAATTGCGCGATAAAGTCCAAATGTCGTGTTTCTCTGGGAGAATGGTGATTTGCGGCTGCTCGAAAAGCATAGACTAAGGGTTTATGATCGGTGAAGATCGTAAATTGATGCCTCTCCAGTATGTGTCGGAAGTGCTTTACTGCTAAATAGATTGCGAGCAGTTCTCGACCAAATGTGCTGTACCGCGTATCCGTGGTTGTGAGCTTCTTCGAGAAGAAAGAGAGAGGCTGTGTTTCGCCCTTGACCACCTGTTGCAGGACTGCTCCGACGGCCACTTGAGATGCGTCGGTCTTCAGAACAAGGCTTCTCCCGCTAGAAGTATCGAGATGATTTAACGTGGTCACATTTGAAAGCTCCTGTTTTACTTCAAAGAAAGCCGATTCCGCCTCCGACGTCATCTTGAAATGCTTCGGATTACCCTTAAGTAAATCCGTGAGGTGCTGGAGGATGTGGGCACAGTTTGGGATGAATCGACCGTAATAGTTTACGACGTCTGGAAAGCGACGAAACTATTCACCGATTGAGGAACGGGGTAATTCAAGATAGACAGCGTCCTTTCAGGAAGCGGTGTGATTCCACGACCGCTGATGTGACGACCCAGGAAATCGATCTCTGTATGACCGAATTTGCATTTTTCGGGGTTGACCGTGATTCCATATTGTTGGAGACGTTCAAACACTTGCCGTAAATGTTGTTTGTGCTCCTCTGGGTTGGAGCTAGCAATGAGCACGTCATCGATATAAGTAAAAACGAAATCTAACCCACGAAAAACTTGATCCATGAAGCGTTGGAAAGGTTGGGCTGCATTGCGTAAGCCGAAAGGCATACGTAAGTATTCGAATAGACCGAATGGTGTGATGACAACCGTCTTAGCAGTATCTTCCGGGGCCAAAGGAATTCGGTGGTATGCACGGACTAAATCAAGCTTGTAGAACATGACCTTTCCATGGAGATGCAGCGAAAAATCATGTATGTGCGATATTGGGTAACTGTCTGGAGCGGTAATTCCGTTGAGGGCACAATAGTCACCACAAGGTCCCCATTCACCGTTTTTCTTCTCGACCATGTGCAAAAATGGATGCCCATGCGCTATTTGAAGGTCAAACGATGCCTAAGGATGCCATGTGTTGAAATTCTTGTTTACCAGCACGTAGTTTGTCGGGATGCAGGCGACGGACTCTAGCAAAGACAGGCTGTCTTTTAGTGGTAATGTGGTGTCGTACCTTATGTTTGGGTTCCGAGATCTAAGTCTGAGTACTAAAAATGGAAAGGAAAACTCAGACGGATTTGCAGAGGGTAGGAGGATATTCAGGTCATAAGAGTTACGGATCTGAGTAAGGCAAAGTACTTGGAGGGATGTGACGCCGTCGTGTAGGGTCCTGTCTCTGAGATTGACAAGCAATCGGAACTTTGAGAGGAAATCAGCGCCTATGGTTGGTTTTCGAACGTCTACAATTAGAAACACAAATGAAAACTCCCGGCGAAGCCCTTAATCGAGGTTGAGAAACTCTTGGCCGTAGGTGCGTATCTTAGTGTTGTTGGCGACGAGTAGCGAAAGCTCGGTTGCTTGCAGGCAGCGGTTTTCTGCTGAACGAGGGATAACGCTGACCTCGGAATCTGTGTCTAACAGGAATCTAAGTTTCGAATTTCTGTCGACTACCTGGAGGAGGCGACTGGGGAAATAGCCAGGCTCAGTCGTCGCCTTTACTGCCTGGCTTAGAATTTTCCCGATGGGCTGAATGTTCTCCTCTTAACATATTTGCAACCAGGTAGACATTTCCTGGCCTTGCTCTCGAATTTTTGTGGAAATAACACATAGTGTCATCGGATCTTGCTGGGCTCCGCCTTCTGCTAGGCAAGATGAAACGCTGTCTATCGGAGCGGGAAGAAGAACCTGATAGGAGTAATTGCATCTTTTGGAATTGCTCGGTCAATGCGTCCAATCGCTAAGTGACGGTATCAGCCGCGGCTGAAACTCCCACTGCGTTCACGCTATGTCCACCGTGACGTCTGTGAACGCGATCTGCAACTTCGACTAACTTGTCAAACTCATCTAAAAACGGACTGCCCAATACCGTCGACACCATGCTTCCTGGCAGACACTTCAACCATTGCCTATTAAGAACCTTGTCGTTCAAATCCAAACCACAGGCTAAGGAGCGCATGTGGCTTACTAACTGAGACGGAGAACGGTCTCCCGGTTCGAATGTCGAAAAAAATTGCTCTAGCCGTGTCTCTGGTGGCGCTGAAAAACGATTCATAACCGCCCGCTTTAATCGATCATAAGAGTTGTTGACCGGCGGCGTGGATGTTAACTCCTTAAATTGAGTCCGTATATTGCTTGGTAGGACGGTGAGAGCGTATTGAAACTAGGTTTCTGACTTGGTTACGCCTCTCAATCGGAACATCGTTTCCAATAGCGCAAAATAGGAATCCGGATGTTCGGGTTCGAAATTGGGGATGGCCAAAGGTAGAGCACACGCGGTTTCTTCAGTCATTTTCAAAAGATAGTAGGAGTGAGCGAGGGTAGAGTAGAGATAGCTGTTGATCGAGAAGTAAGAGGATCACCAAATAAGTCGTGTGATCAGACAGAGAATCGCGATGTCGTGAAGAGATCGCTCTTCTGCCGAGTTGATTAAGTCAGGCATGGATCACGTCAGGGTCACCAATTGTAGCGGATTAGCTACCTAACTAAGCCTGTTCAGTCTCAGAAACCTCAAACACAGATTCTCATAGTTAATATGTCCCACTGAGTAGCTAAGCTACTGTAGAGTTAATAAACAGAAAGTAGTGGGAGGAACGCGTTTATTCGCTGTATCAAAATGGCGTGTAATATGTTACAGGAAGCTTAGTCATATTCAACATGGTGGCATGACTAAAACAAACGGAGGCTCCTGTTTGGCTATGCGTTCACCACACACGATCCGTACGCGAGTTGCACGTCTGCACCTTCACGTTTGCGTGCGCTAGCGTGTCCCACAAATGCGAAAACTCACCTTTGTAATTGACCATTTGTAATTGTGCAAAATGAACAATTTCTTTGTATTAACATCATTTCATTTGTATTTTATACTATTTAGTTTGTGGGAACACAACTTTAGCATGACAAATGCAGAAACCCCACCACCAATCAATAACCAATGCCATTACGATAAATCACTGGTCAATTCCAGTACACGACCCATCGATGACCCAAGTTATATGAGATCATATGGGGTTATATGAGGTGTATATAATGACTAAGTTCCACGTCATACGGCACACAGTACGCTAGCGTGCCAAAACACATCACGCTTGCACGCCAACACGTATACTAAATAAACGCGTTCCACGATATACTTGTTTTTCTTCTATTCCATGAGTCTTACCAACAAGGAGAATCTGCCATAGAGATTTCTGAGAATAGTTAAGGCTAATTAAAGTAGCTAATCCGTTACATATTTCTCTCACTGTAAACGTTTTCGGCTATTACCAGATTTCATATTTAACTTCATAGAAAATTTCGAATCGCCTATATGTACAACTATAATTATAAATGTTTCTATAGATAATTCATTTATTAGCTTCAATATTGTCAAGGGGCTTCTCGCAAAGCCTTGATATAAACAAATTAAATTTAAAATAAGACGAGCATTGTACGACACATACAGCTAGCTATCACTGCTTGCTTACTTAAGTAGGCGTGAATATCAAACTTGAAAATGGAATCGAGCTTCACTTTCCACTGCTAGAAATAGCTCAAACTGCAGAGACATTTGAGTGTTGGAAATAAAATTGCATGCATAATGTAAATATATTATTTTTAAAACATTGACAAGTCCAAATGGCATTGTATACTTCAATTCGTCATTTTAGGAGCACAATTGTGTAATGATGCACGACGTTGATAACATACACATTATTCTAGAGTGCGGCAATGAGATTAATTGGCTGTTATCTAAGCTGACAATGCATTAACAGTGGATTTTACCTCTCGACAATTGTTGGGTTTTAGGCGATTTTTGTCTAACTGCATTTGCTTGAGGTTTTCGAATTTACGCGCATTTCGTTGAAAAATGATTTCGGTTCCCCAATTCATTTAGGTGGCAAATCATCAAATTTATATTCTTTCGGATCGGGAAATTTTGTACGAACAACTGAATCATTGCTGATGAACCACTTTCGCATATATTTCACTATTTACAGAGCAGTCTTTAAAATCACTGTCCACTTACTCAGGCCATCGATATTCAATTTGGGAATATAGTCTGTAGCGGACTGCTACGCTAATAAGCCTTGACTATTCTCAGAAATCTCTAAGGCCGATTCTCCTATGTTTGAAGACTCCCAGAACTAGCTAATCTACCGCAAAACATTTTAATCATGACATTAGTGCTATCCGTATAAACGTATACAGAACATAATTTTACAACACTTCATATTCTCATTACGTCAAGCACCAATCACTTTCATAACATATCAAGAATTAATAGTTTTTATAAATATTCTGGTGGACATTTCAATGAAATGCAAATGCGTGGCCAAGATTTGTGACCTATTGTTAAGTTATATGTTTAAACCGATTTTCAATGCATTAGCGGATATCATCGCAAGTCAAATTGTAGTTTTATATGAATGAATGCATTTTAAGTAAACGTTTTCAATCAAAGATAATCCAATTACTTTGAGCAAATGAATAAAATGGCCAATCGGATGTGTTGTGCACTCCTCACAGTTAGCAATTTGCGCATTGAAGGCAATGCAGTTCATTTTGATTTAATTTTAAAATGGAGGATTACATTACACTCAATTATTTTCTACTTTTTCCTTGCTTGATATTGATGTTTGTTTGGTGTCAACATCTGTATCTTAGGTCTTCAAAAATGCTGATTTTGGACGTGGAAATAATGCTGGAGAAATAATTAAGATATCTAATGAGCTATATATATAATGAAATATCAATTGGCTTCGTAGGTGGTAATTGTTGGTTGGAGGCACGCAGCTCTTCCACGTTGTCAGAAAAATTGACGGTTTCAGTGTAGAATATAAGTAAATATCGACAGAGGTCTTCTTTGTTAAGAGTCTGTCAAACGCCCATCATTTAACTTAAATCTTAACATTCAGGTCACCTCGAACTATTATTTATTCTGAACATATAAGGAAACTAGCAAAACTTTAATCTGCTAACTGTTAACTATTTGTCTCCATTAAAATAAGTTAAAACAGTACATAACTGCGTTTAATTTCGCAAATAGATAATTTCAAAGAATTTTTTTTTAAATTGACCATGCCACCCCGATGCAAAAAGGTGAGAAAAGCATACAAGTACGTTCAATTCTTGAAATTACATGCATTTATTGGAGGTTTTATTGCCATTTGTGCAGTTTGTTGAAATTTATCATTGATTCGACTGATATATATATATATATATATATATATATATATATATATATATATATATATATATGAATATAAATATTTCTCAACAAGTCATCACTGCGTAAAAATCGAATAAACAATTGGCGTTTCTTTTGTATAATTAAACCAGACTAACTGCACTCAAATTTGTCCCGAAACAATGGAAGGTGCAATATTTGGCTGTTAGGTAAGTCATCTTTACTTTTATTCGAAAACTTAGCAATTGTCCTACATGAACGCTTCAATTGAGCAAATCATTACTTGACAATGTAGATGAAAACGAGAACTGAAATGAACTAATTGCTTTAGAATGTTATTTCATCATTGTAAACTCACTGATATAAACTCACTTATATGCCAAGTAAGCTAACTGGTAAATTTCCATCTTGTTCCCTTCATGCTTTAACTGGACATTTTAAACGCTTTTCACAGTCACCAGAGACAAAGCAAATAGAATAACGAATGACAAAATTAATTTATTTAGGTTTAAGTTCAGATTTTTGTAAGCATATTTATGAAGTATACAAGCACCTCGAGAACTTTAGTTATATTTTCACACCCTGCAGCCTTTATTTTATTCAGCTGCAATATATACTAACGCACTAAGAAGGTAATGCTTGTAGGTACGGCATACAACGCTAAATGTTTCTATTTGCTCAAATTAAAAGCGGAACAATTCTAAGGCCGTTTAAATATTAATTTACTTGCCATTAATATCTACCTACTACTGTCGAAGTTTCCGTAAGCAGTGAATTTTATAATATTTAAAGCAATAGGCAAATACATCATTTTTAAATACTTTTATACAAGTGAGGTATTTTAAACCATATATTCGACTGCATCTCTACTCGCTTACGCCTTTGCCAAATTAAAGGCCTGTGTTTAAAAATTCACGTCTCATTTCAACAAAATGATGAATTCCTTTCTAACTGCTTATTAGCGTTTGATTTTTAAACTTTTGCGCCGCTTACATCGAGGAATTTTTATTCGGCTTCACAAGATTGCATAGTCATTTTAATGCACTACTAAGTAGACATGAATTGAGGAAACACTATCAAGATTAGTTCAGTCTTAGTGAACTCAGCAATGCCTGCTCACCACTTAAAGAAGTTCAAGTGGCTTAGGGCGTGCAGAACCTTTAAAGTACCTTTATCTGACACAACACACTTTTTTAATGATAGTGTTGTATCGATTAAAGTAAAATGTGGTGTGATAACTAGACCTCTTATAATAATGAGCGTTGGCAATCGATCTTCCTCGCAATATCGAAATGATGAATTATTGCACAAATGTCTGCCTTGTCCAAGGTTTGGCATATCTAGTTAGTAAATTTTGGATCGTTAAACAATTTAATCATTCTCAGTTACAATCAATAAAATTCCATTAACTCTAAACGTAAACAGACGAGCTCAGACGAGTTGTGCTCTGCAACATAAAGCACATATCAGTAATGATCATCCTCCTCACCCCCTTCCTTGTGTGACGTCGGAATTCATTTATTTCAAGTTAGACAAAATCAAATAATCTGAAATTGCATAACTTTGATCAATGGCCTTTCAAACGCATTGTGGATTGGAAATTATCTCTCAACGCAAGAAACGTTGATTCGAAATATGCATGTATGTATTTAGTCAAAAATATTCTAAAATTTTTCAAATACTGTAAACTGACAATCTCCAGCCATTTTATTATTCTTTTGCTTTGCAGACACTTAATCATAAGGCTACAGCCAAAAATTATACAGTTCCAAAGTTTTCGAAATTTGGATATCAACACAAGATTGTACCTCGAGATGACGACTTGACGTATAATATGCTATGTTGGCTTGTCAATGATTTGCTTCATTACAAATTCATATTACCCGAGTAAATGTATCCCATGTATCCATTTATTGCAGCAAATGTTAGCTATTTCAGGCAAAAAAATGTGAAGTTATTGTCGCCTCAATTTCCCATATCCCATCATACTTAAATAAATAAGAAGTGATAGTTTGTGACAAAATTCACTATATTGATTAGACCTGATAATTAATTTTCAATCAAGGAACGTTTTATTACTTTTCACCCAAATTAATTAAACACGATAAATTAAAACTATAAATTTTACCATATTTAGGAAGCATTATGATTAACTGACTCTTTCAAATTACCTTAACATCTGGTCTATATAATATTCTCATTACAAGTATTGATTTGCAGATTGACATTGATTATAGGTTTATATGACTGATGGAAAACGTAATAACGTTCGATTCTGCATGTGATGAGGAATTGCCAGTTGATTGCAACTGCCAATTTCGCGGGAAGTGAGTGTAGAGATTTAATATAAGTCTGTTTGCACAAACTAATTTTTAATTCATTCGAGTCTATTCGTGAATGGCATCAAGAATATTTTATGAACTAAGAAAGTGGCAAATCAGATTCAGATAATTTACAGTTAAGAGGAAGAAAAGTTATTTTATTTTTTTCTCTAGAAACATGTAGATTTTGGCATTTTGTGAACATATTCTTATGCATCCTGTTTATTGCGTCAATTTTACAACCAACGTATTTTTTTAGCAACAAGTAAAACCCATCGATTCACATTTGCAAATGAGACGATTATGAATTTGTTATGAAATTCCATATGAAAGTTAGTGAGGGCTGTACATGAGATCAGTTAAGAGGAAGAGAAAATCAAAAGGTTATTAGAAATATATTTGCACAGCTCAATACTCATGCACAATCCTTTTGAACTGGTAATGTTCTTCCTTCCGATTTTCAGCCAATCTTTTTCCTTTCGCTCCACCAATTTGTGGCTCTCCATTTAAAGTTTTAGGCATTCGTTGAAGTTGAAGACTGAATTCCTCTACTCCTTTAGGAGCACTTGTGCAATAGCTAACTGTCGAGCGTTTGTTCCACATTTTAGCTACCTAACAGTCTCCAATGTAATTGGCTTTGTGGAAGATTGAATGACCCAGGCATGTACTAACCGTGACGTGTTTGAGACTTGGTGGCTCCCTGTCACCAAGAATTACTGTTGCAAATGACTACCGGTTTTGTGCAAAACACTTTCCCATTTTCGATCAATTTGCTCTAATTCACCAAATAGATATCATACTGATGTGTCTTGTGGAGGGCTACTAATGCCCGACGAAGGTGCATATCTTTTGAGATTAATGCTAAGGACAATTGCAAAAGTCAATATTTTAAGGTTTGAGCATTTCGACCAACTGCACTCAAATCTACCAGAAAGCAATGGAAGGTACAATATTTGGCTGGTAGGTAAGTAATCTGTACTTTTATTTAAAAACTTAGCAATTGCCTTACATGAACATTCCAATTGAGCAGATCATTACTTGAAAATGTGGATGAAAACGAGAACTGAAATGAACAAATTGCTTTAGAATGTTATTTCATCAATGTAATCCCACTGATATAAACTCACTTATATGCCAAATAAGCTGACTGGTAAATTTTCATTCATATTGCCTTCAATTTGGACGCCATTTCGTTTAATCTCTGGCGGAAAAGGCTTCTGCTACAAAGTCCTTAAATAGATCAAGCATGGTGCCTTTCGAATTGAACAGATTCCGAGAATATTGGCCATTATAAAGCTGGAA
Source organism: Hymenolepis microstoma (assembly GCA_000469805.3). NCBI lineage: Eukaryota > Metazoa > Platyhelminthes > Cestoda > Cyclophyllidea > Hymenolepididae > Hymenolepis > Hymenolepis microstoma. Next base: position 2,666,384 of record LR215993.1, on the reverse strand, counting down.
TTACTAACAATTGTGGGCAAAATTCATTTTTGCTAAGTACGATGTGGCACATATATGTAGCTTTTTCTTTAAGCAATTAGAGACCGTTAGCAATTTGTGCCGTGCATACACAGATACGCAAATTCATACTTTGAAGAGCATCTCGATTGTTAATGCTGTTGACGTTTAATTTTATGATATCTCATCACACGTTGTTCAAAATTTTATTTTCACGTGATTTTAAGCCAATTTACAATTTAGTTATATATATATATATGTAAAAAATAAAAAAATAAAATAAATTTTTTCATAGTCATTATTTGTTTTTACCATTATGTAGTGATATTAACTACCCAAAAAATGGATTTAAATTGGCAAGATATTATACTAAAAAATGCAAAAGGTGATAGAATCTTAAAGTCCGTTCAATTCTTTAAATTATACGCATTTTTGAGGTTTTTTCGTCATTTGTGCAGTTTGTTGAAAGTTATCAATGATGCGACTGGTATATTTTCCGCTAACTTGTTACAGTAGGACAGGAGCAATGAGTTAAAATGAGATAAACTTAACACAGTGAATGAAGTGTATGCCCACATTGAAATGCATGCTACATGGACATTGATATTACTTACTCATATAAGTAGAATTTGATTTGGAAACTTAGATTTTAAGACCCTTCTCACTTTACTAATAGAAGCATTAAAAAAATTAGCTTTAACTGGACATTCCAAACGATTTAGCACAGTCAATAGAATCAGAACGAATAGAATAATGATTAACATAAGTAGGGTATTGGAGTTCAAGTTTAGAATTTTCGTAAGTATAATGTTGATGAATGTGAGCACCTCCGGATAAGTGCATATATTTTCGTGCAGGCAGCCTTAATTTTAATTGGCTGCCATATATATTAACACAGTTTGGTATGCATGACACTAATTGCTGAGGTATTCTATTTGCTCAAATTAAAAGCGGAATACTTCTAAGCCTGCTTAAATATTAATTTGTTTGCCATTAATGCCTACCTACCAATTGCCGAAGTTTTCGAAAGCAGGGAATTTTGTAATATTTAAAGCAATAGGTGAATGCATCTTTTTTAAATGCTTTTACATAAACGAGGTATTTTAAACAATGCATTCGTCTGCGTCTATACTTGCTAATGTGTTAGCCTATTTAATGATCTGTGCTTTTCAATTCATGTCTCATTTCAATAAAGTGAGGAGTTTCTTTCTTATTGCTTATTAGTGATGGATTTTTAGACTAGGCCTCATTTAATCGTGACCGTTGGCAATCGATCTTCCTCGCAATTGTGAAATGATGAATTATTGCATAAATGTGTGCCATGTTCAAGATTTGGTATGTCTAGTTAATAAATTGTGGATTGTTTAACAATTTAATCATTCTCATTTACAGTCAATAAAAGCTCTTCAACATAAAGTATATATCATTAATGATTTTTCTCATCATCCCCTTCCTTGGGTGACATCGGAGTTCATTTATTTAGAGTTAGACAAAATCAAACAATCTGAAATTGCATAACTTTGATCAATTGCCATTCAAACGTATTATGGATTGGAAATTATCTCTCAACGCGCGAAATATTTATTTGAAGTATGTACAAGAAAGCGGTTAGTTAAAAATTTTCTAAATTTTGTCGAATGTTATGCAGTTATAACCACCATTTAACTTAATATTAGTTTATTTGGCAGCCAATTAATGTCATGGCTGCACCCGAAATTATATTGACGCTATCTCACTCCAATCATCATCACAAAATTGTGCTTCCAAAATAATGGCTTGAATTATAATATGCTACTTAGTCCTGTCAATATTTTTAAAATAATTAGTTTATGTTACCCGTGTAATTGTATTTTCAACTACCTTAAATCGCTGCAAACTGTAACTATTTCAGGCAACAAAACAGCGAAGTTTGAATCAATTTCGCATTTTTCATATTTCATTATACTTAAATGAGCAAGTAGCGATAGAATGTTGCACATGATACAGAATGCTCTTCGTTGGTTTCGAGGTCATTTCACGCCTTTAAAATGTACTATTTCAACAAATAAAATGTAAATGAAATGATTATGCAATTTTATAATTGTGTAACATTTCCCCAATTTAGACATCACATAAATCCCTTCGAAATATTTGCAGTTTCAAGCTTTCAATATTAATGCTTTAATCAAATTTAGTTCCAGTAGATATTTAGCATTTGCAATGGAATATTGTAATGTTGTAAGCACTTTTCATTTTGGAGTATTAAAAAAGTGACAGCAGCAATCACATTTCTGCAAAAGTGCAATATAAGTGCAAGATCTTAGGTAGACTACTTCAGTTAATTTTTTATAATGTTGTGTTCGACAAGCACATTCCCTTCAAAACATTTACGCAATCAACACAACCCCTGTGTAGGTTGCTGATGTAAAGTTCATAAAGAAGTGCCTTCTAGTCCTCTTTCGTTTTGTCAAAAGTTTGTTTGCTCTCAGAGTTTTTAAGTTGGTTTCTAAATAAACCTAAATTTCTTGGTGGTTATGCACAGATTGCAGAATGTCCTATGGCACATAAAGTAGCATAAAGTAGTAGCAAATTGACATTCAAACTTGATTGTAAAAACTACAGACTTCTTACTGGCTTGTATACCAAAAGAATATACAAGGCGATTGTGAACAACATTTAATTGACGTTAAACATGTATATACTTTTATGCATAAAGTAGGCTTTTTCACGATCTTCTTACTTTTTAATGGGAATAGTTATTTCAACGTCTGTATCCATTATTTAGTGACACTGAGACATTATACTTTAATTAAAATATGAACTGAAAAGCATATGAAAAAATTTAAAGGAATTTCTAGAAACTTCAAGTTATTTTACAATATGATTATTTGTTCGCATTATAAATAAGATTAACTTTCGATTTTCGGAATTCTATGGTCATTATCTGCAAACTTTTGTTACTGCACTTCACAAATGCAACTCTTGCTGGGAATACCATTATTTATTATTAAGTCATACGCTTTAAGAGGCGTCGCCTCAACTTTAATTCTTCAGTATTTTCAAATTCCCTCCCCAGGTTTCTCTATGGATTCTGCTATCGTCCCATCTCATCAACCGAATACGTAGACTCTACGTTGTCTGTAAGCTGTCTGGCCAAACCATTGGAATAAAGAATATTCAAAATGAAATACCTACTTAATAAATATATTATAGCCTGGAGTGAAATTTGAACAAGTTAAGCTTATATTGGTCCAATGACTTTATTTTCAGTATTTTTAACATATTTTGGACTTTAAACTAACTGCTTTCAGTTGGGCTGTTAAAATTGCCAAATTATCAATTTCAAATATTGCGGTGAAAACTGGAAATCAGGTCGTGTAGGCACAAGATTATTCGTGTGCCACGAGGTTATACCAGATTTAGTTTGCACTTTTATCACACAGAAATTCTCCCAAATTTTTCTATGAAAGTTGGGTCCCTGTTGGATTTCTTATCGATTTCCCTAGAAAAATTTGTGAAACCAAAGCACTATAATATCCTTTTCATTGCCGAAGGTAACGATCATTCATCTCATACTAACCAACCAATTAACTAACTAACTCACAGATTAGCCTGCTCACTTCTCTTAGTGATGAAGATGCATCGATCCCTTTCCCTTTTGCTGACGCATCTAAAACACTAAAAGCATTAAAAAGGCATTTTGAATCAAAGTCACCCCATAAGAAATGTCTACTTAAATGAACGCAATGTAGCAACCATTACGTTTGTGTTCTTCTAAACTACTACTTATACTTCTGATTGAAAAAAATATCCATTGAAAGAAATCAGCGTGCTTTTTGTAAATTTAACAGGCCTGTCAATTTTACCTTTCTTAGTACAGAAAGTGTTCTTATGTTCAATGGCTGTTAACTCGTTGTTGGCATATTAGACCTCACTCGAATACAGTCTAAGCAAATTCTTAGACGAATTTAGCTCATTGAATAAGTTAAGTAGGGTTCACATTAAATTAAGTTGACAAAGATTGCTTTATTTTCTAACATTTCTACCTTTCAAATCTCATTGATTATTTCACGAGGAAATTAATTTTCAATCTGGGTAGAGGCATTTGGTCATTTGAATCATTTAGGTTGGTTTCTGGGCCAAGCTGTGTTGAGAAGAATTTGACCTTAACCTCTCATTTGTCCAGAACTGTAAGAAGAATGTATAAAGAAAGCTTTGAATATATGCGAAATGAAAAGATACTTAAATCCAAAATTCAGAAGAATGAAATCTAGGCTTTTAGAAGTTCATTTATACGGGATGAATCATATCCACTATCAGAAATTGGCCAAACTCCGTAAACGTATACCTTTGCTAACAACCCCGGAATGATAATTGATGCACTGATAGTATTAGGCATTTTCATTCCACTCCACTAAATTAATATATTCCAATAGAAATTGGAATGCCAATAACAAGTTGATCGACGTTGGCTTGAGGGGTTTAAACAGATATTGAGGCGGAGTTAAATATCAATAAGATCTTGGAATGTTATTTAACAAAAGTGAAACTGAAATTGGTTTTAAGTTCACACCTATTCTACTGCCTTTCATTAAGGGTGATGAGATGGGAACGTTTATATTTTAGTCAGAGGTTATTCAGCAACAAAGTAGCAGCAACCGTGTGAGAGCAAAAATATGACAAAATTGCATTCTCCTCTATATGTTGCCCATGCATACTTACGCATAAGAGTGAGAATGTCACGAAAAAGTCAATTTAATGTGTGAGAGTTGGAAAATTTGAGTATACATTGGAAGCGCGGACTCAACAACAAATGACAAGAATCCCTTAATCTTTTCGGAAGAAAAATAAATCGATATTGGCTAATTAATTTAATGAAGGATTTATTAAAATGTCGCACAAGGTAATATTCTAGAATAGACGAAGATGCTTTGCTCGAGTTGTGCAGACTTTTTTGATGGCCAAGAGAATGAAAACTCTCCATTGGCTGCTAAATAAACTAATATATATTCGTCTCATCTGTTGAATTCAACTCTACTTTCGCGATGGTATTACATTCGAGTACAGACAATCAGCATAAAATTTATCGTTCGTGTTCAATTTTCGATATGTTTTTGGATCCCGAATGAAGAATATTTCGTTAATGATATTTATCTCTTTAATGCCTCTGAGGAATTATTTGAATTTCATGTTAGTATAGATTGAAATTATTTCGTCTTTTCTTCTACTTTGTTTAAAGTCAGCATTACCTCTATGATTCCCTTCTGATATCCATCAGTAAGGAATTTTGATTTAAAGATGGCTAATGCAGTACACTAACGCCTTTATAAGATCCGAGGCATCATATACGGAGAAGACTTTTTGTCTCGACTATGTAAATGCGAGGAAGATCGATTACCAATGCTCATCATTAAAGAAGGTTTAGTTATTACACCACGTTTCACTTTATTCGATACAACACTATCATTAACAAAAGTTTGTTGTGTCGGATAAGGGCAACTTAAAGGCTTTGCACGCCCTAATTAAGTGTCAATCGCTTTTATCAAGTTTGAGGTGTTGCCACTTGAACTTCTATAAATGGCAGGTGGGCATCGCTGAGTTCACTAAGACTGAACTAATCTCAAAAGTGTTTCCTAAATTCATGTCTGCCTAGTAGTGCATTAATTGGCTACCAAATAAACTATTATTAAAGTGAATGGTGGTTCTCACTGCTTAATATTTGGCGGAATTTAGAACATTTTTAACTAGGCGCTTTCTCATACATATTTCGAATCAATATTTCTTGTGTTGAGAGATAATTTCCAATCCACAAATTGAAAGGCTATTGATCAAGGTTATGCAAATTTAGATTGTTTGAATTTGTCTAACTTTAAATAAATGAACTCCGATATCACACAAGGAAGGAGGTAATGAGAAAGATCATAAATGAGCTCGTCTGTTTACGTTCGAAGTTAGTGAACTTTTATTGATTGTAAGTGAGAATGATTAAATTGTTAAACGATCCACAATTTATTAACTAGACATACCAAACCTTGAACATGGCACACATTTATGCAATAATTCATGATTTCACATTTGCGAGGAAGATCGATTGCCAACGCTCATCATAAAAGGAGGCCTAGTTATTACACCACATTTTACTTTAGCCGATACAACACTATCATTAACAAAAGTTTGTTGTGTCGGATAAAGGCAACGTAAAGGCTTTGCACGCCCTAATTAAGTGTCAATCACTTTCAACAAGTTTGAGATGTTGCCACTTGAACTTCTTTAAGAGCGGTGGGTAGGCATTGCTGAGTTCAATATGACTGAACCAATCTTGCATTGTTTAAAATACCTCACTTATTTACAAGTATTTAAAAAAAGATATATTTACCTATTGCTTCAAATATTATAAAATTCACCGCTTTCGAAAGCTTCGCTAAGTGGTAGGTAGGCATTAATGGCAAACAAATTAATATTTAAGCAGCCTTAGAAGTATTCCGCTTTTACTTTAAGCAAATGAAGATTCTTAGCGTTGTATGTCGTGCATACTAAACATTCTACTCTTTAAGGCACTACGTTCTAATTGCAGTAAAATCAAATTAAGGCTGCAGGAAGGAAAATATAGTATGTTGTGGCGTGCTCGCAAATTTAATAATTACGGTTACAAAATTGTAAACTTGAAACTCAATACCCTACTTATGTTAATCATTATTCTATTCGGTTTGACTTTAGTGATTGTGCTAAAGCGTTCACAATGTCCAGTTCATGCTTACTTTAATAATAATTTTATTAATTATGTGAGAAGAGTCTTAAAATCTAAGTTTAAATGTCAAATTCTACTTAAATAATTTAGTAATATTAATATCCTAATAATACGTATTTCAATTTTGGCATACACTTCCTTCTCTGTGCCAAATTTATTTAATTTTAACTCACTGTATGACATTCGCGGAAAATATATCAGTCACATCAATGAGAACTTTTAACAAACTGCACAAATGACAATAAAAACTCCAATAAATGCGTATAATTTCAAGAATTGAACGTACTTGTAAGCTTCTCTCACCGTTTTTCATTGTTCTGTGATAATATCATGCAAATTTTATTTATTTTTTTAGTGAATATCAAAAAATAATGGTGATAACAAATAATCAATATAAAAATTCTATTTAATTTTCTTATTATTAGCATATATATAACATGTGTATTGGACTAAGGTGTAAATAGACTTAAAATGGTGTGAAACCTGGCTTGAAGTTCAATTTCATCTAATCAACTGCGACTGCGTACACTCAACCAATGGTTTCCTCATTGAAGTTCTGAAACTGCCTGCATTAAAATACAGTCCAATGTCAATGCGTTTTGCTTACATGCTAAATAAACGAGATATTTTAAATAACGCGCTGCTTTGCATTCATAAAAAGCTATAGTCTTCGCTGCATTATAACAGTGTGTTTTTCAATGCCTGTCTCATTGAAATGAAAATTCTTTTTAGGGCTATTTATTTTGAATTCTATTCACATGGGTATACTATTTCTTTCGAGAAATACGCATGTGTCTTAAGATTATAATTTGAACCATCAAGATCAATAAAGCCAGTGTTGTCTTAAATCGTGATGTTACATCAAGTGGAAGCAAGTCATATGTCGCAAAATCGGGAAATGGACATCCAACTTAAAATATGTTCACCTACTTGAGTCACATTAACGTCGCGCATCTATAGAAAATATCGTTGGAAAGCACAGCTTCGAATACGCAGTTCCTCTAACTCGCTATTCTCTCTCGTTTCGAACTTAAATGACTAGGAGAGAATTTGCTTTGACGTGACTAAAAGTCTTCCCCACATGCTTCATAGGTCCCTGCTATATGTGTGCTCCAAACTCCACCATGTCTATACTTTGTAGGACTATACCATGAAGTATATATTAATATCTTTTAGGCAGTGGTGGAAAGTGTATTAAAAAAGATGTCAGAAAATTAAATATTTAATAGTTGAAAACCGAAAATTTCACTGGAAAAACTTGGTAAATGGCAAATGCTTCAACTGTTAAAATTAATTGTATTGTGATGGCATTCTAATCTGGCACTTAGGTTTAATCGCCTTCTCTATTTTTACTGGTTATCTAATGATTCATCTCTGCAAATGGCCTTCTCACTCTCTATTTCTATTTGAGTTCCTTCTAGGAACAGATTATGGCAGTCTGATACACTAGTAAAGGCTGCAATTGCGTTGATAGTCAATGGCCCCTCATAAGAAGGAGTTTCAATAAAATTGTTGGTTTCCATCGAATTGTGGTACTTAGAAAATATCAATCGTAATATTTTCGACTGTTTCCCGTATTGATACAATATTTGCTTCATTCCTTAAATTTTGGGCGTAAGGTTATGAGGTGTCTTGTAAAATTAAAACCAGCAGAGCACGCATTACTCAATACCTATATATGCTAACCCAATTAGACGTTCTCAATTATTGTCCTGTCTACTAACTCGATGTAAACTGAGGAAGAGATGTTAACGCCATGGAGTGGAAGAGGATTTAATTACCCCTGCAAACAGCTCTGTTGACAATAGTTAGGGCAAATTACTTGAAGCGTCAATTTTGGTAGAAGAAAAGTCGATGAAATGCATTTAAAGTGTAGTTAAAAAATAAATTTTAACTTAAAGAAACCAAATTTTTCAACTTCTTTAAAAATAAACATCTGTGTCCTGATGCCCCACGTGTAAGCCTATTTGTGCATATGGATGTTAGCAATAATTATACTCGCCCGATCATTTTTATCCGCTGAGCATTAGTAAGTGCTAAAAGTGGTTGAACGCTTGAGTGCACGAACCAATGCGATAAGAGCAAGATTTTGGCTGCTGCTCCTAAAGCTAAGAATCAACAGAGTACGTACGCATGCAGATATTTCGCACATTGCAACGCCTTTTATAAATCAATTAGCATGTTTTCCCTTCCAATACTCACACACGTTGAGAGCGATCATCTTTTTCAATCATTTTTACTTCAACATTTACATGCCTATTTTCATTCAGTTTCATTAACGTTTAAAAGTGGAATGCATGTAATTACAATTTTCTTGTATTTCAAAACAACCGACTCATCTCTGCTCACTTTTTCACTGATTAAATATCTTTGCTAAGACCGTCTACCCCATCATTGAAATTCAATTTAATGTGACTAATGCTAGCCATATCCAAAACCAACCTCCGGAGAAATATTCAAAATTATTCTAAGATGGTATTAGTTCCAATCAGTTGACAGTTATTTTGTGATTAGTGTTAACTTTAATTGCTAAATAACTCTTGATATTACTTGTTTTAATATTTCTAACGGTTCTTTCACCTTCTACTGATTCAGTCGCAAGAAAGTGTAGCTTTAAACAGCAACGCAGAAGACTTAATAAGTGTGATAACCAAGAAATCTAATGGAAAACAGAGTATCGGCGCTCGCAGTGAGAAATCAGCAGAAAATGATGGCGTTTTTGGGACGGCAGTTTATGACAATAAAAGCAGCGAAATGGATTGCGCACCTGATTCATTAGTTTGAAAAAGTGAAGTTTTCAGACGATTTCAAAAGATCTTAATAAATTACATCAAGCTGGTTCTCCCCACCAAACGCAAAACATGACTATTGAGCCATGGATATTCGTCCGAGGTCTTGACCGATGTGCAGTGTGACCGTGAAATCCCTAAGATTTTCTGCTCCGCTTGAGATTATTATGGATTAATGTACACATTTTTCGCTCCCAGTAACAATACGATTTCGCATTTACCTATCCTACAGCCGTTCACAAGCAAGAGTCTTCAATAAGACTGGATCGCCTCTAATTCTGCATCTTCAACAACTTCAGAACCTCGACCACTTTGTCGGTCATAGACAGCAAAATTCCCACTCTTATAATGTTGGAACTATTCCCGCCGACACTAAAAGCCGTTTTATCACAAGTATCTGAGATATACCGATGAGCCTCAGCCACTCCGCAGATTTTTTCATATTAGAATAAAAAAGCGATACTTCACTCCAATTGGCGACAATTCGGTTAAGGTTCGAAATTTTTTATTTAAATTTTTTTTTCTGTATAAACACAAATTAAGTTATATCAAAGTAGGGTTATATTTACAAATGTCAAAACCAAATGTTCGACATCGGTAATTAATATAATTCAACCACTACCGACTACTACCGCCATCTTGTGGAAAACGGCAGGAGCAAAGTTGTTGTCCTAATAAATAAATTTTAAAATATTTTGCGTTTCTCTTAGGATAATGAGTATACTTATAGGAAAAAAAATATTTCGAAAATAGTAATATATTTTTAATGACACAAAAAAAAGCTGTCAAGAGTGTACAAGCTATCTTATCTGTACCCTAAACGATTTATTAAAACGCCTTTGCGGGACTTTCCTTGACACGCAAGGTCCACTAGGAATTCCACATAATTTCAAATTTTCGAATATAATCAATTTATTGTGTTGCTTAGTAATTCTGCAATTTGCTATAATTATTCAAATTTAACTCTTTGCTATCTAACTTCACTTCTCAAGGAAAGATTGAAACAAATCGTAATCACCGACATCAAGAATTGGTATCAAATTGGAGACGAAAATAAGCATCATCTTCAGAAGTGCTATTTATTTTTCTCAATTAATATATATTTAAATAAATATGTCACTGACCATTGATTGTGCGTTTACTTTATTTGTTAGGAGTGAGTGAGTTTGGAAGGAGTTAAAAAGAGCATTTGGAGTGAAATTTGGAGAATGAAAATGAAGTGTGTGTGTCCTTCTTCTTCTTCTTCTTTCTATGGCACTGAAGACAATCTCATTTCGAAATAAGTCATTATGCCTTCAAAGAGGTGAGAAATGGTGTCCCATTTCACTTGTATTTGCCAAGTAGGCATAGAGCAATACACTGAGTGGATGAGTGAGTGTGTTGAGGAGACGATGAAAATGGCATTTGGAGTGAAATATGGTGAATGAGAACAAAGTGTGTGTGGTTCTTGTCACTATGCGCTGTTGATGAACATATTTGAGAAGAAGCTCTAATAGATACCACCAAACTGGTTTTCTATTTATCTCTCTTCTGCATTTCACTTCGTTCTGGAGTTGGTTTTAAGGCCTCGCATCTTCTTTGAAATATATTAATTACTATAAGTACATTCATTATCCTAAGGGAAGCGTAAAATACTATAAAATTCGGTAACAATGTGTTGATTTCCAACATTTCTTTTAAATTTTACAAACTGAGTTGTCATTCCTTGGTTTAAAAGTAAGTGAGATATCATCAAAGAGATGTGTTTATTTGAACAGCAAAAAATTCCATCAGACACAAATATGAGAGAGGTGGAAGGCGATGCAACAAAAGTATTTAGCTCTTTTAGCACAAGGATCTTTGGCGACCCCCTTTACAGAATTGTAATATATGAGGGTTTTTAAGACCTGTCGCTTCCGGAATCGCTTTCGGAGCCGAAGGGATCGTCAGCAACCCTATGAAGAGCGTAGATTTGTTTCCTGATCTCCTCCGGCAAGTCACTCTCACTGAAGGAATCATCTGTGGGATAGGCTATTTCATCGCTCTAATGGTCATCGACTGTGCTCTACTCTTCGGCCTCTTCGAAGATATCGTCGTCGTATGTGCCCTCAAAAGTGTTCTGTATCGGTGAAGATCACGTTGCTTTGTGTTTCTTCTTACCTTTCGGAATCTATCTTCATCGTGCTCGTTTCCGCTTGATTTCTTTCTCTCCAACACCACTCGACATCTTCATTATTATAAAAATTGAAAAATGATTATTACCTAGACTTCCGAAGTTAAAACTGCTCATGCAAGCTATTTGATGATAACTTACAGTAATTAATATGTTTCAAAGGAGATGCAAGGCCTTACAACCACCTCCAGAAACAAGGGAAATGCAGAAGAAGGATGAACGGAAACAATGTTTGTTGGTATCTATTGGAGCTCTTTTCACCTTCTCACAAACAGCAGTCGTTTTCACTATCAAAGCATCACACCTACTTCAACAACAATTGTTTGGAGACATTGAATGTGTTTTCGAAGCCCCAGAAATTTTGATTCCACAGAGTATGGATGGATGAAAGAAGCATTGATTGATGAATATAATTAGCTATTTATATGTCAACCATTTTGTAAGGAAATTTTCTACCATATATGTTAAGAAATTTTTCCGATTTCACTTAGCGGTAGATAATATTTGGGTTTATTTCTAAGCCTAGATCTCACCTAGATCTTAGATCTTATTGCATAACTGGATACGCGAAGTTATTGTCTCTCTGCTCTGTTAATCCTGCTACCAGTGCAACATTTTGTAATATTACGCTAATTGAATCAAGGAAATGCACCAATTTTAAATTGTAGTAACGATTCCAGATCATCGAACTGGTAGCGTCTTTGGTATAGTGAGGTTTCACTTGGCAAAATAATGATCAGGTCGGCGATTCAAGGGTTGACGGAAGCCAATGGATGAATAGTGCGCAATTGCAAGTTGTGCAAGCCTATCATGCGTTCGCAAAATTGAGCCAGGGATAATCAATACCACCGTTTTGCACCTTCTACAAGATTACTCTGACCTGCTAGGACTCAAAATCCATAACGCAACTCTACCAAGAAAAAAGTGCTTTATATTTCATATATTTCCTTAGTTCATTTAACAGACAGTAAAGACTATCTTACTGAAATAAATTAAGTAGAGCTTTTCAATTTACCTATGCGATCAACTACTGAAAGAATTTTAAAACAGGAGTTGATTAAACGAAGGTAATTCAAATAAATTTGTCTTCCATAAAGGCATTATTCAATAATCTGCCTCTTAATGGTCGAAGAGAATTCTTGACTTTTGTCTTTTTTTATTCTTCAGATCGACCAAATTGTCGATTCATTTCCTCATTAGTGAAAACTTTTCGTCCATGAATCTACCACACATGCAGTGTTGTATTTGCCGGAATATTATTTGAGTATATACGAAATTGACAATGCAATAATTCCACTCACATTTCGCGCTGTTGGATGTATGCTTCCTTAGATCACTCTCAAATCTTCGATTCAATCTTATCGGATTAAGATTCACACCACGCAGTTAAATTTTAGTGATATTAAGCGTAACTCGCTGGACTCACTCACGCATTTTCTAACTTTTACATTGTAATAATTTAGTTTATGATAGGAATTTAATACTTTGGAATGAATTTTGTGGAGTTAAAATGTTACGCATGTATTTTATGTGATATCTTTGTTTCGTTATATACAGAGAGTTGTGAAATTGGGAGAAAAGACATCCTGTGTAGTAGCCATGAATGAATGAAGATTATTTAAGAGCGAATGAAAAGCAAGAAAGCAGAACGATTTTTATTTTGAGTGGTCACAACACATGGCAACGAATTCTATGAATTTCCTTAAATATAAATAAATAGAGAGACAGAGAGAGAGAGAGAGAGTGAGGTTTTCACTGTTTTTCCTTTCATTTCACAGCCCATTTAATATTTACACTTATAACACTGCTTTAGCTTTCCAAACTCAACTTCTGAGATCCTTAAAGATACGAGAAGCATATTCAGCAATCTCCTGAAAAAGGTGCTTTTTTCGAGATGGCGGTGTATGACCATAGAAGCAATGACCTGAATTGTGCTTCTGATTCATTAGTTGGGGAAAGTGACCGCTTTCAAGGTGAAAGGAAACAGGTAATTTGTTGAAGAAGAACCTGGATTGAAACATATGGACACGATAGATAATTTTAAATCATACAAACTGAATGATTATTGCATGATAAGTTAATAAATGAGATACCATCAAATGGTCATTACAAGCAACTTTCGAAGGGACATTTTTGCTTCTAAGAGACACAAATAGTTGATTTTCAATTGTGATATTCAGTTTGACGATGATGATCAAACGTGAGAATACACAGGACCAACTTACATTGTAACGGAAATGGTATCTCTATATCACTCTCATGTCTTTATAATTGGCAGTTCTGTTTCAGTGATTACCTAAGTGAAACGTTTGAGAGGTTAATCTTAGGAAATAACACTAGTGATTATTTGACCACTTAACGTTATGTCATCCAAATGATTTTTTAGAAACTCTAATTTTTTCTCAAAATATTCCTCTTGCAATGCATTAGCACTTCAAATACCTGGATGATTTTAAGCAGTAAATGTGTAATGCATCAATGAATTGTACATTTTAACAAAAAAATAGTGAAATCAGTTTGTTTATAAGCGTTCGTTAAACTAAAGCATTGAGTTGTCCACATAATCACAAGAATTGTGATCCAATCGTTAGCATCTGGAAGGCTGGGACGGGGCCTGTGTGCCTCGCCTTGCCACTCGGCTGGATTTGACAACAGCGGCGCCCAACCAGTGCACTTATCATAACCATGTGCATCGGATTGTAATGGCGTTATATGGGGGCTGGTACAATATCCAATTTTGAAATGAGTGTCGAGACACAAATTCGTTTTTAGACGACTTGATGTTTTGTGGGGGTGGTGTGGGGGAGGGGGAGACGTGAGTATTCGTAAGCAATATCCCTAATAGACGTAATTATTTGGGGCCTTTGAGGCACATTCACTCATTCATTCATTGCTCATATCTTCATGTGTACTTATGCTGTTGACTCTTAGCCTTATGAGTTGCAGTGTACGTACGCATTTATTTCACCCATTGCACGCAAAGTATTGGTTGGTTTATTCACTCAATCAAGCACTCAATCGCACAACCACTTTTAGCTCTAACTAATACACCATGAATGATAATGATTGTGTGAATATGGTGACTGCCAAAATTCATATGCACAAATAAGCGCACATGTGGGGCAACAGGTCACAATAACACGTGTATGCATTATTTCCATACAGCGACAACTTCATAAAGTAATACTTACTTAGGGTGAAATGTACAGGAATCACATTCACTCCTGTAGCACCATCACCGCTACTTCATTATAGCATGAGAGAAGAAATATATTGTCTTTGTGGCACCTTTGTCACGGTTTTCAAGATGTATCTACTACGGTGCTGCGCACGTGTGTTTGTGTACAGTGTACAACAGTACCAAGGCTGAACAAAGAATTCTCATACCCACTCAACACACGGCCTCAATCAAGTTAAGGCAACTTATCTAATTTCGGGAGCCAACTCATACTAGAATATTTTGCAATAGCCTATATATGACTTTATATTAATATCTATTTACGTCATTATTCACTTTGCTCAAAGCACGAATCCATGAAGATATTTCACACATTGTAATAAGTGGAAAAATCGACACTTAGTAGGCGAGTAAGAGAGGCAACTCTAGCGCTTCCATCATTCAAACGTCTTAAGCCTCGCCCATGAGCTTGACTTGGCACCCCACCGCAGCCTAGACATACTTATTACACGTACATTCAGCGTACCAACAGTAGCACATCAGGCTATGTGATTAGGAAACAACTAAACATATTTGTAGACTATATTCATGCCTCATATTGGTCAAACTGTGCCCCTACCCCTCAAAATTGTACTTACTAGAATTTCGACATTAACATCAATACGCTCTTTGTGTTTGCCAATGTTCTTATCATTGTAGATATTATGATGGGGTAAATGAATTTGTAAGGCAATTTCCATTTTAAAAGTAGAGAAGATTGTGATAAACAATTTTAACGGATCAATTGTTAAGTAAAAAATCTGTACTTTTATTTGAAAACTTAGCGATTGCCTTACAGAAACATTTCAATTGAGCAGATCGTTACTTGACAATGTGGATGAAAGCGAGAACTGAAATGAACTAATTGCTTTAGAATGTTATTTCATCATTGTAAACCCACTTATATAAACTTATATAAAGCTGGAATTACTAATAATTTTCGCTAAGTAAAATGTACCTCATAATTGTAGCTTTTTTTGAGAAATTAGAAACCGCTAGCATACATAAATTCATACTTTGAAGAGGATCTCGATTGTTAATTCTGTTGCCGTGTAATTTATTGATATCTCATCACACGTTATTCGAATGCTTATTTTCACATGATTCCAAGCCAATTTACACTTTAGTTCCATATATGAAAAAATTAAATTTGCCATATTCATATTTGTATATGTTAATAGTAAGAAAATAAATACAATTGTTATATTGATTATTTATTACAACCATTGTATAGTGATATTACCTACTCAAAAATAAATAAAATTTGCATAATATTATCACAGAACAATGCAAAAGTTGAGAGAAGCTTACCAGTACGTTTAATTCTTGAAATTATGCTCATTTATTGTCGTTTGTGCAGTTTTGTGGAAAGTTATCATTGATGCGACTGATATATTTTCCGCAAACGTCATACAGTAGGACAGGAGCAAGGAGTTAAATTGAGATAAACTACACAGTGGATGAAGTTTATTTGGACATTGATATTACTTACTCATATAAGTAGAATTTGACTTGGAAACTTAGATTTTAAGACCCTTCTCACTTTACAAATGGAAGCTTTAAAAAAGGAAGCTTTAACTGGACGTTTTAAACGCTTTTCACAGTCACTAGAGACAAAACAAATAGAATAACGAATGACAAAATTAATTTATTTAGGTTTAAGTTCAGATTTTTGTAAGCATATTTATGAAGTATACAAGCACCTCGAGAACTTTAGTTATATTTTCACACCCTGCAGCCTTTATTTTATTCAGCTGCAATATATACTAACGCACTAAGAAGGTAATGCTTGTAGGTACGGCATACAACGCTAAATGTTTCTATTTGCTCAAATTAAAAGCGGAACAATTCTAAGGCCGTTTAAATATTAATTTACTTGCCATTAATATCTACCTACTACTGTCGAAGTTTCCGTAAGCAGTGAATTTTATAATATTTAAAGCAATAGGCAAATAAATCATTTTTAAATACTTTTGTATAAGTGAGGTATTTTAAATCATGTATTCGACTGCATCTCTACTCGCTTACGCCTTTGCCAAATTAAAGGCCTGTGTTTAAAAATTCACGTCTCATTTCAACAAAATGATGAATTCCTTTCTAACTGCTTATTAGCGTTTGATTTTTAAACTTTTGCGCCGCTTACATCGAGGAATTTTTATTCGGCTTCACAAGATTGCATAGTCATTTTAATGCACTACTAAGTAGACATGAATTGAGGAAACACTATCAAGATTAGTTCAGTCTTAGTGAACTCAGCAATGCCTGCTCACCACTTAAAGAAGTTCAAGTGGCTTAGGGCGTGCAGAACCCTTAAAGTACCTTTATCTGGCACAACACACTTTTTTTAATGATAGTGTTGTATCGATTAAAGTAAAATGTGGTGTAATAACTAGACCTCTTATAATAATGAGCGTTGGCAATCGATCTTCCTCGCAATATCGAAATGATGAATTATTGCACAAATGTCTGCCTTGTCCAAGGTTTGGCATATCTAGTTAGTAAATTTTGGATCGTTAAACAATTTAATCATTCTCAGTTACAATCAATAAAATTCCATTAACTCTAAACGTAAACAGACGAGCTCAGACGAGTTGTGCTCTGCAACATAAAGCACATATCAGTAATGATCATCCTCCTCACCCCCTTCCTTGTGTGATGTCGGAGTTCATTTATTTCCTGTTAGACAAAATCAAATAATCTGAAATTGCATAACTTTGATCAATGGCCTTTCAAACGCATTGTGGATTGGAAATTATCTCTCAACGCAAGAAACGTTGATTCGAAATATGCATGTATGTATTTAGTCAAAAATATTCTAAAATTTTTCAAATACTGTAAACTGACAATCTCCAGCCATTTTATTATACTTTTGCTTTGCAGACACTTAATCATAAGGCTACAGCCAAAAATTATACAGTTCCAAAGTTTTCGAAATTTGGATATCAACACAAGATTGTACCTCGAGATGACGACTTGACGTATAATATGCTATGTTGGCTTGTCAATGATTTGCTTCATTACAAATTCATATTACCCGAGTAAATGTATCCCATGTATCCATTCATTGCTGCAAATGTTAGCTACTTCAGGCAAAAAAATGTGAAGTTATTGTCGCCTCAATTTCCCATATCCCATCATACTAAAATAAATAAGAAGTGATAGTTTGTGACAAAATTCACTATATTGATTAGACCTGATAATTAATTTTCAATCAAGGAACGTTTTATTACTTTTCACCCAAATTAATTAAACACGATAAATTAAAACTATAAATTTTACCATATTTAGGAAGCATTATGATTAACTGACTCTTTCAAATTCCCTTAACATCTGGTCTATATAATATTCTCATTACAAGTATTGATTTGCAGATTGACATTGATTATAGGTTTATATGACTGATGGAAAACGTAATAACGTTCGATTCTGCATGTGATGAGGAATTGCCAGTTGATTGCAACTGCCAATTTCGCGGGAAGTGAGTGTAGAGATTTAATATAAGTCTGTTTGCACAAACTAATTTTTAATTCATTCGAGTCTATTCGTGAATGGCATCAAGAATATTTTATGAACTAAGAAAGTGGCAAATCAGATTCAGATAATTTACAGTTAAGAGGAAGAAAAGTTATTTTATTTTTTTCTCTAGAAACATGTAGATTTTGGCATTTTGTGAACATATTCTTATGCATCCTGTTTATTGCGTCAATTTTACAACCAACGTATTTTTTTAGCAACAAGTAAAACCCATCGATTCACATTTGCAAATGAGACGATTATGAATTTGTTATGAAATTCCATATGAAAGTTAGTGAGGGCTGTACATGAGATCAGTTAAGAGGAAGAGAAAATCAAAAGGTTATTAGAAATATATTTGCACAGCTCAATACTCATGCACAATCCTTTTGAACTGGTAATGTTCTTCCTTCCGATTTTCAGCCAATCTTTTTCCTTTCGCTCCACCAATTTGTGGCTCTCCATTTAAAGTTTTAGGCATTCGTTGAAGTTGAAGACTGAATTCCTCTACTCCTTTAGGAGCACTTGTGCAATAGCTAACTGTCGAGCGTTTGTTCCACATTTTAGCTACCTAACAGTCTCCAATGTAATTGGCTTTGTGGAAGATTGAATGACCCAGGCATGTACTAACCGTGACGTGTTTGAGACTTGGTGGCTCCCTGTCACCAAGAATTACTGTTGCAAATGACTACCGGTTTTGTGCAAAACACTTTCCCATTTTCGATCAATTTGCTCTAATTCACCAAATAGATATCATACTGATGTGTCTTGTGGAGGGCTACTAATGCCCGACGAAGGTGCATATCTTTTGAGATTAATGCTAAGGACAATTGCAAAAGTCAATATTTTAAGGTTTGAGCATTTCGACCAACTGCACTCAAATCTACCAGAAAGCAATGGAAGGTACAATATTTGGCTGGTAGGTAAGTAATCTGTACTTTTATTTAAAAACTTAGCAATTGCCTTACATGAACATTCCAATTGAGCAGATCATTACTTGAAAATGTGGATGAAAACGAGAACTGAAATGAACAAATTGCTTTAGAATGTTATTTCATCAATGTAATCCCACTGATATAAACTCACTTATATGCCAAATAAGCTGACTGGTAAATTTTCATTCATATTGCCTTCAATTTGGACGCCATTTCGTTTAATCTCTGGCGGAAAAGGCTTCTGCTACAAAGTCCTTAAATAGATCAAGCATGGTGCCTTTCGAATTGAACAGATTCCGAGAATATTGGCCATTATAAAGCTGGAATTACTAACAATTGTGGGCAAAATTCATTTTTGCTAAGTACGATGTGGCACATATATGTAGCTTTTTCTTTAAGCAATTAGAGACCGTTAGCAATTTGTGCCGTGCATACACAGATACGCAAATTCATACTTTGAAGAGCATCTCGATTGTTAATGCTGTTGACGTTTAATTTTATGATATCTCATCACACGTTGTTCAAAATTTTATTTTCACGTGATTTTAAGCCAATTTACAATTTAGTTATATATATATATATGTAAAAAATAAAAAAATAAAATAAATTTTTTCATAGTCATTATTTGTTTTTACCATTATGTAGTGATATTAACTACCCAAAAAATGGATTTAAATTGGCAAGATATTATACTAAAAAATGCAAAAGGTGATAGAATCTTAAAGTCCGTTCAATTCTTTAAATTATACGCATTTTTGAGGTTTTTTCGTCATTTGTGCAGTTTGTTGAAAGTTATCAATGATGCGACTGGTATATTTTCCGCTAACTTGTTACAGTAGGACAGGAGCAATGAGTTAAAATGAGATAAACTTAACACAGTGAATGAAGTGTATGCCCACATTGAAATGCATGCTACATGGACATTGATATTACTTACTCATATAAGTAGAATTTGATTTGGAAACTTAGATTTTAAGACCCTTCTCACTTTACTAATAGAAGCATTAAAAAAATTAGCTTTAACTGGACATTCCAAACGATTTAGCACAGTCAATAGAATCAGAACGAATAGAATAATGATTAACATAAGTAGGGTATTGGAGTTCAAGTTTAGAATTTTCGTAAGTATAATGTTGATGAATGTGAGCACCTCCGGATAAGTGCATATATTTTCGTGCAGGCAGCCTTAATTTTAATTGGCTGCCATATATATTAACACAGTTTGGTATGCATGACACTAATTGCTGAGGTATTCTATTTGCTCAAATTAAAAGCGGAATACTTCTAAGCCTGCTTAAATATTAATTTGTTTGCCATTAATGCCTACCTACCAATTGCCGAAGTTTTCGAAAGCAGGGAATTTTGTAATATTTAAAGCAATAGGTGAATGCATCTTTTTTAAATGCTTTTACATAAACGAGGTATTTTAAACAATGCATTCGTCTGCGTCTATACTTGCTAATGTGTTAGCCTATTTAATGATCTGTGCTTTTCAATTCATGTCTCATTTCAATAAAGTGAGGAGTTTCTTTCTTATTGCTTATTAGTGATGGATTTTTAGACTAGGCCTCATTTAATCGTGACCGTTGGCAATCGATCTTCCTCGCAATTGTGAAATGATGAATTATTGCATAAATGTGTGCCATGTTCAAGATTTGGTATGTCTAGTTAATAAATTGTGGATTGTTTAACAATTTAATCATTCTCATTTACAGTCAATAAAAGCTCTTCAACATAAAGTATATATCATTAATGATTTTTCTCATCATCCCCTTCCTTGGGTGACATCGGAGTTCATTTATTTAGAGTTAGACAAAATCAAACAATCTGAAATTGCATAACTTTGATCAATTGCCATTCAAACGTATTATGGATTGGAAATTATCTCTCAACGCGCGAAATATTTATTTGAAGTATGTACAAGAAAGCGGTTAGTTAAAAATTTTCTAAATTTTGTCGAATGTTATGCAGTTATAACCACCATTTAACTTAATATTAGTTTATTTGGCAGCCAATTAATGTCATGGCTGCACCCGAAGTTATATTGACGCTATCTCACTCCAATCATCATCACAAAATTGTGCTTCCAAAATAATGGCTTGAATTATAATATGCTACTTAGTCCTGTCAATATTTTTAAAATAATTAGTTTATGTTACCCGTGTAATTGTATTTTCAACTACCTTAAATCGCTGCAAACTGTAACTATTTCAGGCAACAAAACAGCGAAGTTTGAATCAATTTCGCATTTTTCATATTTCATTATACTTAAATGAGCAAGTAGCGATAGAATGTTGCACATGATACAGAATGCTCTTCGTTGGTTTCGAGGTCATTTCACGCCTTTAAAATGTACTATTTCAACAAATAAAATGTAAATGAAATGATTATGCAATTTTATAATTGTGTAACATTTCCCCAATTTAGACATCACATAAATCCCTTCGAAATATTTGCAGTTTCAAGCTTTCAATATTAATGCTTTAATCAAATTTAGTTCCAGTAGATATTTAGCATTTGCAATGGAATATTGTAATGTTGTAAGCACTTTTCATTTTGGAGTATTAAAAAAGTGACAGCAGCAATCACATTTCTGCAAAAGTGCAATATAAGTGCAAGATCTTAGGTAGACTACTTCAGTTAATTTTTTATAATGTTGTGTTCGACAAGCACATTCCCTTCAAAACATTTACGCAATCAACACAACCCCTGTGTAGGTTGCTGATGTAAAGTTCATAAAGAAGTGCCTTCTAGTCCTCTTTCGTTTTGTCAAAAGTTTGTTTGCTCTCAGAGTTTTTAAGTTGGTTTCTAAATAAACCTAAATTTCTTGGTGGTTATGCACAGATTGCAGAATGTCCTATGGCACATAAAGTAGCATAAAGTAGTAGCAAATTGACATTCAAACTTGATTGTAAAAACTACAGACTTCTGACTGGCTTGTATACCAAAAGAATATACAAGGCGATTGTGAACAACATTTAATTGACGTTAAACATGTATATACTTTTATGCATAAAGTAGGCTTTTTCACGATCTTCTTACTTTTTAATGGGAATAGTTATTTCAACGTCTGTATCCATTATTTAGTGACACTGAGACATTATACTTTAATTAAAATATGAACTGAAAAGCATATGAAAAAATTTAAAGGAATTTCTAGAAACTTCAAATTCTTTTACAATATAATTATTTCTTCGCGTTATAAATAAGATTAAATTTCGATTTTCCGACACTATGGTCATTATCTGCAATTTTTTGTTACGGCAATTCACAGATGCAACTCTTGCTGGGAATACCATTATTTATTATTAAGTCATACGCTTTAAGAGGCGTCGCTTCAACTTTAATTCTTCAGAATTTTTAAATCCCCTCCCCAGGTTTCTCCATGGATTCTGCTATCGTCCCTTCTCATCGACCGAATACGTAGACTCTACGTTGTCTGCAAGCTGTCTGGTCAAACCATTGGAATGAAGAATATTCAAAATTAACAACCTACTTAATAAATATAGTATAAACTGGAGAGAAATTTAAAAAAGTTAAATCTATATTGGTCTAATGACTTTATTTTCAGTATTTTTAACATATTTTGGACTTTAAACTAACTGCTTTCAGTTGGGCTGTTAAAATTGCCAAATTATCAATTTCAAATATTGCGGTGAAAACTGGAAATCAGGTCGTGTAGGCACAAGATTATTCGTGTGCCACGAGGTTATACCAGATTTTGTTTGCACTTTTATCACACAGAAATTCTCCCAAATTTTTCTATGAAAGTTGGGTCCCTGTTGGATTTCTTATCGATTTCCCTAGAAAAATTTGTGAAACCAAAGCACTATAATATCCTTTTCATTGCCGAAGGTAACGATCATTCATCTCATACTAACCAACCAATTAACTAACTAACTCACAGATTAGCCTGCTCACTTCTCTTAGTGATGAAGATGCATCGATCCCTTTCCCTTTTGCTGACGCATCTAAAACACTAAAAGCATTAAAAAGGCATTTTGAATCAAAGTCACCCCATAAGAAATGTCTACTTAAATGAACACAATGTATTAACCATTACGTTTGTGTTCTTCTAAACTACTACTTATAATTCTGATTGAAAAAATATCCATTGAAAGGAATCAGCGTGCTTTTTGTAAATTTAACAGGCCTGGCAATTTTACCTCTCTAATTACGGAATGTGATTTTATGTTCAATACCTGTTAACTATTGGTATTGTGGGCATATTTAATCTCACTTGAATACAGTCTAAGCAAATTCTTCGACGAATTTAGCTCATTGAATAAGTTAAGTAGGGTTCAAATTAAATTAATTTGACAAAGATTGCTTTATTTTCTAACATTTCTACCTTTCAAATCTCATTGATTATTTCACGAGGAAATTAATTTTCAATCTGGGTAGTGGCGTTTGGTCATTTGAATCATTTAGGTTGGTTTCTGGGCCAAGCTGTGTTGAGAAGAATTTGGCCTTAACCTCCCATATGTCCAGAACTGTAAGAAGAATGTATAAAGGAACCCTTAAATATATGCGAAAGGAAAAGTACAAAAATCTAAAAATCGGAAGAATGAAAACTGGGCTTTGAGAAGTTCATTTTCACGGAATGAATCATATCCACTATTACAAATTGGCCAAACTCCGTAACCGTATTTGCGCTGCTTTGCATTCCGAAATAGCTATAGTCTTCGCCGCATTATAACAGTGTGTTTTTCAATGCCTGTCTTATTGAAATGAAAATTCTTTTTAGGGCTATTTACTTTTGAATTCTATTCACATGGGTATATCATTTCTTTCGAGAAATACGCATGTGCCTTAAGATTATAATTTGCACCGTCAAGATCAATAAAGCCAGTGTTGTTTTAAATCGTGATGTTACATCAATTGGAAGCAATTCATATGTCGCCAAATCGGGAAATGACATCCAATTTGAATTATGTTTACCTCCAAATCGCTATTCTCTTTCGTTTCGAACCTAAATGACTAGGAGAGAATTTGCTTTGACGTGACGAAAAGTCTTCCCCACATGCTTCATAGGTCCCTGCTATATGTGTGCTTCAAACTCCACCATGTCTATACTTTGTAGGACTAAGAGATTTGGCTATTAGGAGGCTTAATGCTCTTTTAGGCACAACGAAAAGGCAACTTTGTGATATTCTCCGACGCTTGCATGACTACCGCCTTGCTCGTCGGATTACTCCACGAAGCATGTGCCAAGTCTCAACAGAGAAGACATCGTTCTTTGTTTGCAATGAGAATCTTTCGTACTTGTCACAAAGTGTAGTAATAAACACAACCGCTGTTGTGAAGGAATAAGGTACTTCAAAGGCAGATTTTTTCATATTAGAATAAAAAAGCAATACTTCTCCCAAATAACGACAATTCGGTTTGCGTTCGAAAATATTTAAGTATAAATTTAATTTTTATGTAAACACAAATTAAGTTATATCAAAGTAGGGTTATGTTTAAAAATGTTGAAACAAAGTGTTCGATACTTGTGATTAATGTTCGATGAATGCTGTTAGACTTGACGAACTGGAGAGAGAACGTTGTCCAACTCTGTGGACGATATGTTCATCTCATACAGTTCCTAGTATTGATGTTAAATGTATTAACAGTCCCCACAGAAAAGATGAGATTTTAGTGATCACATTTATCACTGATATGTGCACCTACATTTATGAACTAATTTCATGACATTTTCCTCAAATATTTTCAACTTTTTTAAATGGAACTGTTTTTCCAATTGTCTCATTGCGAGTTAGCTGACTTTACTATTCAGTTTACCTGTTACCCATTCCGTGGGAATCATGTCATCAACAACACTCAAATTTAAGGCACTGTTCAAGTGCCTCCTTTCTCCTACTCAATTACAAAGCATTTTAAACACCATGCCAATTCACTGAACACACCAGTTAATCAAGATAACGTCCCTCCCTTTAAATTAACGCGCGAGGCATGATTTCAACACTGTCAAAGCCCTTTCAGCAAATCCACATTCACTTTCTTTCAAACAATACAAAATTGGAAATTTCCCGCATTCCTGTTGAGTCATAATACAGGTGCCAAACAAACATTTTTCGATTTGTTTTATACTTTCTTGAATTTTTATCAATGAAGTGTTGAAAAAACGATAGGAATTTTAATTCCTCGTCATTACCACACATATTTATTAAAACAATTTAGTGGTTCAATAAATCATATATTGTAGTAACAAAGTTAAATTAAAGAGCAAAAGCCCATTAAACAAATAGTTCTTAAAAGAAAGAATTTCACAAACGTCTCGACGCAAATGATTCTCTGAACCCAAACTTGAGAGTCGTGTTCTTGATATTTCATATAATTTTGAAGGTTCTCTTTATGTTGACATTTCCACAACAGTCGATTTTCGAAGTTTGTATTTGTTGAGTCTACTGACAACTTGGCTACAATTTCAAATCTGCATCAATTTTAGAATTAATTTAATCTTCATAAATTTGACGTTTCATTTCGTGTTGAAGATGGAACGTCATCTGTATGTATAATTTTCAAGAACCGATATTAATTTACCAAAATGATCCTTCCGTGCACTTAGTATTCACGGACAGTATTCACAAGTGAAAGGCAATTTTTTCTTACTTTTTAATTGTTCCTCCCTTGATCCCAATATGAATCATTTCAGAAGTTATGACGTAAAAGTGGAAATTTATTGGATTTGTCATTAGTATGTCTTACTTAAATCGAATCAGTAACAGTACTTGTTCAAAGTCCACAATTTGAATTTAGTTAAAAAAGATGAAAGCTGTGACTGCCATTATATTCAATGGCATGTCCAGAATATCGTGAGTATAAAAGAAGAGGAATATTAAAATTGAAATTTACATTTCCTTAAGTTTCTTAAAAATTCAGATCCCTTCAATCTCGTAGGTGGAAAAGCCTTAAATCGGGTGGATCTGACTGCCATCTATATTTGTGATGCATGAACGTTGCTTAAAAAGGGTTACTTTGTATGTACACAGTATTATACAGTCTCTGCAATTCCTACAATGGCTCTTCAACATTGACGGTTGTCATATTTTTGTGAGCAGCAATGGTTACAACCATTTACTTTCTCAATCGAATTAAACCATAATTACATGTTTTGAAATTGTAACTTGCTTTAACATTAAAACTTAATCATATAAGACTTCAATTCGAGTTTCAGTGCCAATTCTACGCTAATCAGAATATGTGGACAATGACCTCCTTCGAAATATTTCTTACTCACTGATAATTAGTTGAATAATAATAACAATAATTATTATTATGGTAATAATTGAAAATTGTTTTATAAAACTGGACGATTTTGCAAGAACGATTGAGAAGTTTCATAGCACCATATTGCCTTTTAAGAAAGTAGTTTTTGAAAATACTTAGTTGTGGTTTGAGATAGTGATTTTTTAGTTATAAAATGAGTTGCGATTGAGAAGTCTTCTTACGGTTCATGGACTTGGGATGGAGTTTAAATGGTTCGAATTCCTTATTGTTCCACTGTGGGTGGAATTAGGTGAATTTTAATGTTGACGTAATAGCGTGTGTGTGTGTGTGTGTGTGTGTGGATTCTGCTTTGCCGATTAGAATTTAGCAGGTTATCTTATATTTTTATGGCAAATAAGTATGAACGTGTTCATAAGAGCATGGCAGAAAATTCTTCATAGATCAATTTGGCAAAAATTGATGAACATTTTGATTTGAAAAATTGTTTTGCTGTTGGTGACTGCGCATTTATCAGACGTTTTGCTAACTCACCATAAATAGTTTAAGTTTTTTTGATTCAAACTTATTTGGGGACTGAATGGGGACCCTCCGCCTATACAAGGTCAATTTTTATCAATGCTAATAGTTAGCTCGTGTAATCTATATATCATGTGTTCTATATCATGAAGTATATATTAATATCTTTTAAGCAGTGGTGGAAAGTGTATTAAAGATGTCAGAAAATTAAATATTTAATAGTTGAAAACCGAAAAATTCACTGGGAAAACTGGCATTCGGAAGTATTATGATGGCATTCTAATCTGGCACTTAGGTTTAACCGCCTTCTCTATTTTTACTGATTATCTAATGGCCTTCTCACTCTCTATTTCTATTTGAGTTCCTTCTAGGATGTAAACGCCATGGAGTGGAACATCTTTGTTGAAAAGAGTAAGGGCAAATTACTTGAAGCGTCAATTTTGGTAGGAGAAAAGTCGATAAAATGCATTTAAAGTGTAGTTAATAGGAACTTTTTACTTAAAGAAACAAAATATTTCAAATTCTGTAAAAATAAATACCTGTGTCCTGATGCCCCACGTGTACGCCTATTTGTGCATATGGATGTTAGCAATAATTTTATTCGCTCGATCGTTTTTAACCGCTGAGTGTTAGTTAGTGCTAAAAGTGGTTGAACGCTTGAGTGCACGAACCAATGTGATCAGAGCAAGATTTTGGCTGCTACTCCTAACGCTATGAGTCAACAGAGTACGTACGCATGAAGATATTTTGCACATTGCAAAGCCTTTTATAAATCAAATAGCACGTTTTCCCTTCCAATACTCATACACTTTGAGAGCAATCATCTTTGTCAATCATTTTTACTTCAACATTTACTTGCTTCTTTTCATTCAGTTTCATTAACGTTTAAAGGTGGAATGCATGTAATTACAATTTTCATGGATTTAATGAATCTGTGAAGAGTAATTGAAGTTAGTTACAATTAGTGAGAGATAATTGCGTATTTCAGATTCGAAGCGTTCTCATAGAAATACAATAATACATTTTGCCAATTTAGATAATCTTCTGGTTCCTAATTAACTGCACTTTCGTTGGCCCTGATAAAGTTGAGGCTTTTGTGTAATTGATAAAAAACAGCGGTTGTATCAGTTGAATTCAAGATTGCTTCTCTATTCATGTATTTCACAATAAGCTTGCATTTCAAAACAACCGACTCATCTCTGCCCACATTTTTACTGATTAAATGCTAAGACCGTCTGCCCATCATTGAAATTCATTTTAATGTGACTAATGCTAGCCATATCCAAAACCAACCTCCGGAGAAATATTCAAAATTATTCTAAGATGGTATTAGTTCCAATCAGTTGACAGTTATTTTGTGATTAGTGTTAACTTTAATTGCTAAATAACTCTTGATATTACTTGTTTTAATATTTCTAACGGTTCTTTCACCTTCTACTGATTCAGTCGCAAGAAAGTGTAGCTTTAAACAGCAACGCAGAAGACTTAATAAGTGTGATAACCAAGAAATCTAATGGAAAACAGAGTATCGGCGCTCGCAGTGAGAAATCAGCAGAAAATGATGGCGTTTTTGGGACGGCAGTTTATGACAATAAAAGCAGCGAAATGGATTGCGCACCTGATTCATTAGTTTGAAAAAGTGAAGTTTTCAGACGATTTCAAAAGATCTTAATAAATTACATCAAGCTGGTTCTCCCCACCAAACGCAAAACATGACTATTGAGCCATGGATATTCGTCCGAGGTCTTGACCGATGTGCAGTGTGACCGTGAAATCCCTAAGATTTTCTGCTCCGCTTGAGATTATTATGGATTAATGTACACATTTTTCGCTCCCAGTAACAATACGATTTCGCATTTACCTATCCTACAGCCGTTCACAAGCAAGAGTCTTCAATAAGACTGGATCGCCTCTAATTCTGCATCTTCAACAACTTCAGAACCTCGACCACTTTGTCGGTCATAGACAGCAAAATCCCTACTCTTATAATGTTGGAACTATTCCCGCCGACACTAAAAGCCGTTTTATCTCAGGTATCTGAGATATACCGATGAGCCTCAGCCACTCCGCAGATTTTTTCATATTAGAATAAAAAAGCGATACTTCACTCCAATTGGCGACAATTCGGTTTAGGTTCGAAATTTTTTATTTAAAATTTTTTTTTTATGTGTAAACACAAATAAAGTTATATCAAAGTAGAGTTATATTTACAAATGTCAAAACCAAGTGTTCGACATCGGCAATTAATATAATTCAACCACTACCGACTACTACCGCCATCTTGTGGAAAACGGCAGGAGCAAAGTTGTTGTCCTAATAAATAAATTTTAAAATATTTTGCGTTTCTCTTAGGATAATGAGTATACTTATAGGAAAAAAAATATTTCGAAAATAGTAATATATTTTTAATGACACAAAAAAAAGCTGTCAAGAGTGTACAAGCTATCTTATCTGTACCCTAAACGATTTATTAAAACGCCTTTGCGGGACTTTCCTTGACACGCAAGGTCCACTAGGAATTCCACATAATTTCAAATTTTCGAATATAATCAATTTATTGTGTTGCTTAGTAATTCTGCAATTTGCTATAATTATTCAAATTTAACTCTTTGCTATCTAACTTCACTTCTCAAGGAAAGATTGAAACAAATCGTAATCACCGACATCAAGAATTGGTATCAAATTGGAGACGAAAATAAGCATCATCTTCAGAAGTGCTATTTATTTTTCTCAATTAATATATATTTAAATAAATATGTCACTGACCATTGATTGTGCGTTTACTTTATTTGTTAGGAGTGAGTGAGTTTGGAAGGAGTTAAAAAGAGCATTTGGAGTGAAATTTGGAGAATGAAAATGAAGTGTGTGTGTCCTTCTTCTTCTTCTTCTTTCTATGGCACTGAAGACAATCTCATTTCGAAATAAGTCATTATGCCTTCAAAGAGGTGAGAAATGGTGTCCCATTTCACTTGTATTTGCCAAGTAGGCATAGAGCAATACACTGAGTGGATGAGTGAGTGTGTTGAGGAGACGATGAAAATGGCATTTGGAGTGAAATATGGTGAATGAGAACAAAGTGTGTGTGGTTCTTGTCACTATGCGCTGTTGATGAACATATTTGAGAAGAAGCTCTAATAGATACCACCAAACTGGTTTTCTATTTATCTCTCTTCTGCATTTCACTTCGTTCTGGAGTTGGTTTTAAGGCCTCGCATCTTCTTTGAAATATATTAATTACTATAAGTACATTCATTATCCTAAGGGAAGCGTAAAATACTATAAAATTCGGTAACAATGTGTTGATTTCCAACATTTCTTTTAAATTTTACAAACTGAGTTGTCATTCCTTGGTTTAAAAGTAAGTGAGATATCATCAAAGAGATGTGTTTATTTGAACAGCAAAAAATTCCATCAGACACAAATATGAGAGAGGTGGAAGGCGATGCAACAAAAGTATTTAGCTCTTTTAGCACAAGGATCTTTGGCGACCCCCTTTACAGAATTGTAATATATGAGGGTTTTTAAGACCTGTCGCTTCCGGAATCGCTTTCGGAGCCGAAGGGATCGTCAGCAACCCTATGAAGAGCGTAGATTTGTTTCCTGATCTCCTCCGGCAAGTCACTCTCACTGAAGGAATCATCTGTGGGATAGGCTATTTCATCGCTCTAATGGTCATCGACTGTGCTCTACTCTTCGGCCTCTTCGAAGATATCGTCGTCGTATGTGCCCTCAAAAGTGTTCTGTATCGGTGAAGATCACGTTGCTTTGTGTTTCTTCTTACCTTTCGGAATCTATCTTCATCGTGCTCGTTTCCGCTTGATTTCTTTCTCTCCAACACCACTCGACATCTTCATTATTATAAAAATTGAAAAATGATTATTACCTAGACTTCCGAAGTTAAAACTGCTCATGCAAGCTATTTGATGATAACTTACAGTAATTAATATGTTTCAAAGGAGATGCAAGGCCTTACAACCACCTCCAGAAACAAGGGAAATGCAGAAGAAGGATGAACGGAAACAATGTTTGTTGGTATCTATTGGAGCTCTTTTCACCTTCTCACAAACAGCAGTCGTTTTCACTATCAAAGCATCACACCTACTTCAACAACAATTGTTTGGAGACATTGAATGTGTTTTCGAAGCCCCAGAAATTTTGATTCCACAGAGTATGGATGGATGAAAGAAGCATTGATTGATGAATATAATTAGCTATTTATATGTCAACCATTTTGAAAGAAAATTTTCTATCAATTATTTTAAGAAATTTTTCCGACTTCTCTTAGCGGTAGGATAATATTTGAGTTTATTTCTAAGCCTAGATCTCACCTAGATCTTAGATCTTATTGCATAACTGGATACGCGAAGTTATTGTCTCTCTGCTCTGTTAATCCTGCTACCAGTGCAACATTTTGTAATATTACGCTAATTGAATCAAGGAAATGCAACAATTTTAAATTGTAGTGACGATCCCAGATCGTCGAACTGGTAGCATCTTTGATGTAGTGAGGTTTCACTAAGGAAAATAATAATCATGTCGGCGATTCCAGAGTTGACGGAAGCCAATGGATAAATAGTGCACACTTGCAAGTTGTGCAAGTCTATCAGGCGTTGGCAAAAGTGAGCCAGGGAAAATCAAAATCACCGTTTTGCACCTACTACAAGATTACTCTGACCTGCTAGGACTCTTATTTCAAATATTTCCTTAGTTCATTTAACAGACAGTAAAGACTATCTTACTGAAATAAATTAAGTAGAGCTTTTCAATTTACCTATGCGATCAACTACTGAAAGAATTTTAAAACAGGAGTTGATTAAACGAAGGTAATTCAAATAAATTTGCCTTCCATAAAGGCATTATTCAATAATCTGCCTCTTAATGGTCGAAGAGAATTCTTGACTTTTGTCTTTTTTTATTCTTCAGATCGACCAAATTGTCGATTCATTTCCTCATTAGTGAAAACTTTTCGTCCATGAATCTACCACACATGCAGTGTTGTATTTGCCGGAATATTATTTGAGTATATACGAAATTGACAATGCAATAATTCCACTCACATTTCGCGCTGTTGGATGTATGCTTCCTTAGATCACTCTCAAATCTTCGATTCAATCTTATCGGATTAAGATTCACACCACGCAGTTAAATTTTAGTGATATTAAGCGTAACTCGCTGGACTCACTCACGCATTTTCTAACTTTTACATTGTAATAATTTAGTTTATGATAGGAATTTAATACTTTGGAATGAATTTTGTGGAGTTAAAATGTTACGCATGTATTTTATGTGATATCTTTGTTTCGTTATATACAGAGAGTTGTGAAATTGGGAGAAAAGACATCCTGTGTAGTAGCCATGAATGAATGAAGATTATTTAAGAGCGAATGAAAAGCAAGAAAGCAGAACGATTTTTATTTTGAGTGGTCACAACACATGGCAACGAATTCTATGAATTTCCTTAAATATAAATAAATAGAGAGACAGAGAGAGAGAGAGAGAGTGAGGTTTTCACTGTTTTTCCTTTCATTTCACAGCCCATTTAATATTTACACTTATAACACTGCTTTAGCTTTCCAAACTCAACTTCTGAGATCCTTAAAGATACGAGAAGCATATTCAGCAATCTCCAGAAAAAAGGTGATATTTTCGAGATTGCAGTATATGACCATAGAAGCAATGACCTGAATTGTGCTTCTGTTTCATTAGTTGGGGAAAGTGACCGCTTTCAAGGTGAAAGGAAACAGGTAATTTGTTGAAGAAGAACCTGGATTGAAACATATGGACACGATAGATAATTTTAAATCATACAAACTGAATGATTATTGCATGATAAGTTAATAAATGAGATACCATCAAATGGTCATTACAAGCAACTTTCGAAGGGACATTTTTGCTTCTAAGAGACACAAATAGTTGATTTTCAATTGTGATATTCAGTTTGACGATGATGATCAAACGTGAGAATACACAGGACCAACTTACATTGTAACGGAAATGGTATCTCTATATCACTCTCATGTCTTTATAATTGGCAGTTCTGTTTCAGTGATTACCTAAGTGAAACGTTTGAGAGGTTAATCTTAGGAAATAACACTAGTGATTATTTGACCACTTAACGTTATGTCATCCAAATGATTTTTTAGAAACTCTAATTTTTTCTCAAAATATTCCTCTTGCAATGCATTAGCACTTCAAATACCTGGATGATTTTAAGCAGTAAATGTGTAATGCATCAATGAATTGTACATTTTAACAAAAAAATAGTGAAATCAGTTTGTTTATAAGCGTTCGTTAAACTAAAGCATTGAGTTGTCCACATAATCACAAGAATTGTGATCCAATCGTTAGCATCTGGAAGGCTGGGACGGGGCCTGTGTGCCTCGCCTCGCCACTCGGGTGGGTTTGACAACAGCGGCGTCCAACCAGTGCACTTATCATAACCATGTGCATCGGATTGTAATGGCGCTGTATGGGGGCTGGTACAATATCCAGTTTTGAAATGAGTGTCGAGACACAAATTCGTTTTTAGATGACTTAATGTTTTTTGGGGGTGGTGTAGGGGGAGGAGGAGAGACGTGAGTATTCGCAAGCAATGTCCCTAATAGACGTAATTATTTGGGGCCTTTGAGGCACATTCACTCATTCATTCATTGCTCATATCTTCATGTGTACTTATGCTGTTGACTCTTAGCCTTATGAGTTGCAGTGTACGTACGCATTTATTTCACCCATTGCACGCAAAGTATTGGTTGGTTTATTCACTCAATCAAGCACTCAATCGCACAACCACTTTTAGCTCTAACTAATACACCATGAATGATAATGATTGTGTGAATATGATGACTGCCAAAATTCATATGCACAAATAAGCGCACATGTGGGGCAACAGGTCACAATAACACGTGTATGCATTATTTCCATACAGCGACAACTTCATAAAGTAATACCTACTTAGGGTGAAATGTACAGGAATCACATTCACTCCTGTAGCACCATCACCGCTACTTCATTACAGCATGAGAGAAGAAATATATTGTCTTTGTGGCACCTTTGTCACGGTTTTCAAGATGTATCTACTACGGTGCTGTGCACGTGTGTTTGTGTACAGTGTACAACAGTACCAAGGCTGAACAAAGAATTCTCATACCCACTCAACACATGGCCTCAATCAAGTTAAGGCAACTTATCTAATTTCGGGAGCCAACTCATACTAGAATATTTTGCAATAGCCTATATATGACTTTATATTAATATCTATTTACGTCATTATTCACTTTGCTCAAAGCACGAATCCATGAAGATATTTCACACATTGTAATAAGTGGAAAAATCGACACTTAGTAGGCGAGTAAGAGAGGCAACTCTAGCGCTACCATCATTCAAACGTCTTACGCCTCGCCCATGAGCTTGACTTGGCACCCCACCGCAGCCTAGACATACTTACTACACGTACATTCAGCGTACCAACAGTAGCACATCAGGCTATGTGATTAGGAAACAACTAAACATATTTGTAGACTATATTCATGCCTCATATTGGTCAAACTGTGCCCCTTCCCCTCAAAATTGTAGTTACTAGAATTTCGACATTAACATCAATACGCTCTTTGTGTTTGCCAATGTTCTTATCATTGTAGATATTATGATGAGGTAAATGAATTTGTAAGGCAATTTCTATTTTAAAAGTGGAGAAGATTGTGATAAACAATTTAAACTGATCAATTGCGATTCATCAAGATTTCCTCAGATAAGCACTCCGACTTTGAAAAATAATGAAATTGGCTCTGTGTCACAGGAGAACATGTGGAAGATTGAATGACCCACACTTGTTCTTACGATAGTGTGTTTGAGCCTTAGTAGGTTCTTGCCACCAAGAATTACTGTTAAAAATGTCAATTATTTTTGTGGAAACTACTATGCATTTCCAATCATTGTGCTCTAATTCGTCAAACAAATGTCATAGCGATATGCATTGTAGAAAGCTACGAATTACCAAAGACGGTGTATGTCTTGTGAGATCAATGACGGGAAGTAGGTGGGTGTCGAGGGTGGGGAGGGAAATGCGAAAGTGAATATTTTAAGGTTTGAACGTATCATATAACTGCATTCAACTATGATCCAAAATAATGCATTGCACAATTTTGGGCGGCAATAATTGGGAAATTAGAATACTTGAAAATTTAAATTTCGTCACATTATTACATGACAATGTGGATGAAAACGAGAAATGAAATAAACCAATTTCTTTTATAACAAGTTAGAATGTTATTTTTGCATTATTTAAGATATATGCTCATGGGGCAATATTCATTTTCCGCTTTTTATTTGGGCAAATAGAAACCCTTAGCGTTTTGTGTCGTGCATACTAAACATTCTACTCTTCTAAGCACTACCTTCTAATTGTGTTGGTATATATTGCAGCCAAATAAAATGAAGGCTGCAGGCAGGAATATTTAACTACGAAATACCCAGGACTGCGCCT
Organism: Hymenolepis microstoma; assembly: GCA_000469805.3. NCBI lineage: Eukaryota > Metazoa > Platyhelminthes > Cestoda > Cyclophyllidea > Hymenolepididae > Hymenolepis > Hymenolepis microstoma. The sequence continues at coordinate 2,630,823 of LR215993.1, read as the reverse complement.
GCCTCAAAATTATGCCAACGAAATTCTAAAAGTGAAATCTAAGTTCTAAAATATAACAATAATGATATTTATCTCTACAATGCCTCTTTGGAATTATTTGAATATCATATTAGTATTGGATGAAAGTGTTTCTTATATTTTTTCTATTTTGTTTAAATTAAGAAATATCTCCATGATTCTTTTTTGATATCTACTAGTAACGAGTGTTGAGATAAAGATGGCCAATGCAGTACATTGACACCCTCATAAGATCCGAGGCAGCATATGCGGAGAAAAATTTTCCTCCCGACAACGTAAATTCTCACCTAGTCATTAATGGCAAACAAATTAATATTTAAACAGCCTTAGAAGTATTCCGCTTTTAATTTGAGCAAATAGAATACCTCAGCAATTAGTGTCATGCATACCAAACTGTGTTAGTATATATATGGCAGCCCAAAAAATTAAGCCTGCCTGCACGAAAATACGCACACATTTCGGGTTGCTCGCATTCCTCAAAATTATGCTTACAAAATTTCTAAACTTGAACCTCAATTCCCTATTTCTGTTATTCATTGTTCTAATCGTTTTGCTTCTAGTGACTGTGGTAAAACCTTTGCAATGTCCAGATGAAGCTTACTTTATTAATGTTTCCATTAATAAAAAGAGAAGGGTCTTAAAATCTAAGTTTGCAAGTCAAATCCTATTTAAATAAGTAAGTAATATCAATATCCAAATAGCATGCATTTCAATGTGTGCATACACTTCATTCCCTGTGCAAAGTTTATTTCATTTTAACTCATTGATCCTGTCCTACTGTAAGAAGTTCACGGAAAATATATCAAAAATAAATTTTAACAAACTGCACATATGGCAATAAAACCTCAAATAAATGCGTATAATTTTAAGAATTGAACGTACTTGTAAGCTTCTCTCACATTTCGCATTGTTCTATGATATTATCATGCAAATTTTATTTATTTTTTGGGTTGTTTACATCACTAAATAATGTCAAAATTCACGTAATCTGTTCAATTTGATAGCAACTATGCTTGATCTATTTAAGAACTATTTAGCAGAAGCATTTCCTGCCAGAGATTAAACGAAATGGCGTCCAAATTGAAGGCAACATGATTGAAAATTTACTAGTCAGCTTACTTGGCATATTTGTGGGTTTATACCAGTGGGTGTACCATGATGAATTAACATTCTAAAGCAATTTGTTCATTTCAGTTCTCGTTTTCATCCACATTTTCAAGTAATGATCTGCTCAATTGAAATTTTCATGTAAGGCAATTGCTAATTTTTTAAATAAAAATACAGATTGCCTACCTAACAGCCAAAAATTGTACCTTTCATTGTTTTCTGGTAGATTTGAGTGCAGTTAGTTGAAATGCTCAAGCCTTAAAATAGTGACTTTTGCAATTGTCCCTAGCATTAATCTCATAAGATATGCATCTACGTAGGGCATTCGTAGCCTTCCACAAGACACATCACTTTGATCTCTTTTTGGTGAATAAAAGCAAATGGATCAAAAATGGGAAAGTGTTTTGCACAAAACCGGTAGTCATTTGCAACAGTAATTCTTGGTGACAGGAAGCCACCAAGTCTCAAAGTCGTCATGTTTAATACAAGCCTTCGTCGCACATTCGTAAACAGTAAACATGAACCTTCGTTCATTATTTGTGCTTGTTTATTTGTATTTAGCTCTGGTTTTATTCATTTTGCGAATGTGTATGCAAAATCCATTTAGAGCTCTGTGTGTTTACTATTTCGATGAAAAAATAGTGAATTTTCTTAAGTCGGAGTATCTAAAAGTAAGTTTACTCAATCAAAATTGGTACTATCACTGTTCATGTATGAATCATTCCAAGTTATGAAGAGCCAATGATGATCGCAGATTGCTTATGCTTTCTGGACAATTTATTTACATTTAGACAAAATCAAACAATCTGAAGTGCATAAATTTGATCAATGGTTTTTCAAACGCATTGTGGATTGGAAATTATCTCACAACGCAAGAAATATTGATTCGAAATATGCACGAGAGAGCGGTTACTAAAAGTGTTCGAAATTCTGTCGAATGTTTTGCAGTGAGAACCACCATTCAATTTAATATCAATTAATTTGGCGGCCAACTAATGTCATGGCTGCACCCCGAAATTATATTGACGCTATCTCACTCCGGTCATCATCGCGAAAATTGTGCTCCCAAAATGATGGCTTGAAGCATAATATTCTATTTAGTCTTGTCAATATTTTTAAACAATTAATTTATGTTACCCGTGTAACTGTATTTCCAACTACCTTAAATCTCTGTAAAATGTAACAATTTCAGGCAACAAGAGAGTGAAGTTTGAATCAATTTCGCATTTTTCATATTTCATTATACTTAAATAAGCAAGTAGCGATAGAATACTGCACATGCTACAGAATGCACTTCATTAGTTTTGACGCCATTTCACTGTTTCGAAATGTACTATTTCAACTTATAAAATATAAATTAAATGATTATGCAATTTCATGATTGTGTAACATGTTTCTCCTATTTGGGAAATCATATAAATCCCGTCGAAATGTTTGCAGCTTCAATCTTTCAATATTAATGCTTCAAATCAATTTAGTTCCAATTGATATTTAGCATTTGCAATGGAATATTGTAATGTTACAATCGCTTTTAATATTAGAGTATTTAGGAAGTGACAGCAGCAATCACGTTTTTGCAAAAGTGCGATACAAGTGTAAGATCTTAGGTAGACTTCTTCAGTTAATTTTTTATAATGTTGTATGACGCATATTCGACAATTACATTCCTTCAAAACATTTGTGCACTCAACATAACTCCTGAGTAGGTTGCTGATGCAAAGTTTATAAAGAAATGCATCTTGCTCTTCCTTATTTTTGTCAAAAGTTGGTTTGCTATCAGAGATATTAAGTTGGATTTCTAAATAAAACCTGAATGACTAGGTGGCTATGCGCAAACTGCAGAATGTCCTATGGCACATAAAGTGGTATTACGGCCAGTGCATTACTTCAACTCTTGAAGGTTGCTAGGTGGCTAAAATGTGGGAAAAAAGAATAGACAGGTAGCTACTGCGCGAGTGCTCATAAGGAAGGAAAAAAAACTAACTTTTAAGCTCAACGAATGCCTGAAACTTTAAATGGAGAGCCACAAATTCGTGAATTGAAAGGAAAAAGATTGGCTGAAGATCGGAATGAAGAACATTACCAGTTCAAAAGCATTGTGTATGAGTATTGAACAGTGCAAATATATTTCTGTTAATCTTTTGATTTTCTCTTCCTGTTAACTGATCTCATATACAGCTCTCACTGTATTTCATATGCAAATTCATAAACAATTAAAAATTGCCTCATTTGTAAATGAGGATCGATGGGTTTTCTTGTTGCTAAATATTAACTTTTTTTGTAAAACTGACGCAATAAACATTATGTATAAGAATACGTCCACAAAATGCCAAAATCCACATGTTTCTTTAGAAAACAACTAAAATAACCCTGCTTCCTCTTAACTGTAAATTATATGAATCTGATTCTTCACTTCCTTAGTTCATACAAATATTCTTAATGCCATTCACGAATAGACTCTAATGCATCAAAAAACAGTTTGTGCAAACAGACTTATATTAGATCGCTATACTCACTTCTCATGCACTTTCTCATGAAAGTGGCAATTGCAATCAACCGGCAATTCCTCACAACATTCGAAATCGAACGTTGTCAATTTTACCGTCAGCCAAATCAGCCTATAACCAATGTCAATCTGCAAATCAATGCTCGTAATGAGTATATTGTATAGACCAGATGTTTAGGGAATTTGAAAGAGCATATTGCTTGTCCGATATTTTAGATTGTGACTTTAAAATGCATATCAAAATAAGCAAAAGCGACCAAATTAGCATTAATTAAAAAATAAATACACTTTTCTTTCCTCAATATTTTCTACTTTATCATTTTTAGCAGTTAATTGCCGTTCCAGTCAACCGATATTCACAATCAAACGATGTTATTATTTCCATCATCCAAATTAACCAATATTAAACAGTAGACCTTGAACCGATACAGCCAATGTGTGTATTTTAAAAGACAGATGCTTATTTAATGTTGGCAGTGTCAATTCAGAGTAATACTTGAAATGTATGGTGAAATATATAGTTTTTTCTTAAGTACCTTTAGTGATTTACGCAAAAAGAAATATGCTTCTTCTTGATTGAAAATTGATTATCAGTAGATTAAACACTCAGAATTAATTACATAACGTAACTTGTTGAATTGTATGTTTCCTTGTATTTTTACTAAATTTCATCACAATGTTGTTAAATAACAACTGCTAAATAGAGATAAACTGACAAATTGCCACATCTTTCAATTTCCTTTGGAAAAAAAATCGGTCATCTACAAGTATAAAACTGAAAATAATAGAACTTTTCATCCTGACATTAAAACAAAATCAACTGCACTTTATAAATTTACGTAAAATGTAATAAGCTCTGTCTTGATTGAAAATTGATTAGTAGAAGATTAAACACTCAGAATAAATGAAATAACGTAAATTCATAACAAAGTGGTAATCGCCAGACAGCTTTACGTCACTTGGTCACTTGCAACTTTACTAATTCTCACTACCACGTTGCTAAATTAAAATTGGTGAAAAAGATTAACTCAAAAAGGACCATTTCTTTTAATTTCCTGAAGAAAACAACCGTTTATCTACAGGTAAAAAATTGAAAATAATGTTGTTGACTTACATATTTCACTAAAATTGTTACATAGAAATTGATAATTAAAAATTTATTTACAATATGTCATACTTTCAAGTTCCTTCAGCAGAATACTCACTTACGTGATTATTCGCTTGAATGTGGATTTGATTTTTACTTGAAATACCACCTTATCGAGCCTCCTGTGTATTTGACAAGTGCTCTTTAAACAGCTCAAGATATTTCATGTTGGATGTGACTCTCTAAAATGGCATGGTTAACTGACATAGTTAATAGCAATTGTCCAATAAAATGGGACATTTTCTCTGAATGCATTTCACAACATGACGCAGATATAAACGAAGGATTTCCTCAGGACTATTTGCATTGCCATGTACTATATATCCATACACAGCTTTAGTCATAATTATTTTCTCAAATTTCGCAAGGTTAAAGAAGATGAGAATTGTCTACTCTCTCCAAATAAAGTTTCCATTACTCGTCCTTATGTCGTCTATTCTTGTTTGAGAGGCCAATGAAGTTGTCGAAGATTGAAAATGCGCAGAAAATCGAAGAAAGTAAGAGGACGGTTCTGTCCTGATCTCAACATTTTCGTGCTTTTATTTACAATTCTCAGAATTTGAACTCTCATCAAAAAATGCTTCATTTTGACTAGACGATTTGGAGAAAAAGTCTATTTGAGTTATAAACGATTAGATCGCCTTTACAAAATCAATACTAATGTTATGTTTAAATTGTAGTCAAAAGCATATATTGAATTTGAGTTTGTGTGCTCATTTTGGAGGCTACATTTTACAAATAGATATGAGTTGGAACTAATTCATGTTAAGCTGTTTCTTTAACGATAATCTGATTGACAAATTGGATTAACATTTTATCTCCAATATGAGTGAGTTAAATATCAGCATGTAGTAAATCATTATGCTGAGATATAAATCAACAGATAGAATGGACTTAGCATATATTCTAGTTTCAGTTTTGAAAAGTAATTATTAAAGATACGTAAACAGAGCAGGTTGTGAGGAGGAGAGGTGGAAGTGCATTTCTTGAGAACAGCATAAAGTTTTTTCGGCAACAGATATGTCGAAATCTTGGTTATCGTGAGATTTGTTTCATTGAAAATATTTCCTCTTTAATCCACTATTAAGGAAGATTTTTCATCATCTATTTATCGAATATTTTCTTGAAAATTCCTATAGGCAAGATTTGACACTGGCAGAGAAGTTTAATCCGTTAAGCTCGTAGCGGTCTAGCTACCTAACTAAGTCTTGTACTCAGATATCTCAGTGGCAGATTCTCCCGGTTCGTATAATTGGCTAAGCTATTGCAAAGCTAAGAATAGACAGAGATATCCAGGGTACCGTTTATTCTAGACATGCATGACGTGGAGTGTGACAAGGGAGAAAGCTTAGTCATTCAACATGGAGGATTGAATAAGACAAGCGGAGACTTTTGATTGGCCACTGGCTGTGTTCTCGCACTCAATCCGTACGAGAAGTTAAGCGCCGCACCTTCAACTCACGCTGTGCGCTCATGCGATGACGTGTCCCACAAAGTGAAAGTGTGTTTCCAAGTGTATGAAATGATAGCATTATAATTAATTTTGTGAGAATAATTAAATATTGAAAATGTGAAATGTTCAGTAAACGTATTAATTTTGAATTGTTATCATAGTTTGCAACACTTGATGGTGACAAATCAGTTAAATCCTCAAGGCAAGTCTTTCAATATAATCATTCAATAGATGTGACTGTTTAAATATATATTAAAGTTTTAGAGAAAACCGAGGTATGCATCAATATCCTATATTTAAACGATGATAATATAAAAAAATAATGGTAAAAATATTAATATGAATAATCTTATTGTCATTTCTAGCAGCCAAATTAGACTATGGTCACTCGCAAAATATCACACGTAGGGTAGGGAAAGCATTTCACCTTAATTTCAGTCCAACTAACGGCGTGAATCTACCACTGAGATATAAATGTTTGCATTTCTGTTAACATGACACTGTAGTTGCAATTGAGTTCATATTATTTAATTTCTGAAGACATATGACTTTTGTCCGGATGAAAATATAAACACAGTAATTGAAACAATAATAAAAATAAATAATCATGATTAATAGTAACTTTAGGAAAAAAAATTCCATTATCATTATTAGTGACAACACCAGTTTACTGCTTTAATCGTCTGCTTTTTCATCTATTAACAGTCCAATTACGCTTTTCCGAATTCTACATTTTAATGTTCTTACTGATAAAAGTTGACGCATCGGTTTGCGAGCAAATACTTTTATTGTCGAATTAAATAACGACTGTACGCCAGAGATCTGTTTAGTTTACTTGACATTATATTTCTATAATTTTGTCTCAAGAATAGTTTACAGTTTCAGTTCTTTTCCATTTCGAAATCAAAAACACGAACATGAGAGCTGGTAAAATAGAAATTTATTGTGTCTTATTTTGCAGCCAGATTAACCAATGGCTGCACGCGAGATAACTTCGAGTACTTACGAGAACTGCTGTCGCCCGCAATTGGCCTTTTTAAAAGATCACTTAAACTTTGATACGAAGATTATTTGCATCGATGATTCATCCACGTTGATGTAGTGATTGCATAACAGATGTTTCAGCACCAGTATATAGCCTTAATTATTTTCATTTGCAAGTAATGAATGTATGATTTTTCAATTAAAATTAACCGTGAATTAATGAAATCAGCTTAAGTGATTAAGTGGCAAGTCAATTTTTAACAGAAATTTGGATTTGATTCTTGAACGATCTTATATAAACTAATGAGTAAAAATAGTAATCTTCTTTACAAATATTTTTTTCCAAGAAATCTATTGATAAATTCGCTTTATGCTCTCAAAAGGAGCTATCCCACCTCTCCAAAACCACATCTAGTACACTTTACACATCTTTAAAAATTATTTTTCAAAACGAAAACGAGAACTTTTGCTGAATCAATTCTGCTTGTTTTATAATTTCATCATTATGCTGTACATTTTTAACCATGACAAACTGTTCCATCGGTCAGAATTCTCACGTCGGTTAAAATTTTTATTTTAAATAAGTCGACCACAGTATCTTAAAATCCGATTAAAATGAAACAATACCCATACATTGCTATTTGTAAAATAGTACTTCCAAAATCCACACACAGGGCATGTGTGTTTGCTATTAGCTTAAAAATATCATTATTTTTAAACGCATAGTTGTTGTCTATTCAGCTCTACCGAGAAATAACTAAAAGTTATTTCCTGCAGAATTTTTGCTTTTACCTCCACGTCAAGATTAAAGCTTCGCTTCATTGAGGCGTAGAATTTGGAGGATTGCAATGGAGGACAGAACGGTGCAGAAATCGTAAAGAGCAACTTGGTAACTGCTTTAGTTTCATTGGAGCTTCCAATCGTTGACAGCTTTATCGGCATCGCAATCGAGATTTGATGACAAAATGATATTTCCTGAAAGTTGGAAATGTTGGAATACTTTCAGGACCATTTCGTCTTAATGAGCCTATAAATGTCTACATTTCACTTTGAGACGTGGTAACATCTAAAACTGTTAAAATTTATTAAAACTTATTAAGTTGAACAAAGTTTTAAGTCGCTCGAAACAATCTCGACCCAGATTTGGCAATCAAAGCGTTGTATAGACTTAAGTCAAAATGTTGCCTTATGATTACACCTGGATCAAGGATATAATGTATTAGCATTGAGATTTCATTGCACATTCGAAACAACGAATTATTAAACAATTATGTCCTATGTGGTATAGTTATTTAATCTAATTTTAATCTCGAGAATCTTTGCGTAATTTGAATAAGATAAGTATAACTTGATTGCTTTTGCAAACGCAATTTTATAGTGACAATCGTATTTCGTAATGTCAATTCGACATAGTTTCTGGAGAACGACCTCACTTGGTTGTTCTCACTCCATAATATTTGGTGAATTTTAGATAATTTTTGATTAACCGCTTTTTCATGTATATTTCGAATCAACGTTTCTTGCGTTGAGAGACAATTTTCATTTCACAATACGTTTGAAAGGCCATTGATCAAATTTATGTACTTTCAGATTGTTTGATTTATTCCAACTGTAGATAAATTAACTCCCATGTCACACAAGGAAGAGGGTGGTGAGAAAGATCATTAATGATATATGCTTTATGTTGCAGAGCACGACTTGTCTGAACTAGCAAAGTGGAAGCGTCAAAGAAGGTATCTTCGAATATGGTAGTGTTAAAACTCTCTGTCCTCATTTCCGAGTGTGAATGGTCAGGCAACAGCGCTGTAACATACTTCGGGACAAAAATATGCTGAATATTTTTTGTATCTGGAAATACATAAAATTAGGAGTGACCTATGGGTGCTGAAATGCAATTATTTAGCTAATATATACATATAATTATGCTGAAACATTGACAAAACCCAATTCAAATTGTACTGCAAGTCATCATTTTATAAACATAATTGTGTAGTGATGTCCGAAGTTCAAACTCTTTACCCGTAATTTCTGGAGTGCAGTCTTGCTGAATAGCTAATTACATTTGACTGGTGGTTCTCACTCAACAAATTTTTTTTTCCAAATTAATCAGCCAGATTGCCTTAATACATGCTTAAAATGAAATAATACCTTTTTACTTCTATTTGAAAAATGGCACTTTCAAATATCACAATATGACAGTATGTTAACTATATCTTCATTCTCAATTGCATAAATGTGGTTTAATGGACTCTACCGAGGGGAAAATGAAGCATATTTCCAGCAGAACTTTTATTTTTACCTCTACGTCAAAATTGAACCTTTATTCGTTGAGGCGTCAAATTTGAAGTATGCAATAGAGGACAGAAAAATGCAGATATCGTGGAGAGCAAATTAGCACCTGCTTCAGTTTCATTGGCGCTTCCAAACGTTGACAACTTTATTAGCATTACAATCTGGAAATGACGACAAAATGATCTTTCCTGAGATTAAATTGCAGCTAAATTACCGATCAATGGATATTTGGTTTTTCGTGATAATTGTTAGCATTGGAATTTTAAAATAATAATAATAACCATTGTCTAACTTGAACATTTAAGTTCCTAGTTTATTGCAAGTCAACTAGTCCTTTCTGTAAAAAGTGAAAAAGAGTATGAGGAAACATATTCGTCTCTTATTTTGAATTGAACTCTGATTATGCGGGAGTATTACCTATGTGTACCGACACTGCATATGCAATTCATTGCTTGTGTCCAATTTTCCACATGCTTTTGGAGTCAGAATGAAGAATATTTTGTTAATGATATTTATCTCTTTAATGTCTCTGAGGAATTAATTGAATTTCATGCCAGTATGGATTGAAATTATATCCTCTTTTCTTCTATTTTGTATAAAGGTTATAAGTAATATATTTGCACTGCTCAATACTCATACCCAATTCTTTTGAACTGGTAATGTTCTTCTTTCCGATTTTTAGATAATCTTCCTTCCATTCCACTAATTTGCGACACTCCATTTAAAGTGTCAGGCATTCGTTGAGGTTGAAGACTTAGTTTTTCTTCTCCATTGGGAGCACTTGTGCAGTAGTTACTTGTCGAGCGTTTTGTCCCACATTTTAGCTACCTAACAGATTCCAAGAGTTGAAGTAATGAGGTGTGTGCATAACCACCAAGACATTTAGGTTTATTTAGAAAGCTAACTAAAAACCTCTGAGAGCAAACCAACTTTTGGCAAAACAAAAGAAGAGCAGAATGAACTTTACATCAACAACTTACTCAGAAGTTGTGTTGATTGCACAAATGTTTTGGAGGGAATTTGACTGTCGAATATGCGTCAGACAACATTATGAAGAATCAACTGAAGTAGTCTATCTAAGATCTTACACTTATATCGCATTTTTGAAGAAATGTGATTTCTGCTGTCACTTCCAAAGTACTCCAAAATGAAAAGTGATCGCAACATTACAATATTCCATTGCAAATGCTAGACATCTTTTGCGACTGGAATAAATTGAAGTGTTAATATTGAATGCTTGAACTAGTAAAAACATCATAGGATTTGTGTGATGGGCATTGAATCTATGTCGGGAAAACGTACAATCAATATACATTGTAAATGATCCTCACTCGCCAAAATTTGATGAGTTTAAGAATATTTTGACTGCCTGCAGTCTTATGCGATTTTCAAATCTTACTTGCGCTTCATTTGAATACGAATTTGCTTCCTCAATACATTAAATGGCTATTCACCAAATTTATGTTCTTCCTGATCAAGTGATTTTGTAGAAAAAACGTGATCACCGTCCATGAAACACTTGTGCATGTGAAGTCACAGTTCACTTTCTCAGCCAATCGATTTTCAGTTTATGATTAAATGGACTGTTTGTGTAAATTTTAGTTAAATCTTTTCAACATTTCCGCAGAATTATGTCGACGTCTGAACGTCAATATTTTTGTTAGATAATGTGAATAAATTGATATCGGGCACATATCCCATATCACATACCGGATGCAAGTAATTTAACTTTTATTGAAAAAGGCAATTAAATCCTTCTCCATTTCATTAAAAGATGCTTTTTACTTTACGATAACCAAGCAAGAAAAGAATCTGCTTACTCATCCACTTATTTCACAATCAAAAATTCATAATCAACAATAATAACTGACGTTCATTTCATTTTGAACGGATTTCAGAACATTTCTGAATAATCGCATTTTTGTGCATATTTCGAATCTAAATTTCTTGCGTTGGGAGATAATTTCCATTCCACAATACGTTTTAATGGCCATTGATGGTTTGATTCATTCCAACTGTATATAATTGAACTCCGATGTCTCACAAAGAAGGGGGTAGAGAGAAAGGTCTTTAATGATATATTCTTTGTGTTGCAGAGCACAACTCGTCTGAGCTTGCAAAGCGGAAGCGTCAAAGCAAGTGTCTTCGAATATGGAAGATAACCTGCCTTTGTTTTACTATTTTGAGGTAAAAAAATAAGGCGGATTTTGATGTGGTAATTACAAACCACAATCATTTGAGCACTGCATTGCAAGCACTCTGGTGAACAAGCAGGTACTTATTCAACAACATACGATGCAATTGGAACAGTCAAGTGTGCAATCTCAGTAATCTTAATGTGGTCGACTCAATATAGAACTGAGAAATCGATTTGTAAATATTTCAATTCGTCTGTCTCTGAATCGATAAATTAATTAAAAGCAAAATGGATGCAGGTAAACATAGATGGAAGTTCTATATTGTAAAGTTAGTACCTAGACCACTTAACTCATATTTCTTGACAAATATCATGACAGGCTCAGAATGACGTGATTACCGTGACTTTCGTCCAATAAGGTAATGCAATCCTCCTGTCTTTCTACTTGTAGCGATTTTAATTTCACGATGTGGAAGCATGAAGAGAATCTACTAACAATTCAACTTGCTTTCCAAATGTTGGTCTAATTCATCAAGTCTTTGCAAAGTTTATTTCAAGTCGAGTGAGGTTGAAGTCAGATGGCCTTAAAATGGCCTCCTTTCAGATGATTCTAAGGCTAATATCGGAGTCTACAATTGCACATTCGTCCGAATGATTACTGAATTGAATAAGGTTAAAAGTGCATCGAGTAATGATTATAAACTCTAATGCATTGTAAATCAGAGTCTTTATATAAATGCAACCTTTACATATTGGCATTTGATGATATTAGGGCATTTTGTGAACTCTGGTAGAAGGTAATATGGCAGATAACATTTTAACAGAATTGAGAGTTCACGCTAGTGAGTTCAGAAAAGGCCTAATTATAGTCGTGTAATGTTTTAGAATGTGTAAATTGAATTAGTCGTGGAGAGGAGGGGGTCTTTTGACAAACATACATATCAAATCATTTATCAGGCACACATTTTGGGAGCTCAATTTTGCAGATAGTTATGAAGTGGAGCTTTGTTTAGCACAATTCGCTTGAATAGGTTGCAAATAAAATTTTAAGACAGGTGAGAATTCTATCAGATGGAACAGGTAAATATCAGCCACTTGTAACAATGCGCTCTATGGTAAAAGAACAGATAAAATAGATTCCATGGAACTTGTATGAACCTTTATGGATTGTAAATGAGAATGATTAAATTGAATTCGATCCATAAGTTATTAACTAGACATACCAAATCTTGAACTTGGCACACTTTGTTGAAATAATTCATCGTTTCGAAATTGCGAGGAAGATCGATAACCAACGTTCATCATTAAAGGTGGTCTAGTTATTAAACCACATTTTACTTTAATCGATACAACACTATCATTAACAAAATTGTGTTGTGTCAGATAAAGGTAACTGGAAGGTTTTGCACGCCTTACTTAAGTGTCAATCACTTTCATCGAGTTTGAGATGTTGCCACTTGAAGTTCTTTAAGTGGTAGGTATGCATTGCTAAGTTTACTAAGATCTAACTAATCTTGAAAGTGTCTTATCACTTCATGTCTACTTAGCAGTGCATTAAAATGGCTATGCTATCTTGTCAAGGCGAATACAAATTCCTCGATAGAAGCAGCGCACAAGTCTAAAAATCCATCACTAAATAAGCAGTAAGAAAGGAATTTCTCATTTTATTGAAATGAGACATGAACTTGAAAGCGCAGACCATTAAATTGGCAAAGGCACAAGCGAGTAAAGATGCAGTCGAATATATGGTTTAAAATACCTCATTTATACAAAATTATTTAAAAAAGATTTATTTACCTATTGCTTTAATTATTAGAAAATTCACTGCTTATTAAAACTTCGACAAAGGATAGATAGGCATTAATGGCAAATACATTAATATTAAACAGCCTTAGAATATTCCGCTTTTAATTTGTGCAAATAGAAACCCTTTTGGCGTTTTGTGTCGTGCGTACTAAACATTCTACTCTTCTAGACACTACCTTCTAATTGTGTTGGTATATATTGCAGCCAAATAAAATGAAAGTTGCAGGGAAGAAAATTTAACTAAAAAATACCCAGCATTTCGCATGCTTCAAAATTATGCCTACGAAATTCTAAACTTGAATTCTAAGTTCTAAAATATTGAAATTATTTCCTCTTTTCTTCTTCTTCGTTTAAAGTAAGCACTGCCTCAATGATTCCCTTCTGATATCTACCCGTAACGAGTGTTGAGATAAAGATGGCCAATGAAGTACACTGAAACCTTCATAAGATCCAAGGCAGCATTTGCGGAGAAAAATTTCGTTATATGAACGTAAATTCTCACCTAGTCATTAATGGCTAACAAATTAATATTTAAGCAATCTTAGAAGTATTCCCCTTTTACTCTGAGCATCTAGAATACCTTACCAAATAGTGTCATGCATACCAAACTGTGTTAATATATATGGCAGCCAAACAAAATTAAGGCTGCCTGCACGAAAATATATGCATAGTCCTCAGAGTGCTTACATTCCTCAAAATTATGCTTACGAAATACTAAACTTGAACCCTTAATTCCCTACTTATGTTATTCATTTTTCTATTCGTTTTCACCCTAGTGACTGTGCTAAAGCAATTGTAATGACCAGTTAAAGCTTTCTTTATTAATGTTTCCATTAATAAAAAGTGAAGGGTCTTAAAATCTAAGTTTTCTAGTCAAATTCTACTTAAATAAGTAAGTAATATCAATTATAAATAGATATATTGAACTAAAGTGTAATTTGGCTTGAAATCATGTGAATAACGTGTGATGAGATATCAATAAATTATACGGCAACAGCATTAACAATCGAGATGCTCTTCAAAGTATGTATGAATGTATGTAGGTGTGTATGCACCTGACAAATTGTTAGCGGTCTCAAATAGCTTAAAGAAAACCTACATAAATGTGCCATATTGTACTTAGCGAAAATGTAATTCGCACAAAATTGTTAGTAATTCCAGATTTATATTTGTCAATATTCTCCAAATCTTCTCAATTCGAAAGCTACCATGCTTGGTCTATTTAAGGACTATTTAGCAGAAGCATTTCCTGCCAGAGATTAAACAAAATGGCGTCAAAATTGAAGGCAACATGATTGAAAATTTACCAGTCAACTTATTTGGCATATAAGTGAGTGTAAATCAGCGGGTTCAGAATGATGATATAACGTTCCAAAGCAATTCGTTCTCTTCAGTTCTCGTTTTATCCACATTGTCAAGTAATGATCTGCTCAATTGAAATGTTCATGTAAGGCAATTGCTAATTTTTCAAATAAAAATACAGATTGCCTACCTAACAGCCAAAAATTGTACCTTTCATTGTTTTCTGGTAGATTTGAGTGCAGTTAGTTGAAATGCTCAAGCCTTAAAATAGTGACTTTTGCAGTTGTCCCTAGCATTAATCTCATAAGATATGCACCTACGTAGGGCATTCGTAGCCTTCCACAAGACACATCACTTTGATATCTCTTTGGTGAATTAAAGCAAATTGATCAAAAATAGAAAA
Organism: Hymenolepis microstoma; assembly: GCA_000469805.3. Taxonomy (NCBI): domain Eukaryota; kingdom Metazoa; phylum Platyhelminthes; class Cestoda; order Cyclophyllidea; family Hymenolepididae; genus Hymenolepis; species Hymenolepis microstoma. The sequence goes on along the minus strand of LR215993.1, from coordinate 2,615,668 downwards.
GTGTTTTGCACAAAACCGGTAGTCATTTGTAACAGTAATTCTTGTTGACAGGGAGCCACTAAGTCTCAAAGACGTCATGGTTTATACATGGCTAAGTCATTCAATCTTCCACAAAGCCTATTTCATTAAAGGCTGTTAGGTAGCTAAAATGTGGAACAAATGCTCAACATGTGGCTACTGCACAAGTGCTCCCAATGGAGTAGAAAAATTCAGTCTTCATCTTCAACGAATGCCTGAAACTTTAACTGGAGAGCCACAAATTAGTGGAATGAAAGGAAGATTATCTGAAAATCGAAACGAAGAACACTACCAGTTCAAAAGGATTGTGTATGAGTATTGAGCAGTGCAAATATATTACTTATAACCTTTTGAATTTCTCTACCTGTTAACTGATCTCATGCACAGACCTCACTAACTTTCATATGGAATTTCATAACAAATTCATAATCGCCTCATTTGCAAGTGTGAATCTATGGGTTTTACTTGTTGCTAAAAAAATACGTTGGTTGTAAAATTGACGCAATAAACAGGTTGCATAAGAATATGTTCACAAAATGCCAAAATCCACATGTTTCAAAAGAAAACAAATAAAATAACCCTTCTTCCTCTTAACTGTAAATTAGATGAATCTGATTTGTCACTTTCTTAGTTCATAAAATATTCTTGATGCCATTCACGAATAGACTCGAATGCATTAAAAATGAGTTTGAGCAAACAGACTTATATTAGATCTCCACACTCACTTCTTATGCACTTTGACTCAAAATTGGCAGCTGCAATCAACTGGCAATTCCTCACCACATACAGAATTGAACGTTGTTACGTTTTCCATCAATCATATCAACCTATAATCAATGTCAATCTGCAAATCAATACTTGTAATGAGTATATTATATAGACCAGATGTTAAGGGAATTTGAAAGAGTCAGTTAATCATAATGCTTCCTAAATATGGTAAAATTTATTGTTTTAATTTATCCTGCTTAATTAATTTGAGTGGAAAGTAATAGGACGTTCCCTGATTGCAAATTGATTATTAGGTCTAATCAATATAGTGAATTTTTTCACAAACCCCCTCTACTTATTTATTTAAGTATGATAGGATATCGGAAATTGTGGATACAATAACTTCACAATATTTTGTCTGAAATAGCTAACATTTGCAGCAATGGATGGATACATGAGATACATTTACACGGTTAATAGGAATCTGTAATGAAGAAAAACTATGAGAAGCCAACATAGCATATTATACGTCAAGTCGTCATTTCGAGGTACAATCCTGTGGTGATATTCGAATTTCGACAACTTTGGAATTGTCTATTTTTTGGCTGTAGCCGATATATTTTAATATCTATTGACTTTTGACTAAATACATTCTAATGCATTTTTCGCAGCCACGTCTATTGAAATGAGAGATGATTTTTGATTGCCCGATACATTTGAATAGATTTTCATCAAATTTATGTACTTTCAGGTTGGTTGATTTTGCAAGGAAAACGTGATCACATTCAACGTCGAACTGGTGTATGTGCCAATATTTTTAATGTTTTCGATTATGTCACTGTTCACTTACTCAGGCAATCGATTTTCAGTTTGTGCTTAGTGAGATTGTATTTGAAAATTTCGCCTTCCAAAAATCCGCACTTCTGGCACACCTAACACGTAGATAAGCAACTTGTTGATATTGTGAATAAATTATTATCAATATCAGGCGAGTAATCAGGTAGTGAGGCTGATCATGAATGACTTACGCGCTTCGGTCTGACTCTCCGCACATATATGCTGACACAATGTATAAACGAAAAAGGATACAGTTTCTTCGTGTCTATTTTGTAATGCTATGTGCGTCGTCAGTACTACTAACGTAAATATGCAATGCCATCATTCTTCAATAAAATGTGCGTGTGGAGTATGCAGCATATTTTTCTTAAAAAAATAACTCAAGTACTCTTCGCAAGATGCTAAACTTACATCGCATTTTTGAAGATGCTTCAAAATGAAAAATGATTGCTATATTACTATATTGCAATTTAAATGCTAAGTATCTATTGCGACTGGACTAAATTGAAGCAATAGATACTTAGAGTTTGTAAGAGTAAAGGTCTCAACGGGATTTATATGATGTGCATTTAATCCATGTCTGAAAAAAGTTCAATTAATACAGAATATAAATGATTCGGTTCCAATAACAATAAAGAAATTACTTTTTGCAATTTCTAAATTAAATGTGCATTTAATATACTCAAACTTCACCATCTTATGGCTTAAAATAGCTAAACGTTGTAGAGATTTATTTTAGTTGGAAATACAGTTACAGGGTGATGTAAATTGTCAGTTTAGAAACATTGGCAAACCCAATTAGCATATTATACTTCAAGTCGTCATTTTGGAAACGTAATTTTGCGATGATAATTGGAGTCGGAAAACGTCGATTTAATTTCTGGAGTGCAGACTTGAGAATACTTGGTCGCTGAATAAACTAAATTCCAATTGAATGATTGTTGAATGACTGATTTATTGATTTTAAAATACTTTTACTAACTGTTTTCTCACGCCTATTTCGAATCTACGTCAATTGTTTAATCAATTTTTTACGCAGTGATGAATTGATATATATATATATATATATATATATATATATATATATATATCAGTCGCATCAATGAAAACTTTTCACAAACTGCGCAATCGACAATAAAACCTCCAATAAATGCGTATAATTTCAAGAATTGAACGTACTTGTAAGATTCTCTCAACTTTTGCATTGCTATATGATAATATCATGCAAATTTTATTTATATTTTGGGTAGTTTATATGACTATATAATGGTATTAATAAAAAATGAATATGACAAGTTTATTTTTTTTATATTATTAACATATGTATTGAACTAAATTGCAAATTGACTTGAAATCGTGTGAAACCTGGCTATGATTTCAGCTTCATCTAATCAACTGCGACCGCGAACACTCAACCAATTTTTTCCCCATTGAATTTCTGAAATTGCTGGCACTAAAATATAATCCAATATTAATGCATTTTGATTACATACGAAATAAACGAGGTATCTTAAATAACACGCTGCTTTACATTCCAAAAAAGATAAAGTCTTCTCCAAAATATTACAGTGTGTTTTTCAATGCCTGTCTCGCTGAAATGAAAATACTTCTTAGGGCTATTTAGTTTCGAATTCTTTTTTCATGTGTGCTTTTTCTATCGGGAAATACGCATGTTTCTTAAGATTATATCTTGAACCATCAAGATCAATAAAGTCAGTGTTGCCTTAAATCGTGATATTATATCAATTGGAAGCAAGTCATACGTCGCCAATTCAGGAAATGGACATCCAATTTGAAATATGTTTTCCTACTTGAGTCACATTCACGTCGCGCATCTATGGATAGTTTGTTTAGAAAGCACAGTTTCGACCACGCAGTTCCTTCAACTCGCTAATCTCTATCGTTTCGAACTTGAATGATCAGGTAAGAATTTGCTTTGACGTGACGAAATGTCTTCTCCGCATGCGCGGCTTCAGATCTTATGAAGACGCCGATGTACTTCATTGACCATATTTATATACAACTGACGTTACTGGAGGAGATCAGATGGGAATCATGGAGGAAGCGCGGACTTTAATCAAAGTGGAGAAAAAGAAGAATGAATTTCAATCCATACTAACTTGAAATTCTATTAATTTCTTCAAAGCATATTGCTTGTCCAATCTTCTAGTTTCTGACTTTAAAACGCACACCGAAATTGAACGAACGTGTCCAAAGAAGCATTTAAAAAAATAAACCCACTTTTCTTTTCCCAATAATTTCTGAGTTACCATTTTCAGCAGCCACACTGAAAGCAGGCTGCAGGCTATAAATTCACACGTATTAGGATTCAATTAAATGGACTTACCACAATTGGCTTGAATTTTAAACGATTATTATTAGTGAATGGCTACGTTGTTAACGTGCTACATATATGAGCTATATTGTACTCAGCAAGATGCTAAACTTTTGAAGAAGTGTGATTGCTGCTTTAATTTTTAAATACTCCAAAATAAAAAATGACTGCAGAATGGCCGTGTTAATGCTAACTATCTATTGTGACTAGACTGATTTCGAGCAAAAGATACTTAAAGTTTGTAAGTGCAAAGATAACAACGGGATTTATGTCGTGAGCATAAGATCCATGTCTAAAAAACGTATAATCAATACACAATATAAATGATTCGGTACTAATATAAATAGAGAAATTACTTGACGCAATTTCTAAATTAAATATGCATTTAATATGCATTTGATATATTGAAATAGTAAATGTTTGAAGCCGTGAAATGGGGTCGAAACCAAAATTATGTAACTGATTTATCAGATTAAAGATGATCATTCTGTGGCATATGCAAAAATAATTTTACCTTCACCATCTAGCTAAAAGTTAAGTATAATGGAATACGAAAAATGCAAAAAAATTCAAACTTCACTATCTTATTGCTTGAAATAGCTAAAAGTTGCAGCGATTCATGGGTGTTGGAAATACAGTTACGTGGTTAATATAAAATTGTTATTTTAGGAACATTGGCAAGCCCAATTAGCATATTATACTTCAAGTCATCATTTTGGAAACAATTTTGTGATGATAAATGAAGTCCGGAAACATCGATGTAATTTCGGGAGTGCAGCCTTTAGAATACTTGGCCGCTGAATAAAGTAAATTTCTATTGAATGATTGTTCTCATTACAAAAGATTTTATGGATTTTAAAATATTTTTACTAATTGTATTCTCACGCCTATTTCGAATCTACATGTTTTGAATTGAGAGATAATTTCGATTCATGTACTTTCAGGTCAATTGATTTTTTCTACCTGTATCTATTTAACAGAAGAATTTACTAACCATGTTTAAATCAATTGATGCTTGACCAAATTAAAGACTATATTTGGATATTGGACGTCATTATTAATTGGAAATATGTACAATGTGTGGGTTTTAAATTGTATATCTATAAGCCACACATATAACATGAAAGTTCAATTGGAGCGGTACTACAAGAAGAAAGATAAGCACCAAGGCCGAGATGCTCGAATCTTAAAAAAAATGTGTTACTCATGGAACACACAAGTAAATGAAGTGAGATCTGCGATATGTTCCTCGTTTTAGTTGATAAATGAGTCACGATCGTATAAACAAAATCACTGCAGTTACTACCTCCATCAACAACAAAATGAATCTCACTTGAGCCGAGATATTGCTTATTTATTAATATAAAATTTGATTTTGACTTTTAGATTTTAAGACAAATAACAATTTTCTGACTCAATTACTAAAAATATAAGGCTTCAAGTGGATTTTTCAAACGATTTTGAACCATTACCATGGCAAGCAAATTGAATGATGACTAACCCAAATAGCGTATTGAGATTCTGGTTTACATTTTTGTAAGCACTATCTAAACTAAATGAAAACACCCTGAAAGTTAAACTTGTCAACTTATCTATTTAAGTCGTGCTGGGCAATTTTTTATCAGTAAGCACATGTAGATGAGTCCACAATGACATTTAATCAAGTCAATCACATGCTTGGATTGTTGTTTCAAATGCCAATTTATGAAAATTCCAGAAATGCGTTACTTACTTTGCTCAATACTGTCGGCTTGAAATCAGAGATGGTGAGATGCAGTGAACTGTATATTTATTAATTATAGAAGGATTTATTTTTGTAAAAGTTAATTTCGCTACGATGTCCCTGATGATTGTATTTTGGCATACTCCACAGTTAATCGTTATGGAAGCATTCAAGATATCAGCATATTTCATATTGCGTCTCGCACGAATTGCAGTTTAAGCTTTTATTGGTACCGTTTTTGACACTTTGACATTATGAGAGTTTCATTAATCGGTTATCCTTTTTTACTAAAATATATCTGCACACGCAACTTCAAAGGTGAGATCTCAATCACTGGAATTAAAGTAGAATTTTCTATTATTTCAATTGATATTTGCTTCAAGGAATGAAATAAACGGCGAATCGAAATTATGCTTTGTCCATAAATCAATTTATGAAATTTGAGCACAGGGTCACAGTTATTTCGTCAAGAGATCATAAATCACAAATTGTAATTTAATCTTGATCGCATAGACTACTGACTAATTGAGATGCTTGAGGAAACCTGAAGTGGTCAAAGTAATCAATTCTACACTGCCTATTTGATGCGGATAATAAACGACAAATATTGTTTTCAAAACCGCTGTCCATTGGTAAAATAACTTCGAAATGACAGACATCCACACAACCTCAAATGCTTTCGATTGCAAATCTTCTTGGTGCAATTGGCAGTCCAAACAAATTAAGGCTGCAGAATGGAAAATTTGAATCAGAGTGTCCAGGGAGATAATGTACCCTAAAAGAGTGCTGACAAATAATAGACTTGATCCTCATTGGACTACATGTGTTTGTGAACACGTTTATCCTTTGCGTTTTATTGATTATGAAAATGCAAAGTCCATTTGGAGCTTTATATATTAATTAAAACAATCAATAAGACAATCTTATAAGACCTGAAAGTCAAAATTAAATTCAACTTGAAAGAATCGGTAATATCAATTTTCACGTATGCTGCATTTTAATGAATTCAGAGTCAATGACGACAATGAATTGCAACATCGTATTTCAAGGCTATTTTCCTGAAACTTTATTTAAAAATTTTTCCCATTAGCTCGTGCGTCAGAAAGATTTACTAAAATGAAATTCTAAGAAAAAAATTATTTTCTTAGTGTACCTTAATATCCATAATTGTTGGTCAATTCAAGATGACCTCAAGAAATCTGCATGCACATACATCCATGAGAATAACTTTTTTAAACATAATACTGGTTGCTTGTCATAACTGATTCGATTGATCAATTGATTTATCAATTCATTAGTGAAAGTTTCTCTCCATTCATTAAAATAAGTGGTTTGATATTAATGAATCACTTTAAACCAAAACATGAAAATCCAAATATGATCGAATATGTAAATAATATCCATTTTCATTAATTTGCTGTAATCTGAATAAAAAAATAAATTCAGCCCATATCCAATTTAATATGAATTAGTAAAGTTTAAATTTTAAGTTTCTAAACGTTTCAACTGAATTTGGAATTTCTCGTATCTGTTATAGCCCCACTATTGGGTACATGACAACATTAAGATTTGTAATATTTGAACATTGATATTTTTTACAAATTTAAGTAGAATTTATTTTGATCATTAGATTAAAAAACGTTTCACACTTTCATGAATAAATTATTAAAAATATAAAAAGTAAAGTGTCTTTGCATACTCATATTCTTAATCACCAAATCTAAAACGATTGACTGACACAAGTAGCGCACTGAGGTTCAATTTAAAATTGTTTAGACTTAATTTTTAAGGCTTTAGTTCAGTAAAATACACAATCCTTTTGAACTGGTAATGTTCTTCCTTCCGATTTTCAGATAATCTTTCTTTTATTCCACCAATTTGTGGAACTCCACCTAAAGTTTCAGGCATTAGTTGAGCTTGAAGACTAAATTTTTCGTCTCCATTGGGAGCACTTGTGCAGTCACTATCTGCCTAGCGGTTTGCCCCACACTTTAGCATCCAGGAGTTGAAGTAATGCTCTGTTCGTAATGCTACTTTATGTGGCATAGGACATTCTGCAGTCTGCTCATAACCACCAAGACATTTAGGTTCATTTAGAAACCCAAATAAATAACTTTGAGAGCAAACCAACTTTTCACAAAACTATGAACTTTACGTCAACAGCCTACTCAGGAGTTGTGTTGATTGCACAAATGTTTTGGAGAGAATGTGATTGTCGCATATGCGTCTATTGAAAATAAATTGGATTAATGCATTAATATTGAAAGCTTGACAATGTAAAAATTTAAAAAGAATTTATGTGATGTAGAGCATTCTATCGCTAATTGATCATTTAAGTATAATGAAATGTAAAAAATTCGAAAGTGATTCAGATTTTACTGTCATATTGCTTGAAATGGCCAAAATTTGCAGAGATTTAAGGTAGTTGAAAATACAATTATACGAGTAACATAAACTAATTATTTTAAAAATATTGACAGGACTAAAAAGCATAGTAAACTTCAAGTCATTATTTTTGAGGTACAATTTTGTGATGATGACGGTGGTTAGATATCGTCGTTATAATTTCGGAGGTGCAGCCATGACATTAATTGGCTGCCAAATAAACTAATATTAAATCGAATGATAGCTCCCACTGCGTAATATTTGACGGATTTCAGAACATTTCTGAATAATCGCATTCTCGTGCATATTTCGAATCTATATTTCTTGCGTTGAGAGATAAGTTCCATTCCACAATACGTTCATTTCCACAATTACAAATGAGCAAATGATTAAATCGTACTTTAAATAGATTTTCCCTTATCTAACTCTAATGTAATAGGTAACTACTTGTAACATCACTCATACAATGCCATTTCTTTTGCTCTCCAATTTAAAAATGCCAATCATTTGGGCAATTTAGAATTGTATATTAGAAGATGATATTTAATTATACTTAAAAATAAAAAAGATAAAATAAATGAAATAAATAGATAAATATGATTTAAAAATTAAATGCCGATATTTTATAAATTGGGATATGACCATAAACACTTTTGGTAATAACTTCGACAATTCAAGTTAATATAATAAAATATTAATTTCTATACGCTTTTTAAATTAATAGAAGAACAATTAATTCAATCAATTATTTTTGTTCTAATACTCTTCCTTATAAGATGTGAACAATCAATATTTAAAAACATGTAAAACCTGGTTTGAAATCCAATCTCATCTAATCAACTGCGATTGCGTTCACCCAACTAATGATTGCCTCAGTGAAATTCAGAAATTGTTTGAACAAAGGTATAATTCATTTTGAACGTGCCTTTATTAAAAATATAAACAAGGTATCTTAAAAATGCGCTGTTCTACATCCACATAATCTAATGTCGTTGACATATTGGCGAACTGTGTTTTTCAATTCTGTTCTAATTGCAATGAAATGAGCAAGTACTTTCTGTGGGCTATTAATTTCGAATTTTAGTCTAGTGTTTATGCTATTTCATTCGAGGAATTCGCATGCACATTATGACTATAACATGAACCATCTTAACAAATAGACCGAATGCCGTTTTATATTATGACATTATATCAATCGGAAGCCAGTTACTGCATCACAAATTTGAGCAGATTCAGGAAATAGGCACTCAATGTTGAAATATGAATACATTTTCTAGCCACATTCGCGTGGTCCCTCTAATAACAAATTTGCTTTAAATTCTTTATCTATAGATTATGACAGAAGCATGAACAAGGGATAAATCTTGAAAATATGCTACTATAGAAGGCTAACCAATATCCCAACAGGAAATGTTGGAATAATTTCAGGACCATTTCGGCTTAACGACCCCATAAATGTCTACGTTTCACTTTGAGACATGGTAACATCTAAACCTGTTAAAATTTATTAAAACTTATTAAGTTGAACAAACTTTTAAGTCGCTCTAATCTATCACGACCCAGTTTTGTCAATTAAAACGTTGAATAGACTTAAGACAAAATGTTGCCTCATGATTACACCTGGACCAAGCAAATAATTTATTAGCATTGAGATTTCATTGCACATTAGAAACAACGAATTATTAAAAAAATGTCCTCTGGGGCATAGTTATTTAATGTACTCGAGAATCTTTGCCTAATATGAATAAGATAAGTATCAAACTTGATTGGTTTTTCAAACGCAATTTTATAGTGATGATAGTATTTCGTAATGTCAATTCGACAAAGTTTCTGGAGAGCGATCTCATTTGGTCGTTCTCAATCCATAATATTTGGTGGATTTTGGAACATTTTGGATTAACCGCTTTCTCGTGCATATTTCGATTCCACGTTTCTTGCGTTGAGAGATAATTTCTATTCAACAATACGTTTGAAAGGCCATTGATCAAAGTTATGTACTTTCAGATTGTTTGATTTATTCTTACTGTAAATAAATGAACTCCGATGTCATACAAGAAGGAGAGTGATAAGAAGTTCATTAATGATATGTGCCTTATGTTGCTGAGCAAAACTCGTCTGAACTAGCAAAGTGGAAGCGTCAAAGCAGGTATCTTGGAATATGGTAGTGTTAAAACTCTCTGCTCTCATTTCAGAATGTAAATGGTCAAGCGATAGCGCTGTAACATACTTTGGAACAAAAATATGCTGAATATTTTGTGTATCTGGAAATAGATAAATTAGGGGTGACGTATGAGTGCTGACATGCAATTATTTAGCTAATATATACATAAAATATGCTGAAACATTGACAAAAACCAATTCGTATTTTACTGCGAGTCATCATTTTGTAAACCCAATTGTGTAGTGATGTTCGAAGTTCGAAATCTTTACCTCTAATTTCTGGAGTGCAGCCTTGCTGAATAGCTAATAAAATGTGACAGAAGTTTCACACTCAAAAGAATTAGTGTTCCAAACTAATCAGCCAGATTACCTTAATATCTGCTTGAACTGAAATTATACCTATTAAGATCTATTTCAGTCATTTCGTCAAGATATCATAAATTACAAATTGTAATTAATCTTGATCTTATAAACTACTGACTAATTGAGATGATTGAGGAAAACTGAAGTAGTCAAAGCATTCAATTATACACTGTCAATTTGATGCGGACCATAAACGACAAAGATTGTTTTCAAAACAGCTGGCCAATTGTAAAATAACTTCGAAATGACAGACATCCACACAACCTCAAATGCTTTTGATTGCACATTTTCTTGGTGCATTTGGCAGTCTAGGCAATTTAAGGCTGCGGAATGGAAAATATGAATCAGAGTGTCCAGGGAGATAATATACCCTAAAATATTGCTGACAAAATAATAGACCTGATTATCGTTGCGCTATTTGTGCTTGTCAACATTCTTATTCTTCGCGATTTGTTGATTATGAAAATGCAAGGTCCATTTGGAGCTTTATATATTAATATAACAATCAATAAGGTGTGAATTCTTAAAAGATCTGAAAGTCAAAATCAAATTCTACTTGAATGAATAGGTAATATCACCATTCCCATTAGCTGCATTTTAGTGAATTCAGTATCAATGACGACAATGAGTTGCATTATCGTTTTTCAAAGATATTTTCCTGAAACTTCATTTAAAAAATTTATTTACATTAGCTCGTGCGTCGGAAAGAATTACTAAAAAGAAAATTTTACGGAAAAAATAATTTTCCTAGTGTTCGTTAATGTCCAGAATGAAAGCATATCTGTTGGTCAATTTAAATTGACCTCAAAAAATTAATATTTGCTCAAAATCATATTGATTATAGTTATTTAAAGCGCATTTTAGAAAGTTCACGTTTTTTATTCATTTATATTGTCGTGAATGTATGTCCCAAATAGGTAGTAGTTGAGTATTTGAAATAATTTAATTAAAGAAACAAAAAGGTAATCGTTGAAATATCTGCTCGAAGTCTGCTGTCCTTCTTAAATTAAAAATAATAATTGTTTTTCATTAATAATGGGAGAATATATGAATTCTTTAGCATGATTAAATCGCTCTTACACAAAACTGTGTAGATATGATGAAAAGCATTAGCATGTTCAATCAAGCAATACAAACCACCAATTAAAACTCTAATGAAGGGTTGTTTCTGATAATCTGTTAGTTATTTAAAGAAAATTAAATCTTCTTGATTTGATTTGATATATGAGAAAATATATAACTTGATGGTATCATAAATTTGAGCTAGTTAGAATTTCATGCATGGCCCAACCATCAAAGGCCTTCATGCAAATCGCAATTATTGTCACGAGAGTTAGCCAACTCTTTCCAAAGAGAATAAGAGGATTTCGTTTGGCTTGAGTTTAGGAAGCCGTATAACAGCAGCTTGAATTTCAGTTTGATTGAAAAATAAATTTAAAAAATAGTTTCTATTGAACTGTCTATTCAGATATCGCCACAATTTCGAAATGACAGTTTAACCATATTTCTGTATCAGTTTTGTTCAAAAAGAAAAAAATTGCTTTGCCTATAGAGAATAATCACCTTGGAAGTTCCATTTATTCCAGATTTTGTCATCGATTTCCCATCAGCAGCCAAATATAAACAAGGCTGCAAGCCGGAGAAATCAAAATGTGTGTTACTGGATGTTTGGTTTTTCGTGATAATTGTCAGTATTGGAATTTCAAAATAATAAAAACCATTGTCTAACTTGAACATTTAAGTTCCTAGTTTATTGGAAGTCAACTAGTCCTTTCTGTAAAAAGTGAAAAAGAGTATGAGGAAACATATTTGTCTCTTATTTTGAATTGAACTCTAATTATGCGGGAGTATTACATTTGAGTATCGACACTGCATATGCAATTCATTGCTCGTGTCCAATTTTCCACATGCTTTTGGAGTCAGAATGAAGAATATTTTGTTAATGATATTTACCTCTTTAATGCCTCTGAGGAATAAATTGAATTTCATGCCAGTATGGATTGAAATTATATCCCCTTTTCTTCTACTTTGTATAAAGTCAGCATTACCTCCATGATTCCCTTCTGATATCCACCAGTAACGTCTGTTGAGATAAAGATAGCCAATGCAGTACATTAACACCTTCATAAGATCTGAGGTATCAATTACGAAAGAGACTTTTCGTCTCGTCAGCGTAAATTCTCACCTAGACATTAGGGGCATATAAATTAATATCTAAGCAGCCTTAAAAGTATTCCGCTTTTACTTTGAGCAATTAGAAACAATTAGTAATTTGAGTAGTGCACACTAAACATTCATCAAATCTAGACACTACATTCTAACTGCGTTGGCATATATTTCAGCCAAGAAAATTAGGGTTGCAGGCAGGAAAATAACACTATCGTTCCCGAGGTGTTTGCATACTTCAAAATTATGCTTACAAAATTCTAAACTTGAACCTCAATACTCTATTTCTGTTATTTATTATTCTATTCGTTTTGGCTCTAGTGACTGTGCCAAAACGTTTGAAATTCCCAGTTAAAATTTACTTTATTAATGCTTTCATTAGTAAAGTGGAAAATGTCTTAAAATCGTATCAAAATGTACTTAAGTAAGTAAGTAAGTAAGCAAGTAATATCAATGTACAAATAACGCGCATTCCAATGTGGGCATACACTTCATTCACTGCGCAAAGTTTATTTCATTTTAACTCATCCCTCCTGTAAGAAGTTCCCAAAAATGCATCAGTTCGTATCAATGGTAACTTTCAACAAACTGCACAAATGACAATAAAATCTCAAATAAAAGAGTATACCTTCAAGAATTGAACGTACTTCTCTAAACTTTTGCATTGTTTTATGATAATATCATGCAAATTCTATTTATTTCTTGGGTATTTAATATCACTACATAATGTTAATAACAAATAATGAAGATGCTTTTGCATTGTTCTTACTTGTAAGCTTTGAAAATAGCAGTTTTAACCGAAGGAATTTGAATATTGTCTTATATATCTTAAATAATGAAGAAATCGTTATAAAAGAAATAAGATTGTTTCAATTCTCGTTTTCATCTACGTTGTCAAGTGATAATCTGAGAAATTTAAAATTATATATGACAACAATGAGCGTAGTGTCATTCATTGAGATGATAACAAGGAGGAGAGGGTCTAGAGAATGGATTTATGTGACTCTTTGGTAGAGATTGATTAACAACACTTTTCTCAATGATTGTCATTATAATTTAGCCTCAAGAGTTTTCAAATTTCAGGAATAATTTATGTTATTTTTGTGATCAAGCCTATTACCAATCGCAAATGTGTTCCAAATTATAGAGAATTTACAAATTTTAAATAATAATAAATAATAATCAAAAGTGCAGCCCACTGTGTTGCAATAGAAAATTAATTTTTATCTTAACATTCAGGATACCTAGAACTAGTATATTTTCTGAACATATTTGGAAACTAACGAAACATTTATCTGCAAACTGGAATATATAATTTCTTTAAAATGTGCGTTAACATTTTATCATTACGCGAAGGCACTTTAATACTGCCAACTTGATGATAACTTGGTAGTAAAACTAACAATGTGAGCTCCTCTAACAAACTCTCTTGGCATGTGTGGCAGCCGAATAAATTTAAGGCTGCAAACTAGAGATATTAAAATGTGTGTTACTGGAGTAGAAGCCTTCAAAATTGTGCTTAACCAATTTTAACTTGAACCTCAGTGCGCTATTTGTGTCAGACAGTCGTTTTAGGTTTGGTGATTAAGAATATGAGTTTTCAAAGTGCGCTTTACTCTTTACATTTTTCAGTACTTTATTCAGGGTAGTGTGAATTGTCTTTAAATCTATATGTTCAAAAAAAATTTTATTTTATTTTAATTTATTTTCTTTTATTTTCTTATTATTGTAAGATATATTGAACTAGAGTGTAAATTGGCTTGAAATCGTGTGAAACCTGGCTTGAATTTCAACTTCATTCAATCAACTGCGACTGCGTACACTCAATCAATGGTTTCCCCATTTAATTTCTTCAGTTGTCGGCGTATAAATATAGTCCAATACTAATGTCATTTGTTTACATACTAAATAAACAGGGTATCTTAAAAAACGCGGGTTTTTGCATTCCGAAAAAGCTAAAGTCTTTGTCACATTATTACAGTGTGCTTTCAATGCTTGTCTCATTGAAATGAAAATACTTTTATGGCTATTTACTTTCGAATTCTATTCACATGGGTATAATATTTTTCCTTCGAGAACTACGCATGTGTCTTAAAATTATACTTTGAACCATCAAGATTATTAAATAAGTGCTGCCTTAAATCGCAATTTTATATCAATCGAAGCAAGTCATATGTCGCCAATTCAGGAAATGGACATCCAACTTGAAATATGTTCACCTACTTGAGTCACATTCACGTTGCGCATCTATGGATAATTTGTTTAGAAAGCACAGCCTCGAATACGCAATTCCTCCAACTCGTTATTCTCTATCGTTTCGAACTTAAATGACTAGGTGAGAATTTGCTTTGACGTTACGAGAAGTCTTCCCCGCATGCGTGGCCTCAGATTTTATGAAGACGTCGATGTACTACAATGGCCATATTTATATGCAGCTGACGTTGCTGGAGGAGATCAGATGTGATTCATGCTGGAAGTGCAGTTTTCAACCAAAGTCGAGAAAAAGAGGACTGGATTTCATTCTATACTAATTTGAAATTTTATAAATTACTCCAAAGCATTCTAGTTTCTGACTTTGAAATGCATATCAAAATAGGCAAACGCGAACAACTAAAACATTATTCAAAAAATAAATTCACTTCTCTATCCCAATAATTTCTACTTTAACGTTTTCAGCAGCCACACTGGAAGCAGGCTGCAGGCTGTCAATGTGCACGTATTAGGATTCAATTAATTGACTTGTCAGTCGAAGGTGGTTTACTAAAATACACTTAAATTTTAAATGGTTATTATTAGTGATTGGCTACATTGTTAACATGCTGCATAGATGAGCTGTATAATACTTATCAAGATGCCAAACTTTTGAAGAAGTGTGATTGCTGCTGTCACTTCTCAATATACTCCAAAATGAAAAATGATTGCAAAACTACAATATTGCATTGTAAAAGCTAAGTATCTATTGCGACTGGACCGAAATAAAGCATTAGATACTTAAAGTATGTAAGTGTAAGGATCTCAACGGGATTTATGTCATGTACATTTAATCCATGTCCGAAAAACGTAGAATCACTACACAATATAAATGATTCGGTACTATTATAAATAGATAAATTACTATATGCAATTTTTTAATTAAATACGCATTTAATTAACATTTTATACATAGAAATAATAAATTTTTGACTCCAGAAAATGGCGTCGACACCAAAATTATATAACTAGTTTATAGGATCAAAGATGATCATTATGTGGCATATGGAGCATACTATCGCCACTTGCCCAGTTAAGTATAATGGAATACGAAAAATGCAAAAATAACTCAAAATTTACTATTTTACTGCTTGAAAAAGCTTAAATTTGCAGCGATTTATGGGAGTTGGAAACACAGTTACGGAGGTTATATAAAATTATTATTTTAGAAACATTGGCAAGCCCAATTAGCATATTACACTTCAAGTCATCATTTCAGAAACACAATTGTGTGGTAACAATTGAAGTCGGAAAACGTCGATGTAATTTTGGGAGTTCAGCCTTGAGAAAACTTGGCCGCTGAATAAACCAAATTTCAATTGAATGATTGTTCTCACTACAGAAGATTTTATGGATTTTTTAAATATTTTTTCTAATTGTATTTCGAAGCGTGTTTCGAATCTACGCTTTTCGCATTGAGAGATACATATACTTTCAGGTTAACTGATTTTTTCTTACTGTGTCTATTTTACAGAAACCTTTCTTATCCATGTCTAAATCAATTGATGCTTGAACAAATTCAAGACTCAATTGGGATATTGGACATCATTATTAATTAGAAATTGTGGCAGATCATAACTTGCAGTCACAATCTATTGTAAATTCTGACATTTTATATCGATTTAAATAATACTGACTAAGTTGGAAAACTATCTCTGTGACTTTGCTTTTATGCGACAAATATCATGAGCCGTCACTGGGGCTAAAACGTACTAACATACAACATACGTCAGAAATCAATGGTAAATGTTTGGGTTCACCAAACGTCGTAAATAATCTAGTATGAACATTAATATTACTTACTAACCAAACCAATTAGAATTCGATTTTGCCGTTTCGAATTAGAGAGTTGTTTTCCTAAACAACCACACAAAATGTTTTATGAAACAAAAGGTCTTGCAAATTCATTTACACCATTAATCAATTTGGAAAGACCAACAAATATTTGAAAAAACACAAACAAGACATTGAGTAGCAAGTTTAGATTTTTACCAGAACTATTTCAAAATATGCAAATTTATTCTGTGTCCAGGCACAATCATTTTGGATGCCAAATAAGGCAAATATTTCTAGTTGGTAGAAAGTGAAACACAACTTATTGGAATTAAGATAAAATTGAGTTTCTACATTGTTGGCACTCCACGCCATGCTTGTTTGGAAAAAGCGCGTTTCCAGGATACGTTTGTTTCTTTTATAGCTTTGCAGTAGCTTAGCTAGGAGAATTCGCCATATCGGTTTCTGATTACAGTCAAGCTTATTTAGGTAGCTAAATCTGCTCCATGTTGCTTTATCAAAAATAGTAATATAATCATCCAATTCCCCTCCATTTCCCCCTAACGAAATAAAGAAAATAATATTTAAAATTAAAAAAATGGGTCTACCATATCAAGGAGCACAAATTGAACTACGTTAAAAGAAAAATGAAGTGCAACTTCAAGCATAATTCCAAATTGATCGTAATATCATAAAGTTTATTTCTCAAATTCCACAACCTCAGAGGAAAATCAATATAATTAACCACGGGATAAACGGTGCTAAATTGGCGAATACAAATAAATTAATATACATTAATGTAAGCACCGACGGATTTATGCATTTTTCAAAAAATAAACTTGATAAACATATTTTCAATATATACAAATAAACAAGAGGATTTGTAGTCTATTTTTAAAATGCTTTAAAGATATAGCCAATCTTATTAAATCAAATGTGCCACATTTCAAAACTTTTTACCAACTGAAGATCTCTTAGTTCTGCTGCCAGATTTAATACCATCTTTTCATAAAGATCACAGCTTCTGGCCTTTTCTTCTGCATTTAAATAGCCTTCTATTATGGTTTTTAAATCTGCAAAAACTGTATTAATGCGTTCCCTCAGCATGTCAATATAGTAACGGCGACCTTAGATTCATCGAATTCACTGGTTTCATTCTATTTGTCTTTTCCCAACCTCTTTAAATTAGTGCTGAAAATTGAGGTAGGAATAAATTTTCGTTTATTGAAGATGACAGTTGAGAATCGAGCTCGTTAAAGTCAGAGTAGGCGGAAATCTAAATCGTCTTTATTTTAGATCAAAGCATATAATTGAATGCCTAGTATGAATGCCTTGCTTAAAACATTCGATATCTGAATGGCAATATCTCAATCAGAATAAAGCGCAGACAAGTTGTATTTGCTCCAACGTAAATTTATTACTGTCGAAAGAATGTTGGATATCTGGAGTGAATAGTTTCATCATTCTTATTCCCACACATTTACAAGTTCGTACAAAGTTCGAACTAATACCAAGAAAGGATTGCATTTTATAGTGAGATTAGATGCTGCCGCTGCAGTGGCATTAGTTAGCTTGGCTTGGTCAGCCAAAGGCAGATTATAGAAATCAAATAACATTCATTTAAAGACAAATTAAGGGCAAAATAACGTCTATCTAATTTTCAACTTAATTGAATCATTCATTTGAATTATTATTAGGGGTATTCATTAACAAGCCGATTTTGTCGAATCGTCATGTAACCAAAAGAAACCCATAATAGTGGTAAAAAGGAACGACACAAATTATAAATAGTAATCGATTTTTAGGATCTGTCATCAGTTGTGGATTTATAAAAATTTATGTTTGAAAAATGGCGGAGTACGTTACACTTCCAGTGAATAAATCACATATCAAAAAATAAAATAAGTGATATTTTCTGCCTTTTATAATTGTTCATTTCAGTTGCTCACCTCTTCTAAGATTTTAATTAAATACCTCGCAGTCTGCTCTTTTCAATTTTCCACATAAATTTAAAAATAATTCATTTATTTCAATATATATTATAATATATTTTCAATCCTGTCAAAACACGAAAAAATTTAGGATAAACACATTCATAGAACATTGACATTTATTAACTGTAATGCACGATAATGTGAACATTATTATTGCAAAGACACATAGTTTCCTTGAAATCAGTGCATCGTTAATTTGTATACAGGATAGCACACAAGGAGTGGGAGAGGGTGAAATCTCATTTTAAGCTGCTCAAATTAAGAAGTACTTCGGAAGAAATATCAAGATTTTGAGGTTATTTAGCGAAATTTTTTAGTCTCATTAATATTACTGCTTCGAATTAAAATCTGAATTGGGAAAATAATTTCGACTATAACAAACGTGTGCCTGCGTTTTATTATGCAAATCACAATTTGTTTACAAATTTATTGTTATTTAAAGATGGTAGAGAAATGCTGAATGCTGAGTTAGTGGAGCGGACATGAAAAGAACAGCAATTAGGACTGATCAGTGAATTAATGCCCAATGGACATTGATTTCGTGATCGTGACTACAAAATCAAATAAGATTTCAAGAACTCATTTCCTTCCATTCATGTCATTGAGGTTGTTCTTTAACGATTCTTTAGCGTCTTTATGTATTTTTTGTAATTATGTTGCTACATTTTAATATAAAACTACATTACATTTAAAAAAGTTATTTTAAATGATTTAACAGGTTCTCTGTAAAGTTAACTTTCTACCACGTAGAAAAAAATTGGCAAACAAATCTGGAACTTTGAGGTGCAATTTCGTTTAAAATTTCATTAATGTATTAATTCTAAACATTAATTAATTAATTCTAATTATAATAGAAAGTTTGTAACAAATTCAATATTTTTAATCCTGAATTGAAGCTTGTTTGCTATGTTCGATCAAGATCATATTGATAATTATTCTTTAAAGTGCATTTTAAAAATGTTCACGTTTTCTACTAAAGTAGGCATTAATCAATTTTATTCATTTATATTGACGTGGATGTATGACCCAAATAGGTGGTATTTGAGTATTTGAAATAGTTTAATTAAAGAAACGAAAAAGTAATCGTCGAAATATCTGCTCGAAGTCTGCTGTCCTACTTAAATCCAAAATATTAATAGTTTTTATTTAATAACGGAGGAATCAATGAAATCTTTAGCATGATTAAATCTCTCTTACACAAAACTGCGATGAGGCGATGAAAAAGATTAGCATAATCAATCACGCAATCAAAACCACCTATTAAAGACTCTAACGAGGGTCGTTTCTGATAATCTGTTAGTTATTTAAAGAAAATCAAACCTTCGTGATATGATATATGAGAAAATATAAAATTTGATGGGACAATAAATTTGAGCTAGTTAGAATTCTAGGCATGGCTTAACCATCAAAGGCCTTCATGCCACTCGCTATTTTAGTCTCGAGAGTTCATCAAATCTTTCTAAAGAGAATGAGGAAATTTCGTTTGATTTGAGCTAAGTAAGCCGTATAACAACGCCTTGCATTTAGGTTTGATTGAAAAATAAATTTAAAAAATTGTACATATTAGTTTGACCGTTTAGATATCGCCACAATTTTGCAATGAACGCCTTACTGCAAGTCTCTACCAGTTTAGTTCAAATAGGAAAATTTAGCTCTGCCTATAGAGTATAACCACCTTGGCAGTCCTATTTATTCCAGATTTTGTCATCGATTTCCAATTAGCAATATATTTTATAATATTAAAACAAATAAAATTGATAAAAGTGTTTTAAACCCTGTCGATATTGCAACGAAATTTAACTCCATAAAACAGTGCAATTTTGGAAGATATTAACAAATGAAATTATTAATAGCATGCATTTATTAAAATATCCTTAAAGCATATTCGATTTTTTTTGTTTTAAAATATAGACAAAGCACATGCCGTCCTAAATGTTAAAATGGGTTTTGTCAGGATAAAAGGTGAAAGAATTTACTGAAAGGCCAAAAATATCAGAGTCAAATTGTTAGAATTTAGGAAAAAAACGAGTGCAAGTAGAATGTAGGTTCGCATTGATTCTATTTGAAGAATGCTTGAGATACATCCATTCTACGGAAAGAATTTTATTTTTGATGGCTTAGATAAATACCAACGATTTCTAGTTCATCAAATTGATTCGTCTTAAATTTAAACAAAAGGAGGGACAATTTCAGTTGTATTCCAAACATGCTGTTGACGTAATGCTTGTTTAATTTATTTTATAATTGCTATTTCAAAATTTTTATCAAAATTAAAGTTATACATTATGCTATTAAAAGAACATGCAATTTAATCAGAGTACTATAAAATGTTGTTTAGCTCAAATAACTATAGGTAGCTGTTCGCTGGAATTTATCTCTTATTCTACGTCTTGTTGCTGCGTAAAAAATGTTTTCAATTTTTCTGTGAATTCAAAGACTTCAGTCATTTTGATTCTTTATTTATTTATTTTAAAAATAATATTGAAAAAGCTCAAAACTTAGGTCCATTGATTTGGAGACATTTTCCTATTCTTTTAACCACTAACATTGCCAATCTAGACCTTTTAAAAACAGTTAGTTTCTATATCATTCTAGATTTTTGAAAATGTTAACCTCCTTACCGAGGTGAATGTAATCACTTCCGCGATTGTTCAATAAAATTTGAAATTACAATTTTGTGAATCATTTGATGGTTTATTGATTACTGAAGAATGATAACTACTGCTTTCGTATAGAAATATCCTTGAATCTTAACAATGAAGATCCCCCTAGCTCTTTATTGCAAAGTATCTTAACAGACGTTTAAACCAAATAAAATTAGGAAATTTTATTGGAAGGAAAATAATTATTTGTCAAAAATTGAACACATTTTCTCTGTCTGATATGATAATATATATTGAAAATATTAACTGTTCTGATAATTCAGTTACAGATTTTACAGATTTGTGTGCAGAAATGAATTTGAAATGGGAGGTTTATTAAACCGTTTCATATGTTAGGGAGCTCAGATTAATTTGACTAACATTTGCTGATTAGTCCTAATTCCGTTTAACAATATGACTGGAAAGTAACCTTTATCCATCTGGTTTCTATCTGATAAACATTAGTCGACCAGATGTGTTTCTGGACTTAAAATGTTAAGTATTTTCTAGATATTTTTTAAAATTATCTCTTTTAATTGTAAAATGAGTTCCAAACATTCCTACTTTGTTTTAAATAGGCTATTTACCAAAGAACAATTCATCGCGTTTAAAATAGTTCAAAGTAAAAATATATGTTCTTTCACATGTATGCCCTGAAAAGGACTTTGAATTTTTAATTTGTTTGCAATAACATTAGTTAAAAGAACTAGGCAATACTCAATTCATTAGAAATTTAGTATAAGGAAACAGAATTTTTAAGAAAACTTTGCATAAAATTGTAATTTATTTAATCTCAAACGCGTCAGAATTATATTCGAAAATACCTTCACTTTTTAAACAAAATGTGCGATCGTAAATTGAGTTCGGTTTTTGACAATTTAGCATTTTTTTGATGCAAAACAAATTTGACTGAAGAATCCCTAGAATAATGAATGAGAGTTAGTGGCGAAGAAACCGCTCATTACATGTTACCAACACATTTTATCATTGAATACATGTTTCGCAAACAGATCAGCATTAAATCTGGATTTACATCAAAAAATAGCACACGACCAATATGGCAATAATCAACACGTATGTCACCGTTTCACTTAGGCGGCTAGCAGGAACTTCACACTCGAGAGGATTCAGTCTAATTGACTTGCCCATCAAATATGGTTTAATAAGACGCCCATGGATTGCAAATGGTTATTAATATTTGTCAACATTTTAACATACCTTATGTATATGACACATGGTACTTCTTTAAAAAACGCATTATCGTACTAATTATTTAATATTTCAGTATTACGTTAGTCAACTTTACTTAACTCGATTAATTTAAAAGTAATTTTTTTTCTAGCTGTGTTTGATATTATAACAATTAATAAAGAGTACTATCTGTGATACGTGGCACTTTGTTAGTTGTTTCACGGATATGCAGGATTAAATTGGAATACCTCTCTTTCATTTTTTATGCCCTTGTTTTACTATTTTGAGGTCAAAAATTTAGCGAATATTGATGTGGTGGTTACAAAGCACAATAATTTGAGTACTGCATCATGTGCACTTTGGTGAACAAGCAGGTACTCATTCAACGACATACGATGCAATTGGAACAGTCAAGTGTGCAATCTCAGTAATCATAATGTGGTCGACTAAATGTAAAAATAAAAAAAATTGATTTGTAAATATTTCTATTTACTTGTCTCTAAAACAATAAATTAATAAAAAGTACAATGGATGCAGATAAATATAGATGGAAGTACCATAATGCAAATTTAGTTGCTAGCAACCTAAACTCATCTTTCTTGACAACTATAACGGCAGACACAAAGTGGCGTGTTTACCGTGACTTTCTTCCAATAAAGTAATGCAATCCTCCAGTCTTTCTACTTGAAGCGATTTTAAGATCACGATGTGGAAGCATGAAGAGAATTTACTAATTATTCAACTCGCTTCCCAAATGCTGGCCTAATTCATCAAGTCTTTGCGATTTTTATTTCAATTCGTGTGAAGTTGAAATCAGATGGCCTTAAAATGGCCAAATTTCAGGTGATTCTAAGGTACAGATCATTAATTAGGCAAACGCATTAGCAAGTAGAAATGCAGACGGATGCATTTTTAAAATACCTCGTTTATGTAAAAGTATTTAAAAAAGATGTATTTTCCTATTGCTTCAAATATTATAAAATCCACCGCTTTCAAAAACTTCAATAGGTGGCAGGCAGGCATTAATGTCAAGCAAATTAATATTTAAGCAGGCTTAGAAGTATTCCGCTTTTACTTTGAGCTACTAGAATACCCTAGTAATTCGTGCCATGCATACCAAACTGTTTTAACACATACGGCAGCCAAACAAAATTAAGGCTGCAGGCACGAAAATATATGAATACGCCTAGAGGTGCTCACTCTTCTTAAAATTATGCTTACGAAATTCTAAACTTGAACTCTAATACCCTATTTCAATTATTCATTATTCTATTCGTCTTGACCTTAGTGACTGGGCTAAAGCGTTTGCAATATATAGTTAAGGCTTAATTTATTAATGCTTCAATTGGGAAAGTGAGATGGGTCTTAAAATCTAAGTTTCCAAGTCAAGTTCTACTTAAATGAGTAAGTAATATCAATGTCCAAATAGCATGCATTTCAATGTGGACGTACACTTCATTCACTTTGCAGAGTTTATCTAATTTTAACTTATTCCTCCTGTATGACGTTTGCGGAAAATATATCAGTCGCATCAATGATAACTTTCAACAAACTGCACAAATGACAATAAAACCTCAAATACATGCGTATAATTTATAGAATTGAACGTACATGTAAGCTTCTCTTACATTTTGCCCTGTTCAATGATAATATCATGCAAATTTTATTTTTTTTGGTAGTTAATATCACTATATAATGGTTATAATAAATAATCAACATGACTATTTTATTTAGTTTCTTATTAGTAATAGATATATTGAACTAAATTGTAAATTGGCTTGAAATCATGTGAAAATAAGCATATGAATAACATGTTTTGAGATACTATTTAATTATACGGCAACAGTATTAACAATCGAGATGCTCTTCAAAGTTTGTATGAATGTGTGTATGTGTGTATGCAAGGCATAAATTGCTAACGGTCTCTAATTGCTCAAAGAAAAAGCTACATATATGAGCTACATTGTACTTAGCAAAATTTATTTTCACACAAAATAGCGTCAAATTGAAGCCAACATGATTGAAAACTTACCAGTCAGCTTACTTGGCATATAAGTGAGTTAATATCAATGGGTTTACAATGATGAAAAAATTATACAATTCCAAAGTTTTCGGAATTCGGATATCACCACAAGATTGTTCCTCGAAATGAGGACTTGATGTAAAATATGCTATGTTGGCTTGTCAATGATTTTCTTCATTACAAATTCTTATTACCCGAATAAATGTATCTCATTTATTCATTCATTGCTGCAAATGTTAGCTATTTCAGACAAAAAAAGTCAAGTTATTGTCTCCTCAATTTCCCATATCCCATCATACTTAAATAAAGAAGTAATGATTGTTTGTGACAAAATTCACTATATTGATTTGACCCGATAATCAATTTTCAATCAAGGAACGTTTTATTACTTTTCACTCAAATTAATTAAGCACGATAAATTAAAACTATAAATTTTACCATATTTAGGAAGCATTATAATTAACCGACTCTTTCAAATTCCCTTAACATCTGGTCTATATAATATACTCACTACAAGTATTGATTTGCAGATTGACATTGAGTATAGGTTGATATGGCTGATGGAAAACGTAATAACGTTCGATTCTGTATGTGGTGAGGAACTGCCAGTTGATTGCAACTGCCAATTTTGAGTCAAAGTGCATGAGAAGTGAGTGTGGAGATCTAATATAAGTCTGTTTGCTCAAACTAATTTTTAATGCATTCGAGTTTATTCATGAATGGCATTAAGAATATTTTATGAACTAAGAAAGTGACAAATCAGATTCATCTAATTTACAGTTAAGAGGAAGAAAAGTTATTTTAGTTGTTTTTTTTTGAAACATGTGGATTTTGGCATTTTGTGAACATATTCCTATGCATCCTGTTTATTGCGTCAATTTTACAACCAACGTATTTTTTAAGCAACAAGTAAAACCCATCTATTCACATTTGCAAATGAGGCGATTATGAATTTGTTATGAAATTGCAAATGAAAGTTGAAGAGGGCTGTACATGAGATCAGCTAATAGTAAGAGAAAATCAAAAGGTTATAAGAAATATATTTGCACTGCTCAATACTCATACACAATCCTTTTGAACTGGTAATGTTCTTCGTTTCGATTTTCAGATAATCTTCCTTTCATTCCACTAATTTGTGGCTCTCCATTTTAAGTTTCAGGCATTCTTTGAGCTTGAAAGCTTAGTTTTTCTCCTCCATTGGGAGCACTTGTGCAACAGCTACCTGTCGAGCGTTTGCCCCACATTTTAGCTACCTAACAGTCTCCAATGTAATTGGCTTTGTGGATAATTGAATGACCTAGACATGCATTAACCGTGACGTCTTTGAGACTTCGTGGCTCCCTGTCACCAAGAATTACTGTTGCATATGACTTCCGGTTTTATGCAAAACACTTTCCCATTTTCGATCAATTTGCTCTAATTCACCAAATAGATATCCTACTGATGTGTCTTGTGGAAGACTACTAATGTCCGAAGAAGTTGCATATCTTTTGAGGTTAATGCTAGGGACAATTGCAAAAGTCACTATTTTAAGGTTTGAGCATTTCGACAAACTGCACTCAAATCTGCCTCAAGACAATGGAAGGTACAATATTTGGCTGGTAGGTAAGTAATCTGTACTTTTATTTAAAAACTTAGCAATTGCCTTACATGAACATTTCAATCGAGCAGATCATTACTTGACAATGTGGATGAAAACGAGAACTGAAATGAACGAATTGCTTTAGAATGGTATTTCATCAATGTAATCCCACTGATATAAACTCACTTATATGCCAAATAAGCTGACTGGTAAATTTTCATTCATATTGCCTTCAATTTGGACGCCATTTTGTCTAATCTCTGGCGGAAAATGCTTCTGCTAAATAGTCCTTAAATAGATCAAGCATGTTAACTTTAGAATTGAACAGATTTCGAGAATATTGGCAAATACAAAGCTGGAATTACTAACAATTTTGTGCGAAATGCATTTTCGCTAAGTACAATGTGGCACATACATGTAGCTTTTTCTTTGACCAATTAGAGACCGTTAGCAATTTATGCCTTGCATACACACATACACACATTCATACATACTTTGAAGAGCATCTCGATTAATAATGCTGTTGCCGTATAATTTATTAATATCCCGTCAAACGTTATTGAAATGCTTTTTTTCACATAATTCCATGCCAATGTACACTTTAGTTCAATATATCTATTAATAATAAGATAATAAAATAAACTTGCCATTTTCAGTATTTATTATTACCGTAGGACAGGAGGAATGAGTTAAAATGAAATAAACTTTGCGCAGTGAATGAAGTGTATGCCCACATTGAAATGCATGTCATATGGACATTGATATTACTTACTCATTTAAGTAGAATTTGACTTGGAAACTTAGATTTTCAGATCCTTCTCACTTTACTAATATAAGCATTAATAATGAAAGCTTTAGGTGGACATTCCAAACGGTTTAGCACAGTCAATAGGGTCAGAACGAATAGAATAATGATTAACATAAGTAGGGTATTGGAGTTCAAGTTTAGAATTTCGTAAGAATAATGTTGAGGAATATGAGCAACTCCCGAATCGTGCATATATTTTCGTGCAGGCAGCCTTAATTTTAATTGGCTGCCATATATATTAACACAGTTTGGTACGCATGACACTAATTGCTGAGGTATTCTAGTTGCTCAAAGTAAAAGCGGAATACTTCTAAGGCCGCTTAAATAATAATTTGCTTGCCATTAATGCCTACCTACCAATTGCCAAAGTTTTTTAAAGCGGTGAATTTTATAATATTGGAAGCAATAGGTAAATATTTCTTTTTTAAATACTTTAACATAAAGGAGGTATTTTAAACAATGCATTCGTCTACATCTCTACTTGCTAATTCGTTAGCCTAATTAATGATCTGTGCTTTTCAATTCATGTCTCATTTCAATAAAATGAGGAATTCCTTTCTTATTGCTTATTAGTGATGGATTTTTAGACTTGTGCGCTTCTTCTATCGAGGAATTTGTATTCGCTTTGACAAGGTAGCATAGTCATTTTGTGCTAAGCAGAAATGAAATGAGAAGACGCTTTTAAGATTAGTTCAGTCTTTGTGAACTCAGCAATGCCTACTCATCAGTTAAAGAAGTTCAAGTGGCAACATCTCAAACATGATGAAAGTGATTGACACTTAATTAGGGCGTGCAAAGCCTTCAAGTTTTCTTTATCTGACACAACACACTTTTGCTAACGATAGTGTTGTATCGACTAAAGTAAAATGTGGTGTAATAACTAGACCTTCTTTAATGATGAGCATTGGCAATTGATCTTCCTTGCAATATTGAAATGATGAATTATTGCATAAATGTGTGCCATGTTCAAGATTTGGTATATCTAGTTAATAAATTGGGGATCTTTAAACAATTTAATCTCTCTCATTTACAATCAATAAAAGTTCATTAACTCCAAACGTAAACAGACGAGCTCAGACGAGTTGTGCTCGTCAGCATAAAGTATATATCATTAATGATTTTTCTCGTCACCCCCTTCCTTGGGTGACATCGGAGTTCATTTATTTACAGTAAGAATAAATCGAACAATCTGAAAGTACATAACTTTGATCAATTGCCATTCAAACGTATTATGGATTGGAAATTATCTCTCAACGCAAGATATATTGATTTGAAATATGCTCAAGAAAGCGGTTAGTTGAAAATTTTCTACATTTTGTCGAATGTTATGCAGTTATAACCACCATTCAACTTAATATTAGTTTATTTGGCAGCCAATTAATGTCATGGCTGCACCCGAATTTATATTGACGCTATCTCACTCCGATCATCATCACAAAATTGTGCTTCCAAAATGATGGCTTAATTTATAATATGCTATTTAGTCTTGACAATATTTTTAAAATAATTAATTCATGTTATCCGTGTAATCGTATTTTCAACTACCTTAAATCGA
Organism: Hymenolepis microstoma; assembly: GCA_000469805.3. Lineage (NCBI taxonomy): Eukaryota > Metazoa > Platyhelminthes > Cestoda > Cyclophyllidea > Hymenolepididae > Hymenolepis > Hymenolepis microstoma. The sequence continues at coordinate 2,587,155 of LR215993.1, read as the reverse complement.
TGCAAATTTTGGCTATTTTAGGCAACAAGACAGTGAAGTTTGAATCGATTTCGCGTTTTTCATATTTCGTTATACTTAAATAAGCAAGTAGCGATAGAATACTGCATATGCTACAGAATGCACTTCGTTGGTTTCGAGGCCATTTCACTGCTTTAAAATGTATTATTTCAATTTACAAAATGTAAATTAAATGATTATGTAGTTTTAAAAATGTATAACATGTTTTCCCTATTTGGAAATCACATAAATCCCCTCGAAATGCTTGCAGTTTCAAGCTCTCAATATTAATGCTTTAATCCAATTTAGTCCCAGTAGATATTTAGCATTCGCAATGGAATACTGTAATCTTGTAACCACTTTTCATTTTGGAGTATTTAGGAAGTGACATCAGAAATCACATTTCTGCAAAAGTGCGATATAAGTGCAAGATCTTAGGTAGACTACTTCAGTCAATTTTTTTATAATGTTGTATGGCGTATATTTGACAATCACATTCCGTCCAAAACATTTACGCAATCAACACAACTCCTCTGTGTTTGTTGTTTATGTAAAGTTCATAGAGAAGTGCCTTCTGCTCTTCTTTCGTTTTGTCAAAAGTTGATTTGCTATCAGAGATATTTAGTTGGATTTCTAAATAAACCTAAATGTCTTGGTGGTTATGCTCAGACTGCAGAATGTCCTATGGCACATAAAGTAGCATTACCAACAGTGAATTACTCCAACTCTTGAAGGCTGTTAGGTAGCTAAAATGTGGGGCAAAACGCTAGACAGGTAGTTACTGCACAAGTGCTCCCAATGGTGAGGAAAAACTAAGTCTTCAAGCTCAACGAATGTCTAAAACTTTAAATGGTGAGCCACAATTTGGTGGAGTGAAAGGAAAAAGATTGGCTGAAAATCGGAAGGAAGAACACTACCAGTTCAAAAGGATTGCGTTTGAGTATAGAACAGTGCAAATATATTTCTTTTAAACTTTTGATTTTCTCCTCATGTTAACTGATCTCATGTACAGCTCTGACTGACTTTCATGTGCAAATTCATAACAAATCCAAAATCGCCTCATTTGCAAATGTGAATTGATAGGTTTTACTTGTTGCTAAATAACGACTTTGTTTGTAGTATTGACGCAATGACGACAAATCAAAATATCACTTAGTTATTTATAGCATATAAATTAATATTGAGGCGATCTAAGAAACGCTCCACTCTTCATTTGTACGAGAAACCCTTTGGAATTTGTGTCATGCTTTATAGAGTAAATTAAAGCTGCATGCGGGAAATTCTAAACTTGAACCTCAATACTCTATTTCTGTTATTCACTATTATATTCGTTTTGGCTCCAGTGACAGTGGTCAAGTTTTTGCAATGTCCAATTAAAGCTTACTTTATTAATACTTTCATTAGGAAAGTGAGAAGGGTCTTAAAATCTAAGTTTCTAAATCAAATTCTACTTATATGAGTAAGTAATATCATTGCTCCAATAACGTGCATTTCAATGTGGGCATACACTTCATTCACTGTGCAAAGTTTATTTCATTTTAACTCTTTGCTCCTGTCCTACTGTATGAAGTTCGCGGAAAATATATCAGTCACATTAATGATACCCTTCAAAAAGCTGCACAAGTGACAATAAAACCTCCAATAAATGCGTATAATTTCAAGAATTGAACCTACTTGTGAGTTTTTCTCACCTTTTTGCATTGTTCTTCTTGGGATCTATGGAAATAAAACCTCTTAGAACAGTAATATATAATTCACCAGTTGTAACCAAAAGTTTTTGAATATTGACCCATAAGAATATATCTTGATTAATTTAGAAATAACATTCTAAATCGTTATAAAGGAAATTAGTTTATTTCCATTCTCGTTTTCACCCACGTTTTCAAGTTAAAGTCTGAAGAATTTAAACTTTCAAATAAGTTAATTTTGTATTTTTCAAATTATCGTTCAGTCAACATACATTGCGGTCCCAAATTGTGCAATGCATTTTATTGGATCAGAGTTGAATGCAGTATTTTGATATGCCTCAAGCCTGAAAATATTGTCTCAGTACATTTTTATCCCAGTGCTGGCAATTTATTGCCCAAAACGTCATTCATTGAGATGTTGACAAGTAGAAGATGGTCGAGAGAATGAATTTATGTGACTTTTTGGTTGGGATTGATTAACAACGCTTCTCTCAATGATTGAGAATTTGCTTACTTGACTGCATATATTTTGAATGCCTGCTATCAGTTTCTTCCACACCCTCGATCAATATCACGTCACTTTCCTGGCCCGCAATTAGCGAATTGTTGGGAAGGCAACTTCACGTGTTATTAGTAAACAATACCAAACATAGTCAAATTGACATTCGGCATTTTTATTTTTGCCTCATGAGTTTTCACATTTTATTAATAATTTATTATGTTATTTCTGTGATAAAGCGTATTATTAATCGTAAATGCGTTCCAAATTGAATGAATTTTACCATTTTTTAAAATAGGGCCAGCATTGAAAAAAACAATATTTTTAAAGAGCCTCTGATCAAGATACTACAAGCAAAAGAATCGAGAAGACATGGTCAATTTAATAAAAAATGCGTTGAAATACTCAATTAGGTACAATATATACAGGGTCAATTTCTATTGAAATTGCATCATTTAATATCCCTATGTAAATATATAAGACGATAGTTCCAAAAAAAATTTGAAATGCAAATAATGTCAAAAAAGGAATTCTAGAAGGAGCTAGCCATTTACTTCGTTCGCTAGTAAACGAAACTTCAATCTTCACAGCGTAAATCTTTACTATATAATTTTAATCGTTCATTGGCAAATCCGAATTCTGCCATCTGTCTGAAGGAAGAACGGAGAAGCTGTTTTGGTGAATTCGATTGATGAAGTCGCACAGAACAAATGTTTCACGTTTGAATGGTATTGAGGCAGTTAAATTGAGACTGCATTTTTGTTCAAATTCAGATGCCGAATGACCTCTCTATTTTTATACAAAAGAGCGATTTTCGGTAGTTCTTCAATTGTGCTAGCGAGTGAGTATCAAACAATGCGTTTTTCGATCAATGAAGAACGGAAGATATAACTATTTGGTGTTGGAAATATTGTGAATTTAATGTGTAAAATGTTAAGTGTGTCAGCAAATTGAAAAGAACGCGAGTTATATCTGGACAGGTGAGCATAATCTATTATTTGAATTTACGCTCTTTGTTTTCTTTATTATTAAGTAGGACAACGCATGACAATTTTGAATCCTGTAAACTAATATAGGAAAAGCAACATGTTTTAACCGCCTTTTGCAGAATGATAAATTGCATTAAAATATTCATATTCATACATATATTAAATGTAAAAATTAATTTTTTTTCTCTACAATCCAGGTTCGCCTTAATACCAAACACACATTTGTAAACCAAAGCAAAGTGGGTCTCCATGCTGGAAATGCATGGCATTGAAAGTGACGGCATTATTTTATCTCAAAATTGTGTTTCAAATGCAAACATGTACCTCAATCATTGCTTTTGTTTGCCAAAATATATCACGTGCAGATTTATTATTGAAATTACTGAGTTTGGACCATTCGTTTGTAGCACGATAGTTAAATACAAGATTTGATATTAATGAGTCATTTTGAACCAAAACATGTAAATCAAATTATGATCAAATATGTAAAAAATATCGATTTTCATTCATTTAACAGCAAGTTGAATCAAAAGTAAAATAAATTCAGCCCATATTTAATTTGATAAGGATTAGTACAGATCAGATTTTAAGTCTTTAAATAATGAAGCTGAATTTGGAATTGCTCGTTACTACTATACCCTCTCGATATGGTGCGTGACACCATTGAGATGCATCCTAATTGATCATTGATATTATTTACACATTTAAGTAGAATTTATTTTGAAAATATAGATATGAAGACAATTCACACTCTCCTGAATGAAGTGTTAAACAATATAAAGCGTCAAGTGGACTTTGCATACTCATATTCTTAACCACCAAATTTAAAACGACAAAATATTGTTCGACACAAGTAGCGCACTGAGGTTCACGTTAAAATTTTTAAGCACAATTTTTACGGCTTTAAATCCAGTAACACACATTTTGAATTCTCCGGCTTGCAGCCTTAATTTTATTCGGCTGCCACATATTCCAAGAGAGTTTGTTAGAGGGGCCCTGACTTAGAGATGAATTATTTTGGGGGTCTAAAATTGTACAAGGTGAAGCATAATGTAGAGGTGAATGATGTGCGTGTGTGTTGAAAATGGACCAGTTTGTATGGTAAAATTTTGAATGGATTCTGGAAAAGAACAGATACTTCGCTATGATTCCATTAATATTCATGTTTAAATGTAGTGCATATATACGAATCAGCATTTCTAATTTATTGCCACAAACCATTCAGAGAGTGGTGGTGAAAATGTAACAAATTATTGTGAAGGATTAGAATGAAGTGTTAGAAAAGTATCGTTAGAAAGTGGTGTTTTAAAAAGAGCGCAAGTTTAACTTCAAATAAATCATTTTGAATAATAACTGCGATAGAAATCTTAGTTTGCTGAAACCGCGTGTTCTATCAGCATCCACAATTTGAGAATTAAAATTGTCCCAATGTTTTTAAGGAGCATTTGAGAGCATTTCGTGTCAAATTCAATTTTGACAAATTTGTGTAATAGCAATTGGCATATTGTTGTAATGGATAAATTCGAGTGTAAATGTCAATTTAGCATTTGAAAAGAAGAAGGAAAGTTGTTATTTAGCGGAGAGTGAAAGTGCATAATTTCAGGTAACCGTATGTCTACATTTTATATTTATTTTGTTTCGACAAATAATGGTGTATAAGGATGAAGTGAACGTCTACAACATTTGCAATCATTTAGAGGATAACGTTTCATTACTATCAAGGCAATGAAGAATAACACAATAGCAGCTACTAAACATAGGACTGGTACGTACCAAGGCAAAGTAGCAGCACTATTTTCATTCAAATTAGACTGACTTAAAATAAAAACAACATTAATAAGTACTGATAAGGTGAAAAAGAGACTTAGTAAATGAAGAAAAGCATGTGCACGTTTTTTAGATACAAATCAAGGAAGTCAGAAAAACAGACCAAAAACACTCACTTCATCGTAAAAAAATTTAATTACTCTGATTTCTGAGCCAAATTAGGCTTCGAGGAGTGAAGCGTTGAGTCAAGCCAGTGTCCTGTCAATAGTTTCACTTATTATTGTAGACTCTAAAGACAGATGGGTCAAATTATCAAAGAAGATCAAATGAGATGAGGCATCTTCAAATCAACAATGCAAACATTCTGTGATCAAGACTGAGTTCCTCATACGTACACTTCCCCCTCCGAGGACGTTGAATGTGAAGAGGTCTAAATAAGCAAATGTTGCTTCAAATGTTGCCAAAGTGATATTTTTGGTACGAAATTGTGGAATTATTGTGGAGATAATATAATCAAACCGGCTTATGAGCTCCACTTACCGTTTGCTCCCAACTTGTACGTAGAAAAATTCATTGCTTGAGTACTGCTCATGAAATATGATATTGAAACCAATAATGCTTATTTAGAAATCTGCTTTTATGCAGATATCGCTAGAACCATGTGGCCAAAATGAGAAATGAGGTTATAAGACGATTTAAGTTTTGTTATACGAAAAGGAGATTCGTTACTTACTATGTTGAGATTGCATCGTGACAACAGGAAGTTTTGCAAGAAGGTAGAATAGACAATGCATTCTCGTAGAGTGTGTGAGTAAAATAATGAATTTTGAATGATATTCATATACTATACACATAATACCTACGATATGGCAGACTACATGACCGTTATGCTACATTAGAGCTGAACAAAATGACATTAAATTCTTACTTTGGAAGCAAAATATCATAAAATGCGTGCAATTATTGTTGGTCTAACAAGGAAAATTTAACCACTAAGATTGTTAAATTGTAAAACCAAGGCTGTTTTTAAGTGGAAAGAACGCAAATTTTGCATTTATATTACCCTCATTATTATGCTTGGTCATTTGCAATTATTTCGAGAGTTTAAAGTAAAGGAGTGAGATTATCGATTTTAGAAACACCAGAAAGCTAGAGTCGAAGATAGACTTTATATAAATTCGGAAGTCATCAGATCACATATCCATAATTGTCTTTCGTAGTTTTGTCGAATTATTTCATATTACTGCCACATTGAAATCATTTGTGGCATGTTCACACGTGCTTTTGTGTCCACACTCTCCTGCTTATTCCCTCTCTTTCTCTTTCTGTATGGTCATCACTACAACCATCCACTCCACTGGTTCAACATCATCCGGAGAGTGGTGTTCTAAACAGCCCATAACTTGATGTCACACTCCAGTTTGTATTCATCGGATTATATGAAAATTCAAGACCTTAGCTCATACATAAACAGATTGGCTTCTTGATGACATATTTCCTAAATATATTCACCTGGCGTTAAGTTGGGACTTTGCAAAAATATCCGAGCATATCCAATCTTTTTTGTGACCAATCTTAAATTGTCTGCATATTTCAATTCTCCAGTCACCACTGCCATCCTGCAAAATTCGTTGGTGCTATTTTCAAATTTATAAATTTCTTCTTCAAGCATTCCACATGGGAGCTTCATTTTCATTTTCACTAATCTTGCCATGGAGTGCGAAAACTCGAATCTCTCACGTTAAGACCCTTTCATGTATTGCATAGCATGCAAAGTAAAGTTATTTTGTTATTTAGACTGGTAGACTTAATGATATTATTATTAAATAGTATTCTGTTAGTGCATTGGACGGTGTTTGCATTGAATCTCACAGTCTGACCATTTTAACGCCTTATATCCTTGCATCTAACTACTTAAAATAAGTTCATTGAATATACTCATCAAATTATACAATTTTACAATAATTTTGGCAGTTCTTAGACTTCAGAAATATTTAATAAATAAGTATAAATATATCATTTCTGCAATTTTATTCAGACCATATCTTGCACAACACCAGTTTTTTAATTTTTGATTCTTCAAATTTTTTATTTATGTCAAGACACTAGTCAACGTTACTGCAGAACACTCGCGTTTGTGAAAAGATGAAACTTGAAATTTCAACCCATGGAGTTCAAACCTCGCCGTGTATTTGATCGCAAATTAGATTTTTTGTCAATGCGTTGAATAACGAGTCACATGAGAATTCGGTAACTTTTCTGACCTAAGAGAGCATCTATTCAAATGTGGCATTGACATTGACTTAGAACTGAATTCATTTTGGAGGTTGGAATTGTAAAATATAGAATGCTGCACATGTGTGAGTTCTCTTTCGAAGAATTCCACAAGTCTAATTTAGTTTGTTATAGTCATATGTCGTGTGCATATACTTTATGCTCCAGAGACCACCTGTCTCATGCAGAGTTCAAAAGTACGATCTTCCAATTCTTCCAAGTTGAATATATCTTCGCAGTTCTGAATTGAATTATCATGTGAAATGGGCTATTTCTTCTTGGCATCATTGTCTGACACCTTCATGCATGCCAAATATTTCATTTGCATCTTTGGTGTGACCTATTTTATGATAAGTGGGAATTGTGGAGAGCCTTTTAGGTCGTGACTCGTGGTGAGCGAGAGTTGGGACAGCATTTTTTGAGTTTTTATATCATTATCGCATTGTTTTATAAAATTTTATTGCATTGCTTCACACATTCACTATTTCAAGCAATAAAATAGTCAATTTTTACGTACTTGGAGGGTTGCTAAAATTTTTTGCAATGGTGTGATTCGATTGGGATAAGAATAACAACATGTAAAAAGACGAGAATTGTAAGAAAGTAAGTTGCGTGAACTTTAATACTACTTAAGCATATGTGTATTGACGGTTTGCTCATCATTAAGTTAAAAGGGAAATAGGATTTTTGATGATCAAAATTGCACATATTTAAACCAATAAACTGGTGTTGAAGGGAGATGATGTCAGAATAAAACTCTCCGAAGGATTAGTAAATTCTCTTGAAAGCAGACTTAGGTTAGTTTGGCTGCCAAAAATGACAGCATAATAATAATTATTATTATTCAGGGTACCAATATCAGTGATTATTTATTAATATTATTAATGCCAAATTTAACTATCTGATAAAATAAAATATTGAAAATTTCTAATTAACAATTTGTGAAATTTGGGATACTGCATTAGCATAAAGATGATGATGGAAGCATTTTTGAAAATTAGTGCATTCATGAAAGTATTATTTTTCCATTTTAATTCTATTATTTGTATTTTAATCATTTAATTTCATTTTTATATTTGCACTATTGCTTCCTCCAGAAAATTGAAAGATATGGCATTTCGCCAATTTATCTTTATTGTATTTTATAGTAGATATGGATTAGCCAAATCTCTTGAATTATTCGGCGCGACAATATGGCGTAGTGTGTGTACAGGAAGCCTAGTCATAATCAACATGGCGGATTAAGTAAAACGTGCGGAGGCTTTTGATTGGCCACTGGCTATGTGTTCTCGCACTCAATCTGTACGCGAAGTTGAACAGCCGCACCTTCAAGCCACGCTGTTCGCCCATGCAATGACGTGGCCCACAGACTAAATGCTCTCTTGTCTGAAGGTAAAGATTATTTATTCACATTAACAATAAGTTAACACCCTGTTAGAAGGACTAAAATGCCGATTTTAAGAATTCGACATAATTTTGTGGGAATAGTGGAAAGATCAAGTTGACAGTCTAACATAAAATCACTTTATGCACAATCTGAAAATCAATTGCCTGGAAAAGTGAATGGCGATTTCAAAGAAAACCATAAAAACTGTGACACATAAGTAAGTAAAACATTGTCTACGATCACCTTTTCCCTGCAAAATCAAACCATCTGAAAGATCACCGATTTGATACAATGTCTTGCAAATGTATTTTGGGATCGAAATCATCTTTCAACTCAAGACACGTAGTTTTGAAAAGCGCACGAGAATGCAGTTATTAAAACATAATAGACTTCATCAAGTATCGTGGAGCAAGATAATCTACACAAATTGTTATTATTAGTTAATTTGTCAGCTAATTAATTTCATGGCTGCACGCAAGAAATTATGAATTTAGGGGATCAGAGCTGCTAGTGATACTACAAAGCCGTGCTTGGAAAATGATGACTTGAAGCAAAAAATGCTATTTGGGCCTGTCCATGCTTTTAAAACAATAAATTTATATTACCCGTTTAATTGTACTTCAACACCCATACATCGCTTCAACTTTAAGATATTTCAAACATTAAAATTGTGAAATTTATAATCTGCAGAATGCTCTTCGATGTTGACTTTGGTATTTAAACATCAAGGGTTGACGAGAAGAGTCTACTACAACATTTAAACTAATGATACGAATAGCAATAATAAGATTAATTTAGTTTTGCGATATCAAAGTTTTGAAAAGAAGTGTATTTTGCAATATTTAAGTCAAAAAATTAATTTAGCTGTATTTTTAAATATTTTTACTTAAACGAGGTATCTTAAACAATGCATTCTTCTGCAACTCTAGTCGCCAATGTCTTTTGCAAAGTAATAACCTGTGTCTTCCAATTCATATCTCATTTTAATACAACGACAGATTCCTTTCTTATTGCTTATTAGTGTTAGACTTTTAGACTTTTGTACTGCTTTCATCGAAGAATTTGTATTCGCCTTGACAAGATTGCATAGACATTTTGATGCACCACTAAGTAGACATGAAGTGAGAAAACACTTTCAAGATTAGTTCAGTCTTATTGAACTCATCAATGCCTACCCACAACTTAAAGAAGTTCAAGTGGCAACATCTCAAACTTGATGAAAGTGATTGACACTTAATTAGGGCGTGCAAAGCCTTCAAGTTACCTTTATCTGACACAGCACACTTTTGCTAACGATAGTGTTGTATCGACTAAAGTAAAATGTGGTGTAATAACTAGACCTTCTTTAATGATGAGCGTTGGCAATTGATCTTCCTTGCAATATCGAAATGATGAATTATTGCCCAAATGTGTGCCATGTTCAAGATTTGGTATATCTAGTTAATAAATTGTAGATCGTTAAACAACCTAATCATTCTCATTTTCAATTCATAAAAGTCCATTAATCCTGAACGTATACAAACCAAATGAAGTGGGACATTTATGTCGTATTTGAGTTCGTGCAGATAGGTAGAGGAAGTAGCCAAAAGTAGATCCGTATAAAGTATTCAAAACTCATTTATCAATAATAAAACTGCTCTTTTTCCATAGAGCGCATTGTTACAGGTGGCTGATGTTTACCTGTTCCATGTGTTATAATTCTCACCTGAGTTGCAATTTTATTTGTAACCTATTCAAACAGATCGTACTAAACAAAGCTCCACTTCATAGCTATCTGCAAAATTGAGCTCCCAAAATGTACGCTTGAAAAATGATTTGATAGGTATGTTTGTCAAAAGACCTCCTCCTCTCCACGACTAATTCAATTTACACATTCTAAAGCACTATACTCCACGACTATAACTAGACCTTTTCTGAATCCACTTGCGTGAACTCTCAATTCTGTTAAAATGTAAGCTGCTATATTACCTTTTACCGGAGTTCACAAAATGCCCTAATACCATCAAATGTTATCTGCAAATGTTGCATTTATATATAGACACTGATTTCCAATGCATTCAGGTTTATCATCATTACTCAATGGATATTTAACATAATTCAATTCAGTAACCGTTCGGACGATTTTGCAATTGTAGACTCCGATATGTGCCTTAGAATCATCTGAAAGAAGGACATTTTAAGGCCATCTGACTTCAACCTCACTCGACTTGAAATAAACGTCGCAAAGACTTGATGAATTAGGCCCGCATTTGGAAAGCAAGTTGAATTGCTAGTAGATACTCTTCATGCTTCCACATCGTGAAATTAAAATCGCTACAAGTAGAAAGACAGGAGGATTGCATTACTTTATTGGACGAAAGTCACGGTAATCACGCCATTCTGAGTCTGTCATGATATTTGTCAAGAAAGATGAGTTAAGGGTGCTAGCAACTAAATTTACAGTATGGAACTTCCATCTATATTTACCTGCATCCATTTTACTTTTAATTAATTTATAGTTTCAGAGACAAGCGAAGAGAAGTATTTACAAATCGATTTCTCAGTTCTATATTGAGTCGACCACATTAAGATTACTGAGATTGCACACCTGACTGTTCCAATTGCATCGTATGATGTTGAATGAGTACCTACTTGATCACCAAAGTGCACATGATGCAGTACTCAAATGATTGTGTTTCGTAATCACCAAATCAATATCCGCTAAATGTTTTGTCTCAAAATAGTAAAACAAAGGCAGGCTATCTAAAAATTATAAAAAATGGAAGAGGGACATTCAAGTTTAATCTTGCAGAAAACAATTTTTGTAATAAATCAGTGAAACAACTAACAAAGTCCCATGTAGAAAAGATAGTACTCTTCATTAATGATAATACAATCAAACACAGTTAGAAAAAATATCCTAAAATTAATCTATTCTTGTTGAGTGTAAACCTCCAATGAACATTTTATAAGCTATTCAGCAGCCAATTAATTTCAAGGCTGCACTCCAGAAATTACGGCCAAACCTTTCGAACTTCGGACATCACTACACAATTGTGTTTACGAAATGATGACATGCAGTACAATATGAATAGGTTTTTTCAATGTTTTAACTCATTATATGAATATATTGGCTTTATAATTGCATTTCAGCATCCATACGTCACTCCTGATTTTGTTTCTATTTCCAGACACAACAAAATATTCAGTATATTTTTGTGTCTAAGTATGTGACAGCATTGTTACTTGGCATTCACATTCGGGAATGCAGACAGAGAGTTTTAACACTACCACGTTCGAGGATACCTGCTTTGACGCTTCCGCTTTGTTAGTTCAGACGAGTTGCGCTCTGCAACATAAAGCACATATCGTTAATGATCTTTCTCATCAATCCTATTTTGTGTGACATGGGAGTTCATTTATTTACACTTAGTACATAACTTTGATCAATAGCCATTCAAACGTATTGTGGAATGGAAACTATCTCTTAACGCAAAAGGGTGAGGCTAATCAGAAATTTTCTAAAATCCGTCAAATATTACCCAGTGAGAACCATCATTCAATTTACATTAGTTTTTTTGGCAGCCAAATAAAGTCACGGCTGCACCTCCGAAATTATATATGCGATATCTTATTCCGATCATCATCACAAAATTGTGCTCTCAAAATGATGGCTTGAAGTTTAATATGCCTTTTAATCTTTTCAATAAATTTGAAATAATTAATGTGTGTTGAACGTGTAATTGTATTTCCAACTACCTTAAATCTCTGTAAATTTTGGCTATTTCAAGCAATAAGACAGTGAAGTCTGAATCAATTTCGCATTTTTTATATTTCATAATACTTAAATAAGCAAGTAGCGATAGAATACTGCACATGCTACAGAATGCACTTCGTTGGTTTCGAGGCCATTTCACTGCTTTAAAATGTGCTATTTCATCAAATAAAATTAAAATTAAATGATCATGCAGTTTTATAATTGTGTAACATATTTCCACGATTTTGACATCACATAAATCCCGTCGAAATTTTTGCAGTTTCATGCTTTCAATATTAATGCTTTAATCCAATTTTGTCCCAGTAGATATTTAGCATTTGCAATGGAATATTGTAATGTTGTAAGCACTTTTCATTTTGGAGTATTAAAAAAGTGACAGCAGCAATCACATTTCTGCAAAAGTGCAATATAAGTGTAAGATCATAGGTAGACTACTTCAGTTAACTTTTTATAATGTTGTGTTCGACAATCACATTCCTTTCAAAACATTTACGCAATCAACACAACTCCTATGTAGGTTGTTGATGTAAAGTTCATAAAGAAGTGCCTTCTATTCTTCTTTCGTTTTGTCAAAAGTTTGTTCGCTCTCAGAGTTATTTAGTTGGATTTCTAAATAAACCTAAATGTCTTAGTGGTTATGCACAGATTGCAGAATGTCCTATGGCACATAAAGTAGCATAAAGTAGTAGCAAATTGACGTTCAAGCTTGATTGTAAAAACTACAGACTTCTGACTAGCTTGTATACCAAAAGAATATACAAGGCGATTGTGAACAAAATGTAATTGACATTATACATGTACATACTTTTAAGAATAAAAAAATAGGCTTTTTCACGATCTTCTTACTTTTTAATGGGAATAGTTGTTTCAACGTCCGTATCCATTATTTGGTGACACTGAGACATTATACTTTAATTAAAATATGAACTGAAAAGCATATGAAAAAATGTTAAAGGAATTTCATTCACTTTTGCCAAATTGATTTGTGGAGAATTTTCTGTCATGCTCTTATGAACGCATTCATACTTATTTGCCATAAAAATATAAGATAACCTGCTAAATTCTAATCGGCAAAGCAGAATCCACACACACACACACACACACACGCACACAAACACACACACACACACACGCTATTACGTCAACATTAAAATTCACCTAATTCCAGCCACAGTGGAACAATAAGGAAATCGAACCATTTAAACTCCATCCCAAGTCCATGAACCGTAAGAAGACTTCTCAATCGAAACTCATTTTATAACAACAAAATCACTATCTCAAACCACAACTAAGTATTTTCAAAAAATACTTTCTTAAAAGGCAATATGATGCTTTGAAAATTCTCAATCGTTCTGGCAAAATCGTCCAGTTTAATAAAACAATTTTTAATTATTACCATAATAATAATTATTGTTATTATTATTCAACTAATTATCAGTGAGTAAGAAATATTTCGAAGGAGGTCATTGTCCACATATTCTGATTAGCGTAGATTGGCATTGAAACTCGAATTGAAGTCTTATATGATTAAGTTTTAATGTTAAAGCAAGTTACAATTTCAGAACTTGTAATTATGGTTTAATTCGATTGAGAAAGTAAATGGTTGTAACCATTGCTACTCACAAAAATATGACAACCGTCAATGTTGAAGAGCCATTGTAGGAATTGCGGAGACAGTGTAATATTGTGTACATCCAAAGTAACCTTTTTTAAGCAACGTTCATGCATCACAAATATAGATGGCAGTCAGATCCACCCGATTTAAGGCTTTTCCACCTACGAGATTGAAGGGATCTGAATTTCCTAAGGAACTTAAAGAAATGTAAATTTCAATTTTAATATTCCTCTTCTTTTATACTCACGATATACTGAACATGCTATTGAATATAATGACAGTCACAACTTCCATCGTTTTCAACTAAATTCAAATTGTGGACTTTGAACAAGTACTGTTACTGATTCGATTTAAGTAAGACATACTAATGACAAATCCAATAAATTTCCACTTTTACGTCATAACTTCTGAAATGATTCATATTGAGATCAAGAGAGGAGCAATTAAATACTAAGAAATAATTGCCTTTGACTTGTGAATACTGTCTGATATACTAAGTGCACCGAAGGATCATTTTGGTAAATTCATAACGGTTCTTGAGAATTATACATACAGATGGCGTTCCATCTTCAACACGAAATGGAACGTCAAATATATGAAGATTAAATTAATTCTAAAATTGATGCAGATTTGAAATTGTAGCCAAGTTGTCAGTAGACTCAACAAATACAAACTTCAAAAATCGACTGTTGTGGAAATGTCAACATAAAGAGAACCTTCAAAATTATATGAAATATCAAGAACACGACTCTCAAGTTTGGGTTCAGAGAATCATTAGCGTCGAGGCGTTTGTGAAATTCTTTCTTTTAAAAACTATTTGTTTAATGTGCTTTTGCTCTTTAATTTAACTTTATTACTACAATATATGATTTATTGAACCACTAAATTGTTTTAATAAATATGTGTGGTAATGACGAGGAATTAAAAGTCCTATCGTTTTTTTCAACACTTCATTGATAACAATTCAAGAAAGTGTAAAAGAAATCGAAAAATGTTTGTTTGGCAACTGTATTATGACTTGACAGGAATGCGGGAAATTTCCAATTTTTTACTGTTTGAAAGAAAGTGAATGTGGATTTGCTGAAAGGGCTTTGACGGTGCTGAATTCATGCCTCGCGCGTTAATTTAAAGGGAGGGACGTTATCTCGATTAACTGGTGTGTTCAGTGAATTGGCATGGTGGTTATAATGTTTTGTAATTGAGTAGGAGAAAGGAGGCACTTGAACAGTGCCTTAAATTTGAGTGTTGTTGATGACATGATTCCCACGGAATGGGTAACAGGTAAACTGAATAGTAAAGTCAGCTAACTTGCAATGAGACAATTGGAAAAACAGTTCCATTTAAAAAAGTTGAAAATATTTGAGGAAAATGCCATGAAATTAGTTCAGAAATATAGGTGCACATATCAGTGATAAATGTGATCACTAAAATCTCGTCTTTTCTGTGAGGACTGTTAATACATTTAACATCAATACTAGAAACTCTATGAGATGAACATATTGTCAACAGAGTTGGACAACGTTCTCTTTCCAGTTCGTCAAGTCTAACAGCATTCATCGAACATTAATCACAAGTATCGAACACTTTGTTTCGACATTTTTAAACATAACCCTACTTTGATATAACTTAATTTGTGTTTACATAAAAATTAAATTTATACTTAAATATTTTCGAACGCAAACCGAATTGTCGTTATTTGGGAGAAGTATTGCTTTTTTATTCTAATATGAAAAAATCTGCCTTTGAAGTACCTTATTCCTTCACAACTGCGGTTGTGATTATTGCTACATTTTGTGACAAGTACGAAGGATTCTCATTGCAAGCAAAGAACGATGTCTTCTCTGTTGAGACTTGGCACATGCTTCGTGGAGTAATCCGACGAGCAAGGCGGTAGTCATGCAAGCGTCGGAGAATATCACAAAGTTGCCTTCTCGTTGTGCCTAAAAGAGCATTAAGCCTCCTAATAGCCAAATCTCTTAGTCCTACAAAGTATAGACATGGTGGAGTTTGAAGCACACATATAGCAGGGACCTATGAAGCATGCGGGGAAGACTTTTCGTCACGTCAAAGCAAATTCTCTCCTAGTCATTTAAGTTCGAAACGAAAGAGAATAGCGAGTTGGAGAAACTGCGTATTCAAAGCCGTGCTTTCTAACGAAATTTTCTATAGATGCGCGACGTGAATGTGACTCAAGAAGGTAAACATAATTCAAATTGGATGTCCATTTCCCGATTTGGCGACATATGACTTGCTTCCACTTGATGTAACATCACGAATTAAGACAACACTGGCTTTATTGATTTTGACGGTGCAAATTATAATCTTAAGGCACATGCGTATTTCTCGAAAGAAATGGTATACCCATGTGAATAGGATTCAAAAGTAAATAGCCCTAAAAATAATTTTCAGTTCAATGAGACAGGCATTGAAAAACACACTATTACAATGCGGCGAAGACTATAGCTTTTTCGGAATGCAAAGCAGCGCAAATACGGTTACGGAGTTTGGCCAATTTCTGATAGTGGACATGATTCATTCCGTGTAAATGAACTTCTCAAAGCCCAGTTTTCATTCTTCTGATTTTTGGATTTTTGTACTTTTCCTTTCGCATATATTCAAAGCTTTCTTTATACATTCTTCTTACAGTTCTGGACATATGGGAGGTTAAGGCCAAATTCTTCTCAACACAGCTTGGCCCAGAAACCAACCTAAATGATTCAAATGACCAAATGCCTCTACCCAGATTGAAAATTAATTTCCTCGTGAAATAATCAATGAGATTTGAAAGGTAGAAATATTAGAAAATAAAGCAATCTTTGTCAACTTAATCTAATTTGGACCCTACTTAACTAATTCAATGAGCTAAATTCGTCTAAGAATTTGCTTAGACTGTATTCGAGTGAGGTTTAATATGCCCACAATACCAATAGTTAACAGGTATTGAACATAAAATCACATTCTGTAATTAGAGAGGTAAAATTGACAGGCCTGTTAAATTTTCAAAAAGCACGCTGATTCCTTTCAATGGATATTTTTTCAATCAGAAGTATAAGTAGTAGTTTAGAAGAGCACAAACGTAATGGTTAATACATTGCGTTCATTTAAGTAGACATTTCATATGTGGTAACTTTGATTCAAGATGCTTTTTTAGTGTTTTAGATGCGTCAGGAAAAGGGAAAGGGATTGATGCATCTTCTTCACTAAGAGAAGTGAGCAGGCTAATCTGTGAGTTAGTTAGTTAATTGGTTAGTTAGTATGAGATGAATGATCGTTATCTTCGGCAGTGAAAAGGATATTATAGCGCTTTGTTTCCACAATTTTTTCTAGGGAAATCGATAAGAAATCCAACAGAGACCCAACTTTCATAGAAAAATTTGAGAGGATTTCTGTGTGTAAAAGTGCAAACAAAATCTGGTATAATCTCGTGGCACACGAATAATCTCGTGCTTACACGACCTGATTTCCAGTTTTCAGCGCATTATTTGAAATTGGTAATTTGGCGATTTTAACCGCCCAACAGAAAGCAGTTAGTTTAAAGTCCAAAATATGTTAAAAATACTGTAAATAAAGTCATTAGACCAATATAAACTTAACTTGTTCAAATTTCACTCCAGGTTATACTTTATTTATTAAGTAGGTAGTTCATTGTGAATATTCATCATTCCAATGGTTTGACCAGACAGCTTGCAGACAACGTAGAATCTACGTATTCGGTTGATGAGATGGGACGATAGCAGAATCCATAGAGAAACCTGGGGAGGGAATTTGAAAATACTGAAGAATTAAAGTTGAGGCGACGCCTCTTAAAGCGTATGACTTAATAATAAATAATGGTATTCCCAGCAAGAGTTGCATTTGTGAAGTGCAGTAACAATAGTTTGCAGATAATGAACACACAATTCCGAAAATCGAAAGTTAATCTTATTTTAACCCAAAGAAATAATTATGTTGTAAAAGAACTTGAAGTTTCTAGAAATTCCTTTAACATTTTTTCATATGCTTTTCAGTTCATATTTTAATTAAAGTATAATGTCTCAGTGTCACCAAATAATGGATACGGACGTTGAAACAACTATTCCCATTAAAAAGTAAGAAGATCGTGAAAAAGCCTATTTTTTTATTCTTAAAAGTATGTACATGTATAATGTCAATTACATTTTGTTCACAATCGCCTTGTATATTCTTTTGGTATACAAGCTAGTCAGAAGTCTGTAGTTTTTACAATCAAGCTTGAACGTCAATTTGCTACTACTTTATGCTACTTTATGTGCCATAGGACATTCTGCAATCTGTGCATAACCACTAAGACATTTAGGTTTATTTAGAAATCCAACTAAATAACTCTGAGAGCGAACAAACTTTTGACAAAACGAAAGAAGAATAGAAGGCACTTCTTTATGAACTTTACATCAACAACCTACATAGGAGTTGTGTTGATTGCGTAAATGTTTTGAAAGGAATGTGATTGTCGAACACAACATTATAAAAAGTTAACTGAAGTAGTCTACCTATGATCTTACACTTATATTGCACTTTTGCAGAAATGTGATTGCTGCTGTCACTTTTTTAATACTCCAAAATGAAAAGTGCTTACAACATTACAATATTCCATTGCAAATGCTAAATATCTACTGGGACAAAATTGGATTAAAGCATTAATATTGAAAGCATGAAACTGCAAAAATTTCGACGGGATTTATGTGATGTCAAAATCGTGGAAATATGTTACACAATTATAAAACTGCATGATCATTTAATTTTAATTTTATTTGATGAAATAGCACATTTTAAAGCAGTGA
This sequence comes from Hymenolepis microstoma, assembly GCA_000469805.3. Taxonomy (NCBI): domain Eukaryota; kingdom Metazoa; phylum Platyhelminthes; class Cestoda; order Cyclophyllidea; family Hymenolepididae; genus Hymenolepis; species Hymenolepis microstoma. The sequence goes on along the minus strand of LR215993.1, from coordinate 2,568,383 downwards.
AATGGCCTCGAAACCAACGAAGTGCATTCTGTAGCATGTGCAGTATTCTATCGCTACTTGCTTATTTAAGTATTATGAAATATAAAAAATGCGAAATTGATTCAGACTTCACTGTCTTATTGCTTGAAATAGCCAAAATTTACAGAGATTTAAGGTAGTTGGAAATACAATTACACGTTCAACACACATTAATTATTTCAAATTTATTGAAAAGATTAAAAGGCATATTAAACTTCAAGCCATCATTTTGAGAGCACAATTTTGTGATGATGATCGGAATAAGATATCGCATATATAATTTCGGAGGTGCAGCCGTGACTTTATTTGGCTGCCAAAAAAACTAATGTAAATTGAATGATGGTTCTCACTGGGTAATATTTGACGGATTTTAGAAAATTTCTGATTAGCCTCACCCTTTTGCGTTAAGAGATAGTTTCCATTCCACAATACGTTTGAATGGCTATTGATCAAAGTTATGTACTAAGTGTAAATAAATGAACTCCCATGTCACACAAAATAGGATTGATGAGAAAGATCATTAACGATATGTGCTTTATGTTGCAGAGCACAACTCGTCTGAACTAACAAAGCGGAAGCGTCAAAGCAGGTATCCTCGAACGTGGTAGTGTTAAAACTCTCTGTCTGCATTCCCGAATGTGAATGCCAAGTAACAATGCTGTCACATACTTAGACACAAAAATATACTGAATATTTTGTTGTGTCTGGAAATAGAAACAAAATCAGGAGTGACGTATGGATGCTGAAATGCAATTATAAAGCCAATATATTCATATAATGAGTTAAAACATTGAAAAAACCTATTCATATTGTACTGCATGTCATCATTTCGTAAACACAATTGTGTAGTGATGTCCGAAGTTCGAAAGGTTTGGCCGTAATTTCTGGAGTGCAGCCTTGAAATTAATTGGCTGCTGAATAGCTTATAAAATGTTCATTGGAGGTTTACACTCAACAAGAATAGATTAATTTTAGGATATTTTTTCTAACTGTGTTTGATTGTATTATCATTAATGAAGAGTACTATCTTTTCTACATGGGACTTTGTTAGTTGTTTCACTGATTTATTACAAAAATTGTTTTCTGCAAGATTAAACTTGAATGTCCCTCTTCCATTTTTTATAATTTTTAGATAGCCTGCCTTTGTTTTACTATTTTGAGACAAAACATTTAGCGGATATTGATTTGGTGATTACGAAACACAATCATTTGAGTACTGCATCATGTGCACTTTGGTGATCAAGTAGGTACTCATTCAACATCATACGATGCAATTGGAACAGTCAGGTGTGCAATCTCAGTAATCTTAATGTGGTCGACTCAATATAGAACTGAGAAATCGATTTGTAAATACTTCTCTTCGCTTGTCTCTGAAACTATAAATTAATTAAAAGTAAAATGGATGCAGGTAAATATAGATGGAAGTTCCATACTGTAAATTTAGTTGCTAGCACCCTTAACTCATCTTTCTTGACAAATATCATGACAGACTCAGAATGGCGTGATTACCGTGACTTTCGTCCAATAAAGTAATGCAATCCTCCTGTCTTTCTACTTGTAGCGATTTTAATTTCACGATGTGGAAGCATGAAGAGTATCTACTAGCAATTCAACTTGCTTTCCAAATGCGGGCCTAATTCATCAAGTCTTTGCGACGTTTATTTCAAGTCGAGTGAGGTTGAAGTCAGATGGCCTTAAAATGTCCTTCTTTCAGATGATTCTAAGGCACATATCGGAGTCTACAATTGCAAAATCGTCCGAACGGTTACTGAATTGAATTATGTTAAATATCCATTGAGTAATGATGATAAACCTGAATGCATTGGAAATCAGTGTCTATATATAAATGCAACATTTGCAGATAACATTTGATGGTATTAGGGCATTTTGTGAACTCCGGTAAAAGGTAATATAGCAGCTTACATTTTAACAGAATTGAGAGTTCACGCAAGTGGATTCAGAAAAGGTCTAGTTATAGTCGTGGAGTATAGTGCTTTAGAATGTGTAAATTGAATTAGTCGTGGAGAGGAGGAGGTCTTTTGACAAACATACCTATCAAATCATTTTTCAAGCGTACATTTTGGGAGCTCAATTTTGCAGATAGCTATGAAGTGGAGCTTTGTTTAGTACGATCTGTTTGAATAGGTTACAAATAAAATTGCAACTCAGGTGAGAATTATAACACATGGAACAGGTAAACATCAGCCACCTGTAACAATGCGCTCTATGGAAAAAGAGCAGTTTTATTATTGATAAATGAGTTTTGAATACTTTATACGGATCTACTTTTGGCTACTTCCTCTACCTATCTGCACGAACTCAAATACGACATAAATGTCCCACTTCATTTGGTTTGTATACGTTCAGGATTAATGGACTTTTATGAATTGAAAATGAGAATGATTAGGTTGTTTAACGATCTACAATTTATTAACTAGATATACCAAATCTTGAACATGGCACACATTTGGGCAATAATTCATCATTTCGATATTGCAAGGAAGATCAATTGCCAACGCTCATCATTAAAGAAGGTCTAGTTATTACACCACATTTTACTTTAGTCGATACAACACTATCGTTAGCAAAAGTGTGCTGTGTCAGATAAAGGTAACTTGAAGGCTTTGCACGCCCTAATTAAGTGTCAATCACTTTCATCAAGTTTGAGATGTTGCCACTTGAACTTCTTTAAGTTGTGGGTAGGCATTGATGAGTTCAATAAGACTGAACTAATCTTGAAAGTGTTTTCTCACTTCATGTCTACTTAGTGGTGCATCAAAATGTCTATGCAATCTTGTCAAGGCGAATACAAATTCTTCGATGAAAGCAGTACAAAAGTCTAAAAGTCTAACACTAATAAGCAATAAGAAAGGAATCTGTCGTTGTATTAAAATGAGATATGAATTGGAAGACACAGGTTATTACTTTGCAAAAGACATTGGCGACTAGAGTTGCAGAAGAATGCATTGTTTAAGATACCTCGTTTAAGTAAAAATATTTAAAAATACAGCTAAATTAATTTTTTGACTTAAATATTGCAAAATACACTTCTTTTCAAAACTTTGATATCGCAAAACTAAATTAATCTTATTATTGCTATTCGTATCATTAGTTTAAATGTTGTAGTAGACTCTTCTCGTCAACCCTTGATGTTTAAATACCAAAGTCAACATCGAAGAGCATTCTGCAGATTATAAATTTCACAATTTTAATGTTTGAAATATCTTAAAGTTGAAGCGATGTATGGGTGTTGAAGTACAATTAAACGGGTAATATAAATTTATTGTTTTAAAAGCATGGACAGGCCCAAATAGCATTTTTTGCTTCAAGTCATCATTTTCCAAGCACGGCTTTGTAGTATCACTAGCAGCTCTGATCCCCTAAATTCATAATTTCTTGCGTGCAGCCATGAAATTAATTAGCTGACAAATTAACTAATAATAACAATTTGTGTAGATTATCTTGCTCCACGATACTTGATGAAGTCTATTATGTTTTAATAACTGCATTCTCGTGCGCTTTTCAAAACTACGTGTCTTGAGTTGAAAGATGATTTCGATCCCAAAATACATTTGCAAGACATTGTATCAAATCGGTGATCTTTCAGATGGTTTGATTTTGCAGGGAAAAGGTGATCGTAGACAATGTTTTACTTACTTATGTGTCACAGTTTTTATGGTTTTCTTTGAAATCGCCATTCACTTTTCCAGGCAATTGATTTTCAGATTGTGCATAAAGTGATTTTATGTTAGACTGTCAACTTGATCTTTCCACTATTCCCACAAAATTATGTCGAATTCTTAAAATCGGCATTTTAGTCCTTCTAACAGGGTGTTAACTTATTGTTAATGTGAATAAATAATCTTTACCTTCAGACAAGAGAGCATTTAGTCTGTGGGCCACGTCATTGCATGGGCGAACAGCGTGGCTTGAAGGTGCGGCTGTTCAACTTCGCGTACAGATTGAGTGCGAGAACACATAGCCAGTGGCCAATCAAAAGCCTCCGCACGTTTTACTTAATCCGCCATGTTGATTATGACTAGGCTTCCTGTACACACACTACGCCATATTGTCGCGCCGAATAATTCAAGAGATTTGGCTAATCCATATCTACTATAAAATACAATAAAGATAAATTGGCGAAATGCCATATCTTTCAATTTTCTGGAGGAAGCAATAGTGCAAATATAAAAATGAAATTAAATGATTAAAATACAAATAATAGAATTAAAATGGAAAAATAATACTTTCATGAATGCACTAATTTTCAAAAATGCTTCCATCATCATCTTTATGCTAATGCAGTATCCCAAATTTCACAAATTGTTAATTAGAAATTTTCAATATTTTATTTTATCAGATAGTTAAATTTGGCATTAATAATATTAATAAATAATCACTGATATTGGTACCCTGAATAATAATAATTATTATTATGCTGTCATTTTTGGCAGCCAAACTAACCTAAGTCTGCTTTCAAGAGAATTTACTAATCCTTCGGAGAGTTTTATTCTGACATCATCTCCCTTCAACACCAGTTTATTGGTTTAAATATGTGCAATTTTGATCATCAAAAATCCTATTTCCCTTTTAACTTAATGATGAGCAAACCGTCAATACACATATGCTTAAGTAGTATTAAAGTTCACGCAACTTACTTTCTTACAATTCTCGTCTTTTTACATGTTGTTATTCTTATCCCAATCGAATCACACCATTGCAAAAAATTTTAGCAACCCTCCAAGTACGTAAAAATTGACTATTTTATTGCTTGAAATAGTGAATGTGTGAAGCAATGCAATAAAATTTTATAAAACAATGCGATAATGATATAAAAACTCAAAAAATGCTGTCCCAACTCTCGCTCACCACGAGTCACGACCTAAAAGGCTCTCCACAATTCCCACTTATCATAAAATAGGTCACACCAAAGATGCAAATGAAATATTTGGCATGCATGAAGGTGTCAGACAATGATGCCAAGAAGAAATAGCCCATTTCACATGATAATTCAATTCAGAACTGCGAAGATATATTCAACTTGGAAGAATTGGAAGATCGTACTTTTGAACTCTGCATGAGACAGGTGGTCTCTGGAGCATAAAGTATATGCACACGACATATGACTATAACAAACTAAATTAGACTTGTGGAATTCTTCGAAAGAGAACTCACACATGTGCAGCATTCTATATTTTACAATTCCAACCTCCAAAATGAATTCAGTTCTAAGTCAATGTCAATGCCACATTTGAATAGATGCTCTCTTAGGTCAGAAAAGTTACCGAATTCTCATGTGACTCGTTATTCAACGCATTGACAAAAAATCTAATTTGCGATCAAATACACGGCGAGGTTTGAACTCCATGGGTTGAAATTTCAAGTTTCATCTTTTCACAAACGCGAGTGTTCTGCAGTAACGTTGACTAGTGTCTTGACATAAATAAAAAATTTGAAGAATCAAAAATTAAAAAACTGGTGTTGTGCAAGATATGGTCTGAATAAAATTGCAGAAATGATATATTTATACTTATTTATTAAATATTTCTGAAGTCTAAGAACTGCCAAAATTATTGTAAAATTGTATAATTTGATGAGTATATTCAATGAACTTATTTTAAGTAGTTAGATGCAAGGATATAAGGCGTTAAAATGGTCAGACTGTGAGATTCAATGCAAACACCGTCCAATGCACTAACAGAATACTATTTAATAATAATATCATTAAGTCTACCAGTCTAAATAACAAAATAACTTTACTTTGCATGCTATGCAATACATGAAAGGGTCTTAACGTGAGAGATTCGAGTTTTCGCACTCCATGGCAAGATTAGTGAAAATGAAAATGAAGCTCCCATGTGGAATGCTTGAAGAAGAAATTTATAAATTTGAAAATAGCACCAACGAATTTTGCAGGATGGCAGTGGTGACTGGAGAATTGAAATATGCAGACAATTTAAGATTGGTCACAAAAAAGATTGGATATGCTCGGATATTTTTGCAAAGTCCCAACTTAACGCCAGGTGAATATATTTAGGAAATATGTCATCAAGAAGCCAATCTGTTTATGTATGAGCTAAGGTCTTGAATTTTCATATAATCCGATGAATACAAACTGGAGTGTGACATCAAGTTATGGGCTGTTTAGAACACCACTCTCCGGATGATGTTGAACCAGTGGAGTGGATGGTTGTAGTGATGACCATACAGAAAGAGAAAGAGAGGGAATAAGCAGGAGAGTGTGGACACAAAAGCACGTGTGAACATGCCACAAATGATTTCAATGTGGCAGTAATATGAAATAATTCGACAAAACTACGAAAGACAATTATGGATATGTGATCTGATGACTTCCGAATTTATATAAAGTCTATCTTCGACTCTAGCTTTCTGGTGTTTCTAAAATCGATAATCTCACTCCTTTACTTTAAACTCTCGAAATAATTGCAAATGACCAAGCATAATAATGAGGGTAATATAAATGCAAAATTTGCGTTCTTTCCACTTAAAAACAGCCTTGGTTTTACAATTTAACAATCTTAGTGGTTAAATTTTCCTTGTTAGACCAACAATAATTGCACGCATTTTATGATATTTTGCTTCCAAAGTAAGAATTTAATGTCATTTTGTTCAGCTCTAATGTAGCATAACGGTCATGTAGTCTGCCATATCGTAGGTATTATGTGTATAGTATATGAATATCATTCAAAATTCATTATTTTACTCACACACTCTACGAGAATGCATTGTCTATTCTACCTTCTTGCAAAACTTCCTGTTGTCACGATGCAATCTCAACATAGTAAGTAACGAATCTCCTTTTCGTATAACAAAACTTAAATCGTCTTATAACCTCATTTCTCATTTTGGCCACATGGTTCTAGCGATATCTGCATAAAAGCAGATTTCTAAATAAGCATTATTGGTTTCAATATCATATTTCATGAGCAGTACTCAAGCAATGAATTTTTCTACGTACAAGTTGGGAGCAAACGGTAAGTGGAGCTCATAAGCCGGTTTGATTATATTATCTCCACAATAATTCCACAATTTCGTACCAAAAATATCACTTTGGCAACATTTGAAGCAACATTTGCTTATTTAGACCTCTTCACATTCAACGTCCTCGGAGGGGGAAGTGTACGTATGAGGAACTCAGTCTTGATCACAGAATGTTTGCATTGTTGATTTGAAGATGCCTCATCTCATTTGATCTTCTTTGATAATTTGACCCATCTGTCTTTAGAGTCTACAATAATAAGTGAAACTATTGACAGGACACTGGCTTGACTCAACGCTTCACTCCTCGAAGCCTAATTTGGCTCAGAAATCAGAGTAATTAAATTTTTTTACGATGAAGTGAGTGTTTTTGGTCTGTTTTTCTGACTTCCTTGATTTGTATCTAAAAAACGTGCACATGCTTTTCTTCATTTACTAAGTCTCTTTTTCACCTTATCAGTACTTATTAATGTTGTTTTTATTTTAAGTCAGTCTAATTTGAATGAAAATAGTGCTGCTACTTTGCCTTGGTACGTACCAGTCCTATGTTTAGTAGCTGCTATTGTGTTATTCTTCATTGCCTTGATAGTAATGAAACGTTATCCTCTAAATGATTGCAAATGTTGTAGACGTTCACTTCATCCTTATACACCATTATTTGTCGAAACAAAATAAATATAAAATGTAGACATACGGTTACCTGAAATTATGCACTTTCACTCTCCGCTAAATAACAACTTTCCTTCTTCTTTTCAAATGCTAAATTGACATTTACACTCGAATTTATCCATTACAACAATATGCCAATTGCTATTACACAAATTTGTCAAAATTGAATTTGACACGAAATGCTCTCAAATGCTCCTTAAAAACATTGGGACAATTTTAATTCTCAAATTGTGGATGCTGATAGAACACGCGGTTTCAGCAAACTAAGATTTCTATCGCAGTTATTATTCAAAATGATTTATTTGAAGTTAAACTTGCGCTCTTTTTAAAACACCACTTTCTAACGATACTTTTCTAACACTTCATTCTAATCCTTCACAATAATTTGTTACATTTTCACCACCACTCTCTGAATGGTTTGTGGCAATAAATTAGAAATGCTGATTCGTATATATGCACTACATTTAAACATGAATATTAATGGAATCATAGCGAAGTATCTGTTCTTTTCCAGAATCCATTCAAAATTTTACCATACAAACTGGTCCATTTTCAACACACACGCACATCATTCACCTCTACATTATGCTTCACCTTGTACAATTTTAGACCCCCAAAATAATTCATCTCTAAGTCAGGGCCCCTCTAACAAACTCTCTTGGAATATGTGGCAGCCGAATAAAATTAAGGCTGCAAGCCGGAGAATTCAAAATGTGTGTTACTGGATTTAAAGCCGTAAAAATTGTGCTTAAAAATTTTAACGTGAACCTCAGTGCGCTACTTGTGTCGAACAATATTTTTGTCGTTTTAAATTTGGTGGTTAAGAATATGAGTATGCAAAGTCCACTTGACGCTTTATATTGTTTAACACTTCATTCAGGAGAGTGTGAATTGTCTTCATATCTATATTTTCAAAATAAATTCTACTTAAATGTGTAAATAATATCAATGATCAATTAGGATGCATCTCAATGGTGTCACGCACCATATCGAGAGGGTATAGTAGTAACGAGCAATTCCAAATTCAGCTTCATTATTTAAAGACTTAAAATCTGATCTGTACTAATCCTTATCAAATTAAATATGGGCTGAATTTATTTTACTTTTGATTCAACTTGCTGTTAAATGAATGAAAATCGATATTTTTTACATATTTGATCATAATTTGATTTACATGTTTTGGTTCAAAATGACTCATTAATATCAAATCTTGTATTTAACTATCGTGCTACAAACGAATGGTCCAAACTCAGTAATTTCAATAATAAATCTGCACGTGATATATTTTGGCAAACAAAAGCAATGATTGAGGTACATGTTTGCATTTGAAACACAATTTTGAGATAAAATAATGCCGTCACTTTCAATGCCATGCATTTCCAGCATGGAGACCCACTTTGCTTTGGTTTACAAATGTGTGTTTGGTATTAAGGCGAACCTGGATTGTAGAGAAAAAAAATTAATTTTTACATTTAATATATGTATGAATATGAATATTTTAATGCAATTTATCATTCTGCAAAAGGCGGTTAAAACATGTTGCTTTTCCTATATTAGTTTACAGGATTCAAAATTGTCATGCGTTGTCCTACTTAATAATAAAGAAAACAAAGAGCGTAAATTCAAATAATAGATTATGCTCACCTGTCCAGATATAACTCGCGTTCTTTTCAATTTGCTGACACACTTAACATTTTACACATTAAATTCACAATATTTCCAACACCAAATAGTTATATCTTCCGTTCTTCATTGATCGAAAAACGCATTGTTTGATACTCACTCGCTAGCACAATTGAAGAACTACCGAAAATCGCTCTTTTGTATAAAAATAGAGAGGTCATTCGGCATCTGAATTTGAACAAAAATGCAGTCTCAATTTAACTGCCTCAATACCATTCAAACGTGAAACATTTGTTCTGTGCGACTTCATCAATCAAATTCACCAAACAGCTTCTCCGTTCTTCCTTCAGACAGATGGCAGAATTCGGATTTGCCAATGAACGATTAAAATTATATAGTAAAGATTTACGCTGTGAAGATTGAAGTTTCGTTTACTAGCGAACGAAGTAAATGGCTAGCTCCTTCTAGAATTCCTTTTTTGACATTATTTGCATTTCAAATTTTTTTTGGAACTATCGTCTTATATATTTACATAGGGATATTAAATGATGCAATTTCAATAGAAATTGACCCTGTATATATTGTACCTAATTGAGTATTTCAACGCATTTTTTATTAAATTGACCATGTCTTCTCGATTCTTTTGCTTGTAGTATCTTGATCAGAGGCTCTTTAAAAATATTGTTTTTTTCAATGCTGGCCCTATTTTAAAAAATGGTAAAATTCATTCAATTTGGAACGCATTTACGATTAATAATACGCTTTATCACAGAAATAACATAATAAATTATTAATAAAATGTGAAAACTCATGAGGCAAAAATAAAAATGCCGAATGTCAATTTGACTATGTTTGGTATTGTTTACTAATAACACGTGAAGTTGCCTTCCCAACAATTCGCTAATTGCGGGCCAGGAAAGTGACGTGATATTGATCGAGGGTGTGGAAGAAACTGATAGCAGGCATTCAAAATATATGCAGTCAAGTAAGCAAATTCTCAATCATTGAGAGAAGCGTTGTTAATCAATCCCAACCAAAAAGTCACATAAATTCATTCTCTCGACCATCTTCTACTTGTCAACATCTCAATGAATGACGTTTTGGGCAATAAATTGCCAGCACTGGGATAAAAATGTACTGAGACAATATTTTCAGGCTTGAGGCATATCAAAATACTGCATTCAACTCTGATCCAATAAAATGCATTGCACAATTTGGGACCGCAATGTATGTTGACTGAACGATAATTTGAAAAATACAAAATTAACTTATTTGAAAGTTTAAATTCTTCAGACTTTAACTTGAAAACGTGGGTGAAAACGAGAATGGAAATAAACTAATTTCCTTTATAACGATTTAGAATGTTATTTCTAAATTAATCAAGATATATTCTTATGGGTCAATATTCAAAAACTTTTGGTTACAACTGGTGAATTATATATTACTGTTCTAAGAGGTTTTATTTCCATAGATCCCAAGAAGAACAATGCAAAAAGGTGAGAAAAACTCACAAGTAGGTTCAATTCTTGAAATTATACGCATTTATTGGAGGTTTTATTGTCACTTGTGCAGCTTTTTGAAGGGTATCATTAATGTGACTGATATATTTTCCGCGAACTTCATACAGTAGGACAGGAGCAAAGAGTTAAAATGAAATAAACTTTGCACAGTGAATGAAGTGTATGCCCACATTGAAATGCACGTTATTGGAGCAATGATATTACTTACTCATATAAGTAGAATTTGATTTAGAAACTTAGATTTTAAGACCCTTCTCACTTTCCTAATGAAAGTATTAATAAAGTAAGCTTTAATTGGACATTGCAAAAACTTGACCACTGTCACTGGAGCCAAAACGAATATAATAGTGAATAACAGAAATAGAGTATTGAGGTTCAAGTTTAGAATTTCCCGCATGCAGCTTTAATTTACTCTATAAAGCATGACACAAATTCCAAAGGGTTTCTCGTACAAATGAAGAGTGGAGCGTTTCTTAGATCGCCTCAATATTAATTTATATGCTATAAATAACTAAGTGATATTTTGATTTGTCGTCATTGCGTCAATACTACAAACAAAGTCGTTATTTAGCAACAAGTAAAACCTATCAATTCACATTTGCAAATGAGGCGATTTTGGATTTGTTATGAATTTGCACATGAAAGTCAGTCAGAGCTGTACATGAGATCAGTTAACATGAGGAGAAAATCAAAAGTTTAAAAGAAATATATTTGCACTGTTCTATACTCAAACGCAATCCTTTTGAACTGGTAGTGTTCTTCCTTCCGATTTTCAGCCAATCTTTTTCCTTTCACTCCACCAAATTGTGGCTCACCATTTAAAGTTTTAGACATTCGTTGAGCTTGAAGACTTAGTTTTTCCTCACCATTGGGAGCACTTGTGCAGTAACTACCTGTCTAGCGTTTTGCCCCACATTTTAGCTACCTAACAGCCTTCAAGAGTTGGAGTAATTCACTGTTGGTAATGCTACTTTATGTGCCATAGGACATTCTGCAGTCTGAGCATAACCACCAAGACATTTAGGTTTATTTAGAAATCCAACTAAATATCTCTGATAGCAAATCAACTTTTGACAAAACGAAAGAAGAGCAGAAGGCACTTCTCTATGAACTTTACATAAACAACAAACACAGAGGAGTTGTGTTGATTGCGTAAATGTTTTGGACGGAATGTGATTGTCAAATATACGCCATACAACATTATAAAAAAATTGACTGAAGTAGTCTACCTAAGATCTTGCACTTATATCGCACTTTTGCAGAAATGTGATTTCTGATGTCACTTCCTAAATACTCCAAAATGAAAAGTGGTTACAAGATTACAGTATTCCATTGCGAATGCTAAATATCTACTGGGACTAAATTGGATTAAAGCATTAATATTGAGAGCTTGAAACTGCAAGCATTTCGAGGGGATTTATGTGATTTCCAAATAGGGAAAACATGTTATACATTTTTAAAACTACATAATCATTTAATTTACATTTTGTAAATTGAAATAATACATTTTAAAGCAGTGAAATGGCCTCGAAACCAACGAAGTGCATTCTGTAGCATATGCAGTATTCTATCGCTACTTGCTTATTTAAGTATAACGAAATATGAAAAACGCGAAATCGATTCAAACTTCACTGTCTTGTTGCCTAAAATAGCCAAAATTTGCATCGATTTAAGGTAGTTGAAAATACGATTACACGGATAACATGAATTAATTATTTTAAAAATATTGTCAAGACTAAATAGCATATTATAAATTAAGCCATCATTTTGGAAGCACAATTTTGTGATGATGATCGGAGTGAGATAGCGTCAATATAAATTCGGGTGCAGCCATGACATTAATTGGCTGCCAAATAAACTAATATTAAGTTGAATGGTGGTTATAACTGCATAACATTCGACAAAATGTAGAAAATTTTCAACTAACCGCTTTCTTGAGCATATTTCAAATCAATATATCTTGCGTTGAGAGATAATTTCCAATCCATAATACGTTTGAATGGCAATTGATCAAAGTTATGTACTTTCAGATTGTTCGATTTATTCTTACTGTAAATAAATGAACTCCGATGTCACCCAAGGAAGGGGGTGACGAGAAAAATCATTAATGATATATACTTTATGCTGACGAGCACAACTCGTCTGAGCTCGTCTGTTTACGTTTGGAGTTAATGAACTTTTATTGATTGTAAATGAGAGAGATTAAATTGTTTAAAGATCCCCAATTTATTAACTAGATATACCAAATCTTGAACATGGCACGCATTTATGCAATAATTCATCATTTCGATATTGCAAGGAAGATCAATTGCCAACGCTCATCATTAAAGAAGGTCTAGTTATTACACCACATTTTACTTTAGTCGATACAACACTATCATTAACAAAAGTGTGTTGTGTCAGATAAGGGCAACTTAAAGGCTTTGCACTCCCTAATTAAGTGTCAATCACTTTCATCAAGTTTGAGATGTTGCCACTTGAACTTCTTTAACTGATGAGTAGGCATTGCTGAGTTCACAAAGACTGAACTAATCTTAAAAGCGTCTTCTCACTTCATTTCCCCTTAGCACAAAATGACTATGCTACCTTGTCAAAGCGAATACAAATTCCTCGATAGAAGAAGCGCACAAGTCTAAAAATCCATCACTAATAAGCAATAAGAAAGGAATTCCTCATTTTATTGAAATGAGACATGAATTGAAAAGCACAGATCATTAATTAGGCTAACGAATTAGCAAGTAGAGATGTAGACGAATGCATTGTTTAAAATACCTCCTTTATGTTAAAGTATTTAAAAAAGAAATATTTACCTATTGCTTCCAATATTATAAAATTCACCGCTTTAAAAAACTTTGGCAATTGGTAGGTAGGCATTAATGGCAAGCAAATTATTATTTAAGCGGCCTTAGAAGTATTCCGCTTTTACTTTGAGCAACTAGAATACCTCAGCAATTAGTGTCATGCGTACCAAACTGTGTTAATATATATGGCAGCCAATTAAAATTAAGGCTGCCTGCACGAAAATATATGCACGATTCGGGAGTTGCTCATATTCCTCAACATTATTCTTACGAAATTCTAAACTTGAACTCCAATACCCTACTTATGTTAATCATTATTCTATTCGTTCTGACCCTATTGACTGTGCTAAACCGTTTGGAATGTCCACCTAAAGCTTTCATTATTAATGCTTATATTAGTAAAGTGAGAAGGATCTGAAAATCTAAGTTTCCAAGTCAAATTCTACTTAAATGAGTAAGTAATATCAATGTCCATATGACATGCATTTCAATGTGGGCATACACTTCATTCACTGCGCAAAGTTTATTTCATTTTAACTCATTCCTCCTGTCCTACGGTAATAATAAATACTGAAAATGGCAAGTTTATTTTATTATCTTATTATTAATAGATATATTGAACTAAAGTGTACATTGGCATGGAATTATGTGAAAAAAAGCATTTCAATAACGTTTGACGGGATATTAATAAATTATACGGCAACAGCATTATTAATCGAGATGCTCTTCAAAGTATGTATGAATGTGTGTATGTGTGTATGCAAGGCATAAATTGCTAACGGTCTCTAATTGGTCAAAGAAAAAGCTACATGTATGTGCCACATTGTACTTAGCGAAAATGCATTTCGCACAAAATTGTTAGTAATTCCAGCTTTGTATTTGCCAATATTCTCGAAATCTGTTCAATTCTAAAGTTAACATGCTTGATCTATTTAAGGACTATTTAGCAGAAGCATTTTCCGCCAGAGATTAGACAAAATGGCGTCCAAATTGAAGGCAATATGAATGAAAATTTACCAGTCAGCTTATTTGGCATATAAGTGAGTTTATATCAGTGGGATTACATTGATGAAATACCATTCTAAAGCAATTCGTTCATTTCAGTTCTCGTTTTCATCCACATTGTCAAGTAATGATCTGCTCGATTGAAATGTTCATGTAAGGCAATTGCTAAGTTTTTAAATAAAAGTACAGATTACTTACCAACCAGCCAAATATTGTACCTTCCATTGTCTTGAGGCAGATTTGAGTGCAGTTTGTCGAAATGCTCAAACCTTAAAATAGTGACTTTTGCAATTGTCCCTAGCATTAACCTCAAAAGATATGCAACTTCTTCGGACATTAGTAGTCTTCCACAAGACACATCAGTAGGATATCTATTTGGTGAATTAGAGCAAATTGATCGAAAATGGGAAAGTGTTTTGCATAAAACCGGAAGTCATATGCAACAGTAATTCTTGGTGACAGGGAGCCACGAAGTCTCAAAGACGTCACGGTTAATGCATGTCTAGGTCATTCAATTATCCACAAAGCCAATTACATTGGAGACTGTTAGGTAGCTAAAATGTGGGGCAAACGCTCGACAGGTAGCTGTTGCACAAGTGCTCCCAATGGAGGAGAAAAACTAAGCTTTCAAGCTCAAAGAATGCCTGAAACTTAAAATGGAGAGCCACAAATTAGTGGAATGAAAGGAAGATTATCTGAAAATCGAAACGAAGAACATTACCAGTTCAAAAGGATTGTGTATGAGTATTGAGCAGTGCAAATATATTTCTTATAACCTTTTGATTTTCTCTTACTATTAGCTGATCTCATGTACAGCCCTCTTCAACTTTCATTTGCAATTTCATAACAAATTCATAATCGCCTCATTTGCAAATGTGAATAGATGGGTTTTACTTGTTGCTTAAAAAATACGTTGGTTGTAAAATTGACGCAATAAACAGGATGCATAGGAATATGTTCACAAAATGCCAAAATCCACATGTTTCAAAAAAAAACAACTAAAATAACTTTTCTTCCTCTTAACTGTAAATTAGATGAATCTGATTTGTCACTTTCTTAGTTCATAAAATATTCTTAATGCCATTCATGAATAAACTCGAATGCATTAAAAATTAGTTTGAGCAAACAGACTTATATTAGATCTCCACACTCACTTCTCATGCACTTTGACTCAAAATTGGCAGTTGCAATCAACTGGCAGTTCCTCACCACATACAGAATCGAACGTTATTACGTTTTCCATCAGCCATATCAACCTATACTCAATGTCAATCTGCAAATCAATACTTGTAGTGAGTATATTATATAGACCAGATGTTAAGGGAATTTGAAGGAGTCGGTTAATTATAATGCTTCCTAAATATGGTAAAATTTATAGTTTTAATTTATCGTGCTTAATTAATTTGAGTGAAAAGTAATAAAACGTTCCTTGATTGAAAATTGATTATCGGGTCAAATCAATATAGTGAATTTTGTCACAAACAATCATTACTTCTTTATTTAAGTATGATGGGATATGGGAAATTGAGGAGACAATAACTTGACTTTTTTTGTCTGAAATAGCTAACATTTGCAGCAATGAATGAATAAATGAGATACATTTATTCGGGTAATAAGAATTTGTAATGAAGAAAATCATTGACAAGCCAACATAGCATATTTTACATCAAGTCCTCATTTCGAGGAACAATCTTGTGGTGATATCCGAATTCCGAAAACTTTGGAATTGTATAATTTTTTCATCATTGTAAACCCATTGATATTAACTCACTTATATGCCAAGTAAGCTGACTGGTAAGTTTTCAATCATGTTGGCTTCAATTTGACGCTATTTTGTGTGAAAATAAATTTTGCTAAGTACAATGTAGCTCATATATGTAGCTTTTTCTTTGAGCAATTAGAGACCGTTAGCAATTTATGCCTTGCATACACACATACACACATTCATACAAACTTTGAAGAGCATCTCGATTGTTAATACTGTTGCCGTATAATTAAATAGTATCTCAAAACATGTTATTCATATGCTTATTTTCACATGATTTCAAGCCAATTTACAATTTAGTTCAATATATCTATTACTAATAAGAAACTAAATAAAATAGTCATGTTGATTATTTATTATAACCATTATATAGTGATATTAACTACCAAAAAAAATAAAATTTGCATGATATTATCATTGAACAGGGCAAAATGTAAGAGAAGCTTACATGTACGTTCAATTCTATAAATTATACGCATGTATTTGAGGTTTTATTGTCATTTGTGCAGTTTGTTGAAAGTTATCATTGATGCGACTGAT
This sequence comes from Hymenolepis microstoma, assembly GCA_000469805.3. NCBI lineage: Eukaryota > Metazoa > Platyhelminthes > Cestoda > Cyclophyllidea > Hymenolepididae > Hymenolepis > Hymenolepis microstoma. The sequence continues at coordinate 2,551,443 of LR215993.1, read as the reverse complement.
ATATTTTCCGCAAACGTCATACAGGAGGAATAAGTTAAAATTAGATAAACTCTGCAAAGTGAATGAAGTGTACGTCCACATTGAAATGCATGCTATTTGGACATTGATATTACTTACTCATTTAAGTAGAACTTGACTTGGAAACTTAGATTTTAAGACCCATCTCACTTTCCCAATTGAAGCATTAATAAATTAAGCCTTAACTATATATTGCAAACGCTTTAGCCCAGTCACTAAGGTCAAGACGAATAGAATAATGAATAATTGAAATAGGGTATTAGAGTTCAAGTTTAGAATTTCGTAAGCATAATTTTAAGAAGAGTGAGCACCTCTAGGCGTATTCATATATTTTCGTGCCTGCAGCCTTAATTTTGTTTGGCTGCCGTATGTGTTAAAACAGTTTGGTATGCATGGCACGAATTACTAGGGTATTCTAGTAGCTCAAAGTAAAAGCGGAATACTTCTAAGCCTGCTTAAATATTAATTTGCTTGACATTAATGCCTGCCTGCCACCTATTGAAGTTTTTGAAAGCGGTGGATTTTATAATATTTGAAGCAATAGGAAAATACATCTTTTTTAAATACTTTTACATAAACGAGGTATTTTAAAAATGCATCCGTCTGCATTTCTACTTGCTAATGCGTTTGCCTAATTAATGATCTGTACCTTAGAATCACCTGAAATTTGGCCATTTTAAGGCCATCTGATTTCAACTTCACACGAATTGAAATAAAAATCGCAAAGACTTGATGAATTAGGCCAGCATTTGGGAAGCGAGTTGAATAATTAGTAAATTCTCTTCATGCTTCCACATCGTGATCTTAAAATCGCTTCAAGTAGAAAGACTGGAGGATTGCATTACTTTATTGGAAGAAAGTCACGGTAAACACGCCACTTTGTGTCTGCCGTTATAGTTGTCAAGAAAGATGAGTTTAGGTTGCTAGCAACTAAATTTGCATTATGGTACTTCCATCTATATTTATCTGCATCCATTGTACTTTTTATTAATTTATTGTTTTAGAGACAAGTAAATAGAAATATTTACAAATCAATTTTTTTTATTTTTACATTTAGTCGACCACATTATGATTACTGAGATTGCACACTTGACTGTTCCAATTGCATCGTATGTCGTTGAATGAGTACCTGCTTGTTCACCAAAGTGCACATGATGCAGTACTCAAATTATTGTGCTTTGTAACCACCACATCAATATTCGCTAAATTTTTGACCTCAAAATAGTAAAACAAGGGCATAAAAAATGAAAGAGAGGTATTCCAATTTAATCCTGCATATCCGTGAAACAACTAACAAAGTGCCACGTATCACAGATAGTACTCTTTATTAATTGTTATAATATCAAACACAGCTAGAAAAAAAATTACTTTTAAATTAATCGAGTTAAGTAAAGTTGACTAACGTAATACTGAAATATTAAATAATTAGTACGATAATGCGTTTTTTAAAGAAGTACCATGTGTCATATACATAAGGTATGTTAAAATGTTGACAAATATTAATAACCATTTGCAATCCATGGGCGTCTTATTAAACCATATTTGATGGGCAAGTCAATTAGACTGAATCCTCTCGAGTGTGAAGTTCCTGCTAGCCGCCTAAGTGAAACGGTGACATACGTGTTGATTATTGCCATATTGGTCGTGTGCTATTTTTTGATGTAAATCCAGATTTAATGCTGATCTGTTTGCGAAACATGTATTCAATGATAAAATGTGTTGGTAACATGTAATGAGCGGTTTCTTCGCCACTAACTCTCATTCATTATTCTAGGGATTCTTCAGTCAAATTTGTTTTGCATCAAAAAAATGCTAAATTGTCAAAAACCGAACTCAATTTACGATCGCACATTTTGTTTAAAAAGTGAAGGTATTTTCGAATATAATTCTGACGCGTTTGAGATTAAATAAATTACAATTTTATGCAAAGTTTTCTTAAAAATTCTGTTTCCTTATACTAAATTTCTAATGAATTGAGTATTGCCTAGTTCTTTTAACTAATGTTATTGCAAACAAATTAAAAATTCAAAGTCCTTTTCAGGGCATACATGTGAAAGAACATATATTTTTACTTTGAACTATTTTAAACGCGATGAATTGTTCTTTGGTAAATAGCCTATTTAAAACAAAGTAGGAATGTTTGGAACTCATTTTACAATTAAAAGAGATAATTTTAAAAAATATCTAGAAAATACTTAACATTTTAAGTCCAGAAACACATCTGGTCGACTAATGTTTATCAGATAGAAACCAGATGGATAAAGGTTACTTTCCAGTCATATTGTTAAACGGAATTAGGACTAATCAGCAAATGTTAGTCAAATTAATCTGAGCTCCCTAACATATGAAACGGTTTAATAAACCTCCCATTTCAAATTCATTTCTGCACACAAATCTGTAAAATCTGTAACTGAATTATCAGAACAGTTAATATTTTCAATATATATTATCATATCAGACAGAGAAAATGTGTTCAATTTTTGACAAATAATTATTTTCCTTCCAATAAAATTTCCTAATTTTATTTGGTTTAAACGTCTGTTAAGATACTTTGCAATAAAGAGCTAGGGGGATCTTCATTGTTAAGATTCAAGGATATTTCTATACGAAAGCAGTAGTTATCATTCTTCAGTAATCAATAAACCATCAAATGATTCACAAAATTGTAATTTCAAATTTTATTGAACAATCGCGGAAGTGATTACATTCACCTCGGTAAGGAGGTTAACATTTTCAAAAATCTAGAATGATATAGAAACTAACTGTTTTTAAAAGGTCTAGATTGGCAATGTTAGTGGTTAAAAGAATAGGAAAATGTCTCCAAATCAATGGACCTAAGTTTTGAGCTTTTTCAATATTATTTTTAAAATAAATAAATAAAGAATCAAAATGACTGAAGTCTTTGAATTCACAGAAAAATTGAAAACATTTTTTACGCAGCAACAAGACGTAGAATAAGAGATAAATTCCAGCGAACAGCTACCTATAGTTATTTGAGCTAAACAACATTTTATAGTACTCTGATTAAATTGCATGTTCTTTTAATAGCATAATGTATAACTTTAATTTTGATAAAAATTTTGAAATAGCAATTATAAAATAAATTAAACAAGCATTACGTCAACAGCATGTTTGGAATACAACTGAAATTGTCCCTCCTTTTGTTTAAATTTAAGACGAATCAATTTGATGAACTAGAAATCGTTGGTATTTATCTAAGCCATCAAAAATAAAATTCTTTCCGTAGAATGGATGTATCTCAAGCATTCTTCAAATAGAATCAATGCGAACCTACATTCTACTTGCACTCGTTTTTTTCCTAAATTCTAACAATTTGACTCTGATATTTTTGGCCTTTCAGTAAATTCTTTCACCTTTTATCCTGACAAAACCCATTTTAACATTTAGGACGGCATGTGCTTTGTCTATATTTTAAAACAAAAAAAATCGAATATGCTTTAAGGATATTTTAATAAATGCATGCTATTAATAATTTCATTTGTTAATATCTTCCAAAATTGCACTGTTTTATGGAGTTAAATTTCGTTGCAATATCGACAGGGTTTAAAACACTTTTATCAATTTTATTTGTTTCAATATTATAAAATATATGGCTAATTGGAAATCGATGACAAAATCTGGAATAAATAGGACTGCCAAGGTGGTTATACTCTATAGGCAGAGCTAAATTTTCCTATTTGAACTAAACTGGTAGAGACTTGCAGTAAGGCGTTCATTGCAAAATTGTGGCGATATCTAAACGGTCAAACTAATATGAACAATTTTTTAAATTTATTTTTCAATCAAACCTAAATGCAAGGCGTTGTTATACGGCTTACTTAGCTCAAATCAAACGAAATTTCCTCATTCTCTTTAGAAAGATTCGATGAACTCTCGAGACTAAAATAGCCAGTGGCATGAAGGCCTTTGATGGTTAAGCCATGCCTAGAATTCTAACTAGCTCAAATTTATTGTCCCATCAAATTTTATATTTTCTCATATATCATATCACGAAGGTTTGATTTTCTTTAAATAACTAACAGGTTATCAGAAATGACCCTTATTAGAGTTTATAATAGGTGGGTTGGATTGCTTGATTGATTATGCTAATGTTTTTCATCAGCTTTTTTTAAATGTAAATATAGTTTGATATTAAAATGTAGCAGCATAACTACAAAAAATACATAACGACGTTGAACAATCGTCAAAGAACAACCTCAATGACATGAATGGAAGGAAATGAGTACTTGAAGTCTTATTTGATTTTGTAGTCGTGATCACGAAATCAATGTCCATTGGGCGTTAATTCACTGATCAGGCCCTTTTTCTGTTCTTTTCATGTTCACTTCACTAACTCAGCATATATCATTTCTTCACCATCTTTAAATAATAACAGTAAATCTGTAAACAAATTGTGATTTGCATAATATAGCGCAGGCAAATGTTTGTTAAAGTCGAAATTATTTTCCCAATTCAGACCTTTATTCGAAGCAGTAATTTGAATGAGACTAAAACATTTCAGTAAATAACCCCAAAATCTTGATATTTCTTCAGAAGTACTTCTTAATTTGAGTATCTTTAAATTGAGATTTAATCTTCTCTCTGTCCTTTTAAGCTGTATTGGGTAGAAACAAACGATGCAATAATTTCAAAGAAACTATGTGTCTTTGCAATAATAATGTTCCCATTACTATGCATTACAATTAATAAATGTCAATGTTCTATAAATACGTTTATCCTAAAATTTTTGCGTGTTTTGAAAGGATTAAAATTATATTCTAATAAATATTCTTACAAAAAATCAACAATTTATAAAATAAGAATCCTTCAGAAGTCACATGATTTAAAGTTAACTACTAAGTCAATCCAAATGAAATAAATGAATTATATTTAAATTTATGTGGAAAATTGAAAAGGACAGACTGCGAAGTATTTAATTAAAATCTTATAAGAGGTGAGCAACCGAAATAGACAATTATCTCTTATTGGAAAATATTACTCATTTTTTCCCTTGATATGTGATTTATTCACTAGAATTGTAATGTGCTACGTCATTTTTCAAACAAAAATTTTCATTACTAGACAATTTGATGGCAGATTGAACTTTAATCCTCAAAATCGCTGAGTGTTTATAATTTGTGTCGTACCTTTTTACAACTTAAAAAAAAATTTAATTTGGGTACATGGCGGTTCGACAAAATCGGCCTGTTAATGCAAACTCTTAATAATAATTCAAATTAATGTCCAATTAAGTTGAAAATTAGATTGCTTAATTGTGCTTAATTTGGCTTTAAATGAATGCTATTTGATTCCCATAATTTGCTTTTGCCTGAATAAGCTAAGCTACTTAATATCACTGCAGCGGTCACGTCTAATCTCACTATAAAATGCAATCCTATCTTAATATTAGTACGAATGTAGTATGAACTTGTAAATGTGTAAAAATAAGAATGGTAAAACCATTCACTCCAGATATCCAACATTTTTTCCACAGTAATAAGTTTACGTTGGAGCATAAACGACTTGTCTGCGCTTTATTCTGATTGAGATATTGCCAATCAGATGTCGAATGTTGCAAGCAAAGTATTGATACTAGATATCCAATTATATGTTTTCATCTATAATAGTGACGATTTAGATTTTCTCCTACTCCGACTTTAACGAGCTCTATTCTCAACTGTCATCTTCAATATACACAACTTCACTCCTAGCTTAATTTGCAGCAATAATGTGAAGAGGTTGGGAAAAGACAAATAGAATGAAATAAGTGAATTTGATGAATCGGAGACCGCTGCTACTATATTGGTATGCTGAGAGAACGCATTATTGCAATTTCTGCAGATTTAAACACCATCATAGTCGACTGTTCAAATGCAGAAGAAGAGGCCAGAAGCTTTGATCTTTATGAAAAGATGGTAGAAAATTGGGAAACGGAACTTAGAGATCTTCAGATGGTCATATATATATATAATATAATATATATAATATATACCAAACTGTGTTAATAATACATGGCAGCCAAACAAAATTAAGGCTGCTTGCAAGAAAATATATCTTAACTACCCGAGGTACTCGCATTCATCAAACTTGTGCCTACGAAATTCTAAACTTGAACCTCAATACCCCACTTATATTATTCATTATTCTATTCGTTTTGAATATAGTAACTGTGCTAAAGTGTTTGCTTACTTTTTTAAGGCTTCAATAAGCAAAGGGAGAAGGGTCGTAAAATCTAAGTTTCCAAGTGAAATTCTACGTAAATAATTAAGTAATATCAAAGTCCAAACAGCATGCATTTCAATGTGGGCATACACTTCATTCACTGTGTTATGTTTATTTCATTTTAACTCATTGCTCCTGTCCTAATGTAAGAAGTTCGCGGAAAGTATATCAGTCGCATCAAGGATAAATTTCAACAAACTGCACAAATGACAATAAAACCTCAAATAAATACGTATAATTTCAAGAATTGAACGTACTTGTGAGTTTCTCTCACCTTTTCGCATTGTTCTTTTATGGGAGCTCTGGAAATAACGCTTCTTAGAACAGTACTATATATTTCACCCATTGTAACCATAAGTTTTTGAACAATGGCCCATGAGAATATATCTTAATTCATTTAGAAATAACATTTTAAATCGTTATAAAAGAAATCAGTTTATTTCAATTCTCGTTTTCATCCCCGTTGTCAAGTAAAAATCTGAGGAATTTAATCTTTCAATTAAGTAAAATTCTTATTTTTATAATTATCATTCAGACAGCATACATTGCGGTCTCAAATTGTGTAAAGAATTGTATTTGATCAGAGTTGAATGCAGTTTGTTGATACGATTCAAGCCGGAAAATATTGTCTCAGTACATTTTCATCACAGTGCTGACGAATTTACTGCCTCAAACGGCGACAATGAGCGTAATGTCATTCATTGAGATGGTAACAAGGAAAAGATGGTCTAGAGATTGAATCATTTAATTAACAACCAAGCATCTTCATTCGGCCAATTTCGTTATAATAGCAGTTAAGTGTGCTTGAGCAGATTTCAAAAATTTACTCAATATGCTTTAAATATTTATGCCATTATTGTCTCAGTACATTTTCATCACAGTGCTGACATTTGTCAAGAAATTTACAAAATTTATTAATAATATATATATATACATAGCAACAATGAGCGTAGTGTCATTCATTGAGATGATAACAAGGAGAAGAGGGTCTAGAGAATGGATTTATGTAACTCTTTGGTAGAGATTGATTAACAACACTTTTCTCAATGATTGTCATTATATTTTAGCCTCAAGAGTTCTCAAATTTCAGGATTAATTTATTATGTTATTTATGTGATCAAGCTTATCGCTAATCGTAAATGTGTTTCAAATTAGTTGGATTTTACAATTTTTAAGAAAAGGGGCAGTATTGAAAAAAGAATCTTTTGAAAGAGCCTCTGATCAAGATGCTGCGAGCAAACAAATCGAGGTGGCATGGTAAATTTAAAAAAATATTCTTTGAAATTATCTAGTTGCGAAATTAAACGCAGGTATGTACTGTTTTAACTTATTTTAATGGAGACGAATAGTAAAAAGTTAGCAGATTGAAGTTTTGCTAGTTTCCTTAGATGTTCAGAATAAATAATGGTTCGAGGTGACCTGAATGTTAAGATTTAAGTTAAATGGTGGGCGTTTGACAGACTCTTAACAAAGAAGACCTCTGTGGCAATTTACTTATATTCTACACTGAAACCCGCAATTTTTCTGACAACGTGGAAGAGCTGCGTGCCTCCAACCAACAATTACCACCTACGAAGCCAATTGAAATTAAGGCCGCACACTGAAAATACATTTCTAATGACAGCCTGATGTTGATATTTCCCCTAAAAGCGTACCCAGAAGAAATGCATGCAGGAATTTTAATACGTAATTTTTGTTAGTCAATATTCTTATCGTTCCAAATTTTGTGATTAGGCAAACGCTTTACTTTACTTATAATAATTTAATCTGTTGAACGCTCCAAACATCCAAGAAAACCCGTTAACATTAATTTGTGTAAAATTTAATCAATAAATTTGAACTGAGCACCATATGAGGAATTAGTATCACGACAAAAAACGTTATCTCAATCAGTAATATTCAACTACCAAGAAATTGAGATCAAACAAAATATTCACTGATTCAATGATTGAGACCATGTGAATAAATTATTTGTAATCAATCAGAGTAAGTTGACAATAAATTCTTTGTCTTCTATTGATATTCTAAGATTTTAACAAGCAAGCATATGATTTGAGGGGTTAACGCATACATATTTATTAATCTCTCATAAATCTAGCGTGCTGTACTAAAATGGCAATTAACCTTTTCAAGTCAGAAATGGTATATTTATAATTAAAAAATGTGTTCGTTTTTGCTGTGTAATTGAGAGTTAAGTAGTGATTTCCCATCTTTCACACCTCAAACGTGATATATTGATCGTTGCTTAAAATATCCATTTTTCACTAGTTGTTATGTTTAACTTTGTTCATTATGATATCCGCGTGCAGAAACGGCATATATGGCTCATTGTATATAACTTGTTGCACGTTGAACAGAATGGCTGAATGTTGGAAGTTGAGAGAAAGTAAATGAAATAGTTTGAACAAATGATTGACTCAAAACTATTGGATTAATTTTACCATAAATAATTCTGAATTCAGACTTAATCCCTTTTGACGACTTGTTCGGTGAAGAGGCTTCATTTTGACCAGACGTTTAGGCTATCTTTACAAAATTGTTAATAATGACATAGTCCAACTGTTGGCAAACGAATATATATCAAAATAGAGTTTGCGTGCGCATTTTGGAATCTACATTTCACAGATGGATAAGTGCTGGAAATAATTCTTGTTTGGCTATTTCTTTTAAGATAACTTGGCCCAATAAATTGGAAATGTAATAAGAATTATGTTTGGGAAATAAGTGGATGTTAAGCAGATTTCTCTCTTGCTTGCTTATCGTAAAGTGAAAAGCGTCTTTAAATGAAATAAAGAAGGATTTAATTGCCTTTTTCAATAGGAGTTAAATGACTCACATCTAATTGAGAATGTCGGTATATGTTTCCGATCTCAATTTATTCACATTATCAAACCAAAATGTTGACTTTCAGAAATTGACATAATTCTGTGGAAATGTTGAAAGTCATTTAACTGAAACATACACATACAGTCTCATTAATTCCAATCTGAAAATGGATTGCCTGAGAAAGTGAACAGTGACATCACATGCGCAAGTGGTTCATTGACAGTGATCACGTTTTCCCTACAAAATCACTCGATCAGTAAAGATATAAATTTGATGAATAGCCATGTAAATGTATTAGGGAAAGGAATTTTTCTTTTAACGGAGAGCAAGTAGGATTTGAAAAGCGCATAAGACTGCAGGCAGTCAAAATAATCTGAAATTCATCAAATATTGTTGAGTGAGAATCTCCAGATGCTTTATGGATAGTTTACTTATCAGCCAATTTCTATCAAGACTGCACTCCAGAAATTATATTTATTTCTACGGTGTTGGTCATCATTTCAAAATTGCGTTTCAAATTGACGACTTGAAGTATAATAGGCCATTTTGGCTTGTTAATGTTTCTAAAATAACAATTTTCTATCGCCTGTTTATATGCATTTCCAACCCCATACGTCATTGCAATTTTAGTTATTTCATGCAATGAAAGAGTGAAGTTTGATTCACTATTCAGTTTCCGATATTCAAGTGTACTAAGCAAGTAAGTGAAAGTAAATACTTATTTATATTTACAGGCAGGAAAATTTAACTTCGAAATACCCAGGTTTTGGCATGCATCAAAATTATGCCTACAAAATTCTAAACATGAATTCCAAGTTCTATAATATCTTAATAATGAAATTTAGCTCTACAATGTCCGTGAGGAATTATTAGAATTTCATGTTAGTATGGATTGAAATTACTTGCTCTTTTTTTCTACTTCGTTTCAAGTCAGCATTACCTCCATGATTCCCTTCTGATTTCCACCAGTAACGACAGTCGAGATAAAGATGGCCAATGCAGTACACTGACACTTTCATAAGATCCGAGTCAGCAAACACGGAGAAGAATTTTCGTCTCGTCAACTTATATTCTCACCTATTCATTAATGCATACATTTCACTTTGGGACGTGGTGACATCTAAACCTGTTAAAATTATTAAAACTTATTAAGTTGAACAACTTTTAAGTCACTCTAATCTATCACGACCCAGTTTTGTCAATTAAAAAGTTGAATAGACTTAAGACAAAATGTTGCCTTATGATTACACCTGGATCAAGCAAATAATTTATTAGCATTGAGATTTCATTGCGCAATCGAAACAACGAATTATTAAAAAAAATATGTCCTCTGGGGTATATTTATTTAATGTACTTGTAATCTCGAGAATCTTTGCGTAATATGAATAAGATAAGTATAAAACTTGATTGCTTTTGCAAACGCAATTTTATAGTGATAATAGTATTTTGAAATGTCAATTCGACAAAGTTTCTGGACAGCGCTCTCACTTGGTCGTTCTCAATCCATAATATTTGGCGGATTTTGGAACATTTTGGATTAACCGCTTTCTCCTGCATATTTCGATTCAACGTTTCTTGCGTTGAGAAATGATTTCTATTCCACAATATGTTTGAAAGGCCATTGATCAAAGTTATGTACTTTCAGATTGTTTGATTTATTCTTACTGAACTCCGATGTCATACAAGAAGGAGAGTGATGAGAAGTTCATTAATGATATGTGCCTTATGTTGCTGAGCACAACTCGTCTGAACTAGCAAAGTGGAAGCGTCAAAGCAGGTATCTTCGAATATGGTAGTATTCAAACTCTCTGCCCTCATTTCCGAATGTGAATGGTCAAGCAACAGCGCGGTAACATACTTCGGCACAAAAATATGCTGAATATTTTTTGTATCTGGAAAAAGATAAATTAGGGGTGACGTATGGGTGCTGATATGCAATTATTTAGCTAATATATACATATAATATGCTATAAAATTGATAAAAACCAATTCGTATTTTATTGCAAGTCATCATTTTGTAAACACAATTGTGTAGTGATGTTCGAAGTTCGAAATATTTACCTCTAATTTCTGGAGTGCAGCCTTGCTGAATAGCTAATAAAATGTGACTGGAGTTTCACACGCAAAAAAATTTGTGTTACAAATTAATCAGCCAGATTACCTTTATATCTGCTTGAACTGAAATAATACCTATTTAGATCTATTTGAAAAATTGCACTTTCAAATATCACAATATGACCGTAGCTTAAATATTTCTTCGTTCTCAATTGCATAAATGTGGTCTAATGAACTCTACTGAGAGGAAATTGAAGTATATTTTCAGCAAAATTTTTCTATTAACCTCATCGTCAAAATTGAACCTTTATTCGTTGAGGCGTCGAATTTGAAGCATGCAATAGAGGACAGAAAAATGCAGAAATCATGAAGAGCAAATTAGCACCTGCTTCAGTTTCATTGGCGCTTCCAACCGTTGACAACTTTATTAGAATTGCAATTTAGAATTGAAGAAAAATGATATTGCCGGAGAATAAATTGCAGTTAAAATATCGATCGATGGATATTTGGTTTTTCGTGAGAATTATCAGAATCAGAATTTGACGAAAGATAAAAACCATTGTCTAACTTGAACATTTAAATTCCCAGATTATTGCAAGTCAACCAGTCCTTTCTGTAAAAAGTGAAAAAGGAGTATGAGGAAAACATATTCGTCTTTTATTTTGAATTCAACTCTAATTATGCGGGGGTACTACATTTGAGTACCGATATTCCGTTTAAAATTCATTGCTCGGTTTCAATTTTCGATATGCTTTTGGAGCAGAAATATAAAATATTTCGTTAATGATATTTATCTCTTTAATGTCTCTGAGGAATTATGTGAATTTCATGTCAGTATGGAATGAAATTATTTCCTCTTTTTTTCTACCTCCATGATTCTCTTCTGATATCTACTAGTAACGAGTATGAGATAAAAATGGCCAATGCAGCACATTGACACCTTCATAAGATCCCAGGCCGCATATACGGAGAAGAAATTTCGTCTCGTCAAAGTAAATTCTCACTTTATTATTACAGGCATGTATGCTAATGCTAAAGCAATCTGAAAAGTTTTCCGCTTTTAATTTGAACAAATAGAAACCCTTGGCAATTTGAGTAGTGCACACTAAACATTCTTCAAATATAGTCACTACATTCTACCATTCTCTTCTAGGCGCAAAATTACGATTGTGTTAGTATATATTGCAGCCAAACAAAATTAAAGCTGCATGCGCAAAAATACAACTACTCAAGGAAGTGCTCTCATTTCTCAAAATTATGCTTACGAATTTCTAAACTTGAACCCCATTACCCTATTTCTGTTATTCATTAATCTATCCGTTTTGAATAAAATGACTGTGCTGAAGCATTTGCAATGTCAAGTTAAGGCTTACTTTATTAAGGCTCCCATTGGTAAAGGGAAAATGTTTTAAAATCTAAGTTTCCAGGTCAAATTCTACTTAAATAATTAAGTAATATCAATGTCCAAATAGCATGCATTCCAATGTGGGCAGACACTTCATTTACTGTGTTAAGTTTATTTCATTTTAACTCATTGCTCCCGTATGACGTTCGCGGAAAATATATCAGTCGCATCAATGATAACTTTTAACAAACTGCACAAATGCCAATAAAACCTCAAAAATATGCGTATAATTTCTAGAATTGGAGGTACTTGTAAGCTTCTCTAACTTTTGCATTGTTCTATGATAATATCATGCAGATGTTGTTTTTTGGGCTGTTAATATCACTTTATAATGGTAATAATAAATAATCAATATGACTATTTTATTTTCTTATTATTAATAGACACATAGAACTTAAGTTTAAATTGGCTTGGAATTATGTGAAAATAAGCATTTGAATAACGTGTGATGAGATATCATTAAATTATACGGCAACAGAATTAACAATCTAGATGCGCTCTTAAAGTATTCATGGATGTGTGTTTGAACGGCACAAATTGTTCTAATTGCTCAAAAAAAGCTCCATATATGAGCTAAATTGTTCTGAGCTAAGATGAATTTCGCACAAAATTATTAGTAATTTCAGCTTTATATTCTCGAAATCTGTTCAATTCGAATGCTACCATGCTTGATCTATTTAAGGACTATTTAGCAGAAGCATTCCCCGCCAGAGATCAAACAAAACGGGGTCCAAATGGAAGGCAACATTATTGAAAATTTACCAGTCAGCTTATTTGGCATATAAGTGAGTTTATTTCAGTGGGTTTTCAATTATGAAATAACATTCTAAAGAACTTAGTTCATTTCATTTCTCGTTTTCATCCACATTGTCAAGTAATGATCTGCTCAATTGAAATTTTCATGTAAGGCAATTACTAAGTTTTCAAATGAAAATACAGATTACTTAACTAACAGTTAAAAATGGTACCTTCCATTGTTTTTGGTAGATATGAGTGCAGTTAGTTAAAATGCTCAAACCTTAAAATATCGACCTCTGCAATTGTCTCAAGCATTAATCTCAAAAGATATGCACCTTCGTCGGGCATTCGTAGCCTTCCACAATGCACATTACTATGATGTCTATTTGGTGAGTTAGAGCAAATTGATCAATAATAGGAAAGTGTTTTGCACAAAACAGATAGTCAAAATCCATTTAGAGTTCTAATAATTTACTATTTCAATCAATAATCAGTGTAAATTTAAGTTTACTCGATCAAAATTGGTACAATCACGGTTCATGTATGAATCATTCCAAGTTACGAAGAGTCAGTGATGATCGTAGATTGCTTATGTTGAAGAGGTTAAACGAAACCTTCGTGACTGTTTCCATATGAGCATGTTAATTTCGATCTCCACAACTAGCTCTGTAAATTTTCGAATTTCAATCTTTTGAACCAAAATTCGATACAGTAACATATTTGCGTCATCTCTCTCAACTCCTGCACAACGGTGTCATTGATTCGTAATTATAAAAGTATTCACTAATGCAATTTACATTTCCTCAAATCGAAATATGTTAAAACCATGTCAAATAGTTTCTCACTGAGTTTATTTTTTAAAGGTATTAATTGCTTAAATAAATTAATTAAGTTAAATTTAAATTACCGTTCTTTTGAAATAAGTAGATCATGAAAATGGGAAATAGAAATTGTCAAATTGCATGTCAGATCTAAACAAAATCGGTCCACTTCATGTTTGATTGTTATGAAACTTCAAATAACATGTTGACCAAAATTTCATTAAAACGGCAATCATGACCGGTGATATTGCTAATTAACATCTAAGTACTGCATGCTAGTTTTTTGAGATATTAAAAGGTTACATTTTTAATATAGTAAAAAGCCTAAAGGAGCAAAGTAGAAGCAATCTCTGATGCCGTGATTTGCGAGCAGATGACAAACGATGATTGTTTATTAAAAGGATATCATTTCGATGCTAAGCAACTTGCCATTGCCGATAAGAACCGCGATATGTCAAAATATTTGCACTCAATTGTACATTTACTCTTCGGTTATTCTGAAACATTAGAGCATGCAAAAGCGAAAAGTTTTGATCTTAAACTGTTGAGCAAGAGCTGATAAAGCATCAAAATTGACTTTTGAAATTCATTTTTTCACAAAAACGATTCATCAATATGTATGCGTTTGTAGCGGATTAGCTACCTAACTAAGCCTGACTGTACTCAAAAACCTCAGTGGCAGTTTCTCCTAGTTCGTGAGTCCTCCAGAATTTGCTAAGCTATTGCAAAGCTAAAAAGAGACAGAGGTATCAAGAGAACACGTTTATTCTAAACATACATGACGTGGAGTGTAATGTAATATGTATGACTTGGAACATAGTCATTATATACACTTTATGATATGATGATCTCATATAACTTGAATTATTGATTGGTCGGGTAATCGTGTACTGGAATTGACCATTGATTTATCGTATTGGTATTGGGCATTGATTCTGCAGTAGTCAGGCCAAAGCTGTGTCTCCCCACATTAACCCGTCAAATCATATGCATTCTTGTTAAAATCTTAGAATATCAATGGAAGACAAAGAAGTTGTCAACTAACTCTGATTGATTACAAACAATTTATTCACATGGTCTTCATCATTGAATCAGTGAATATTTTGTTCCATCTCAATTTCTTGGAAATTGAATATTACTGATAGAGATAACGCTTTTTGTCGTGATACTAATTCTTCATATGGCGCTCAGTTCAAATTTATTGATTAAAATTTTACACAAATTCCCGTTATCATGTTTCCTTGGATGTTTGGAGTGTTCAACACATTAATTGATTATAAGTAAAGTAACGCGTTCTCCTAATCACAAAATCTGGAACGAGAAGAATATTGACAAACAAAATTACGTATTGAAGTTCTTGCTTGCATTTGTTGTGGGTAAAATTTTGGGGGAAATATCAACATCATGCTGTCATGTGAAATGTATTTTCAGTGTGCAGCCTTAATTTCAGTTGGCTCTGTAAGTGGTAATTGTTGGTTTGAGGCACAAAGCCAGAAATTGGCGCTTTGGGTGTAGAATATAAGTAAATAATCCACAGAGTTCTTCTTTGTTATGAGTCTGTCAAACGCCCACCATTTAATTTTGTGACAAAAATTGCAAGCACAGATGAATTAATGATGCTTTCCAAAATATATACTTCAATTGCGTAATTTAACACATTCCTTGTTACATTTTTAATAACGTTTTTTAACATAGGCATATCGATATATCAAGATGATTTTTCATGCAATTATTGTGTTCAAAAAACATCATAAAATACTTGAATTACACAAAGTGATACATCCATATTATATATCTGAAATTCAAAAAAAAATTCTTCTTATATCCAAATAAGCTCGCGATTTTTTATTTAGACTGGTGACGATTATTTGTTTTGCGACTTTTTACTATTTGTCTCCTTCAAATTGAATTAAAACAGTGCATGTCTGCGTTTGATTTCCCCAGGAGATAATTAGCTAATGTTATAACAAATTTTATTTAACAAGTTTAAATCAGGTTAAATTACACAAAAGTAACGTAAATTGTTTCATCGCTTTTTACGCAATGATGAATTATTTAAAAATATTCATATTCATACATATAAAATATAAAAGAAAAGCTTTTAACTGAAGATTTAATTAAACTATAATAAGTGCGACTTTCGAGCAAACAAATGAAAAACAAACATTAATGTCCATTATTTGATATAAAACGATTGGTATAATGGTAATGAGTGATAGCATTGAAATATAGAAATCAGTCTGCCAAACTCAGATCTATCGAGCGTTGTTACATGGGGTGGTGCAATTAAAAGTCTTAGAGGGGTATCAGAACAATTCCTCCAAGAAATGTGCCCATTTATTTACATTGATATCTTGTTGATATCGATATACTTGAATTACACAAAGTAATATATCCATAATATATATATTATGAAAAAAAAAAATTCTTCTTATATCCAAATAATCTCGCGCTTTTCATCTTGACTGGTGATGATTATTTGTTTTTCGACTTTGTATTATTGGTCCCTTTCAAAATGCATTAAAATAGTACATGTCTGCGTCTAATTTCCCTAGGAGGTAATTTGCGAATTTTATAACACATTTTATTTTACAAGTTTAAATCAGGTTAAATTACACAGTAGAAACCTCAATTGTTTAATCGCTTTTTACGCAATCATGAATTATTAAAAGTATTCATATTCATACTTGTCTAAAATATAGAAGACAAACTTAAAACTGAAGATCATATTAAACCATAATAAGTGCGAATTTCGAGTAAGCATTGAAATAAAGAGACCAGTCTGCCAAACTCAGATCTATCGAGCGTTGTTACAATAAGTGGTGCAATTAAATGTCTAAGAGAGGTATCAGAACAATTCTGCCTCGAAATGTGCTCATTTATTTACATTGATACCTTGTTGAACGCTCAAAAGTGCAGCCTACTGTGTTGCAATAGAAAATTAACTTAAATCTTAACATTCAGGGTACCTCGAACAAATTTTTTTTTTCTGTCTGGAATATATCATTTCTCTAAAATGTGCCTTAACATTTTGCCATTACGCGAAGTCACTTTCATATTGCCAACTTGATGGCAACGTAGTAGCAATACTAACAATGTGGGCTCCTCTAGCAAACTCCCTTGGCATATGTGGCAGCCAAATATAATCAAGGCTGCAAGCCGGAGAAATCACAATGTGTGTGACTGAATTAACAGTATTCAAATTGCGCCTAAACAATTTTAAATTAAACCTCAGTGTGCTATTTGTATCAGACAATATTATTATCGTTTTAGATTTAGTGATAAGGATTATGAGTTGCAAAGTCCACTTAACTTTTTATATTTTAAAACAAAACATCATTGAGGAGAGTGTGAATAATCTTCAAATCTATGTTAAAAATAAATTCTACTTAAATGTGTAAACAATGTCAATGATCAATTAGGATGCATCTCAATGTGGTCAAGCACCATATGGAGAGGGCATAATATCTACGCGCAAATCCAATTCAGTTTCATTGTTTAAAAACGTAAAATCTCAATCTTTACCAATCCTTATCAAATTAATATGGGCTGAATTTGTTATTTTTATTCAACTTGCTTTTAAATGAATGAAAATTATATTACTTACATGTTTTATTATAATTGATTTTCATGTTTGTGTTTTAAAGT